>OZ018334.1:81675135-82997635 GCA_963969495.1 Ceratothoa steindachneri
TGCTTTCAGTGACAGAGTGGTGCACACCTGGAACGTTCTCCCGGCAACAGTGCCTAATACAAGGTTAGCACTTGTTCGAATGCTGGCATTAGAAAGCAACGTGGCCTTAAACGCACTAACGGAAATTTGCACTGGGTTTTTCACCCTTTCGAATTCTTTAATCCTGACTTAGCACAGCCACCGCACACCATTATACCATAATAAACTAAAAAAACACAAAAAAAACATCCGCAAATCGTTTGAAATATACGGGGATTTAAAACGATATGCTATTGGATAATTGGCAAAGGACGCATGCGCAGATCGCCTGCAGATATAAAAAAAAGCCGTGTATTAGTTGAATATCGCCAGAAGACGCATGCGCAGATCGCCTCCAGATCTAAAAATTCTAGTTCTAGGTAAAAGATTCAGGCCAAAAATGATACAGAAAGATTCAAATTTACCAAAATAACAATATATTTTCGAAAAGTTAAAAAATACGTTAGTATTAAGTTCCGCAATTTAAAAATAACATCGTTTAGCATCATTTGGTAATACTGCAGTTTAGGGCGCATGATAGGGGGTGCTGTTTCTGGGCTATAATTTAGGCCTTATGACGTCAGACGTCATAAGGCGAAGCCCCTAATTTCGAAAGTAACTTTATATGTCATTTTTTGGCTGAAATAGCCTAAAGTAACGGGTGCTATCGTCTTTATTATTTCGATAAACGTGCAGACCCAATCGCACGTTTATCAAAATAACAAAGACGATAGCGCCGCCAAAAACTAACATTTTTTTAGTTACTTTAAAAAATGGGGGCATTCGCGCTCATACACCCCTCCTCCTCCCGCCCAAATAATAAAATAAAAACTTGTAATATTCCTAATTTGAAAGGCTAATATTAGCTTTGAATGCAAAAGGCGATTGCGAAATGTGGGCAGCGATATCGTGGTTGTAAATTACTTAATAATATACTTACTTCTTGACAAAAGCTAAACTATCTCCACCTTTCACTATTATAATCGATCCACGCTTCTTTTCCATACCTGTTGCAAATCTTTGGTTTTAAAATGAGGCCACGATCTATCAAAAAGTCTATTAAATTGACTGGGGAGAGGAATTAACACAATTCGTATTGAAGTCGAACAAACCGAGTTCTTCAGAATCGCGCTCTTTTAACTGCTCAGTTTCAAGATTGCCAATGTTTGAAATGAGGTTGAATTAAGGGTTGCCAGCGTGTGAGAATAATGGTTTCGTTTCACAAAAATAGGTAAATGAAACATACCAAATTAAATATATTAGTAATTATAAAAAAATCAATGCATTACTAAATAATATAATTGAGCAGAAGTGCACGTATTTACTAAATAATAAAGAAGAAATGAAAAAACAAAATAACAAAACAAATACAACACTGGCGTCATAAGGGCTAGACTGTAGCCCAAAATTGTAGCCCAGAAACAGCGCCCCCTATAGTGCGCCCCTAAACTGAATTAAAAAGGTTTATTTCTTTGAAAATTACAAAATTGTATATGTGTTAAAACGAATCTTAACCGCATTTATCGAACCAAAGTGTCAATGTTTCTTATTCTATTTTAGTTATGCAAAATTTTTTTTAGAAATTCTCGTGTATAAAATAAAATTCTCAAATTTTCATATCGCGGGACAAAATCCCGCCAAGTAAATTTACGAAGTCTTATAAAATTTTTTAATATATTTCATTTACAAGGTTGATCTTACACACCATGGTGCCAAGCAACGTGACGGGTTCTGAACCCTTCAGTGTTCCTCAAGTACTTGTGCCCGCAGTTTGTGGTGCCTTCCCGGGCAACCTCAAGATGTTGAACATGAAGTACCTGGCGAGGCAGAAGGAGGAGGATGAGCAAAGGGTGCCAGACCCGGACAATTAGTCTAGTGGAGTCGTTTTTGGACTTTTATTTTATTTTTTTAATGTTTTCATTATATAATATAAAATGATTAATATTATCTAATTATTTAGCCATTTGGTTATTTATTAAAGTAATAAGTAGTTATAAAGTTATTGTGGACTTGAAAACAAAAATTGGGGTGCGACCTAGTGCCGCTACTGGTGCCAACGTCTGAAATCGGGGCAGAGTTTGGAACTACAGTTGGGGAACCTCAAAATGGCAAAAGTTGCGGAGGTGTGGAATGTGAAAGCCCTGTCTAACGGTTGCGGAGGTGCGGGGTGTAGAACCGGAAAAAAGGGTGCGGTACCCAGCTATGGATTAAATAGATCTAAACAAAGATCCATGTATCTCTGTTAATACTGCAGAGTGGAGACCTCACTTCACAGTCTGTTGCCTTCCAACACTCCAATCACCCAACCGCTAACAAAATTCCTTCCGTCCTCTTCCTTTGGATAATGCAAAACCAAGCTCGTTTTTTTAGATACCTTAATATATATATATATATATATATATATATATATATATATATATATATATATATATATATATATATATATATATATACATTTGCTTAAAAATCTGGATAGCCTGCATCATAAATTTTTTAGCATTATTTTAATATTGTGTAAAAGGAAATAAACATATAAAAAGAAAATTTATAGATAAACTTGATAAAATCCTAAACAGAACAAAATCAAACATTTTTTACTTACAAATAGCCTAAATTGTTACAGTTCAAGCTTAATCCATTCATTTAAAAACGAAATCCATTCTATCTGTTTTAATTTGCGCTAAAAGATTAATTATTTTCTCCTTGATCTCTAGATGAATACTAAGGAATCTTTTCTCCATTGAAAGCACTGCAAGTGCATTTAGTTTTTCAGAATTCATAGTGCTCCTTCGAAAGTTTTTTTTCTTCTCAGTGTTGAAAGGCAGCGTTCTGCCCCTGATGTAGTTATGGGAATTGTCAAGAGAATTTTTATCAGTTTTGTAATTTCAGTAAGAACATCATCTAGATTATTTTCTAAGATAAATTTCAGAAGCTCATTTATTTAATTAATTAATAAAAGAACCGAAAAAATGAATTAAATTCTATACTTTATGACATTCAAGAATATAAACACGTTTTTAAGCACAACAGACGCGGAGTCAAAAAGAAACCCTATCTTCCACCAGCACACCAGGGTTGCACTGCCTGAGTCACATTGTTCTCTCTCCCTAGCGTGCAGCTTTCTATCTCGGACGTGTGAGCATGAGCACAACAGCCGAACACCGTGTTCCTGCAATTGTGAAGTGCACAGTTCTATACAAGGAATTTTGTATTTTTTTCCATAAACTAGGGGATGGCTACTGAAATTATGCTTAAGGATTATATAATGTACAAGTACATCGAGTGGGAATAAGGGATACTGTAGTTTCGTAGTGCCTATACATGAGCCACCACTGTCTGCTACCGCATCCTCCTCTCCACACAAACCGCCAATCCTAGGAATTAATAGCGCGTCCGTTATAGCTATCCGACCACTATTTAACTGTTAAATTGGCCTATGTTTTATTATATTTTTATTGTATTGTAACCATTTTATATATGTTCGTTTGTTTACGGTTTACATATAGCTTGTTCACACTGCACTGCATACTTGCCGTTGCTTTTCTTTAATCTTGCCGTCACGTTTTCTAATTAAACAAACTTTTGGTTGCATTTTTTAATTAGACAAATTTGTAATTGCTTTTTTAATTAACTAAATACAATGTTTTTTTTAATTAGGCAAACTTTCCGATGTTGGTTTTTTTTTAATTAACCCAACTTGCCGTTGCTTTTTTAATTAAGTAAATTTGCCATTGCTTCTTCTTTTTTTTTAGAATTAAGTAAACTTGACGTTTCACTTTTTCAATTAATCAAACTTATCGTTGCATTTTTTTAATGAAGTAAATTTGCCTTTGTTGTGTCTGAATTAAGAAAACTTGCAATTGTATTTTTTAACTAGAAACAGTTGACGGGGCTGGTTACCTAGTAAAATGTACTTATCACTCTCCTGTTTCGTTCTAGCCTCTTTTATCTTACTTAACCATTATACTCTACTATGCCTACCTTCTCCTAGTATTTCTCTCCTCAGCAAGAGGTGAAGTCGAAATGAGAGAAAACTTAATTCTCTTCGCGAAGAAGATGGAATCAAGTGGGTCGCGCTAAGGGTGGATCAAAGGGTTTCGAAGCATGAAACGACCACCGTCATAGATACGGTTTAGGGCGAACACAAGACAGATTAGAGGAAGCTTATCGACGTCCCCCATGGCTTTATATCCCCTGTCAGGAACAAAAGGGTGTCGATAAACTCGTATCGTCGGAAGGATTGAACATCGTGAAGAAAATAGGATCGATCCCAGGGATTTTCCCCATAAATCGAGGCCAAGTGTTCGGTTCTCTGCCGAAAAATGGACCTCGGAGTAGAACACTCAAAGGAGTTGATGATTGAAATAAATAATCCCGTGATTAAAATCACAGACGCGATTAAATTTCCTGATTACACAGCTCTTCCATGACTTGGAAAATAAAATAATGTAAAATAAAAAAGGGTTGTATTTTGTTTTAGTATGTTTGTATTATAACTTGAAGGTGAAATCTATAATAATTTAGATCCCACTCAATATTTACAACGATGTCCCTTGTTCTTTAGGACTGCTTCATTTCCTTTTGGTATAGTGGAGACTAAAGTTGTGATGATATTTGGACTGAATTTGCTCCTTTTTTATTCAATAAGACCTAAAATTATTCACAATTGCATAGTTTCTATTTATCAACCGCTATTATTATTCTCACCCACAAATTCTCTATTGGGTTTAAATTTGGCGAATTATCGGGCCATGGTCCGATCTGTTCGATGTTATTTCCAGCCAAGAACTTTGTTATTGCCTATGTTTTGTGACAAGGTGCGCCATCATGGTGAAAAATAAATTCATTATTACCAAATTGGTCCTGAACTGTTTTCTAAAAGGTAATGATAGAGCAAGTTTTGGTACCATTTCGGGTTCATGGCGGTGCTCTTGGGCAAAATTGTTAGTGCTCCAGTTCCCTCAAAATGATCCATTTCTATTTTACGTCGGCCTAAAATAAATTATTTGCATCCGAGGTAAGAAAATTTATTACAAGAGTTACCTAATAAATAGGCGATAAAGACGATCATAAATAGTTGAGCTATTTTGGGTAAATTCAGACGACGATAGCGCCGCCTACTTTAGGGTATTTCCGCCCAAAATGTGCATTCATAAGCTACTTTCAAAATGGGGGGCTTCGCCCCCTTACCTCCAACTTAATTGTGGTGGGTTGCACCCCCACAAACAAAACTCGTAATATTCCTAATTCGAAAGCCTAAAATTAGATGCAAATGCAAAAAGCGATTGCTAAATGTCGTTAGGCCTCTAGTTTTTCTACCGCGTTCCTTGACTACAGACATAAGCCTTACCTTTCGTTGAGCACAAAAAATAAACATCAGTTTCGTTTCCTTACCTTACAATGTTTCTGGCGGCTGAAACAACGTGGCAACCGCATCCAATAAATGGTGAAACCGATCCTTTAGTCGAGGAAACTTTCTGCGCAGAAGAAATGAAGAGCGAGATATTTCAGAAAGAATTTTTTCCTTATGCTAAACTAAAAATGCCACTGTAGATTCGTGATTGAACAAAACTTTGATAAATAAGCGTTCGAGATTGAGATCGCACTCTCTTTTACAGATCATTTTGAACAAATGAAGTTAAATAAAATTAACAACCGCCCGTAGAAAATGCAGTGTGGGTCTAAACCTATCTGCCTTGTGATTGGTAAAAAATGATGTCATGCCAGGTCACGTGTCACGTATGTGTCGGTGGGTCGCTACAGGGTCGCGCATGAGTCAGTGGGGCGCTGCCGGGCGGAAGAAGAAGGAAGACATATTGCGAAGACGGAGTAGAGCTCTCCGAACTTAGAAAATAGTGACAAAGTTTCGAAAAACTTAATTTCTTCAAAATTGCAGAAAAAAATAGGTATTCCTATATAATTTGATAGGCTTAGTAACATTTCTTCTATAACGTTTTTTGATTAGAAGGCTCTAAAACCTTAAGAATGACGGCGCTATCGTCGTCTTAAATTACCTTCTTTACTTTTAATTGAGGTAAAATTTACTTAACAGCCAACGTGACGAGAATAGAAAGTGTCCAAAATAAATAAAAAATGATTATTTTAACCATACAATATAAGAATAGGTGAATACAAATATTTCAACGTCAATAAATGGTGTGATAATTGAAGAAGTATTGGTATAATAAGAAAAATAATACTTGGGATGTCAACACGGACAATTAGATAATAAAAATATTAAATTATATATATTTGTTGTCAATAATAATCTTAAACGACAAGTTTTTGTAATGAATATTCCATTTCATCAACGGATTAACCAACCAATGTAAAATTGTTCATATAACTACGTCCCCATCTCTTCGCGATGAATGGCATCATTTATTATTTGAGTTTTGTTAATCCTGAGATGTGAAAAGATCGAAGTAACGGAATGCAGGTTTCAGCTCTTTCTTTCTCTTGACCTCTCCCTTAGGTTCTCCCCCCTTTTTTTTATCCGAATTTGTATTCCTTCCTTCTCTCTTTCATCATTTCTCCTCGTCTTAATAAATAGTCTAATGCAATCCAGTTATTATAAATGCAAAATTTACAAATCGAATGTTATCATGTCTTGTTAGAGGCAGAGCATCTTCAACGTCGCTTTGGCCACATGATGATTGTTCTTCTTAGTCGTTTGCGCTTCTTGAGTAATCGCGATTTGTCTGTATTTGCTTCGAGACTGTGAAATGTTCTGCCTCCTGAGATACGCTCATCCCCACAGTTTGTGACTTTAGCACACAGGTCGCATACAAGAGCTCTGTAAAGGTTTGTTTCTTTAAATAACACCTTAGGAAATCGCGAATTTTTATTATTATATGCGTCATTTTTTTGTAGCCAACGGAACGGAACTATCATATAGTAGAAAATAACCTACAATTATTAGAGAGAAACTAATCTATAAGACGACTTTTTATGATATTAATTTTATAAATAGTTTCTATCTTGTAGACAATTAGAATATTTATTAAGGGTGAATAAATAACCAGCAAAAATAATATATATTAGAAAAATAACACATAATTTTAATTTTAAAGGGAAACGGTGTGGGGGGAGAGATAGAGAAAGATTGCCAGTCCCCTCCCCTCCCCACTCCGGTCTTTCTGAGATGACCGGTGGGGCAGAGAAGAGAACCCGGCCCTCCAGGCTTCCCCTCTCCCCAACAGTGCCCTGTGGAAAGGACAACCGGAGGAGAGAGAGGGAGACCAGGAGAAAGTGAGGGAGAGGGAGAGTAGGTCCACCAAGCTAGCCGATCAGTGGACCTACAGCTTTACGTGGGTTCCGAACCACGGTGTGTATTATATCCTTTTAATATTCAATCTTTTTATAGTGCCCCTGTCCCACGTATACTGTGATAATATAATAATAATAGGTATTTATAATGCGCCCTTCAGGACTGTTAGCCCTCCCAACGCGAGTGTAAAGAAAGTTTAGAGGGAAAAGAAGGCAATTCTGAAAAGATGAGTCTTCAGGAGACGTTTAAAAGTAGCGAGAGGATCGGACTTCGGCAGGAAGAGCATTCCAGAGTCTAGGAGCACAAACTGAGAAGGAACGGTCACCCATCGAGCAGAGGACAGAGCGAGGAGTGTTCAGGAGGGGACCGAGGTTAGACCGGAGTGCCCGAGGAGTTTGACGACGAGAGAGCGCAGACAAGAGAGAGGGCGGAGCCTCGAGGTTTAGGGCCTTGTAGGTGATGAGAAGAATTTTATCGTGGGTACGGACGCGAATAGGTAACCTCTGTAGCTCCTGTAACAGAGGCATCGAAGGAGAGAACTGGGGGGGGGGGGGGTGAAGTAGGAGCCGGGCAGCAGTTTTGAACTAGTTGTAAGGGGTGAAGTGACGAAGATGGGAGATTCACTAGAAGAGAATTATTGCAGTAGTCTAAGCGTGAGGTGACGAAGACATGAATAGCAGTCTCAAGGCTTCGTCAATCAAAATGGGATCGAACACGTGAGAAGTTGTGGAGGAAACCAAGGGAAGACTTACAGATACGATGGATGTGCAGTTTAAATGAGAGTTGCTCGTCGAAAATAACATCGAAATTACTGACGGTATCAGAGAAGGCGATATTAGTTTCCCCAAGGTTAAGGGAGGCGAGGAGAGCTTTAGATTTATACACCATCGAAGCGGTATCAACAAAGAGAACTTTAGTTTCATCATGGTTAATTATGAGAAAGTTGGCAGACAACTATTCGTTTAGGTTGAAAGGAGCTTGGCAATTGATTGGGAGAAGGACACAGGGGATGAGGAAAGGTATATCTGAGTGTCATCAGCATAGAGTTGGGAGGACAGGCCCAAATCGCGAAGAAGGGAGCCAAGAGGAAGTAAGTAGATGCGAAAGAGGATGGGATCAAGGACTGAGCCCTGAGGCACACCAAAATGAATGGGCGCGGCCTCGGAGGAGAGTTTATCGAGCGCGAGCGACTGAGTGCGAGAGGAGAGGTATAAGCCGAACCAATCAAGTGCAGTGCCCGAGAGACCAAGGAAAGTGTGAAGACGATCAAGGAGGATAGTATGGTCGATGGTGTCGTAAGCAGAGGAGAATGGACGTACAACCCCTATCGGCTGCTCTACGTAAACCATCTGAAACATTAAGAAGAGCGGTTTCAGCAGAGTGCTTCGCTTTGAACCCCGATTAATACGTTTCATCGATATTACAGTTGAAATTATGGTCATTAAGGCGAGAGAAAACCACTCTCTCGAGGACCTTAGAGACGAATGGAAGCTGTGAGATAGGGCCATAGCTAGATGGTTCAGAGGGGTTAAGGTGTGTTTTTTAAGGATAAGACGAATTGAGGCATGTTTGAAGGAAGAGGGAACTACCCCTGTAGCGAGTGGAGTGTTAATGTGATGAAGAATCAGTGGGAGGCCAGCCGGAAGAATTTGGTGGAAGAGTTTGGGTGGAAGGACATCCTAAGGGGATCCAGATTTGTTATAACGTAAGATCAAGGGGAGTTACTTCCTCAGAGGACGCCCGATTGAGGACGTTAAGCGACAATGGGGCATGGTCAGGGTTAACAGCATGGGCTTGTTCAGACGACTTAGGTAGTACGGCGCGAAGGTTAATAACTTTATCACAGAAATATTTAGAAAGAGTAGAGGGGTTGATGGGGGTAGAGGTGGGGAAATGGGGCTAGGCAAGGAAAGACGAGAGAGGAGACGAAAGATAGTCCGAGGGTTATTCTTGCTCTCAGACAAAAGTTTGCGTGAATGAGCCTCACACGCTGATTTTAATTTTGAATAATAAGTCGAAGTAGCAAGGCGATAGGCAAGTGAGAGGGAGATCGTGTCCTTCTCACGGGGGCGTGCTTTACGAAGGGCTCATTCATGAGCACGTAAGGACCTCCTTGAACGAAGGAGTTACATGGTGAACCAAGGGGCGCGGTGATGGTGGTTTGAAGGAGTGATAAGGGGGGCGTGTGCGTCAAGGCAGGCGAGTAATGATTGGTGCAGAGAGTTTAAGGTTTGATCAGGTGAAGCAGTAGTATCAATAGGAGGTAGGGCAGAAACAACGTCGTTAAAGAGAGAAGTAGTATCAATTGACGATAGTCGCCGGAAAGAAGTAAGATCTCGGGACATACGAGGAGGTAGGTGGTAGGGAATATAGAATTTAAAATTGACCAATAAGTGGTCGGAAAACGTATTAGAAAGGTCAATTACTGTTAGATTAGAGATATGGAAGTTCGAGATCACTAAGTCCAGGGTATTACCATGTATGTGTGTTGGGGATGACACATGTTGCGTAAGAGAGAAGAGGTTGATGATGTCAATGAATGCATGAAAAGTCTCATTGTGCCTAGGAAGATTGAAGTCACCGAGAATAAGGAGAGAACCGGTAAAGGATAGGTCGGAGAGTAGGTTACTGAACTCGTCGAGAAATAAGGCCGGAGTCGAGCTGGGAGGGCGGTAAAGGACCATAATAGTCAGAGCGGGCCAGCACGTGAGAGAGCAATGAGAGCGTGTAACTCCCCCTCTACGGTGGTTCCGAGGAACATGCAGGAAAGAATGACTCGGGGTGGGGGGGGGGGGGCAAGGGCAGTGCATGAGCCAGAATCAAACTCGAGCCAGGTTTCTGCAAGGGCAAGGAAAGAAACCCCAGTGGGAACAACGAAGTCATGGACATACTCCGACTTATTGGTCAAGCTCTGTAAAGGTTGGTACAATTCTTTAAAGGCAATAGGATATCGCTAATTTTTAATAGTATATACGTGATTTTTTGTAGCCTACGGAACGGAAGTAACATATAGTAGAAAATAAACTACCATTAGAAAAGACAATTAGAATATTAAAGGTGTATAAACAACGAACAAAATATATATGACATATATTTGAAAAATAACACTTTTGCATATGAATTTTAGAATAAACAAGAAAAAAAAATTCATTATAAAAAATAGACAAATATTACTAAAAATAAAAAAAGAGCTTGCATAATAAAATCGGTTTGAAAACTTTTTGAATTTTTATATTATAAAAATTAAATTTTAATCTTTTAGGATGACTAATTAAAAGTTATCTGAGAATAAGAACACATAGTACTGGTGAAATTATATGGATTTTTTTAAAAAAAGAAGAGAATTTTCTGCCAAAATGCTAATAAAACAAATTTTCTTGGGTAAACATGTAGATCGACGGCACGCCCGAAAAAGTAGATTTTTGTGTGTTTATATTTCGTTCCCCCCTGCCTGAATATTCATGCGCGTTGAGTCCTAGTTCAAATATACCCGGCGCATTTTTTGTACAAAAATGCCCAAAAATCACCAAACGAAAAACGCTGTTTATTTACTTTATTGCGGTGGGTATACTTCTGAAATAGCGATGAGGAAAGCGTGGAATCTTTTGCAGAAAATGGTGGTTTCTTAAAATAATGGCGATCACTTGAGTCACGTTTAGTTTTAGAACATCTTAATTCAAAATTATCGTTAATCTCTAATGCCAGGCCACAAACCTCGCAATCAATTTTAATCTTAAGTAAATTATGATCGTCCCAAAAGGTTAACAATTTATCTCGATCCGAAAATAGAGCACAAAGTTCGGCAATAGACGAAGGGCAAATTTTACATACGAAAGCCATATTCAAACTGCGTTGACCGCCTAAATGTCGTCTTTCCTCCACCCAAAGGGCTCCACAAAAACTAGTTCCTTTAAAAGATCTAGCTAAGTATATTTATATGTATAAAAAAGGTAATAAAAATAGTAAAATAGGGTAAAATATATTAACAAATAAAAATTACTACAAATGAGGATAATAAAAAGATATAAAGTGAAAAACAAAAACAAAAAATTCAATTCATTTATTTCTGACGTCAGACCCCACCCCCATTATAATTCGCAAAACGATTAAAGTCTCAGAAATGATTTGGTTAAATCATTTACTTCTGTAAACGTTAGAACATTATTCTATAAATAATTATGATTATATACTGGGGGGCTGTGCCCCCCAGACCTCCCTCAATTGATTGAAACTCAGGATCACCGTAGGGGGGTCCCGTAGTGTAACCCCCCCCCCACGAGCAGTCCCCTTAAATTTACTCAAAAAATGTGAAACATATTGGAACACGGACGAAATAGTGTACGTCCCATCGTTCGCGCCGCTGATTAGCATATTTACCTCTTCTTGGTTGAAAATTTATTTATTTTGACCCATTGGAACAGTGTTAAGTCTTATTAACACTGGCATTGATCAAAGTTTTGCACATTTCCGGATTCCCTTAGATCTAAACCAAACTTGAATGAGCTGGCATATGAGTCGTTGTTTGGTCGCTATGGGCTCTGTGTATATTTCATATTTCAACACACCACATAAACTCTCAATCGGATTCATGTCCGGGCTATGGAATCCACTGAACTCCACTTTGTGCACAGCATTCCTTCACTGATTTTACACTATGGCATGGGGCCGAGTCTTGTAGGAATATCCAAGGTCTGTCGCCATACCATCCTCTTATTTGAGGCAGTAAAAGACCTTTAAAAGCTTCTATATACTTTTCTTGGTTCATATTTTTGTCAACAATGTGCAAACGACTTGTTCCATGCACCGAAATGGCTACCCACACCTTGATTTTCGTTGGAAATTTTACTGTTTTCCTCAGACATTCAGTCATAAATTTTTCTCCAAGCCGCCTTCTTACATTCTTCACGCAGTCATCTAGCACTGCAATGGTTGATTCATCGGACAAAACTACCTGCAATAGTAGAAAATAAAACAAGTAGTTGAACAGCCATTGTATATTGGAAAAGCCATTGAAGTAAAGAATCATCAAATAGACTTTATGGTTTGAAAAGATTGGAACCATTACAAAAATACGGCACTGTTGAAGTTTGCAGGTATTAATGCCTTTTCTTATGAATTACAAGTAACTGCTTACATAGATATAAGCCTTGACTACAGACATATAAGCATTACCTTTCTTTGAGCACAAAAGATAAACAACAGTTTCGTTTCCTTACTTTACAATGTTTCTGGTTGCTGATACAACGTGGCAACCGCATCCAATAAATGGTGAAACCGATCCTTTAGTTGAGGAAACTTTCTGCGCAGAAGAAATGAAGAGCGAGATATTTCAGAAAGAAGTTTTCTCTTATGCCAAACTAAAAATGCCACTGTAGACTCGCGATTGAACAAAACTGATAAATAAGCGTTCGAGATTGAGATCACACTCTCTTTTACATATCATTTTGAACAAATGAGGTTGAATAAAATTAACAATCGCCCGTAGAAAATACAGTGTGGGTCTACACCTATCTGCCTTGTGATTGGTAAAAAATAATGTCATGCAGATCACGTATGCGTCGGTGGGTCGCTGCAAAGTCACTCATGCGTTAGCGGGAGCCTGCCGGGAGGAAGAGAATGGAAGATATCTTGCGAAGATGGAGTAGAGCTCTCCGAACTTCGAAAAAAGAGAAACAAAGGTTCGAGAAACTTAATTTCTTCAAAATAGCATAAAAAATAGTTATTCCTTTGAAATTTGATAGGCTTAATAACATTTCTTCTATAACGCTGTTTGATTAGCAGGCTCTAAGACCCTGGGAATGACGGCGGCATTGTCATGTTAAATTACTTTTTTTGTTTTGATTGGGGTGAATTTTACTTAACAGCAAACGTGACCAGAATAAAAAGTGTCCAAAATAAATAAAATAATATTATTTTAACCATACAATCTAAGAATAGTTGAATACAAATATATCAGGGTCAATAAATGGTGTAATAATTGAAGAAGTATTGGTATAATAAGAAAGATAATACTTGGGATGGCAACACGGACAATTAGATAATAAAATATTAAATTATATATATTTGTTGTCAATAATAATCTTAAACCACGAGTTTTTGTAATGAATATTCCATTTCATCAACGGATTAACCAACCAATGTAAAATTGTTCATATAACTACGTCCATATCTCTTCGCGATGAATGGCATCATTTATTATTTGAGTTTTATCGTAGTATATATTTTATCATTAGTTTCGAATTCAAAGGCGCGTTTGCCAAATCTCGCTAGGCCTCTATTTGTTTATAGCGTGTTACGTAACTCGTTCGCACTCATATCTACATAATTATAGCATCTTAGCTAAAAATAAAATATTTAAAGCGTTTTACAAAAATAAAAACTAAACTATATAAGCCCCTACTTAACCGATTCCTTTTAGGCAAAGACTTTACAAAAAAATAAATAAATAAACTAACTAGATTCCTTCAATTCCAAGATGGCGGCCAATCTATTTCTCGTTATAACGGGATAATTAGAGATTTCCTCACATTGAGTACTGAAACTGCTATATAGTGTACTTTTTGGTCTGTTCTAATCAGCATACTCGTAATTTCTCTAAGTCCCTCGTCGATTTCTTCTATAGTCGCCTCGCTGAAAGTCCTTGGTTCATATTCACTTAATACTTCTTTGTACTTTGTCCAGTCTGTCTGGTCATAGGCTTTCCATTTCTTACATGGCTCCAGTATGGGATTCTATTTAATAGTAATTAGTTTAGTTATGTGATCGCTGGCGGGTATGTCAACCGGCTCGAAGTAATAATTAAATGGCAAGTTAAAGTTTACGAGTCAAATATCTGGCTTATTTGCTGCATTATTATTTAAGTAGGCGGGAAATTTTGGCTCTAGTCTTTGGAGCATCCTCCTATCTAGCATCGTTTTCAAATGCCTGCCCGCGTTGTTGTTAGTTCTATATCCGTTTTCAGCGCAGTGGGCGTTCAAGTCTCCCATAAAGATGAGTGAGTTGCTGTTATTGAAAAGTTTAGTGAAGTTGGCAATCGGTAATCCGTCTCTTCTTGGGGGTTGGTACCCCGTGGCTATTGTAAGACTAATTAGTTCTAATTGTATCTCTACTGCTGCATATGAATCGGCTAGTCCTCGGTGAGTCTTGTAGTGTAGTTCCTTTTTTATCTCAATTGATGCTCCGTGAAATCTTTCTCTCGAAGGATTCGTTGCTACAACAGTGAAATTCCATATTTTTATTTGTTCGATTTTTAGGTCTTTTCCGTGACCAGATATTAAAATAACATCTGGGTCTAGCTCTCTAAAGATTTTTCTGTATATGCATATTTTACCTCTCTAACCAGTATTATTAATTTATAGTATTTCCAATTTACGTTTCTCCATTTTGATATTCTTTTATGGGCTTCGGTTTGTCTCTTTAGATCGTGTTTAACGTTTTTTCTTCTTTCTTTCATTCTGTTCACGTCTACACCTCCTTTTATTTCTGTGATAGTGATTTCGACGGGATCGGGGTTTGGTGCCGTTGGGTTGATGCCTTGTGTGAGCTGGAATTTCTTTTCTTTTGGGCTTCCTTTCTTGTGATTCTTACCTCTTGGGCGGATTCTTTAGTGCTACTGTCCGAATCAGTTTCCTCAGTATTTGTGTCTTCATCGTTTTCGTCTTGGGGTTTTGTTTCTTCGATTAGTGCTTTTGTTGTCTATTCATTATTCTTAACCTTAAATATGGCTGACGAGTCCACATCCTTGGGAAAGTTCATGGGTTCCAAACTGTTTTCTTTGAGCATTCCATTTAAAGTATTCGCGTAGCTTCCCGCGTTGGAAGCCTATTCATTATATGAACGTGCAAGATACAGGTCAGTATCTTGAAATTCAATGTTCCATCGATGTTGATTTGTGTTTCCATCTTATGTTGATTTGCTGTACTTTATGTCACCGAAGTGTAGGTCAGGCTATTATGTCCCTTCAATATTTAGTCATTCTCCTTCCTTTTTATTATATCTTTCCTTTTCGGGCCTGACATCGCCATTGTCCGATGTGGTCGTCCACCGTTTATGCATTATTTAGTCGTACTCTGGCATGAGCGGTGAGAGTTTCCCCTTCTCACACACTCCGAACATATCATGAGGTCTTTTTTAGGACATTCCGCAGTTATGTCGTCTTCCATTACGTAACAACGGAAGCATATCTGTATGTTAATAAATGTGTCCCGCTGGATGTTGGTTTACGGGATCCTAGTAAAAAATGCAATCAGTCTTTTTTCCATGATCTGTGTAGCTATTTCGGTGTTTTCACAAACAATATTAAATACGCGAGTGTGATCTCTGAACTTTATGATATCGTAAATTTCTAACCATGGTTGCTTCGCTTCCAACTCCTCCTTAATGTCCTGAGGAGTGTTCATGCCAAACCATGGCTCAATCTTCCGGCACACGACTGATCTATTGGCCGTGATCTGACGGGGTTTTTTTTGCTTCCAGATCGAGTTTGCTAAGTGTGATGCTGCGCGCAGAGGATAAGAGTTTCTCGACATCCTTCTTTTCAGGGCAGATCACGATGAATCCTGCTTGGACGTCAAAACATATAATTAGTGGGATTTGTAGGTCATTAAATATCTGTTGAGCCACTTCTTGCGGTGTCCTCTTTTCTCCGTTGGTTTTGAGTCTCAGCCTTTTGATGAAATCCATTTTCGGTGTTGGTAATGAGGAGGGGGGAGCTAAACTACCCCCACCCCTCCATTCTACTCTGCAAACAAGTGACAGAATCTAAGAGAATAAACCCTATTATGTGTACCTATTAGTGCCTTATATACCTGCCTATGACCGCACTCCGCAACCTCCTACCATAATGGGCCTACTCTATTAGGCGCCTCCCCAAGGTCTCCAGCTCGTGTCTTTGAGAGACTCCTTACTTCGCGCCCCCTCACAGGGCCTTCTTCCGGGGTTCACTACACCGTACTACCAAGGAGGTCTGGGCGCATTGAGGGTTGCGTTATGTTGCAAAGTGATGAAAGAAGCGTAAGAGTAAAAAACGCGAAGTGTGGATAATACCATTATGGGGGAGAACTACCCCGTACTTAGCCACATATGGTCTCTCCAATCAGACTAAGCACGCATCCATATTGGGCGCAGCGACGTCGAAAAAGTTTTTTGCCCTTAAGTTTTCACGGACTCGCGTATTCAAACCTCACACAACTTTACCTCCTTTATCAGGGAAAAACTTTACCAGAGCGAAAAGAGAGAAAAGCGACAGATAATCTGAGCCCTAGTCCCAGGTGAGAGAAGAAGGGATGATAGAAGGATAGCATGAGAGTTTTTTGGGGGGAGGGGTGTGTGAGTAGGTATGATGAGTGATGATGAGACTGGCTGTTCTTTCTAAAATTATTTTAATTAATCTGTCTATATTTTTGAAAGTTTCTGCATAGTTGGACCTTTTTACAGGTACGTAGGTTCTCTTTCTTTAATTTATATAAATTTATACGAATATATATATATATAATTGGGTATCTATATGTTACTTCTTGTTCATGTTATTATATGTAATTGTTTATTTAGGGCTTTCATGCCTTTATATTTTGTCTTTTGCTTGGGTATACTTGTCTTGGTTTACTTTTTCATGTATAGATCGGTAGTTCTGCCTGCCGTAGGTGGATCCTACTGCTTGGGAATCTCTTAGCTTAGTTTTCATTTGGTATCCTCAGATCTCTAAATATATGCGGGTGGTTTTGTTCTATTTTCTGCCATGTCTTCATCGCCCTGTTCTCCAGGGTTAGGTTGTTTGGGTCTATCTCTGCTATATCGATTAAGTCTCTGATGCGTTTTCTTTATGCTCTTCTAGTTTTGGTAATTAGTTAGGTTGCTTTATTTTGAATTCTCTGAAGTTTCTTCCTATTTGACTTTGAGATAGTGTTCAACAAAGGCTATGTACAGAGTTTTGAGCCGTTTTTTGCTCATTCTGCCTAGGGTGTACATTAGCCTTAGGCCACCTCAGGCTTTGGCTAACCTTGCCTTCGCATTAGCATGGTAGCCTCTTGTGCCAATATGTTATTCCAATACACTTCCTTCCGTCGCGTAGTTGTTGTTGGTGCCATCAATGGATATCTGGTCTTTCTTAAACCTAGCTAATGGTATAATTTTAAATTTGTGGATGTTAGTTTTATTTTTCCACTTGTTTTCGTAGTCGTTAATATTTTTTATTTCCCTTTCCGTGGTTCTCGCCTACCATCTTGGATTAGTGAATCGCGATGGAATAATCTGGCTGATGTTGAGCGCGTATTAAATATTTAGACATCCTGGTGTTATTGAGGGCTGAAGGTCAGCCATGAAGATCGCGTATAGGCTGGGACTCAGACATCCGCCATGTGGGAATCCAGTCTATAGATGGAAGGTCGGTCCCATGTGATCCTCGATGGCGACGTAGGCTTTCCTATTGGTGACATAGTAAGCCAACATTGTCTCCATCTTGATGCCGAGATCAAGCTGGAAGAGCTTATATTTATGCCCTTCAACCCAGACCTTATCGAAGGCCTTTTCGACATCGCGGAGGACCACGTTCACGTATCCTTTTTCGGTCATGGCCTGCGCATTCTTTTCGGTTAGTATGGCCATTGCTGAGGTAGAGTCTCTTTCCTTTCGGAATCCGAATTGATGTTCATTATATTTTCGGGTTTATCCCAAGTACTCGACCAGCTTATGATTTAAAATCTTTTCCAGGACCTTACCCAGAAAGTAGGGTAGGAAAATCGGCCTAAAACTTGAAACTAAGTGGGTTGGCTTGCCCTGCTTCAGCAGGAAGACCATTTTAGCTGTCTTATTTTTTTCTGTATAAGCTCCTATGTTCAGATATGCGTTTAACATATCAGCAATTGCCTTGGTTATATTCTCTGGACATTTTCATAGTTATATTTTGAGGCCTGTGCTCCCGGGAGCCTTCTGCTTAAATGAGCTTATAGCACTTTTCAACTCTTCTTCAGTGATCTGGACTCCTAGACCTATGTTTTCTTGTGTGGTGTAGTCGACCTTTTTGGGGGGGAGCAATTATGTGCATGTTTGTTATTAAGGATCTATTTACCCTTTTTACCGTTTCTACATCATATCTCCGTTTATCTTATTCTTCTATGGAATATATTCTGCCCCAGTGTTCTCTAAATTTATTAGCAGTTTATTCGTTGCTGTTTATGATTTCACCTTGTTCATTTTTTATGTGGATCTTCTTTGTGGGGGGTTTATTTTTATTAAATTTATCAATTTCCAGGCTTTTCTTGGTTCTTCAGTGTTTTCTACTTTGCTTATGAATTCATTCCATTGGTCTCTTTGTTGTTCTTCAATGAGAAATATAATGTCACTCTTTAGTTGCCTTAGCTCCTTAGTCTTTATACGATTTGTGCCGATTTCTCTAATTTCAGTGTACTTTTGCTCAATGCTTCTCGTTTTTCTTCTCATCTCTTCATTCCATTTCGGATGAGGGAGCGTTTTGTACTCAATTTTTAGAACTAATTTTTCATCTGCATTTGCGATGCACTTTATTAATGCGTCCGTTACTTCTTCTAGCTCTTCGATGTTTTTGCCTTCCAGTTCTAGTTGAGCATAACCCTCCAGCATAGTCCTATATGCATCCCAGTTTGTCCTTCTGTAGGATTTTCTTAGTGGTATTTGGATCTGTATTGGGTTCTGGTTAATAGATTCCAGCATTCTTTCATTTAGTTCTCCTAGCAGTACTGTTGGATTGTTTTTATTAAATATTTCCATTATCGAGTGAATTGGTATGTATGGGCGGCGAGGTGGTTGTTAAGCTGCTGCTATCGTAAGTGGAGAGAATTCCATCTGCACAGTCACAGCATCGTATGCCTCATCGACCTCTCTTTCTTGGTTAAAAAATAACCCTTTTTTAATAGCGATTGCTGTTCCGTCATACCTTTCTTCGGTTGGGTTCTTCTTAATGATGTTATAGTTTAATATTTTTATTTGGTCGTCGTCTTTGATTCCGTGTTCGGAAATTGTGATTATATTTGGATCTATTTGACGAAAGAAGTTGCCGTATTGAATGTTTTAATTTTTTCACACGTCAGCATTTAGGTGGAGGATTTTTACTTTTCTGTTAGTGTGGTCCATGATCTATAGCGTTAAGTTTTCTAATCTGTTTTGTTTGCTCCTTGTTTTGTTTTGGCGTTCTTCCACTTTACTCTGGTCACTTTTTCGAAAATATCTTTTTTAAGTATTTTGACGTCCTTGGGTTAAAATCTTGTTTTGTTCTCCACTAATATTTTTTGATGGAGGACTCCTCGTGGTCAGGGACGTAGGTCCATTTGCATATCAATCTTTCTATGCCTTTTTTGATGTCTGATGGTTTGAGACCTTTAGGCAGAGGGTATGCCACGTGTGCGAATACTTTGAGTTTGAAGTCTCTTGTTTCGTACTGGCATCCCTCGGTTTCGTTCTCTACTTCGGAATCCGTTGTGGTTTCTGTCTCTGTGGTGATAATTTTGGTTTGTTTCTTCGTTTTTTTCTGGGTTTTCTTTTTCGACATAGTTTTGGGTTCCTTTTCTGTGTCAGCGGTTTCCATTTCTTCTTCATTTGTTTCTCCTGATTCTTCGTGTTGTTGTTTTTCTTTTTCTGCTAGTATGGCTCCAACTTTCAGGATGTCCTTGACTTGTAGAGCATTCCCTGCGGTAACGCCGTAAATGAGTGCCGACAGAGAGTTGGGGGGGGGGGGCACATCTTACGAACGCTGTTCTTTTCGAGCAGAAGATTCATGGTTTCTGCCAATGTTCCCGGTTGAGCTATATTGTGCACCTGAACGAACTTTATACACACCAGTATGTCGAGGCGGTGCCCTCAGTTGCATTAATATTATTTTTTTGCTCTTGTGGCTCATGTACTTCTTTTAGTGTAGCTTTTGGTACGCTAACGTAGGTTTGATTACTATTCTTTTGAATTTCATCCTTTTCCTCTTGTTCCTTCTTTTCTATTATTGCTTTCCTTTGGGGGGCAATTGATGACCATGGTCCTGTGCGGGCTCTGGCAGTTTACGCATTTTTAAAATTGTTCTGTGCATTCACGGAAGTTGTGGCCGGTATTGCTACATTCAGAGCAGATTTCAAAGTCTTTTCGGGGACAGTTTTTGGTGACGTGGTCCTCGATTGATAACACTGAAAGCAAGTTTGCACATTTATAAACTTCTCTGCTTCGAGATTTTCAGGTGAAATTCGCAAGCCGAACGCCAATACTCCGTTGGTTGTGGCTCTATTGGACATCTCAGATGTGGTACGCACTACTTTAAAAACGTGTGTATGGTGGCCGAATTTGATGAGCTCCGAGATTTTGAGAAACTGGTTTTACCTCTCCAGCTCCTATTTTAGTTGATACAGATCTACTTTGCGGGGTTTTTTTTTTATTTTAGGAACACCCAGTTGGGCATAAGTCGCCGCAATCACACAACCTAGCTCTAGGCTACTTTAAAAAAAGAATATAAAAAACAACAAGGATAAAAAAAGAAGATGAGAACGCTTAGGAAGCAAACTCTGGCGTCGGGGGGAGGTCGCCCTCCCCCCAGCGCATGAGCGTGCGACCTACAAAGAAAACAAAAATAACAAAAAACAACAAAAAAAACTAGTTAAATAAAAGGAAGAAGGCCGGCCTACACGCAAAAGTCCACAAGAACGGCATTCAGTGTACACGCACTCGTCACGAGTACAAAGGACAGCTGGTAGCGACCCCATCCCGGTACCGGGACAGGTAACGTGCGTGAAGATCGCCCAGACTGGGACATTCAACAAGAATGTGCCGAACAGTCTGCGGGACAACGCAATCTTCACAGTAGAGCACAGGCGAGCGCTCCATCAAATGGCGGTGCGTCCTGCGAGGTTGCCCAATTCGGAGACAAGAGAAAGTGACCTGAAGTCTTCGCGGCATTAAAGGGTAGGTCTATGGGAACAGTCGCGGCGCAATGGCACGCAACTTTAAGTTCCCTTCGACCGTCCCGCATTTTCTTTGCCAAGCAGTCCGAAGAGCTGCCCGTATTCCTGCCATGTAGTCGGTGTGAGGAAGAGCGAAACGCTGGTCCGGTTGCAGAGTCCTCGCGGACACTTCAGCGCCCTCATCGGCGCGCTCATTCCCCCAAATTACTACATGTCCAGGGTCTCGGCAGAAGATAATCTTGACATCCGCCCGGCTCACCAAAACCGTGGCGTCACAGATATCGCGAACCAGGGGATGCGGAGATTCCGGAACCCAAAGAACACTCAGGGCGCTATGTGAGTCGCTATAGATCACAATCCGGTCTCCGAAACGGGTACGTCACGTAATCTCCCGCACCAAGTTATGTATTGCCACCAGCTCGGCCATGAAGACAGATGCAGCGCCTGGCAGAGCCCCGCTGCTTTCAAACAGAGGGGATATGGCGTGAAAGCCGACCCCCTCATGGGACTTGGAGCCATCCGTATACACTGGCACGGTTCCAGCGTGACACGAGGTGTGCTCCTTAAAGGTTGAACGCATTACTCCCGGCGCTGTACAAGCTTTGGGAGCAGAGGCGTGGCGAAAAATAGCCAAATGTGGTATCCTCCAGGGTGGTGTCCTGGGCAGAACCAGGGACGGCACCGGCCCGAGGGCTATACCTAGCTCTCGAAAGAGTTTCCTGGCCGTAAATCCAAAGGGCTTAGGGTATGACTGGCGTATCTCGGCGTCATAGGCACCGTCGAAATCAGCTACGAATGCAATGAGAGCTGTTGAAGACCGAGGAAGGAGCCGGGCTTGCGAGGACAGATGGATGATGCACTGTACACGGAGTAGAGCAAGTGGCATCTCCCCAGCATCGACAAATAGGCTCTCAAAGGGGGAAGTGCGGAAGGCACCGGTCGCAAGGCGAAGGCTGGTGTAGGGGATCGAGTCCACCTTCAGCAAAAAACGCTCGGCTGCGGATGCATAAAACTCGCATCCGTAGTCGAGCTTCGAACGAACAAAGGATCGATAGAAAAGTAAGGCAGTAGCCATAACAGCGCCCCAAGCGCAGAACGTCACGGAACGGAGAATTTCCATGCCGCAGGTACAAGAAGCCCTAAGGCTGCGAATATGAGCCTCTCGGGTAAGGCGTCGGTCAAATACAAGACCAAGGAAATGGTGCGATTCAACCACTTCAAGGCGTAACCCATTAAGAAACAAGTCTGGACGGGGGTGGAGCCGTAGATGGCGGTAGAAGTGCACTACTTTAGTCTTACCTAAAGAAATCCGAAACCTGTGCGCTTCGGCATAGCGAGAGACGCGGGTCAATGCCTGTTGGAGTCAACGCTCAAGAGTTTGCATCTGGGCCGCGCCAAAAGAGATCGAAAGGTCGTCCACGTTGAGCGTAGCGAGAACATCTTCCGGCAGCACCGAGGTGATGTCGTTGATGCTCGGGGCAAAGAGTGTGACACTGAAGACACATCCCTGCGAGACACCATCTTCCTGCTCCATTGGGCCAGAGAGAGCTTCCCCTACCCGTACGTAGAATTGACGATCTTGCAAAATTTCAGATATAAACATTGTGAGGCGTCCCCTAGCCACCATCATGTGGACAGTCTCCATGATACCGTATCGCCATGCAGTATCATAGGCCTTCTCTATATCAAAAAACACTGTGGCGTAGTGCTGTCTACGAAGAAAGGCTTAGCAAACGGAATTTTCCAGTCAGAGCAGAGCATCCGACGTGGAGTGGAACTTGCGGAAGCCGCACTATGCAGAAGACAGATGGCCTCCGCTGTCCAGAAACAAAGGCTAATCTAACATTTACCAATTTCTCCATCAACTTGCACCCGCAAGAGGTTAGAGAGATTGGGCGGAAACCGGCCAGAGTAGAGTGATCTATCCTCGGTTTGGGAAAGGCGAGCACAGTAGCGATTCGCCAGGAATCTGTGAGGAGCCCCTCCACCCAGATCCTGTTGAACAAATCTAAGTGAAAGACCATGCCTCGCTTACCCAGGTGTTGAAGCATGGCGTACGGGACATCGTCCGGACCATGGGCGGTGTCCGCGCACGAAGCAAGAGCGGAACGCAACTCACTCACAGTAAACCTGTCGTTAAAGGGTTCCCCACCTCTGGAGGTAAAGTCCAGCCGGCCGCATTCCGCAACATCACGACGTGTATCAAATGCTGGCAGAGATGCAACCCGAATAGAGAATGCGGAGAAAGCAATCGCAAAGAATTCCGTCACGGACACGGGGTCGGAGATTGCGGTTTCATTCTCCTGGAGAACGAGAGATGGGTTCTGCGAGAACTTGCCCCGAATCATTTTGACTCGCTTCCACACCTCTGCTAGAGGGGTCTTCTCGTTAAATGAAGACATGTATGCCCGCCAAGAAAAGCGGCGAGCGTGCTTGGATCTATACCGGACTATAGACCTAGCCCCACTAAATTCACCGACAGTGAAATCGTTCGGGCGGCGCTTATAGCGCATGTAGTTATAACTCCTCTGTTTGAGGCCTGTCTCACACTCGGACGACCACCACGGAAGTGATCGATGTGCAAAACGGCCAGACGTTCTGGAAATAGTTGTCAGGCCCGCGGCGATGTGGTTGCTGGAGAAGAACTCTGCGGCCTCATCTAGCGACCTAAACTCCTTGACAAAGATAGAGAATTCAGTCATTTCCTGAAATGCAGGCCACCGCGCCTGCGCCAAGAACCACTGAGGTGTGGTCTCAGGCGTCAATTGCCCTGAAAATGACATTTGAATGGGAAAGTGATCACTAACCATGGAGGTCATTGACCACCCCCTAATCAAAATCAGGCTATGCATCCGAAGAGCACAAAGATAGATCAAGGCAAGAAAATGAAGCGGTTCTCGGGCAGTGATGCGTAAACTTTTCCACATTTAGGACACCTATCTCAAGCTCTTCGATCAGATTGCCAAGGATTTGTCCCCTGGGATTTATTGTGTAATCCCCGCAGAGAGGATGCCTGCCATTCGGATCTCCAAGCAAGAGAAAGGGCCTCGGCAACCGTGCCAAGACGCTGTGGGAGTTCTACGCATCGAAGTCAATTGACGGTGGATGTACGCAGAAATGATAGGCTACCTCCTATCTAGGTGAAGCTGCTCAGCCACTGCCTAAAAGGAGGTATCTAAAATACAAAAGGAAAAACTGAGACATCATGCCGGGTGTAAAGCGCGCATCCCCCAACCCGGCCCCCATCTCTTGGGGTCGCAAACCCCTTTCACCCCGCGAGGGCGGGCAGGGGGCACGCGCCTAGCATGGTCTCCTGTAGAAAAATAGCTAACGGGGAACGGGACAAGACGAGCCTCCGGAGCTCCTCCCAGTTGGCCCGGAGTCAATGGCAATTCCAGTGAAGGAATATGCTCTCCAGGCCTGCTCGGAGTAGACGCGGGGGCCTTCTTCGAACAAAAGACCCTCACGGGAATGACCCTACGCTTCCCGGAGGCAGGTTCCAGTGCGCTGTTGGCCGGACAAAGCGCTGAAGGCGCTGTCGCCTTCAAGGACTTATTGGGGAGGTTGGGGTCACCATGCGAGTCTTTTCCTCCCTCCGCCTCGAAACTTTAGGCGGGCGTTGCAGTTTTGGAGGCGGGGGAGCCCTCTTTTCGAGGATCCACCGTCCCAGAGCCACTTAGCCCACCACTAGGCGTGGTCGAAGGAGCCAAGGCTTCTTTCTTGCTGTCCTCCCTTCGGGGGACAGCTTTAGGAACCCCGGAAGATGGCCTGGCGACCAACTTGAGGGGTGTTGCCTCCTGTGAGTCTAACGACTCGGTGGAAGCGCGTGGTCGTTTCACCTTACGGGAAATGGTAACGCTGGTTGAAGGTTAGGGAGCCCTGGTTTTAGTCGGGGCTGGGTGTGAACCCTTTGTGTTGCCAGCTTTACCAAGGGAGCGCCCGGGTTGAGTAGTACCCGCATAAGGGCTCCGAATGGGCACGGAAACAACCGTGCTCGTTGGTCTGGATGGGCCAGGAACAAAGGGTGTCATTCTAACTACTGAGGCATAAGACATCCCAGGCAGAGGCTGGCGCGCCAGGACCAAGTCCTTAGCCTCGCGGAAGGAGAGTCGATCCTGGGCATTAACAGACAGGATTTCTTTCTCAAGGAGATATGCTCCACATTGCTTCGAAGAAGCGGGGTGCGGCTCTCCGCAATTCACACTTGGTCACACACGAATTCGACTTATCGTGTGTGGCCTAGGACAATTTACACATACTTCGGGTGACGCCGACTTTGCACGTCTACATGAGCGATTCGTATGGCCGAAGCGGTGAGAGTAATAGCACCTCCGCGGGAGTGGCACGAATGCCTTCACGTGGTAGCGGCACCAACCGGCACACACCGACTCAGGGAGCTTGTCACAGTCGAACGTGACGAAGAGTGTAGGGTGGGTCTCGAGGCACCTCCCTGTTTTCTCATCACACGTTCGACCTTGACCGCCTCATGGTCGGCCAGCTCTAAGGTGATGTCCTCTATGGAGTAGTCAACGAGTTCCCTCGCATAAATTACTCCTTTCACAAAGTTCATGTTAGAGTGTGGCGTCACACTCCCCGGTGTGCCATCAAGTGTCCGAAAAGTACTTATCTTAGCCGCCTCGGAGGGATTCACCGTATTCGCCAGAAGGCTCCCATCCTAGAAACGAGTCACCTTCGGCTCTCTACCAATTACACTAGCTAAAGCTCTCCTCTGATGGATCACGTTGCCTTTGGCCAACATGCTGCCATCAGTGGAGCGAATAACGAGGAAGCGTTTGAAGCCAGCAGCCTCGAATACGCCAGGTAACCTCTGAATGAGGTGCCCGATGTTATAGAGGCTCCGCTCTGCGCACTTTTGGTTTTGTCAGGGGCTCCGCATCCGTGGGGGGCAGAGTGGCCGGATGTGCCGATCTTGGCTTGGTCGCTTACGAAGTGGCTTCAACCCATGTGTCTCCGCAGCCCCTGTGGATGGAGTCTTTTTAGTCTTTTTTTCTGTTCCTTTTCTTTTTAGGAGAGAAGCGCGGGGAATGAACCGCTTCTCCCCTCCGCCGGCAGGAGCTCCCAGGCCAGATGGACCAGCCTCAACCAGGTCCTTCTCCGAAATGGAGAAGGTCCTGACAGTCGTAGGGGCACAAGTCGGAGAAGATCCCTCCCTTCCTTGTACTGCCTTCGAAACCCTAGCCGTTTGAGGATGACCTTGCGGATTAGGGTTCGGTGCTTCGCGCCAAGCCCGGATTCGCTTCCATAGAAGGCCCTACCGTCTGAGGCTGGGTTGCCTCAAGGACCATGTCTATCTCAGGGAGGGCTCTAGTTGGCCATCCCCCCTTAGGACATCACAGGTCCCGTTGGCAGAGCTGTCTCTAGTCATGTCTGGGAAGGCACAGGCCTTGACCCCCGCAAGGTTTAATATTCTTGCCAGCAGGTCTTTTGAGGGAAGCGACCGAAGAGGCCTGCCTTCCCTCTCCCCCCTAAGGGGGTTTACCCTACCAAGCCGCTTTAATGGGGAGCGGTCAGCTATGCGCTGCCTGCTGGCTTTCTTGGCAGTCCCCTTGGAAAGAAAAGGGGGGACTGCGACTGGGAACAGGTTGTTACCCGAAAGCACCTCCAGAGAAGGCGGTGAAGGGGAGTAGCCCGCTCTGCAAGGGGTGCGTACAGGCCTGGCAAGCCAGCTGCCGCCATTTAAAGCCACCCCTCCTGCCTGGTGACCTGGCAGCCCTTCAGCATGGCGGCTCCACCTTGGGCACGTCATAAAATTCATAGAGTGTGAAGAGAGAAGGAAAAGGGGGTGTGAGTAAGGTATGGGTGGGGATGAATCAGGTTGTTAAAAAAAACATCATCCCAAACCGGAGCTCATGGATCAGGGAACATTGTCCCTTTTCCCCTCAGCCCCGATCCGGGAAGGTTTGCGTAGAAGAAGGTCAGCATCTACCCTGTGAAATTATAGGCTGATCAAGGAAAGTTGTTGGAGAAGTTGTTTGAAAAGCGAGGAAACAGCGGGGAAACAGAAGTGTCTGAAGGATGGAGAAGAGGCTTAGCTGGGGTCGGACGGAGTGCTGACTCCGATTACACCTTAAAAAGAAGTTCTGCAGACTAGCCTCTATCTTTATTTCTTGCTATATTAAAATGAGCTTTCAGTTCTGACCATTGGTCAATTATACGTTCCACAGCAGGCTGAATAGAAAGCCATATTGTCTGATAACTAACTGGTATTTTCAGGGGACTTGTAGCATCATTGAGAGATTTTTAGAATAATTTATATTCACATTGTCTAACAGACGAATTTGGCAGCAATTTGTGTGTTTCAGTTAAAAGAAAGTCCAAGTTTATAGGTAAGCATTCTGATGATGTATGGGAAACTGCTAATTGTATTGAACAATATATCAGTTCCTACCTAAACAAGTTTTTTCAAATCCAGGTTTCTTTTTTATATTAATTGCTTCCACAATACTTTTGGCATCACATTTTTCAAGCTGAACCAGCCTAAGATAAGTTGACACCACTTTGTATAAATATTTACTGTTGTAAATAATAGATACACCTAATAAAATATTTTTTTAGAATATTACTACACTTTGAACCATCCTTATAATAGCTACACTTTTACTGTCATCAATATTATTTTTGAAAATGTCTACAAGATGGTCACAGGTTCTTATATCAGAATGGCAACATAAGTGCATGGCAATTGCTCTTTCTAACTTGGAGGTTTTATTTTTAACAGAAGAAGGAGTAAATACAGAAGAAAGAGGAATATAATCCTGTCTAGGACTTGCACTGAGATGCTTCTTACTCTGAGGATGACTTTTTAAATCTTGGAACTTAGCTTTCATTTGTGACATGCAATATTTGCAGCATGTCCTAGTGACATCTCACGGACCAGCCATTATCCAATCTTTAAGAATTTATACTTGAAACTATTCTTTTCTAAGTTTTGGGCTATATTACTTAGACATTTTTAATGGTTGAGGACTTTAAAAAATAAAAGCTTTGCACTATTTTTAGGTGACAAATAATAAAATGCACTCTATAATATTTCATAAAATTACTGACTAAAAAAGCGAGGTCATCTTCGGCAACATATATAACAAGGATGCCAACTCTACTAATAGGGTAGTTGCCACTTCGGAGGTTCAGTTGTATTATGTATAAATGATTTATAAAACAATAACAAAATCATCCAAATAAACATCTAACAAATAAAATTACATCCAAAAAAATCTAAATTTGCAACCCTGCGTATGATCCTGTTGTTCAGCTCGAGCTTTCAAGTGGGTTCTGAGTCTTTATTTACGGAGGGGGCGCCACCAAGCGGCAATCCCGCTGGCCTTTGTTAGTATCGGCACTACCTGTCAGGATATGGAACCAGTAAACTAACTTTTAATCAATTTCTTTCCTAGTCGAAGGAGGAGCCATGTGGAAACAATGATATAAGAAATTTACTGTCTTCAATTTAAATTAGAAGATTTGCTCTTCTCTAAAATATATAAAAAAGAAAACACTTAAAACTTTTTTTTATAGGTTTATTATGCAATAGCGTACATTTATACATGATATAATACAAATACAATAATAATATATGACATAATATATGACACAAGGCAGGGAGCACGCCGCATCTTGCTGCGGCGGAGTGTCCCACGCGTGGTAGTATATTCATTCTTGGAAATATTTGGATATTAGTAGATAATAGATGGTGAAAGGGGGGTAGGGTTGCCCTTGTTTGAGGGGCATCACAGGTATACTTTACTTTTTTATTTTTATGTTTTCCTTTTTGTGTTATTTATGTTGCCTCGTGTTTTTCTCTGTATGCGTTCTTTTTAGTGTTTTTCTGTTTATTTTTTTCTCCTTGTCTCGTTCATTCTGTATACGTGTATTGATGTTATTAAGCTTTCAAGCCTTTGTTAGTGTACAATTTTTATGCTGTACCCTCGTGTGTACTCTAGTTGTTTGTTTATCATGTTTATACCATTATTTTGTAGGTTATTGTGTCATACTCTGTGTTGTTAGTGTTTAGGTGTAAATTGGCTGTATATTTTCCTCCGAACAGACTTTGGTGCTTGGGACTCGCCAGCTTCGATCGACCTTTCCGTGCAGCCTGGCAGAAATGTTGATCCTGCCTCCTGATCTTCTTAATTCTGGGATTATATCATTGGCCAATGTAGACTAGACTTTTTTGGCTAGTTTCTGAGTTGCGACGTTTACTGGCTCCAGTTTCTGCCTGCGGTACAGGTCCCTCTGCCGAAGTTGTTCTCTTCGTCTGCTTTTGTTTATTAAGAGGGATGCAGAGTTCTGCACTCGTTGGAGCATTCTCATAGCGGTCTTGCTGGTCGCTTGAGTCACTACTGCAGGGTAGATAAGCTTAGCCCGGTAAACGACAGGTATAATTTCCTGATATTCGCCGAGCTAAGATTACTGAACCTATATAGCTTAGAGATTTATCTCTTCGCCATATTCTGCCTCGCCGTGTAGTGACTCGAGTATCCGTGGTCGGAGATTTTTAGGCCCAGGATGGTGCCTTCGGAGGTGTAGCCCTATCTCCTCCCATCAATTACAATGGGCCACGTCAACTGACGGCACAGCGGGATGATCTTGAATTTCTCCCTGTTTGTCCGGATTTTCCACTTTCGCTCGAAATCGTTGATGTTCGAGATTTCCGCGACGGTGTTGATAGCCTGATCCCTTGCTTTCCTAACCCTACTGGCGACGACCTGTGTGATGTCATCTGCGTATTGCAGATACATCGTGTCCCTGGGAATTGGGGTAGGGAGGTCGATGGTGAAGACCCGGTAAAGCAGGGAACTCAGTCAGCTTCCTTGGAGAATGCCCGCTTTGAGTTCGAATTCAGGTCCCTTGTGATCCTCGATCATGATACGCGCCCTTCTGTCTTTGATGAAGTCACAAAGAATCCTTTCCAGGACTGAGTTTAGCTGGAGACTTAGGATCTTGTATTGCAGTCCACTTATCCAAACCTTGTTGAAGGCCTTCTGCACGTCCCTCATCACGATGTCTACATAATGACCTTTCGCTCGGCATTGCGCGATCTTTTCTGTTAGGAACGCCAGGGCCGTTTCAGTGCCCCGTTTTGGTCTAAACCCATGCTGTTGAGGGTTGTGCGCTCCCAACTCGTCGAGTTGATTTTTTAGCCTGTTGGCTATAATCTTCTCGACGATCTTGCCGGGTATTTCTAGGAGAGAGATTGGGCGGTTGTTGGCCACTTGGTCTGGGGGCTTATTCCCTTTCGGGATAAAGATAATTTTGCCACCTTATACCCGTATGGGAAGTAGCTTGTATTCAGGGTTGCATTCATGATGTTCACTATTCCCTGAATAATTTGCCTAGGGGCATTCACTAGGTTGTTTTTAGTGAGCCCAGACCAACCTGATGCCCTTTGTTTGAAAGACCTTATGGTGTTAATGGTCTCTTCAACAGTGATCGGGTGCCCGTGGTCAACCATTTCTCTCTCTCTAGGCACTTGTGGTTGTGGGTGGGTCCTATGTATCATCGCTTCGAGGTCCTCGAGCAGTTGGTTTTCGAAGTCCTGGTCGAAATCGTCGTTCTCCTCACATGAGATCACAAAGACCTCTTTCCAGGGGTCCCTGAATCTCCTTTCCAGGGAATCCAGATCCTCTATGAGGATGTCGCCTTCTTTAATTTTAATCCCAGGCCTGGGAGGCAATCCCCTAAGTCTTCAGATGCTATTCCAAAAACTTACAGGATTTGTCTCTCTGTCTAGTCTGCCTATAATATCAGCCCAGATTTCCTTTTGTTTCTCAAGGATTGTGTTTTTCATGTCCTCGCTTAGCTGTCTCATTCGGGCTGTCTTTTCAAGGGTCGGGCCTGTCCTACCGCCTTATTCGTAGATTTCCCTGTGTTCCCTAACGATGTCCCTCATTTCGTCCGTCCACCTAGGTTGTGGGAGCATTTTGTATGAGATTCTGGGGTTACCACGCGTGCTTTGTCTTCTGCTAGTGGGCGGGGGCGGGGTGCTGTCCTCAGCACCTCCAGCAGCTTGTGTGTCGGTGTGAGGCGGACCATCTGGGTGGCTCGTGCCTCTCGCGCACTCGGTTGGGCGCTTCTTGCAAGGTGAGGCGCTGGCAGTGGCTCTGGCCTTATGCGGGCGGTGGCTGGGCAGGAGAGGAGGTAGTGCACCAGTTGGCGCCAGGAGCGGCTGCCGCAGTGTTCGCACCTCCCTGCCACAAAGTCGGCGTGCAGCTCTTCCCGCGTGGAGTAGCCCAGCCTCACACGCTGCAGCAGCACGCCGTTTGCTCTAGGCTGCTGGAAGGATGCGTTCAGTGGGCGATAGGCTATGGCTGCAGCATACCACGCCGCTTGCCTCTTAGTTGCTTCCCATTTTTGGTGCTGCTGGTGGGCGTTTGGGGCGGCCCTGCGTTTGGCCTGCACATTTAGCTGCTGCAGGCTAGGGCGCACGGTCCAGGTGATGGTGAGGCCGTGGGCAGCTTGCTTGGCAGCATAGTTGCCGCGCAAGCCCACGTGGCTGGGAATCCAGTGAGCCGGACACGCCTGCCCTGCACTGCCAGGTCTTGTAGGGTGCACAGGATGGTAGTGGTGAGGTGGATGTTGTCCCTGGCGTGGGCGTGCTGCAGCGCCTGTATCCCTGACCGGGAGTCCGTGTGTATCACCACAGTGGCCTGCCGGCGGACAGGGCATGCTGAAGGGCGTGCAGGATTGCTACCAGCTGCGTCTTGAGGGTGGAGCAGTGGTTTGATGTCCTCAACGCCCGCGTCAGACCGCTCGTGATGAAGGCAGCGCCGGACCTCCCGCTGTGGGGGTCGACGGAGCCGTTGGTGAAGTAGACTGCGCTGCCTGGCTCCGTAACCTCAGACGTGGCCCTGAGGGCGTGCTGGCGCAGCTCTTCGGTGAAGCAGTTCGCTTTGCTGGCGAGCAGCTGTGTGGTAGTGAAGTCGATGGCGGGAGGGCTCTCATAGTGGTGGTGGAACGTCGGCGGGGTTGGGGGTGTCGGGGTCGCACCCTAACCAGTTTCCTGCCTGGGTGAGGGTGATAGTTGCTAGGCTGACGTTTACGAACCACCTGTTGTTACGCAGGCACTCGATGCCCTGCGCCACGGCCATTCGGAGTCTCCTCTGCGCAACACCTTCTACGTCGCGCTGGAGCACTCCGGCTACCCGACAGGCAACAAACAATCCACCCTGGCGGTGAGGGGCACCAGGCTGGCCTCGCTCTGCATGATACAGGCACTGCACCATCTCGGCGCCCCCAACATGTCCTCATGGCAGTGTTTTGCATCAAATCCAGGCGCTGTTGCTGCTACCGGTGTAGCGCTACAAGGACCAGTGCATTATAGTCCACTAGGGAGCGCACTGCCTGCAGGTAGTAGATGCGAAGGAGGGGGAAGGTTGCACCAGCGCTCGGCCGCGTCATGGCAGTCATCACATTCAGCCGGGCCTGCGTCCGATCCATCAGGTGCGTGACATGCTGCGTGAAGGACAGCCGCCTGTCCACCCACACTCCGAGGTACTGGTAGGAGTCGGTCCAGGCCAGCCCGACTCCTTGGACGCGAAGCTGCTAGCCAGCAGGTGTGCAAGTCTTGATAGCCATGGCCTGGGACTTCTCTGCCGAGATCTTGAGTCCCAGCTCTTCGCACTTGGCAGTGATGAGGTGCAGCGCTTCTCGGGCCCGCGCGAGCTTGTCGCTAAGCCCGGTGACGAAAAAGGCCCGGTCGTTGGCGTAGCTGAGGAGGATGGTTCCCTCCCGATAGGGAAGCACCACCAGCTGCTACATCAGCACGTTGAAAAGAAACGGGCTGAGGTTGCCGCCCTGGGGCTTCCCGTTTTCGAAGGTGAGGTAGGGAGACTTGTGACCCAGAAACTTCACACGGGCTAGGCGCATGTGAAGGTACTCCTGGAGCTAGCCCAGCAGTCTCCCTTGAATGCCCTTCCTCACAAGGGCAGCTAGTATGGCGTGGGGGCTAGCTAGCTCGAAAGCATTCTCGAGGTCAAGGAAGACTATAATGGTGGGCTGGTTGTTGGCGTAAGCCAGGAGGGTGATGAGGCAATCCGCCGTGCTCACCCCAATAGTGTAGCTGAACACGTGGTGGTTAAGGCTTCCCACGCTCCACTGTAGGCGACTCGGCACCATCCTCTCCGCTGTTTTTCCGGTGCAGCTCAGGGGGGAGATTGGCCTGAAGGTGGTATGATCCTTCGGCTTGGAGATGGGCTGGATGTCGGTGTCCTTCAAGGAGGGCGGCAGATTGCCTACATAACCACGACGCGTTCAGAAGGGCTAGCAGTGTTGCGTCCCCGGCGGACCCAGCGTGCGCCAGCATGGAGTACCGAACTCCGTCGGCTCCCGCGGCTGTGTCACGCCCACGCTTTGCCCTGGCCAGCTCCTCGTGCGTGAAAGGCTGGTCCATCGCGTGCGGCTGGCCCCGCGCCTCACTGCTCTTTTCGTCGCGTTGTGGGCGTAGCTGCTGCTGGAGGTACGTGGTGTGAGGAGGGAGCTGCTCGCTTGAACCCCTCACGGTGAAGCAGTTTGCCATCCAATCTGCCTCTTGCTGTGGGCGTGGGTGGGCAGCTAGGCGGGTCGGGGCGGCGCCTGAGGCCTTCCTGAAGCACCCCCACGGCTGGCCGAGCGAGGTGTGTTGGCTGAAAGAGGCGCACCACTCCAGCCACTTTGCCTACCTGGCGCACAGGGACACCTGTCGCGCGCGGGCTACCACGTCCTGCAGGAGCTGCAGGTTGATGGCGGTCTGGCGCTTCTTATACAGCCTCCTGTGGACGTTGACGCGGTGATTGTGCTCCCGGACTTCCTGGTTATAAAACCACCAGTCCGGGCGCCGGCGGCGGTTAGAGGCTGTCCTGGTCCATGGCCGCGTCTGCTGCACTGTCTATGGCCGCCGTAAGGCCCCTCTCCTGCTGGTGAAGGTCCGCAGGAGGCACATACGTGGACTACCATTCGTCCAGGGCGGCTTGGAACTTTGTCCAATCCGCCCTCCTGACGTTCTACCGGGGCGGCGGGAGAGGAGCAGCTAGTGGGGCCACAGTGAGGGTGGTGAGGGTCCCGTAATGGTCGCTGGTGAGGGTAGGGTGGACCTATTAGGTGGCACAGGGCTGTAGGTCAAGCCTCCCCCCATAGACGTGCGTGGCCTCCCTGGTGTTCAGTAGTCGGACGGCAGGGACTTCTTCGAGTAGGTCGGCTAGGTGGCGCCCGGTCACGTTAGTCGGTGACAAAGAGTGCAGAACAACGCTGGTGGGCGTTGAAGTCGCTTGCCACAAGGAGGCTGGAGTGGAAGGCGATGGAGAGCCGCTCCCCAGCATCCAGCAGGTACCGCTGGCTCCTGTATATATTGTATACTGTGAGAGTGAGCGGCCCCAGCTGCAGCTCCAGTCTCAGGACCTACACGCCGTCCCCACAGTGCAGGGGGCGGAGATCCTCTTGTGCGGGATGGTGTTACGTATGAGGGCTGCACAGCCACGCTTATTTCCGTCGCCGGCCGGAAGTGAGTGGAGAGTGTAGCCTGCGACACGTCACTGAAAGCCGGTCGGCGTGAGCGTCTCCTGCAGAAGAACCAGGTCCAGGTTGTCCTGGAAGACGGCTTGCAGCACCTGGTGTTTATTGGGGAGGAGGCCCTGCACATTCCACTGCAGCACCCTCAGCGTGCTCCATCTTGGTTGTGGGCGTGCGGTGGGTGCAGAGGGTGTTGGGTCGGACCCTCGGCGTGGTAAATGATGTTGGGGGCTGGAGGGCACCTTCTGTGACGGCGGTGAGCACCTCTTCGCGGAGGAGTGCGTCGAGGTCTTGCTCGGTGGGCGCTGCGGTGCCCTGCCGCTGGGCGAGCAGCTTCTTCACAAGCTGTACCACACACGCGAGGATGACGTCCACAATGGCTCTGCCCTCCTCAGAGTCCCTCGCCATAACCTGGGGTCCACGTCGAGACCCTGTCGTTGGTTGAGCATTGGGTAGCACCGTGAACTGCTCCTCATATGTGCGGCCGCGGTGGGCCTGAAGTCTGTGTCTCCCCCTCCTCTGTGGCTTGGTGACACAGGAGGTGGGTGTCTGGTGGAGGTGTGAGCGGAGTTGCTGGTTGTGCAGCTGCTGGTACCCCATCTCGCTTCCTGCCCGTCCTCTTCCCCTATCTCGACCTGACTTGTGCCAGGCTGTTGAGGGGTGGGGGGTGGGTGAGAAGCCCATGCCGGCCTGTTTGGTGGTGGCGCTGGAACAAGGCGTCTACTGCCTTATTGCTGGGAGCGCCCACGTGGTTACCCCTGCCGCTGCCGCTCCCCCCTCCTGTGTAGCGCCCAGACATGTGCCGAGCAGGCTGAGAGTCGCGGGTGGATGGGTAACCCCCACCGACCCAACTGGTGGCGTGGCAATAAACCGACGGTTTCTTCTTTGCCGGGTTGGTGGGGGCACGTGGTTCCATCTGCTGCTACTGCTGCCGGTGATCCTGTGGCATCTTTCTCATTCGCTCGGGGCACCCTGCCATGGTGGTCTCGCTGGCCTTGAGGCGACCGATGCACTCCTCCGTCGTGTGCGCTTGGCTGCACACGCCGCACTTGACGTGGTTTTGGCACATGGCCTGGAGATGCACGAAGCGCTGGCACTTATAGCATCTCACAGGCTCACGCTGGTAGGGGCGCAGGGCGTAGCGGCCCCAGTTGCCCAGGTCCAACTTGGGTGGTAGCGGGCCATCGTACACTACCAGGATCTGCCTCGTTGAGACCTTGTCTCTGTATGCCAGGAGCCGTGTTGCCGAGAGCACGTGTGGGTGGGCCTCGACAGCCTGGAGTGGGAGAGTGGTGGGATAGCGTTCAAGTACCACCTTGTGCCTCTTCACGCTGGGGTCGAGCAGGATCACTCGATCCCTCTCCTCAGCAAAGCGGCGCAGCATGGCCTCCGACCTATCGTCCTTCGGGGTAAGGACGTATTCGCTGTTGAGAGTGCGGCGAATGTTTATCCGCAGTCCAGGGTGTGCTCTCTCCAGCTCCCTCACCGTCTGGTAAGCACTGGTGGTGCTCTCCTGGTGAACCAGTTTGAACTTGGGACGTCCTCGTCGGGAATTGGAGACTCTTACCCAGCCTCTCTCGTCCTCCTGCTGGGCCTTTTCGATCTGGGAGCTCTCGTCGATAACGAGGCGACCACTTTCATCACTGGGGGCCTCTTCAGGCTCCTCTCTCTTGGAGAATTCCTCCACCAGGTTGCGGGTGGTCCTCTTTGGGGTGAAAGTCTCGGTCGGTGACGCTGGAGTAAACCCATTCCGCATCCGCTTCGCAGATCTTGGCAAGGTGGCTAAGGACGCTGACCCTTGCATAGTGGCGTCACTCTTCTTAGCCCATCAGCGCCACGAGTGCAAAGGGGAGAACAGACCAATGCTTCCTTTACTAGCAAGACAGGAAAAGGAGGTATCGTCGTAGCTAAGGAGAATGGTTCCTTCCGAATAGGGGAGGGAAACCAGCTGCTCCATCAGCCCGTTGAAAAGGAACGGGCTGAGGATGCCGCACTGGGGTGTCCCGTTCTCGAAGGTGAAGTAGGGAGACTTGTGACCCTGGAACTTCACACGTGTTCGGTGCTGATGAAGGGAGTCCTGGAGCCAGCCCAGCAGTCTCCCTCGGATGCCCTTCCTCACAAGGGCGGCTAGTATTGAGCGGGGGCTAGCCAGCTCGAAAGCCTTCTCGAGGTCAAGGAAGACTACGATGGTGGGCTGGTTGTTAGCGTGAGCCAGGAGGATGATGAGACAGTCCACCCTGCTCACCCCCCTGGTGTAGCCGAACATGTGGTGGTGAAGGCTTCCCACGCTCCACTGTAGGCGACTCGCACCATCCTCTTTTCTGTTTTTCCGGTGCAGCTCAGGAGGAAGATTGGCCTGAAGGTGGTGTGATCCCTAGGTTTTGGGATGGGCTGGATGTCGGCAGACGGCCTGCCAACCACGACACGTTCAGAAGGGCTAGCAGCGTGGCGTCCCCAGCGGGCCCAGCGTGCGCCAACATGGAGTACCGCACTCCGTCAGCTCCCGCCGCTGTATCACTCCCACGCTTCGCCCTGGCCAGCTCCTCGAGCATGAAAGGCTGGTCCGTCGCGTGCGGTAGGCCCCGCGCCTCCCTGACCTCTTTGTCGCGCTGTGGGCGTAGCTGCTCGCTTGAACCCCTCGCTATAAAGCAGTTCGCCAGCCGATCTGATCTTGCTGTGGGCGTGAGTGGGCAGCTGGGCGGGTCGGGGCAGCGCCTGAGGCCTTCCTTAAGCACCCCCCACAGCTGGCCGAGGGAGGTGTGTTGGCTGAAAGAGGCGCACCACTCCAGCCACTTTGCCTCCCTGGCGCTCAGGAACACCTGTCGCGCGCGGGCTACCACGTCATGCAGTAGCTACTGTTGATTGTATAGGTTTATTGTGTAATAGCGTACATTTATACATAATCTTAATACAAATAAAAAAATATAAAAAATAATCCAATTTAAATACAGTAATAGTATGACACAATAATATAAATACATGTAGTATAAGTGTACACATTACACAAAGCGGGGACCAGACGAGATCGTGCACCACGCACAAATATTACTAGACGAAAAGACAGAATACGAAGATAAATGGCTGATTGCCACGAATCCTCAGAAGATACAGATGACAGATGACACTCTTCGGCGCAAGAGATTACTACATGGATAACCCACAAATTTTATCACACACACCAGACAGGAACCACCTAAACCCAACAAAGCTCGACTACACAGAACAGCCAAAAATCCTTGAGGTACCTTTGACAAATTCCCTATGTTAAATAGACACCAGCACATAATACAAGAAAGAGCCGTACACACAAAAAAAAATGCTGTGCAGGTTCTACCCGGAGGGCAAGAAACTACAGTTACACCTACATATATCAAACACTCTTGCGACCTCTTCTCATGTACACCCCACTGCCACTCGTATCTGTGAGTTTCACGTGGCAGAAGAAGTCGCAGCACATTCAGAACTCTGCTCTGAAGCGCGCTTGCTGCTCTCCCATGTACGCAAGAATGTCCACACTACACAACAACAACAAATTAGAACGCCTCAACACATACGCTCATACTAGACTCATAAAACAACTCTGGAAACTCGCCTGAAACCCCATATACACCTCTTTACACGCAAGACTGTATGTTGCGATTGCACTGCGATGCCTCGCAGCTCATGACCACCCACAACCCCTACCGTTCTACGCATAAGTTAAGAGCATCATGAATAATGCGTTTCCGACTATGCAGACACGATCTCCTTCCTGACCACCCCTCAACAGTCGTCCAGTCATGAACACCCCGAGAGACATGCAACTCCACCACGCATCGGTGTCTTGCCACCGACCTATCAACTCTTTCTTTCTTCTTTCAAGTGATTTCCGTACCCTTTTCCTCTAAGACTACCTGATTGCCTGTGTTACACAGAGATCCCTCTCTGTTCTTTCTATATACATTGATCATTCGATCGAGGGGAAGACAGAGCGCTAGCCATGAAGTGTCCCATCCGCAACGAAGCGATTCGTGCAAAGAGGAAATAGTCAAAAATGGAAAGGGAGGCAAAGGAAGAGTCGTTCACGGAAGTAACGGCTACGCAACATAATCATTGAATCACGGCGTTGAAGCTGGTGATGCCAAGCGAGGGCAGGCACATAATGGCTATGATCATTTTTGCCCACTTGGCAAACCTGGTAAATCACGGCACTTTTGCGGAGGAAATGAACCGCCTTCTGGTGAAGAACGGGACTAACAAAAAGCTGTTGGTCCCGCCTATTCCTGCCTCACAAGACGTTCTGAAAATCTAGCTCACCCACAGTCCCCACGTGAAAGAAAAATCCAAAAAAGAAAAACAAGCACAAAGGAAGAAGAAGAGCAGCATACGAATAAACCACCACAGACAAAAACCACAAGTTAAACTCGAAGAAGAAAGGAAACAAAGAGGAAAGAAGAAAAAGAATGTGGCGGTATTCCTTTAGAACAATATTATTTTCCCACCTCCTAAGACCGTACTTGGGGAGAGAAAGCGAGCCGTTGTTCCTCCCCCCCTTCCGACTCACCCTCTTTTGACCCGCCACCAGGTTGGTTCCCGTCAAATTTATATCGAAGCTTACTCCCTGTCGTCTCGACCTTTGCTCCCCCCCCCCCCCGTGTCGGGAGACTGCTTTGTAGACTCGCCGTGAACCGCGTTTATAGCCCCCGCCACTCTCGCCCGTCTGGCTGCTGATCCCAGCCGTTGACATTCCTCGTAAGGAGGCTCTCCGTTCATCACGCCCCATAACGAAGTTTAAGATGGTCTCAATCTCTCTCTCTCTATTTTGAGTAGCTCCGGGTATATATGCACTTGCTCCAGGCTGACAGACAGATTCGGTTAGACGCGACTTCACCGAAAGGAGTGCAATTTAACGACCTCTCTCCCCAGAAGTCTGAGTGACGGCGTCAAGCCACGGAAGAGCTGGACATCACCTCCGTATCTTCGGGTCAGGGAGAAGAGTCTCGTGAGTCAACGTCAGCCTTTCTCATCCGCCTTTAGATCAACGATTGGAGAAGCCGTCCTTCGAAGTTCTTCTGGGGACTTCTTAGGACAAGAGGCCCGTTAGCTCGCTCAAGCCAAGTGTGGAGAAGTAATCCTCCCCCCACCTTCGAAGTTCGTTCGGTGACCTCCTGAATGCAAGTTCGAGAAAAGTAGTCCCACCCGCTGAGGGTTCTGTGGCGCTACCACCCGTGAGTAATCAAGGTCACCAAGACCTTCCCCAAGTTGCCCCACCTTATCCTCGAGTTTCGAAGGAAGTAAATCATTCATTATCCTCAATCTCCCATTATAACTATTCCCTAACCACGGTTATCTAACTAGTATTCCAAGTTCTGTTCGTCTCATTTATGTACTATATATATATATATATATATATATATATATATATATATATATATATATATATATATATATATATATATATATATATATATATATATATATATATATATAAATATATATATATATATATATATATATATATATATATATATATATATATATATATATATATATAAATAAATATATATATATATATATATATATATATATATATATATTGTTGTCCTCTTTTATTTCGTGTGTATTAAAATCTATTTTTGTCAGTGTTAGTTATATTCCTTGGTTACGCAGCTGCCGCTATCCTTTTAAATCACACTCTTAGAAGCAATAACAGTTTTCGCCTTGCTTGGCCTACCTTAGAGCCTGTGTGCGCATATTTACGTACACTTGGCCATACCTTGACAAAGAATAACAAACAAGAAGTAGAGCTAGACGCGTCAATGACGGAGGAAGAGGTAGAAGAAGAAAAAATCGTGGAAAAAACGCAAACTAAGAAGCAAGAATAGAAAACTACGTTCACAGTGTACCGAGGAGTCCCACTTACCGAAAAAAAGGAAGTCCTCAGACAAGGCTTCCCCTCTTTAACGAAGAAAAGCTGTTCCTCAGAGTGTACGGAACACCGGCCTGCGTACCCCCTAGCGGTAACACTCGGCTTCTAGTCGACAGCATGCGCATAATGAAATATATATATATATATATATATATATATATATATATATATATATATATATATATATATATATATATATATACATATATATATATATATATATATATATATATATATATATATATATTATAGAGAGAGAGACAGACAGACAGATATATGGAAAAATATCCAAGACAAAAGACAACCCTTGAGGATGGCATAAGGGGGTAACTTTCAAATTAGCTTTGGGGGGCTGACGGATGGGCCATCCTTAAGTGTTGTCTTCCAGTTCAAGGAGGATAGGATCACCTGCTGGACCTGAAGACGAGCAGTTATCTAATTATGCCATTATCTTAACCTCATATATATATATATATATATATATATATATATATATATATATATATATATATATATATATATATATATATATATATATATATTAAAGATCAAATTAAAAGCATAGTGGTCAAAACCCCCAAAGTTACAAAATTGTGTTAACAGTGAATAATAAGATAAATAATTCACTTTATAGAAAGCGTCATAAGAGTTAATCGTAAAAAGAAAAATTACCATTGGTGGCAAAAGTGGATAGGAGCAAAAAGAGTGATTTTTTATAAGTAGAATAGTCAATATTTAATTTATCCATATTTTTTTAATGTAAATCAAGTGAAAATTTTAAAAAAACGACGACTAAATGCGAGAATATAGTTAACAATACAACTAAGAGATGTGAAATTTACAAAAACATAGTAGAAAGAAAACGACAACATAACGTAAATTATCGTTGTACAAACATCTTAATCATCGGAATAACAATAATATACAATAATCAATTTAATATTTATCTAAAAATTAATTTTAAATTTTTTAAAGCGTTGACTAGCCCGACCTCTGGGCAAGTGTATACCTTCTACTGTATTTAACCTTTAACAAATTTTCATTCCGTCCATTTCTCTAGTACCCCAACCCACGAGAGTGTGGGAGGGCCCCTAAGCTTTTCTCTTTCTAATAATAAAATTAAAAAATAAAAAAGTGGTCGTGGCGAATTTTGATAGCAGACGTTGGTAAATTTTCTTACGAAGATTTTCGGACCGATTCAAACCTCATAACTGATTGAAGCTCAGTGCCTCATTTTCTTCTGGAAAAGAAGATTTTGAGACTGATTGACAAGACTTCACTCTACTAAGACTTGACCATCGACACATACTCTTGCTTCTCTATCCCACTTCTTCTTAGGGCGTGTCGGTTAGGGAAGCTGAGCCTCCATAGATACTCTTCAGGACAGGAGCCATATCTGAATCAGGTGGCTTACTCGGCGCAGGCCGAAGCTTACTCCGGGACGGGTTGAAACACGTGTGAGCGGCGGACCCTTTTGAGTGGAGCAAACACTGTTAGAACAAGGCGTCAGGAAGGTTGCGAGAGTTCACTAACACGCTAAAGGAATGAGCCAGAGGAATAACTGGATTTCAGCCGCACTTTCTAACTTTCTGTTTTCTCGCCTTTTCCTTGCTGCGTTCACCTCAGAACGCTAAATGAAGAAAAGGAAGAAGCTCGATTAGAATAATGGAAGGAACAAAAAGGGTCCTATTGCGGACCATAAAAGAAGCACAAAAACTAGAACGCACTCTTGTATTCAACGTGATATATGGGGAACTAGGAATAGTACTGATCCCACTCCTAAACGACTCAACCAGCTATGTGGCCATTTGTCAAACGGAAAAAGATATGGATAACTTACTCAGTGAGAAAGCCACATGAAGCTTCCAGAAAATCGGACTAGAAGCTGAAGTTCCTCCATTATTGGAGGCCCAAAAGGCCATATACTGTCGATAGATAGATCCATGGATAGGGGAGCATACGGCAACGGAAATAAAAGAAGAGATCGAAAACAGACAAGAATGGGCTGAAGTCAAGGAAGTTGTGAAATTCAGGAACAAAACCAACAATAAAGAGTACACCCATGTTTTTAAAGTTTTGTTCCTGAGAAACAGGCATGGCACGTGAGGCGAGAGAGATCGGCCTGTTAGCATTTAACCTAAAGATAACCCCGGACCAAATCAAAAGCGATGAATTAATAAATGTTCTCACTTGTTTCTGCTGCTTCGCTTTAGATCAACATACGCCTAGGAACTGCCCCAAAAAGAAGAAACAAAATGCTCAGAATTCAGCTCAATTTTAAACAAATGGAAAGATTGTAAAAGCCAAGAAGTGCGCGAATTGTGGCAGGAACCATCGCAGGACGGTGATGGCTTGTCCCATTAAGAGAGAGAGATTATCGAGAAGAAGAGAGAAAAGATGGGGCTTGAGGAGAAGAAAGAGTAAACGTATGCCAAAGTAGCTAAGGCAACAGCAAAACATACTAGCATGTATACTACATGCTCACGTAATGAACGTTGCGAACCCTGGAACCTATTCCAAGGAACTTAACAAAATGCTAAGTAATAACGGGTTGGATGGAAACTATGTGGTTCCCTGAGAACTCACAATCGGGGGACGTATTAAACATCAAATACACAATGCCAACACGGGAAATCCAAACACAGGCAGGTAAAATGAGCCATACATCCAATTGACTAGTATCAACTCAGGGTTACAAAGAGATCCAAGACTTAGGAACAAGCAAGCAGACGAAGAGGGAATGGAAGTGGAATTACCTGTAGCCAAGGCAAACTGCCCCGAATCCCAACAGGAAAGAAAAGCAATAGAAGAAGCAGGAAACGAGGAATCCCACCACCGAACCCATAAAGAAAACAAGGAAAAAACCGCATTAATTTGAGAGTATATGCCCCTGAAGATAGACCCATACCCATAGGAAAAAATAAGGAAATCATCATAGGGATGAAAAAAGGGCATGCATTTTAAATACGAATTCGAAGGCCGTATTCAGATAACGAAGTCCACAAATGTCTAATGAGTGGAGGAATAATAATCCCGAAAGAGAGATGCTTTAATATAAAGAAAGAAGAATTTAAAAGGAAAAGAAGCGGTCGGAAAAAGTCCCCCTGCGAAAGAGAGCTAAAGAAAGCTGAGAGAAGATTTTCACTGGAACAATAAGATACAAAATGGAAAGGAAAAGAAATCTTAAATTAGTAAGTCACAATGTGTCAGGTTGAGATGCCAAAAGGCACTCATATTGTAATTCCTACTTCAAACATGTCCCTGAGATCATCCTATTAAATGAAATCAACATCGATCCGGAAATAAACCCCATTAAAATATTTAACTATACAAGACAACTGAAGATATACACTACGACGGAGTAGCGATAGCCGTCCGAAATGACATAGAGTTTACATGATTTGATGAATTAGATGAGGCCTATTTATCCATCAAGGTTAAGACTGGAACAGGAGATATAATAATTATGGCAGGGTACCAACCCCCAAGGAGGGGATATGTGCCTATATATAAATTCATGGAGATATTTGGACAAAATGAACAAGTATTATTCTTAGGAGACCTGAACGCCCGAACAAGAGCTCAGGGTATACCGCCCATTTCAACAACAGCGGAAGAAATGTAGATCTGCTAATAGCAAGAGGCAGAGTTGAGAGGATCGGACCGGAATTCCCTACCTACATCGGCGTAAGAAGTGCAACTAAACCAGATATCGCGCTAGTTTCCCCTAAATTTCAATATAAATATTTGATAGAAAGAGGCCCACCCACGATCAGCGATCACGAAATGGTGGTAGTAACATTGCCCGCAGACCCTATACAAATAAAATGCCCAGTCTGAAATTGCTTTAAAAAGGCTAACTGGCGCGGCTACGCCCAAGACTTAGCAACTTACCAGCAACCAGATCTAAACGATGCAACCCTGGAAGAGATAGATGAGGCACTAAATAAAATTATGAAAAAGCTGATAGATACAGACAAAAATCATATACCTAGAAAAACGTTTAGAACATTGCCACATCATCGGTATACATCGCAATTAACAGATTTGGAAATAGATATTTAAACCTAAGAGAAAAGATAGAGCGAGTTGGTCAAGAAAGAGGTGATAGAGAACACCTCCTCAACATTAGGACGGAAATGAACACAACAATTATGACAGAGAGAGGCATAAGATGGGACCAGATAATAGACGGGATAGACTCCTAACTAAATCCTAAAAAATTCTGGCAAAAAATCAGCATGGTACGAGGAAATAAAAGCCGATAACAAAAATAGCCATCAAATACAATAGAGTAGATGCGCTAGAACAGAACAACTTGGGGCCACGTTTAGAGAACACTGGAAAAACGTTTTCTACATATCACCTGAAGAAAACGAAGATGTTGACCTCGACCATGAACTTAGAATAGTTGAAGAGATGGACAGAAAGAGCGGAGAAGTAACACCCAATCACTCGGCTTCTGATACAGTAATGATGGAACAAGGAATAGACTCAATAACACTTCAGAAATTTTAAAATACTATAAACAACAGCAAGTAAAGAGCTCCTGGAGACACAGGGATACCCCGCGAAAACCTGGTAAGAGTGCCAGATGTACTTCTTGCCAAAATAGTAAAAATCTTCAATGGGGGTAATAAACGCTGGGTATTTTCCTGACGCCCTGAAAAGAGGGAAAATAGTATATTTGCCCAAACCAGACAAGCCCCCTGACCAACCAGGAAACTTGAGACCTATAAGTCTTCTAGAAACAGTGGCCAAACTACTTGAAAAAATGATCGGCAGGAGATTGAGCCAACACCTAGAAGACAACTATTTAATTCCTAGCCACCAACACGGGTTCAGGAAAGGTAGAAGTAGCGAGACGGCACTGGCCGTAATAGTAGAAACAATAGCCAAAGCCAAATATGACAGAAAATACACAGATATGGTTTTAAGAGACGTGCAGAAGGCTTTTGATAAGGTGTGGAGAATAGGCCTAAAATACAAGGTCAAGAAATTAGGACTTCCACCTATCCTAACAAAATGCATATGTGACTATATCACAGACCGCACAGCATTCATCAGCATAGAAGGATATCGAGAACCCAATTTTGAAATCAATCAAGGCGTTCCCCAAGGTGGATGTCTCAGTCCGACGTTATATAACATATATACAGGTGACCTTCCGAATCCAATCTACGATACCACCAAATACGTACAATTCGCAGAAGACATCTCGATAATCGTTAATAGTCCTTACAGGAACCGACCAACGGCAGCCAGAATCACTGCTGCAGAAATCGAGAACATAAATAACTGAAAAAAATGGAAGATAAGGACAAACGCAAACAAGTTTACCATTATTCCTAAAGGACGAAGAAAACATCACGAGTAACGATTAACGAAGAAATGTACAGATACCAAAAGGAAGGCAAGGTCCTAGGACTAAAGATAGCTTCAAACAGGTACCTAAAACACACTAGCGAAAGAATCAGACTAGCAAAAGCTAACTTAGCGAAACTTTACTAGTTAAGAAAACTAAATACAAAAAATAAAATACAAATATACAACCTTCTGTGTAAATCAGTATTATTATATCCTGAAATTCCCCTCAGCAATCTAAATAAAACCAACAATGAGAAATTACAGAGAGTAGAGAACAGCAGCGTACTATTAATTACAAATACAAGAAAGAGAGAGCGCAGGAGGTCGATATATCTGCACCATGAAATAGAGATGGAGCCAGTAAATGTATCCCTACATAAAAGAGCGGTCAGAATATGGGATAAACTAGAAACTTTTCTAGACGAAGAAGAAAAAAAGAAGATAGAGCATATAGCAATCAATAGAGGAAATTTTAGGAGCGGAAAACCGTTAAATGGAGCTAACCCAACACCAATATATAGATAGTGTAGGAATCCCTACAGAACTGCAAACAAAACATAAAAGTCACCAACAACTGCGAAATATTCAAATAGAACAAAAGATAAGCTTAGAAGAAGAATAGAGGCGTGAGAGCCCCTACACAATTGAATAAATGATAGGATATATAAGTTGAAGACAAGAACTCAAGTGATGGCTGGTCATCCAGCAACCTGCACTAACTCTTACTCTTTCCATTTCACCACTGTACCTTAATGATTACTATCCACTCTACTCTAACTATATACTTTTAACTTCTAACCTTTTCAGGACGTGGTCGTGGCCAGGACTAGCCCACAGTGGAAGCATAAGCCAGAAATTATCACGAACCTGAGGCAGAAGTGCGAGTCCCGGACAGAGGAGATATCCTCATCGCTCCGGGGACCAGGCCAGAATCATAGAAGTAAGTAACATCTGTCTCTATGTAGTTGGATGCATTTATGGCGCTAGTACCCATGAGAGGGTGGCAAAACTTTAGCGGCCGTTGTTCGACCGCCACTGCATCAACTCCAGCAAAATTCACCCCTCCTGAGGTTCCCACTCGAGATCCACCCCATCCATCCACCACCCATCATCCTGGCAGCAAACGAGCGGAGGACCAACTATAAAATGGACGGGGGCGTTTTATCACCATTCTGCTCGTATTTACTCATACACCAACCTACCTCCACTAACCGCTACCCCCTTTACCACCTCAGAACTTCCATTTTCACTCCAATTACCATAATTACACTTTGGTATCAGAAAAGAAAATATCACAAGAGGACTTAGTAGAAGGACGTGGAAGACCATGGAGACCCTTCAGTAAGAGGGTCCCCATCAGGAGCATACATTGAGAAAAGGCCCCGGAAAAGAGAAAACTTTGCGAAACCTCGAACACAAGGTGGCACTAGTGAAACTGATTGAAGTTTCATCAGGTTTCATTGCCATCTATGCAGAGACAAAGAAGAAAGCCAAAGAGGTGACCTACACGAACGCCGCCAAGAAGAATCGGGGAAATAAAGACTGCACCTGCACAGATGAATATAACAGGAGATCTAAGTGCAAAGATACTAATCTACATTACCCATGAAAATGTGGCTAATGAAGTGAACCTAGTTATTACAACCAGGTACTTAATGCACTCTTAAAAGCCAACAATCTCCCGTCACTAATCATGCCTGCAGACCCTGAATGATCCAAGGTATTCAAGGAATCAGTCATCAGAAACAATAATGTTAAATCTGGACTGGAGGAAGTCGTCGAAGCTCCCTCATCGGAGGAATCCGAAGAGGACAATGAAGAAGAAGATGAAAAGGCTGAAAATGAGGAGAGATCCTTTTCTTCTGAAAACGACGAGGGCTCATGCACCCGTACACGATCTACGAAGAGCAGGTCCATAACCCCAATTCCACCTCCGAAGAAGGAAAACCCTGGGCACGGTAAAAGCGCCCAACCAGCGCCCAAGAAGAATAAGAAGAAGCATAGGTAAAAACAATTCACCATGTTACGGGACGCAATGAAGATACTGGAAATTAATACCAACGGCTAGACGACGAAAAGAACTCTTTATGGAAATGTATTCAGAGAAATTAATGCAGACATCATCTTAATTTCGGAACACGGGATCGACACGCGTAGTGAAGAAATGAAAATCTGGAACTACGATATGTTGATCACGAATTATTCGCAGGAGCGGTTCGATGGTGCCGCTATTGCAATAAAGAAGAGGATTAAATACAAGCAAATAAGAAATCTAGAAGAATCCTGCCTAGCGATTGAGGTCATTACTACCGGATATCAATCGCCAAGGAGTGACGTGTTACCGATTCACACTATCACTGGCCTATTTAGCAATAGAGCCCGCACTATATTAATGGTGGATATGAACGCCAGATACCGAGAATTCGGTTACAGGACCTTTAACGGTATAGGAAGAAGTCTGGACCTATTGCTGGACAGAAATATTGCTCAGCAAATAGGCCCCGACTTCCCTAACTTTGTCAGAGCAGGAAGTGCCACAAAACCAGACATCTCTCTGGCGAATTGTCAGCTGCCGTTCAATTACTACATGGAACCAGTCCAGGTGCCAGTTAGTGACCATATAGGGATCCTACTCACTATCAACATGAACCCTATACAAGTTCCAGCTGTAGTCAGAAAGAAGAACTACAGAAGAGCAGACTGGACATGGTCGCGCGCCTTATTGAGGCCTACGATCCACCCAACATAGACTAGGTAATTCTCGAGGAGATTGACGAGACACTCATCAATGCAGATAGGGCTTGTATCCCTAAATCCGAGTATAGGACCATCTTTACCTACAGATGGACCGAATAAATGAAGGATTTATATTGCGAGCTGAAATTATTGTATGAAATCAACATCAGGAATGCATCAGTTCACTCAATGCGACGAAGTAAAGAAATCAAAGAAGAACTCAACCAGTTGATCCTCGAACAACAATGGAGACGATAGGATGATGCGATCGAAAGCCTCGATCACGAAGCAAATCCCAAAGTTTTAGGGAAAAAGATTAGAAATCTCAAAGGATCGAATGGAAAGAAGATTGAGTTACAAAAAGAAGCTGCAAATATCGAAAACGAAGAAGGTATAATTAAAGGGATATTTTTAAGTTATTGAACTAGAGTTTTAAAGCCACGGTATAGACGAGTTTAACGAACAAATACCCAAGAGACACCCTCGCCACCAGGTGGATAGACAGCGAGACGGAGACGCCTAGATTACCGAAGAAGAACTACCCGGTGCGGTCCGCTCATTCCGAAGAGAAGCCCTAGGACAATCAGGGCTTACAAAGTTAAACTTTGAAAAGGCACCAGCCAATGTCATCGAAGGGATGAGAAAGATGTATAACTCCTGTCTGAACACGGGATACTTTCCAGATGCATATAAAACGGCTAAGATAATTTTCTTGCCTAAGTATGGAAAGTACCCAACGTTAAAGGAGAGCTACCGCCAACTTCACTCTTAGAATTTGGCGGGAAGCTCTTCTAGAAGATTCTCAATCGAAGACTGGTGTCTCATCTGAAGGATAACTACCTCTCCAACCCACATTAATCTGAGTTTAGCGGGAAGTGAAGTGCGGAGATGGAGATTAATGTCATCACGGAAAAGCTAGCCCACCAAAACGGGAAAGAAGTTACACGGACATCGTTTGTCGGGATGTATCAAAAAAGTTTGATAAGGTGTGGCAACGGGGAATGCAGTACAAGATCTTACGACTGGGTCTAATTGAAAACTTGGAAAGAACTCTTTGTGGCTCTGTCATGGAGAGAGCAGCGTAAATCAGTTTAGGGTGCACGGACGGACCAAAGTTTCCGGTCACTGTGGGCCTCCCTTAGGTAGGGGGCTGCCCCCCACTCTCTACTTGATTTAAACCGCTGATGTCTCAGCCCCTCTAAGTCCCACTTGCCTCAACATTTAATTCGCCAATGATTTCACCCAAATAATCACTTTTCCATGGAGGAATTCGTCTTGGCAAGCTCGTATGACAGCAGCAGAAATTGAAGACCTTAACACCTACGAGGCCCTGTGGTAGATCCGCACAAACCAGGAAAAGTTCAAAGTGGTTCCCATAGGCAGGAGACTACTTTATGACGTCAAGGTGAGAGATAGACGTTATCCCTACACCACAGAGTGCAATGAACTCGGAATGAAGATTACTTCAACCGGGTAAAGAAGAACGTCCAAGAGATAATCACCAAGGCCACTGCTGCAGTCAAAACTCTATACATGTTAAGAAATCTTCGTGAAAGCAATAAGAAAAAGATCTACAATGTACTTGAAAGATCGACGCTGCTATACCCCGCCTCCGCCCTCTCATGTGTCTCGAAGATACAAAAGAGGAAACTACAAGTTGTGCAGCATAAATGTAATTACCTAATTACAGGTACATACAGGCGAGAGAGAAGACGCCAGGAAGAGCTGCACCGGGAGACGGAGATAAGTCCCATTAACGTTGCAATAGAAGAACGGACAAGGAATATGCAGGAATTGGTTAATGGAGAAGTGGACGATGATATCGTCCAAAAGATTAACTAGAAGAGGAAGAGGCATAGGTCGCGCCAGATTTCTGAGCTCTGCTGGGCTTTTAGCTAGTGGCTTTGAAGTGCCGGTCTACACATGAAAATAAGAATGTTTTTACCCAGACCAAAAGAAACCGACCAAGAAAGAGATTACACAATTATGAAACCTCGCCAATTTCTAGAAGAATTCACCGATGAAGACCCCCCCAAATACCGAAGAAGACATCCAACAAAAAACAAAAGAGACGATTTACACTCACTACATAATATACATAAAACAAAGTCACTAAGCGCAACACTAAAGTGATTAAAACCATTTATTACCACAACAAGAAATGCGCATATCATACCAAAGAACATTATTTCTTTTTTTTAAAACAAATGGCTCGAACGCCATATTATATAAACTAACTCAAAGACAACGAAATAACCACAAAACAAAAAAATATTTAAAAGCGATAGGCCTGACCACCAGGCTCTTAGCATCTCTTTGTGGCCTACCACACTTCTTTATCTTTTCACCACTTGTCTATTTTCCGCTATCTGTCGCCACACCCTTTATTTATCCCCTACCCACACTTACACTCTTACATCAAATTGGAATTGGTCGTGGCAAAGGAGGAAAATTTAAGGGAAGAAAACTCAAGACGCTCTTGCCAGACATTCTTTTCTTCAGGAAAAGGAGACAATTTTCTGGAAGAGGAATAAAGAATAACCAGGAATAGGGAGAAGAATCGCTATGCAAAGGGGGCCACCAGCCATGGACGCCAAACGGATCCCTCTCCGTACCATCAGTGGGGGAACAAAACCAAGCTGACCAAATGTCGTTGAAACTATCTTTGGCGCGCTCAATGTAACCCTCCTAAGACTAATTGAGATGCCGAACCGTTGGGCAGCATTATGTTGGACTCCCAAGGACGTCGAGAAGATCGTTTCTGATGAAGCTAAAGAGCCAGTTCGGATGATTGGACTTAAAGATTCCATACCCCACGAAATCATGGTTCGTCGAACAGTCTTCCTCAAAACGCTAGACCCCTTCTTCATGGATAACAGCTGTGAAGACATCAAGGCCAGCTTTCTAAGCACCGGAAATGGGTGAAAATTGCCAAGGTGGAAAAGTTGGGCAAAAATATCGTCAAAATTATCTTCGCAAGTACTGAGATGGCGCAAAGGGCTATGAAGGAGGGACTCCCGAGATTCTACCTCCGAGTAGCCCCTGAGCAGATTGAAGCAGAAGAATACATCCAAATAGATTGCTGCTTCAGATGCCTAGCCGTAGAAAAATACTCCACGATAGTCTACAGCGACCGAGGTCACATGCTCTGTCTGTTCCAGGCCAGGACATAGATGGAAGGAGTGTGCCTCAGAAAAACAAAGATGTGCAAACTGCGGAGGGGTTCCACAGGGCCTTGGCCATTTAGGTGTCTCGTCCGCAAAAAGGCAATCGCGGCAAAACGCGAGAAGACGAAAAAAGAAAAGGAGGCAAAGCCAAAGAACTACATACGCAGAAGCAGTAGCGGCTACCAAAAACACGGTCGCCGAAACAACGGCACCAAACCTGGTGATGCCAAGTGAGTGTAAAGAGATAATAACCATGGTAATCTACGCACACTTGGCAAACCTAGCCAACCCCAGGACTTTCTATCGAGAATTAAACCAACAACTTCAGAAAAAACGGATTTAAGAAAAAACTATGGTTTCTGCCTAACCTCCCATCGCAGAAAGTCTTTGAACATACAATTTGTAGACGACCCACAACAGAATAACATAAACAAAGAAGATGAAAAAGAAGCAACCGACAGACTCATCAGCTTTCTTCACACACTCGAATCTGTAACTCAAGAACTATTACATGACGCCATCTTGAAATGCCATGATACGAGCTAATTTATGCTAGTGCATATGTTTTAAAAGTTAATATTAAGTTTTAGTTTCCGAACAACGATGTAGAGAAGGTTAGGGGTTATGACACGAGCCCTTTCGCGATTTTGTGGCATTAATTTGTAGAATTATCAAAACTAAACCTAATTAGATAACTCGCTGTTCAGAATTTAAACGCATTATCGTTACACGATTTGTTGGTGTTAATCCCTAAAATCATACTAAGATAACCTGCGAACCCTAATCTTATAAATCGTTGCTCAAAACGTAAATAAACCATATTCGTTTTAATCTTAATATTAGTAACTTCTTCTTTTCCGACCAAAGATATAGGTTAGGTGTAGTACGGTATTTAAGCACGTTTAATTATATGTAATTTTCAGATCTAAAACTCGTTTTCGCTGGAAATATATACTTTGCCGATTATGGACAAAGTTATGCATTTCCAGGAAAAAATGAGTGTCAGATTTAAAAAGTACAAACACATTATTAAATTACTGAAAAACACATTATTAAATTTCTGTGCACATTTGTGTTAAAGCGAATCTTTAGCATAAATGCTACCAAGGACTTTTTCTCGGAACCACCTTCACAAATATCCTTGACAACAAAATCAAGAACATATCTCTTAAAGCGTCCAAGGGCTAGAAAAAAATATAATATCAAAACACCAAAGTAATACATCGAAACGATGTTTTAAATTCGGATCTCGAAACAAAATAGTATCAGAAAATTACAACAACCAAAGAGGACGTATTTGATTAAAACAAAATATCGCATATGGGGTCCAACTTTGATATAGTGTGACCAATTTTGAATTTGATAACAAACGAAGACAAGCTATTCCAAGCATTTATTACTCTTGAATTAAAAAAGGGGGGTTTCTATCATACAACCATGTCTACTTCATCTTCACTTTTCTTTTATCTTCCTTTGTCTTATTTCGCATATTAAAATTAAAATTTAGCTGTGTCCTGATCAGGATTTTGTAAAAACTTAAATACACGAAACATAATCATCCTTAATGAATATTTGAGTGAAAGAAAACACATTTAAACCCTGCCTCCTCCTAATATCATAGTGTACTCAGCCCGGAAAAAAGTTTATATGCTCTTTGAGTAACTTATTCATTTTTATTTGACTATTGTAACGGAATTGGAGCTAAAACCTTAGCACAAGATCCCGCAAGAAGTGGTGCCTAAAAATTGTGGAGTTGACAAATATCATCTCTGCTTTTCTATGATCAAATTCATTTTATAACAAAAGTTACCTTTGTTCTTGTTTTCAACAATTGTTTCTGGACCTTACCATCAATGAGGTTGCTAAGTACTAAATCCTTTTCTTTATCAACTTAATTTACCCAGATGCAATTCAGAGCGAAACAAACACTCAAAATAAATATGGATTGCGTTACACATGCCTCATTTAAATTATATTTGACACCATTACTGCTCAACCAAAGAGTTTATCTTATACTTCCGAAGAATATTAGTTACTTAGAATAATATTCGTTTTAAGATATAAACGAATTTTAAATTTTCAAAGAAATAAACTTTTTTAATTTTATAATGATGTTCACCAGTCATTCTCAAGTTCCTAGCCTCTCGGCTAGGTGGTCAGCGTGCTTATCCTTCAATCGCTGGGTCGGCAGTTCGAATCGCGGTCTGGATTCTTTTTAAGCTGACACTATTTACTTAGGTCCGCCGTGACTGGGAATTATGGTGGGGAGTTGAGGCTTGCCGTGGCTGACGTCCGCTTGAGAAGCTACATAGCTTGATATAACGACTAAAACCAGCAAACTTTAAATTTAAGTCTTTCTGCACCATTCGCAGTATTTCCTTCAACTTTTGGCCTGGCTAGTTAGCCAATAGCATGCCATATTATATATGTAGAGGATATGCGCGTGCGTATTCAAACTGATTAGCCAATACCCAGAAATGGGCACGATCTTGATCTTGATCTTGGAGATCACTTTAGACTTCAAGATCACTTTTAATTTCAGATTTTCAAATATGAAGTTTTATGTTTGTGTGTTGGTATTTTAAAAATATATATGCATAAAATATAAACTAAACGTCCGTATTCATAATAAATTAATTCGAAACATATTTTATATATTAGTTGAATTATTTAATAATGAGTACAAACTTAAAACTTCAACAGGCTCCCAAGGGAACCAAATATGCTAGGTTGTCACTAGAACAGTATTTAATATATGTAGAGAAAAATCTTGGTAATAAGGATCAGTCTGTGCCTTTGAACGGGAAATAGTTTCAAATTATCGAAAAAACTGGAAACAATATCAAAGTTATTTGCCTTCAATGTAGAAAGAAAACTACAATTCTGTCTGCTGGCCTCGACTCAACAAGCAATCTTCTGAGGCACCTCAGGGTTAGTATTATTTAGTGACTAAGTAGTAATTAGCAACATTAACATAAGGTGCAGATGTGAGGCCTAGTGTGAGCCTAGAAATATATAGGCCTATTTAATTTTAACGAATTATATTGGTATGGTACTGGTACCTACCCATTTTATTACGATTAAGCAATACCAACCAGGCTACCCTGTATAGTAAAATTTAAAAATATTTAATTAGGGCCTAAACCTAAGTTTGGTACTAAGAGTGTAAATGAAAATGCAACAATCTCCCTTGAACCTGCTCCTGTAAATTAATTAGGCCCTAAGTATATATTCTTGATTTTTTCCTGAGCTAAAAATAAAATATGAAATTCTATTCTTAATTAGGTCCTAAACTAGCCTGTGCCTATTTAAAACTTTGGAATATTACAGTAGGTTCAGCATATAGATACACCATATAAAATTAAAGATGGGACTTAGTCTAGGCAAATTTAATGCGAGGAAGACTGGTCAGTAGTAGAGAGTGTCAGGTTATTGGTTCACAGTATTAAAATGACGCAAACTACCCATGATGAGTGAGTTACGGGTATGGCCTTCAGGCACACCTAGTAGAATCGGGCAGACAGAGAGTGAGGGGCCAAACTAAATCGCATTCATTTTCACCTCTTTATTTTTCATTTCATCATCATGTTCAAGTCATATAATAATAATATTTTAATATAATAATATATTTTCTTGTGCAGAAACTACATTCGGATATTTGGGGTGAATATGAATCGGAGAAGAAATCTCGCAAGCGTCCAGCTAAAGAAGAAGCTGCCAGCAGCAGCAATGCTGGCCCTGCCAAAAATGCTAAACAGTTAACACTAGGCATGTTCCACATTTCCAATCAAAAACCAGGACCACCAATATGCAAGGATGTCCTTGAAAATAAGATTATCTCGCTTGTGGATAATGGGCTCCTACCATTGAACCTAGTTGAACTACATGAATTTAAGGATCTTCTTTCATGTTAGTATGACTCAAATATTTTGCTATAATTTTCATAGCTAATATCTGATTAATAATAATAATAAGTTTAGTAAATCGACACTGCAGACCATTGCTGGCAGAATTCGTCTCTGGCTTTAATGCCAGATTTGGTCATTTTTTTGTCATTGAGCCCCGAGGTAACCGATGCCGTTTTGGCCTCAGTATCGCATCCATATTTCACACTTAGATAAATTTCATTGTTGTAAGCGTCTAATTTCAGCGACCCTGAGGCAATCAAGTCTCAAGTAAAAGACAAGCTGCAAATAGCTGTCAGAAATTCTGACAGCTATAACAATACTTTGGTGAACTCACACTCATCATCTGAAGACGATTTCTTCCAAACTATGGACGGCTCATTATATTATCATTAATTGCATAAAACGTATCGACTGAATTTATATTATAAACTTTATTTAATTTTAGCTACTTATGTATTTACTGTGTTCTTGAGCGACTAAAACATTGGAAACAACGCAGCGAGTGTTGAAAGAAAAAGGCTAAGTTTATTTTTTCTGTGTTGTATTCCATTATTTGTATCTAAATTCTGAATTTCTTTTTTATTTAAAGTCCAAATATTAGTTGTTTTTTTCCGTTTTCATGTAAATATACTTATTTTGTGTTTTGTGATGTTCATTTATTGAAAACCTTCCTGGTTTATTTAAAAATTTCCTCATAGAAAATTTTGTTCGAGTATCCTCCTTAACCTAGCAATGTGGACGTCCAATTCTGATCTCTGAAAAAAATTAAGTTAAAAGAACCTGTTTTGACAATGACCATTCATTGATATGAGTTATGGTCCATAACTATAAGGCAATCAAAATTATGTTAGCGCAAAGAAGTAAAATAAGGAAACTTCGAAGTTTAAAATCAACAAATATATTTAAATCCGTTTTTAACAAAAATACCTCTTCATATGAGTAATACAAATTCATTTTTTAATTTTCTAAGCACCGTTTCCTTTCACATGTCCTCCATTTCTTTACGAGCACAGTTGCGCCTTTGATCGCATTGATTGAACAACTTTTAGGATTAACTTGTGATTTTCCTTAAGTCTATTGACTCCACGTGTGATACTATCTCTTAACTGGTTGATGCTTTGTGGTGGAATAGAATACACTTTATTCTTTAGATATCGCAATAAGAAATAATTGCACGGTGTTAAGTCAGGGAATCTTGGGGCCAATCAATTGCATGATTTAGCGCGACAATGCGGTTGTCAAACGTTTCTCTTAGTTTTGTTCTTACAGCAAGCTGTCTATGAGCTGGTGCGCCGTCCTCAATCCACCAAAGTCTATTAAATTAATTGACATAAATCTGGCGGAGTTCCTGGAAGATCCTTTCGTTGTTCATGCTCAGGTAGGCAGCACCATTCAAGTTATTCTCGTAAAACAATGGGCCGACAAGATAGACATTCCCACATATTCGAATCCGCAGAGACACTTTCTGCTGACAAATACGTGTGTCAAAGTTGAATGCTGAGGGTGATTCAGCGGCGCATATTGCTGAATGTTATGGCTATTTACTTTTCCATTCATGAAAAAGGCTGCCTTGTCACCAATCACAATGTTTTTCAAGAAACGAGCAAGTTTATGGGCAGGCCATTCGACAAATTGTCCTCAAGGGAAATCAGTTTCAAGAAGCTAGTGTCTTGCATGCATCTTATAGGGATGTCATTTTAAGTCATGTTTAATAATGCGGTTAATTGATGACTTTGACAATTGTAACCCATTCTTTCTGACTGATACATGTGGATTTTGAAGAAGTGTCTTATCTGAACATTTTCGATATTTTCTGTTGTTCTTATGGTTTTCATACGACCCGAACGACCTTTTTTTAGATTTAAGCATATTCCATCATGTTGGTATTTGCGAACATTTTTTTCAAATTGTGGGCTTGCTTGGTGGCTACCTACCTGGGAAACGTTGTTCAAATGAATCTTGTACTTGTTTAATCTTGCCAGTCTTAATATAGTTTGTGACTACAAATACGCGTTAATCTTTTGCTAACTGCCTGATTGAAAAGGTTCTATGGAAGTAAACTTTTACCCAGAAACGCTTTGATTTGCTTAGTAAGCAGTAATAACGAGACCATAGCACAGCGAGGCTGAAAAACCACTGTAAAATGGCCTAGGCTTTGCTTGAAGAATGGCACAGTGGCCTAGGCTACCTAGGCTCCCTACGCTTCTCTTGAAAGTGCACGGTAGCCTAGCCTTCCTAGGCTTCGTTTCATTATTTTACTTCCTTGCGCACACATATTTTTGATAGCATCCACTAAACCAATTAGTGTATCAACATCAGAATAGGGAATTTAATGAAATTTCCAGAATCGACAGATAAATAGTTGGGAAATAAAACACTTTTTGTAGGACCCCCAAATTTCTAATAGTGTTTTGAGTTATACTAATTCAAAGTACGGTTAATTTTTTTCTGGGACACCCGGTATATTATAGCATGTTTTATTAAAAGCGACCCCTAGTTTTGAATTAATAATTCTTTTTTCAATCTTCTCGATTGTCTTATATTCGCCTTTTCTTCATTGTTTAACCTGTGGATAAGCGTATGGAAGTTCATCGGCAACTGATGTTTGTTATTTTGCCAAAGGTAGAAGTAAATTAATGTAATTTAGCACTTTCTTTAATTTAACTGACGCGTTTCGATACATCGAGTATCATCTTCAGAGTTACAATGAGGAATTATTTCAAAGTATTCAGTTTATATATGTTACAAAATGTATTAACAAAATTACGAACGAAGCTATACACGTGTAGGCAGGTTGGATCCAGGTGATAAAAGGTTGGTTAAGTAGGTAACCAGCGAGGAGGGAGGGATTAACCTGCTTGCCATAGGGAATTAGTGGCTAGGGAAAGCTCTAGTACACCTGTCCCTCTGTTTGCTTTTCTTGCGCTGGGCAGGATTTCATTGGAGTTAGACTGTATGTTTAAATTCTGTTGCTTCTCCTGGATATATATATATATATATATATATATATATATATATATATATATATATATATATATAGCTTCAAGGAAGAGCAGTTAACGCCTGTTGGGAGCATAGTCTAAAATTTTAGTGTTTTCTTCTATCATTTTTTGGTTGAGGCATATTCCGTGTAATTCCTGTGTATGTTTTTTAGGTGCACCGTTGTTTAGATGGTATGATATTCTTCTTGAGAGAGTGGTTTCCGTCATGCCGATATACTAGCTAGGTAGAAGCTCACAGTTTGGCTAATTTGGCATTTGGCTAATTATGGGCCTGAGGGAGTTTCCAACTTTGTGAGTTTTCATGGTCGCATAAGCGTATCCTGGGCTGAAGTCACCTATAATTTTCTTCATTTGTATGTTTCCGGGTTGTTTGTTGATCCGTTCAATGATTTGGTTTACCTTCTTCTTAATATCGTCGGTGGGGTTCTTCGAGATTTTTCGGAATTTGCTTTGATCTTTTATGATAGTGTCCATTTTTGTTTGGTATTGCTCAGTTGGCATGATGACAAAGATGCCTGCTTTATCTGTTTCCTGATGGTGATGTCTCAGTTGTTTTTAAGCTGTTTGGCAGCCTCTTTTAGGCGCGGTGTCAGGACTTTCGATGTGAAGTGTCTTCTGTTTTTACCGGCCTCTGCGAGGAGTTCTGCTGCGAGCGTGGGATTTTCTTATCATTTTCTAATTTGTGTATGGCGTCAAGAAGCATTTCTATTTGAAGTCGTTTTTGTTGCTTTCTCGGTTTGCTGAAATAGTGACAATTAGTACCGAGGTTGAGGAGTTCTTCTTGTTCCTAGGTTAAGGTTAGGTTAGGTTATGTTGATGTATGCCTTAGTGGTTTCTAGAACCGTAAGTGGGCTTCCATTTATATCCGCTAGATTATTTTGAGTGTTCTGGTGCTAGAGGTTTCTTCATGTTGCTATAGAAGGTGAAAGAGTTCCTGTTCGATATTTTGTTTCAGATCCAGAGTGAAGTTGTTGTCTCTCCATTTTATTCGGTGCTGTTCTAGTTATGTTTGTAAATCAACCAGGTTAGTTTTCTTTAGGTTAATTTGGCGGAGGAGGAGGTCGCGTGGGTATCTCACCGTCCAATCCTCATGTTGTGCAGTCCTGTCTCGTGGAGACGTATACGTGTGAATTTGGACAGTATATTTTCGGATATGCAAACGCATATTATTAGCAAGTACTGCATCTTAGTATTTCCAGTGGCGTAGCGAAGGGCTAAGGGGGGGAGGGGGCACATATTAAAAAGTTGCCCCAAGAGAGTGTCCCATCCGTTTAGAAATGACCAAAACAGTTGATAAAACAATTAAATAAAGAGGCCCATAAAGATATGGACAAATATTAGCTCAATCATTAGCCAAGCAAAGTAATAAGAAGTTACTTAAAAGTGATTTTTTTGTGTGATGGCGTTGCGAAAGGCTTTGTTTTAGAATCAGTCAAAATCAAGAGTTTCCAATTTTTATGTTTCTCTGTATTCCTTGGTCATTTTTATAGCTGCATGAGCCATGTGTATCCTTCAAAACTTAGAAACAAACAGTAGGGGAAGGTGGGGCACAGTGGGGCATAAAAATATATGTAGCTCTATAAATCCTTTATTTAAATAGTTATCACAAAACTCGGTTATTGAATAGAAACTATCACTAATTGCCATCAATAATCATATACAAAAGAAATGAACAACTTGCATGAAAAAGCTAAATCACACAAAAAATATAGAAATATTTTTATGTGCCACTATGCGCCCCAGGGTGGGACAGAACCTAGGGCACACTGGGACACAACTAGTTTACATTGATAAAACCCAAATTGAAATCAAATTTGAGATAGGTATTTTGCCTCTTTGTTTTACCACATGAATTAGGTTTGAGCAGGACGGCCTCTATGTCCCTGGAGTTGATAAAAGCCATGTCCGGAGCCAGTGGAAAGATAAACGAGATTGATTTCTCCATCCTCCGAAGATAAGAAACTTCAAACTTCCCTTTTCCTCTTGGGACTTGGTCCACGTGATATTTATTTGGAGTGTAAAAATGTAATATTTTCATTGAATAGGATGATGAATTATCAACAAACTCTACAAAAACTCCAATTTTCATAGGGGCGATTATGATACACTACGCAACTTGCTAAATCAGGTCAAAGGGGATATAAAATTCACTGGTCAAAACACTTGTGAGATGTGGGATACTTTTAAGAGTATATTAAAAATATTCCAGGAGCAATGTATCAAAATGAAGGAGGCCATTAGGACGAAATGTAGGAAAGGAAGCCATTGTGGTGGAATCAGAAAATAGGTAGGAAAATATTTGAGAAGGAAAGAGCATATCAGAAATTACATGGATAAAGTACTGTTGACAATTTAAATCATTATAGGTCGACCAGAAATGAGCTAAATAAGATTATTTAGCAAAAGAGCGGCATAAATTCATTTAGCTCAATATACTAATAAAGAACGAAGAAAATTCTTTAGATATTAAAAAATCAATAACAAATCTAACAGTGATAAAATAAAGCCTATTAGATATGAATGGGTTTTGAAAGAATCTAATGAAGAAATAGTAGAGATTCTTATGATAAATTTTCCTCCGTATTTACAGAAGAGAATCCAGAAAGATTAATTGATGATAATTCTAGGCCAAGGGAAGTAGTGTTGAATACCATTAATGTGAACAGGGAAATAATTGAAGGGCTAATTTTGGAGTTAAATACTAGTAAGGCATCTGGCCCAGACAACATTCATTCTAGGTTACTCAAAGAAGGTGTAGACTGTAGATAGTATGCAGACGCTCTTGAAAGATATATACTACATCTCTAGAGTGTGGAGAAATACCTAATAATTGGAAAACAGCGAAACCAGCGCCAACTTTTAAGAAGGGAAGTAAAGAGGACCCGAATAACCGGTAAGCTTAACTTCCAGATTTTGTAAAATGCTTGAAAAGATAGTTAAGATGGGAATTTATGACCATCTAAATTCTCGAGAGTGGTAGGTTAATAAATGATGCTCACCATAGATTTAGAAGTGGTAGGTCGTGTTTAACAAATTTAATGGATTTTAAGGATTATGTAACTAAACAAGTAGATAAGAGAGAATTTTGATCTAATTTACTTAAATTTTAGCAAAGCTTTTGATAAGGTTCCACATAGGAGACTACTTTACAAATTATAAATACATGGGAAATGTGGGGAAGTTTTGAATTGGATAGCTGAATGGCTGAAAGACAGAAAACAAAGAGTGAAACTGAATGGGGGTGAGGTAACAATAGGGAAACGTTATTAGTGGCGTACCTAAGGGGTCAGTTTTAGGCACATTATTATTTATAGTTTATATAAATGATCTTGGGGAGGCTGTAAATATCATAGTGTCCATTTTTGCTGATAACACTAAATTGGCAGCTGTAGTCAAGGAAGTTGAGGGTAGCTTTAAAGTGCAGAGTGACTTAAATAAGTTATTAGCTTGGGCTCAGAAGTGGCAGACGACTTTTAACCTTAAACAAATACAAAGTTCTTAACATGCGAAAAGATAATATGGAATTTAGCTATGAAATGGATGGGCATTGGATAAATTCATTTGAGGATGAGAAGGTCTTAGGCGTAGTAATAGATAGGTCACTGATATTTTCGAAGCAGTGTATTGAGGCAAAAAATAAAGCAAATAGAGTTCTAGGATATATTAAGCGGCCACAATTAGAGTGCTGTATACAAGCATGACAACCACATTTTAGAGATGTTATCAACCTGCTGGAGTTAGTACAAAGGATGGCAACAAAAATTATACCTTCCATGAAGCACATTGAATATTGAGATACTAAATATGTTCTCATTTGAAAGAAATTGTGTGAAGGAAGATATGATTGAGCTTTTAATAATCTTTTCTGAGATGGATAAGATGGATTTTGGCAAGTGGTCACCACTTAAAAAGTAAAAAAAACAGGTGCAGTTTGGATGTTAGAATTTAATTTACCAACTGAGTGATAGATTCCTGGAATAGTTTGCCACCTGAGACAGTAGACATGCCAGACTTGAATGTTTTCAAGCGCAGATTAATGATTATATGTGAGGGAAGGTTAACTTCTTTGTAGGTGTGGGTGCGGGGGAAGGGGGGATGTAACTCTGTACTTATTTCTGAGGATCCAGTTTTTTATTTTTGTATATTATGTGTGATTAGAATTTTGACCTGCCTTGATAGTGATGCTCTATATTTTTGACACATTCCTCTGGATTGTTTAAATTGTATATTGTAGGTGCATAATCTGTCTTATGGATGCAGTTTGGGTGTGTGTGGGAGGGGGGAGGCAGTGGCAGATCCAGAAAAAAAACGAATGGGGAGGGGGCGATGCCAGGATTTTCATGAGAGGTAATTTGTTGAAGCTGCTTATTATGGTACCTATTTTATTCGTAATACATGTATGATCGTACAATAGAATCAGTGCTGAATAATACGAATAAGTTATAGGCATAAATGATGAATATGCATGTACATGTAGTGTAGACTATAATGATGTAGGCAACTTGCAAGTCAATTAGCTCACTTAAGTAACAAGGAACAAAGTAGAAAAAGCATATTTATTTTCCAGGAGTAGGCTCTCTCAAAATCGTAAGCCCATGCCCAATGCCCCACCTTCATTTGCCTAAGCGAAGACGAGACGGTGGTTTTTCTCTGCAAACTTGTCAATCACTTGATCATTCGAAACTTGAATGTCATTGTGGAAGGCGAGTAGTGCGAGGCCGTTGAGGCGATCCTGGCCAATGGTGCTTCTCATGTACGTCTTTAGCCGTTTCAAAGCTGAGAATGAGCGTTCGGCCTCTGCATTTGAGACCGGCAAAGTCATTAAGATGGTGAGGAGCTTCGCAATATTAGAAAACATTCCGGTCTCGACATACTCCTTCGCATTCTTGACAGTCTCGAAGACCGGAGCGGAATTTGTCGACCTGGTGCTTCGCCTACACGAGCACCAGTGACTGAACATCGATCTCGTAATTTTCATTATTATGGTGTGCGAGCCATTTATCTTTAAGAAATCCCTATATACTTTGTATGTGAAATGTGGAATTTGCTGTTGTTTTGTAATAAATTATTTTATAACTTGGTGCTTAGTTTTCCTTGTTATTATTTATTTTGTAATGTGTGTGGCTATGTGGTGATTTTGCTTCCTCTTCTTGTCTTCTTTCTTCATGTCTCGTTTGGTTTACTAGAGGCTTGTTCAGTTTATTTTTTGTCAAGTTCGGTGATTTTTTATAATTCGAAATCTTTTTAGTTATATTTGGTTTATTGTCTTAGTCTTTGGTAAATTAATATTTTCTATCACGCGTAGAACGGCACTTCGTCCCCATCAGACACTAAGCTAGCGCAGCTCGGAAATCTGGCGCGACTTTTGGCTCTTCTTCTCTGGTTAATCATTTCATCATTCAATTCTTGATTCAAAAGTTCCTGCATATTCATTTTCCGTTCTTCTATGACTTTGTTAATGGGAATTAACCTCGCCTCCCTGTGCAGTTGTTCTTCTTTCTCGCCTACGTATACCCGTTATTAGGTACACGCATTTATTCTGCACGACTTGTAGTCTCCTCTATTGTGTCATCGAGGTACAAGAGACGGCGAAAGCTGGCTAGAACAGTGTATATCTTACAACACTTGTAGACCTTCTACTTATTGCTCTGACTGCGGCCGAGGCCTTAGAAATTGTATTTTCGACGTGCTTCCTGTACCCGGATGAAGTAGTTTTCATCTACCCCACACCCTAACATGGTCAAGTAGTCTCCTGCCAATGGGGACTACTTTAAAGTTCTCTTGATTTGTTATTATTTTCCACCTGGCCTCGTACATATTTAAACATTAGATTTCTGTCGCTGTCATACGAGCTTGCATAGGCGCGCCCCTACGAGGATACTGGATTATCTGGCTGAAAACTTCGGTGTTTTGGATATTGAGGCAAGTTGGGTTCGCATGGGGCAGGAGATCTGCGGTGTATATTTAGTAGATAATGTGGGACAGACTCTCTCACCTTGGGGAGGCCCGCACTGAGCGGGAACTTCGGTCCGTCCATGCACCTTAAACTGACATACGCCTCTCTCTCTCCATGACATAGATACAGAGAGTTTTTCCAGAGTTTTCACTTAGGCCCAGCTGTAGGATCTTGTACTGCATTATTATCATTTTCCGCATCTTATCAAACGTTTTTGATACATTTCTTTTTCCGTTAGACTTGGGCAAGCTTTTCCGTGATGACATTTATCGCCATCTCCATACTTCGCTTTTTTTCTAAACTCGAACTACTACGGTTGCAAATGCAGTTCTCTTCCAAGTAAGACACCATTTTTCGGTTGAGGATCTTCTGTAAGAGCTTCCCACTAAATTCGAAGAGTAAAAATGGCCGGTAGCTTTCTCGTAACGTTGGATTCTTTCCATGTTTCGGCAAGAAAATCATCTTAGCCGTTTTGTAAGAAGCATCTGGAAAGTATCCTGTTTTAAGACAGGCGTCAAAGTTTAACCTTGTTAGCCCCGACTGTCCTCGAGCTCTCTGACGGAATGAGCGGAGCGCGCCAAGTAGTTCCTTTTCGGTAATGTCGAAGTCTCCGTCGCGTTATCTATCCACCTGGTGGTACGGAAACTCTTAAATTTGACTGATTATAAAACAAAGCCTGTAGGAACGCCATCAGAATAATTTAAATTTTAAGTAACTTATTATTACTTTGCTTGACTAATGATTGAACTAATACTTTTCTATATTTTTATGGGTCTCTGTATTTAACCCTTTTACTAACTGTTTTTGTCCTTCAAAAAAGGGATGGGACACTCGTTTCGCGCAACTTTTTAATTCGTGCCCCCTCCCCCCTTTAGCTACGCTACTGGAAATACTAAGATGCAGTATATGCTAATAATAAGCGTTCGCATATATATATATATATATATATATATATATATATATATATATATATATATATATATATATATATATATATATATATATATATGAAGAATTAAACCACATTCTCCGAAGACAATTTAATTCAGAACAGTTTCGGTGTATCTCACACCCTTTTTCAACTGACATTAGATGGAAAATATTTGAAAATGCTTACATACATAACACAGTCAGGTCGTGAAAGATCCCCTACTTGTGGCTAATCAGGGAGGGGGGAGGGGTAGGCCTAAACATATTGAAGGGCTGACATTTCGCTATTTTGTTTATTTCCTTTCGTATTACAGGATTAAAAGAAAATTGACCCTCAGATAGATTTAAATTAGGAACTGACGATATCAAGCTCGATTCTACGATTCTTCTCTTAACATAGTTAGCCGATTTAAATACCATTTTACTTCCATTGAAATCGATCGAATGATTCAAATCTCTAACATGACAAAATATTCCACTGCTTTGACTGGGCTTGCGATCCTGTATAATTTACAATTATACATGCCCGACCTGCCACAGTCGTTATGTAGGCCAAACTAGCTTACAATTCAACTGCAGTATCGCGAAGCACTTGGGTTTGTCTCATAGGACTGGTATTCCCATTTCTAAACCTGAAGCCTCTTCCATCAGGCAACATTTAGAGTATCACCATCATCCTCTTAATTCTAATTCATTTACTATATTATCTTCAGCCCTAACTTCTCTCGATTTGAAAATATAAGAGTCACTATATATCATTAAAATAAATCCAAAGTTAAATAATTACGCCTCCTCAATTAAATTAATCACAATATAACCAACCAACACTTCAATAGATTAACTAGCCAACCGACCAACCGAATAAATTTCGTCAGTAATTTTATATGTTTAGTTAGTTGATTTCTCAACTCTCACGTTAAAGGTTAGTCCCTTTGTTCATTCCGATTTATTTTCGGTTTTCTGGTCTTTTTTCGGTGTGTGTTTTTACAATTTAATATAATGTTATATTTTGTTTACTTCGGTAACTTTTAATACGTGATAATCAAGTCAGTTTGTTATAATTTCACTTTCTATTTTTTTTTAATACCACTGGGTAATATTATTTAATTCTATATATTATTAGGGTTTTTACTTTAATTTTAATTATTATCAATTTTATTATTTTAACTTGCCTTCTTCCGCTTTTTTTTTAATGCATTCTTTTAAGTGTTATCAATTAATGTTCCTTCCCCTTCTCATTAGACGATATAGTCGCTGAAGATGGTCCTAGTAAAGGTCCGAAACGTCCGGCCAATAAATGATTAGTATAATCACCTGGGTCTTCATATTCCTGCTATATATATATGTATATATATGTATATATATATATATATATATATATATATATATATATATATATATATATATATATATATATATATACAAACTCTCCCCCTCTGAAGAAAGTAGAGAGAGAGGTGACGCCCCCTTGTCGCGGGAAGAGAACTTGTGTGTCCCTTTGACTTTTCGAGCTATGTCAGCGGGGGTACCTCTCTTCTGGGTACCCCTGGTAGGGCTCCCTTGTCGATTTGGTCCGAAACGAGGTTCCAGACTAAGTGCGTCCTTCCTTCCTTTTTCTATTCTATCCTTATCCTTTTCACTTTTATCCTATCTCTTCCACTTATTATACAAAAAAAAACCTACTCCTATCATGAAACTCTTACCCTTTTTTCCCTCTATCTACATATAACGACCTGGCAGCTACCTCATGCGTCAGAAGAAAGGCTTTGAGACCTCTATAAACAACGCCAATCGACACTCACTGGTTGCAAGAGACTAGGACTAGAGGTGTCTTAGGCTTCGGGACACGATGAATGGGATGAGGGTAGTGCCCCGTTAACCCCTTCCCTGGCGAGTAATTATTGACCATTCCCAGTGACCGTTGACGGGTTCCTCTGGTAGCATCGGTCCGAGGTGACGGCCCTTTGTTCCCAGGTTGGTTGCCAGGCCAATAAAAAGCCTTGTATCGAGTCTCTTGGTGTGGCGGGATATCCAATGAACGCTACTCCGAGATCCTGGCCGCCGTGAAGGGAACTAGTAGGAGTTTAGTACGGGGAGTGCTCCGTTGTTCACCTGGTGAGGAATCGATGGCCTCTTCGAGGACCGTCAGTGCTGCTTGGTTGGGAGCCACGGCACGCCGAGGTTTGATGACTCGGTCGGACGAACAGCAGCACATGGAGCGTGCGTTCTGAAACATCCGAAACGTCTCCGATCGATAGGCGGGAGTGACTCACGCAGGGAGAACTCACCAACCCCCCACTTTTTAATACTGATTGGTCGGAAATTTACAAGTATTAATTGTTCAGAATGTCTGGCAAGAAAGGACCTGGTGCGCTAAAATATACGTGCTCCACATGCCGAAAGGACAAGGTGTGCGTTGATTTCCCGGAGGTGTGTTTCTCAAAATGCCACCCTGGAAGTATCTGCACGGACTGCGTCCTAATGGCATAACTGCAGGAGCTTAAAGATCTGTTTAAATCTTCTGAGGAAAAATATCGACCACTGGAAGAAAAAGTGAAGATCCTCGAATCTGTGCATGCGAGTCAAATCCGTCGTCTCGACGCCAGGATTGCAGAGATGACAGCTAAGATAGAACAACAGGAAACTCCCAACGACGCGGGCTGCTCCTCTGTTGAGGCCTCAAGCACCGCCTCGACAGAGACAGGCCACTCATCCGACGTCCCAGAGCCAACTGCTGCTGGGGTTACTCAGGGCGTCAAAAATGAGAAAAGGAAGACGAAGAAAGCAAAGGAAAAAGAGACAGTAGAAACAGTAGATAAAACAGAAGAGAAAGTAGAAACGGAGAAAAAACGAAGAAGAAAAGGAAAAAGAACGTAAAAGTGGGGAAGAAAGAGGAATCGAAAGAGCCCATAGTGAAAGGGAAGCCTCTGTCCTCTGAACCAAAATGCGCAAGGGTCATCGTGATCGGTGACTCATAAGCGCTGGATCTACAACCCTTGCTAGCGGCCCGCCTTCGCACCAGGGTGAAGGTAAGCTGCCTTCCAGGAAGGGGGAACGGAGAAATATGGGTGGATGCTGAGAAATCTCAAATCTCTGAGAGCTCAGTAGTTGCCCTGATGGCAAGTTGTAACGATCTCTACCTACAAGAAGGTAAATTAGGCGTCAGCGGGAAGATTCTGACCACGGTTATGGGAGCAGTTGACGAATGTGGGCTGAAAATCCGAAGACATGTCGTTGTCGGGAGACTTCCAAGACAAGGTCCATCCCGCAATGCTCACGCGAGGAACGTATCCATAAACCAACGACTGGGAGATCTTGGTACGGCGAAAGGAATCTTTTTTGTAGACCCCTACCACACCTTTTACGAGAGAAACGATCTGTACAAAAGGGTGGAAGTGCATCTTTCCTTGAAAAGGAAAGCTGTACTCGCAAACATGATCCAGGATGTTGTGGAGCGGATCCAAAGAAGTGTCAGGCCCCGAGTAAAGGATGACGTGCACCAGTACACTCATTTACTCCAGGAACGACCTTTTCTGAGGTCACAAAGAGGGGAGTTACCACGCCACATAGAAACAAAGCGGGAAACGGAAGAGCGTAGGGAGCCCTACAGTCAGGGAATCCCTCAAAGTTCTTCTGTTTAACGCGAGGTCTATCAGAAACAAGTTTCTTGAACTTCGTGGCCTCGTAGTGACGGAAGAACCAGAAATGGTGGCCATTACAGAGTCGTGGAAAAACTTCAAACCGAGATTTTGAAGGCGAATTCACGATTCCAGGTTACCGACTCTTCCTAAAAGATAGGCCTGGCAGAGAGGGTGGCGGTGTGTTGTAGTATGTCAAAGATACATTCAACTCGACAAAATTCAACATCGTATCCCACCACGAGCTCCTAGGTGTAGACCTAGAAATAGGTCCTGCCAAATACAGGACCATGGTGTTTTATAGACCTCCCTGCCCAACTCGTTGAAAAGGACAGGGATTTGTACCAGCCTCTAGGAGAACTTGTTGAAGACAGAGTGTGTATCGTCATCGGGGATTTCAACACACAAGTTGACTTAGAAACCAGAGAACCCTGTGGCGAGAACGGGCTACTCCTGGAGTTCGCGGGCAACGAATTCCTGACTCAATGGGTGTAATAGCGAACGTGAGGAAACAATATTTTTAACTTGGTTTTCACATCAGAGGAAGACATCGTTGAGGAGCTCTCTGTAGGCCAAAAGATCGGTGGTAGTGACCACCGAATAGTTAGATTTGTAGTTAACTTCCCCAAGGTACAGTCCGCGACGCGAGAATCGAGTCAACTTGATTTGAGAAGGGCAGATTTCGTAGGTCTCCGTGCAGGACCGGCTGATGTGAGATGGGAACGGTGTGATAATGTCGAAGAATTGTGGAACAGTTTCAAAAGTAAATTCATGAGTCTTCAATCACAATTTATCCCTATGAAAAGCTTACGTCGGTCTTTCGTTCAACCAAGGTGGTTCAATCGAGAAATTGGTCAACTACTGAAGGAGAAGAGATCTGTGTACCGCCAGTCAAAGATTTCTAGTGACTGACGTGTACCGTAGGCTAGAAAGGAGAGTGAGGTCCGCTATAAGGGCGGCGAAACGTGCCGAGGATCTCCGAGTGGCGAGACTGTGTAAACAGAATCCCAAGGAGTTCTTCGGTTATGAAAACAGCCGTAAACCAATCCGCCGCACGATTGGCCCTTAGGTAAATGATGAGGGTGCATTAAAGCACTCGGATGCAGAAAATGCAAAGCTTCTAAACGACTACTTCTCTTCAGTGTTCACTGAAGAGCGTGGTCCCCTCCCCCAGCCCATTGACTCTCACTTGGGTGATAAGTTGGAGGAAATGGACTTCACCCTAGCCGAAGTAGAGGAAAAACTCTCCGACATAAAGACGAATAAGTCCCCTGGTCCAGACGGGTTTCTCCCTAAAGTGTTAAAGGAAGTGCGTGATAAGGTGGCACCACATCTGACCACAATCTTCAACACTTCGATCCGGACTGGACGCGTTTCTGGAGACTGGCGTGAGGCGGGGGTGACTCTGATCTTCAAGAAAGGAGACCAAAGCCAGCCATCCAACAACCGACCTATCAGTTTAACCTCGATAGTCGGTAAACTCATAGAAAGTACCATGGTCGACAATATAACGTCATATTTGGAGTCAAACCTGCTATTAAAAAGTTCCCAGCATGGCTTCCGAAGGCACCGGTCATGCCTAACGAACCTTGTAGAATTCCTCCACTTCGTTTTCAGTGAGCATGATCGGGATAAAGCGGTGGATGTTGTCTACATAGACTTTCAAAAAGCCTTTGACACGGTACCACACCGCTGCCTTCTCCGGAAAGTGCATGCGATGGGTATAGACGGAAATGTAGCAGGTTAGATGAAGAACTGGCTAAGAGGTAGACGGCAAAGGGTAGTGTTGAATGGACGAGCTTCTAAGTGGCACCCGTAACTAGCGGTGTTCCTCAAGGTTCTGTCCTAGGACTACTACTATTCATAATCTACGTCAACGACATGGACGGTGGCATAGTTGTGAAAATTTCCAAATTTGCCGACGATACTAAACTTAGTATGAACGTTGCAAAGAAAGGAAATACTGCCCGCCTGCAGGAGGATCTTCGAAAGATTGGGGAGTGGTCGGACACGTGGCAAATGGCTTTTAACGTGAACAAATGCAAATCGATGCATATCGGCCACCGAAACCCCCAATCTCATTATATCCTTAAGGTCACTGCTCTTGAATCCACCGACATTGAGAAGGACTTGGGTGTAACTATAACTAGTGATCTCAAGTTCTCGATGCAGTGTATTGAGGCGGAGAAGAAAGCCCAAAGGATGCTATGTTATATAAAGCGCAAGTTTGGATATCGGAACAAGGAAATAGTACTCTGTCTGTACAATTCACTTTTCCGACTGCACCTGGACTATGCCGTACAATTTTGGTGTCCTTCATTTCGAAAGGACGTCGCGAGATTGGAACGCGTGCAAGCCATGGCAACCAAACTGATTCCGTCTATCAGACATAAAAGTTATGAAGATAGATTAAGGGAATTAGATCTGTTCTCGTTGGAAACCCGGAGACTGCGTGGTCAGCTCATCGATGATTTCAAAATACTTCAAGGTTTCGACAATGTTGACTACGAGGATATTTTCAGGCTTAATGAAAGCATAACAAGAAATCACGGCTTTAAACTTGAGCTGAAGCGTTACAACCGCAATTTGTGTGGGAAATATTTCACAGACAATATTTGCGGTAGCTGGAACGCACTTCCGGAGGAGGTTGTCAACAGCAATTTTGTTGACCAGTTCAAGTCAAGACTAGACAAAGTCTTGAAAAGTGGCCGTTTAGGCAGGACGTGAGGCAATTGAGCGGGCATGTGCCCGCTCGACAGCTAGTCCAAAGCTACCCTCATTTAATGGATCCTAAGGTCTTTTAGCTTACTAATTTTCCTTGTAGTCGTTGTAGCTCTCTCTCTCTCAAAACTTTGCGAGAAAGTAGAGGGGGAGGTGACGCCCCCTAATTCCGGGAAGAGAGGTTGTGTGTACCTTTGACTTTTTCGAGCTATTTCGGCGGGGTACCGGTCTTCTGGCTACGCCTGGTAGGGTTCCCTTGTTGATTTGGTCGGAAACGAGGTACCAGACTAAGGGCGTCATTCCTTTTTCTACTCTATTCTCCTCCTGTTTCACTTTTATCCTATCTCTTCCACTTATTACGAAAAGAGAAAAAAACAACAAAAACACCTTACTCCTATCATGTCACTCTTACCCTTTTTTCCCTCTATCTACATATAATGACCTGGCAGCTACTTCGAACGTCAGAAGAGAGGCTTTGGAACCTCTATAAACAACGCCAATCGACGCTCACTGGTTGCGAGAGACTAAGAATAGAGGTGTCATAGGCGTTGGAGCACGATGAATGGGATGAGGGTAGTGCCCCGTTAACCCCTTCCTTGGCGCGTAATTATTGACCATTCCTAGTGACCGTTGACGGGTGCCTCGGGTAGCATCGGTCCGAGGTGACGGCTCTTTGTTCCCAAGTTGGTTGCCAGGCCAATAAAATGCCTTGTGTCGAGTCTCTTGGTGTGGCGGGATATCAATTGAACGCTACTTTGAGATCCTGGCTGTTGTTCACCTTGTGCAAAATCGATAGCCCCCTTCGGAGGCTGTCAGTACTGCTTGGTTGGGAGCCAGGACACGCTGGGCTTGAATGATTCGGTCAGACGAACGGCAGTAAAAGGAGCGTGCCTTCTGAAAGATCCGAAACGTCTACGATGGATAGGCGAGAGCAACTCACCGGGGTGAGCTCAACACCCCCTTCTTTTTTATTGAGTGGTCACAAATTATTCAGATATGAAGTGTTCAGCATGACTGGAAAGAAAGGACCGGCTGCTCTTATATACACATGTTCAGTGTGCAAAAAGGACAAGTGGTGCGTGGACTTCCCGGAGGGGTGTTACTCCAAATGCCACCTGGCAAGTGTCTGCACTAACTGTGTCCTTAAAGGAGAAGTACCAGAGCTCGCGGATCTATATAGATCATCTGAGGAAAAATACAAAGAACTGGAGAGGAAGCTGTAGAACATAAAGTCTGAACACGCGCGTCAGCTTCGCCGTCTCGAGGACAGGATCGTCGAGTTGTCCTCAAGACTAGAGGTCTAGTCGGTTCATGATGTATCTCCCACCAACGTGGGTGGATCCGCCTACGACTCTCGCCCAAGAAGGGAGCACTGCATCGGTAGTGCCACGCCAGCCTTCAAACGACCCAAAGCTGGAGTCAGCTGCTGCGGGACTGACTCTAGGAGCCAAAAAGAAGAAGAAAAAGGGGAAGAAACGAAAGAAAAAAAAGAAGAGAAAGAAGAAACAGAAGTGAAGCCAGAGGAAGATAGGAAAAAGAAACAAAAAAAGAAAAATGTGGAGATTAAAGAGGAAACGGACAATTCGGTTCGGAAAGGGAAAACTCTTTCCTCTGCAGCCAAGTATGCGAGAGTCAACCTTATTGGCGACTCTCAAGCACTGAGTCTTCAACTACTGTTAGCGGCCCGCCTTCGCACCAGTGTGAAGGTAAGTTGCCTGCCAGGACGGCAAAACCACCGAATCAGGGTAGAGGCGGAGAAATCTCAGATTTCTGAGAACTCAGTCGTTGCCCTGATAGTAAGTGGCAACGACCTCTAACTCAAAGGAGGTAAGGTAGGTCAGGAAGGAAATATTATACACACGGTCATGGGAGCCGTGGACGACTGTGGGTTAAAAGCCCGCAGACGTGTTGTGGTCGGGATGCTCCCAAGAAGAGGTCCAACCCGGATAGTTCACTCGAGGAACATCTCTTTGAACTGACACCTGGCAGATTTGTGTAAGGCGGAGGGAGTCTTTTTTGTGGACCCGTACCGCACCTTTTATGGTAGAAACGACCTCTACCAAAGGAATTGAGTGTATCTTTCCTTTAAAGGAAAGGCTGTACTTTGTAACATGATACAGGATGTCGTGGAGCGGACCAACCCAAAAGAGTGTCCGACCCAGAATTAGGGCGGGCGTACGCCCGTGTCACTCCTGGAACCACCTTCTCAGAGGTCACAAAGGGGGAGGAAACTCTCTCGCAAAGAAATAAGCCGGGAAACGGAAGAGCGTAAGGAGTCCTACATTCGGGGACTCCCTCAAAGTTCTTCTGTTTAACGGGAGGTCGATCAGGAACAAGTTTCTTGAACTTCATAGCCAGAAATGGTAGCCATAACGGAGTCGTGGGTAAAAACCTCAAACCGAGATTTTGAAGGTGAATTCACGATTCCCGGTTACCAACTCTTCCAAAAAGATAGGCCAGGCAGAGAGGGTGGCGGTGTGATGTTATATGTCAAGGATACACTTAAATCGACGAATTGCAACATTGTATCCGACCACAAGCTGTTAGGTGTTGACCTAGATATAGGTCCTGCCAGATACAGGACCCTGGTGCTTTACAGACCCCCTGCGCAACTCGTTGAAAAGGACAGGGATCTGTACCGGCTACTTGGTGAACTTGTTCAAGACAGTGTGTGTATCGCCATGGGTGATTTCAATATCCCAGTTGACTGGGATATTGAACCTGTGGCGAGAACGCACTACTCTTGGAGTTCGCGAACAACGAGTTCCTGACTCAATGGGTGAGAGAGCCGACGAGAGGCAATAATATCCTCAACTTGGTTTTCACCTCTGAGGATGACATCGTTGAGGATCTCTCTGTTGGCGAAGAGCTCGGTGGCAGTGGTCACCGATTAGTCAGATTTATAGTCAAGGTCCACAAGTTAGAGTCTGCGACTAGTAAATCGAGGAAACTTGATTTGAGAAGGGCGGACTTTGCAGGTCTTCGTGCTGGATTGACTGATGCGAGGCTAGAAGTGTGCGAGGATGTGGAATAGATTTAAAACTACGTTCATGAGTCTTCAATCATGTTTCATTCCTTTGAAAAGCCTTCGTCGGTCTTCCGTTCAACCAAAGTGGTTTAATCGAGAAATCGGTCAACTGCTGAGGGAGAAGAGAACGGTGTATCGGCAGGCAAAGATTTCTGGAAACTTTGACGAGTACCGTAGGCTAGCTACGAGGGTGAAGTCCAGGATAAGGGCGGCAAAGCGTGCAGAGGATTTCCGATTGGCGAGACTTTGCAAGGAGAATCCCAAGGAGTTCTTTGGTTATGTAAACAGCCGTAAACCAATCCATCGCACGATTGGCCCTTTATTGAATGAGGAGGTGGTATTAAAGCACTCAAATGGAGAAAATGCTAATCTCCTCAACGACTACTTCTCTTCACTGTTTTTTGAAGAATGTGGTCCCATCCCCAAGCCCACGGATTCTTACTCGGGAAAAAAACTGGAGGAAATGGATCTCACCCAAGGAGAAAGAGAAAAAAAGATCACTGATCTAAAGACGAATAAGTCCCCTTGCCCGGACGGGTTTCTACCTAAAGTGTTGAAAGAAGTGCGTGATGTAGTGCCACAACATCTGAGCATAATTTTCAACATGTCAATCCGTTCCGGATGCGTTCCAAGAGACTGGCGTGAAGCGGAGGTGACTTCTATCTTCAAGAAAGGAGACCCTAGCCAGCCGTCGAACGACCGACTAATTAGCTTAACCTCAATAGTCGGTAATAATCATGAAAAGCATCTCGGTGGACAAAATGACGTCATATTTATAGTACAACATGCGATTGAGGAGTTCCCAGCATGGGTTCTAAAGGCACCAGTCAGGCCTAACGAATAATGTGGAATTCATCTACATAGTTTTTAGTGAGCAAAACTAGGATAAGGCGGTGGATGTTATCTACATAAACTTTCAAAAAGCCTTCGATAAGGTACCACGCCGCCACCTCCCTTGGAAAGTGCGAGCGCTGGCGTAGACGTAAATGTAGCAAGTTGGATAGAGAACTGGCTAAGCGGCAGACGGCAAAGGGTAGTGTTGAATGGACAGGCTTCTGAGAGGAAGCCCGTTACTAGCGGTGTTCTTCAAGGTTCTGTCCTGAGACAACTACTATTCATAATCTACGTCAACGACATGGACGGTGGCATAGTTACGAAGATTTCTAAATTTGCCAATGATACCAAACTTGGTATGAACGTCGCAAAGGAAGGAAATACTGCCCGCCTTCAAGATGATCTTCGGAAAATTGGGGAGTGGTCGGACACGTGGCAAACGTCATTTAACGTGAACAAATGCAACGTGATGCATATCGGTCACTGAAACCCTCAATCTCAGTATAACCTTAATGGCACTGCTATTTAATCCACCGACACTGAGGACTTGGGTGTAACAATCACTAGTGACCTCAAGTTCTCGAAACAGTGCAATGAGGCGGAGAAAAGGGCCCCAAGGATGCTAGGCTACGTAAAGCGCCAGTTTGGATATCGGAACAAGGAGATAGTACTGTGTTTGTACAACTCACTTGTCCGACCGCACCTGGAGTATGCCGTACAATTTTGGAGTCCTTCGTTTCGAAAGGATATTGCGAGATTGGAACGTGTGCAAGCCAGGGCAACCAAACTGATTCCCTCTATCAGGCACAAAAGTTACGATGATAGATTAAGGAAATTAGATCTGTTCTCGTTGGAAACCCGGAGACTGTGTGGTCAGCTCATCGAAGTTTTCAAAATACTTCGAGGGTTCGACAATGTTCACTACAGGGATATTTTCAGCCTTAATGAGAGCAGAACAAGAAATCACGGCTTTAAACTTGATCTGAAGCGTTACAACCACGATCTGTGTGGGAAATTTTCCCGTACAGTATCTGCGGAGGCTGGAACGCACTTCCAGTGGAGGTTGTCAACAGCAATTCTGATGACCAGTTCAAGTCAAGACTAGACAAAGTCTTGAAAAGTGGCCGTTTAGGGAGGCGGTAAGACAATTGAGCTTGGATTTGTCCGCTCAACAGCTAGTCTAAAGGTACCCTCATTCATTGAATGGACCGTAAGGGCTTCTAGGTTACTTATTTTCCTTGTAGCTCCTTGTAGCTCTCTCTCTCTCTCCATATATATATATATATATATATATATATATATATATATATATATATATATATATTGATGTGGGGAAGTGGTGAGTATGTGAGGACTGTGAGAGTTAAAGGAAGGATGTATGAGAGTTGCAAGTATTGCATAGTTGCCTAGAGATCAGACTTACTTACCTCTTGTTAGTAGCTTTTGTTGTTTTCTATTTTGCTTTGTCTGAGTTCTTATACCTACATGTACACATATATATGCATATATATGAATAGGATATTGGCATTAAACCTTTGAATTTGTTGATTGTTTTTCATATTGACTAATTGGCATATGTTTGTTTAATTTGTTTTCTTGTTCTTTGAGTGTATTTCTTATGTTTATATTTTCGAGCTGTTTGTTTGTATTAATCGTTTTTGTTCAGCGTTAGTGTAAATTGTTTTTGCTTTCGTATCGTTTGTTTATTGTTATTTTTTTCATACTTAGTGTATTCTTGTTTTCTTCATTCTGTTTCCTTAGGTTTGTTTCAGGTAGTCTTCTTTGGTTAAGTTTGTCTTATTTGGTTAGGTTATCATGATCGCTTTTAGTCTATTTCGGTTGAAATTATCTTTGTCGGTTGTCAATTTGGTCGAGAATAATTCATCATTCTATGCATAGTTTGAAACAATTTCGTTACCAAGCTTGCTTGCGCTTCTTGAGAATCTTGCATGACATGGATTGTGTTGATTTCCTTCTAGGAGTGCTCTGATCACGTCGGCGGTATCGGATGTTATATTTTCTTTCATGGCTTCTGCTCTTGCTTTTAGTAGAGAGCTGAACGGTGCAATCTCTACTCTTCTACTCTTCCTTTCCTTTCTGTCTGTTTTGTGATGATATACACGCATTTGTTATATATTCTTTGCAACTCTTTTTGCGCCGTTTTTGAGATAGTGAAGAGTGTTGCTGAAGGGTATATTAGAATTGGTCTGACTAGAGCTATGTATATCTTTCTTTTATTTTTTGTACTTAGGTTCTTGAATGTATGGAGGGATCTGACTGCCGTTTTGCTTTCCAGATCCGATCTAAGATGTGCTTCCTGTACCCAGTAGAAGTAATTTTTATCCCGAGTACATTGCACTCACTCGTGTAGGGATATCGTGTATCTCCCACTCTCACATCAGCTACATTTGTTCTCCCCAGCGGGACGAGTTTAAATTTGTCATCATTGCTTCGGATCTTTCATTTATTCTCGTATTTATTGATGTTTATTATCTCATCGGAAGTCCTGCGACCTTTCATCGGCGCATTGCGATCTCCACTGAAGATGATTTAACTTATATCGTCAGCGAATTGAAGGTCTGGGCTTGGGCATGTCGGATGTGTATATCAAGTATAGGGTCGGTGATAGGCACCCACCTTGAGGATATCCTGCCGGCACCCTAAAGGGGGACCCATCCGTATTGCCTATACTGATATATGCTGATATCTCCATAACGTAGTCACATATGATCTTCTTGAGCCTTGGGTTTAAACCGAGTTGTAGGATTTTATATTGCATCCCCCGTATCCAGACTTTATCAACTGCCTTGTATACGTCTCTGCATACGATATACCTCCGATCCTTTTTCTCTTGAGCAATTTTATTCATGATGGCATTTATTGTCATCTTGGTGCCACTTTTCTTTCTGAAGCCACATTTCTGGTTGTTGTAAAACGAATTCTCCTCCAAGAGTTTTCCCTCCAATTTCCAGAAGTGATATCGGGCGATAGCTCTCGTTTCTCGTCGGAGGTTTTCCAGGCTTGGCAATAAAGATCATTTTTGCCGTTTTGTATGAGTCGGGAAAGTAGCCTACATTAAGACAGGCTTAACGCATCTCATCTCGGTGCTTTAACGAAGTTAAGTTTCGTCAGCCACAAGCGACCTGGTGCTCTTTGTTTAAAAGAGTAAAGCGCGCTTTCTAGCTCTTCTAGCGTCACTTTATCCTCTCCTTCGTCTTCTTTCTTGATCTCTTGGTGGTTCGGGTGCGTCCTATCTATGTTCTCGTTGAGTTCGTCTATTTTTTCATTTTCAAAATCAACGTCGAAGACTTCATTCTCATCATTGCTGATTTTGAATATCTGTTCCCAGTGTTCTCTGAGAATCTCCTCTATTTTATTTTCCTGAGATTCAGTTCTCCGTCGGAGTCTTCGAGTTCTATTTTTTCTTTCTGGACCATTCCTTTTAGTCGTCTGATTTTTGCCCAGAAATCTTTTGGAGTTGCTTCGCTATCCAAATTTTCGATTGCCTCGTTCCACTTTTGTTCTTGTTGTTCATAGATAAGTATTTTTAACTCTTCCTGTATTTCCCTTGTACTGAACAATATGTCACGGGAAGTTCCCGTGATGACGCTTCTTTGGTATAATTTCTTAAGCTCACAGTGTAAACCTTTCATATTCTCAGTCCATTTGTACTCATATATTGTTCGGTACTCGGTTTTTGGAATTGATTGTCTGTCTGCTTCTAATATCTGGTCCTTTAGCCCTGGGGTGACAGAACTGAACTGGCAAAATAGCCTAGAACAGGCTGTTTTCTCGTAACTATAAGACCCATAATGTCCGTTGTTGGCAACTGTCAGTCAGTGATATGATTTCAGTGGTGTTGTACGTGTTTGTGCGTCCATCTATCAATGTGTGTTATTTGCTTTGATTACTTTGTTGCTTTGCTTTTACCATTAATCAATAATTTATGTTTTTCAGATTAAATAAATTTCTTCATTTGTCTACCCATCATGTCTAAAAACTTAAAAAAAACGCTGTAAGAAGAAAACAGGGTGTTTAATGACAAATGGGAATTACATTTTTTTGTAGTGTTTAATAATGGTAAAATGACTTGCTTGTTATGTGATACCGTAATTTCAACATTAAAGAAATGCAAAGTACACAAGCACTATGTTGCTCATAAGGACAATAAATATGCCAAATTAGAGGGTAAGGCTTGAAAGATTGCATTGAATAAATTAAATATTCCATTCCTTGCTAGGCCCACATCAAGGAAACGCTACAACGCAGGCAAGTTATAAAGTAGCATATTTGCTTGGGAAAAGATAAGCCATTTAGCGATGCAGAACTTATAAAGGAATGCATCGTTGAAGTAGTAAGATGTTTAGATCCAGATAAAATTAATAAAAATCAAGACATACCTCTTTCAAGAAGAACTAATACAGATTGGCAGCATGAGTTAGCTCGCAATGTAACTGAGCCACTTCTAAAAATAATCCTCAAAAGAAAATGTATATTACTCGCTTTGGGTGAATCGACAGATTCAACTGATTCTGTACAAGTATTTTATTTTGTTCGTGCCGTAACTAAAGATTTTGATTTATTTGAAGAATTGCTCACTTTAGGCACCCTTAAGGCAGGGCGCAAGGTTGGGAAACTGCCATATTTAACATTTTTGTTAGTCTGGGGTTACGGGGACTTTAACAGTTGTCAAACTATTAGCTTGGAGCATCTAATTCAGCTCCTTTTCGTAACTGCCTGGTGTTCCCAAGTTTGCAATATGTGCGTGAATAACAAATGTCAATATTTTCGCGCTCATGTCGCTGTTTAAGGTTGCCGTTGTGTCCATGCTTTGAGGTGTGGATTTGGATTCTGCAGCCGCGTAGCTCTGCTTGCTACGTATTTTTTTTTCCTCTTCTTTTCTCTTGATGATGTCTTTCCTTCTGGGTCAGTTTAGGGCCATCATGCCGTGGTATTGGTACATTCTTTAAAGCGATGACCTTCTTGACCGCATTCATCACATACCTTTTTGTCTTTGTTCGGGCAGTTATGACTGGTATGGTTTTCGAGTTTGTAACAGGAGAAGCACATTTGGATATTATGGAACTACTCCTGTTCGATGTTTTCCGGGGTGATCCTCATGTTGAAGGCGAGTATTCCCTCGGTTTTGCCTTGGCAGCCATTTCCGTTGTCTCAAATTGGATTTTGAATACATGGGTGTGGTAATTGAACTTCAATAGTTCCTTAAGTTTGGCGCATGTGTGATTTCGTTCGATTTCATTTTTAATCTCCTCTGTCGATCTTTCCCCAATCCAGCTTTCGATTTTCCTCGAAACTATGCTTCTGTTTTCTGCTGCTACTCAGGGGAGAGGGGAGGGGGGCGTGCTTCCAATCCAATCTTCTTGAGAGAACTTGCACCTTTAGATGACAGGAGCTCCTCTCCATCGTTCGTATTTGCACATAATGCAATTTAACCATTGCCTACTTCGATTAGCCGAATCAAGGTGACTTTTAACTCCGCAAAGAGCACTTGGCATATTGCACTTTTGCCCGGGGAGGCCCCTGAGGAGGACTCTCATCGTGGTATCCATCTCTCATGAAGCGGGGGGGGGGGGGGGGGGGAATTGATCCAAGTTGGTCCTCTTAAAAAATTTTGTGAGTGATGTGTTATGTGCCCTCCCCAACGGAAACTGCCTTTGCCGAAAAATTGAGTATTGATAAAAATGCGTTCATTATTTTTTTCTATGCTCATTTTGACTTATTTTAAACACCTGGAGTTATAGGGAAGCACAGCAAACAATGTTGTGGTTTAGCAATGCTGGAATGAACTGTCTGACCCAGTTGAGAAGGAAGAAACGTGAGGTCATCTCGTTGTGGCAGATCTTGAGGTTGGCTAGGAGGTTCTGATTTGCTCCAACGTTGATTAACGTGTTGAGAAGTAGCGAAGATTGTGGTTTACCGACACCGTTCAGTAGAGTTTTAGGTTTGGAAAAGGTTTATTTACGTTGATGCCGTTGATCGTCTTCCACGCTGCAACTTAGTAAGTAAGATTGTTTCTCCTGTGTATTACTACTTTGACTGATCTGGCAACAAGCAATCTAAGTCCTAACAATGGAAGGGAAGTTGAAAGTGTCGTTGGATGTGATGAAACCATTCACTGGAGAGGGTGACGTAATGGAGTGCTTGAAAAAGGTAAAGTTGGTGGCCAAGTTGCAAAATATAACAGCCCTTGCAAGTTTCAGCCTATATATTTAGAAGGTACGCCTTAGCAATATATCCAGGGATGACAGAACGTGAGCAAGCAGACACCAACAAAATTGAGGCCAAGCTGAAGGAAGCATTTACTGATGGAGTGCTTGAAAAAGGTAAAGTTGGTGGCCAGGCCAGTGTAACATGTATTCAACCATATTCAACAGTCTTTTAAAACATTCGCGGCTAGGAGCGAAAATTTCCATCAAATATCTTGCTTAAATTATGTCTTAAACAATCTTTATTATAAATAAAGATTATCTGCATGAATAAATATGCATGCGGAAAATTCAGCCATTGGACCAGTTTGATGAATGGTCTATTACTAGGCTTCCTGATGGATGTATCCGCTCGTTCACTATTAAGTTAAGAAATAAAAATGCTTGAGTAACATGTATATTTTATTAAATTTTAGTAAAAGTCATTCCTTATTTTAAAAAAAGTAAACCAAATGCACAACAAAACAGAGTTGCAAAGTCCAATATCACCATTAATAGACAGTGGCGGATCTAGGATAAAAATTTGGGAGGAGGCTAAGCTGAATACCTCCCGTTGCAGAATCTGAGAAAAGGGCATTGATAATGTCTATCTTACACAGCATTGATAATCAAAGAGTAACTCATACAAGACTCTCTCAGATCAGATTTTTTTTCCACACACCTGAAAATTATAAATTGTAGTTTTTGAACGTCCGCCAAAGTATAATATGGAGTTTAATGTTTATTTTTGAGATTTGCCTGAATTTTATAGAAGGCTCGGCACTAACAAAGTTTTTATTTATGTTGTCGCCTGGCCATCACCACCAAAAGGCATAAACCACCGATACTCACTTTTAGCCAATTTGATGGCGAAAAAAAATCGATAACAGTGCAAAAAAAAAACCTGTACAAAACCGGTAGAGCTACTAAAGCAAGTATGGGTAGCCCAGGTACCTATGAGAATACCTTTTCTCCAGATCCTATTAAACAAGAGAGACAATGGGCTTGCTTCGCTCAGCCAAGTGACGAAGTTCGTGTAGGGGATGTATGGCTAATATTTGCGTCGGCGGGAAAGAGGAGAGTCACCCACCTAGCAGAAAGGGGTCGTTGAATTATTCCCCGCAATCTGGAAGTAAAGTCCATTCGGCAGGATTCAGGGATTCCACGAAGTGCATTAAATGCTGGTGGATTAGCGCATTCCCGATATAGAATACGTATAGAAAGTGGCAAGGAGTAAGCCATCGACAAGGGGTGAGAAATTGGGGTGCGATCCTCCAAGAAGATTGGACAGGGAAGGGCGGGGGGGAGGAGCGAAAGTTCTTGCATCGCCTATCCAGGAGGATGGACCCGCAATCTCTCACCACGTGTACGTGGCAAAGTCTTTGCCGCTCTCTAAGGACCATTTGACACTTACCCACCAACAAGGAGACAAACAGTATGCAAAAGGCATCACCACTGAGAACGCTAGTCAGGTCCATGACGGTTAGTTTGATGGAGAATAAATCAACGGCCTCAAACTCTTCGACTGTGCATTTCTTTCTGCCATAGCACCTCTCTCAATCACTTTAATTTTACAACTAAGCTTTCATCTTTTTCACTCGTTTTTTTTTAAATATGATATGGAAATTAATTAGAATAGTGTACCTCCCTAACCGCAGTTACCTCTAATTTAGGGCGCCTGTAAGATGCAAGGACAATCACAAATTTTATTTATTCCACGAAACAATTAAGCAAATGATGCACAGATGAAGATATCTAAAATTACGATACAATTTAGAATATAATTAAAATATCAATCACGCCTTACAACACACACGATCTTAGCCTCTTCCATATTTCGAATATAAATTTATCATATTATAAAAACCCAAAATTACATTAATCGTGAGACACTAAACAAAAACAGCGATAAAAACACTTCAAATATGATGCGGGCTACATACAGCAAGATGAGGTCGGGTACTCAAATGTCCGAATTAGAAAGCCTTGTGAGGAATTAGTACCAGCTGAATTTGTGATGGAGTGTGTTCGTGATATCAGCCGGGCAGAAGAAACAATTCTCACATTCCATCTTTTACTGCGAGGGGGAATTCTCAGACACAATCGCCAAATGGAGAATTCGAATAGGACCGCATTTAGACTGCAATTGTGTTTCCTGACAAGGGCGACGATTCCTGCTAGAGCGAGACTACATGGTATTGAAGTAGAAATATTTAGAAACGTCTTGGGGTATCAGGATTTAATTTCAAACCCTAGGAAAATTGCTCAGATAATAGGGAATTTCAGTCATATTCCAACAGGGGTGGAAGACACTAGTTGCAGGAATTCAGTTGAAAAAATGCGAAGAACCCTCTGAGCAGTATTTACTTAAATATTTTTTTAGAGTAGATAACGTCTTGAACTGATAAGGACATGAATTCTATCTAGATGATTCTACATTAGAATTGCAGCTTAAAAGCTGTTTGACTGATTCTGATTGATAGGAGCAGGAAATTCATTTGAAAAGCTTTTCAGTTTCTCTGGTGCTTTGATAGGAACAAAAAATGCATTATCAGGACTTTTCACTAGTGTGGGTTCTTATAGGTTGCTCAAAATGCCAGCTAAGGGTAGTTTCATAATACAATGCCTCTATTTGAAAGCCGTAACTGAATTTGAAAGGTTTCTCACATGTGTAGGTTCTTTCATGTACGCGAAGAGAAGACTTCTGGGCTGGTTCATAAGAGCAAGAGGGCTTCTCACCAGTAGTGGTTCTTTCATGTTTCCGGGGAGTAGACCTGTCAGCTGCCTCAAATGGGCAAGAAATGAATTTGGAAGGTCTCTAACCTATGTGGATGTTTTCATGTCTCAAAAGAGTAGACATCTAGGCAGCCTCAAAGCGGTAGGAACTGCATTTGAAAGGCTTCTAACCTGTGTGAGTTCTTTCATGTACGTGAAGAGAAGACTTGTTGGCTGCTTCATAGGGGCAAGACCTGCATTTGAAAGGCTTCTCGCCCGTGTGGGTTCTTTCATGCCTGCGAAGATTAGACTTCTGGACTGCTTCATAGGGGCAGGAACTGCATTTGAAAGGTTTCTCACCCGTGTGGGTCCTTTCATGTAGACGAAGAGAAAACTTCTCGGCTGCTTCATAGGGGCAGGTCCTGCATTTGAAAGGCTTCACGCCTGTGTGGGTTCTTTCATGTACGCGAAGGGAAGAATTCTGGGCTGCTTCATAGGGGCAGTAACTGCATTTGAAAGGCTTCTCACCCGTGTGGGTTGTTTCATGTACGCGAAGAGAAGACTTACTGGCTGCTTCATAGGGGCAAGAACTGCATTTGAAAGGCTTCTCGCCCGTGTGGGTTCTTTCATGTCGGCAAAGATAAGACTTCCGGACTGCTACATAGGGGCAGAAATTGCATTTGAAAGGCTTCAAGCCCGTGTGGGTTCTTTCATGTACGCGAAGAGAAGACTTCTGGACTGCTTCATAGGGGCAAGAACAGCATTTGAAAGGCTTCTCACCCGTATGGGTTCTTTCATGTTGGCTAACAGAAAACTTACGGGATGCTTCATAGGGGCAGGAACTGCATTTGAAAGGCTTCTCGCCCGTGTGGATTCTTTCATGTCTCTGGAGACTAGACCTGTGAGCTGCTTCATAGGGGCAGGAACTGCATTTGAAAGGCTTCTCGCCCGTATGGGTCCTTTCATGTAGATGAAGAGAAAACTCTTCGGCTGCTTCATAGGGGCAGGAACTGCATATGAAAGGCTTCTCTTCCGTATGCGTTCTCTTATGACGCTGAAGATTCTCTCTCCAAACTGTTTGATAAGTAGAGGAAGTGCATTTTATAGGCTTGCTAACAGATGAATGTTTCTTCTGAACCTTTAGCGTTCTGTCACATACAATTAATTTCGACTGAAATTTAGACAAACTATCTTCCATGACATTTGAAAGCGGACATTCAATCTGCAAATAAAGTATTAAGTAAATATTCATTGAAATATTTGACTCGGATTGTATAATCTGAAGGTAGTTGTAAATTGTATACTATCATACCCAACACTTAATTAAGTGGTATTATACACAGTTGTATGCTTATATTCGTTAACTGTTTTGTCATTTACATGTGTGCTAAGCTACTAGAATTAGTTTTATAGTCATATTTTTTAAGTATTAATTAATCAATGACTAATGAATGAACTTTTAATACTGATGAGGAAGTGCCTGCCACCCATTGCAGTGGGCGGGGAACAGAGGTGAGAAGAGTTTTGAAGCCTTCATTCAGGGAGAAGCCTCAAAACATGAAGAATCAAACTTTCATACTTGAGATTTTTTATATATTAAATAGGGACCTATTTTGGTAGTTATTAATGAGGGTGAGGGTAAAACCTCTCGCTCCTCATCATAACAATACAAACTTAAGATATTCATTTGCATGCCAATAAATAACTAAAGTTTATTTAAGGGGTGTCCACCTGCTAACTTATCAAATAAAAAATTGAGCCTAGGCCTACAAAGGAAAATAAATATTCAGGCTTAGCGAGGAAGGACAGACATGTACTGAAATTATTAGTACATAATTGGGAGTGCACAAATGCGTCCAGGATAAGAGGGAAAAGCACTAGTGATCCCACTCAACGTGGTATCGGAACAGGTAAAGCAAGCTAAGTTCCCCAGAATAAGACATGCAACAACAAAGTGCCCTAAAGAGTGGGTGACCAAGCAGCTGTTACAATAAGATTTAGGGCAGCACTCAAACAGATGGCGCCTCGTCCAGTGAGTGCCGAATTCGGAGGCCGTATTAAATAAACGACTTAAAGCCATCGATATATTAGGGTAGGCCCGGGAAGAAAGAATAACCGCAATTACACGAAAATGTTGATTCCAGTCGGCCATGCGGAGCAAAGGGGCACCCGATTTATGTTATTTAGTCACTGTGGAGAAGAGCGAAATGCTGCTAGGATCGTTTAATCAACACATGCCCAGGGACGGAATATAAGAAATCTCAATAATATTCCTGCTCGTGACTCTGTAGCGGGCACCGAAACTAGACTCTAACCCTAATTTATCCAACCCGCTTCCTAGACTAAGTCGGATGCGAAAAATCGAGGGAGAAATGAAACGGATTATATATACAGTCCTTTATTTACACAAGTATGGATAATTAAATTTACTATACAAACACGTTATAAATATATACAAACAATCAATCCTATCTTACGAATACTACCAATCAAAATATATACAAAACAAGAGAAATGAGCAAACAAAACAAATACCAATCATATCTAAGAGGCCTAATAAACATACCGGAAGCATACATAAAATAGAAAAGGCCTTGCGCTTACCTGTTTCCCTCCGGGTGTTAAGTCCTGCCGGCTGCCACTCGTGTGGGTACAATAGTTGCGTACGTCTTAAGAAGGCCTTGGCCTCCAAGCTCAGCTTAGTTATTTTGCGATATATCGCGGTCTAGAGGCTATAAAAAAACCTTTCCGTCCTATCGGGAATCACAATAAATTATTGACGTATAAGGTATATTCTATTACAATATTGCAAATCTTACAATCTTAGCCACTTTTGTTAAAAGATTATTATAAGACAAGTACAATCTAACAGAATAATAGAGTGGCTCCTTGTTTGCAATAGAATGATATACCAAAACTACGTGCTGGAGAAAAAAACATTTCAAACAAAACATGAAATCCATTATAAATAATATATATACAAACACCTCTCATTGACACACATACTCCCACAGAGGGGGGGGGGAGGGTATTGGAAAAGGGGTGGGAGAATGGCCTCACAAACACACTAACATTCGCTCCACCACACCTCTCCTTCCTTAGGCCATTCGACCACTGTCACTCTCAATCCTTACTCACGGTACTCTTTATACTCAATCACGCCCTTCTGCACCCATTCACACTCGTCTACTGGTCCCTAGGCCACGCGTAGCAATCGGTCCGGGGCGTTCGTCAGTCGTCCTGTCAATCTCCTCGTCACTATCGATCATATCGTCCACCATACTCTTAGCCTTCATCACTAGTTGTCCCATCTCTCGACAGAACTCTTTCATACTCTTCCGTTCAGAACCTTCACTCTTCATACCTCCATTCATCAGCTCCTCACTCACAGCTGTCATCAAACTCAAGGTACACTCTAGAGAAACAGACAAATCACTCACATCCCTCTACTTTCAGCAAATATACCAGACACCCATTCAACTGGTTCCCACCAGAAGCCAGAAAAGTCAGTCACCTCCTCATTCTCTACATCAAACTCACCTCTACCCTTACCATTCGTAAAACCAGAAAAACCAGCCACACTAGGTTCATTCTGCCCAAACACACAATCATTCATACTGTTCCCCAAACCAAAAAAATAAGGCACAGGAAACTCACTCACTCGCCTACTCGTATCAGTTAAATCACGCACTTGCTTATGCAAACAGTCAATCTCTCTATCAAGCTCCCCCATACCAGAAAGACTCTGCCCCATACTAATCACACTCTATCTCAGTATCATGCACCTTATCTCCTCTCTCTCTCTCTCTCTGCACAGTTCATACACCAGATTGCTCATCAGGTAGTCAGGAGGTTCTCTCCACCTCCTCAACTGACTCTGATGAGCCCGCACTCTCTCAGTCATACCTTCATTCAAACTCTCCAAAACATAAATCACACCATTCTCCCAGACTCACACAACTCTATACAGTCCTTCAAACTTTTCACTCATCTTCGACACATTCAACCTACCCTTTACTTCCTTTACCTTCAATACTTTTGCACCTATTTGAAACGAACGAAACCTTTTATGTGCCTCACGCAATACACTCTACTCACTTTCACTCGCCTTTGAAAATTCATAACAAACTGACACGGAAACATGCAAGTTGCACTATACTCTCATAACATTATACCCCACCATACATCCCAGTTTTTCAAAGTCGCACTCATCATTCTCAACATCTCACACAAGGTTCTAATTGTACGCTCAGCCAACCCATGCGAAGGCATACATACTGAGTCGTCCTCATATGCTTCACAGCATTCGCTCAAACACTTGACTAGCAAACTCTGGCCCATTATCACTCAGATATATCCTAGGCTTCCAATCACGCATAGGAAAAAAACAACTGCTCAAGCACACGCGCGACATTCACTCCTTTTATCTCTCACAGGCGCCGCATACACAAACTTAATTTTATGATCAACCATAACAACATCTCCAGCACTTGCGCGAGGTAGAGACACACAATCAATCACTGCCAATTCAAACGGTTCTTTCGCATCAACTTTCAACATCGGCGGCTTCACTTGCACACCTTCACCTTTCACACGTAGTTGCAACATCATTCACAACAGTCCTCAGAAACGGATGGAACCCACGCTCCTTCATACTCTCCCACAACTCAAACTTACCCATACGTACATAATTATCATGCACAGCTTTCACCAGAACAATCATACCAATCAAGGACATCACAGGTATATACATATCATCCCCATTCTTCATATGCCTCACGAAAAATATACAACATCCATACAAACCGCAATATCCTTAGCATACCTTTTAAAATCATTCAAACACTCAGGCCATTCATTCAAAGCCACACGCATCATCAACTCACTGACAAAAGGACATCTCTTCCATCTCTAGAATATCATGATCACTTAAAATCTCATTCTCATCATCCATGACCAATTCGATCATACCACAAAACTTGACAACATTCTTCGCACACTCATTCAACCTCATCACCTCACATCCACCTTTCATAACACAATCCTTATCAGTACCCAAAGTCAAATCATTTAATCTCAAAGTCCACACCAAGCAAGAAATAACACGGCATTTGGTCATCTTTCAGAATCACAAAGTCATGCTTCACATTCACACCACTGCCCAAACTCAATCTCAGACTAAGCTGTTCCCATGCCACTAACATCTAGACTCATCTTAATTACTCAGAATCCTCTCGTTCACTAACGACACTTGCGCTCCAATATCAATCAAACCACAGAAGAACCTTTCACCAACTTTCACTCTCGCTTCTATCATATTAGGTCCTCCCTGTGCGCAATACATAGAAGGAACAACCACACCAATATCAGCACTGACATCCCCACTCATCAACTCTCAAATCATCACTCACCACACACTCATCTTCATCCACAGATAATCATTCTTTTCGCTCATATACGAACACTTTTCAATCACCCAATTGTAATGCACACCGCTCAAACACTGCAGATGCACTACATTAGCATTCAAACCCTTCACTTTCTTATCCTTGTACACAATCGGCCTCTCACCACCAAAGTGCACATAAACAATAACTCCATACAAGCGGCGGGACCCCTTGCATACACATCGCTCTCGATTCTTTCATAAAGTTCCGCACTCTCACCATACCAATACTCTTAGGTTTCCTACATAGTTCACTCATTACCTCCTTCCTTAAGTCATTCACACTATCGGACACTCTCACATTTACTCCATCACTCTTCAAATCTTGCAAACCATTCCATACACTCTCAAACAAGGAATCACCACCACCTTTACTCTCCTTTCCATTCATAATCCCTTTCGGTAAATACTCAGGATCACTCACTCCACACACATTTTCATCATTCATACCAGGATACCTTGACATCAAATAAGCTACTCCATTCTGTTCACCAGGCACGTACTCAATTAAATAGTCAAAATCACTCAAATCTTCCAAAGTCCTTGTAATCTTACTATCAGCCCATTTCATACATTGCAAATACACAAGAGGTTGGTGATCTGTTTTAATCATGAAACTTACACCATACAAAAACGGACGCAACACTTTCAAACAATGCCTTATCGCAGCCAACTCTCGCTCCACATCGAATACTTTCGCTCTGCCACATTCATAGCCTTGGATATATACCCAATTATTTGCTTGACATTCTCTCCATTTAAACACTGCTCTTGCATCAGAAAACCTCCCATACAGTACCCACGCGAATCTGTATACAATTCAAGCATCTTAGCATTCACACTATAGTCCGGCTATGTCCATTCAACATCTTCAGCAGCTGCCTCTTTCAGTCTCTCATACGCTTCATTCATCTTATCATTTCACCTGACAATCAAACAACCTTTCTTGCCCATCCACTCAGTCAGAGTCTTACTCACACCCGAACAATCACGTATAAACTTTCGATGAAACTCAATCAAACCCAGAAACGACTTCAGCTGCTTCACGATCACTGATTTCAGAAACATTTGTACCTTCTCAACATACTTCGGTGACTTTCATAACCCATTCTCACTCACCATATGCCCGAGGAATTCCACTTCTTTCGCAAACCATTCACACTTCACTACTTTCACCTTCACACCAACACTCGCCAACATTCTCAACACATCATTCACCAATCTCATATGCTCCTCAAAAGTCTCAGTCATAATCAAAATATCATCTATAAACGTAATCACATTCTTACTCGCCAACTTACTCAACACAACATTCATTGCCCGCTGGAAGGCACCGGGAACATTAGCTAACTCAAAGCTAAGGTTCTGGAACTGGTAATGCCTCTTCGTGGTGGAAAAGGTAGTCACGGGTCGGCACTGCTCAGCAATGGGGATCTGGTAATACCCCAATACCAAATCCAGCGTCGTAAACCACTTCATCCCATGCATACTATACACACACTCAGATACCACACACATCAGAAATCTTTCTTTCACAGTCCTTTCATTCACCTGTCGATAATCTACACACAGAAGCAATCTTCCATCCGGCTTGCCTACAGGCACAATTGGACTATTCCATGCACTATCACTTTCTTCAATCACGCCCAATCGTTCCAATTCCATACACTGCTCCTCAATCTCGCCAAAAACCAGACGCGGGAAATGTCTTGGCAGTTGATGGATTGGGGCGCCCTTCCTCAGGACAATCTTAAATTCCGGGATGTTTGCTACCCCGAAATCCAGATCGCCCTTACCTAGGACCCCTTTTCGCTCAAATAGCAATCGATACACATCTTCCCTTTCATACTCAGTCAAACATTCATCGAATTTCACCATCCTCTACACTTCATTATATGTCCATTCACAAGTCTTTTCACTCGCAACATTTACTCTGACATCCGTGCTATCATCCATACCTACTTCGAGAGGTGATCCAGTACATCTCCGACTTGGAACCCCCTCACCAGCCCTTTAACCCTGGGGTCCGCATGCACACATACAAAAGGATCATTCATTCTTATCAAGCCATCAAACACACAAGCAACACGCCTTACTCTATAACACGCACCCTTTCCATTCAATAACACAGTGTTCTCACCAACATTCAAACTCACATCCTTACTCCAACTCACTCTAACAGACACCCTTTCACCCTTCGCAAGTTTTACACTCTCTGAAGCAGTTACCTCAATACCGCTAAACACCCTCCTCAAAACACTACCATCTTTCCCTACAAACAACTTATACACCCCATGTTACCAATCTTTGTCTCAATCTAATCACTTGCGGGATGCACACCATACGGTTCACTTTCATAAAATCACACCATACTCACATATCAATCACAGAAAATTCACACTTATTCATCAATATACCATGCATTCGGACAGCTGACCTTATCATTCCGATCACTGGTACTTTCATACCAGCAATTGCTACCAAACTACCATTACATTCTGACACGAGGGCTTTAACACTCAGCTTGTCATACACGTCCTTATATACCATGCTCGTCTTGCACCCACAATCTATCAAAGCCAAACACTCAATCCCGTTAAATTCAATCTTCACACTCAGACACTCATACTTCCTACCAGACAGCACTTTCACACTAGACAGACTTACCAACACAGTACTCGCACGCATGCCCGCAGATGATACTTGACGAGGTACTGTCTTACAACTTAATTGCCGCTTCAGACTTTCCATTTACACCTTGCGCTCGCAGTCTAATCCAACACTTTTCACTCGAATGTCCTTCTATCGCACAATAGCTACATACATTCCTCTGGTCACGACACATCCTCGCATAATGAACAACCTTTCCGCAATTACCACAAGCATACTTCATACTCCCCCCATTTTTTTTTTTTTTTTAATTAAGGGGCTATCTGGCGACTGCCGACTTAGGCATTAGTCGCCGTAAACAAACAGCCTAGTTCTAAAAATTAAACAGGAAACAATAAAAAGAGATAACAATAACAATAAAAAAGCAATAACAAAAACAATAACAAAAACAACAACAACAATTAAACTGGGTTAAAGGAAAGGGAGGCCAGCCTCCCCCAAAAAGTCAATAAGTCCACTAGTCATGGTGCACGCACTCGTCCCGAGTACAAGGGACAGGCGGTAGCGACCCCGCCCATCCCGGTACCGGGACAGGTATCGTGCGCGAAGATCACCCAGACTGGGACATTCGACAAGAATGTGCCGAACAGTCTGGGGGACGACGCAGTCGTTGCAATAGGGCGCAGGCGAGCGCTCCATCAAGTAGCGATGCGTCACACGAGTGTGTCCGATTCGAAGACGACAGAAAGCAACCTGAAGCCGCCGCGGCATTGGGGGATAGGTCCATGGGAACAGTCGCGGCGCAATGGCACGCAACTTTAAGTTCCCCTCGACCGTCTCCCATCTTCTTTGCCAAGCAGTCCGAAGAGCTGCCCGTATTCCTGCCATGTAGTCAGTGTGAGGAAGAGCGAAACGCTGGTCCGGTCGCAGAGTCCTCGCGGACTCTTTGGCGCGCTCATTCCCCGCAATTCCTACATGTCCAGGAACCCAGCAGAAGATAATCTTGACATCTGCCCGGCTCGGCAAAACCGTGGCGTCACGGATTTCGCGAACCAGGGGATGCGGAGATTCCAATGCCCCGAGAGCACTCAGGGCGCTTTGTGAGTCGCTATAGATCACAATCCGGTCTCCGAACCGGGCACGTCGCGTAATCTCCCGTACCGAGTGGTGTATTGCCACCAGCTCGGCCGTGAAGACAGACGCAGCGCCTGGTAGAGCCCCGCTGACTTCTAACAGAGGGGATACGGCGTGGAAGCCGACCCCCTCTTGGGACTTGGAGCCATCCGTATACACTGGCACGGTACCAGCGTGACACGATGTGTGCTCCAAAAAGGTCAAACGCAATACTCCCGGCGCAGTACAAGCTTTGGGAGCAGAGGCGTAGCGACAAATAGCCAAATGTGGTACCCTCCAGGGTGGCGTCCTGGGCAGAACCAGGGGCACCACCGGCCCGAGAGCTATATCTACTTCTCGGAGGAGTTTCCTGGCCCTAAACCCAAAGGGCTTAGGGTATGACTGGCGTCTCTCGGCGGCATAGGCACCATCGAGATCAGCTGCGGATGCAGTGAGAGCTGTTGGCGACTGAGGGAGGCGCCGGGCTCGCGCGTACAGGCGAGTGATGCACTGCACGCGGCGCAGAGCGAGTGGCATCTCCCCAGCATCGACCAACAGGCTCTCAATGGGGGAAGTGCGGAAGGCACCGGTCGCAAGGCGAAGGCCGGTGTGGTGGATCGAATCCACCTTCCGCAATAAACGCTCGGCTGCGGATGCATAAAACTCGCATCCGTAGTCGAGCTTCGAGCGAACAAAGAATCGATAAAAAAGTAAGGCGGTAGCCCTATCAGCGCCCCAAGCGCTGAACGTCACGGAACGGAGAATGTCCATGGCGCGCAGACAAGAGACCCTAAGGCTGCGAATATGAGCCTCCCAGGTGAGGCGTCGGTCGAATACAAGACCAAGGAAACGGTGCGACACAACCACATCCAGGCGCACCCCATTAAGAAACAAATCTGGGTCGGGGTGAAGCCGTGGATGGCGGCAGAAGTGCACCACCTTAGTCTTGACCAAAGAAAACCGAAACCTGTGCGCTTCGGCATAGCGAGAGACGCGGTTCAATGCCTGTTGGAGTCGACGCTCCAGAGTTGGCATCTGGGCCGCGCCAAAAGAGATCGAAAGGTCGTCCACGTAGAGCGTAGCGAGAACATCTTCCGGCAGCACCGAGGTGATGCCGTTGATGCTCAGGGCAAAGAGTGTGACACTGAGGACACTTCCCTGCGGGACACCCTCTTCCTGCTCCTTTGGGCCGGAGAGGGCTCCCCCCACCCGTACGCGGAATCGACGATCTCGCAAAAATTCAGATATAAACATTGGGAGGCGTCCCCTCGCCCCCATCGTGTGGAGAGTCTCCATGATACCGTATCGCCATGCGGTATCATAGGCCTTCTCCAGATCAAAAAACACCGTGGCGTAGTGCTGTCTACGAAGGAAAGCCTCGCAGACGGCATTTTCCAGTCGGAGCAGAGCATCCGACGTGGAGTGGAACTTACGGAAGCCGCACTGTGCAGAAGACAGATGGCCTCCGCTGTCCAGGAAATAGGCTAATCTAACATTTACCAATTTCTCCATCAACTTGCACACGCATGAGGTTAGAGAGATTGGGCGGAAACCGGTCGGAGTAGAGTGATCTCTCCCCGGCTTGCGAAAGGCGAGCACAGTAGCGATTCGCCAGGAGTCTGGGAGAAGACCTTCCACCCAGATCCTGTTGAACAAATCTAACAGAAAGGCCATGCCTCGCTCACCCAGGTGTCGAAGCATGGCGTACGGGACATCGTCCGGACCATGGGCGGTGTCCGCGCACGAAGCGAGAGCGGAACGCAACTCACTCACAGTAAACTTGTCGTTGAAGAGTTCTCCGCCTCTGGAGGTAAAGTCCAGCCGGCGGCCTTCCGCGACATCACGACGTGCATTGAAGGATGGCGGAGCAGCATCACGGCTAGAGAATGCGGAAAAAGCGGTCGCTAAGGATTCCGCCACGGACGCGGGGTCCGAGATTGCGGTCCCATTCTCCTGGAGAACGGGAGGGGGGTCCTGCGAGAACTTGCCCCGAATCCTTTTGACTCGCTTCCACACCTTAGCTAAAGGGGTCTTCCCGTTAAGTGAAGACACGTATGCCCGCCAAGAAGAGCGGCGGGCGTGCTTCGAAATATACCGGAACCTAGCCCTAGCCCGACGAAATTCAGCGACAGTGAAATCGTTCGGGCGGCGCTTATAGCGCATGTAGGCATAACGCTTCTGTTTGAGGGCCGTCTCACACTCGGCCGACCACCATGGGAGTGGTCAGCGTGCAAAACGGCCAGACGTCCTAGGAATAGTAGTCAGGCCCACGGCGATGAGGTTGCCGGAGAAGAACTCAACGGCCTCATCTACCGACCTAAACTCCTCGACTGAGATAGAGAATTCAGTCATTTCCTGAAATGCAGGCCACCGCGCCCGCGCCAAGCACCACCGAGGTGGGCTCTCAGGCAGCAGTTGCCCTGAAAATGATATTTGAATGGGAAAGTGATGACTACCATGGAGGTCATCGACCACCCCCCAATCAAAATCAGGCTGTGCATCCGAAGAGCACAAAGATAGGTCAAGGCAAGAAAATGAAGCGGTTCTCGGACAGTGATGCGTAAACTCATCCACGTTTAGGACACCCATCTCAAGCTCTTCGATCAGATCAGCAAGAACTTGTCCTCTGGGATTTATAGAGTAATCTCCCCAGAGAGGATGCCTGCCGTTCAGATCTCCAAGCAAGAGAAAGGGCCTCGGCAACCGGGCCACGACGCGGCGGAAGTCCCCCGCGTCGAAGTCAGCTGACGGTGGAATGTACGCAGAAATGATAGTATACCTCCTATCCAGGTGCAGCTGCACAGCCACTGCCTGAAAGGAGGTATCTAAAGAGAAAGGAAGAACGGAGACATCATGCCGGGTGTAAACCGCGCATCCCCCAGCCCGGCCATCCCGCGGTGGTGGGGTCGCAAGACCCTTATACCCCGGGAGGGCAGGCAGGGGGCACACGCTTAGCATGGTCTCCTGCAAAAAAATAGCTAACGGGGAACGGGACGAGGCGAGCCTCCGCAGCTCTTCCCAGTTGGCCCGGAGTCCACGGCAATTCCATTGAAGGAATATGCCCTCCAGGCCTAGCTCGGAGGAGACGCGGGGGCCCTCCTCGAATTGAAGACCCTCACGGGAATGGCCGTACGCTTCCCGGGGGCAGAACCCCGGGCACTGTTGGCCGGACAAAGCGCTGGAGGCGCTTTCGCCTTCGAGGACTTATTGGGGGAGGTTGGGCTCACCATGCGAGTCTTTTCCTCCCTCCGCCTCGAAACCTTAGGCGGGGCCTCTTTTCGAGGAATCACCGTCTCCGAGCCACTCGCTCCACCTCGGGGCGTGGGCGAAGGAGCCGAAGCTCCTTTGTTGCTGTCCTCCTTTCGGGGACAGCTTTAGGAACCCCTGAGGATGGCCTAGCGACCATCTTCAGGGGTGTTGCCTCCTGTGAGTCTAACGACTCGGTGGAGGCGCGTGGCCGTTTCGCCTTGCGGGAAACGGTCACGCTGGGGGAGCCCTGGTTTTAGCCGGGGCTGGGTATGAACCCTTTTTGCCGCCAGCTTTACCAGGGGAGCGCCCGGGTTGGGTAGAGCCCGCAGAAGGGCTCCGAATGGTCGCGGAAACAACCGTGCTCGTTGGCCTGGATGGGCCAGGAGCAGAGGGTGCTTTTCGAACTACTGAGGCATATGACGTCCCAGGCAGAGCTGGGCGCGCCAGGACCAAGTCCTTAGCCTCGCGGAATGAGAGTCTATCCTGGGACTGAACGGCCAGGATTTCTTTCTCCAGGAGATATGCACCACATTGCTTCGAAGAAGCAGGGTGCGGCTCTCCGCAATTGACACACTTGGCCGCACACGATTTGGACTTATCGTGTGCGACCTTGGAGCAATTTACACAGACTTCGGGTGACCCCGACTTTGCACGTCTACATGAGCGATTCGTATGGCCGAAGCGGTGACAGTAATAGCACCGCCGCGGCAGTGGCACGAATGCCTTCATGCGGTAGCGGTACCAACCGGCACGCACCGACTCAGGGAGCTTGTCACTGTCGAACGTGACGAAGAGTGTAGGGGTGGGTCTCGAAGCCCCTTCCTGTTTTCTCATCACACGTTCGACCTTGACCGCCCTATTGTCGGCCAGCTCTAGGGTGATGTCCTCAATGGAGTAGTCAACGAGTTCCCTCGCATAAACTACTCCTTTTACAAAGTTCATGGTAGAGTGCGGCGTCACACTCACCGGGGTGCCATGAAGTGTCCGAAGAGCACTTATCTTGGCCGCCTCGGCGGGATTCGCCGCATTCGCCAGAAGGCTGCCGTCCGAGAAACGGGTCACCTTCGGCTCTCTACCAATTGCACTAGCTAATCCTCTCCTCTGATGGATCATGTTGCCCTTGGACAACATGCTGCCATCAGTGGAGCGAATAACGAGGAAGCGTTTGAAGCCAGCGGGCTCGAAAACGCCAGGTAACCTCTGAATGAGGGGCCCCGATGTCATCGAGGCTCCGCCCTGTGCACTCTTGGTGTTAGTCTTGGTCAGGGGCTCCGCACACGAGGGGGTAGAGGGGCCGGATGTGCCGATCTTGGCTTGGTCGCCTACCAAAGTGGTAGCAGACCCATCCGTCCCCGCAGCCCCCGCGGATGGAGAGGAGCCCCGAGTCTTTTTCGACTTTTTCTTTTTTGGAGAGGAGGGCGGGGAATGAACCCGCTTTTCACCTCCGCCGGCAGAAGCCCCCAGGCCAGATGGACCGGCCTCAGCCAGGTCCCTCTCCGAAATGGAGAAGGTCCTGGTTGTCGTAGGGGCACCTGTCGGAGGAGATCCCTCCTCTCCTTTTACTGCCTCGGAGCCCTCAGCCATTTGAGGAGGACCTTGCATAGGGGCGGATTCGGGTTCGTTGCTTGGCGCCGAGCCCGAATTCCCCCCCATGGAAGGCCCTACCGTCTGAGGCTGGGTCTCCTCAAGGACCATGTTTATCACAGGAGGGGCCTCCAGTTGGCCATCCCCTCCCAGGACATCACAGGTCCCCTTGGCAGTGTCGCCAGTCTTGTGTGGGGAGGCACAGGCCTTGACCCCAGCAAGGTTTAAAATTCTTGCCAGCAGGTCTTTTGAGGCAAGCGACCGAAGGGGCCTGGCTTCCCTCTCCCCCCTAAGGGGGTTTGCCCTACCGAGCCGCTTTGATGCGGAGCGGCTGGCTAAGGGCTGCCTGCTGGCTTTCTTGGCAGTCACCTTGGATAGAAAAGAGGGGACTGCCGCTGGGAAAAGGGAGGTGCCCGAAAGCACCTCCAGAGAAGGGGGTGAGGGGGAGTCCCCTGCACCCGTAGGCGAAGGAGAGGAGTAAGCCTCCTCTCCGGTTAGAGAAATATGGAGGGTTTCCTGTGCAAGCACAGGTGGGGGGGACCTCCATTTTTTTGCTGGAGTTGCACGAGGGCGGCTCCGTCGATGAGCAAGGGGGAGTTAAAGGGGTTTGGTGTTTTGAAAATTCATCCATGGGCATGGTGACCCTATTTTTGCCACGGGACGCAATAGCTCATCACCTCTTGCAGTTGCCCGCACTGCAAGAGGTGCTTACAAGCCCGGCAGAGCCAGGCGCCGCCATTTGGGACCACCCCTCCCGCCTGGTGGCCTGGCAGTCCATCGGCATGGCGGCTCCACCTTAGACACGGCGTATAAATGATAGATTTTGAAGACGAGAGGAAAAGGGATGTGAGGAAGGTATGGGTGGGGATGAAGCAGGTAGTTAAAAACCAGCCACCCCAGACCGGAGCTCAGGGGTTAGGGAACATTGTCCCCCACCCCCTCAGCCCCGATGCTGGATGGTTGGCTGAAAGGAAGGTCAGCATCTACCCTGTGAAATTAGAGGCTGACCAGAGAAAGTTGTGGGAGAGGTTGTGTGAAAAGAGAGGAAACAAGTGTTTTGAAGGAAGGAAGAGAGGCTAAGCTGGGGCCGGACGGAGTGCTGAGTCCCGTCAGCACGGCGGCCAGGATGGCAAATCGCCGCGCCCCTTACGGTGCATACTCCCCCCAGCAGTTGCTCCACCCTTCAACTTCGGACAGTCTCTCTACAAATGCCCCTTCTCCTTACATTCGAAACTTCTTTCACACTTTCTTGACAGTCCTATACCATATGCCCCCTTCTTAACACACCCAAAACACGCGCGAGACCTCCATCTACATTCCGCCAACAATATGCCTCTTCCTTCCACACCTACGACATTCCACAATCTTTTTCACACCATTAGGCCTCTCATTTTCTGGGACATACCTCGATTGCTCTCTCATATACCCATTCGCATGCTTACCACTCATATGTCTCCTTCCATTTGCCCATCCAGCCCTCCGGCCCAGGAAGCTCGACATCACCCCAGCTGGCGCAGCCCTCAGGGCATCCCGATAGCTGACAAACTACTGGGGCGGAGGAAAGCTCCTGGGCTTCCTACCACCAATATTCATACTATACCATCCATCCTCATCTAAGTCACTTTCTTCATCAAATCACCCATCTTCCAGAAGCTGCAACACATCATCCCATATCAACCATTCCCCCGTTAGCCTCATTCTCTCCTTTCCCTTAGCATTCAGCCATTCACTTATCTTTCGCGGGACCGTATCAAGGAACTTTCTCATCAATTGCTTACATTCATTCACACCATCATCACCATACATCTTTCTCGCAATACTCTCAAGCCTATGTGCATACATATTCACACTTTCACTCTTCCACATGCGAGCCTTCTCAAATTCATTCACCCTTTTATACTTCACACTCTCTTTCATTCTTTTCACCTGCCCAATCAGTCTCTCCTTCACCACCTCATACCTCGGTTCACTCACACTCGTTATCAGTAGGAAGAATTCTAATACTTTTTCATCCAAACACTCCTCTAAATCATTCATCCAGTGCCCCTTATTCTCCGGGTATCTTAGCCTGAAAACGCTACCTATCAACTTTCGGGTCTTCCTTAATCAAAATTCCTTTCCACACATTTACTTCACTCATCTGAGCTGCTCTCACTCCCACTCATGCCAATCATACACTCACTCTCTTCTTCATCCGAATACAACGAGTCCACACTCTTCCCTCTCACTTTCTGATCCTTCCCCTTTGACCGAGTCTTCCTTGCTCTCTTGCGTTTCACTTTCTTCCATTCTTCGTCCTTACTATCATTCACAATCATCCTGTCCTCTCTAGACTAGCACACACTCCCATTAGTCTTATCCCCTTAGGTCGGAGCAGGAGTCAGGGTCGAGGGTCCTGACCCCTTTATCATGTCATGGAGGTCCTGAATCCTTTGGTAGACCAACCTCTGTCGTCCATTTCTTTCTTCATCCTGTCTGTCTTTTCATCCATATTCATCATATCACTCCTCAACATTGTACATTCTTTATGTTTCTGCCTCAACTCCAGCCTTAGTCTCACAATCTAATGATGGAGGCTCTGTTCCACAGAAGCCATCCTCCCATGTTAGTAATAAAGGAAAGGGAAAAAACAATCAACTACGTCCAATCCGATGACGGACTGCAATATAATCCTGTTACGCTCCCGGTTTCGAGATTTCACGTCACTATTCGGGCGCCAAATGTAGCGGGCCTCGAGCCTACACTCTAACCCCAATCTATCCAACCAGCTTCCTACACTAAGGCTGACGTGAGAAATCGAAGGAGAAATAAAACGGATTATATTACAGTCCTTTATTTACACAAGTGTGGATAATTAAATTTACTATACAAACACGTTATAAATATATACAAAACAATCAATCTTATCTTACGAATACTACCAATCAAAATATTATATACAAAACAAGAGAAATGAGCAAATAAAACAAGTACGCAATCATACAAAAGAGGCATAATAAACACACCGGAAGCATACATAAAAAAAGAGAAAAGGCCTCGCGCTTACGTGTTTCCCATCGGGGAAAAATCCTGCCGGCTGCCACTCGTGTGGGCACAATTGTTGCGTACGTCTTATGAAAGCTTTGGCCTCCGAGCTCAGCTTAGTTATTATGCGATATATCGCAGGCTAGAGGCTATAAAAAGACCTTTCTGTCCTATCGGGACGCACAATAAATTCTTGACATATGAAGTATATTCTATCACAATATTGCAAATCTTACAATCTTAGCCACTTTTGTTAAAAGATTATTATAAGACAAGTACAATCTAACAGAATAATAGAGTGGCTCCTAGTTTGCAATAGAATGATATATCAAAAATATTTCTTGAAGAGAAAAAAACATTTCAAACAAACATGAAATCCATAATAAATAATATATATATATATATATATATATATATATATATATATATATATATATATATATATATATATATATATAAACATCTCTCCGTTCACACACACACACACTCCAACACAAGGAGGGAGAGGGTATTGGAAAAGGGGTGGGAGAACGGCCCCACAAACACACTCACATTTACTTCCCTGAGAAACCGCGAGTGCAGAGATTCCAATGCCTCGAGGACACCTAAGGTATTCTGTGTGTCGCTCTGTATTAATCCGGTCTCACCAAAAGACTGGACGCGGAATCATTTGCACCGAGTGGTATATTACAACCAATTCAGCCTTGAAGATATATGTACAACGCGTGGTAGAGCCACGCCGATTCACAAAGAGGGGACTGGAGTGACTTCAGCGTGTGTTCAGAGAAGTTGGAACATAATACTTTTGGCCGCGGTCTAAATTTTGGAAGCAGAAACGGAGCGACAAATGTTAAGACCATGTACGCTCTAGGGTAGTCCTTTGTAGAACCAGAGGCGCCCCAGGCTAGAGAGCTACACCAAGCTCGCGAAAAAGTTTCCTCCCCTTAAACCCGCAAAAGCTTTGGTAATGAGTAGCTTCCCTCGGCGACACAGGTACCACCGAGATCGGTCGCCGATGCAGTTGAAGCGATTAGCGACTGAGGGAGGCGTCGGCTCGTGCGTAATAGGGCAAAAGTTGCTGTAATTCACGCAAAGGTTAGAGTAAAAAACAATAAGATAAAAAAGTAACAAAGGCAAGGACTAAGCTAAAAAAAAACAAGATATGCAAAAAATGAATAAGAAAGAAGCGCGCTCCGGCGTCGCGGATAGGCCTGCCTCACACGGCGCAGGAACATTCGACCTACAACAACAAGTCAAATAAAGTGGAGGAGGTCAACTTCCTCCAAAAAGTCATATAGTCTGCAAGTCTGTTTAACAAACCCTGCCTGAGTACAAAAGACAAGCGGTAGCGACCACAGTTTAAGGGACAACGCAGTCGTCACAATTTGGTACCGGCGAACGCTCCATCAAATGGCGGTGAGTTCCGCGAATGTGTCCAATTCGGAAACCACAGAAAGCAGCCTGAAGCCGTCGCGGCATTCAGGATGGGGGCCATGCAACGCAACTTTAAGTTCTCGGCCGTCTCCCATCTCCTTTGCCAAGCAGCCCGTATTACTACCATATAATCGGTGTGAGGAAGAGCATAACGATGGTCAGGTCGATCAGTCCTCACGGACTCTTTGTCGCCCTCATTCCCTAAGGCCAGGAACAAAGCAGAAGATAATCTCGACATCCGCACGGAACCTAGCCCGAACTCCACGAAATTCACCGACAGTGAAATCGTTCGGTAGGCGCCTATAGCGCATGTAGGCATATCGCTTCTGTTTGAGGGCCGCCTCACACTGGGCTGACCATCATGGAAGCGGACGCCGTGCAAAACGGCCAGACGTTCTAGGAATAGTAATTAGGCCCACGGCGATGAGTTTGCCGGAGAAGAATTCAACGGCTTCATCTACCGACCTAAACTTCTCGACTGAGACAGAGAAATCAGCCATTTCGTGAAATGCGGTCCACCGCGCCCGCGCCATGCACCACCAGGGCAGGCTCTCAGGCGGCAATTATTTTAATTTTAGGAGCCCATCTGCCAACTGCCTAGTACTAGGTTACATTAAAATAACAATGTAGAAAACAAAACAAGAAAAATACGCTAACAATAGAAAAACAACAAGCGGTAAGCACGCTACAGCGTCGGTGTGAGGTCCCCCTCACCCCGGCGCAGGAACATGCGACCTATAAGGAAAACAGCAAAAAACGATTTAAATAAAGCGGAGGAGGCCAGCCTCTTACAAAAAGTCATAAAGTCTACAAGTCAGTGTGCACAAATTGTGGAGTAAAAGGGACAAGCGGTAGCGACCCGGCTCATACCGGTACCAGGAGATGTAACGTGCGCGAAGATCACACAGACTGGGATATTCAACAAGAATGTGCCGAACAGTGTGTGGGTTTAACGCAGTGTGACAGGTCTAGGAAAATGGGAACAGTCGCGGCGCAATGGCACGGAGCTTTAGGTTGCCCTCGACCGTCTCCCATCTTATTTGGCAAGGAGCTCGGAGAGCTGCCCGTATCCCTGATATTTAATCGGTGTGAGGAAGAGTAAAACGCTGGTCTGGTCGCCCAGTCATCAGAGACTCGTTGGAGCGCTCATTCCCCGCAATTCCTAAATGTCCAGAAACCCAGCAGAAGATAATCTCGACATCCGCCCGGCTCGCCAATTCCGTGGTATCACCGATATTGCGAACCAGGGGATGCGGAGATTCCAATACTACGATAGCGCTCAGGGCACTTTGTGAGTCGCTATAAATGAAAATCCGGTCTCCAAACCGGGCACGTCGCCTAATCTCCCGTACCGAGCGGTGTATTGCAACCAGCTCGGCTGTACAGACAGACGCAGCGCTTGGCAGTCCCGCTGACTTTAAACAGAGTGGATACGGCGTGGAAACCGACCCCCTCTTGGGACTTGAAGCCCTCTCTATACAATACCATGTGCGACCCCTAAATCTTAAAAGATTCACATAAAACCTTTTATGTTTTTTTTCCTTGTTATTCCTCACAATAATTCATCGGTGCCGTAAGAGATTTCAAACTTATATTTTTTTTGACCCACCTTATTGGGCTCGCTATACGAGTCTTTTATTCCCTCCGCCTCGGAACCGTTGGCTGTCGAGGCGGCCTCGGAGACGGAGGTCCTTCTTTTGGAGGATCCACCCAGCTTACCCGTGTGTGTGGGCGAAGGAGCCGAAGTACCTTTAGTGCTCTCCGCCTTTCGGGCGCAGCTTTAGGAACCGCGGAAGATGGCCTCCCGAACAACAGGGGTGTTGCTAAATGTGAGTCTAACGACTCGGTGGAGGCGCGCAGCCTTTTTGCCTTACGGGAAACGGTCACGCTGGGGGAACCCTGGTTTTAGTTGGGTTCGGTGTGAATCCTTTATGCTGCCAGCTCTACCACGGGAAGCCTCCGAGGTGGGTAGAACCCGCGGAAGGGTTCAGAATGGGCGAGAAAACAACCGTGCTCGTAGACCTGGAAAGGCAAGGAGAAAGGGTGTGTTTCTTAACATAGAGGCCTAGGACGTCCTAGGCAGAGGCGGGCGCGCCAGGACCAAGTCCTTAGCTTCGCGAAATGAGAGACGATCCTGGGCCTGAACGGCCAGAATTTCCTTGTCAAGACATTGCTTCGAAGAAGCAGAGTGCACTTCTCCGCAATTGACACACTTGGCCACACATGATTTTGACTTATTGTCTGTGGCCTTGGATCAACTTACACAGACTTCGGGTAACCCTGACTTTGCGGGTTGACAGGAGAGATTAGTATGGCCGAAACGGTGACATTAGTAGCACAACCGCGGCAGTAGCACAAATGCCTTTACACGATAGCGTTACCAACCGGCACGCCCCGACTCAGGAAGCTTGTCACATTTGAACGTGACCATGAGTGTAGGGGTGGGTCTCGAAGCTCTTCCCTGTTTTTTCATCACAAGCTCGACCTTGAGCGCCCCATGGTCAGCCAGTTCTAAAGTGATGTCATCTATAGAGTAGACCATGAGTTCCCTCGCATAAACTACTAGAGTGCAGCGTCACACTCAGCAGTGTTCCATCAAGTGTCCAAAAGGGACTAATTATGGCAACCTCGGATGGATTCGACAGAAAGATACCGTCCGAGAAAAGGGGTCACCTTCGGCTCTCTACCAATCACGCTAGCTAAAGCTCTGCTCTGATAGATCATGTTGTCCTTAGCCAACATGTTGCCATCATTGGAGCGAATAACTTGGAAGGGTTTGAAACCAGTGTTCTCAAAAACACCAGGTAATCTCTGAATGTTAGGCCCTGATCTAATCGAAGCTCCGCTCTGTGGACTTTTGGTCTTAGTCTGGGACTCCCCATCCGAGGGAGCAACGGGGACGGACGTGTCAATCTTGGTTTGGTCGCTTACCAAAATGGATGCAGATTCGTCCGTCTCCCGTCTCACGCGGAAGGAGAGGAGCCCCGAGTCCTTTTTGTCTGCTTTCGTTACTTTACTTTTTTATGAGAGGAGGGTCGGGAATGAACCTGCTTTTTTCCTCCGCCGGCCGCAGCTCCAAGGCCAGATGGGCCAGTCTCAGCCACATTCTTCTCTGAAATGGAGAAGGTCTTGGCTGTCACAAGGGCACCAACCGGGGTGAGGAGATCCCTCCTCTCCTTGTAAGGCATCGGGAGCCCGCGCCGTTTAAGGAGAAGATTTCACAGGGGCGGACTCGGGTTCTGTGCTTGGCACCGAACCCGTGTTCGACCCCATGAAAGATCTTACCATTTGAGGCTGGGTCGCCTCAGGGACCATGTATATCTCCCTCCAAGACAACACAGTTTCCATTCGAGGTACCTTTGGTAATCTCGTCTTTGGCCAGCAAACCAGCATTGGTCAGGGAAGAGAGTGAAACACATACGGTAACGCCCCTGTTATCTGGATATGCGCGCCTGTAGGACTTTGGATGGCACGGGCCCTGTCTTCCCTCGCCCCCTAAAGCCTTATTGAGCCGCTCCCACCGTGAGTGGTCAATTACGGGCTGCCAGCCTGCTTACTTGGCAGTCTCCTTGGAAAGCAAAGGGGGGACTGCCATTGTAAAGAGAGAGTCGCCCAAAGGCAACTCCAGAAGGGGGTGAGGGGAAGTCACATGCACCCGTAGACATAGGAGAGGAGTATACTTCTTCTCTGGTAGAATATGTTTGGAGGGTCCCCTGCAAAAGCACAGGGGGGGGGGGCTCCATTTTAACTGTGGAGCGTTAAAATGGAGCCCCTCCCGAAGGCGGCTCCGTCGCCGGTAAAGGGTTTTGTTTTTATTCTCATTATTGGACATGGTGACCCTATTACTGATACAGGAAGCAAACGCTAATCACTCCCACGCAGCAGCCCACTTTGCGAGGAGTGAATACGGGGCTAGGAGACCAGCTGTTGCTATTTGAGACCACTCATCCTGCATAGTGGCCTGGCAGCCCATCGGCAAGGCGTCTCCACCTTAGACTCAGCATAAAAAAGATAGACATTGAAAGGAGAAAGAAAGGGGATGTAAGGAAGGTATGTGTGGGGATGAAGCAGGTTGTAAAAAACCCACCACCCAGGGTGGTCGGAGCTCAGGAGTAAGGGAATGTTGCCCCCTCCCCCCTCAGCGCCAATCCGGGATAGTTGGGCGAGAGGAAGCTGATCGGCGTCTATCCTGTGAAATTAGAGGCCGACCAGAGAAAGTTGTGGGAGAGGTTGTCGGGAAAGTGAGGAAATAGGTCAATGTAGAAGGATACCCCCTTTTTCACCTTCTTTGCAATGCTTAACACGTTGCAGGAAGCCAGTGGTTAGCCAGAGCCCACGCGGCCGAGTCACATGGTGAAGCAAGCCCAGATGCCCGCCGCCCCCAATAGTACGATCCAAGTAAAGAGTGGAGAACATCCCCTACGCGGTCGTAAATTCCAGCAGTTTTCCCCGCGGATATAAAGAGGGGGTAAAAGAACTGTTTACCACCGACAGTTTGGCGCCTCAGCTACCCCTTGGGAATTCACCAAAGTGGGGGTTATTCCCCATCTCCCGCATGAGGAGACTCCATATTGAAACCCCGTAGCCGCCTTGGAACATGTAATAAGAACAAGGCTCACTCGCAAGAAGACATCCCTCGTCCCAAGTTGGTGTTTTTGTGTGTACCCAACCGATAGCTGGACACACTCTCCTCGGTAGGGCATCCACGGTCAAACGGAAGCTTCTGCCCCGCAATCTTCTGAAGCAGCTGCGCTGGATTACTCCTTCGAGTCCTCGAAGCATCCAACCCCGTCGAAGTTACCCTGAGGTAGCCATACCTCTCTCGAGCATCATCAAGGATTCCAGCTGCCCCCCCTCTAGCCCCAGCTAAAGTTAGAACTTACTCCTTCATAGCCCCCGGAATTAAGGTGCCAACCATACCTTTCCTTCCCATTCTCCTCATGACGAAGATACCTCTTTTGAATACACCAACAAGATCGTCTCGCTGAGCCCCTACTTTTCCCTCAAGCCTTCTTAAAGTCGCTGTCACCCGCCGATCCGTAAGCCCCCTTTTCCCCCCCTTTAATCTTGTGAACCCATTTGGATCTGAACAGGTAGCTCTAAACTAATTAATAGAAATTAGACTTTCCCACCGGTAACGATAGATCATTATCCAACCATTAATTTTCCTCTAAACCCTTTTGATCATTTTTAATTTGTAAATAAAATTTATATTTTCTTATGTTTATCTTTAATTAACCTGAACGTCACTCTCGGCCTCGTTATTCAAATCTCACCAACCTCGAACTCGACCTGATTAATCAAGCTTATTGACCTCGCATCCCAACCTGACCTTTCTAATCCGCGCATCATAGTATCGTTCAGTCATTGGGCGGTTCGCTTTAATAGCCTGAGCTCTCCCCCTTCATACTAATAAATAATAATAGATAATATATTATATAGTCGGCTATACCACGACAGGTAAAAACACAGGCTGTCAGAGAGAAGGACAGGAGGCTAAGCTGGGGCCGGACGGGGCGCTGAGTCCCGTAAGCACGGTTGCCACAAATTGCCGCGCCCCTTATGGGGCCCTAGGAGAGGAGTAAACCTCATCTTGGGTAAAAGAGGTTTAGAGGGTGCCCTGCGAAAGTAAAAGGGGCAGGAGACCTCCATTTTTTCGGTGGAACTGCTCGAAGGAGGCTCCAACAATGGTAAAGGGAGAGTTGGTGGGGTGTGTTAAAGAATGTTCATCAGTGGGCATCATGAACCTATTGTTTCAACGGATGCAAACGCTCATCACCCCACGCAGTAGCCCGCTCAGTGAGCGGTGAAAACGGGGTTGGCAAAACCAGCTACAGCCATTTGAGCCCACTCCTCCCGCCTAGTGGCCTGGTAGACAATCAGCATGGCTGTTCCATTCCACCTTAGGCTCGGCGTAAAACTGATAGAATGTGAACGAGGAAGGTGGGGGTGAAGCAGTTTTTAAAAATCCACCCCCAAACCGGAACTCAGAGGTGAGGGGGCACTGTCCCCTTCCCCTTCAGCCCCAATCTGGGATGGTTGGGTGAGAGGAAGCTGGTCGATGTCTACCTTGTGAAATTAGAACTGACCAGAGAAGTTGTGGAAGAGGTTGTAGGAAGAGTGAGGAAGCAGGGTAAGAAGACAGGGTGCCGGAAAGAAGAGGCTAAGCTGGGGCCGGATGGGGAAGGCACCGTTGAGATCAGCTGCTGATGCAGTGAGAGCATTTGACGACAACGGAGATGGTCGGTTCGCGTGTACACGATAATAATTTTGTTTTGTTCAAGCGCTCATCTGGCGACTGCCTACTTTGGCATTAGTCGCAGAATTCAACACTGCCTAAGTACTAGGCATGTGTAAAATAAGATGCAAAAACCCCCCCAAAAAAACAACAAAATGAAAAAAAAGAAAAAAGGCAATAATCAGGAAGCAAACTCTGGCGTCGGGGGAAGGTCCGCCTTCCCTTGGCGCAGGAATGTGCGACAAACTAAAATAACAAAAACCAACAAAAAAACCCAACTAGTTAAATAAAGGGGAGAAGGCCAACATCCGTCTATAAGTCCACCAGTCAATGAGCACGAACTGGTCCCGAGTACAATGGACAGGTGGTAGCGACCCCGCCCATCCTGGTACCGGGACAGATAACGTGCGCGAGGATCGCCCAGACTGGGACATTCAACAAGAATGTGCAGAACAGACTCGGGGACAACGCAGTCTTCACAGTAGGGCGCTGGCGAGAGCTCCATCAAATTGCGGTGCGTCCCGCGAGTGTTTCCAATTCGGAGACGACAGAAAACAAGCTGAAATCATCGCATCATTTGGGGGTAGGTCCATGGGAACAGTCGCGGCGCAATGGCAAGCAACTTTAAGTTCCCTTCGACCATCTCCAATCTTCTTTGTCAAGCAGCCCGGACAGCTGCCCGTTTTCATTCCATGTAGTTGGTGTAAGGAAGAGCGAAACGCTGGTCCGGTCCCCGAATCCTCGCGAACTCTTTGGCGCGCTCATTCCCCGCACTTCTTACATGTCCAGGAACCAAGCACAAGATAATCTCAACATCTGCCCGGCTCACCAGAACCGTGACGTCATAGATAACGCAAACCAGGGGATCCGAAAATTCCAATGCCCCGAGAGCACTCAGGCGCTTTGTGAGTCGCTATAAATCAAAATCCAGTCTCAGAATCGGGCACTTGGCGTAATCTCAAATACCGAGTGTTGTATTGACACCAGCTCGGCCGACAAGAGAGAGGCAGTGCCTGGCAGAGCCCCGCTGACTTCAAACAGAGGGGATACGGCGTGGAAGCCGACCCACTCTTGGGACTTGGAGCCATCTGTATACACTGGAACTGTTCCAGCGTGACACGAGGTGTGCTCCAAAAACATCGAGCGCAATAGTCCCGGCGCTGTAGAAGATTTAGAAGCAGAGGCGTGGAGACAAATAACCAAAGGTGGTACCCTGCGGGGTGGCATCCTGGGCAAAACCAGGGGCGTCACTGCCCCGAGAGCTAGACCTAGCTCGAAGGAGTTTCCTAGCCCTAAACCCAAAGGGCTTAGGGTATGAAGGGCGGCTTTCGGCGACATAGGGACCATCGAAATCAGCTGCGGATGCAGTGAGAGCTGTTGGCGATTGAGGGAGTCGCCAGGCTCGCGCGTACAGGCGTATAATGCACTGTGCACGTCGTAGATTGAATGGCATCTCCCAAAACTCGACAAGTAGGCTCTCAATGGGAAAAGTGCGGAAGGCACTGGCCGCCAGGCGAAGGCCGGTGTGGTGGATCGAATCCACCTTCCGCAATACACACTCAGTTTAGGATGCATACAACTCGCATCCGTAGTCGAGCTTCGAACGAACAAATGATCGATAAAAAAGTAAGGCAGTAGCCCTAACAGCAACACACGGGCTGAACGTCACGGAACGAAGAATATCCATGTCGCGGGTACAAGAGACCCGAAGGCTGCGAATATAAGCCTCCCAGGTGAGGCGTCGGTCAAATCCAAGACCAAGGAAACGGTGAGATTCAACCGATTCCAGGCGTACCCCATTAATAAACAAGGCTGGGTCAGGGTGGAGCCATGGATAGCGGCAGAAGTGCACCACCTTAGTCTTAGCCAAGGAAAACCGAAACCTGTGCACTTCGGCATAGTGAGAGACGTGGTTCAATGCCGGTTAGAATCGACGCTGCACAGTTGGTATCTGGGCCACGCCAAAAGAGATGGGAAGGTCGTCCACGTAGAGCGTAGCGAAAACATCATCTGGCACCACCGAGGTGATGGCTAGGTGATGCAGTTGATGCTCAGGGCAAAGAGTGTGAGACTGAGAACACTTTCCTGCGGGACACCCTCTTCCTGCTCCATTAGGCTGGAGAGGGCTCCCCCCAACTGTACGCGGAATCTCGATCTCGCAAAAATTCAGATATAAACATTGGGAGGCATCCCTTCGCCCACATCGTGTGGATTTTTTTTTTAAATTTTATAGAGCCCATCTGGCAACTGCCCACTTGGGCATAAGTCACCGAAAAACACGACAGCGTAGAACTAGGCTACTTTAAAATGAAAATATGAAAACATAATGATATAAATTGGAAAAACTTAACAATCAGGAAGCAATCTCCGGCAGCGGGAGGACCTCGACACCTGGGTGAGAGAGGCCATGCCTCGCTCACCCAGGTGTCGAAGCATGGCGTATGGGACATCGTCCGGACCATAGGCGGTATCCGCGCAAGAAGCGAGAGTGGAGCGCAACTCTTTCACAGTAAACTTGTCGTTGAAGGGTTCTCCGCCTCGGGAGGTAAAGTCCAGCCGGCGGCCTTCCGCGACATCACGACGTGCATTGAAGGCTGGCGTAGCAGCATCCCGGCTAGAGAATGCGGAAAAAGCGGTCGCTAAGGATTCCGCCACGGACGCAGGGTCCAACATTGCGGTCCCATTCTCCTGGAGAACGGGAGGGGGGTCCTGCGAGAACTTGCCCCGAATCCTTTTGACTCGCTTCCACGCCTCAGCTAAAGGGGTCTCCCGTTAAGTGAAGACACGTATGCCCGCCAAGAAGAGCGGTGGGCGTGCTTCGAAATATACCGGAACCTAGCCCTAGCCCGACGAAATTCAGCGACAGTGAAATCGTTCGAGCAGCGCTTATAGCGCATGTAGGCATAACCCTTCTGCTTGAGGGCTGTCTCACACTCGGCCGACCACCATGGGAGTGGTCGGCGTGCAAAACGGCCAGATGTTCTAGGACTAGTAGTCAGGCCCGCGGCGATGAGGTTGCCGGAGAAGAACTCAACGTCCTCATCTACCGACCTAAACTCCTCGACTGAGATAGAGAATTCAGTCATTTCCTGAAATGCAGGCCACCGCGCCCGCGCCAAGCACCACCGAGGTGGGCTCTCAGGCGGCAGTTGCCCTGAAAATGATATTTGAATGGGAAAGTGATGACTACCATGGAGGTCATCGACCACCCCCAATCAAAATCAGGCTGTGCATCCGAAGAGCACAAAGATAGGTCAAGGCAAGAAAATGAAGCGGTTCTCGGACAGTGATGCGTAAACTCATCCACGTTTAGGACACCCATCTCAAGCTCTTCGATCAGATCAGCAAGAACTTGTCCTCTGGGATTTATAGAGTAATCTCCCCAGAGAGGATGCCTGCCGTTCAGATCTCCAAGCAAGAGAAAGGGCCTCGGCAACCGGGCCACGACGCGGCAGAAGTCCCCCGCGTCGAAGTCAGCTGACGGTGGAATGTACGCAGAAATGATAGTATACCTCCTATCCAGGTGCAGCTGCACAGCCATTGCCTGAAAGGAGGTATCTAAAGAGAAAGGAAGAACGGAGACATCATGCCGGGTGTAAACCGCGCATCCCCCAGCCCGGCCATTCCGCGGTGGTGGGGTCGCGAGACCCTTATACCCCGGGAGGGCAAGCAGGGGGCATGCCCCCAGCATGTTCTGCAAAAAATATAGCTAACGGGGAACGAGACGAGGTGAGCCTCCGCAGCTCCTCCCAGCTGGCCGGGAGTCCAAGGCAATTCCATTAAAGGAATATGCCCTCCAGGCCTAGCTCGGAGGAGACCGGAGGCCCTCTTCGAACAGAAAACCCTCACGGGAATGGCCGTATGCTTCCCGGATGCCGAACCGCGGGTGCTGTTGGCCGGACAAAGCGCTGAAGGCGCTGTCGCCTTCGAGGACTTATTCGGAGAGGTTGGGCTCGCCATGCGAGTCTTTTTCCTCCCTCCGCCTCGAAACCTTAGGCGGCGTTGCGGATTCGGAGGCGGAGGAGCCCTACTTTCGAAGATCCACCGTCTCCGAGTCACCCAACCCACCCACCTCTAGCAGTGGACGAAGAGCCGAAGCTCCTTACTTGCTGTCCTCCTTTCGGGGGGCAGCTTTAGGAACCCCGGAAGATGGCCTGGCCACCAACTTCAGGGCTATTGCTTCCTGTGAGTCTAACGACTCGGTGGAGGCGCGTGGCCGTTTCGCCTTACGGGAAACGGTTACGCTGTGGAAAGGCGGGGGTCCTGGTTTTAGCCGGGGGTGGGTGTGAACCCTTTGTACCGCCAGCTTTACCAGGGAAGCGCCCGGGTAGAGTAGATCCCGCAGAATGGCTACGAATGAGCGCGGAAACAACTGTGCTCGTTGGCCTGGATGGGCCAGGGGCAGAGGGTGTCTTTCTAAGCACTGAGGCGCAAGAAGTCGCAGGCAGAGCCGGGCGCGACAGGACCAAGTCCTTAGCCTCGCGGAATGAGAGACGATCCTGGACCTGAACGGCCAGGATTTCTTTCTCAAGGAGATATGCACTACATTAATTCGAAGAAGCGGGGTGCGGCTCTCTGCAATTTACACACTTGGCCACACACGATTTGGACTTATCGTGTACGGCCTTGGAGCCATTTACACATACTTCGGGTGACCCCGACTTTGCACGTCTACATGAGCGATTCATATGGCCAAAGCGGTGACAGTAATAGCCCCTCCGCGGCAGTGGCACGAATGCCTTCACGCGGTAGCGTTAACAACCGGCACGCACCGACTCAGGAAGCTTGTCACAGTCGAACGTTACGAATTTTCTCATCACACGCTCGACCTTGATTGCCACATGGTCGGCCAGCCCTAAGGTGATGTCGTCCTAAGAGTAATCCACGAGTTCCCTCGCATAAACTACTCCTTTCACGTCGTTCATGGTAGAGTGCAGCGTCACACTCATAGGCGTGCCAGCAAGTGTCCGAAGGGTATTAATCATGGCCGCCTCGGAGGGATTCGACGCATTCTACAAAAGGCACCCCGTCCGAGAAACGGGTCACTTTCGGCTCTCTACCAATCACACTAGCTAAAGCTTTCCTCTGATGGATTATGTTGCAATGAGCCAAAGACTGCCATCAGCGGACCGAATACCAAGGAAGCGTTTGAAGCCAGCGGGCTCGAAAACGCCGGGTAGTCTCTGCGCACTTGTACTTTTACTCTTGGTTTTTGCCAGGAACTCCGCACCCGGGCACCAGCGGGGCCGGACGTGCCGATCTTGGCTTGATCGCTCACCGAACGAGCAGACCCATCCGTCCCCGCAGCCGCCGCGGATGGAGAGTCTATCCGAGTCTTTTTCGTCCTTTTCTTGTTGTTTCTTTTCTTTTTACGAGAGGATGGCGGAGAATGAACCCGCTTGTCCCCTCCGCCGGCAGGAGCCCCCAGGCAGATGGACTGGCCTCAACAACATCCCTCTCCGAGATGGAGAAGGTCTTGGCGGTTGCAGGGAGACGGTAAAAGGAGGAGATCCATCCCCTCCTTGTAATGCCTTGGAGACCCGAGCCGTTTGAGGAGAACCTTGCATAGGGGCGGACTCGAGTTCGGTACTTGGCACCGAGCCCGGATTCGCCCCCATGGAAGGCCCCACCGTCTGATGCTGGGTTGCCTCAAGGACCATATCTATCTCGTGGGAAAGGGCTCCATTTGCTCCCCCCCAGGACACCACACATTGGCAGCGGTATCACGAGTCGAGTATGGGAAGGCCTTAACCCCCTCTAAAGTCAGTATACGAGCCAACAGGTCTCTGGAGGGAAGCGGCCGATGGGCCCTCTCTTCCCTATTCTCCTTAATGGGGTTTGCCCTACCGAGCCATTTCAATGGGCAGCGGTGGGTTATGGGCTGCCTGCTGGCTTTCTTGGCACTCCCCTTGGAAAGTAAAGGGGGTACTCTCGCTGGAAAGAGGGAGGCACTCGAGGGCACCTCCAGACAAGGGGGTGAGGGGCAATCCCCTACACCCGTAAGCAAAGGAGAAGAGTAAGCCTCTTCTCCAGTTAAAGAGATTTAGAGTGTCCACTGTGAAAGCACAGGAGGTAAGGGGACCTCCATTTTTCCATTGGAGCTGCCCGAGGGCGGCTCCGACGGTGGGAAATTAAGGGGATTTCTTTTGTTAGACTCACTATTGGGCGGGGTGACCCTATTTTATTCACAGGATAAAGATGCTAATCACCCCTCGCAGTAGCCCGCTCTGCAAGGGGTGCGTACGGGGCTGGCAGAGTCAGGTGCCGCCATTTAAGGCCACCCCTCCCACCTGGTGACCTGGCAGCCCTTTGGCCTAGTGGCTCTACCTTGGACACGCTGTAAAAAGGATAGAGTGTGAAGTGAGAAGAAAAGGAGATGTGAGGAAGGTATTGGTGGAGATGAAGCAAGTTGTTAAAAACCTACTATCACAAACCGGAGCTCAGGGGTTAGGGAACATTGTCCCCAACTCCCTCAGCCCTGATCCGGGATAGTTGGTTGAGAAGAAGGTCAGCATCTACCCTGTGAAAATAGACGCCGACTAGAGAAAGTTGTGGGAGAGGTTGTAGGGAAAGTGAGGAAGTAGGGGGTGAAATACAGGCTGTCTGAAAGAAGGAGAAGAGGCTAAGATGGAGCCGGACGGGGCGCTGGAGAGCAGTTCCAAAGATGGCAAATTGGAAGTTCTTCTTCTGTTAGCGATGGTGAGGGGGGAGCTCCTCACTGGTCAAACGGGTGCCTCAACTTTCCTCGTCTCTTTGACCTCTAAGGAGGCCGAGGCTGTGATGGGAGGCAGATCTACATGTGATTTCCCACTTTTGCCTTCTATTCTAACAATTTTGTCAAAGAAAAAGAGAAAAGGGGGCACATGGAAAGTATGACATCCCAATGACCTGGGAAGTTAAAAGAAAAGTCTCCATAGGATCAGAAGTTCCAGAATGTGATCATTTACACGTACTCGGTCCAAGTCCCGGGTGGATAGGCTTTGCCAACCTTGTCCACCATTCAGGTGAAATGTGCCATGAGCTTTATCCATAAAAGATTACGCTGGCATAGCCACCTTATAAGTGTGTACTGAAAGACAGTTTCTGCCATACCTATTTTCCTATCATTGGAACATGATAGGAAAGTTCCCTAGAAGTTGTTGCAGGACTTGCATTGACAAAGCTTCCAACTTTTCAGAATCATGTTCTTTTTGACCTTGATTTGGTACATCTTTTAGACTGAAATCCTCAATTTGGAAATGGAAAAGAACTTAATGCAACTTCTTTCCTTCACTGCATCTTATCTATAGGTGCTTTGAATGGATCTTTTCGCTGTATTTGCATTGAAAGCTTTATGATCGATAGATGGGAGAGCATAGTAGTGAAAACTGAAGAAGATTATAAGCAAGATTTTTATAATCAGAAAGAAAAACTAAAAATTACCAAATGGAGCATTCCCAAACAATAACATGGGGTACTAAGTACTATAATAAATAATATAAAACTATATTCTAGAAAATCAGACATTACTTCCATTCTAACCTGTTAATATTTTGCAACTTTATATTTACCATTGTTCTTGGCCAGTGTTATAAAATATATCCAACACTTGCATGTCTTTTCATTACATGAAAATTTATTATTAAACATGGTTCTGTCAAATAAAATGAGCAAAATTACCTTTTCTTGAAGGCAGTTTTGTATCCCTGTTTGATTAGTAACATTTGATAAGGTTTCATCTTGAAAAGTGAGGCTCTCATTATTTTTATCAGTGAGAGAACTTTGATCTTCCAGATCTTCTTCCTTAATCTCTTCTTTTATCAAAATCTCTCCAACCTCTTCCTAGATACAAATATATATCTATGTAAGAACCTGATGAATATTATTTGGTAGTTTCTAACAAAAGAACTACTAGAAAATATACTGCACACAAACAAGCTATAGAAGTCAAGCAAGTAGTGTAGTTTGCCTCATTGAATGAAAACACTGCTCCCATTAAATACTAAAGGAACCACGGTTATTTTGAATTACAGTCAAATAATATTTGTAACCCAGCAAATTAATAGAACAATCATGTGGAGATTCCAAGAGAGCTGATAATTTATATTGATTCCAAGAGATGTTATTTATATTGAATCATCAATATTCTTAAAAAGGAATGATTTGAGATTATTACCTCTTTAACTGACCAATTTTGTGACATTTTATCACAACCACCAACTGTTGGTTCTTGACCTGGGAATTCTTGCTCAGTTACATCACATGATTCAAAAAATTCTTCCTTGATATTACAAGATGGGATTTCTTCACAATCCACCTGATATAAATTTAATACTGATTTAAATCTTATTAAAAACTTCATTTTAATATAGATTAATTACACTGTGTAACAAAATTTCACTTTTCTCTTGTCCTTGGGTTAAATGTTATTTCCCAATTGTTTGTGGCTTTATTAAATAAAAAATGTCAATTTTAATCCCAAAACTTTGCTTTTGTGGTAGGACATTAAATTTTTAAACTAGCCCATTTATGGTAAATAACATTATTTTGATGCAAATAGTAAAAATATCAAGTTTTTCTAAGTTTATTGTATAAACACAATATACTGTATTTAAAAAGTTATAGAAACAGTAATACAGCAGTAATAGTTATTATTTCCCATGAATTTGCAAAGAACTAACTGACCACTCAAGCAATTGTTTCTTCTGTATGATGAACCCTTCCAAACGTTGAGCAGGCAAATGTGCCTGTTATCATATATCCAGACCTTCAGTCACCTATTGTGCCAGTACCACAAGTTCTGAGCTCTCTGTACCGATTCATCCAAAAAGAGATCATCAGTTTTTAGAAAGCAAAAGCAGGAGAGAAACTAAAACTATTCCAACCAAAAAGATCTGAGGAGAGAAACTGAAACTACTCTAACCAAAAAGATCTCAACGACATTGTCAAAGATCTTGTTCTCACAAAGTCCAATGCCAAAGATCTCAATGACATTGTCAAAGATCTTGTTCTCACAAAGTCCAATGCGAAGCTTTTAACTTCCAAGAATCAAGCAGTGGGATTTGTTAGATGACAGTGTGCAAATATCGGGTCAGAGAATACCTCACCAGTGTTTTTAGGCTTTTTTTACACATCAAGATGAGCTTTGCTTTTGTCACAATGTGACTGGTCTATTTGAGGCAATCAGAATCACTTGTAACTCCAACGAGTGGCACCTCTTCATTGACAGCTCGTCCAGGAGCAACCATGCAGTGCTACTTCATAACAGGAACATGTATCCATATATTCCCCTTGCTCACTCAGTCCAGCTTACAGAGGAATACAGCAGTGTCAAGATCTAGCTAGATGCATGGAAATATGAAGTTTACGATTGGGAGGTTATCAGCGACTTCAAAATGGTGACCTTCTTGATGGGTCTCCAAGGTGGCTTTATCAAGTTTTCTTGTTATCTTTTCCTTTGGGACAGCATTGAGACCGTGGCACACTACCATCAGCAAGCGATTGCCCACAACAGGCCGAGTTTACTGTGTGAAGAAATGTCAAATGGGAGCCTCTGTTGGAATCGCCAAGAGTACTGTTACCTCCCCTGTACTTTAAACTGGGCCTTTTGAAAATTTGTCAGAGCTCTAGATAAGGAGTCTGCAGCTTTCAAGTATCTACAAGATTTCTTTCCTAAGCTATCTGCTGCAAAGGTGGAGGCTGGGGTCTTAATCAATCCACAAATAAAAAAGATCATGGAATGCAAGGAATTTCCCGAGAAGCTCACTAGGATGGATAAAGCAGTGTGGGAAAGCTTTACCGCAGTGGTTCTTGGCGTCTTAGGTAATCACAAAGCCAAAAACTATGTAGAGATTGTTAAGAAATTACAGCAAGATGGGTTGCAGGATGTTGCTAAAGGTTGATATTCTTGATGCTCATCTTGATAAATTTAAGAGAACATGGTAGCATACTCTGAGGAGCATGGTGAGCGCTTTCACCAGGATCTACTGGACTTTGAACAACGTTATTAAGGATCATATAATGAAAATTTGATGGGAGATTATATTTGGGAGCTGATTCGTGAAAGTAATTTAAAGTACAAGCATAAATCGCGGAAAACTACTCATTTCTAATATTTAATTGTCTCACTTATGTAATTCTAGAATAAATAAATGCTATTTTTGTATCATGTCATTTTGTTTCTACTTTATGCAAATGAAAGTTCCAATTCGCCACTTCCTTCCACAAGGAATAGGTAAATTTCATATAAATATCATTATACTGGAGACAAAAGCAAAGTTTGAAATAAATAACAGTGTATTTTCATATATTCTAGAAACAAGCAAATAGAAAATAGCACTTGTTACCCAAAGACAAAAAGTGTGTTATAATTAAATAGAGTATAGAGAAGTGTAAAAATAAAATTAAGGAATAGAACTAATGGAATAATGAAGTACATTAATATTGTAATTCTCAGATACCTTTATGCTATCCAAATCAGTGGTGACCTGTGGATCTTCAAAGAATTCTTTTTCTATTGTCATCTCTCCAAAAGTATCCTTAAAAGGAAAAAATCACAAATTCTTATACACCTAATGCAATTATTTATAGAGAAATATGCTAATATTATAAGACTGAAATAAATTGTAGATAAAAATAATCAAGAAACTACAATTTTTCTTCAAATATATTGATTTGAGAATCCAGCAAATGCCTGATATTTTCAACTTAAAGAGCTTAGTGGTTATAGCAATAGGGCTTTAGGGGGCCCCTGATATATCTGATTCATTTATTGAGCCATAGAGGTCCATGCAGAAGTTTCAAATTCCTTGTAGAATTTGCATTCAGGAAACAATTAATTGAATTTTGCCCCATCAAGTAAAATAACTATCAAAATGGCTTGCTATCTATTTCACTGGGTGATAGACACCCAACAAATCTTAACATTATTATCAATGATATCCTTCCTAAAATCCCAACACCAAACTCTACAGCTATATCAATGACCTCACCGTCCTCACACTAACATGCATATCCATGCAGGACACAATACATTGCTATATCAAAAGACTTCAATACTGGATACAATATAACCTTATTATTGTCTCACAATCACAACACACAAACTAGAGTACAGGAAACATCCACAGAATAGGGCATTAAATATCAAACTCCTTTATAAGGACCATGTTACAGTGCCCAATATCACCCTAGAAACAAACAAACTACTTACCAACCAAAAACAAACAAATAAACAAGAATGACCACATTCCATCACTCATATTTGGAGACTCCAATAAATATATCTACAAAATACATTTATTTCTAATTTGTTTATACCTCTGTACCTTGGGCACACAATCTTACATCCAGCCATCTTACCACACCACAACATAAATAAAGCCTTCTACATTGTTAACACTCAGAGCTTCCTAATAAATCACCTACTAGCATAAAAGTAGTGCCCATAAAACACTATCTTGACCTCTTTAGAATAGAATTAATCCATAATATATGTAATTAAAGCCAACCATACCATTAGAGGCAGAAATTTACCATCCTCAGAGAAAGATGCACAAAACCTTATGAGCAAGCGAGAATACCCTACAAAACAATTCACACACATAGACTTTAGCAAGGGGCAATTAAGTAAGGAATGAATGAGTCAGTCTGTCTTAAAAACAAATATTTGAATAATCATAATTAACTCACCTTTTTATTATCCAATATTTCATCCAGAAATGAATGTTCATTAATCATGTTTATATTCATGTTTAATTCAAGATTTTGATGTGACTATCCTTTATAGTCTTAAAAGATTTCTGGTGATTAAATCTCTTTCTTATATTGCCTTGCAATATATTATTTTGACAACTTCTTTTTAAAACAACTTTTTATCTTTACAAATAACCCTAAGGATCAAGATGAAAATTTGGGTCAGATCCAACTTTCAGTTGCCCTTTTCGAAAAACTTAAAATGATGGAACAGCTTAATACTGATTAGTAATTTTGACAAGAGCCTCCAAAAATTGTCACATGTGGACAGATTCCAGAGTTATTGGCAGCTAATTCTGTCAGCCATGGGGTGAGATCATGCAAAAATAAGGTGAGATTGGTAAAGTGGTGAGATAGATGAAGATAATAGAGATGTGGTTCTCCTGTTGGTATTGGGGCTGAGAGGGTACACAATTATGGGGACTTGGAAAAAGGAGAAATCCAGAGAAATGCTCTGGGCAGTAGAGTATTGCTCAAAAGAAAATAACACTTTCTTCCCTTTGCTTACAATAATGAAAGCTGGTTCTTAAACAACTCCAAAATGTGAGCAGAGCCAAAAACCTCAGTGGTAGAGATATTTGCATATAGCAGTGAATCTTTGACTGAAATGACTTCTCCTTTTCAGCTGTTTGGGACCAGCTAGACCAAGTCTCCACAAGCAGTGTTGTTGTACCTCTCAGTTCCCTGTAAGCTCTGAGCACTCCTCCAAGTCACATTTCCTGAACTGTATGTTGAGATGAGATGAATATAGGCGGGAGGGATGTAGTAGATTAGTTAGATGGTTTACCTCACCTCATCAATCCAAATGCCTAATACCTTTTTTTTTAGGGTGGTTGAGATGACCAAAAACTGGGTGGCCGTGATCCATGTTTGAGTGGGGGACCCAATGGACTTCCATTGTGCCTCCCATTCATCTCCTATAGGCATATTTTGCAGCACATATTTTTAAATACACTCATGCCTCAATTGAATGGACAAAAAAGTGGGACCTTCAGTACAATGTTGCTGATTTTCTGTAGTTTCCAACACTGTGTATGTAGTGGCTAATATCAGCATTATATTACAAAAGAAAGATTAAAAGAGATCTGTCGGTGTACACTGCAACCATATATCATTCTTGCCTTACTTGGTCAAAAATTTGATCACTGCGTGGAGCTCAACCTTCTCCATTGTTGAAAAATTTGCAACTGACGATCTGCGATCAGCTACTGCTTCTTAAATAGATGTGGCAGGAGCGTGCGGCTGCAGGTCCTGACTTGTCATAACTTGTCCTAACACCCTCACAAACATCCATCCCCCATCCTCTGTTTTGCCCTACCGATTCGCAAAACTTATTGAACTCCCCTTGTACATCAAGAATTTATTCTAAGTCCCAACAGAGAGCGCTTTGATAACCTCAAGAGACAACCAGATCGCAATATACTGAGCTTCGAGGCAGCAACCTTTTTTTTTATAAGTCATATGTAAATAATTGTGAACACTCATGTAGCAGCTGGCAGGACTTTGTTTGGATCCAGTGTGCTTGTTAGGCCTCTTATGTATCGTTCATTTAGTTCTATGTTTGTTAGGCTTCTATTGTATGGATTTTATTTATTTTTTGTTTGTTTTTTTCAATTATCTCTTGCTTGTTTGGTAATAGGATTTTTTTTAGTAACGAGATCTCAAATAAAATTTAACACATCTCTTATAAATATTTACCCCATATATTTTGAATAGAGGACTGTATATCCAATCATTTCATTCTTCCTTGGGTTTTCACATCCGAATTAGTGTAGGAAGCGGGTTGAATTGATGTTCCAGATTAGTTCAGGTGAGTGTCGGTGGGGGATGCAGAGCCATACACCTCACAGCAATATTCCATTTTGCTGTAGATTTTGTAGAATCTCAGTAGTGTGACTCTGTTGGTTCTCTACTTGAGTCCAGGGAGGGTCTTCAAGATGTCCATGACATGGCAGTCTTAAGGCTGGAGACATGGTGTAAGGCATGGCACATTCAACACAAGGTCAAGGAATCTGTGGGTAGTGTAAATGGAATGGGAGTGCCTGTGATGAATCTCGGCGGTATGTATGGGATGCAGCAGTGGGTGAAACAGATGAGGCATGATTTTGGGTGCACAGAGGGTGAGGGCCCACTTTGTGCACCACTGGGTGATGGTGTCAGGCCCTCTTTGGAGGTTGTCTTGGGCAGTTTGAAGGGAAGGAGAAAAGCAAAGAATAAACAGGTTATCTGCATACAAGAATGTGTGGGTGCCAGTTGGTGAAGAGAAGTCAAAGAGCAAGGGGCTCAAGGGTGAGCTTTGAGGAACCCTCTGCAGATAGAAAAGGATTGAAAAAAAGTGTTCCCAATGGAGAGGCAGAATAGGTTCCGGAGGAGAGAAAAGAGAGTAGACAGTCTAAAGATGTGCCATGAATACCCAGGCTGGCAAGTTTTGAGAGGAGGGCAATGTGAGATGCTGAATCAAAGGATCCCTCTAGATCCAAAAAGACAACTAAGGTAAAGCAGCCATGAGAGAATTCCTCCTGGAGGTGGTGCTCTAATTGTAGAAGGGTGTCAATTTCACTACAGTGAGGACAGAAGAGATCATGTTGGTGGGAATGAGTTGTTTGTTTTTTCAACTAATAGGAGAGCCATGCCAGCACAAGGAGTTCAAAGAGTTTACTGATGCAAGAATGAGGGCTAAAGGACAATAAGAAGAATCTTGGGAAGGGTCTATCAAATGGTTTGTGGTTTGGAAGTGTTATGGCATTAGTGAGGTAAAGTTCCTGACAGCAATCTATCATTAAAGATTTGGAGTAGGTGGGAATGAGCATCTGGAAAGTGTTCCAAAAACTCATTCAACACAATGTTGTTGTGGGCCACAAATTTACACTCTAACCCCCAACCAATCATTCTGACCCGCTTCATACACTAATTCAGCCATGAGAAATGAAATGAATTGTATATACAGTCCTTTAATTAGCAAAAAATATTGGAGTAAATATTTATAAGAGATATGGGGTAAATAAATTTGGGATCTTGTTACTAAAAAAAACAATCCTATCACCAAACAAACAAGAGATAATTAAAAAAAATAAAAACAAATATATATATATATATATATATATATATATATATATATATATATATATATATATATATATATATATATATATATATATATATATATATATAAATATATATATATATATATATATAAATATATAAATATATATATATAAATATATATATATATATAAATATATATATATATATAAATATATAAATATATATATATATATAAATATATATATATATATAAATATATATATATATATATATATATATATATATATATATATATATATATATATATATATATATATATATATATATATATATATATATATATATATAAATATATATAAATATATATATATATAAATATATATATATATATATATATATATATATATATATATATATATATATATATATATATATATATATATATATATATTAGGTGTAAAGATGTTTGAGTGTGGCAGTAAATCAGTGACTGAATGTGCCTTCTCTTTTCCAGCTCTGTGGCACCAATAAACTGATAAGTCGATCGACATCTGGCTTTTGGAGATGGCTGAATCCATCCTGATCCTCGCATGTGCGCCTACCTTTCATGGTGATTTTCTAAAGTGTAAACCTTGGAGGGCACCTCTCAGTCTTAAGGGAGTAATTGGAGCAGCGCTTCCCAGACTACAACCCAGCAGTGGTGACTAATGAGTGTCACAGGTCCCTGAGACAAGCCACTTTGCTAATCCTGGACAAATTTGATAAATGGATGATGACAAACCCTAACCCAGACTTATTTTATAGTAAATAAAAAAAGGGTGATGAAAAATAGTAACTAATAAAGTTGCAATCTACTTTAGCAAATTTTTCCTGCCTCATCTTAACTTTGCTGTTTCCTAGAGCTTTTTTGATCCATAATCCTTCTGGTAGCCTAGAGAGGATCGGTAGATCTGTTGCTACCAGACTTTCAATGTAATTTAAAGTGTACCTGTCAAAGTGGGCCCGACTCCCCTTACCCTTCCGTTCATCCCCCTGTTCGGCCGGACATATCTAGTTTAAGGGTGCACTCATTATTTCCGAACCTTTGCACTTCCTGATTTGGGTCGGCCAAGGTGTTTGTAAGCTACCTAAAATAATATATATATTTTTTTGTTTAGAAATTGGAAAAATTTTGGTGATTGGTTGAATTTGAAATTTTATTATTTACTAGAGCTGTGGTTGATTGCCATTATTCATTGGTTTTTAATAAATTTAGAAAATACTCTCTCTCATCAATACACTCTCTTTAAACCACCAAGCAGAGCTTGTGGGGGCATTGGGAAAAATTGGTGAGGGTGTCGCGACCCGGCCGCCACATATTTTTGGCTCCCAATAGGGATTGTCTAGTTGTTTGAGGAAGGAGAGGAGTGAGAGCCTGTGTTTTTTTGTCCCTGATGGAGGAGGAACAGTTTGGGGTCATGGAGTTGGAGATGAGAAAACTAAATGGGTTATTGCGGCAGAAAGACAGAGAAAATGTGCAGTTGAGAGAAGAGAATGATAGTTTGAAGAGGAAAATGAGAGAGATGGAAGTGAGAATGGAAGAGAGGATTAAAGACAGTGAGATGCAAATAGAGGAAAGATTGATACAAATGCTGAATGAGAGAATGGGAGAATCAGGTGCAATTGGTGGGGGTGTGACCTCGACTCCACTTGGAATGGAAATGACAGACAAAAAAGGATTAACAGATGTAAACGAACCCCTGCAAGTGACTAGGCACTGAAAAAAGAAGACCCCCAAGACTAGACACCCAGACCAACAGGAAAGGACCCGACTGGCTAGCAATAACTCCTTGTATTTCAGCTTGAATGAAGGCATGAGTAAAAGCCGCAAAGAAGTGAATGAGAGTTAAAGTGATGCTGAGGTTTATTGGAGTATATTGATCATAGAAGTGTCAAAGTTAAGTAAGTTTAGAGTGGAAGGAACAAAAGATATGAAAGTGTTTTTAAAAGAGTATGAAAGTTATTGTAAGGAAAAACTTGGAGAGAATAATAGGTTTTAGGTGAAAGAGTTGTGCAAGTTTCTGGATGGGTATATAAAAGATTTTTACCAGACGATTATGAGTGTGGTGAGCCTAAGTGGGATGTTATGAAAGAGAGAATGATAGAGCAATGTAAGAGGATGAAGAAAAATGTGAAATATAAGAAGACAAATGGGTTTGAGGAAGTGAGAATGTAAATTTATATGTGCATCGCTTAGAGTCCTTGGCACAAATAAAATTTGGAGATGACGGAATAAATGCGAATTAGGAGCTGATGAAGAAGTTTTTAAATACAGTTCCGAATGAAGTGAGTGAGTATGTGACATATAAGAAGAAAGAAGATGAGATGGGCTGATGAGAGATTGCTATGGAAGGATGTACTAGAGATGTTAGAGGACCATGAATTTGAGGATTATGGAAGGGAGGAGGCCTTGATTCACACTGTGCGCAACTCAAGTATAAGTAAGTTGCCCCAGTTCCAGTTGTATCGGGATGTGTTGACCAAGAACCCAATCAAGGTGATGATGAGAGTTTTGGAAAACTATTAAGGGCAGAATGAACAGCAGAGTGTGTATGTTGGCCATGAACCGAGAGGGAATAAAAGTAAGGAGTGAGAGTCGGAATGGTTGGGGTATGGTTCAGAATGGTCGGAATAGTGGTCACACAAATGGTAGGAATAACAGTAGATCTAGAGTGAATGAGCCTAGGTGTCTGAGGTGCAAGAAAGTGCAGAAGATGAGGGCTGACTGTCGCTGGTCACAAGGAAGTTGCTTTGGCTGTGGGAAAATGGGGCATATGATAAATATTGTAGTGTGCAAGGGAAAGAGCGTGTTATGGATGTGGAAGAATGGGCCACTTGGCACGAGATTGCAGGGAAGGTGGTCGAGTGAATATGAGTGGACCTGGAGTGTGTGGTAATTGTGGGTTGATAGGGCATTATGCAAGGATGTGTGCCAATTAAAAAACTACCCGTGGTAAATGTGGAGTGGTAGGTCATGCGACAAGGTTGTGTAGGACTGGTGAAAGAAGCATGAATGAAAGAATGGATGGGAATGATGCAAGTAATCGGGAGGATACGACTCAGGGAAACTAAGGAATGAGAGGGTTCTATCTGGGGAATTCTCTAGAGTGCAAGTGATGAATGTGAGAGAAGGATTGTCAAATCATGGAGTGAATTGGGGTCAGAGATTGAATAGGTGTGTATTAAAATTAAGTGTGAAGAATGAGAAGTTAGTGTATTGATTGATACAGGATGTAAGGTGAATGTGGTGTACTATGAAGCATTTGTAGGAATGAAAGTAAGTGAAGTTAAGGATCGTGAATATCATTTGACTGGATTAGGTGAACAGGATGTGCCGATTGTTGCAAGGTTTAGAGAGAGTGTTTTGATTGCAGGGGTCTGGATCAATGAAGATGAAGTTTGTGTAGTAGAAGGTGCAAACAAGAAGTATGACATGCTATTAGGTTATAAGTTTTTGAAAGCGAATGGTAGTGTGATTCACCCTGATTTAGAGATGATTGAATGTAAGAAGAATGGAAGTATGAAGTGAACATCATGAAAAGTCTGCAGGTATATGCGATTGAGTGTGCCTGTCAAGCAGAATGAAACATTGAGTGTAATGGTTAGATGGAATTTGGATGTTAAGATAAGTGAGAATGATAGGAATATTTATGTCTTGGATGATAGTGCTGCGAACTATCAGTTGAGGTGAGTTGTGCATGTGTTTGATGGTATAATTGATATGAGAGATCTGAGTGTCTGTATACAAGTTTGGCTGGATCTGCAAAGGAAGAGTCTTAGAGGAGTGCAAGTGGGAGATAAATTGGGTGTGTTAAATACAGTGGTGAATATGGAGAATGATATGCATGAGGTGAATGCAAGTGTGTTTTCCGTGAGTGTAATGTCGATTGTTTGTAAGTATGAATATTCGATTGAGCAAGTGAAATTGGAAGAAAAGTTGAGTGAATGTGAGAAGCAAAAGGTTTACAGGATTTTGTGGAAATAGGAGAGGTGCCTTGAGTCAAGGGGATGAGGACTTTGGCAACGCTCGCTTGCCTGAGTTCAGAATAATTTTGAGTGACGATATGCCAATTCATCAAAGGCCTCATTATTTCACTCCCCCCGTGGCTTAAGAGATTGAGAAACAGTGTTAGAAATTACAGAGAATTGGTGTGATTGAGCCGAATGTGAGTGCCTGTAATAGTACGATTGTACCTGTACGAAAGCCAGATGGACGTTTGCGACTGTGTATTGACTATAGAAGAGTGAATGAATAAACATTGAGAGACAAGTTTCCCATGAGTGTTGTGTCTGAATATGTGTACAGTATGCATGGAATGAAAGTATTTTCTAAGATGGATCTGGTACGTGATTACTACCAGATGTTTGTGGCTGAAGAGAGTAGGCCTATTACGGCGTTCTCCACCTCAAAGCGCCATTATCAGTTTAGAAACCTGAGCTTTGGTTTGGCAAATGCCCCAGCTGCTTTTCAGCATGCTATGAATGTAGAGATGAGTGGTTTTCCGTGTAAGAATGTACGAGTGTTTTTGGATTATATTTTAGTGATGAGTGAGAACCTGGAAGAACATATGACCTTGGTGAATGATGTTTTAAGAAAGTTGGAAGAGGTTGTGTGAAAGTGAAGTTGTCTAAATGTGTGTGGTTTGCTAGTGAAGTTGAGTTTTGGGGACATAAGGTAAGTGCGGTTGGATTGCATAAATCGGAAAGTTCGTGGAAAAGGCTAGGAATTTCCCTAAGCCTACCACAGTGAGAGAGTTGCATGGATTTCTTGGTTTAGTTGAGTTTGGAAGAAAGTTTATGAAAGATTGTTTAGGTGTGAAGAAACCATTGAGTGTATGGACTGGGAAAAAGAAGAGTACTGTGATTAAGTGGGATGACTCTGAATGTGGCATTTGAAAAGTTAAAAGCGGAAGTTGCAAAAGATGTGGAACTTGCGTATCCAGCATATGGAACAAATGCAAGAATGCTTGAAGTGTATATGGATGCAAGTGGTCATTCGATGGGTGGATGTTTGATGCAAGATCAGGTTGTGAATGGGGTTGAAACAAAACAAGTAATTGAGTATATTTCCAAGGCATTTAGTTTGGCAGAGTGTGCATATTCAACGATTGAAAGGGAGTTGGCTGTGTTAAGATTTTGTTTCAAGTCATTATGACCATTTTTGTATAGAGTACGGTTTGTAGTGAAAACAGATACCAGCCACTAGTGTATTTGAAGTGTATGAGGTTAGTTGATAGTAGGCTTGCAAGGACGATAGAGGATTTGAGTGATTTTGATTCTGTGGTTGAGTATTTGCCAAGTGAAAGGAATGTGATTGCTGATTTGATGTCACGTTTGCCATGTAGTTTGAATGAGAGTGAGACTGTAAGCATAAATCCTGAGTATTTGCCAGCAGGTCTAGTGGTAGGAAGGAAATGTAAAGGTGGAGGTGATTCTATGTTCGAACGTATGTTGTATGGTTTACGAGACTTGATGAAAGATGGATTGCTTGAGAAGGTGACAGAAAGTGTGAATTCATTACAAAAGGTCATTATGGAAGAAGCGTGTAAAAGACCAGAGCAATTGGGAATGGAAAATTTGAGGAGGTTAAGAAAAGCGTTGAGAAGTATGTGTATGCCAGGAGTGATGATGTTTGAAGAAATGTTAGCGATAGTGAGTAAGTTGTTTGGTGTGAGAGTACAGTGGTACCTCTACTTACGAAATTAATTCATTCTGGAAACCGTTTCGTATTGTGAAAATTTTGTAAGTAGAAACGCTTTTTACCCTATAAATGCCCTAATCGGTTCCAAGCCCCTTAAAAATCAGACATAATTTTTTTATACATTTCAAAAATGCATCAAAAACTGTAACAAATACATGTTAGAATTAAATTACTGCACAATAAACATATAAATGAGAGTTGTACATAATGTAAAGAATAAAGTTTTTTTCTTCTTTTTACTTTAATGGTTCTCTTGTTTAACTGCTATCGTTGTCACCTTTCGCCTTCTTCGGTTCAGGTTCACTCTAAGCAGTGGTTTTTGCCTGACGTTTTGTAAAGATCCGATCCAAGGTCGCTTGCTTTTGGCGGCTTTTAACAATCTTTTGAAAATGTGCAATGCAAACATCATCATAGTGAGTGATAGCCCGATTAGTGAACACTTTTTCTGGGTGATTCTTTTCAACAAAGTCCGAAACTTCATAGAATTTTTGTAAAATTTCTTTTATTCAGGCTGTCGGAATAATGGCTGCCTCCTCTTCATCTTTAATGAACTCCTCCTGCACTGCCGTGTGTTGCTTCTTTTTGTTTTAATATCGTGCCAATCGTTGATGGATTACGGTTATATTCTTTGGCGAGATCAACCAAACGCATCCCCTTTTCGTACTTTTCTATTATCTCTTGCTTTGTTTGTATGGACAAAACAACTCTCTTCTTCTTCTCACCAATTTTCTCCATCACTTTCTTGGGGCCCATAGTGAATAAAAGTTAATACACACACGTAAAGTTGCAATAAACACTAACAAAAGCTGACAAGAAACTGTCTGAACACTTTGTGCTTTACTGAATTTCGCTAGCATGAGACTGAGGCTTCGGTGATCCTTGTGGGCCAACGGGAAAACGAAGGGGATTCTGGGTATACGCACATACACACAGAGGTCCATCCTAGCCAATGGGATGCCAGGAAGATGCTGGGCAATAGCCAATGGCAGAGCAGCTCGGATGCGCACTTTCAAACCAAGATACAGGATGCTACAAGTATGTTTACGTTCGGTGGACTCTGGGAGCTGTGAGTAGCAGCACGTATTTTGAAATTTTCACCTTTCAAATCCTGAAATTTCTTTCGTAACCTGAAAATTTGGTATGTAGAGCCTTTCGTAAGTAGAGGTACCACTGTATATGTGCATTATGGTGTGGAGAAGGCAGTGATGTATCATGGTAAAGGTGTAGACTGAGTGAATGGGTGTGAGTTGCATTTGCAATGTTTGAGTGGTGTGCATTATAATTAGTTGATTGAGAAGAAGAATTATGTAAGAAGAGAGATTGATTACGTTTGCAAAGGAATTGTTCCCGTTAGTGAAGATGAAGATTAGATGCTGCAGAAGTGTTTGTTGAATGGACACAAGTGTTGAATGTAATGTGTGAGCATGGACTTGAAGAGTGAGTGCAAGTTATCTTGACTATGAATAGGAAGAGGTATTGTGGAATGATTGACACAGGTGCGCAAATTTCCTTGGTGAATGCAACAGTTGTGTGTGATGTTGATAATATGAGTTGGAATGTTTCTAGAAAGGGTGTGACAATTTCAATAAGTGGACTCGGAAGTGGACATATTATGGCATGGGAAGAAGTGAGTTTGTCAGTAAGCATCGGGAAGTTGAATGACATATTGCATGAATTTTTTATGTTAAGTGAGAATGAGTTACTGTATTGTTTTCTGTTTGGGATTGATTTTCTGCGTAATAGGATTTCAGTGGATGTATGTAATGAATGTTTAGTGAAAGATGGTGTAACAGTTGGGAATTTGCAGAGTGAGCTTGTAGGCAAGATATAGAGAGTATGCAAGAGTCATGTCCAATGGTGCGTGAATTGAAAAATAACATGATGACCAGTAAATGAATGGAGTTGCATATTAAAAGTTTAGAAGGTTTGCTGGAAAGTTTGTAGTGTGCAAGGGTTTAGTGTATTTTGTGCAATGTATAGATGATGAGGATGTATATATTCCGGTGTTTTCCATGTGTGGCATGATTGGAATGGTGAAGATTGTGTATGATAGGTTTGGACATATGGGTAAGAATAAATTGTAGTAATGTATGAAAGGTTGTATATTTAGTTCCTTTTTGATAAAGATATGAATGGATGTAATGTAGTGACTACGTGTAAAGTGTGCCAGAAGAGAAAGTATCAGAGTGTATGTTGCCCCACCTGTATTAAAGTTGAGTGTGAATGAACCCTTAGAAATGGTAGCGATCAATTGTGTGTCTTTTCTGAGGACTGCATGAGGGTATGTAGGAATGATTGTGATGGTGGATCATAAGAGCAAATTTATGTATGCTGCACCTGTGACAAATAAATCTTCATTGAATGTTGCTAGAGAAGTTGTGGTGGAGTGAATGCGACTGTATGTGTGAAAGGCCATTCTCCCACCCCTTTCCCAATACTCTCTCCCTCCCTCTGTGTGAGTGTTGTGTGTGAATAACTGGCATTTAAATTTTGTTTTTTGTTTTTTTTTGGTTTGTTTTCTCTTTTTAGAGAAAAGAGTTAGAGTTAAAAATAGGTTGAAAACCTAATATTTATGTACATTTCAAAAGAACGCTAGCGAGGAAGAAAGTTGTCAGATTAAAGAAGATTTACCGAGTTTGAGCATACAGTGGAGACTGTTTGGACACAACCATAGAACAACGAACTTCTAGTGGAAGTTGGAAAGAGACTGAGAGTGCTTCCCCCCCCCCTCCTGACACGAGGGTTTACACGACTTCTCATTGGAAACCACAACCGCATCTGGTTTTGCCACCCCTCATCTCGAACCGAGAACTATATGGCATTGGCTAGCCTTGCCCTAACTCGCATGTGATACCCCTATACCCCGCTTTTGTTTTAAAAGCATCATATGCTGTTGATTGAAGTATCTTGTACCATTCAGTTTTTCTTTTCATTTTTTTGCGTGCACATTGTTTGACTCAGTACTGATTGGTGTTATTGTATAAATTTTTTTTCTCTCTGTCTGTCATAGGTTTTTTTAATCTTGTTTTGGGGATTGTGGAATTTTGGCCTTGTTTGTAGTGTGCACACATTTTTTTCATTGAATTCTTATTAGAAAATTCAATTTTCTCTTGAAAATATTATTGTAGTTAATTTGTGAATGCAGGACTGTAATACAATCCATTTCATTTCTCCCTCCATTTCTCACATTCAAATTAGTGTAGGAAGTGGGTTAGAATGATTGAGGTTAGAGTCTAGATTTTTGGCCTGCTACAAAGAGAGTGAGAGAATGTTGCCTATGTGCATGTGTAAGCCTGTGCGAATGTTGAGTGACAATGGATCTGTGTTTGTGGGATGTGCTTTTGAGGAGATGTTGAGTGAATGGGGGATAGATCATTTGCAAATGATGCCGTATATGCCTAGTGCAAATGGTTTGGCTGAAGAACGATAAGAACTTTGAGTGAGATGTTGCGGTTGATGGTGAAAGATGGGAAAGAATGGGATGAATGTTTGGGAAGGGTGCTTGAATGGGTTAAGTTATGTGATAGTTTGTGAAAGAGAGGATGGAAATTTGGATGAACGTAGAGTACATCAATGTCAATGCGAAAGTGGAGTGAACCTCCTGAATATTTGGTGCAACACCCTGTGAATGAATATCTGTCTGAAAGAATGGATGACTGTGAAATGGTGGATGATATAGCTAGTGTTTTAGAGGGAAGGCATTTAGTGTTAGTTGAACATGGAACAGGGAAGCGAAAGAGAAAATGGTTGAGAAAGGATGAATGGATGGAACAGTTCAGTGAGAGTGAGGTAGAAGAGTTTTCTGGATTTGTGCAAGATTGAGATAAATATATGAAAGAACGTATAGTATTTGTTATATGATAGAACATATAGTATTTGTAAGTTTCCTTTGAATGAGTCTGAGTCTATGCTAGAAAGTATAAATGGGAAAGTGTGCAATTGGAACAGTAGTCAATAAATGCTATGAAAGAATGGGAAGGTTTGATGGATGAAGTGGAGAGGTTAGTTGAGGATTTTAGTGAGACTGGTCAGGGAATGTCAGATGTGTGTGTGGATGAAGTACATAGAGAAGGGGCCATGGACAGAGATGATGATGAAACATTACAACAGATGACAGAGACAGTTGATGGACCTGTAACTAGGAGGAGAGGCAGAGTGAGAGAGTATGACTGGGTGATGTCAAAAGCCTTGTGAATGAATGAAATGTGTCTATGAAGATAGGGATTGAGACATGGTGAGGTAAGGTGAATTTAGCTGTGAGGGATGTAGTAGTGTGTTGGTGTCCGCCTCCCCTCCCCTATGTCTAATCCCTTTCTTCTTTTTCAGAATGTGTGTGAATCGCATGATCACCATCATTGCTTTGCGTGGGGATAACTCGATAGACCTCTATCATGCTCCCCGATTCATCTCTATTTTCTTTTTAGGCAGATTCTTTCAGCTTAACAACAATTCCTTGTTCATTAAAAGTCCAAAAGCCATTACATAATTGTGACTGCGAAAGGAAGAGCCGCCTGAACGGAAAATAGCTAAGTGAAAATTGTGTGAGGGAGGGGGCTGAATGCATTAGGTGTAAAGATGTTTGAGTGTGGCAGTAAATCAGTGACTGAATTTGCCTTCTCTTTTCCAGCTCTGTGGTACCGATAAACCGATAAGTTGATCGACATCTGACTTTTGGAGATGGCTAAATCCAATCTTGATCCTCGCATGTGCGCCTACCTTTCAGGGTGATTTTCTAAAGTGTGGACCTTGGAGGGCACCTCACAGACTACAACCCAGCAGTGGGGACTAACGAGTGTCCCAGGTCCCTGAGACAGGCCATTTCACTTGGTCCTGGACCTCACATGTCCCTGTCAAAGCGGGCCCACCTCCCCTTACCCTTCCATTCATCCGCCAATTCAGCCAGACATATCTAGTTTAAGGGTGCACCCATTATTTAAGAACCTTTGTACTTCCTGATCCGGGTCAGCCAAGGTGTTTTGTAAGGCCACCTAAAAATATATATATATATATTTGTTTGTTTAGAAATTGTAAATATTTTAGTGATTGGTTGAATTTGCATTTTTATTATTTAATGGGGTTATGGTTGATCGCCCTTATTCATCAGTTTTTAATACATTTAGAAAATACTCTCTCCTAAATATACTCTCCTTGAACTACCGAGTGGACCTTGTTGGGGTGGCGGGAAGAATTGGTGAGGGTGTCGCGACCCCACCAAAACAATATGCTCCTCAAAACTCTGTCATAATCAAAATATCATCTATAAACACAACCACATTCTTACTCAACACAACATTCATTGCCCACTGGAAGGCACTGGGAGCATTATCCAACCCAAAGCTGAGGTTCCAGAACTGATAATGCCTTTTGGTAGAAGAAAAAGCAGTCACTGGCCAGCTCTCCTCAGCAATGGGCATCTGGCAATAGCCCCATACGATCCTGCTTTGTAAACCACTTCATCCTATGCATACTATACATACACTCAGATACCACACACATTGGAAACCTTTCTTTCACCTTTCAATTATCCACACACAAATGCAATCTTTCATCCGACTTACGTACAGGCAGAATCGGATTATTTCATGCACTCTGACTTTCTTCAATCACCCTCAATCATTCTAATTCCACACACTGCTCCTCAATCTCATCAGCAACAGGATGCAGGAAATGTCTCGGCCATTGATAGATTGGGGTGTCCTCCTTCTGGACAATCTTGAATTCAGGAAGCTCCGCAACCCTAAAATCCAGATCACCCTTACTGAGGACCCCCCTTTCATTCAAACACCATTCGATCCACATCCTCCCTTTCATACTCAGTCAAACATTCATCCAATTCCGCCATCCTTTCCACTTCACATGTCTTTTCATTCGCAAAATTTACCTCGACATCCATGCCATCATCTATACCTACCTTACTGACAGTGGAGAGGTGGCCCAGCACATTACCAACTTGAATCCCTTTCACCTGCCCTTTGACCTGGGGTCCGCCTGCACACATACAAAAGGATTGTTCATTCTCATCAAGCCATCAAACACACAAGCAAAACGCCTTACTCTATAACACACACCCTTTCCATTAAATAACACAGTGTTCTCACCAATATTCAAACTTACATCCTTACTCCAACTCACTCTAACAGACACCCTTTAAGTCTCCAGAGCAGTCACGAGAACAACGCTAACACACTCCTCAAAACACTACCATCTTTCCCTACATAGAACTTGTACACCACATTTTTACCAATCTTTCTCTCAATCTGATCATTCGCAGGATGCACAAGCATATGGTTCACTTTCATAAAATCATACACCAAAACACTCACTACTCACCTTATCAATCACAGAGAATTCACACTCACTCATCAACATACCATGCATTCTAACAACTACTCTTATCATACCAATCACAAGTACTCTCATACTACCAAACTACCTTTACACTCAGACAGGATGGCTTTATCACTCAGCTTGTCATACATGTCCTTATATACCAAGCTTGTCTTGCATCCAGAATCTATCAAAACCAAACACTCAATCCCGTTCAATTCAACCTTCCCTCATATACCCATTCACAAGCTTACCAGTCATCTGTCCCCTTCCATTTTTCCATCCTCCATTCGGCCATCCAACTTGCCGGTGCAGGAAGCTCGACATCATCCCAGCTGGCGCAGCCCTCAGGGCATGCTGATAGCTGACAAACTGTTGGGGTGGAGGAAAGCTCCTGGGCTTATTAGCCCCAACATTCACACTATACCATCCATCCTCATCCAAATCACTCTCTTCATCAAATCGCCCATCTTCCAGAAGCTCCAACACATTCTCTCACACTAACCGTTCACCTGTCAGTCTCATCCTCTCCTTTCTCTTCTCATTCAGCCATTCACTTATCTTTTGTGGGACTGTATCAAGGAACTTTCTCATCAATTGCTTACATTCATTCACACGATCATCATTATACCTCTTTCTCACCATACTCTCAAGCCTATGAGCATACATATTCACACATTTACTCTTCTTCATGTGAGCCTTCTCAAATTCATTCACCCTTTTATACTTCACACACTCTTTCATCCATTTCATCTGCCCAATCAGTCTCTCCTTCACCACCTCATACCCACACTCGTTATCGGTCAGAAGAATTCTAATACTTTTCCTCCAAACACTCCCCTAAAACATTCATCCAGTGCCCCTTATTCTCCGAGAATGGCCCTTCACACACACTCACATTCGCTCCACCACAATGTCAGCCCCCACTAACTTACCTAGCAGAAACACTGATGTGGCAGTAGATAGTTAGTATGGTGTGAAAGGTGGTGCAATGGGATGGGGTGTAGGAAGGTGTGGTAGGAAAAGGGGAGGGACTGGGTCTTGTAAGCCCAGATCTGTATGGAAGGGAGTAGACAGGTGCTCCACCTTCTGAGCAACCCCAGTTAGTGGAGCACTGTTGTGGCTGAAGGGAAAGGAGAGGGGGTGCTGAGGATGGATCATCTTCCTGAAAAAGAACCAAGTTTTGGTTAGTGAGGTAGTGAAGTTGAGACACTCGCAGAATGCTCACTTGGCCGACAAGATGGCCTGTCTGCACAAGGCCACCAGCTGAGAGAACCTCCTGCCCAGCTCCGCTGTAGGCTTTCAGTGCCATGCATGAAATGCCCAGCACCACACCCTCAGCATGGGCTCTGGAGCAGGCATAGAGGGGGGGAAGAGCAGGAGGTAAAGCACTGGGTTCCAACTTCCACCAGGGTGTCCATCAAGAACTGAATGGTGTCAGCAAGAGAAAGATTTGTGGAAGGAGGTTTAGAGGCTGGATGAGAAAGCGTGCCAGTTGTCGAGTATGAGAGATCACCCTGGTTGGCCTGTGGATGGGGAACTAGAGGAAGAAAGCTGTGGATAACAGGAAGATTGGTCTTTTGGTGATGGTGATAAGATGTAGAGGGCCACTTCCCAGACACAGGTCCAAAATGGAGGCTCTTGGAGTGAGTGGTTCTGCTGAGCCATCAGGAGAGATGGTTCCCACTACCTATGATGGGCATTGAAATCTCCCATGATGAGAGATGATTAATCCTTTTACTGCATGTGATGTATCTCAACCGCCATTGAAAACTCCCATCAGTGATGTGTGACATCGCACATCTGTCATGATTTAAATTATATTCTATAGACATTTCTGTTACATGTGGATATTTTTATTCAGTCATATACTGTTTCTAGAAGCACCTGGCAACTTTTTACATGATAAATTCCTGAATGTAGGTTTTATTTACCAATTAGGGTCCTTTAAAATGTCAAAGAGAAAGGTTGCGCTGAGTTATTTTCATGATGCTGTACATGGTGATGATTCCAATGTTTATTTTAGTGATTTTAATGATTTAGATGATGATGATTTTGATAATGATAGTGAAGAAGATGCATTTGAAAATGAATTGATTCATTAGGGATTTCAATGAAAATAATGCTTCTGATGATGAAAGAAATCAAACACAAGAAGAACATAGGAAAAAAACTAAAAGTGACATTTTCTATAATTGGAAAAATCTTGGTGATAATTTTGGTGGAATGAAATGTTGTGAACTTTTTACTGGCGAAAACAAATTCAATGTATTTTGAAAGCATGAAAATCTTTGATGTTTTTTGTCAGTTTTTTTTCCTGATAGTATATTTGAACTCATAGTGACTGGGATAAATGATTTTTCAGATAAATTTTTGGATCAAACATCTGACTTGCCACCAAAATCTAGGTACAGGTAGTGGTACCCAACAAATTTAGGAGAAATGAAAAGTTTCATTGGATTATGTTTCTTATGGGAATTATTCATAAGCCAACTGTCAATTCCTATTGGTGAACAGATGAATATATAGCAACTCCAATTTTACAGGAAGTGATGTTGCGTGATAGATTTTGCAACATTTTGCGCTTTTGGCATTTTGAAGACGAGTCTTTACAGCTAGAAAACACCTGACTAAAGAAGATTGCTCCTCTATTGAAATTTCTTGAGGATGCAGTGAATGAAAAATACTCCTTAAAAAATTTAAACCTAGATGAATCTGTAGGGGTGCGTAGATGTATAAGAGAAAAACGTCCATCCAAAAGCAAGAATATAAATAGCCCATTAAATTACCAAGTCAACACAGACTTGGCCATCGCGTGACAACAAAGTGCAGGCCTCTGGATTCAAAGACTCGAGTTCGATCCCACAGTCCACAAATTTTTACGGAGAAGATCCCAGAAGAAAATGGAAAAATGCCTTATGGACAACTCAAGAAATCGACTAAAGAGAAAACTGATGTCAAGGAAAACGGAAAGAAAACGACTTCAAGGGCTAACTCGTCTCAACTCATCAAGAAATCATCACATCATCAGAATTGGAAGGAATCATCATATCGTTGTTGAAAGGAAGATACATCAAGAAAAAGAAGATCAAGAATTAACCCAGCCAACCCAACTTAAATAAGAAAGAATCTCAGCCTACAAGAATACTAAGAGTCAGATAACGGGAGACAAATTTTTGAAGGGGTATCTTCAGTGAAGAAGTAATAAATAAATTTGATAAATAAGAAAAGTAATTATAATAAAGAAGGCCCCCCCCATCATAAATCATTAGTTCTATAGAAGAGCAGAGGCTTATTTATCGCCAATATGAGGGGTAGTCAATAAGTTTTGCAATTCGGATATAAGGAAACGAGATATGAGGAAAAGTGCTTTATTATTTTTCAATATAACCACCCTCGACTTCAATGCACTTGCGCCACTTGTCCCTGAGGCTTCGAATTCAGGACAACTAGAAATCTCCTGACTGCTGTTCAATCCACTCCTGGATGGCGAGCTGGACATCTTCATCGTCCCCAAACCGTCGTCCACGCAGTGCAGCCTTGAGCTGGTTATGGCTAAATTGTCGTGATGATGTTGATAACACTTCCATGTGATATTCCAAGTTCTCGCTCGATTTCTTCGACCTTCATCCACTTATATTCAAGGATCATGCTCTCCACACGGGCCACATTGTCCTTGTGGGTCATGTCTGACAGGCATCCTGGATGGGGGTCATCTTCAAGGGACTCACAACCATGGCGGAACTCCCTATTCCAGCAAGCAATGGTTGCATAGGAAGTGGCAGTGTCGGTGTAAACTGCAACCATGCGTTCATGGATCTCTTTTGCATTCTTGCCTTCCTTGGTCAAAAATTTGATCACTGCGTGGAGCTCAACCTTCTCCATTGTTGAAAAATTTGTGACTGACCATCTGCAATCAGCCACTGCTTCTTAAATAGATGAGGCAAGAGCGTGCGGCTGCAGGTCCTGACTTGTCATAACTTGCCCTAATACCCCCACAAACAGCCATCCTCCTTCCTCTGTTTTGCCCTACCGATTCACAAAACTTATTGGCCGCCCCTCGTATGTAAGAACAAAGTGCTCTAGGTTTGGCATAAAAATCTTCAAACTGGTTGATGAAAATGGTGCAAAAATGCAGTCAAAAGTGTATACAAGTAAAATGGATAGCACAGAAGACCTTTCAAAAAGAATCTGTGATTCTCAACATGATGAATGACTTAGGAAATGGACACCACATATACACAGACAATTATTATACACTTCTTAAATTATTCAACTTTCTCAAGGACAATAAAACTGATCCAACAGGAAAAATACAGAACAATAGAAAAGGCTTGCTTGCCTATGGAACTATGAGGACTGAAAATTGGCATAGGGAAAAAGCATGCATTGGAAACAAAAGATCTTCTAGCTTTGCAATATGCAGATAAAAGAAATCATCTCAAAATCACCGTAATTAAGAGATCAAAATGAGGTTCAGTGAGTGTAAATATTCCTACATGTATAGATAGTTATAACAAGAACATGAGATTTGTTGATAAAACAGATCAGATTCATTACTATTCCTCAGCAAGAAAAATACTTAGATGGTACAAGAAATTGATTTACATTTTATTCAGGTTCAAGTTCTAGATACTTTGGGAATTTATAATTTTGTCAAAAAAAGAAAATTCAATTATCTGGACTTTTCTTTGGAAATAATCAAAGAGCTTACAGCAATCCATGATACCAAGAGTGATAGGAAGGCATTTTATGGCTCATTACAAGATAGAAAAGAAGCAAACCCCTTCTAAACGAAATCATGTGTGTTATTTGAATGGAATAAGAAAGGATACACAATTTATTTGTAAAACCTGTGATGATAAACCAGGCCTCTGCATTGAACCATGCTACAAAATTTATCACACAAAGCTTAATTATTGAGGTATTCATTATGTTTGTTAGATAAAAGTCATGATTTTCTTTTCATTTTTATAGTATTTAGTGAGTATCAAAATATTGTTTAGAAATAAAAACTTAAAATTGCCTTTTATTTTAGCCCTTAAAAGAGATTATACAAAATATTTGGCGATCTTTGCAAACACAGTCTCATCATATGCATTGCTCAAGTACCAGCAGTGAAAATGATAAAGAGGTGGTGGAACTCAAAGGTTAAAATATCTTAACATGGGTTATAAAGGATAAGGACATCAAGGGAGTCTGTGTCAAAGGAGATGCAAACTCTAAGAAACTCTCAGCTCCCTCCAGGCCAAGGTGCAAGGGACAGCTGATAGGATAGAAGGCCCAGGAGCAGCAGTCCTCCACCCCCGGCTCCAGCCGGCTGGTCCTTTCTGTAGAGAAAGTAGCCTGCGAAAGATGGAGAGTAGGAGTCCGATAAAGAGACTGAGCATTCTAGAAGAGGAAGGGATATGGAGGGTTCAGGTTAAAGGGATGAGAGAGAAATGGTAGGAAGGGTTTTCATGAGGCACTCATGGAGTGAACAGCCTGTTGAGAGGTGGATAAAAAAGGTGAAGAGAACAGGTGTGATTCTATGTGAAATTGGGCAGCCTGGAAGTAATGAAAGTGGGACAAGTATTGGGCAAGGGTAGGTGAGGGGTGAGGTGTGGAGTTGATTGGTGTGGCAATCATGGGTTATCTCCATGTTGGGCAGGGACTTTTGGATGAGGGTTGTGGATTTAGTCTTGGTGTGGTGGGCTGTGGGTGGGAGTGGTGTTTTTTTGGTCAAGTATGGTTGAAGTCTCACCATGGTTGTGAAGACCTGGGTGTATGAGGGATTTCTTTATGAATTAAGTCCTAGGGGGGTAGGAGTGGGATTAGTGGACTGGGCTACTGGTACCCCAGGGTGAGCTGGAGTGGTGCAGGGGTGGGTTTGATGGATGGCTGTTGGGGTAAGGTCACTGTTTGCCCAAGGGTTGCAGCGGTTCTCTCTTTTGCTTGGGGTGATCTGCCTCAGTCTTTGTTTTGCTTCGAGGGAGGCAATTTGTTCATCTCGCGTCTTTTTACGGCTTCTGCCTCTTCATGGGCAGCACAGTGCCTAGAGGTAGGCCTATAGTCAGAGCTGCAGAACATACATCTGGGGCCGCTCATGGTCACTGGCATTGTGGGGGGCACTACAGATGAGGCACCTGATCTTTCTCTGGTAGTTTGCTGTACCATGCCCATACCCCCAGGCAATGGTAGCACTGTAATATTGGAAAGGTGAGGGAAACCAAGTAAGATATTGTGTGCAATGTTACACAGTCAGGAAAGGGACCTTTGAATTTCATTTGGACTGCTAAGCCAGCAGCCCTGGTGCAATCCGGCTGGTTGACAGTAAGCCTTAGAAGAACTCCTGTTAGGGTATGGTCAGTGTCTGCATGATATCATTGTCAGTAAGATCTGGTGAAATTAGCTATATTCTTCCAGGTCAGGGTCCACCACCCACAACCCACAGGCTAGTCCCCCAGGTGTGTCACCAACTCCGGATTCTGAGGCAGGTTGTCAAGATTAGCAACCTGAAAACATACCCTGAAATCCCTGCCAGTGACCCACAGGGTGTCCCCCACTATCTTCTTGGTGAAGATAGATGTGTGCAATATCTGGGACACTTTGGTAGGATGAATGAAGCATCTTCTATTGGTAATGAAGACATGCACATGATCATTTTTATCATTTGTGGAAGGTGTAAATAAGGCTGCTGTTTCATTGGTGGTGCTTGCTTTTGACCTTACACACTTGTCTTTCCTCATTTGTGGAGAGTTATTGAGTTTTGGCATTGGATTTTGCATATAGGTACATCACCATCTGGAGAATGGGTCCTTTTATAGGGCTGGGCTGTGAACTCTACTGCTATTTCTGGTGGTTATTGTGGCTGGGGGGTTACATCCCAAGGTGAGGTAGGGAGAAGTGTGGCTTGCATTGCCCTGCCGCCCAATTCCTTAGTGGTTATCTTCACTGATTGGTCTGGGCAGTATCTATTATCACTGCACTGTTTGATGATCACAAGTAGCATGTCTACTCGACACAGTGGTATGATCAGTTTCATGGTCGTATAATGGTTAGGTAAGATTAGGTGTGTTTTTTAGCCCTTTGGTTATGTTGGCGATTTATGATCTTCTTTGTCTGCAAATTGCTTATTTTCAACGAAAATTGCTTACTTTTTGTGGTAGCTATGGTCACATAAAAATAAAGTTAACTTGATAGTAAGCCTAAAAACTTTATTAAAAAATTATAAAGTAAAAAAATAAGGGTGGGGTGTTCTGGAAATTTACCATAAATATGCAAGCAAGTGTAATTTAGGTAACACAAACAAATAGTTAAACAAGTGTGCAGGCATTAACGTTTCAAGGCAGAAGGTAGAAGAATCATTGTGTTTCAACAATGGATTGGAATATTGTTTATTGGGAATTTATAATGTGTGATAGACTTCGTCACCATCAAAATATTACTCCTATGATACTATTACAATGATACAAAGCATTACTACAGGCTTTAGTAATCTAAAATGTGTGGAAAATAAAAATTAACATAAACCAGTACTGCTAGTGGTCAGGAAAATACAAGAGTAGAAGGTGGGGCAGGGAAAGAAAAGAGATGCAGAGGAGATAGAGCGGAAGATATACAGGCTAAAAGAGCTGCTTCAGAGATAGGAGGGCTGAGTTGTCTTTATACCAATGCTCATAGTCTTAGAAATAAGAAGAATGAGTTATTTAATTATATTATTGATGAAGATATAGATATATGTGTAATAGAATGAGTTAATAAAATAAAGTTATGACAATGTAGGTGAATTTGAACTACAGGGTTATGATATAATTGAACTAGGTAAGCATAAGCATTAGTCACAGGAGAGATAGGACGGGTGGTCAGTAAAAATAGGATAATACACTTGGGAGACTTTTACAGACAACCTGGACAGACTGACTGTATTGATGAGCTAATGATCAGGAAAATAAGGAAAGGATGTGAAGTAGATACAGTTAATAGAACATAATTTCAGGGGGTGACAAAAGCCACAAGGGCTTATCACAGGTCATTCGCATCTGTCAAAACTCACTCACAAAATACATCCATAGGATTGTGTCAGATCATGCATCTACAATATACAATCTGAACCATGCAAAGAAATATGTCAAAAACAAAAAGTATCATCATCAAGACTCGTCAAAATCCAAATCAATTATAATATACAATAATAAAAAACTACATCCACAGGAATGAGTCCAGAATACATTCAAGTTTGGACTGTCAGCCGTCTAAGATGGCAAACTATTCCAGTAATCTACCACTCTATTAGTGAAAATACATTTTCTAACATCTAACCTACACCGTTGTTTTTTTCATTTTTAAGTGGTGACCCCTAGTCCTATTACTACCTTCCAACTCAAATAACTTGCTAAAATCCAAATTATCCATCCCATAACAGATATATAAAAGCTCAATCATATCTTCCCTCACATAAGTCTCAAATGAGAACATATTTAATACCCTCAGTTTATCTTCATATTCAAGGTGCTTCAGGGAAGCTATTATTTTTGTTGCCCTCCCTTTGTATTGACTCTAGCATATTGATGCCATGTCTAAAATGTGGTGACCATGCTTGTATACAGTACTCAAAATGTGGCCTAACATACGAATTATAGTTTAAGGATAACCTCTTTACTCTTGTAGCTAACATTCCTCTTAATGTATCCTAGCACCCTATTTGCTCTATTTTTTACCTCAATACACTGCTTTGAAAACTTCAGTGACTTATCTACTACTACGCCTAAGTCCTCCTCATCCTCAACTGAATTCAGCCAATGCCCATCCATTCCATAGCTAAATTCCCTATTATCCATTCCCATGTTAAGAACTTTGCATTTTTTACGGTTAAAAGTCGTCTGCCACTTCTGAGCCCAAGCTAATAACTTATTTAAGTCACTGCACTTTAAAGCTACCCTCAACTTCTTTGACTACAGCTGCCAATTTAGTGTCATCAGCAAAACTTGACACTTTGCTATTTATAGCCTCCCCAGGATGATTTATATAAACTATGAATAATAAAGGGCCTAGAATGGATCTCTGAAGTACACCACTGATAATGTCCCTCCAATGTGACCTCACCCCATTTAGCACAACTCTCTGTTTCCTGTCTTTCAGCCATTCAGTTATCCAATTCAACACTTTACCTCATATCCCATGCATTATTAATTTGTGAACTAGTCTCCTATGTGGAACAGTATCAAAAGCTTTGCTAAAATCTAAGTAGATTACATCAACATTTTCTCCCTTATCTAATTGTTTAGTAACATAATCCATAAAATCCAGTAAATTTGTTGAACACAATCTACCTCTTCTAAACCAATGCTGAGCATCATTTATTAACCTACCATACTCTAGATGGTCAGAAATCTCCTTCTTAACTATCTTCTCACTCCACCCTGACACACTACCATTTACAACAACACACTGTCTTTGCTTCCTTAGAAAGCACTCAATCCAAGATAGCAAACCGCCGCCAATTCCAGCTTTTGATAATTTGAACAATATAGTCTTTGCAATGTCACACCGTCAATGGCCTTTATAAAGTCCAGATAAATTGCATCAACTGGGTGACCATTATCAAAACAGTCAGTCCAATACTCCAAACACTCCAGTAAGTGGGTCAGGCATAATCTCCCTTTCACAAATCCATGCTGATGCTCCAAGATGAACTGGTTCTGATAGGTGCCCAACAATTCACTCCCTTAAACACTTCTCCAACAACTTTGAACCTGGGAAGTCAAGGACACTGACCTGTAGTTATCAGGGCTCTTTCTACTACCTTTCTTATAGATTGGTGTAACAATTGCAGAAGTCCAATCCTCAGGAATCAAAGCAGAATTAATTGACTCATTAAACAATATAATCAATTGCAATGACAACTCCTCAGTACACACTCTCAGTATTTTGGGGTGAATATTATCAGGTCCTGTAGCTTTGTATACATTAAGTGAATTCAATAGCTTTTTAATCTCTGCTCTTTCAATAATAGGTTGTTGAGTAATTTGTGATGGGCAAATAGGTCCATTATAATCGAAAGGATCAAAATTACCCTCATCCTCAACAGCACTCATGAATTGGCCAGCCATCAAAAGATCTTCATCCAGTTCTGGACTGTTGTAGCGGGCCAAAAAATTTAGACTAACCCCAATCGATACAACCCACTTCTTACACTAATCCGGACGTGAGAAATCGAAGGAGAATGAAACGGATTGTATGTACAGTCCTTTACTAACAAAAAAATACAATATTTACAAAAATATGGGTAAATATGCACCCAATGAGCCTATATATATATATATATATATATATATATATATATATATATATATATATTATACTAAAACAATCCTATCTTGGAGCCCAATCAATCAAAAAATATATATATATTAATACTAAGAGTCAGCAAATACAAAAAGGGACAACCAAAACAAGAGACAACAAAAAGAGGAGTTTTCTTACATGGTACCACGGTTTACGATTTGCTGGCCTCCCCGGGGAAAAATCTTGTCAGCAGTCACTCTTGTGACAAAATTGGGTGTGCGGGTCTTATGGTGCCTGCCACCTCCGAGCTCAACTTTCTTCAAGATCCAGTCAACTACTATTAGAAGACTTCTTAAATTTTCTTTAAATTTCTCCAAAATGTTTTCATTCCAGTCGCTGTTGCAAAATGCAGGCAATGTTTTTGTTTGTTTTGTTCTTTTTTTATTCTGGTACTTGAATGCTGTCTCATAAAATCTTTAACATTTAGTAGCTAATTAAAAAAACATAAGATGTTAAATAACCTTATTCATACAACATGAAATCAAATACATATGTATAAAAAAAAATATAATAAAAACCCATTCCCACTTACACACACATTCTTACAGAAGGAGGGCGAGTGTATTAGGAAAAAGGGTGGGAGAATGGACCCTTATACACACACTCACATTCGCTCCACCACACTGTGAACAGATGTAAACTGCTCCAGTAACAAACTTGCTGCTTCGCCATCATCAACAGTCATCTCTCCGCCCCTTTGCTCTAATTGTGCTATTGGAACTCTAGATGATGTTCCACCTCCAACATACTTGTAAAATGCTCTAAGTTTACTTTTCATATCCTGAACTAAATCATGTTTAAATTTCATTTTCTGTTCTCGAACAATTCCAGAACTTTTTTCTTTCTTTCTAAATTGTCTATACAAGTATCAACTAGGTCTTTCATTGCATTGTTTCCATGCTAGGATTTTCCTTCTGCTAGCCTTGATGCATCTACCATTCAACCACATTGGTTTATGTTTCCCTCTTCTTACATTATATTTAGGCACAAATTCCTGAATAATTGCCTCATAGTGTTCTTTAAATCTACTCCACTTCTCAAAAATACACCCATCGCCAAGCAAGTTGTCCCAATCCTCATCAAATCTTACTCTCATTGCAGCAAAGTTGACTCTAAAGTAATTGAATTTTTTACCCAGCTCAGCATTTATTGTCTCAATGTCACAAACATACTCATAAACAATTACAGAATGATCACTTCTGCCAATTGGGGATTCAATCTGCACCTCAGCCACATCTACATCACCACAAATGATCACCAAGTCAAGTAGACTGGGTCTATTTAGGCCTATGGCTCGTGTAATCCAGGATATATTGAACCAAATAGTTCTCCTGAATACATTTGAGAAATTTATTTGAATAGTTCCTTTCAGATCCAAGTGCAGTCATAATGTTCCAATTTATATCTGGTAAATTAAAATCTCCAACAATAATTACTTTATTTCTACTCAAAGCAACAGCTCAAGACATCAGGTTAAATAGACCATCATCTTTAAATTGTCCAACATCGGGCTTCCTATAAATAGCTACAAGTAAGATTCCCCCTTTTCTCTGATTTGTATGTCTATGGAAAACTCTATAAATTCTCAGATTAATTTCGGAATCTTGTGTATCTAATTGACACCATGTTTCCACAATGCAAATAATATCTGGATTTGACTTTACAATTCTTGATGAAACCCAGGCCATTTTTTTTTTAATGCTCTCAATGTTAGTATACATACATTTATATCTAGACAACAATAGTCCCACCACAAAAACAAGAATTATTCCCACTACCCCTATTATGTGGAGTGAGATTATAAATCTCACTCCTCTCATTATAATTATATACTAGCTATGCATTATTTTGGTTGGAATCCTTCTGGATAACACGGAAGTTCCGAATAACCAAATTTTTCTTTCCTGCAGCTCTATATGAATTAAGTTCAACTAAAGCAACCCTTTTCATGTCATGTTGCTTTTGGTTATAATCAGGTGCTATATAAATTTTGGATTTCCAGCCTGTAGTTACTTTCCTTAATTCTCTGGCTCAATTCAGGATTCTATACTTATCAGAAACATCTTTAAATCTAATACAGAGTGATCTAGCTCTATTTCCATTCTCTCTCTTCCCAAGGCAGAAAGATTTCCCTAATCTTATCAGGTAAATTTTTTAAATCTTCACAAAAATCCTTGTGTAACTTGGATAAAATTTTTAAATCTTCACAAAGATCCCTGTGTAAACTTGGATATCATGTTCATGTCAGAAAAATTCCTATTTACACCCTTCCCTCTCTCAAATTTCTCATCCATAAAATTTTCCACATTTTTTTTAATGGTAACATCTATATGTTGCTCCATAACCTTAAGGCTAGCCTCTAAAGCAGAAATTTTAGCTAAAGAAGACATAACCTTAGCAGCACATCGTGTGTAGAACTATTTAACTAAAACCTCCACAGATTTAATAGTAAAGTTTATATTTGCTAACACTTATATTTATACACTATATGAAACCAAGAATGACATGAATCACATGACAAGGCCTTATCATCATCATCTACATCAATTTTACAAATTCTACATAAAGAATCACTAGTACTACCATTATTATTCACAGCTGAATCATTATTTACATTCTGAGATCGCCGGTCTCTTGCTGGACCAGAACAATTTTTGCACAAACCATTAACTAGTTTATTGGAGGTTTTTATTGCAGCCTCTGCATATGGTATGGTTAACCATTTTTTTATATTTCATTAATTTATTTCTATTAGAGAACCTTTCAGATAATCACAGCAAGGAAAGATGTTAAAAATTTCAACACTCAGCAAAGAAATTCAATGGTCCTTCAGCGATTGAACACGTCTGATCGCTGAAAAGAGGAACAGCAGAAAAATTAAAAATTTAAATGCAGATACACACATTTTTAAATGTCTTAAAACGAATCTTTACCATTATTTGAGCTCAAAATAATAAGAAAGATCCAAGAAAATTCTTTAGCTATTATAGAATTAACCCCTTCCCCAACAATTTTTTTGTTAAAAATGTTTCTTTTTCAGACTAATTTTTTTATTTTGGTTCTATATAGTATTTTTGATGCTGGTTATGAAAACAGTTTTTAATTATTTTTTCTTCCCATTTTTGTGGTTAACTTTTTATTTTGAAAATACCTTTGTCGGCAAAAACAAGTCAACTCGTCTTCCTATAAACCATATTTTTTTACCATATTTTCTTAATTTTTCTCAAAATTTTATTACCAAATGTAAAGAGAAATGAAAACCTATTTTATTTTTAATTTTTATTACAATTGTTACCAAATATCTAGCAGTAATTATAATATGCATAAAAAATGAAATTCCTTTTTCCGGCATTTTATTATGAACAAAATCAATCGAAAACTTTAAGTTGTTAGCAAAAAAATAAAACAAATGAATTTTATTTCCACATATAAAAGAATAGTATTTCCTCAGAAAGTTTCTAGATGAAATTATTTAGAATGGTACTTTTCAAAGCATAGCACAAAACATAGAGCTACTTGGCAAACTTTACACATGTAGCCTGACTCTTTCCTGACTGGTTTGCCTCTATGGTCATGCTTCAGACTGCATACAACACATTTTCTTGTTGCATTTTTCTTTTTTTCTGTTGGTGGAACTTCCATTGGAAAATGTCCTCCTGGCGTATGCCGCAAACTTCCTGGTGATGTTGAGGGTCTACCTGGTGATCTTCTTGGTGGTAAAGCAGGTCCATACTTGCCAAATATGTATCGTATAATTTCCAAACGAAACTTCATGTGTGTTAGGCTTTTTTTTCCTGACTGAGTGAATGCTTCTTGATGCAGGATTAAAGCATTCCATACTCCAATATCCATCAAATGGAAGAAAACTGTCTTGTAATATTTCTTACCCCGTTTCCTTGGAATGGGATAATCTACCAGTTGCTGGTCCACCTTGTCAACTCCTCCCATTGTATGATTGTATTCACATACAACTTTGGGTTTCTTTACAGGCCCTTGTCTTGTCTCAATGTCATGCATGGCTGGGTTGTGAATGGTTGATAGCATTGCAACATCCTTTTTGTCTTTCCAACGAAGAGTCATTTACCTTGCCTCTCTGAAATGCTGCAACTTCTCCTTTTTTCAGTTTTTTTCTTTTCAGTTCTTCTGGCACTTCTTTTTGATTCATACATAGAGTTCCATAAGTATCATTCTGGTTCATAACTAGAGCATCAGCTAATTGTGGACTAGTGTAATAGTTATCCACAGTAACACAATAACCTTTCCCAAATAAGGGCTTCATCAAAGATAAAACAACACGCGAACTCACAGGATATGCATCATACTCTGGATCAAACTGTGTTCCTTTGTCAACATAAATGGTCATTTTGTACACATATCCAGTCTTTGACTCACACAACATGAAATATTTCACTCCAAACCTCCTTCTTTTCAGTGGAATGTACTGTACCCATCCTAACCTTCCTTTGAACAACATAAGGCTCTCATCTATACATACATCTTGCCTAGGGGTGTAACACTTCCCAAAGTTCTCACACAATGTCATGAATACATCATAAATCTTATACAATTTTGGGTTAGGGTGAGTTTATGCATCATGAGTTTCATTATCTACAAAATGAAGATATTGCTTTATCTTACTGTACCGTTTCATAGTCATTAGCTGCCGAAAAATTGGTCTTTCAAGCAGTTCATCATGTGACCAGTTCATTTCTTCTTCTGGCATTTTCACAATACCCCCAAGCATTTTCATGGCAAAAAATACAAAAAGTTCAGCCTCTGTTACAGGGCGCCACAAAGAATCATCTTGCCCAGTTTGTTCAGCAAAACGATTAGTCTCTACCAGTACAGAGTCAATAATCCTTTTATCAATAAAAAGACTAAGGAATTCAAATGGGCTCAGTTCTGCTGGGTTTTAAACAATCTTTATTCCAGGATTTCCTGTGAAAGGAAAGAGGTGGTGGTGGTGTATTCATACGCTCCTCTGACAACTCGAGGCTTCTCCAAGCTCTCCCCTCACCCCCCTCCTCCTCCTCCTCCTCCTCACTTGTCGAGAAATAGTCATTGTCTGATGAACTGGCAGAGTTATCAGAAGTATTCAAGCTTCTGAGGGAAGGTTCATATTCACTATATTCCGTGGAACTAGATATTTGGGGTGTAACACTTGAAGATGCTACAAAAAAATGAATGCAAATGTGGATGCAAATAACACCCATCCGACGACAATGGCTGTCGGAGCAAGTCTAGTAACAATGTCCTTGAAATCCCACAGCTCTACCCTATCGCCTCTGCCAGGCGTACGATTTGACGAGAATACTCGTTTCACATGTAGAATGGCTTACAAAGGCTTAAAATCGATGAGTATATACGTATGTAGCTGGTTTTTGAAGGTAAAGTTTTAGATGACTATACTCGTCGATGACTGTAAAAAGAACATTTTGTGAAAACGTGTATACATGTTTCTGCCGGGGAAGGGGTTAACAACAAATCTAAGTGATAAAATAGGGCCTATTATATATGAAGTTATTTTGGAAAAATCAGATGAGGAAATAGTAGAGGTTTTTAATAATCCTTTTTCTTCAGTATTTACAGAAGAGAATCTGGCTAGAATAAATGATGATAATTCTAGGTCAAGGAAAATAGTGTTCAATACCATTAACCAGATAGATTAAGTGACGATAATTCTATGTCAAAGGAAATAGTGTTGAATACCATTAATGTGAAGAGGTAAATAATTAAAGGGCTTATATTGGAGTTAAATAGTAGTAAGTTATCTGACCCAGACAACATTCATTCTAGGTTACTCAAAGGAGGTGTAGATAGTATTGCAGTAGCTTTTGAAGATATATACTAGATCACTAGAGTTTGGATAAATACCTAATGATTAGAAATTAACAAATGTAGTGCCAATTTCAAAAAGGGAAGTAAAGAGGACCCAAATAACTTTAGACTGGTAAGCTTAACTTCTATAGTTTGTAAAATCCTTGAGAAGATAGTTAAGAAGGTGATTTCTGACCATCTAGAGTATGGTAGGTTAATAAATGATTCTCAGCATGGGTTTAGAAGAGGTAGATGGGGTTTAACAAATTTACTAGATTTTATGGATTATGTTACTAAACAATTAGATAAGGGAGAAAATGTTGATGTAATCTACTTAGATTTTAGCAAAGCTTTTGATAAGGTTTCTCAATGTGCACACACTCGTGTGTGCACATTGAGTACACGGGACAGGTGGTAGTGACCCCGCCCATCCCAGTACCGAGACAGTTAACGTGCACAAAGATCGCCCAGACTGGGACATTCAACAAGAATGTGCTGAACAGTCTGGGGGACAACGCAGTCTTCACAGTAGGGTGCTGGTGAGCACTCCATCAAATGGCAGTGCGTCCCGCGAGTGCGCCCAATTCGGAGATGAGGGAAAGCAAACTGAAGCCTTCACGGCATTGGGGGGTAGGTCCATGGGAACAGTCACAGTGCATTGGCACGCAACTTTAAGTTCCCTTCAACTGTCTCCCATCTTCTTTGCCAAGCAGCCCGAAGAGCTGCTGTATTCCTGCCATGTAGTCGGTGCGAGGAAGAGCGAAACGCTGGTCTGGTTGCAGAGTCCTCGCAGGGTCTTTAGCGCTCTCATCGGCGTGCATACTCCCCGCAATTCCTACATGTCCAGGAACCCAGCAGAAGATAATCTCGGCTCGCCAAAACCATGGCATCACGGATATCACAAACTAGGGGATGCGGAGAGTCCAATGCCCCGAGAGCACTCAGGGTGCTTTGTGAGTCGCTATAGATCACAATCCGGTCTCCAAACTAGGCATGTCACGTAATATCCCATACTGAGTGATGCATTACCACCAGCTCAGCTGTGAAGACAGATGCCTCACTGACTTCAAACAGAGGAAATACAGCATAGAAGCCAACCCCCCTCTTCGGACTTCAAGCCATCCATATACACTGGCATGGTTCCAGCGTGACACGAGGTTTGCTCCAAAAAGGTCGAACACAATACTCCCATTGCTGTACAAGCTTTGGGAGCCGAGGTGTGGCGACAAATAGCCAAATGTGGTACCCTCTAGGGTGGCATCCTGGGCTCAACCTTGGGCGACACTGGCCCAAGAGCTATACCTAGCCCTCGAAGGAGTTTCCTATGGAATGACTGGCGTCTCTCAGCAGCATAGGCACCATCGAAATCAGCTGTGAATACAAGCACCAGGCTCGTACATACAGGCGAATAATGCACTGTACACAGCATAGAACGAGTGGTATCTCCCCCAGTATCAACTAGTAGGCTCTCAATCGGGAAAGTGTGGAAGGCCCTGGTCAAAAGGCGAAGGCCGGTGTGGTGGATCGAGTCCACCTTCCGCAATAAACGCTCAGCTGCGGATGCATAAAACTCGCATCCGTAGGCGAGCTTCGAACGAACAAAGGATCGATAAAAAAAGTAAGGCAGTGGCCCTATCAGCGCCCCAAGCGCTGAACATCACGGAATGGAGAATATCCATGGCATGGGTACAAGAGACCCTAAATAAGTCATTAGTTTGGGCTCAGAAATGGCAGATAACTTTTAACCTTAAAAAATGCAAGTTCTTCTACTTCTGGGTATGATGGGTGTCTGTCACTGAGGCAACCCTTCACCCGGGATTACCAATTGGTGTCATTCTTGGTCTACAGGCGTGACAGATGCCCTGATCAACTCAGGAAGTTGCATGTGAGTTTCACTATTTATCGTCGATGGGTGGGTTCCCTGTTGCGCTGCCTAGGAGGGTTTTGACAGATAATTGGTGGATCCCCAGTGATGCAAGCTGTTTTTTTAATGCGACTGGGTGGGAGTAGTATCTTGTACATTACAGAAGGAAGTGTTCTACGGTTTCTTCAAAAGAGTAGCACCATGGGCAACCAGTGGGTGTGGTCCATCTAGTTCAATAAAGGTGGCTCTGAATTTTGGTGTGTTCAATGCGGAGGCAAGTTAGGGCTGTGTCTATTCCTCTGCTAGGGTGGTGTGCACAGGGGTGGGCTGTTGAATCATTTCAAAAGAGGCCAATTTGTGTGCCTATCGGGTCAGTGGAAAGGCGTGACTCCCAGTTAGCTAGGCAGGCTGGGTGGGCAATGATGCGGATTACCAACTGGTCTGGGGCCAGAGGAACTGTGTGGTCAGACATGAGAGCGTGTTTGGCAGCTCTGTCTGCTATTTCATTTCTCCTGATGCCTACATGGAAGGGTATCCATTGAAGGTGTACCTTCCAGGGCGGTTAGGATAGGTGGAAAAGAAGGGAAAGTATAGTGTAGACCAAAGAAGTTTGTGAAGGGGGATGATTCTAGAGAATGAAGTGAAGGAAGGATTGTGAGTCAGTATATGACTCACAAACAAATTCCCATCCTTTGCTGAGGTGGCATGCCAGCAATGTACCCCAATTCCTGCTAGGCTCTTGGTTTAAAGATAATGGCAGGCTATATGTGTGTAATTCATGTTCTGGTGAAGTCTGAGATGTTTTCAGTGCCAAAAAATTCCTCAGAGATCTCGGGTCGTAAAATGAGAGATTTTGAAAACTAAATGTCCATTATGAAAACCAGAATAAGTAGACTAGAAGTAAAAACTGATTACCAAGAATATGAAGAGTTTCAAGAGGCAGTCTAGGACCAAATACTTGAATATATGTAAGATGAGAAGGAAAAAGAGCTTAGAAAATCTAAGCTAATCCTGTGTATTAATTGCGGTTATTTTGTTTTAGTGAAAAAGTGACTTTTGTTTATTTCGGCAGCTATTTTGATTAGCAGGTTTTAAACTTGCACACAGGAATTCAGTTAAAATTCTTGTTGTTCGTAAGTTTTCTATTAATGTTCTTGTTTAAGTATGGCTGACTGTTTGGATGTAGAGAGTATGCCTTTTGAAAGTAGTGTGCATGTAGTGTGCAACATCTGTGATGTAGAGAGGAGAGTGAACGTGTCTGAGTGCTGTGTATGTGCTTTGACTGAGGAGGCGGGTTGATTATGTGCGGAATGCTTGAGATTGAATGATTTAGTGTCTGAAGTAAGAAGAGATGCCAGTGTATGTTTGAAGAGTCAGATTGGGACCAAGAGGGAGGAAGTTACGCCTAGAACAGGGACAGGAGAGAAGGCAGTAAGTGATGAGTGGTGGGTGAAAGTGGACGGAATAGATAAGTTAGGACAGGTTAGGTGTGTGAATGAGAGAGACATGGAGCATGTTAGGCTACTAACAGATTTGATGCCCTGAGAGAGGAAGAATTTGAGAGAGATTTGTCACGTGTGGCCATGCCTGAAAGTAGAAAAGGTGGTTGTGTGAGTGAGAGCAGGAGGGAGAGTAATGCTAGGCCTAGAGAGAATAGGAGAATGACTGAGGTGATTGTGATGGGTGACTCTCAGATTATGTATTTAGATAGAAAGTTGAGTGAAAGTAAATGGAAGGGAGTGAGAGTTTGTCTGCCGGGTACTGGTGTAAATGATGTGTGTGAGAGGTATGATAGGCTGGTGTCTGGGTGTAAGAGGGAAGCGGTTGTGATTACAAGTGTGGGAGTAAATGATGTAAAGAAGGTGGGTACTTGTGAGTTATGACAGCGGTTTAAAAGGCTGATTGAAAGGATGTATGAAAGTAGAGTAAAAGGCATTGTTTCAGGTATACTTCCAAGAATGGATGTGGGGATGGAATGGTTGTCTTGTGCAATGGGTTTGAATGAATATGTGCGAGGAGTCAGGATTGGTGTTTGTTGATGTTTGGAGTGGGTTTTATGGGAATAAGGGTTTGTATGTGATGGATGGACTCCATCTGAGCCAAGATGGATTTGAGGTTTTGTGGCAGGGTTAGTGTTATTAGGTCTTTAGAAGCAGGAAACTAGGTTTTGATAGTGGTCAGGGAAATTTAATGGCTCAAAGTGAGGCAGGGAAAAGAAGCAAACACAGATTTATAGAAGATAGGCTAGGTAATGGAAGTGCTTTAGGGTTAAATTACTTGAGTAGCCCTACCTACTCTGAGAATCTTATGAGGCAAAGATATAAAAACACCCATAATGGGTTCAAATGTTTTTACACAAATGCTCAGGTATAAGAAATAAAAAGGATGAGCTTATTTGTTACATAAGGGAAGAAAGTCTCGATCTAGTTTGTATTACAGAGTCCTGGATAAGTCAACAGATTTTTAATGATACAATAGATGAATATAAACTCAACAATTATGAGATATTTTTACATGAAAGACCTAATAGACCAGGGGGTGGAATATTGGTTTATGTTAAGAAAAGCTATAGTTGTCAAATAGTTAATAATAATGATCATACTGAGATTGAGTCATTTTGGTTAGATATAAGAGATAGTGAAGGAAATAAAATGAAAGTTGGTATAATTTACAGGCCCCCCAATATTGCTATGCGAGCAAATCAATAATGCCTGCATCTCTGAGCAAGTAATTATTACTGGAGACTTTAATCTGCTGAATATCAATTCGGAAGATATGGAAGGTAATGATAGAACCACAAAACTCTTTATAAATTGCTTTCTAGATAATTTCCTCATCCAGTACATTAAAGAACCAACCCGAAATGGTTCATTACTGGATCTGGTTTTGTGTTGGGATCTAATCAGGGTAGATGTTGGTGAAATGCTCGGTAGAAGTGATCATAATATTTTAAGGTTTGAGTTATGCCAGACAGGTCCAATCCCAGATAATAGGGTCAAAACTTTTAATTATAAGGAAGGAAACTTTGAAAAACTGAGACACGAGTTACAAAAAATTAACTGGGATGACCTTTTTACTAATATGACAGCCCTTGAAATGTGGGATAAATTTAAAGAAGTATTAGACAGAATTCAAAGAATATGTATTCCACTTAAAGAGATAAGAAACTCTCGACATATGCGACCACAGTGGTGCAATAAAGAAATTAGCCAGAATATCAGAGAAAAAATAAGATTATTTAAAATTCTTAAAAGTACTGGTAGTACAATTAACTTGGAATGATATAGGATTCTTAGAGATGAGTTGAATAGATTAATTAAAGCTAGTAAGAGGAGAGTGGAAATTAACCTAGCTCAGAATTGTAACAGAGATTTAAAGAGGTTTTTGCTTTCTATAAATATAAGAAGAAAGATGGCATAGGTCCATTAGTGTCTGAGGGGAGATCAATTGTCAAGGATGAAGACATAGTCGAAGTTCTAAGTAATTACTTCAGTTCAGTATTTGTCAAAGAGAATTCAATACCAGATACTAATGACCTTGATAGCTGGACAGACTTAACAATCAATGATATCTGTTTTGACCTGGCTAAAATAAAGCACGCTATATCCTGTATGAAGCCAAATAAGTCTTCAGGGCCTGATGAAATTTCTATTAGAATACTTCAAGAAGCTTCATTTTATTTAGCCTAGCCTTTGAGATTAATATTTAACAGATCCGTAAGATATTGTTGAGTACCAATTGATTGGAAGTTGGCGAATGTTGTTCCAGTTTACAAAAAGGGAGGCAAAGCTGATGTTAATAATTGTCAGCCTGTCAGTCTTACTTCCATTGTTTGTAAAGTATTAGAAAAACTTATTAAATCTAGGTTATATGGGTATCTTGTGTATAGAAACTTGCTAGAGAAATCTTAACATGGTTACAGGCCAGGTAAATCATGCTTGACTAATTTACTGTCTGTCCTGAAATACATAACAGATAATTTGGACAAGGGCGAGGATATAGATATCGCTTATTTGGATCTTAGGAAGACCTTTGATACAGTGCCTCACAGACAGCTGTGTATTAAGTTGAGAGAAGGTGGTTTCTCTTTTAGTTTATGCAATTGGATTCGAGAATGGCTCAGGAATAGGAGGCAAAGAGTAATTTTAAATGGTACTAAATCAAAGTGGACCCCTGTGCTTAGTGGAGTACCTCAAAGTTCTGTTTTGGGTCCACTGATGTTTTATATTTTATATAAATGATTTAGAGAAGGGATTGCAAAGCAAAGTTTGGAAGTTTGCTGATGATACCAAAATAGTGGCCAGAGTAACAAGTATTGAAGGAGCAACCCATTTTCAAAAGGATCTGGATATAATCTTAGGTTGGTCGGATAGCAAACAGATGAAGTTTAATTTAAATATATGCAAAGTAATGCATATGGGTGCATATAATATGTCATTTTGTTATGATCTAAATGGTACCTGGCTGAAAAAAGTTTCAGAAGAAAAACTTGGGAATAACCATTTCTAGTAATGCTAAAGTTCACAAACAATGTCTTCAGGTTAGGAACAAGGGTAATAAAATATTGGGAATAATCAGGAGAAATGTGAGTTATAAAAGCAAGGAGGTGATTTGTAGGCTCTATAATTCGTATGTTAGGCCTCACATGGAATATTCTGCTCAAGCCTGAGCCCCTTATCATTTGGATAGGGAAATGCTTCTACCCTTATATACATCACTGATAAGACTGAGTTTAGAATAATGTATCCAAGTATGGTCGCCCTACACCAGTAGAGAGGTACAATGGAGAGCCACAAAATTGGTCACAGGTTTATCTGATTTGTCCTACCATCAAAGGTTGGACTGGCTTGACCTCACCACAGTTGAAGAGAGAAGATTAAGGGGTGACATGATTCAAACCTTTAAGATTCTACATGGTATCGACACAGTAAGAGGCAAAAAATTCCTAAAACTATTATCAAGAGAATACCACCCGAATACAAGAGGTCGCAGTCTAAAGCTTATCAAAACATGATACAGAATAGATTTTTTCAATTCGAGAGTAGTGAATTAATGGAACAGTCTGCCGGAGGAAGTTGTAACAAATCATAGGCACCCTTTATGAGCTTTAGCTCCCATGCCTCTTAACTTTCACTAGGTAAGGGGAGATATGATTGAGCTTTTTAAAATCTGTTCTGAGATGGATAAATTGGATTTTAGCAAGTTATTTGAGTTGGAAGGTAGTAATAGGACTAGGGGTCACCACTTCCAAAATAAAAAAAAAACAGAGGTGTAGGTTGGATGTTAGAAAATATTTTTCACCAATAGTGGTAGATTACTGGAATAGTTTGCCATCTGAGATGGTAGACAGTCCAAACTTAAATGTTTTCAAATGCAGATTAAATGATTATATGAGGAGGGAGGGTTAACTTTTTTTTAGAAGGGGGGGTGTATTTTGGATTCTTGCAGATGTAGTTTTATATTATTGTATATTTTGGATGATTTGGATTTTGACGACCGTTGATGATGATGCCTTTTGTTTTTGATGCATTCATGTGGATGGTTTGAATTGTAGATGCATGATCTGAAACAGTCCTATGGATGTATTTTGTGGATAAATTTTGACAGATGCGGATGACCTTTGATAGGCTCTTGTGGCTTTTGACAGAGGCAGATGACCTTTTATAGGCTCTTGTGGCTTTTGTCATCCGTGAAATTGTTATGTTATTTACTAGGGAGGTTACCTCCGTGACTGGACATCACAGTAGGGACAGGTAGGTGGAGCTCATAGCCATGACAGGCAGTCCACCTACAAGAAGGATAACTCTGATTTCAAAACCTTAGAACCACAGGCATGATTGCCTCTTCCAGAAGATCCTCTGTGAGTATATTTCCTCAATCATTCTATAACATTTTGGAGGATATTATTCTTCTTCTTGGGGATTTTGGGCATTTCAGGCTGTGGTTCCACAGCCTCTGGTGCCCAAAAGATGCCAGTATTAGGCGGTTGTTTATTTAAATTCTGTCAATCTGTCCAGTCCTCTGTCTTGAGGGCCAGGCTGGGGTCTTGGGAGCCACCAAGTAGGTTTGCTACTGTTGGCCTGTGGATGTCGAGTGATGCCAATGATTGGAGGAGAGCAGTGCGGTGGGGACAATCAAATAGCAGATAGTCTGGAGTGTCTGGTTGTGTAGGGCACCAGGGGGAGTATGGGGTGCCAGTCAGGCCCAGACTGTGCATGTGGGCATTGAGGCAACTGTGCCCTATCCTAGTCTGGTGATGGCAGTGTCTAAAGCATAGTTGGGGGAATGAGTCCACCAATGTTGGCATGTGTCCTGTCTGATGTGTCCAAGTGTCATGTACTGTAAGGCGTCTATGGGAGAGGGATGGGAGCTGGCCTGTCAGCCACAGTGTTGCCCACAATGCCGGAGAGGGATGGGAGCTGGCCTGTCAACCACGGTGTTGCCTGCAATGCTGATGTGGTAGGGGAACCACTGAAGGTGGATGTCAATATTTGAGGTTGACAGTTGATGTAGTAGTAACCTCCAGGCAGTTGCAATGGAGAGTGATGGCATGAATATGGCTGCTCCAACTGATTGGGGGGATGGAAGGCATGAACGATCAGTATATACATATGTGTAGGGAGTGTATGTACTGTGTGTGTATGAGATTTAGGAATAGGGTCCTTCCCAGTGCTGGCCAGTCAGTCAGCCTTGGACCATGGTATCTGTATGTGAAATCCCTGAGAGACTATTGAGGAAAGAGGAAACCAAGGAGTCAGTGGGGAGGTTTTTTCTAGTGTGTGGAAGGAGTGTAGGGTGGTCTGGAAGGTAGCAAAGAAGGAGAGGGGTTTGTCAACAAAGGGCATGTTGGCTTGATATGGTAGGGGTTCATGTAGTGATTCCCTATGCTACGGTGTGATAGTGAGGGTAATGAGGACTCTGCCTGAAGGGCTGTGAACAGAGAGGATCTAAAAGCTCCCAATACTATACGGAGTGCTGAATTTTGGATTACCTCCAATTTTTTTAGTAGAGATGGTGAGGCTGCTCCATAGACCTCACATCCATAGTCCAAGCAGCTCCGGATGTAAGAACAATAAAAGGGAAGGAGGGAATTCCTGTCCAAACCCCACTTGACACTTGCAAGGGACTTCATGAGGTTAAGCCTCTTGAGGCATGAGGTCATCAGGTATTGTATATGGCCGCCCCAGGTTAGGCGGGGGACATCTAATATTAAACCAAGGAATTTGTGATGGGTTTTAAAGGGGATTGGGGTCCCATTGATGGTGACCACTGGGATGTTGGGAATGCATCTTCAGGTGAAGCACAGGAGGCTAGATTTCTTGGCATTCACTGTCAGGCCCCAGCGCATTGTTCAGGAGTGGACATCATCAAGCCCACGCTAAAGATTGAGCCAAGCCTCTTTGATAGTGGGAGCAGAACAGAGCAGGAAGATGTTGTCAGCGTAGAGGAGTGCTTGTGTGTGTGGCAAGGAAGGAAAGTCAGAGAGTAAAACTTTGAAGAGGAGAGGGCTGAGATGGGAACCTTGTGGGACACCTCTGATGACAGGGTAATATTCAGAGTAGGTATCACCTAGTACCATAGAGAAGGATCTGGAAGACAGAAAGGACTTAACCATGTTAAGGGGGAACCTCTGATTCCTAGGTGGGAAACTTTTGTTACAATAGCATTATGTGAAGCGGAGTCAAAAGCTCCTAAGATCAAGGAATACTCCTAGAGTGAATTGTTTATTGCAAAATCCTTCCTCAATGTGGTGTTCTAGGTGGAGCAGGGTATCCAGTGTGTCACTGTGGGAACGAAACACATATCTGTGTTTGGGAAGGAGGTTTTGTTCCAGCCACCATATCAGTCTGTTCTGTACTATGTGTTCAGGTGTTTTCCCGAGTTTGGAAAAGAGGCCAATTGGTCTATATGAGGAAGCCTTTGAGGGGTCCTTGCCAGGTTTGGGGATAGGAAGTGTGACTGCTTGTCACCACACTGAAGGGAATATCCCTGGCAGCCATCTGTCAATAAAGACATTCAGTAGGAGGTGAGCCAAAGGATCTGGGAGGCATCAGAGGAATTCATTGGAGACATTGTCCACCTCGGTGGCCTTTCCCACAGACAGTGAGTGTAAGGCTGAGTAAAGCTCCTGTGATGTGATAGCTGTGCTGATTATGTGGCCCATATATGATGGTAGTAGGTTGGGGAAGCCAAGTATGGTGTGAATGTGGGAGGCAAGATACTCGACATAAGCTGGGTTTGGGAGGTAGCCACAGGTCCAAGGCATGCACTGCAAGTTGCATGGGAGGAAGCCAAGGTGGGAGATGTGGGAAAGGTGTGGGCTGGGGTGAGGGGCAAGGTGGTAGAGGTATAGGCAGGGAAGATAGGGGTACAGGTAATTCCAGCTGGGAGGTAACCCCTTTGGGGGTCTCCTCCTGTCCAAGTTTAGCTTGTGGAACAGCAGGCAGTGGTTGGGTTTGTGTGGAGGAGAGGCCTGGATAGTAGCAGAGTATGGCATCTTGGATGCCTTAGGGCCGAAAGCCCCAGGCTTAATGGTTCTTAATTTAGTTTTAATGTCTTTAAGGGAGTGTTTGGCTTCATGTTGCAGCTGCTGGATCTGGGTTGCCTGGAAGTTGGGTGGCGGTCACCCCCACAGAAAAGGCGGGAAGAGGACTGTGTGCATCCATCGGCATTGTGGAAGCCACTACATCTCCTACAGCGGGTTTTTCCACTACAAGAAATGTTTTAGTGGCCAAACAGAAGGCAATGAGTGTACCGGCGGACTGGGAGGGGGTGTGGTCTCACTCGGTAGGCAGCCGAGTGCAGAGCAACCCTTGCAGGAAGGGTAGACTCTGAATTTGAGACGGATGGCCATGTTGGTCATTATTTTCCCATCCCTAGCAATTTCAAGAAGGCGGAAGGCATCTACTACTTGAGTCGGATGTCCATCCAGGACTGTCAGTTTGTTTAAGATGTCCCGGTTAGTCATGTCTTGGGAGACTGAAAATCCTCCTAAAAGTGTAGTGCTCAACAAAAGTTTAGGCGGGGTGAGTGGGGGCGGACTAAACTTATGTCTAAAAATGAATGGTATAGATGAGGGTAATTTAGTCAGAAGTTTGAGGCGGATGCAAGACATCACTATATCCCTCAGTTTCCTGCTCATCCTGCCAGCGTGTGCTCAGTGTCAGCTTGGTCACGGTAGTGAGAGGACTGTGCTGTTGTGTTCTCCTGACCAACGCCATTTCGACTGGGATTTTTGTAGTTTGGGAGTGTTTGTGGTCTTATTATGGGGAAAGTAAGGCAGTTATCATCTGAAATTATTGCCCAGATTATCGCTCTCAGGGAGGCCAGTAAGCAAACTAAGGAAATAGCCAACCAACTTAAAATAAGTGATCCTGTTGTGAGGCATTACATTGCTAGGTGGAGGGAGGGAGGGTGTGAAGCCAAACCAACCTAGAAAGAGTGGTCTGGTAGGCCTCATAAGACAGCTAGGTGTGTTAGGAACGTTAAGAGAGACCTAGAGAAGTGTCCTCGTATTTCAGCCCCTAAAATTAAAATAATAGTGGTCTGTTCAGTGAGGTGTCTGTGCACACTGTTAGTTGACATGTTCATGAGCTTGGTTACACGCTCCATCAAGAACTATTCTCACCTGTGTGCAGAAGGCTCATAGGGTCGCTTATGCTCTGAAATATCTTCAGTCGGATGATGCCGACTGGCTTGACATGCTTTGGTCTGAATAAGCACCATTCACAGTGACCGAGGGGAGGGGTGGTAATGGGTATCGTAAGTGTGATAGTGACCCCCTTGATCCACACTACCTTTGTGGAACCGTGAAACCCCCCCAGTTTGTTAATGGTATGGGGTTGTTTCTCAGGCAGGGGCTTGGGGAAGCTTGTTGTGTTGTCTGCAAACATTAAAGTCAACCAGTACATTTATTATGAGCTGCTAAATGAATATCTGGAGGAGTGCTTTGAGTTAACAGGCACAAGCGTGTTACAACAGGATAGTGCCCCCTGCCACACTGCCAAATCTATTATAACCTGGCTTAAAGACTGTGAGATTAAGTTCATTGAGGATTGGCCTGGTAACAGTCCAGATTTAAACCCAATTGAGAACCTTTGGCAGGTGGTTAAACACGGGTTACAAGGGAAGGACATCAGCACTCTTCCCAAGCTGGAGAAGGAAATTAGGGCTTGTTAGGATGCTATACCTACCCAGAAGCTACATGATCTTGCTATGTCTATGCCACAACGCCTGAGAGATGTCAAGAAATGCAAAGGATGCCCAACAAAGTATTAAGGGTAAGATTAATATTTTTTATGACACTTTTATCATGCTGCAACTTGTCTGACACGCACCCGGCCTAAACTTTGTCGAGCACTGTAGGTTGGGCCGATACTGATTATTTGCTGATATATTGTGCAACCTTAATATATATATATATATATATATATATATATATATATATATATATATATATATATATATATATATATATTCCAGGAGTGAATTTAAGTAAAGGCAATATGGGCACCTACCCATGGCATCATTTTTGGGGGAGGATGTTCTTTAGCAGCACTGCTGCTAGAGGTGGTTCACCACTGTATATATCAAAGAGCTTTCCATGGCAACTTTAGGGCATTTGGGAATTGTTACTTATTGCACATTCGTATGGTAGTGAAAATGTTAGCCTGATACCGCACAAGTTAGCAATTGGTTAAATAGAATATACTCATCTGTAAATGTTATTTATATCAAGAAAGATGTTTACTCTAATGCAACTATTTTTTATTTAAAAAGGCATCTCAAAACTAGGATTTATTTCTCAAAGTGATTATCCTTTGTTTGTGTAACCCTGCTCTTATAATTGAAGTGTTTTCATTCATTTTGCTTCATATTCAGTATATTAAATTTAAATATTTATAACTCAAAATGTGTTTGGATTTGGGAATTATCTGAGTATTATTAAAAAAAAATCAAAAAATATTTCTAAACAATTTAGTTAATGGATAATTTTTTCTAAGGTTAAATAATTTAAAGTCTTTTTCTGATAGCTTATTAGTTCTGTTATCATATTTTCTATTGGAGTAAGTAAATAAATATAGTAGCGATTTGGTTAGTTTTTGGTTTAGCAAGTTGATTTCTAATGTATGAAGAACTAGGTTTTTGTTCGTATTTCCAACCTTTTGTTTAGATTGAGTTTGTTTTTCTGTTTGTTAACATGAATATCCTCTAAAATATAATAGAAAGAGTATGGAAACAAAGCAGAATGCTATATGTTAGCTTTCTAGATATATAAAAAGCCTTTGATAGACACTTGAAGATAGATCCAGACATATTACTTACAGAAGACTTCATGGAAGAGGCTTATGCCTGTGACTCCAGATCTATATTATCAACCTGCGGCAGCGTGTGGTGGATTATCTTTGACTTGTAATTGTATTTCAATTCTTGATTAAACCAAAATTTATCAAGTCTGACCTCAAACTGGTTGACTGATGCTGCTGCAATCACCCACTCAGGCAACTGATTCCAGTTATTTATCACCCTACACGGGAAAGCATACTTCCTTATATCCAGCCGTGACCTTGTCTTAAAAAACTTCAGTGAATTTCCCCTGCTGATGTTTTCTTCTCGAAGTTTCAATATGCCTTGACTACATTCCCCATCATATTTTCCAGTGAGTATCTTGTAGGTCTCTATTAAGTCTCCCTGTGCTCTTCTGTATGCCAGTGTTGGTAGGTTCAGCTTCCTTAGTCTCTCTTCATAATAAGTCCTTTAAGTTCTGGCACCATCCTTGTAGCCCTTCGTTGCACGTTCTCTACCATCTCAATGTCTTTAACCAGGTGAGGACTCCATACCTGATTAGCATACTCTATATGTGGTCTTACTAAAGCTACAAACAAAGCTTTAAATATCGTTGCATCCAATGTAACAAAGGTCCTTCTGATTATTCCCACTAATTTGTTGGCTTTATTTACTTTCTCTGCCAGGTGATCTACACAACTCAATTTATCATTGATTATTACTCCCACATCCTTCTCAGAAGTAATCTTTTTCAGCTGCTTGTCCATTTGGTAGCCTTGATCTTCAATAGTCGTTCTTCCTATTCTCATATAACTACACTTATCCAGATGAAAACTCAACAACCATTTTTCACTCCATGAGTATACCTCCTGCACATCCTGCTGCAGCTTTTGACAATCCTCTAGATCTTTTATGCATCTAAATATCTTTGTGTCGTCTGCATACAGGTATACTTCGCTGTCATTTACTATACTATCGGGGAGATCATTGATAAACAAAACAAACAACAATGGTCCGAGAACAGTGCCCTGCGGCACTCCACTTGTCACTGGCTTCCATCTTGACATTTCCCCCTTCACCACCACTCTTTGTTGTCTTTGTGTTAGGAATGCTGCAATCCATTTTACTGAATAGTCTTCTATGTGCAACTCTATCGAAAGCCTTCATAAAATCACAATATATTACATCCACTGCATGTCCATCATCAATAATTTCAGTCCATCTGTCCAGAACCTTTATGAGCTGTAGCACCGTTGATCATCCTGAGATAAAGCCATATTGCTTGTCACTAAATAAACTATTGGTTCTCATGTGTGCCATTATCTCCTCCCTTATCATTGTCTCAAATATCTTACAGATTATACTTGTTAAACTGACTGGCCTATAATTCTCTGGATCACACTTGGAACCCTTTTTAAATATACGAGTAATATGAGCAATTAGCCAATCTTGAGGAAGTTCCTTATGTTTAAAGGAGTACTGATAAAGTATTTCTAAAGGCACTACTAATTGTTCCATAGCTTCTTTTATAATCCTAGAGTGGATTCTGTCAGGTCCTGCGGATTTGTGCCTCTTTAGATTTTTAATGATCTTCTTAATTTTTTCCTTATTAATTTCCAGGTGATTCAGTGTTGGTACATTTTTCATCACACAATATGGTACCTCATCTTCTGGCTCCATGACAAACACCTTCGAAAATTGCTTTGCTAAAACTTCAACTTTTTCCAGATCACTTTCAGTTTTTCCATCTTCAGCAGTGCCCTTGTATAAGTCAGGAATCCTTGGTTTCCTTTTTGTCTTAGTCTGCACATATTTCCAAAATATTTTAGGATTATCCTTCACATTTTTTGCAATCTCCCTTTCTTTTAGTTTTACAGCATTTCGGGTTTCTTTTCCAATTTGATTATTCAGTTTTCTGTACTCCTTCTCAGTCTCTAAATACTCGTTCTTAGTAGATACATTCAGATTACTCTTCAAGGATTTCATTCTCATCCACAACCTCTGTTTCTTCTTTATCTTAGACCATAATTTGTTATTCATTGGTAGATTGCTATTCATCCTTTTCCTGGATTTATTTAAATTCCCCATCTTTCTTGTGGGTACAATCTTATCTATTGCAACATACAATTTTGACTTGAATCTGCTCCACATTTCCTCAATATTGGTAGCCTCGGATAGGTATTTCACCCAGTCAATATTAATACTAAGTTCCCTTCTCAGCAACTCATAATCTGCTTTTTCATACAAATACATAGTTTTTCTATCATGAGCCACGATCTCCTCCATATTACATGTAACTTTTATCACAGCATGATCACTTCTCCCCAGTGGATTTCCAATCATGACCTCTTCAACTATTGATTCTTCATTTGTGAAAAATAAATCTAGGGTATTACCCACATTTACACCCCTTATTCTTGTAATTTCCTCCACATGCTGGGTCAAAAAGCAATCGCGCACCTTTTCCACAAATTTTGTTCCAAAATCATTCATTACAGTGTTAGTCGTGCAATTTTTCCAATTTATTTGTGGCAAATTAAAGTCTCCCATCAAAATCTTAAATGTAGCCTTCATCTCAGTTACCTCTTGCAATAAATCCAGCAACAGTTGGTCATTTTCCTCCTGGCTATTTGGACTCCGATATACTAGAGTTAGGTTAAGTTTCTCTCCTTGAAGCATAATTTCCAGACAGCAATACTCACAGAAACATGAAACCAAATCCCCCTTACTATACTTAATGCCACTTTTCACATATATCAAGAGACCTCTACCTTCATTACCCAAAACATTACTTTCCTCTATCTCATACCCTTCGATGTTGTATTCTTCAAGTTCCCTTCGATATCTAAAGTGCTTAGGTTTAACTTCAGAGAGGGCAATAATGCTTGGCTTATCACTTAATGTATCAAGTAACGACCTTAATTCTAAAAACTTACCAAAAGTATATACATCCACATTTGTAAATATAATGCTAAACTTTCTATTTACATTATTTACATTCTCAGCACATGATGTACTTGAGTCAATTTCTACTGTGGCTGTGGTCTTTGATCCTCCACCTTGATGACCCTTCGGTTCCAGGGTGGACCTCTGACTACATGCTTCCCCTCTCCCATATCTGTTAAGTTTTTTGCCTTCTTTAACAGTTCTTTGTCCCTTTCTCTCTCTCTCTTTGTTAAATCATAGGCCACTCTAAAAAATTTCAAGTTTTCATCCTTGCCCAATTCTTTTATTTTTCGGAATATATCATTTCTCACTTCTGAGTCAGTGAGTGCAGCCAGTATTGGGCGATCTCGGCCTTCTACCTTTTTCCCAAGCCTTATCACTCTCATCATATTATCCTCATGAACCTCACATGTATTCAGAATTTTCTTAACAATCTGTCTGTCATAATTGATTCTTTCCTGGAACATGTTTGAATTGCTTTCAGGGACATTGTACACCACAATGTTGTTTTCTCTCTTCTTCTTATCATTTAGTTCTTCCAAAACTGTAGTCATATCCATTACCTCCTCTTTTTTCTGAGATGCCTGATGTCCTCCAATTGCCCCATATACTACATTTACTTCATCAGTACTTGATTTCTTTATTTCAAGTATATTGATTTCAGCTCTCTCCATCCATGAACTCAATTCTTGTAGTCTCCCTGTCCCCATTCATATGTTCATTAGTATCCACTGATCTAGCCTCCAGTACTGCTACTCTAGCAGTAATGTTGTTAAAATCTTCTTTATCCATTTTGACTGTCTCTCGTATCTCCTTAACCTCTTCCTGCAATACATCTTGTTTCTCAATTAAGTCTGCTTGTATCTTCTCCAGTTTCTCAATATGAGATTTTAATTTTGCACATCCTTTCTTACAGGAGACGCAGTGCCATGTAAACTGGGATCCTGCCTCTTCTTCCACCATAAACTTATAAACATCCTCAGGTATCCTCTCACATTTGGCATGATACCAAGTCACACAGATATCACATAAGAGTGCCATATCATTATCTCTTACCAGTCCACTGCATCTCCCACAGCAATCACCTGCATTTTCTGTTTCCCTTGAAGACGCTTCCGTTGTTGTTCCACCCACTTTTCGTCTTTCTCCACCAGAGTCCATCTGTTTACTCGCCATATTTCGCTAGATCACCAATATAAATGCAAATTTAAAGTATACCTTATGTTCAAATATATCTCAAGCAAGCTTATGGTGTCTAAAGATGATACTATATAGCAGCAAACAACCTCAAAGGCATGAATTCAAGAGAGCACAAGCAACACATCCGCCACATGCCACCTTAATCAATTGTTAAGATTAGCGTCACATGATTTATGAACCATTTGGTAACACTTCAGATTCGTGGCGCACGGTAGATGGCGCTGTTAGTCGGCTACAATTTTGGGCTACAGCATATCTCTTATGACGTCAGACGGTAGCGTCAGATGTGAACAATATCGGCGTAATATTTTTTGGCATAAGTATATACTGGGGGGCTGCGCCCCCCAGACCCCCCCCAATTGATTGAAACTCAGGGTCATCGTAGGGTGGTCCCCTGCAGTGCTTACTCCCCCACGAGCAGCTTTTTACTGGCAGAAAAAACGTAACCTAAAGACAAACAATACTAACTTCAAGCGGGCGGGTATAATTCTGCTATGGCTAGCAGAAATTCGTGGAACCGCTCTTTGATACTGGAAAATTTCTTCACGAAAAGAGCGGTTGCGAGATAGCCAGCAGAATGTTTACCGTTTTCGTTTAAATAGAACTTATCACAACGAAACAGTAAATTTTCCGAAAAATGTAAATTCGCACTGTATTTTGGGCATTTTATAGTTTTCTTAATTAATTTATGAGCCTCTAGATAATCTAAAAGTTTTTCGCGGTTATGCAAAATAAAGCCAAATTCGAATAATGACGAAGCACAAGTAGAGCACGCAGACGACATAACTAAAAAAAATTTTTTTGCAAAACGGGTCATAGCTACGACGTTGCCAGTAAGAAGCTGTTATCGTTCGTAACAATACAAAATATACGAAAACAAAAAAAAACAATAAAAGACATCAAGAAACCTTACCTAACTTAGAAAAAACTATAAACAAGCAGAGGCGCAGATATTTAGTAAATAATACAAACTAAAAGTTACAAATCCCCAAGACTGCTCAGTCTTGGCAGAGACACTTCAACGCTCTTCAAGAATTTTCGAAAGTCCTACATTTTTTTCGCTGCTCAGCTTCGTAGTTGGAAGTAGGTGAAAAGACTCTCTGCACCGGTACGCTTCAAGACCGCTGACCATTTGCCACCCTCCTGTGGCAACGCGGGCGTACACGCGCGCGCGCGCGCGCGCGCGAGGAGGAGGAATTATACGAAGAATTTACTGGAAATCGCCGATTTTTGCGTCTTAAAGTTATATCAGCAGCACACCCCGTTCCTGATAACTCTTCTGCCAGTCGAGGCCTGTAGAGACCACCGGTTTCTGTCGTGTCCGAACCCCGGAAGGAAGCCCTACAGGGGGCGCGAAGAAGGGGGCCCCATTTGGGGGCGGAGTGGACAGGACCGGCAGGTGGGCCCTTATAGACAATTTAGAGTAGGTAGGGCAGAAAGAGGTGGAACGGGAAGTCGGTAATAGGTACACTTCATCGGACTTGGAAGACTTCCCAAGAAGAAACTCCCCTTGAGGGCCGTCATGGACGACCCCAGGGGTGAGTATAGAATCCCGCTCTGGGTAAAGGAGCGATGTCCAAAACCGTCGAGGGAGACGGTCTTCGAGACCATCTTTGCTTCCATCGGAGTTGCACTCTGCCGGTTAGTGGATCAGTCATACGGATATATGGCTATCTGCGACGGCCCCCAGGACGTTGATAAGCTCCTCAGCATCGAATCCCGCGCCAAACTCGACGAGATCAGACTTGCCCCCAAAGTCCCACCCCATGTGTCTGCCCGCAGGTCGATCATCTGCCGTCGCCTGGACCCCTGGGTTGGTGCGCATACAGCCGAAGAGATAATGACGGAGATTGAGGCGAAGCAGAGCTGGGCGAAATTGGACGAGGTGTACAAATTTAAGAACCGAGACGGAGGTGAATACACACACCTATTCAAGGCCACCTTCCAAACATCCGAGATGGCTTCCAAGGCAGCCGAAGCAGGCTTGATAATGTTCTGCACTAAGGTCTCTGCTTCATGCATAGAGCGGGAGACTTTCGTCTCCGTGCAGGTCTGTTTTTCGTGCTACGCCTTGGAGAAGCATGCGACAAAGGACTGTAAGTTCCAGGGAAAGGTGTGCTCGGAGTGCGCCGGTTCTGACCACACATGGAAGGAGTGCCCGAATGGAAATGACAAAAAGTGCCTCAATTGTCACGGCCCCCACCGCACCCTCTCGATGTCCTGCCCCATGAAGAAGAGCCTGGTGATGGACAAAAAGAAGAGCATGCAAGAGGAGAAAACCCGCAAAGCAAACACCAGCTATGCACAGGCGGCCAAGAGCCAGGAGAAAGACAAGACGGTACTCCAGCTTGACCCGTCGATGAACCTGGATTTGGTGATGTGTGTTGTTCACGCTCACTTCGTGAACATTGCTAAGCCCGGTAGCTACGCCACCGAGCTGAATAAGATGCTCACCCAAAACGGGATGAAACCCATGTGGTTTCCCGACAACCCCCCATCAAGCGAGCTATACCAGACCCAAACAGGGAGCAAAACCATTACGACGCCGAGAAACAGATCTGCATCAAGAGACCCCCGACTTAACAAACGAGATGCCTCCGTGTCCTCCGGAAGGATGGAGGTCGACCAACGAACCCAGAGAGAGACCCCGACCAAGAACAAAAGCCAGCAAAACAAGAACGCTAAGGAGAGCGCGCAGTCTACTTCCAAACCCAAGACCACCGACTTCAACCTGAAGATTTATGCCTCACCATCGGCTCCACTTCCGCGTTTGACGAAAGTGAAGGAGATAGTTGAGGGGGTGGTCAGAGGCAAATATAAGTGGGACTACGACTGCGACTCTGATGAGGATGACCTACTCTCAGCACTAAGAGATGGAAGCATCGAGCTAAGTCCCGAATCCTGCTTCAATCTCTCGCAAGAGCAATTTAAGAAGAAGAGATCTGGTAGAGTAAGATCACCCGCAAGAGGAGAGCCGGCCAAAATACAGAACCTCCAAGAAAACTAAGGATGAATTATAACGTGCGGATAGTGAGCAAACTCAAGATCTTCTCACTCAATGTAAACGGATGGGAAGGTAAAAGGTTTATATACAACAACATCATCAGAGAGGTAGACCCAGATATTGTCCTGATCTCGGAGCACGGCCTCGACGGAAACTCCAACCCCGTCAGAATCCACAATTACAATACCATCACCACCAGCCACACCAACGGAAGGTTCGATGGTGTTGCATTGGCTGTGCGCAAGGGCATCAAATACAAAGAGGTCACCGACCTGGAGGAATCGTATCTTGCGGTAAAGATCAGCACGACGATTGATGACCTCATCATAGCGGTGGGATATCAACCCCCAAGACGATCGTACCTCCCCATCCCCAACTTCCTACGTTTATTTAGAAGGAACCACTCCGCCATCCTGATCGGCGACCTCAATGTCAGATGTAGAGAGGCCGGTTATACCTCGGCATTTAATGGATCAGGAGCCTCCCTGAGCCTCCTTTTGGAACGGGACGTAGTGCAAAGAGTCGGCCCGGATTTCCCTACGTACCTGACCAGGAGGTCCTCCACGACGCCTGACATCATCCTAACCAATGCCAACTTCATCTTGAACCATGCGACAGTCCCGGGTCCGTATACTCCATCAGACCATATCAGTATGGTCACCACGATCTCAACGTCCCCCATTCAAATCAGTGTCCCATCTCACAGGAGCATACCCAAGGCGAACTGGGAGGGGTACAGGCGAGTCCTGTGCGAACACCAGGAGGAACGCTTCGATGAGCCTACGCTCGAAGATCTCGACAGACGCTTGGAAACCATCATGGAGAAGTTAACTGAGGCGGACAGAGTAGCTATCCCACGGGTCGAGTTTAGAACCCTCCCAGCGCCACGTTGGGATGCAAACATCATCCGGCGAAAAGATAGGCTGAGGGAGCTAGTCGAGGAGATCCGGGTGTATGGCAACTCGGCCATTCGTCATAGGGAGTTCCGGGATATTCGCCTTGAACTTAAACACCTAATCAGCGAAAAATCCAGGGCTCTCTGGGACGACATGATTGATGGCATGGATGCCGAAAGTGACCCCAAGAAATTTTGGACCCAGCTCAGGAGGCTAAGTGGCACTCTGCCCACCAAGTCGAGGATTACCATCAAATTCGACGGTGTGCGGGTCACTGATGACCAGACCATCGAACGCCACTTTAGAGAACATTGGAAGAGAGAGTTCAACATCACGGAGGAGGAGAACGAAGACTTTGACATGGAATACGAAGAAGAGGTCATGGCATACTTGGAGGAACGCGGACCGGCCCTGACACCCTACCACTATGTGGACGTCACTCGTCGGGCGACGGAAGAAGGCCGTCCCTTTACCGCTGAGGAGTACGAGGCAGCACTAAAAAGCTTCAAACAAAAGGCTCCAGGGATCTCTGGCATTACTAAGGCCCATCTCATGAATGCGCCCCCGGACTTCAACATATCGATCCTAAACCTCTTTAACGCATGCCTAAACGCTGGGTACTTCCCTGACTCGCTTAAGAGGGCCAGGATGATTTTCCTTCCGAAACCTGGCAAGCCTAAAGAGGAAATTAAGAGCTACAGGCCGATATCCCTGCTTGAATTCATCGGCAAGCTGTTTGAGAAATTGATTAATGACCGGCTGATGGGGTACTTGGATGCGGAAGGACTCTATAACACGCAGCAGCACGGCTTCCGCAAAAAGCTCGGAACGGAAACGGCACTTGCCGTGATGACCGAGTATATTGCTATAGCGAAATCAGAGGACAAGAACGTCGATGTGGTGCTTCGTGACGTATCGTCGGCGTTTAATAAAGTGTGGATACCTGGCCTCAAGAAGAAGATCAGTGGCCTAGGCATGGAGGCGAACATCACGAGGCTCCTGTGCGACTACCTTGAGGACCGAGAGGCTGTCATTAGTATAAATGATTACGAAGGGCAGCCTTTCTCCATGTACACCGGGGTCCCTCAAGGTGGGTGCCTGAGCCCGACTCTGTACACGTTGTACACGAGTGATCTCCCCGCACCCACTCAAGACTACGCCCTGTATGTCCAGCTGGCGGATGATATAACACAGATAATAACCAGCGACTATCGGAACCCAGCGGACATAGCGAATAGAACGGCAGGCGAGATCCAGAACCTCAACGCCTACGAGTGCAGGGCCAAAATTCGCACAAACGCCGAGAAGTTCAAGGTCCTCCCCATTGGACGTAGAAGGACAGCGGACGTATTGGTCAGGGACGAGTTTTACCCATACGCACGTGAGGCTCGGGCCCTTGGGCTCGAGGTTACGGCCAATGGGTATAGCAGACATATGGAGAAAAAGGTGTCCCAGGCTAAAAGGAGTCTACAGTGCCTCTATCGATTTCGCAGGCTCTCCTTCAAGAACAAGAGGAAGCTGTTCATGAGCCTGGTGAGGCCAGTTCTCTTGTACCCCGTCATTCCCATGCACCTAGCCAGCAAAACTCAACTTAGGAAGGCCCAAGCAGTGCAGAATAGGGCACTGAGATACATATTGGACTTCAGTTTATTGGACTTCGTACCCTCGAGAGTTCTGCATGACCTTGCTGGGATCGAACCCCTTAACATGACCCTGCATAAGAGAGCAAAGGATGTATGGTCCAAAATCAACGCCTACATGCCTGAAGATATTCTTCAAAAGTTAAGACTCCCCGACTTCGGAAACCGACACGGTCACTATCGACGCGACTTCGGCAGCAGCCAACTGCGTACGCAGGAGGACGCTGTCCCACTCTACAGATAAGATACACCCGGAAAAATTTCAAAACCCCAACAGAACGCTCAACTACGAACTGAGTACATGTGACCATGTACGTTAAAAAAAAAAAAAAAAAAAAAAAAAAAAAAAAAAACCAACGAGTAAAAAAAAAAAAAAAAAAAAAAAAAAAAAAAAACTATCAACTTAAAAGATCCAAAAAGGACACCGAACATACAGACAGTTCATGCATAGCGTTAGCAAACAAGTGATCTCTGCTGTCACAACGAACGAACTCAAGAATACAAAGGCTTGAATGCTCCCACGCAATACAAACGAAGATTGTTAAAACAAAGAAGCAGTAATGAAGCCATTGCCAGACGTACTGGCACACCAACTCTCTTACTAAAAAACCACTTTTTCTAACTTTACTCTCTTACTATCTCACACCTATTTCCCATCTTTTACGAAACTTGAACTTGAACTTGAACAAATCCCCAAAACAACAAAACAATATAACGCCGTGATTGGTCATATCTGAGGCTACCGTCTGACGTCATAAGAGATATGCTGTAGCGCAAAATTGTAGCCGACTAACAGCGCCATCTACCGTGCGCCACGAATCTGAAGTATTACCAACCATTTTTGCTACCGTTTTTCTATTTTCTTTGCATTTTTCAGCTTTTCACGCTGTCCAATCATTGATGTACATTTTCAAATGTGTGGGTACATGTGAAACATGCTTCTTTTTAGTGTTTTGGTTTATAATTTTGCTTTTTTTGTTTTAGTAGTTTTTGTTTTGTTTGTTTCTGTTATCTTCTTAGTATTTTATTAGCATTTCAAAATACTATCACATCTAATAGCCCCTATTTTATCACTGTTAGATTTGTTATTAATTTTATAATAGCTAAAGAATTTTCTGGATCTTTATTATTTTTTTGCTAAATTTAATTTCTGCCGCCCTTTCAGGTCAACCTATAATAATTAAAATTGTCAGAAGTACTTTCTCTCTGTAATCTCTGGTATGCCCTTTTCTTCTCAAAGATTTTCAAAGCCATCTCCTGATTCCACCACAATGGCTTCCTACATTCCTTCCTAATAGCCTTCATTGGAATATACTGCTCATAGACTATTTAATATAGTCTTAAAAGTGTCCCACATCTCATAAGTATTCTTCCCCTTGAATTCTATATCCCACCTAATCTGATTTAGCAAGTTTCATAATTTATCATAATCTCCCCTATAAAAATTTGGAGTTTTTTGTGTACTTTGTTAATGTTCTATCTTTCACTATTCCCAAGTTAAAATGAACCATCTGATGATCACTATTTCCCAATTATTCCCTGACAGACAATTCCTGAACCAAGTGATCATTATTTGAAAGAACCAGATCTAATATATTGGCACCCCTTGCTGGCTTATTAACAAATTTAGTCAAAAAATTATACTCAAAGCATTCTATAAACTTACAACTTGCTCTATCCATTCCTATCATATTTTTCCTGTCCATAGAATTTAAATTAAAGTCACAAAGAATAACTGTATCTACTTCACATCCTTTACTTATTTCATAACATAATATATAACATAATTTCACGGATAACAAAAGCCACAAGGGCCTATCAAAGGTCATCTGCATCTGTCAAAACCCACCCACAAAATGCATCCATAGGATTCTGTAAGATCATGCATCTAAAATATACAATTTAAACAATCCATAGGATTGTGTCCGATCATGCATCTACAATATACAATTCAAACCATACACAAGAATGTGTCAAAAACAAAGAGCATCATCATCAAGACTCGTCAAAATCCAAATCAATCGTAATATACAATAATAAAAAAATGCATCCACAAGAATGAGTCCAGAAACCCCCCAAAGTTAACCCTCCCTCCCCATAAAATCATCTAATCTGCGTTTGAAAACATTCAAGTTTGGACTGTCTACCATCTCAGATGGCAAACTATTCCAATAATCTACCACTCTATTGGTGAAAAAATATTTCTAACATCCAACCTGCAACTTTGTATTTAATTTTTAAGTGGTGACCCCTAGTCCTATTACTACCTTCCAACTCAAATAACTTGCTAAAATCCAACTTATCCATTGCACCATTCTATCCAGGTGGTCTGTAAAAGGCTCCCAAGTGTATTATCTTATTTTTACTGACCCTAATATCTATCCACAGTGACTCAACTTCTTCTTGCTTTATAGAATTATTTAGATTTGAAGAAATGCTATTTCTGAAAATAAATGTACATATCATAACCCTGTAGTTCAAATTCACTCACATTGTCATTAAATTTATTTTCAGTGACCCATGATTCTATTACACATATTATATCTATATCTTCATCAATAATATAACTAAATAACTCAGCACTCCTATCCCTTAAGCACCTCTTTTTAGATTTTTAAATTTTTTTTTAAGGCCCATCTGGCAACTGCCCACTTGGGCATAAGTCGCCGGAAACACGACAGCCTAGAACTAGGATACTTTAAAATAAAAATATGAAAACATAACAATGATAAAAATTGGAAAAACTTAACAATTAGGAAGCAATCTCCAGCAGCTGGGGGATGGGGTCCCCCTTACCCCAGGGCAGGAGCGTGAAACCTACAAAGAAAACAATAACAAACAAAAAACAAAACAAAAAAATAGAACCTTCTTAAATAAAGGAGAGAAGCCCATCCTCCCCAAAAAAGTCAACAAGTCCACGAACTAGTCCCGAGCACAAGGGACAGGCGATAGCGACTCCGCCCATCCCGGTACCAGTACAGGTATCGTGCGCGAAGATAACCCAGAGTGGGACATTCAACAAGAATGTGCCAAACAGTCTGGGAGACGACGCAGTCGTCGCAATAGGACGTTGGTGAGCACTCCATCAGATAGCGATGTGTCACACGAGTGTGCCCGATTTAGAGACGACAGAAAGCAACCTGAAGCCGTCACTGACTTGAGGGATAGGTCCATGGGAACAGTCACAGCGCAATGGCACGCAACTTTAAGTTCCCTTCGACCGTCTCCCATCTTCTTTGCCAAGCAGTCCGAAGAGCTGCCCATATTCCTGCCATCTAGTCGGTGTAAGGAAGGGCGAAACGCTGGTTCGGTCACAGAGTCCTTGCGGACTCTTTGGCGCGCTTAATCTCCGCAATTCCTACATGTCCAGGAACCCAGCAGAAGATAATCTCGATATCCTCCCAGCTCGCCAAAACCGTGGCGTCATGGAAATTGCGAACCAGGGGATGCGCTTCATTTTGGCATATTGCCAAGTGCCCAAATGGGGTGTCTATAAGCTTGACGAGTGCGACGTTTAACTCCCCGTACACCTTTGCAAAGAGTTCCCCACGATCAGGTTTTGACCGGGGATAGTCCTTAGACTTATTCGAAGGGTGTCACGGGTCATGTTATTGTTTGTCCTTTGTCTCAACCTATTTAGTGAATGTGGCAGTTATAGTGTGAGAGCGGAAAAGAAAGCAAAAAAAAATATGTCCAATGCCACTTTACCTTGTTTCTGTGATGGACGTTTCTTCCTTTTCTTCTTACTTGTCGTAATCCGTTTTGGCGGTGTTTTTCTTTTACTGGCGGTGGCCCTAGTTTGGTCTTAATTTAGCACTCGACTTCCCATTGGAGTTTACACGTGAAGAAAACTTATCTAGATTTGAAAGTTATATCACGAAAAACTTTGGGCGTTTTACACACTTCACTTTACTTTGCCGCCTTTGCCTATCAGAACATACGAGAGAGAAGTAATAATAATAATAATTATATATTATCACTCTTAACAATCCTCTCCGTTGAGCGTCTTACATCTTACGTCTTGATAAAGTTAGAAAGAGTAGACAGTAAGAGTAGAGTGGACAGAAGTTGTTAGGTAAAGTGATGAAAAGGAAAATGTTGAGTGTTATTTGAGGTTGCTGCGTGACCAACCATCTCTTGAATATTTCCTTTTGCGCTCTTCAGCTATTCTTAGTTATTATGTGTTAGTGAAGGCTCTCACGCCTCTATTATTCTTTGTTTTTGGCTTCTTCACTATGCGGTTCTTTCTGCATGTGTGTGTCGCATTGTTTCTTCTTTTTATTTCATATACAACACTTTATGTTTTATCTGGAAATTGGTTCGGGCTCTTCAAGTGGTTTGCCACTTCGGAATTTTCCATATTCGTTATTTTGTATTCTATGAGTCTACCTATTGCTCTTTTCTCCACTTCATCGATAATCCCCTCAAATATTTCTCATACCTTTCTTGCTAATTCATGTAGAACTACATTGATCTCATCCATATCTATTTCTTGATGTAAACCACTCTGCCTTCGATGTTCTTTTCTAGTATTTGTAATAAGTAATTCTCTGCAGCTTAATAATATTCAATTTGTACAGCCTATTTAGTGGTATCGTTGGATATAGGAGTATTGATCGGTACAATGAATTGTATAATTGAATTTTATTACTCCTGCTCAGGTCTCTAAGTTGGTATATCTGGCTCAAGCTTGCCTTTGCCCAACCTATTTTCCTGGTCGCATCCTCGTTTTAGCCATTTGTTACTTTCATGCCAAGAACTGTGCCTTCTGCGCGGTACCTATATTCTTCGTCATTGTTCTCCTTCTTATTATTGGCACGATTGTGAATTTGTATGTGTTTGTACGTATCTTCCATTTCTTTTCGTAATCGTTTTTATTTTTAATCTTTGCCGCAGAGATTCTAGCCATTGTTGGTGGGTGTATATATTGGATATTAGTTATTATGGTTATATCGTCTGAAACTGTATATATGTTGACGCAAAAACCGGATCTGGTAGGTCCTTCGTATATATTGTATAAAGGGTAAGACTAAAACATCCCCCCTGTGGGACACCTTGTCTAAGTTCAAACTCCGGTCTTTGGTATCCTTCTATCTCTATATAGGCCGTCAGGACGTGACGTAGTCGCACAGGCACTTGGTCAGGATTGATGGGAGTCCTAACCTTTTTATTTTTAATAAAATCCTAACCTACACACCTTGTCGAACGCCTTTGTTAATCTCGTGTTATAAAGTCTGAATAATTTTTGTCCTAATTTGCTTTAGCCAGAGTTTTGACGAGGAGGGCTGACATCATCTCAGTGACTCTAGCATTTTTTTAAATCTGTATTGGCACTTTAGAATTAGATCGTTTTCCTCCAGATCGTGGACCAGTCTTCTGTTTATTAATCTTTCTAATATTTTGGCTATTATCTCCAATATCGTTATAGGTCTGAAGTTACCTGGTAAAGTTAGTGGTTTGGCAGCTTTGGGTATAAATATGGGTTTTCTACTCTTTGGGGCATCAGGAAAATACGCCGCGCTAATTGCTGCATTACATAGGACTATAAAGTTCTTAAGGAAATCGTCTGGTGCTTTAGTTGGATTCAAATCAGCGTCAATGAATTCAATGAGCAGGTCCCATCTTGTCCCCCCCCCCTCCTCTATTTGGCAGTTGTCGTTATTATTTCATCCGTTATTTTTTGCAGCCTTGCCCTGCCCCCCCCCCCTTTTGTGGGGCCATACTGTTCCAGCGTTTCCGTGAGTAGTCTGTATTCCCTCTCCAGTGCAGCAATTTGAGATGTGCGCATAGGGAGCGGAATAGCCCGCTACACTGTTGTTCTTATCACGAAGTTTTTATCCGCATCGACGAGCGCTTTAAGTAAGTTGTCGGTAGCTACATCGATTTTCTCCAGTGTCGCTTCACTTTAATTAGGCTGCTGGTACGTAGTAAGTTCTTCAGCGTAACCACGTCAGTTTGTGTATTTGTAGCTTTTTCTCAACAGCCATTTCACCTGTATCAGCATAGTCATTATGACCATCTTATGGTCGCTGGTGGACGTCGGCCCTTTTTATATCAGGTATTTGAATCTAAATTCAGGCGACATTAGAACAATATCGGGTTTGGTTGCTCTTCTTCGCCCAAAATATGTTGGAAAATCCTGTCCCACTATCTCTACAACGCCTCTTTCGATTAGTGTGTCCAGGATTCTACCAATGTTATTGAAATAGTCGGTATACCCGGACGACCTGAAGCGAGTATTTAGATCGCACATAAATATTACTTGATCCTTTTGTGCAAAGTTCGTTTAGTAAATTGTGAAACGGCAATCAATTTTTCCTGGGGGGCTGATATCCTGTCATTACTGTTATAGGGCCTGTGGTAGTTCCAACTTTAACCGTTGTTGATCCGTTGAGCGTCACGGAACCCCCGGTTTATATATGCCTATGACTGAATATTACCCTAACCATTGTCTGAGCTCATCGCTGATTCATCAGTTTCTTGATGAGACCAGGTCAGTATGTGGCTCAGCCTATACTAGTGAAATTCTTTCCCTCTATCTTTTCACGTAAAGGAGTCAAAGGAATGAAAACACCACTTGCTCGACCACGTTCCGACCTATGTTAAAGAAGCCGGAGTTGATGTTCATGTATTTTGACGTAGCTATGAACGCTGCTCCCACTGACTGCTCTTGGTTTCCTCCAGTTAATGAGGTGGTCAGTATTTCGCATGTGTTCGGTGAGGGTGTTGCTGAACCACCTTCCCGGGATATCCTGCCAGTGCTTCCTCTCTCTGGTGTCCAGTTCTCAGTGTGTCTCACCAAAGTAAGCCAGGTGTCAGAGTCTTCGACTTTGACACCAGCTTTAAGTTGGTATTATTTTCGTCAAATTTTCCTTTTAAAGGCAGAGCTATTCTTTCACCAGGGAACAAAAATTATTAAAACTCTATCTAAACCCTCCCTTGTTATATAATCTACTTTACTATCCATTTTCCACCTTAAAGTGTCCTATGTCCAATTTTTGTTACAATGAGGAAGTTCCAGAGGAGCAAGACGTCAGTTATAAAGAAGCATGCACCACTTGTGGTTTCTCTTATTAGTTCTCCCTCTCCGAAAGAGGGAGAGAGACAGACAGACAGACGGACGGAAAACCCTCATCAAATTATGCATAAGATTTTATTGAAAGCAGAATTAGTTACGTCTTCAAAAGTTGTCAGCTGTATGTTAATAAATCAATGCAATGCGAACAAACTATATAAAGGCCATGAAGAAACCACAATTAATAAAATTGGTACAATGCAATACAAAATAAAATAAAAACATTAGAGGAATATAAGTGTTGGATAGTGGTAGAATGGCTATAAGAGACGCCCTATTAATCTCTCGGGTTTGGCGCGTTTTGGCAGTTTGTAGATTGAGGAAGCTACTATATTAGATATGTATTTATTAAATTTGTATTGTCTTTCTGACATATTATAATTGTCCACAACGCCAACTAGGATAGACTCTTCAATACTTCTTTAATGTAATTATTATTCCTTTATATGATTTTTGCGTTGTTAAAATAGTTCTTATGCTCGAAATTTTACATGTGAATGAAAGCACTTGAAGAGAGCGCACTTCCCCTAATATCAGCGCTGCGTTCTTTAATTCTCTTAGTAAAATGACAAGATTACCAGGTAGGATTTCTCGCAATCTTTAACATAGCATAACATAATTTCACGGATGACAAAAGACGCAAGGGTCTATCAAATCAAAGGTCATCCGAATCCATCAACCAAAAACACCCACATACACAGGGGCGGATCTAAGGGGGGTCCAGGGGCCCCGACCCTGCCCCCCCCCATGACCAGGTGGAAATTCCACACCACAGTATGCCTGGCTTGCATCGCTTTTCGAGTCGGCACCTTATGTCTTGAGACACGGTGGACACACTGCGCGTGCGCTTGACTCGCTGACCATTCGGATCGCGCATCTGGACTCACACGCCTGGCCCTTCCGTTCTTTGTCACATTCTCCCTGATCCCCCTTTCCCTGGCCGCTCAACATATTTCCTGCCGTGACCGCTTCTGAGTTGACTGCCTTACTCTCGCGCTCTAAAAAATCTGGTTTCCCTTTTGACTCGTGCCCCCAGTCAAAATATTGCCTGTCATACTCCCAATGCTCCTCCACCTGTTCAATACCTCCCTTGCTACTGGTGTTGTCCCTTCTTCCTTCAAATGTGCACAAATCCGTCCGATTCTTAAGCTGAATCTTAACCATTCCGACCCAGCTAGCTATCGCCCGATCTCGCAACTTCCCTTCCTCTCTAAGTTCCTTGAGAGAGTAGTTGTTTCGCGCATTAATTCCCACATCGTTGCCTGCAGTATTGATGAGACTTACCAATCAGGTTTTAAAGCTGGGAAGTCTACCGAAGCCGCTCTATTCAATGTTACTGATTTCTTACGTAGAGCTTCTGACCGGGATTGTGCCTTCATCCTCATTCTACTTGACCTCTACTCTGCATTTTATACTATTCACCATTCCGTCTTGCTTGATCGCCTCCACTCTTTCCCTGGCATTTCTGGCGCTGCTCTCGACTGGTTCCGCTCTTACCTTACGTCTCGCACCCAATCTGTAGTGATTAACGATATCTTCTCTGACCCTACCGCCGCCTTCTCCGAAAAGTGCGAGCGCTGGGCATAGACGGAAAAGTAGCCGGCTGGCTCGAGAACTGGCTAAGTGGCAGACGGCAACGGGTGGTGGTGAATGGACAGGCTTCTGAGTGGGTGCCCGTCACTAGCGGGGTGCCTCAAGGTTCTGTCCTGGGACCACTACTATTCATCATCTACGTCAATGACATGGACGGTGACATGGTTGCCAAGATTTCCAAATTTGCCGACGATACCAAGCTTGGTATGAACGTTACAAAGGATGGAAATACTGCCCGCCTGCAGGAAGATCTTGGGAAGATTGGGGAGTGGTCGGACACGTGGCAAATGCCCTTTAACGTGAACAAATGCAAAGTAATGCATATCGGCCACAAAAACCCCAATCTCATTATATCCTTAAGGGCACTGCTTTTGAATCTTGTGACACTGAGAAGGACTTGGGTGTTACTATCACTAGCGACCTCAAGTTCTCGAAACAGTGCATTGAGGCAGAGAAGAAAGCCCAAAGGATGTTAGGCTACATAAAGCGCCAGTTTGGATACCGTAACAAGGAGATAGTACTTTGTTTGTCAACTCCCTCGTTCGGCCGCACCTGGAGTATGCCGTACAATTTTGGAGTCCATCGTTTCGAAAGGACATCGCAAGGTTGGAACGCGTACAAGCTAGGGCAACCAAACTGATTCCCTCTATCCGACATAAGAGTTATGAGGATAGACTAAGGGAATTAAATCTGTTCTCGCTGGAAACCCGTAGACTGCGTGGTCAGCTCATCGAAGTTTTCAAAATACTTTGAGGGTTTGACAATGTTGACTACCGGGATATTTTCACACTGAGTGAGAACAGAACGCGCAATCACGGCTTCAAACTTGAACTGAAGCGTTACAACCGCAATCTGTGTGGAAATTTTTTCACTTACAGTATCTGCGGTATGTGGAACGCACTTCCAGTGGAAGTTGTCAACAGTGAATCTGTTGACCAGTTCAAGTCAAGACGAGACAAAGTCTTGAAAAGTGGCCGTCTAGGGACGCAAAACAATTGAGCAGCCATGTGCCCGCTTGATTGCTAGTCCAAAGGTACCCTCCTTGAATGGACCGTAAGTTCTCCTAGGGTACTTCTTTTCCTTGTTACCCCTTGTTACTCCCACTCCCATTCGCTTTGGTGTCCCTCAAGGCTCTGTCCTCGGCCCTCTTCTCTTTTGTATCTACTTATTCTCTCTTAGCTCCCTCCTACGTAATCTCGGCTTATCCTTCCACCTCTATGCCGATGACACTCAAATCTTTATTTCCTCTTTCCCCTTGACCATTGCCCACTCAATCTGTGACCTACTATCTGCCTATTCTTCTATCTCGGACTGGCTATCGGCTAACTTCCTCAAACTTAACCACTCCAAAACTGAAGTTCTTCTGGTTGGTAGCCCCGCTCTAGAATATTAAGTTAAATCTCTCTTTCCCTGCTTCCCTCTGGGTAGAAACTCTGTCGTTTTCTCTGACTCTGTTATAAATCTGGGCGTTGTGTTTGATGAGCATCTCTCCTTCAAGCCCCATATCCACAATATTAGTAAATCTTAACTTTGTTTCCTCCGTAACTTCTCCCGCATTCGCTCTCACTTCGATCGCCAAAGTCTTGAGACTGCTGCCCATGCCTACATTACCTCCCGCCTTGATTACTGTAACTATCTTCTTGTAAATCTACCATCTTCCTCTCTACGTCCCCTTCATCTAGTCCAGAACTACGCTGCCCGAATACTCATCCGTCGATCTCGCTTCTCTCCTTCTAAGCCCCTGCTTCAGGAACTGCACTGGTTACCTGTCAGATATCGTTCTCATTTCAAGAGTCTTCTTTTCACTTTCAAAGTCCTTACCAAAAGGCCCCAACCTACCTTTTCTCTGCCCTTTCCCAATGTCTCACCCCTCGGGCCCTTCGGTCATCTAATGCTCCTCTCTTGAATACTCCTCACTCGTCCCTCTTCTCAATGAGCGACCGCTACTCCTCAGCCTGTGCCCCCAAGCTTTGGAATGCTCTTCCAACCGAAATTAGGTCTGCTGCCTCACTTACCAGTTTCAAGCGACTCCTGAAAACGCATCTGCTCAGAATTGCCCACTTACCCACCTGATCTTAGCCTACGCCGAACGTGCGCTTTGTGAAGGCCTCTGTCCTTGAAGAGCGCATTATAAGAAATTTATTATTATTATTATTATTATTATTATTATTATTATTATTATTATTATAGCTTGCCGGAGCTGGACAAGTGCTCGCTGGCATCTTCCAGTTTCGGAACTAATTCCAGCATCCTCTCTCTTCACTCTTTCCTCGCAACTACACCCGCATCATCTCCGCATCTCTCTGAAACACAGCAGTGTAATGTAATTGATTTTTTTTTATTATATATTGTTACGGACATGGGGTGATGTGAGCGGCTTGGCTTTACCATGTGATGCATTAGTTTCCTCTCATTCACAGGGCGTGTACCATGAAGCGAGCTGGCGATATGAAGATCACCTCGTTCTTCAAGACTAAAGTGGCCAAGACGAGTGTTGATTGCGAACGTGAGGTCAATGAGCTGGAGCAACAGCTAAGCACTTCAACATCGACAGCCTGTAGATTCAACAGCGAAGCCAAGTCTCACCATGAGATGCAGGAAGGCAAGGAACTCACTTCACTTTTTTCACATGGCACACTGACACTCTCCGCAGCTACAGTGGTCGTTGCTAACATCAGTGGGAGCAAGGCGGCTACAGACTACGAGAAAGTGGCTTTAATCAATCAGAGTGCCCTGTCTGTCGAATCGCTACCATTCATTCAAGAAGGTGGTCATAAGAAAAGATTCCAACCAATCTGATGAATCACATACCCCGGGCTGAAGTACTCGCTGCTGAACGAGGGTGGATACTGCGTTGCATGTGTGCTGTTCGGCGGAAATCCGGGCGGAGTTAGAGACCATAGTCTTGGCACCTTGGTGTTAAAGTCGATGTGCAGGTAAAAAAAAGCCACCGAACTGCTAAGTAGTCACAATAAGCCCGGATATCACGCGACAGCTATGATGAAAATGAAGGGGTTTGACGACACTTTGCGAAACCCGACGAGTGCTTTCGACACCATGCTACAGACGAGGAAGAAGGAGCAAATCGAGACCAACCAGCGCCTGTTGGTTCCGATCATTGAGAACATCCTCTTCTGCAGACAAAATATGCTGCCTTTCTGTGGGCATCAAGATGACGGTCGATTGGACCTCTCTATTCCGAGCAAAACAGGAAGAGTCTTCAGAGCGTTTCTGCGTTATCGAACCCAAGAAGGAGATGCCAACGTCAACCGCTACATCACCAGCTTGGTCAGCCGAGCCAACTCCACCCTCATTAGCAAAACCATTCAGGACGAGCTAATCGAGATCACAGGTGGGTGACACTACACTTTCTGTCCAAAAAATAGAAATCATATTTTTAAAGTTGTCACCATAATCATATTTCGATTTACAGGTCGATTGGTGCTGGAAGAGGTCTTAGTCAGAATGTGAAGGATATTCTCAGTGCTAATGGAGGATACCACGTACGTCTCAGGGAAGGAGCAAGCCACCATTATCCTTCGACACGTCGAAAAGGACATTAATGAGTACTTTCTCACTTTCGTACATGCTAAGAACCTCACCGATGAAGGCCGGGTTCAACTGATCATTCATACCATACATGGCCTTGTTTTGCACATGTCAAACTTCCGGAGCCTCTGCTTCGACGGAGCGAGTGCCATGATGGGAAAGTTCAGAGGTTGTGCCGCCATCATCATTGAGCAATACACCCTTGCCAAACCGATCCACTGCTTTAATCACCGAATGAACCTGATGATGACCAAGCCCTGCGATGTGAAAAAAGTAAAACTCGCTCATCAGACGCTCAACGAAATCCATAACCTCATTTACTCCAGCTACATGCGGACGCTCCGGTTCTCCAAATTCCTGAAGCTTTCCTCAACTAAACGGGAGAAGTTGGTGCCCTTGTTTCCCACCAGATGGGTTGAGCGACATGATGCAGGCCTCGTGTTCTTCGAGTTTCTGTCTCATATCGCGGTCTTCCTGGAAGAGGAAATGAAGCTGGATTCAAATGCTGGCATCTTACTCACCGCGAATAGGGACCCTCACTTTCTCATTGGGCTGGTTGTGGCGGAGTCAGTTTTGTCCGACACACTCAAACTGAGCAGGACCCTGCAGAAGAAGGACGGTGACTTGGCAAGAATACCGAGGAGCACTTCCACACTGTATTTGCAAGTGCCAAAGATCTCCTGAATGAAGGGGACTCAGCTCACGATGACGTCTCTGTTCCCCCGAGTCTGTGCACGACAGACACAGACTGCGAATATCCCAGCCAGTACTGCTGAGGAGTACTATCGACGCTCGGTCTATATTCCGTTCGTTGACCAAGTGATCGCCGGGCTGAAGATAAGATTTGGGAACGATACCGTGCCAGTTACTCTCCCGTTGAAGGAGTTCCCATGGGCTCAAAAGCAGATGTGGATGCCGTTTTTAATGCTGCTAAGCTTTACGAGAGCGATGTTGAGTCACTGGTGCTGGTGCAGGTGGAGGCACATCGGTAGACAAATTCAGCTCCGGTGTTCGAGACTGTCAAGAATGCGAAGGAGTACGCCGAGACCGAATGTTCCCGAACATTGCGAATCTCCTGACCATCTTAATGAACCTGTCCATCTCAAATGCAGAGGCCGAACGCTCATTCTCATCTTTGAACCGGCTAAAGACGTACATGAGGAGCAACATTGGCCAGGATCACCTCAACGACCTCGCACTACTCGCCGCCCACAATGACATTCAAGTTTCGGATCATCAAGTGATTGAGAAGTTTGCAGAAAAAAACGGCCGTCTCCTCTTCGCTTAGCCAAATGAAGGAGGACATTGGGCATGGGCCTACGATTTTGAGAAAGCCTACTCCTGGAAAATAAAAATACTTTTTCTATTATGTGCCTTGTTACTTAAGTGAGCGAATTGACTTGCAAATCGCATACATCATTATAGTCTACACTATATGTACATATTCATCTTTATGCGTATAACCTATTCGTATGTATCCATCACTAATTATTTGTACGATCATATATGTATTACTCGTAAAAATATGTACAATAATAAACAGCTTTCAAAAAATTCCATTCATGAAAATCCTGGCATTGCCCCCCGCCCCTCATTCGCCTTTTCTCGATCCGCCACTGCCTCCCCCCATACACAAACTGCATCCATAAGATTGTGTCAGATAATGCACCTACAATATACAATTTAATCTCTCCACAGGAATGAGTCAAAAACAAAAAGTATAACCATCAAGTCTCGTTAAAATTCAAATCACCCATAATATACAATAATAATAAAAAAATGGATCCACAGAAATGAGTACAGTGTTCCATTACCCCCCACCAAATAAAAGTTACCCCCCCCCTCCCCATATAATCATTAATCTGCGCTTGAAAACATTCAAGTATTTTTCATTTTCAAGTGGTGACCCCTAAACCCAATTACTACCTTCCAACTCAAATAACTTGCCAAAATCCAACTTATCTATTCCAGAACAAATCTTAAAAAGCTCAATCATATCTCCCCTCACACACCTTCTATCAAATGAGAACATATTTAGTACTATTAGTCTATCTCCATATTCAAATTGCTTCAGGGAAGGTATTATTTTTGCTGCCCTCCTTTGTACTGACTCTAGCAAGTTGATATTATCTCTTAAATGTGGTGACCATACTTGTATACAATACTCTAAATGTGGCCTCTTTACTTTTTTAGTTAACATTCCTCTTAATGTATCCTAGAACCCTATTTGCTTTATCTTTTGCCTCAATACACTCTTTCGAAAATTCGAGTGACCTATTTACTACTACGCCTAAGTCCTTCTCACCCTCAACTGAATTCAGTAAATGCCCATACATTTCATAGCTAAATTCCCTATTATCCTTTCCCATGTTAATAACTGGGCATTTTTTAAGGTTAAAAGTCGTCTGCCACTTCTGAGCCCAAGCTAATAACTTACAAGTATTTAAGTCACTCTGCACTTTAAAGCTATCCTCAACTCCATTGACTACAGTTGCCAATTTAATGTCATCAGCAAAAATGGACACTTTGATATTTATAGCCTCCTCAAGATCACTTTTATAAACTATAAATAATAATTGGCCTAAAACTGATCCCTGAGGTACGCCACTGTTAACGTTCCCCCACTGTGATCTCACCCCATTCAGTATCAGTCTTTGTTTCCTATCTTTCAGCTATTCAGTTATCCAATTCAAAACTTTCCCACATATTCCATGCATTTTTAATATGTGATCTATCTCCTATGTGTAACCTTATCAAAAGCTTTGCTAAAATTTAAGTAAAGTAGTTACATAATCCATAAAATCCAGTAAATTTGTTAAACATGATCTACCACTTCTAAATCTATGGTGAGCATCATTTATTAAACTACTACTCTTGAGAATCTAGATGGTCAGAAATTCCCTTCTTAACTATCTTCTCAAGCATTTTACAAACTTTAGAAGTTAAGCTTACCGTTATATGGTTATTCGGGTACTCTTTACTTCCCTTCTTTAAAATTGGCGCTTTTTCGCTATTTTCCAATTATTAGGTAGTTCTCTACGCTCTTGAGATGTAGTCAGTGCCGGTTTAACATAGTAGCACATGTAACACGTGCTACGGGTCGCGCGCTTCCGGGGGCCCCGCGGGGATGTAAAAGATTAGTACTAATTAAGATTTTGCCATTGGGCACAGAAGGCCCAGACAAAATAATTATTCATTTGACTGATTTTTTCTATTATTATTATTATTATTATATATTGTATTACTATATATTAGAAAACATAGAAAACTTCACTAGAGGATATTCTATAGTATAATAAGTCTGGCATTATGTTATAGTAGTACACCATATAGTCCATGGCTACTCAACTGGCTTCACGAAGGCAGCCTGAATGCAGACAACAGGCTAAAAGACTCTTGGTAACCATGAAAACATTGGAGATAGGACTTATGGTCATACTGTGGGATCAGATTCTGCATAGATTTAAAAAAAACAGAGTTTCATCGCAGTCATCAGATCAAGACTTGAATTCTGCTTGTTCATTGTACGAATTTTTGCAAGGTTATGTTGAAGCATTCGACCAACTTTGACAGCTATTGAAGATAGGGCCGAAATTATTACTGATTGTTATCACTATCACAAGGACGTTTCATGACAGAGACGACGGAATCGAAAATATGACCACTACGATGGTTCTACCTCAGATGATAGCAGCATAGAATCCATCCAGCCATCTGAATCATTCAGAATTGGAGCTTTTCTGATTATTGAGGATAGTTTGGTTGCTGTTCTCTCAAAAAGGCAGATGGCATATATGAAGTTGAAAGGTATGTTTGGGTTTCTTCAAAAGCTGCCAAAGTTTACTCCAGATGAAGTCAAGGCTGGTGCAACAAGACTGATTCACGCTTACCCTGAAGATTTGAAAAAGGAGCTTGAAGAGGAATTGATCCAGTTTAGTGAACTTTCGAAAACTGACCAAGCTGATATTGTTTTGGATCTCAACAAGACCTTTACGAACTGACATTGTATCATCTGATAGTTGATAATTCTTTTGGGTCTTGGTTTCCTAGTGTCGAGATCGCGTTGAAGATTTATTTAACTCTAATAGTTACCAACGGCAGTGGTGGACGCTCATTTTCAAAATTAAATAGAATCAAGAACGAAGTAAGAGTCAGCATGGGTTAAACAATATTGAACCATCTCTCTTTAATGAGTATTGAGCGCGACTTACTGATGGAAATTAACACGTCAAGGATAATTGAGGAGTTTTATATTGCCAAGTCTCGTAAGTGCTTCCTGTGAGCCACGTAACTAGTTGGTGTGCACTAAGTTCAGTAAATAGTTCCAAGCTTCTCCAAGTAGCACAAATAGTCCACTGGCTAAGCTACTGGTATACAGGGTGCTGTTCTTTAAAAAGGAATATAAAGTGTACAAAATAAAACCCTCTTCTCAGTTGAGTCCTCCCAACCATACCAACAGTTCTTTTAAATTCCTCAGATAATCTTTTTCCCTCTTTGCAAAGGAAAATGGGTGTGGGGGTGAGGTACAATATATATATATATATATATATATATATATATATATATATATATATATATATATATATATATATATATATATATATATATACTACGGGTGAGGGCCCCGCAGCTCCTTAAGGGGTGATTCAGACTATAGGTTCGGTCACACTTCACTCTCGCTTCAGTCACGGTCCGGTCCAATAATGTTTAATGCATTTCAATGTAAGCATTCACACTGGCGGTAACGGTCCGCTCTTGGTCCGCTCACGATACATTCGAAAGATATGTTGGCTGGAGCGAGAGAGAGAGAGAGAGAGTTTTTCTCTTGGAGTGATTGCTTGTCTGTATGGTGTTTTCCTTTTTCAGGTCATTCTCAATTTTTTATACTATTTTTTCAAATGTTCCAAAATGTTCATTCTGAAATAGTTATAGAATTTACTCTCATCATCAATAAGATGAGGATACAAAGTATGACATTCTCCTTCACTATTTCTATTATGCAACATAAGATGAACACACAATCTCTTCTTTTTTTTGCTTTCTTTCTTCTTTTTCATCAAGTGCAATGGCGATTATTGCCAAATCGGCTCGAGAAAAGTCACACATCCTCCATAACTGGTGGTATGACTTCCACTGGTGTTGAAGGAAAGGATGGGACCGAGAGCTAACCAAGAACGGAGCGAGAGTGGAGTGTGACCGAACCTATAGTGTGAATCAAGCCTTAACCGACCCTGAATCTAGTATCTTCTCAAGAGCTACTGCATACTATCTACAGTCTAGAGTGGGGTGGGGAAACACTGACCTATTTGTAGAAAAACCTGCATAAAGAATCTATTTTGTACCTGAGCGAGTGCAAACTGTGCCCAAAACAAACTTCACAACATGGCCCACCTAAGGTATACTCATAAATCTTCAACTCAGAAAATAAGTGTCATTTTTGGCACTTTAAAATTTTGGGGGACTTCGGTCGGTGTTCCCCTACCTCAGAGGAACACCGACCGTGCTGTGGGGGAACATCGAGCCTTATTTTTGAAGCTCATAAAAAACATTGTTTTTTCTTTGCAAGAAATCAACATATATGATAACCCTAGTCACTCCCCATCATTATTAATCGATGAAATGAAAGATAAGCACATAAAAAAATTAACATTTATTTGACAAAACAAAATTAACTCTGGCAGACAAAAATTATTTTATGATTTTTTATGAAATTTTATGAATTATTAACAACTATTTGAACCAAAGAGGGAAGTTAAGACACATTAAAGTATATTTGAGCAACTTATAGCCTCATTATATACAAGTACAGCGAATTCAAGACATAAAACTATATACAAATAAATACATCATCTTGTAGGCTACTACAGGCTCAGAAGTGTATGTTGAAAGCAATCAGAGGAGGGTACACCTTAACCAGGTTGGCCTGCCTCTTGGTGGCACCCTTGTTTGTTACCAGTACACCTTTACACTGTCGGGTCTCGACAGACGGTTCGTCCAAGATGGTAGGGAAGGTAAAGGTGTCTTTGGAGAAAGCTGACTTCATACGGAGGAAAGAAAGATTAAACTTCCCATCGTTCATGCTGGCCAAGACCTGGGCAAAATAGCACGCCTACGTTCCTTCCCTCTTCCAGCTTCAGCTCAACAAGAACACACACCACCACCTGAAAAATAATTGAAAACTGAGATAAAACAATACAAAAAATAAATATATATGCTAGATTAGGCTAGTCCTGATAATGAATTATGATAATTGATAAATTTTGGCTGCAAAAATATAAAGTCACCTCACCTCTAGTGCCTTCTCAGAAAAGGGGTATGACAATTTTGTACAATTGTCCTCGTCCTCCACCTAATCTGAGTACGCTGAGGAGTCATCAAACTGCATAGGAACATCATTAACGTCTTCCTCCTCACTATCTTGCTCTACAGGGACAGCCTTCCTGCGCCTTGCACACTTTTTCTTCGCTCCTAATGCCTTCTTTTCAGCCGCTGCCTTCTTTTTCTCCTCTATCTTATTCCTCTTCTATGTCTTCATCCTCAGATCTGTGATGGCCTCCTCATTCTTAGTCAGAATGCAGGCCCGTACCCCCCTATGTCCCTTTCCATAAGGACGAGGGCAGCCTTGGGAACAGCCTGACACTATCTGGGGTGATCTCTGGGGAAGCAAGGCTTGAGCTGCTAGGGCCTGGGGTGGCAGGGTCAGCAATACTAGGAGCCGGGATGGCATTGTCAGCAGTGCTATGGCTTGTGGTGGCAGGGTCAGCAGTTCTAGGGCCTGGGGTGGCAGGGTCATTAGTCCTACGGCCTGGGGTGGCAGGGGCACTGGAGGTGCCAGGGTCCCCATAGTAGCAGAATTCCACCATCATATCAGTAGGGGACAGGTAATCATCCGGATGCATGGGAGACGGATCAGGGAGGTCTACTTCTAAGTTATGCCCTTCAGCTAGTCCTTCCTCTCCATCAGAAGAAGTTGGAGTAACTTCTATTGCAAAATTCACATGTGGTGCCGGTCGCTCTATTACATGTGCTCCTACAAACGCATCATCTGGGAAGATGTTGCGATTGATAGGCCAGATACCAGTCGACCTGAAACCACCGATAATGTTGGAGAGGGTACTGGCTTTAGTCCAAGCCTCAAAGGCAAACTCTGGCAACTGGTGCACTGTTATGTGCTCGTTATAGTGCATGATAGAGTGGTCGTTCAGTAAGCCACGCAGAAACGTCTTGAAGGGACCAAACACACACCCATCCAATGGCTGAAATTTGTCTGTTGTATGCGGAGGCAAGGTAACAATTACGTTACCATGCTTGATCGCAAACTCCACAACATGAATGTTCATTTGACATTCAGCATTGTCCATGATAAGAAGAATCTTGTTCTCTACAGAAGAACCAGACTTCTCATTAAGATGCTGAAGTGTCTGCACGAAGCATTCATCGTTCATCCAGCCATTAGGATGCAATATGCCTTTGGAACCGAAGATCGTGTTCCTCATGAAAGCTGGGTTCCATCTGCATCTGGAAATTATAAACACTGGAGGGATGGACTGCCCGACAGCATTTATAATACCCACAAATGTCATGGTGTCCCCTATTTCCAGAGTTACATGCATGGCAACTGGCTGACCCCTCGCACAACAACCTTAACATGCTTCATAACTGTGGACAAAGAACTCTTATCCTAATTGTATATCCGGTCTGGAATGAATTCGGACTTCTCCATAGCTAATGTGTAAGCTTTAAAGAAGATTTACACATGACTTTGTTGAAGGCCACAATCCTGGCAATTGACATGCCTCCCGGAGCCTTCAACACAAAGTTTGGATGACGATCAATGAACGATTAGTACCAGTCTCGCGTTGCCATTCTGTCCTTCTCCCAGGCATCAGGGATGGTCTGGCTCCCACAAGCTTTCGCATACTGGTATACCATTCTTCGCACTTCGTTTATGGGCAGGCCATAAAACATCTTGGCATTTGGATGGTATATTTCACTATGTGCAGCTCCTGTCGTGGGATGAAAACCCTATTAGTATGGAGCTGCACAGGAACATAAGTGACCCCGTCAGACAACTTCTTGGACCGATGGAAGGCATCCTGTAACAAAAGAAATGAATTAGGACTTAGAAGGCCCTTACTAAAGAAATGAAAAAAATAAAATATATAAATCTAGGGTACAAAATAAAGTAAAAAAATGAAATATGGTTCCGAAAATGCTGGCAGACTTGCCTCTTAAAAGAGGAAATGTTAAACAGGTCTGGAAACACGGATTGAGGAAGTGAATTCCAGACCTTTGATGTAGCCTAAATGGGATGAATGAATTTTAAACTTACCACAAGAGTTGTTTTCTTGACCCCGAATTCCTCAGCGGCCGCTTGGATGATGCAATTGGTTGCAACCCGGTGCTTGAATGCAGCCTCCAGGTTGGTACGGACGAGCTGCTTGTCACTTTTCCGGACATACTTGCGAGGCATGATGATCAGGCTTCCAAGAAGGCAGTAGGCTAGATCTGAAAGAGTTAATGACATTAGACATATGAATAGGTAAAGTTGATAACCCCCCCCCCCCCTTCCCCCCCCAAAAAAAACGAATTTCCTTATTTTAGTTTAAGAATTATTAGTCTTGTGGATTTCATATTAGCAATTAGCTATATATTACACTATTTTTTACAGTATTTAAAGAATTATTAGTCATTTTGGATTTCATATTAGCAATTAGCTATATATTACACTATTTTTTACAGTATTTAAAGAATTATTAGTCATTTTGGATTTCATATTAGCAATTAGCTATATATTACACTATTTTTTACAGTATTTAAACCCTTATTAGTATTTTAAATATTTGTTTGCAAAAATCGTAGTGATGTGGGGGTACACCGACTGCCATGCCTCGAATACATCCGGTGGTAAAAATCTTTTTTTCAAATTGAATATTAATCTTAGTCATTCTAATAATACCTAAGTCACTTATATAGTAGTTATTTCATGTGCTTATATATAGCATAATGAAACTGATATCGCATCATAATTCACTAAAATTCACCTTCAACTTTACATCCCCAAAAAGCACTGTTCCACTTCACTTAAATGCACTAATTCACCACCGTAATTTATTTCCATGCAAATATACATAATCTGTCACTTTTTGTTATGTTTTTTCAAATATTTGAAAGTATAACGAATTTTCAAAATTATACGCATCGGTGTTCCCCACATGTTGGCGGTCGATGTTCTCTCGCACCACCATTTCTTTTCACAACAATGCCATGGTGGCCACTTTCAAAGGACGAACTTCATTTTACTTGATAAAATGTCAATATTGCTAAATATCGTAATGAAACTTAATTCAAAACAATCCCCCATATTCACCGACGTGAGACACTATATGAGAACCGTGAAAAATAACAAGAGACCTCCAAAAAATCATTTATCTTACCTGGTAAACCCAGACGTCGTGATGTTGGAAACCAGTTGCTCGCGTGTTGTTCACTGAGGATGGGTGCTGTGTTGGTGGTGAGTGGCGGTGGGCAATTTGAATTAGTGATCGTACCAGAGCATTCGGTCGGTGTTCCCCCTCGGTCGGTATTCCCCCATCTCACCCTAACAAAGTTTCAATAAACTTAATTTCTTCAAAATTGCATTAAAAATCGGTATTCCTGTGTAATTTGATAGGCTTAATAATATTTCTTCTATAACGTTGTTTGATTAAAAGGCTCTAAAACTTTAAGAATGACGGCCCTATCGTCGTCTTAAATTACCTTTTTCTTTTTTATTGATGTAAATTTTACTTAATAGCAACCGTAACGAGAATAAAAAGTGTCTAAAATAAATAATATAAAAATATTTTAACCATGTAATCTAAGAATTGTTGAATATATATATATATATATATATATTAAGAAAATTATTGCAGTGACGCAAAATAATTATGCGGTTAAAAGGCTATTTTTTTTGCAAACCAGTCTTCCGCAAAGCCTTCGGAAGGAGCTCTTCTCACATACACGAAAAGGTAGCACTTAAAATAGGCGTTCTTTCAGATAGCCAAAAAGCTATCTTTCGATTAGCGTCTTTAGGTGTCACCCATGCTTTTCGAAGAGAATGGAAAATTTGTTTGATTCTCCAATTTCGCCTTGCCTTATAAATTAAGAAAATTATTGCAGTAACGCAATTAATTATGCGTTTAAAAGGCTATTTTTTTGGCAAACCAGTCTTCCTCAAAGCCTTCGGAAGGAGCTCTTCTCACATACACGAAAAGGTAGCACTTAAAAACGCTAATCGAAAGATAGTGTTTTAGCTATCTGAGAGAACGCCTATTTTAAGTGCTACCTTTTCGTGTATGTGACAAGAGCTCCTTCCAAAGGCTTTGAGGAAGACTGGTTTGCCAAAAAAATAGCCTTTTAACCGCATAATTATTCGCGTTACTGCAATAATTTTCTTGATTTATAAGGCGAGGCAAAATTGGAGAATCAAATAAATTTTCCATTCTCTTCGAAAAGCATGGGTGACACTTAAAAACGCTAATCGAAAGATAGTTTTTTGGCTATCTGAGAGAACGCCTATTTTAAGTGCTACCTTTTCGTGTATGTGAGAAGAGCTCCTTCCGAAGGCTTTGAGGAAGACTGGTTTGCCAAAAAAAATAGACTTTTAACCGCATAATTAATTGCGTTACTGCAATAATTTTCTTAATTTATAAGGCGAGGCGAAATTGGAGAATCAAACAAATTTTCCATTCTCTTCGAAAAGCATGGGTGACACTTAAAAACGCTAATCGAAAGATAGTTTTTTGGCTATCTGAGAGAACGCCTATTTTAAGTGCTACCTTTTCGTGTATGTGAGAAGAGCTCCTTCCGAAAGCTTTGAGGAAGACTGGTTTGCCAAAAAAATAGCCTTTCAACCGCATATATATATATATATATATATATATATATATATATATATATATATATATATATATATATATATATATATTTCTCTCACAGTAGCACGAGAGAATGGTGAAAATGAATCCATTAAACCACATAGAAAGAGAAAACGGAATAATTTTTCCTTGCAGTATCCTTGCAGTAATATTTTTATTACCTTTTTTCGAAAAATCCGTGCAGGGAAGAGATTCGAACCAGGCACACTGAGGCAGCGAGCACCGCTTTGATCTCAGATAAAAGTATGCCTTTAGTAAACTACGCTACGCAGAGAACAAAATTTATCAGAATAGAATAGCTTTCAAGGAACACTTTCGCCAGCTCAAACGGAGACTATGAAATAAATAGAAAATTAATTGGGAATTCAAAGAATAAATGAGGAGTAGTTAAACGCGTGTACTAACGGCATACTTTTAACTGATATCAAAGCGGTGCTCGCTGCCTCAGTGTGCCTGGTTCGAATCTCTTCCCTGCACGGATTTTTCGAAAAGAGGTAATAAAAATATTACCCCAAGGATAAATTTTTCCGTTTTCTCTTTCTATGTGGTTTAATGGATTCATATATATATATATATATATATATATATATATATATATATATATATATATATATATATATATATATATATATATATATATCAGTGTCAATAAATTGGGTACTCATTGAAGAGGTATTGGTATAATAAGAATGATAATACATGGGATGTCAACACGAGAAGTTTTGTAAGGAATATTCAATTTCATCAACGGATTAACCAACCAATGTAAAATTGTTCATATAACTACGTCCAAATGTCTTCGCGATGAATGGCATCTTTATTATTTGAGTTTTGCTAATCTTGAGATGTGAAAAGATCGAATCTAGCGGAATGTTGGTTTCAGCTCTTTCTTTTCGCTTCGTTCCCCCACCCTTTTTAATCCCAATTTGGATTACTTCCTTCTCTTTTTCATCATTTCTCCTCTCCTTAATTTATTGTCTAATTTGGGGGGCCTGGAGGCGCACCCCCTCGTATATAATCGTAATTGTTTATAGAATAATGTTCTCACGTTTTTTGTTTTTTTTTAACAAATCGTTTCTGCGCGTCTGAACGAAACATAAAAGCAACTTGGCCCCGATAGATTTGGGCTGAAATCTATTTGTAAAGTAACTAAAAATTTTTATTTTTTGGCTGCAATAGCATAAATTAGGCGGCGCTATCGTCTTTGTTATTTTAATAAACCTGCTATCGGCTCTGCACGTTTATCGAAATAATAAAGACGATAGTGTCACCTACTTTCGGCTATTTTCGCCTTTTGACGTGTGACGTCATAAGGCCCAAATTATAGCCCAAATTTGTAGCCCCTAAACAGCGCCCGCTATCTTGCGCCTCTGAACTAAAGTATTACCATTTTTGATTAGTCACCCTAAATATTTAAAATTTAATTTATATAAATAAAATTTTTCTACAATTGCAGAAAAATGTTATTATATTAGCGATCTTTATTTCTTTATTAATATTTGTCTATTTTTTTTATCATGAATTTATTTCTTTAGGTTATTTTGAAAATCATTCACACGGTGTTATTTTTCTAATATATGGTAAATTTTGCTGGTTCTTTATAAACCTTTAATCTAATTGTCAACAAGATCTTAACTATTTGTAAATTTAATATCATAAAAAATTATTTTTAGATTAGATTCTTTCTAATATTCTATTGCCAAAGTTCGTAACTATTTATAGAATTAATATCATAAAAATTAATTAGTCATAGATTAGTTTCTCTCAAATAATTGTGATTTATTTTATACTATATGATAGTTCCGTTACGTTGGCTACAAAAAATTAGCGATATCCCATTGCGTTCTCTAACGAAAAAAAACTTTATAGAGCTACTGTCTGTCACATTTGCAATTAGCTGTGTGTTAAATGCCTAAACTGTCGGGATGCGCCTACCTCAGGAAGCAGAACATTTCACAGTCTCGAGGCAAATACAGACAAATCACGATTACCTAAGAAGCACAAACGACTAAGAAGAACAGTCACCATGGCGCCAGAGCGACCTTGAAGAAGCTCTGCCTGTAACAATAGATGATAACATCCGATTTGTAAATTTTTGCATTTATAATAACTGGATTGCAGCAAACGTAACGATAATTGAAAGTGTCCAAAATAAAAAAATATATATATTTTAACCATACAATCTAAGAATAGTTGAATACAAATATATCAGCGTAAATAAATGGTGTAATAATTGAAGAAATATTGGTATAATAAGAAATTTAATACTTGGGATGTCAACATAGACAATTAGATAATAAAAATATTAAATTATATATATTTATCATTAATAATCTTAAACCCGAGTTTTTGTAAGGAATGTTCCATTTCATCGACGGATTAACCAACCAATGTAAAATTGTTCATATAACTACGTCCACATCTCTTCGCGATGAATGGCATCATTTATTATTTGTTTTGTTTTGTTAATCCTGAGATGTGAAGAGATCGAATCTAAGGGAATGTTGGTTTAAGCTTTTTTTTTTCTCTTGACCTCTCGCTTAGGTTCTCCCCTTTCTTTTTTTATCTCAATTTGGATTCCTTCCTTCTCTCTTTCATCATTTCTCCTCGTCTTAATAAATAGTCTAATGCAATCCAGTTATTATAAATGCCAAATTTACAAATCGGATGTTATCATCTCTTGTTACAGGCAGAGCATCTTCAAGGTCGCTCTGGCGCCATGATGATTGTTCTTCTTAGTCGTTTGCGCTTCTTGGGTAATCGTGATTTGTCTGTATTTGCTTCAAGACTGTGAACTGTTCTGCTTCTTGAGGTACGCTCATTCCCAAGCTTTGGGCGTTTAACAGACAGCTAATTGCAAAGGTGACAGGCAGTAGCTCTATAAAGTTATTTTTCGTTAGAGAACGCAATGGGATATCGCTAATTTTAATTATTACATACGTCATTTTTTGTAACCAACGGAACAGAACTATCAAATAATAGAAAATAACCTACAACTATTAGAGACAAATTAATATATAAGACGAATTTTGATGATATTAATTTTATAAATATTCCCCAAGAAGCAGTCGCGAGTCTACAGTGGCATTTTTAGTTTGGCATAAGGGAAAAATTCTTTCTGAAATATCTCGCTCTTCATTTCTTCTGCGCAGAAAGTTTCCTCCACTAAAGGATCGATTTATCGTTTTTTTTGGATGCGGTTGCCACGTTGTATCAGCAACCAGAAACATTGTAAGGTAAGGAAACGAAACTGTTGTTTATCTTTTGTGCTGAAAGAAAAGTAAGGCTTATATGTCTGTAGTCAAGGCTTAAAAATTGCTTCTTTTGTTAAAAAAAATCCATATAATTCTAATAGTATGTGTTCTTACTCTTAGATAATATTTAATTAGTCACTGTAAAGTATTAAAATTTAATTTTAATAAATAAAAGTTCAAAAGACTTTGCAAACTAATTTTATTATTTTTGTTATTTCTTTGCTTTATTAATATTTGTCTATTTTTTTATAAGGAATTTTTTTCTTTAATTCATTTTGAAAATAACGAAAAATAAATGGAATTTTTCTAATATCAAAATATTTTGCTGGTTGTTTATACACCTTTAATATTCTAATTGTCTATAAAATTTGAAATTCTCATAAAGTTAATATGATAAAAAGTAAACTTAAGTATTTGTTTCTGTAATAATTGTTAGTTATTTTTTAATTTATGTTAGTTCCGTTGCGTAGGCTACAAAAAATCACATAAGAATACAAATAAGCGATATCTTATTGCCTTCTTTAAAGAATTGTACAAACCTTTACAGACCTCCTGTCTGTCACATTTGGAAAGAGCTATGTGTTAAAGGCCCAAACTGTGGGATGGGAATGAGCGTACGTCAGGAAGCAGAACATTTCACAGTCTCGAAGCAAATACAGACTAATCGCGATTACCCAAAAGGCGCAAACGACTAAGAAGATCAGATGAAGTTGTCCGGTATAGCTTTTTCTACAGAACTGGCCGGACTATACGTTTTTCTGATCGTATTATAGGCTACTCAGTCTCTCCCAACACGTTTTCTTTCCTTGCAAAGACAGTATCTGAGTTCCTTATATTTTTCAGCTTTCTCACTTCCTGTAAATAATAACACTTCACTTAGTTGCATTTCCTGTATTTCAAACTGAGTCCTTATCTCTGCCAGTACAGGACACTCTTTCATAAAATGTTCCAAAGTTTCTTCTCCTGTCTTACACAGTGACACATCACATCTTCTCTCAAGTACCTCTTCCTCCATCCAAGTTGCAATGTGTTGCTTCGTGCCCATAACATTAAAATAGATTTATAGGTATTATCATAACAATTTGCTTCTTTTATATCCAATTTAGGCTGTTTATATGTACTTAAAGTACTTTTTTCTTCTAGCTCTTGCAACCACATTGTCTTATCATATTTATATGGGTAAACATTACGTCCGTGAACACGGACGCAAAATATTTCGTCCGTGTTCCAATATGTTTCACCTTTTGGGAGTAAATTCAAGGGGACTGTTCGTGGGGGGTATATCACTGAGGAGGCCCCCCCCTACGATGATCTTGAGTTTCAATCAATTGGGGGTCTGGGAGGCAGAGCCCCCAGTATATGATCATAATTGTTTATAGAATAATGTTTTAACGTTTATATTTCTGCGACCTTAATCGTTTTGCGAATTATAATGAGGGGGGGGGAGGTCTGACGTCAGAAATGAATGAAGTGAATTTTTATTTTGTTTTCACTAAATATCTTTTTATTATCCTCATTTGTATTCATTTTTATTTGTCAATATATTTTTTTCCCATTTTACTATTTTTATTACTTTTTTATACATTTAAATATACTTAGCTAGATCGTTTAAAGGAACTGGTTTTGTGGAGCCTTTTGGTGGAGGAAAGACGACTTTTAGGCGGCAAATTCAGTTTTAACATGGCTTCCTTATGTGCAATTTGCCCTTCGTCTATTATCGAACTTTCTGCTTTATTTTCGGATCAAGAAAAGTTAACATTTTTGGACGATAATAATTTGCTTAAAGTTAAAATCGATTGTGAAGTTTCTGGTCAGGCATTAGAGATTAAAGATAATTATGAATTCAGATTTAAAAAAAAACTAAACGTGACTCAAGTGATCGCCATTATTTTAAAAAAATCAGCATTGAATGGGACTTTTTTTCTCAAAGACCCGGCTCTCTGTAGAAACTATTCTCCAAATTATTTATTAGTTTTTGACCAACCAATTGACATTAGAAGTTCTATCCCCAGAAATCAAGGTTTCACAAAATACTTTGATTGATTGGTTCAGTTTCTGAAGAGAGGTCTCTATTCACTATTGTGAACAAAATAGCCTTTCCTCATCGATATTTCAGAAGTATACCCACCGCAATAAAGTAATTAAACAGCGTTTTTCGTTTGGTTATTTTCGGGCATTTTTTTACAAAAATGGCGCCGAGTATATTTGAACTCGGACTCAAACGCGCATGAATATTCATGCGCGGGTGAACGAAACATCCACGCATAAAATACACTTTTTCGGGCGCGCCGCCGATCTTCGTGTTTACCTTTTTATGCTCTTCTATCAATTTCATTTTTAGTCAATGATTTTATCTGATCGATATTGGTTATATTAAGTTTATTCATATAATTTTTCATTACTTTTATCCATCTGATATATCTAGGGGTGTTCCACATCTCCTCCATTACTGTATTTTGAAATCTATTTTCACTCATCATAATATAGGTTAAATAATGTAATTTTTGTTTCATGTCTTATTATAAACATTGTAAATGCGCATATCTAGCTCTCCTCTTAACGTTACTGCTGGGGCATAACATGGAGAACCAAGAATTTTACTAAAAACTGAGTTTTCTATTCTTTGTAGTATATCCATTTCCCGCTGATTTAATGTGGCCAGTGATGAACCTGTCAACACACAAGGCAGAACTACCGACTTCTAAAAGTTTTTTTCCAATTAATAATTTATTACAGGACCTAGATATGACTCACTGAGCAAGTCATATTTGCCTTATTTCTGCATAAATTAATTTTCTCCTTCTTATGCTCTTAAGACAATCTACTCGATCATTTATAGTTACCCCCAGATATTTTATGCTCTCCACAACTTTAATTTCACTTATTTTTTCAGTTTTATTTCCTCCATGGAAAATTATACATATACTTTTTTCTTTATTAATATTCACCAAGACCTCCACCAACTGCTCCATCTCCCGGATTGAACTTGTCATCAGCAATCCATCGTCAGCATAAAAAAGTGCGGGCGGATCAGGATTGTAAAGTTTGTCTTTTTAAAGACAGTCTGTCCTTTTTAAGATGCATCTGTCCTTTTCTTTTGTTGGAAAACGTACAGTCTGAAACTGTCCTTTTCTGTCCTGTTAGTCCTGTTTTACTTTCAAAATGAAAAGATGTTCATGTAGGTATCATGTCAAATATAATGTTATATTTATATTTTATCAGCATATTATGAAAATCATAATTTGACCACTTCTTGAACACTACGTTTTACTCATGACTTGGCGTCTTTTGAACTCTGGCGATTTCTGGCAACTCTGGTTTCTGAAGACTGAATGAGAGTTGCCAGAATGGCAAACTACTGTAGTTTATAAGGATTTTTGGACGTGTCTTTACGTGTTTTACGATATGGTGATTAATTATTATATTTGATTGACTTAACCAATCGTAATGAAAATACCATTCATAGTATTTTGTGATAAAGGTATTCCAGTGCTGATTTAATGAATTTTACGTCTATGTCAGTGGGAGTGTTTGTTTTGGGTATATTTCTGGTATAGGCCTAGGAGAAATCGTATTTGGCCTAGGCCCTAATAGGACTGGGTCTATCATTTCAATCAATTAGGCCTAATTTGTTTTAGATTCAGATGGTGTCATTTTTATTACAAAATAATTAACCTTTTAAAAATAGTGAAAGTAGTGAATTAAAGTCATAGAAAATTCGGTTTAAAAATGCTATAATTTTATATTTTTTTAACAGGTCTTTTTAGCGTCTTAATGTGTAAAAACTAAAACACATTTGGCAAATACATCTTAACCATAAGTAAGTGGAAAAATTACTACAACGATCGAAGGCTTTATAAAAAAGAGTGGGATGAACAGTTCAAGTGGTTGTCATGGATTGACAATGAATGTAATGCTAATCGTGTAAATGCTCCTTAACGAATTTGCAAAAATCTTCATTTGAGGAATACGCGAAAACAATGAAGCATGAAAACGCTGCAAGTTCTTTTGCAGGCTCTCGCAAAATAACAGACAATTCAAACAGAACACTGTTTGCTTATCGAAAGAACTAAAAGAATTTGCCATTAAATAGTGTTTCAATGGCTTGCCACTGTAGTGTTCGTTCAGTCATTCATCAAACCAACTTATTGCTGAATATGGAAAAGTAAGCATTCTTGAAAATGTCAAATTGCATCGAACGAAGTGCTTGTCCTTGATAAAAAATGTCTCATTGGTATTGTTTGAAGAGTTGCTCGACGATCTTCGCGGTACGAAATATTCCTTATTGATGGTGAATCCATAGATGTCAGGGTGACAAAACATTTGTGTTTGACACCTGTTGTTTCTACAACTGGACAAAGTTTGTTTGATGCAATTAATGATTTCTTGAAGCTCAATGCTATTGATATAACTATTTGCATCGGATTTGGCAGTGATGGTCCAAATAATTTATCTGGCGAGGCAAACTACCTATTTTTGAGATTCAGAAATATTAATCCGGATATCACTTTTATTAAGTGTACTTGCCACAGTTTACACATGTGTGCAGAAAAGGCCACCCTGTTTGAGTTATATTATTTCTTAAATTCCTCGCTGGATTAGTCAAAGTTCTCTACGTCGAGAAGATTACAATAACATATATGCCACTATGAACGACGGAAATGAACAACACAGGAGAATTATAACCCCAAGTGTTATACTCTGGCTAGTCCGAGGAAAATTCATATATGAAATCTTAATTCAGTGGGAAGAACTGAAAGCATATTTCCACTCCATTGTTGACAAAAGTTATACTGTTATAAAACTGAGGAAAATGGTTGCTGATGAAGAAAATAAACTTTATCTAACTTTTCTTTGCTCCTTGATACATAATTTTGAATCTCTCAATGCCTCATTTCAGGCCACAAACCCTGACCTTACAAAATTATTTTACGAACTTAAAGAGTTTCAGGACTTTTTGCTCAAAAAACTTTACCATGATATTCAAGAGCGGAAATTACCCTGGTTACCAAGTGATGGTAAATTCGATGACAAATTTGAATATGACAAAATGCAGTACCATTTCTGTTGAAAGAAAGATAGCAATCCAGAAAAATTGTCGTGCCTTTTTGACTGAGGCGGTAAACCAAATCTATAAAAGAATTGACAAGACAACTATGAAAATAAATTACACCAAATATCTTAGTCCTAAACGAAAATAATTGCCTAAATACATGGCAATTTGGATTCCGAAAAAAACGGAGCACGGAGATCGCACTAAGTGTAATCATAAAAAAGATAGCAAAAGCCAAGCATTGACATAGTGTGCAGAGACGTATCGAAAGCAAAAGTTTGGCAAAAGGGATTACAATACAAAATACTCAGATTTCAAATTAATAACAAGATTGAGCGGATACTTTGTGACTACGTAATGAACAGATATGCCTGCATAGAACATGAAAAGTATCGAGGAAACGCATTCAAGCTGGAAGAAGGATTGCCGCAAGGAGGGTGTTTGAGTCCCATATTATATTCAATATATACGGCGGACATCCCTCCACCTATAAACGAGAGAAGCCTTAATATACAGTAGGCAGATGACTTGACACAATTAATTATTTGCCCCTATCGAAATGGACCTATGTGAGCAAGAATGACAGCAACTGAAATAGAATCCATAAACAACTACGAAAAGAAATGGAAGATCAAGACAAACATAAAACAAATTTAAAATAATATCAGTATATAGGAAAAAAATAGCAGATATCTACATAGAAGGTGAAAGATATAGATATAGCAACGAATGCAAAGTTTTAGGCCTGACCATTTAAAAAACAGGTTACAAGAAACACGTAACAGACAAAATTAAGAAAGAAAGAATGGAACTCAAACAACTCTTTAGATTAAGAAATATTAATCTAAAGAACAAAAGAAAAATATACCAAGTAATGTGCACTCTCTCTAAGACTAGCCTACAACAGATTCAGAGGATACAAAACAAAGCAAAACTCAACCACTTGCAATTACCGGATGGAAAACTTGTGAGCTTTGATGTAAACTCTGTTTACCAAAGTTCCGGTTGACCAAACCATGGGCCTTCTGCGGGAAATCATGCCTAGACTTAATTTAGATCTTCCCATTTCTACGAGTAAATGTATCGATTTAGTTGAATTATGTCTCTCTGACAATGTGTTTCGAGTAAATAATGAGTTTTATAGACAAATATTTGGCCTTAGCATGGGAAATAGTTTATCTCCGATATTGGCATGTCTCTTCATGGAATATTTTGAGACTGAACTCCTTCCCACAATTTCTCCCCCTAACTTTATATGGTTAAGGTACATTGACGATGTATTTTCTGTATGGCCTAATGGCCATGATTTTGATACCTTTTTTAATAATTTGAATAATTTGCATGTCTCCATCAAATTTAAATATGAATGGGAATATGATAATAGATTACCCTTTTTAGATGTCTTCATTAATAAAGATCACCATGAATTAAAACTTGACGTGTATAGGAAACCAACCCACTCGAATGCCTATATACATTATTTTTCGTTTCACGATAATACTGTTAAAAAATCGGTAATTTCTAAACTTTTCCTTAGAGTATACAAAATATGTCATCCTTCCTATTTAGATGAAGAAATTGTCATTATCAGGACCATTTTTTCTAATTTGTATTACCCCGATTGGTTCATATCGTCTGCCCATTTTGCAGCTAGGGAAACATTCTATGGTAATAAGCCTTCCCGCATTAATGACTTCAACAAATGTGTAACATTGCCATTTAATAATAAATTAAATAGTTTAAAGGACATATTTGGAAAAGCGGGTATTCATCTAGCCTTTAAATATAATAATTCTTTAAACCAACTGATGATTGCCAGGAAACCCAAAGAACATATTAACATATGAGTATATGCAATACCATGCAACGATTGCCATAAAGTTTATATAGGGAAAACGGGGAGAAATCTAGACAAGAGATTGTATAAACACAAAAGAGATTTAGAGTGGGTAGCGAAAGCAGTGGAATATTTTGCCATGTTAGAGACAAGAATCATACGATCGATTTCAATGGAAGTAAAATGGTATTTAAATCGGCTAACTATGTTAAGAGAAGAATCATAGAATCGAGCTTGATATCGTCAGTTCCTAATTTAAATCTATCTGAGGGTCAATTTTCTTTTAATCCTGTAATAAGAAAGCAAATAAACAAAATAGTAAAATGTCAGCCCTTCAATATGTTTAGGCCTACCCCCCCTTCCCCCCGATTAGCCACGAGTAGGGGATTGGGAAAAAAGAGGGGATCTTTCACGATCTGACCTTGTGTTATGCTTATATGCACTTATCTTATATTTTCTATCCAGTGTCAGTTGAAAAAGGGTGTGAGATACACCGAAACTGTTCTGAATTAAATTGTCTTCCGAGAATGTGGTTTAATTCCTCATATATATAATATATATATATATATATATATATATATATATATATATATATATATATATATATATATATATATATATATATATACATATATATATATATATATAAATATATATATATATATATATATATATATATATATATATATATATATATATATATATATATATATATTTATCATTAATGATCTTAAACCACGAGTTTTTGTAAGGAATATTCCATTTCATCAACGGATTAAACAACCAATGTAAAATTTTTCATATAACTACGTCCACATCTCTTCGCGATGAATGGCATCATTTATTATTTGAGTTTTGTTAATCCTGAGATGTGAAAAGATCGAAGCTAACGGAATGCAGGTTTCAGTTCTTTCTTTCTCTTGACCTCACGCTTAGGTTTTTCCCCTTTTTTTATCCCAATTTGTATTCCTTCCTTCTCTCTTTCATCATTTCTCCTCGCCTTAATAAATAGTATAATGCAATCCAGTTAATATAAATGCAAAATTTACAAATCGAATGTTATCATCTCTTGTTACAGGCATAGATTTTTCAAGGTCGTTCTGGCGCCATGATGATGATGATGATGTACACAATTTTCGAAAAGAGATGTTATAGTGGAAGATATAGTGGGTGAAAAAATTAAAAGATGGGGGGGGGGTCGCCCTAGTAGGGAGGGCATCACTTTATTTTTTGTTACTTTTTACTTTATTTGCATATTTTATTTTTGTGTCTTTATGTTTTCATGTGTTTGTAGTGTTCTTCTTATTGTATTTTTGTGTCTTCTTCTCTGTCTTATTACTTTTAGTCTAATATTGTTGGTGGTTTTCAGCATTCAAGCCTTTGATTGCTTATTTGCCGACAATGTAGTTTTTGTAGTTTGTAGCCACATTTTACATGTGTAGATGTATGGGATTAGTTGTGTTGTGTTTTTTACTCTTTTATGTGTATATTGGGGCTATGTTGTTACGTGTACATAGTTTTGTGCTCGGGAACCGGCTTCTGCGTGAGGCTTTCGCCCGTAGCCACACAGGTATGTTCAGCCTGCCGCCTGCTCCCTGGAGGTTTGGAATGACATCGTCCGTTAGAGTGGACCAGATCTTCTTGCCCAGTTTCTGGGTTACGACATTGATGGGCTCCAAGCATTTCTTCCGATGCAGGACGCTTTGCCTGACACGGTCTCGCCTTCTTACTTTATTAATAGCAGAGAGGCAGTGTTCTGGATACGCTGGAGCCTTTTCATAGAGGTTTTGTTTGCCGCTTGGGACACCACTGTGGGGTAGATCAGCATAGCCCGGACATACATCATATATAACTTTCTGATGTTAGCCGAGCTAAGATCTCTAAACCTGTAGAGCTTGGAGATTTCTCTCTTCGCCAGGTTCCGCCTCTCCGTGTGGTGTCTCGAGTATCCATGGTCGGTGATTTTAAGGCCCAGAACGGTGCCTTAGGTGGAGTAGCCGTACCTGTTCCCATCTATGATGATGGGCCATGTCAACTCGCGGTTCAATGGGACAATTTTGAACTTGTCCCTGTTGGTCCTGATTTTCCATCGTCTCTCGTATCGGCTGATGTTGTTGATTTCCGCTATAGTACGGTCCGCCTGCGCCCTTGCTTTCCTCTTCGGGCACGGGACAATTTGTGTGACGTCATCTGCGTATTGCAGATACATCGTGTCCCTGTGCACCGGAGTAGGAAGGTCAATGGTGAAGACCAAGTAAAGCAGAGGACTCAGGCAGCTTTCCTGAGGGACGCCCGACTTTAATTCGAATTCGGGGCCTCTGTGCCCTTCAATCATGAGACATGCCCTTCTGTCCATGATGAAGTCACAGAGGATCCTTTCCAGGATTGGGTCTAGCTGGAGGTTCAGGATCTTGTATTGAAGTCCTTCCAGCCAAACTTTGTTGAAGGCCTTCTGCACGTCCCTCAACACAATGTCTACATAGAACCTGTTCGCTTGGGTGTATGCTACTTTCTCAGTCAGGAGCGCCAGGGCGGGACATGATGATTGTTCTTCTTAGTCGTTTGCGCTTCTTGAGTAATCGCGATTTGTTTGTATTTGCTTCGAGACTGTGAAATGTTCTGCTTCCTGAGATACGGTCGTCCCACCATAAATTTTGTGCCTTTAAGACACAGCTCTTTCCAAAGTTGACAGTCAGGAGCTCTGTAAAGGTTTGTACAATTCTTTAAAGAAGGCAATCAGATATCGCTAATTTTTATTATTATATACGTCATTTTTTGTAGCCTACGAAACGAAACTAACTTATAGTGGAAAATAACCTACAATTATTACATCGAAACTAATCTATAAGAGGACTTTTTAGGATATTAATTTTATGACTATTTAACATCTTATAGACAATTAGAATATTAAAGGTGTGTAAAAAATCAACAAAATATGACATATATTTGAAAAATAACAATTTTGAAATGAAATGAAGAGGAAAGTGGGAGAAAAACAAACTGATCGGCCGATCTCTAATCCTCACCCTCACCCTAGCACTCACGAGTGCCAGGGCAAGGGAGGAGGGTGAGGTCTTGGTACTCCCTAGTAGTCCTCTGAGTCCTCTACACCCGAGTCTGGGACTCGGAGTGGGGAGAACTCGGTGGTGGGAGTGAGAGGGTAAGGACGAAGAATAGTTAAGGATAGAACAGCGAGAAATATAGTCTGAGACAATATAGGTGACCTAGGCAGTCATTGGCCCTACAGTTTAACGTGGGGTCCAAACCACGGTGTGTATCTTCTTTTTTTATTTTATTTTTTTTATCTCGGTCTATTCATTTTTTTTCTTAGTTCCCCTGTCCCTTGTGTAAGTTGTAAGCCCGGTAAATGTGTGTTTTGATAGAGGAAAAGTTCTTAGGTTGAAATGGAAGGAAGTAAGACGTTTGCTTAGGGTTGCAATGTTGCCTTGTGGTCAGGCTAATCTTTGGCAGTTTGAGTAGGTATTTAAGTTAGAAGTTGCGTATAGAGTTGTTTTTGAGTTTGCTTAAAAGTTTCATGTTGTTCTTTTATCTAATTGTCATGGCGTTCAAACCGTTTTTATCTTTAATAAATTGCTACTGTTACGCATTCTCTTCCTCGTGCATACTTTTCTTTCGTATCTTTTATTTTGTTTCCAATTTTAAAAAAAATAATTAAAGATCTACTCTTCCTGTTTTTATCTACTTTTGGTCAGCTTATTGTTTGGGAATTTCCACTTACGTGTATAATTCTTCCATTTCTCTTTTCAATATGTCTAAGTTTCTTGGAAATAGTCGATAGGCTCTCCATCATTCTAGGTGAACTGGTTGGTTGGGGAGTTCTTCTGCCATCTCCTCTTGGGTTTTCCGTATCATTTTCTTTGTTCTTTATTCTATTATTTTGTTGATAGTAAGTTTTGCCTCTCTGTGTAAATCTCGCTGATGTCTTCGCTCCGCTCGTCTAGTATTCGTTATTATGTAGAATGCTTTGTTCTGTATCCTCTGAATCTGTTGTAGGCTAGTCTTAGAGATAGTGCACATTGCCACCGTAGGGTACACTAAAGCCGATTGAATAATTGCTTGGTATATTTTTCTTTTGTTCTTTAGGTTAAGATTTCTTAGTCTGAAGAGTAGTTGAGTCCCATTTTTCCTTTGTTAATTCTGTGTGTTACGTGTTTCTTGTAACCTGTTTTTTAAATGGTTAGGCCTAAAACTTTGCATTCGTTGCTATATCTATATCTTTCACCTTCTATGTAGATATCTGCTACTTTTTTCCTATATACTGGTACTATTTTAAATTTGTTTATGTTTGTCTTGATCTTCCATTTCCAGCAGCCCAGAGCGAACGGCGTGCTGCTACAGCGTGTGAGGCTGGGCTACTCCACGCGGGAAGAGCTGCACGCCGACTTTGTGGCAGGGAGGTACGAACACTGCGGCGGCCGCTCCCGGCGCCCACTGGTGCACTACCTCCTCTCATGCCCAGCCACCGCCGGCCTCAGGCCAGAGCGAGCGCCAGCCCCTCCCCCTGTAAGGGGCACCCTACTCAGGGCGCGAGAGGCAAGAGCCGCTCAGGTGGTCCGCCACACCCCAACAAACTAGCTGCTGGAGGTGCTGAGAACAGCACCCCGTCCGCGCTGATCGCCGCCCGCGCTCAGCCGGGCGACGGGTGATGAAGACCGCCGCCACCCACTTGCAGCAGATAAGACACGCGTGGGACTCTCAACCACGTTTTACTGCACGCTAACACTGACGGGCTCCCCGCTTTGTGTAATGTGTACACTTATACTACGTGTATTTATATTATTGTATCATACTATTACTGTATTTGTATTGGATTATTTTTTTTTATTTGTATTAAGATTATGTATAAATGTACGCTATTGCACAATAAACCTATACAATCAATCAATTCAGTTGCTGTCATTCTTGCTTGCATAGGTTAATTTCGATAGGGGCAAATAATTAATTGTGTCAAGTCATCTGCCTACTGTATATTAAGGTTTCTCTCGTTTATAGGTGGAGGGATGTCCGCCGTATATATTGAATATAATATGGGACTCAAACACCCTCCTTGCGGCAATCCTTCTTCTAGCTTGAATGTGTTTCCTCGATACTTTTCATGTTCTATGTAGGCGTATATGTTCATTACGTAGTCACAAAGTATCCGCTCAATCTTATTATTAATTTGAAATCTGAGTATTTTGTATTGTAATCCCTTTTGCCAAACTTTGTCGAACGCTTCCAATACGTCTCTGCACACTATGTCAATGCTAGCCTTTTCTCCTTTGGCTTGTGCTATCTTTTCTATGATTACACTTAGTGCCATCTCAGTGCTCCGTTTTTTTCGGAATCCAAATTGCCATGTATTTAGGCAATCATTTTCGTTTAGGAATCTAGTAAGGAAATCGGTCTGTAATTCTCAACCTGCGTGGGTAACTTTACAGGTTTAGGCACAAATATCATTTTGGCTACCTTTAGTTCATCTGGAAAATATCCCGTATTTAGACTTGCATTAATTACGTTCTTAAGCCCCTCATATATGTTGTTAGGAGCCTCTACTTAATGTATTTTCGTTATCTCCGATTTTCCTGAGGCTTTCTGTTTGAAAATTAAAATCATTTTTATCATTTCTTCTGTTGTTATTACAGCGGCGAAGCCCTCTCTCTCTCTTTTTCGACAAAGTAATAGGGTTGTGTTTTTTCTATTTCTGTGTTTAATAAATCTATGATCAGATGTTCGAAGTCAGTGTCAAAGTTTGCATTTTCCTCTTCACTTATCCTAAAGACTTTCTCCCAATGATCCCGAAATAATTTCTCGATTTGCTCTCTTGGTTTAATTTTTGTCTATTTTGTGTATTGATTCGTCCTATACTTCTTGTCGTTTGTCTAAAATGAGTGTTAGCAGTTCTCTTTTCTTATTCCTCAATCTGGTATATTTTTCTCTTGAAGTTCCTTGATGTCTTATCCTTTCTGCTGTCATTTTTATTTCTTCATATATTCTAATCCTTTCTGGTGTCCACTTAAATTGTTTGATTGTCCGGTATGTTCTTTTAGGAATTGTTTCTTCCTCTGCTTCCTGGATTGCTACGCGTATAGTCCGTAGTTCTTCATCTATGTCCTCTAAAGTTGCTTCGTTAAGTGGATTTGGGATATATTGTCTGAGTCTTTCTTTGTAATGGCCCCAATTAGCCATATGGTAGGCTTTCCATTCCCTGGTTCGTATCTGTATCGGATTTTGGTTAATTTCTAATAAGATGGCTGTGTGATCGCTGCAGCTAATATCTATTGGCTCCAAGTGGTAATTGAAAGGTAAATTTGCCTTTGGTAGGCATATATCTGGCTTGGTTGGTGATTTTTTTCTGTTATATAAGTTGGGAAGTTGGGGCCTATTCTTTGTCAAATTCGTCTAGCAATCAATGTTTCTAAGTGTCATCCTTTTGTGTTGGTTCTTCTGTAGTCCGATTCTCTGATGTGTGCATTTAGGTCTCCCATGAAGATGACTGGCAATCTACTATTAAAAATATTTGTGGTTTGCCATGAGTAGTCCATTTCTTCTTAGAGGTTGATATCCCTTTGCCATTATTGTATTAGTTAGTTCCGTTTTAATTTCTGTTGCTAGGTATGTTTCTGGAGGTCCTTGTTTAGTCTTGTAATCTAGGTTCTTTTTTATTGCTATAGCAGCCGCGTCGAAGATCGCATCTGTAGGGTTTGTGGCTACTATGTTTGTGGTATATCTATTACTAGTTAGGTTATAACAACTATTATTTAGAACACTCACCGAGGATGGCGTGGCACATCAGATGTGGTAGTAATTGACACAATAAATTATTACTAGGGGTTAGTAAATAGAATAATGTAATATGTAATTTAGGCTATGATAGGAAACAGTAGGCTAGAGTTGTGTCTATAGCTTTTTCTTAAGTAGGTCGTTATCTTGATAGAGTGGGTGACGGGCATGGACTGATTGGTTATTTCTACAGGACCTTAAGAGGTCACCTAGTATTGAAGCATCGACAACAAGCCTATAGTAAACAGCAATAATAGATCACGTCATTACATCCCTCCACTCTTAGTTAGAACATAAAACAAAACATAGATTTAGCCTATCTATAAGTTTCTTCACTCTAGAAGACCTGCACACATTAGCTGAAGGAGAACCAATAACCTGTAGTAAAAAATCTACCACACGAGAGACAGGAGTAGGAGGCAAAATTGGACGAACTGGAGAAGTGGGTGAAACAGGTTGTAACACAGGAGCTTCTATAACAGGAGCCCCTGTGGTTCTACGAATAACCTGATCTTGGTGCCTTTTTACAACATCCGCTGTAGTTGCACTACACCTATAAGATAAAGATCCAGTCTGCTCCTGTACCTCAGCAGGTATCCACTTAGGACCACCAGGAGCATAATTCCTGATCATCACTGAAGATGATGGTGTCAGGGATAAGTTTCTAGTAGACTTAGAGTGGTTAGCTTGCTGACATTCCTGCCTATGGGCCACTCTAGCAAATAGTGGTTCTGTAGGCCACAACAAATCTAATCTAGTCCTCAAGCTTCGACCAAACATCAACTCTGCTGAGAAAATTCCAGTAGTAGTGTGGTGTCAGTCGATAGTTAAATAGGAACCTATCTATAGTTGTCCTAAGAGGCTCGGAAGATGTACGAAGAGCTTTCTTGAAGCTCTGAACCATCTTTTCAGCTAAACCATTAGTAGATGGTTTATATACTGCTGTAGTGATATGATGAATACCACAACTTGTGACAAATTCCTTAAACTCAGCAGAAGTAAAACAAGGACCATTGTCAGAAACAAGTGAAACTGACAAACCAAACTGAGCAAAAGAAGGTCTAAGAAAATTAATAGTTTCTCTAGCAGTGGATGTGGATGTGAACATCCACTATGATGAGAAAATGTTTCCCATAAACTGGCCCAGCATAATCACCATAGCGACTGTGGCCACTCCCAAGGATGTAATTCCGCCTTAGGGGGTGTAGCGTGTAGAGCGAAGCATTAAGAACATGAACTACTTAGTTTTTCGAGGTCCTTTTCTAACTTAGGCAACCAAAAGTAACCTCTAGCTAATTCTTTTATGCGAGAAGCATCCACATGATTAGCATAAAGTTCATGCAATAGAGCATTCCTTAATTTAGGAGAAATAACTACTCTACTGCCCCACAAGACTGTACCTGACTGAATTGATAACTCACCCGTCCTCCGAACATAAGGAACAAGGCCAGGATTTCCCATAGTTGAGGCTGGCCACCCAATCTCACTGAACTTGTGTACTTTAGAAAGAACAGGTTCTGCACGTGTGCGATTCCTGACAGCAACACTGGTGACTGGTAAAAAGCCTAGATAATTCACCAGCGTAGTCTAGTCAGCTAGAACTGGAGTATTGTCAGTTATGTTAATACTAGGAAGAGGTAGACGGCTTAGAGCTTGGGCCGTACCTAATAAGGTTCCAGAACGATGAAAAAGAATGAAATTATAAGCCTGCAGAGGAAGAGCCCAACGTTGTATTCTACCTGAAGCTATAGGAGGGATACATTTATAAGAAGAAAATAAACCAAGAAGAGGTTCATGATATGTCACCAAGGTAAAATTGTGCTGCCCCTACAAATAGAAATGGAATTTCCTTAAAGCAAAAAACATTGCCAAAGCTTCCTTTTCCAACTGAGAATAATTACGTTCTGTAGCTGATAGAGTAGGAGAAACAAAGTGAACAGGCCGCTCTATACCATCTATCAGGTGGCATAGAACAGCTCCGATTCCATAAGCACTGCTCTCTGCTACCACTACAATTGGTTTATGTGGGTCAAAATGCACTAGCACTTCAGAAAATAGTAGAAGCTGCTTGGAAGTAACAAAAGCAGTTGTTTGTGCTTTTCCCCAAGACCAAGGTACACCAGCTCTTAATAAGCTGTTAAGAGGCTCCAGGATAGAAGCTGCCTTGGGAATGAACCTCCTATAAAAGTTAAGCGAACTAAGTATGACTTTAGCTGAGTAACAAAAGTAGGAATAGGAGCATCTACAATAGCTTGAACTTTGTCAGAAGTGGGGTGAATACCCTAAGCATCAATACGATAACCCAGATAAGACACAGTAGGGACACCAATAGCACACTTCTTCAAACAAAGCTTCAATCCAGCAGTTTCTAGTATCTTTAGTACAGATCTAAGTCTATGATCATGCTTATGTTTAGATGAACCACATATGAGCACATCATCCAAGTAGCAAACAACACCTGTAAGATCCCTTAATAAATCTTCCATTGATCATTGAAAAATACCAGGTGTATGGGAAACTCCAAAAGACAACCTATGATATTTAAATAACCCACGATGTGTGTTAATCCCTGTATACTGTTGCGATGCATCATCAAGGCATAATTGGGCATATGCCTGAGACATATCTAGTTTAGCAAATAGCTTACCACCTGAGAGACTGCTAAACAGATCCTCGATTTTAGGAATAGGGTAGGTATCCAGCCTAGCGGCTCTATTTACTGTAAGCCGATAGTCTCCACAAATCCTGATTGATCCATTTGCCTTCAATACGGGTACCACTGGAGTAGCCCAGGCAGAATGCGGTATAGGGGAAATTAGACCTTCTTCTACCAACCTATGTATTCAATTATCTTTCTACTTTAGCTCTTAGTGTATAGGGAACTGTCCTGGCTTTACATAATTTAGAAGGTATATTTGGATCTACCTCAATAGGGAACGTTTTACCTTTAAGAGCTTCCGATTATTTAGATGACGGGAATTAATTAAATCTCTTTCTAAAAGAGATGCGCATGATCCTTCAACAGTAACAATAGTTGCTTGACAAGAATTAGTAGAATCAAGTCTAGCACAGACAGAAATTTCCCCTGCTATTTTGAGGGGAACACCACCATAAGTCTTAAGGTTTAGAGAAGAAGGATGAAGAACAGGTTTGTCACTTTCAATAGGCCATCGATTAGATTAGAGAAAGTGTCCTCAGAAATAAGAGAACATGCAGCACCTGTATCTAATTCCATAGTTATACAGACATTATTTAGAAATAATGTGACATTAAGAGGATTATTTTAGTAGGAGTAACATTAAAGACAGTCATAGCTAGAATCTATCTTAGTGACTTTAGCCTTATCCAGTTTATGAACACGATCATTCCCTTTAAATTTTGGTTTGGTTCTACCAAAATTTACGCTTAGCACATTTTTGCACATAGGTTTAATATGTCATTTCTGATTACAAGCAAAGCAAGTAGCATCCTTGAATGGGCACTCCCGTTTCCAGTATAATTTACCACAACCAGAACAAGGTGTCTTAGGTTTTAAGGTAGCATCTGCCACCCCAGCTTTAGGCTGAGTAGGCTTATGCTTGAAGTTAGGGCTCTGTTTATGCAGTTTGTTTATAGCAGAGTGTCCCATAGCTTGTGCATCTCTGAAAGCTGCTTCTCTAACACTAGCTATTTATACAGCTCTACTAAAAGTTAAGTCTGATTCTGCCAACAAAATGTGCTGTGTAGACTCATTAGATAGCCCATCACAAATCTGTCTCTTAACATATCTGTTAGATGGTCACCAAACTCACATGTGTAAGCTAGTGCTTTAATTCCAGCAACAAAATTAGCAATAGTTTCACCAGATTTTTGATTCCTAGAATAGAATTTAAATCTTTCATATATTAGAATTACCTTGGGTTTGTAATGTTCCTTCAGAACTTTAATAATATCAAGATATTTACCAGCCCCTGACTCCTTTGGTGATAACAGACTCTTAGCTAAGGCAGAAACCTTAGGTCCAGCCACTGTATGAAAGGCTGGTATCTTCTCTGGGATCAAGTTAGCTAGAAAATAAAATTCGACTCTACTAATATAGGTCTCAAGATCTTCGATTCCAGCATCGAACCTATCAATAGAGCCTATAAGAGACATTGTATGCAAAAAATAACCTACGAAAAATAGAAATCTACACACATAAAATAGGAATAGGGGACAATTTAACCTACTGATAATAGGCAAAACACAAATCCTCAATTCTCGTCACCAATGTAGTATATCTATTATCAGTTAGGTTATAACAACTATTATTTAGAACACTCACCGAGGATGACGTGGCGCATCAGATGTGGTAGTAATTGACACAATTCTTAAATAGGTCGTTATCTTGATAGAGTGGGTGCTTTGCGTGGACTGATTGGTTATTTCTACAGGACCTTAAGAGGTCACCTAGTATTGAAGTATCAACAACAAGACTATAATTTTAAACCGCAATAATAGATCACGTCATTACAATGTCGTAATCCCAAATTTTAGTATTCATCTCTTTAAGATTAATTCCGTGTCCAGATATTAAAATTACATCCAGGTCGATTTTTCTGAATATGTTTCCGGATGTTGTCTCTTTTTCTTTCCATCTATTTCTATTAAGCTGAAAAATTCTTAGTTTTCTGTTGTCCATGATTAATTCCGTTTATTTTAGTTTGTCCTTTTCTTGGCGAAATACGTTAATATCTTTTACGTTTACTTACTTTCTTCTTTTTTATTAAGTTGTTAATCTTTCTGAGTTAGTTGAATGAAGTTGATAGGATTTGGTTAATTTCAACTGGTGAGTTTCCTTTTCCTGTTTTAGATTTCTTCATTTTATTGCTCTTTGTTCGTGTGGTCCGTATGCTTTCGGCCCAATATCTTATTGGGGCTCATGAATATCATGAACGCATGCCTAAATGTGGGTTACTTCCCTGACCACTGGAAGGTAGCGAAAATGATATTCATTCCAAAAGCCGGTAAACCACCGGACAGTCCAGCTAACTTCAGGCCCATATCTCTCCTAGAATTTTCAGGGAAAGTCTTGGAGAAGATATTGGCCAACAGGGTAAATACGTTCCTCGAGAATAACAACTCTCACAATAGTCAACAACATGGCTTCCGAGCGAAGCGAGGAACAGACACGGCGCTAGCCGTAATTACCGAGAAGTTGGCAAAAGTAAAATCAGAAAAACGCCACGCAAATCTGGTGCTACGCGATGTCAAAAAGGCCTTTGACAAAGTATGGAGGAAAGGCCTGCAATATAAGATCTTACAACTGGGCCTCAATCCCATACTTGAGAGGATTCTTTGTGACTACGTGATGGAGAGGAGGGCGTTTTTGAGTATCAAAGGTCATAGCGGCCCTGAGTTCGAACTCGAGGCGGGGGTGCCGTAAGGCGGGTGCATCAGTCCCCTGCTCTATAATATATACACCATAGACCTTTCCTAACCTTTGACTGAGGGTTCCTTGTACGTCCAATTTGCGGACGACATAACAATGATATGTACGAGGCCTTATCGGAATGCGAATTTCATGGCACGAAGTACGGCAGTGGAAATCGAAAACATCAACTCTTTCGAGAGAAGATGGAAGATATCCACCAATGCCCAAAAGTTCCGTGTAATTCCACTATTCCGAAGGACACTGGCAGACATCCGTGTAGGGGGTGCACGCATCCCATACCGCACGAAGGGCACGGTTCTGGGACTACAAATTACGACTGGTGGGTATAGGAGTCATGTAGCGAAAACTACACAGAATGCACGGAGGGACTTGGGTGAATTTTTCAAATTCGTAAACCTGAGCACCTCCAACAAACTTAAGATCTAAAATGCGTGCATTCGCTCAAAACTCCTGTACCCCCCGGTCCCTATAAACGTAGTTTCCAAGACCCAAGTCCTTAAACTGCAAAGGGTCCAGAATAAGGCAATATACATCATTACGGGAACCCGAAGGAGAGAAGGGAGAAGGCAGAGTGAACTCCATGGCGAACTGGGGATGACCCCCATAAACGTGGAGCTTCACCTCAGAGCAACCAAAATCTGGGACAAGGTGCACCGGCACCTCCCTCTCGAGTTTGTACTCGAGCACATTGACTTTGACAATTTACGTAACATAAGACGACCAATTTGTTTTAAAAGCAGTAGACTACCGAATGACATTCACGTCGACCCAAAGTTCACTTAAAGCTAGAAAACCCCCATTCATAACACAACAAATCATGAACAAAGCCAAACGAATTTAGCCACTGAATTAGCATTTGCTGAATTTAGTTCAAAAAACACTTCCCCAATTTTTTTTGCGAAATATAGCCAAGAAATAGTAAAACAAAACAAAACTAAACAACACATAAAAATCAAAATCTGGGTGTGAAATACCCAGAATTGATGATAAAAATCTTCTACAAAGCCACGTAAAGATAACTATAAAAAAAACAAAAACCAAAACGCAAAGAAAGCCAGTGATACCCTTTCACCAGGGACTGTCTTTCATACTACCTTTCATTTTCACTTTCCTATTATTTTCCCCTATTTTCCCCACTATTTCTCCTACTAAAACCCTCTTCTACTATATTCCTCACTTTTTATGTCCAATGTCCAATGTCCATTAGATTCTTCCGAGCTTTCTGTATCTAATCGCTTTCTGTGTCATCTTCTTGCTGTTTGTCTGATTGAGGTTGTAGACTTTTCTTATTTCTTTGCTCTTTTACTGTCTTGATTGTACCGAAAGATTTATGTTGAAAAGTTGTGTTGAATCTACATTATGAAATTTCATCTGTTCAAGTCCATTTTTTTCAGCATGTTATTTAGATTTGAGGCATATGATCCTGGATTAGCGATATTCATTACATGCGAATGTAAAATACACGTTAAAATCTTGAGATTGAGCGAGCCATCGATGTTTATTTGAGTCACTTGGCTTTGGGGTGCGGTTTTTGCGGCGGAGGTATAGGATGTGGTATTTTTCGTTTACGCTTTCTCAACAATTTCTCGTTCCTTTTTCTAATGATCTCTCGTCGTTTGAGGCATGACATGGCCATTGTTCTATGTGCGCCTGAGCAATTAATGCATTTTTTATTGGGGATTTGGCAATATTTCCACAAGTGTCCTTCAAGGCTGCATTCGAAACATATTAATATATGCTGCTTTGGGCAGTTAGATATAGTGTGTTCCTCCATTGCATAGCATTTGAAACATATTTAGATATTCACAAATAAGTCCCTTTGTATGTTAGCCGGTAGTATTTTCATGCTAAACGCAAGTAATCCCTTTTCCAGTATCTTTGTCGCCATTTCGGTTGTTTCACATATAATTTTGAACACGTGTGTGTGCTCCTTAAATTTCACCATATCTCTTATTTTCAGCCATGCCTGGTTTTCTTCGACTTCTTGCTTCAGTTCCTCACAGGAATGCTCTCCGATCCAAGATTCAATCTTTCTGCACACCACGCTCCTATTAGCTGTTATTTGTAGTGGTACTTTAGCTTCTAGATCTAATTTTTTCAAAGTATTGTTTCCGGCCGACGATAAAAGAAGTTCCACGTCATTATTTTCAGGACAAATGACAGTAAATCCTTCGGGGTCTCGATGCATCTAATAAGGGGAATTTTGAGATCTGCAAATATCTACTGCACTACTTCTTGGGCTGTTTTCTTTTTTATGTTTGATACTAGCCGAAAGGAAAGTCTCTTCGTAAATTCGGCGGGTTCCATGAGGGTGGGTAGGTCCTTGATTATCTGAAAAGCAACCCCTTAGTGGGAGAGAACCTCCTATCTAATCCTATTTTTAAATCGCCTGCCAATGCCGAGTCGCACTCTCCTTGGTCACCCTACCTATATGTTCCTATCCCTATAAGTGTCCTGAGACTGGCTTCGGGTCCGTGGACCAGATTGGGCCCCCTTTTCTGGTCCCCTAATGGCGTCTCCTGCAAGGGTTCGCTTGCTCCTATAACCTGTGCTTCTGGGACTTCGCTAGTGACCAAGTTATGAAGTGCTAAGAATAAGGAAGTTAGATGTAAAAAGTAAGATGAAAGGCAAGAGGAGAGAAGAAAAAGCAGCACCTCTTTGGGATGTTTGTTACCTCGATCAAAGGGAACTAGTCTCTCTGATCAGTCCAATGAGCGCATAAATTACTTCTTTTACTTTTGTGAGTAGGTATTGAAAATAACAAGAATAGAAATGCATAGCAACAGAGCGAGAATGCTATAGAAATAACAAACAAAATACTTTTTATTCTCATCATGTTTGTTGTTAAGTAAAATTCACCCCAATAAAAAAAGGTAATTAAAGATCGTTTACCTCTTCAAATAAGGGGATGGTGTGGCAAGAGACATTGGATATTTCAACAAGACGGCCCCATGTCATACAGTAAAATCAGTGAAGGCATGCTGTGCACAAAGTGGAGTTCAGTGGATTCCATGGCCCAAACATGAATCCGATTGAGAGTTTATGCAGTGTGTTGAAATATGAAATATACACAGAGCCCATAGCGACCAAACAGGAACTCATATGCCATCTCATTCAAGTTTGGTTTAGATCTAAGGGAATCCGGAAATGTGCAAAACATTGATCAATGCCATGCCAAGACGTGTTGAAGCATTCATGGAAGATAGGGGTGGCAACTACTTACTAATGAATGTAGAAGACTTATCACTGTTCCAATGGGTCAAAATAAATATTTTTGCAATCAATAAAATTTGTTTTTTAGCATTTTGAGAGAAAATCTTCTTTAAAAAAAAAATCGATAAAATTCCACCATTACTGTGTTCTTATTCTCAGATAATTTATAATTAGTCACCGTAAAAAATTGAAATTTAATTTAATTTTTATAAATAAAAAGTCAAAATATTTGCAAACAAATTTTATTATACATGCTATTTCTTTGCTTGAATAATATTTGTCTATTTTTTATAATGAATTTATTTATTTAGTGTTATTGTGAAAATGGAAATAACAATTGTAAATTATTTTATTATCTGTATAAATTTTGCTGGTTGTTTATACACCTTTATTATTGGAATTATGTATATCCTAGTAAATGACATAAAATAAATATCATAAGGAGGACCTTTTCTAAGATAACTTTAGGTTATTTTCTAGTTTATGTTAGTTACGTTCCATAAGCAAAAAATGACGTATCCGGGTGGCCCAGAAAAAAGTTAACCGTACTTTGAATTAGGATAACTCAAAAACTATTGGAGACTTTTGGATCCTGTAAAAAGTGTTTTATTTAACAACTATTTAACTGTTGATTCTATAAATTTCATTTAATTTCCTTTTAGGATTTTGATACACTAATGGGTTTAGGGGAGGCTATCAAAAATATGTTTGCGCAAGCAAGTAAAATAATGAAACGAAGGCTAGTAGGCCACCGTGCACTTTCAAGAGAAGCGTAGGGAGCCTAGGTAGCCTAGGTCACTGTGCGATTCTTGAAGCAAAGCCTAGGCCATTTTACAGTGGTTTTTCAGCCACGCTGTGGTATGGTCTCGTCATTATTGCTTACTAAGCAAATGAAAGCATTTCTGTGTAAAAAGTTTACTTCAAAAGAACCTTTTTAATCATGCAAAAGATCAACGCGCATTTACAAACTTTATTAAGACTGGCAAGATTAAACAAGTACAAGATTCATTGGAACAACGTTTTCCAGGTAGGCACCCACCAAGCAAGCCCACACGTTGGAAAAATGTTCACAAATACCAACATGAAGGAATATGCTTAAATCTAAATAAAGGTCGTTCGGGTCGTATGAGAACCATAAGAACAACGGAAAATATCGAAAATGTTCAGATGACACTTCTTCAAAATCCACATGTATCAGTCAGAAAGAATGGGTTACAATTGGCAAAGTCATCATTTAACTACATTTTTAAACATGACTTAAAATGGCATCTCTATAAGATGCATGCAAGCCACCAGCTTCTTGAAACTGATTTTCCTCCTCGTAGACAATTTGTCGAATGGCTTCTCCATAAACCTGCTCGTTTCTTGGAAAACATTGTGATTGGTGACGAGGCAGCCTTTTTCATGAATGGAAAGGTAAATAGCCGTAACATTCGGCAGTATGAGCCGCTGAAGCATTCAACTTTGACACACGTATTTGGCAGCAGAAAGTGTCTTTGTGGATCGGAATAAGCGAGAATGGCTACCTTGTCGGCCCATTGTTTTACGAGAATAACTTGATTGGTGCTGCCTACCTGAGCATGATCAACGAAAGGATCTTCTCGGAACTCCGCCAAATTTACGGCAATCAATTCAATAGACTTTGGTGGATTCAGGACGGCGCACCAGCTCATAGACAGCTTACTGTAAGAACAAACGTAAGAGAAACGTTTGACAACCGCATTTTCGCGCTAAATCATACAAATGAATGCCCCCCCAAGATCCCCTGACTTAACACTGTGCGATTATTTCTTATGGGGATATCAAGAGAATAAAGTGTATTCCACTCCAGCACAAAGCCTCAGCCAGTTAAGCGATAGTATCACACGTGAAGTCAATATAGACTTAAGGAAAATCACAAGTTAATCAAAAAAGTTGTTCAATCAATGCGACCAAAGGCACAACTGTTCTTGGAAAGAAATGGAGGACATGTGGAAGGAAACGGTGCTTAGAAAATTAAAAAATGAATTTCTATTACTCATATGAAGAGGAGTTATTGTTAAAAATTCATTTAAATATATTTGTTGATTTTAAACTTCGAAGTTTCATTATTTTACTTCTTTGCGCAAGCATATTTTTGATAGCCTCCACTAAACCCATTAGTGTATCAATATCATTAAGGGAATTTAATGAACTTTCCAGAATCGACAGGTAAATAGTTTAAATTTGTTTTGTGTTGCAAGACTCTAAAATCTCCAATAGGTTTTGAGTTATACAAATTCAAAGTACGATTAACTTTTTCCTGGGACACTTTGTATAAGAGTACAAATTAGTGATATCTTATTGCTCTCTTTAAATAATTGTACAAACCTTTGCTGCGCTCCTGTCTGTCACCTTTGGAAAGAGCTGTCTGATAAAGGCCCAAACTTTAAGGGGGTACTTAGCGTATCTCAGCGGGCAGAACATTTCACAGTCTCGAAGCAAATACAGACAAATCACGATTACCCAAGAAGCGCAAACGACTAAGAAGAACAATCATCATGGCGCCAGAGCGACCTTGAAGAAGCTCTGCCTGTAACAAGAGATGATAACATCCGATTTGTAAATTTTGCATTTATAATAACTGGATTGCATTATACTATTTATTAAGACGAGGAGAAATGATGAAAGAGAGAAGGAAGGAATACAAATTGGGATAAAAAAAGGGGAAAAACCTAAGCGTGAGGTCAAGAGAAAGAAAGAACTGAAACCTGCATTCCGTTAGCTTCGATCTTTTCACATCTCAGGATTAACAAAACTCAAATAATAAATGATGCCATTCATCGCGAAGAGATGTGGACGAAGTTATATGAACAATTTTACATTGGTTGGTTAATCCGTTGATGAAATGGAATATTCAGTACAAATACTCGTGGTTTAAGATTATTATTGACAACAAATATATATAATTTAATATTTATATTATCTAATTGTCCGTCTTGACATCCCAAGTATTATCTTTCTTATTATACCAATACTTCTTCAATTATTACACCATTTATTGACCCTGATATATTTGTATTCAACTATTCTTAGATTGTATGGTTAAAATAATATTATTTTATTTATTTTGGACACTTTTTATTCTGGTCACGTTTGCTGTTAAGTAAAATTCACCCCAATCAAAAAAAAGAAGTAATTTAACATGACAATGCCGCCGTCATTCCCAGGGTCTTAGAGCCTGCTAATCAAACAGCGTTATAGAAGAAATGTTATTAAGCCTATCAAATTTCAAAGGAATAACTATTTTTTATGCTATTTTGAAGAAATTAAGTTTCTCGAACCGTTGTTTCTTTTTTTTCTAAGTTCGGAGAGCTCTACTCCATCTTCGCAAGATATCTTCCATTCTCTTCCTCCCGACAGGGTCCCGCTAACGCATGAGTGACTTTGCAGCGACCCACCGACGCATACGTGACCTGGCATGACATCATTTTTGACCAATCACAAGGCAGATAGGTTTAGACCCACACTGTATTTTCTACGGGCGATTGTTAATTTTATTCAATCTCATTTGTTCAAAATGATCTGTAAAAGAGAGTGCGATCTCAATCTCGAACGCTTATTTATCAAAGTTTTGTTCAATCGCGAGTCTACAGTGGCATTTTTAGTTTGGCATAAGAGAAAACTTCTTTCTGAAATATCTCGCTCTTCATTTCTTCTGCGCAGAAAGTTTCCTTGACTAAAGGATCGATTTATCGTTTTTTTTTATGCGGTTGCCACGTTGTATCAGCAACCAGAAACATTGTAAGATAAGGAATCGAAACTGTTGTTTATCTTTTGGGCTCAACGGAAGGTAGGGCTTATATGTCTGTAGTCAAGGAACGCGGTAGAAAAACTAGAGACCTAACGACATTTAGCAATCGCTTTTTGCATTTGCATCTAATGTTAGGCTTTCGAATTAGGAATATTACGAGTTTTGTTTGTAGGAGTGCAACCCACCACAATTAAGTTGGAGGTATGGGGGCAAAGCCCCCCCATTTTGAAAGTAGCTTATGAATGCACATTGTGGGTGGAAATACCCTAAAGTAGGCGGCGCTATCGTCGTCTGAATTTACCCAAAATAGCCCTACTATTTATGATCGTCTTTATCGCGTATTTATTAGGTAACTGTTGTAAAAAAAAAAAAATAAATTCTTATCTCGGATGCAAATAATTTATTTTAGGGCGACGTAAAATAGAAATGGATCATTTTGAGGGAACTGGAGCACTAACAATTTTGCCCAAGAACACCGCCATGAACCTGAAATGGTACCAAAACTTCCTCTATCAGTACCTTTTCCCAGCAGTTCAGGACCAATTTGGCAATAATAAATTTATTTTTTACCATTATGGCGCACCTTGTCACAAAACATAGGCAATAACAAAGTTCTTGGCTGGAAATAACATCGAACAGATCGGACCATGGCCCGAGGATTCGCCAAATTTAAACCCAATAAAGAATTTGTGGGTGAGAATAAAAATGGCGGTTGATAAATAGAAACTATGCAATTGTGAATAGTTTCGGGTCTTATTGAATAAAAATGAGCAAATTCAGTCCAAATATCATCACAACTTTAGTCTCCACCATACCAAAAGGAAATGAAGCAATCCTTAAGAACAAGGGACATCGTTGTAAATATTGAGTGGGGTCTAAATTATTGTAGATTTCACCTTCAAGTTATAATACAAACATACTAAAACAAAATACAACTTTTTTTATTTTACATTATTTTATTTTCCAAGTCATGGAAGAGCAGTGTAATCAGGAAATTTAATCGCTTCTGTGATTTTAATCACGAGATTATTTATTTCAATCATCAACTCCTTTGAGTGTTCCCCTACTCCGAGGTCCATTTATCAGCAGAGAACCGAACACTTGGCCTCGATTTATGTGGGGAATCCTTGGGATCGATCCTATTTTCTTTACGATGTTCAATCCTTCCGACGATACGAGTTTATCGACACCCTGTTGTTCCTGACAGGGGATATAAAGCCATGGGGGACGTCGATAAGCTTCCTCTAATCTGTCTTGTGTTCGCCCTAAACCGTATCTATGACGGTGCTCGTTTCATGCTTCGAAACCCTTTGATCCACCTTTAGCGCGACCCACTTGATTCCATCTTCTTCGCGAAGAGAATTAAGTTTTCTCTCATTTCGACTTCACCTCTTGCTGAGGAGAGAAATACTAGGAGAAGGTAGGCATAGTAGAGTATAATGGTTAAGTAAGATAAAAGAGGCTAGAACGAAACAGGAGAGTGATAAGTACATTTTACATGGTAACCAGCCCAGTCAAATGTGTCTAGATAAAAAATACAATTGCAAGTTGGCTTAATTCAGACAAAACAAAGGCAAATTTGCTTCATAAAAAAATGGAACACTAAGTTTGCTTAATTCAAAAAAGTGAAGTTTTCTTAATTCTGAAAAAAAAGCAACGACAAATTAGCTTAATTAAAAAAGGAACATCAAGTTGGGTTAATTTAAAAAACAAAAACAACGGCAAGTTTGCCTAATTAAACAAAATTGTCTGTAGTTAGCTAAAAAAGAAATTCCAAATTTGCCTAATTAAAAAATGCAACCCAAAGTTTTTTAATTAGAAACGTGATGACAAGATTTTAAAAGGCAACATCAACTTTGTTAAATTAAAATAAAGCAACGGCAAATATGCAGTGCAGTGTGAACAAGCTATATATAAACCGTGAACAAATGAACATAAATACAATGGTTTCAATACAATAAAAATATAATAAAACATAGGCCAATTTAACAGTTGAATAGTGGTCGGATAGCTATAAGGGATGCGCTATTAATTCCTAGGATTGGCAGTTTGTGTTGAGGGGATAATACGGTAGTAGACAGTGGCGGCTCGTGTAGACTTTCTTCCGAAGGGTTGTATTGCTCACGCTTTCCAAATCTTGTTTGATATAAGTGATAAATCGTTAGGCACTTTAGTGAAAATTTTGCTTAACCTAGGTTATCTACTGCCTTAATAACCTAAGACCTTTTCCTTAACGAAAGTCGCCCGTGCCCTAGGGCACGGGGGCATTCTTCTCTCGAGATGTCTCAAAAGGACAAATCTCGAGTTAAACTCAAACGACCTAATTCTAATACTGAAGAAAGCCAATGTGATACCTATATTTAAGAAAGGGGATAAAACAAATATGTCTAATTACAGACCAGTAAGTTTGACATCAGTGGTAGGGAAAATGATGGAATCTATTATAGCAAGGAATATTAGAGATCACTTGGATAAGCATAAGTTGATAAAAGAATCACAGCATGGCTTTAGTAAGGGTAAATCCTGTCTGACTAATTTGCTTTCTTTTTATAGTAAGGTGTATGAAGCAGCAGATAATGATGAAAACTATGATATTTTATACTTGGACTTTAGTAAGGCTTTTGATCGAGTGCCACACTTATGGCTTCTGAGCAAAGTTAAAGCACACAGGATTGATGGCAGTATATTTAGGTGGATTCAGTCATGGTTTGGTGACAGACAGCAAAGAGTTAGTATAGATGGAGTTAAATCTGAGTGGGGGTGTGTTAGCAGTGGAGTTCCGCAAGGATCTGTTTTGGGTCCCTTGCTATTCTCAATTTGATATTAATGATCTTGACATAGGTATAAGTAGTGACCTGAGTAAATTTGCTGATGATACTAAGCTAGGTAGGGCCATTAGGGCTGATTCTGATGCTGTTGTAATGCAGGAGGAATTGACCATTCTGTCCAATTGGGCCGAGAAATGCCAAATGAAGTTTAACATAGACAAATGTAGTGTACTTAGTATAGGTAGAAATAATCCATTGAATAGTTATAAATTAAATGGGAGAATTTTAGGGAGGACTGATTTTGAGAGGGACTTGGGTATTTTGGTAAGTTCAGACCTTCGTCCTAGAAAGCAATGCCTAAATGCTAAGAATAAAGCTAATAGGATATTGGGATTCATTAGGAGGAGTGTAAGTAATAAGAGTGCTGAAGTCATTCTAAAACTGTATCTCGCGCTAGTTAGGCCTCATCTAGACTATGCAGTACAATTTTGGTCACCATATTATAGGAAGGATATTGATTTGCTTGAGTCTGTGCAGAGAAGGATGACAAAGATGATTGGTGGGCTAAGGAACTTACCTTATGGTGAAAGGCTCAGAAAACTAAATCTACATACATTGGAAAGGAGAAGAGTCAGAGGGGAATTGATTGAAGTCTTCAAATGGGTAAAAGGATATAATAAAGGGGATCTGGGTAAGGTTCTTATACTTAGTGAACATGACAGGACACGTAGCAATGGGTTTAAGCTTGATAAGTATAGATTTAGGAAGGAGATTGGGAGGAATTGGTTTACAAATCGTGTGGTAGATGAATGGAATAGGCTCACTAGACATGTGATAGAAGCCTCCTCACTAGGTAGTTTTAAGAATAGATTAGATAAATATATGGAGGAAGCTGCTAGATGGGACTAACTTTTTTTTATGTACATATGTATATATTTTTGTAAGGAGTGGGGAGATTATATTTTGCGGTTGCATGAATGGACATAATCCTCTGGATGCATTATATGTATATTGTAGATTAGATCTTACGAACTCCTGTAAAGGGTGACAATGTTGATGACTTTTCTCTGGTAAGAAATCTTTTGTGTGTTGACTGGAACAGGAGCTGCCAAATGTAGGCCATGAATGGTCTTTTGCAGTCTCCTTCTTTTCTTATGTTCTTATATGCACTACGAAACTGCAGCATCCCCTATTTCCACTCGGTATTATCGATAACATTCAATATAAAGTCTTTTTGTTCTTTAATTATTTTTTTTTATACTTGTGCATTATATAATCCTTAAGCATAATTTCAGTAGCCATCCCCTAGTTTATGAAAAAAATACAAAGGTATATAACTGTGCGCTTCACAGTTCCAGCGACGCGGTGTTTGGCTGTTGTGCGCATGATCATATGTCCGAGTTTGGAAGCTACACGACAAGGAGAGAGAGTAGTGTGGCTCGGGCAGTGCGACCTGGTGTTCTGGTGGAAGATAGGGTTTCTTTTTTACTCCGCGTGTGTTGTTCTTAAAACATGTTTATATTCTTGAATGTGATAAAGTGTAGTGCTTTCAATGGAGAAAAGATTCCTTAGTAGTCATCTAGAGATCAAGGAGAAAATAATTAATCTTTTAGCGCAAATTAAAACAGAAAAGAATGGATTTCGTTTTTAAATGAATGGATTAAGCTTGAACTGTAACAATTTAGGCTATTTGTAAGTAAAAAATGTTTGATTTTGTTCTGTTTAGGATTTTATCAAGTTTATCTAGAAATTTTCTTTTTATATGTTTATTTCCTTTTACACAATATTAAAACAATGCTAAAAAATTTATGATGCAGGCTATCCAGATTTTTAAGCAAATATATATATATATATATATATATATATATATATATATATATATTTAAGGTATCTAAAAAAACGAGCTTGGTTTTGCTTTATCCAAAGGAAGAGGACGGAAGGAATTTTGGTAGCGGTTGGGTGAGTGGAGTGTTGGAAGGCAACAGACTGTGAAGTGAGGTCTCCACTCTGCAGTATTAACAGAGATACATGGATCTTTGTTTAGATCTATTTAATCCGTAGCTGGGTACCACACTTTTTTTTCCGGTTATACACCCCGCACCTCCGCAACCGTTAGACAGGGCTTTCACATTCCACACCTCCGCAACTTTTGCCATTTTGAGGTTCCCCAACTGTAGTTCCAAACTCTGCCCTGATTTCAGACGTTGGCACCAGTAGCGGCACTAGGTCGCACCCCAATTTTTGTTTTCAAGTCCACAATAACTTTATAACTACTTATTACTTTAATAAATAACCAAATGGCTAAATAATTAGATAATATTAATCATTTTATATTATATAATGAAAACATTAAAAAAATAGAATAAAAGTCCAAAAACGACTCCACTAGACTAATTGTCCGGGTCTGGCACCCTTTGCTCATCCTCCTCCTTCTGCCTCGCCAGGTACTTCATGTTCAACATCTTGAGGTTGCCCGGGAAGGCACCACAAACTGCGGGCACAAGTACTTGAGGAACACTGAAGGGTTCTGAACCCGTCACGTTGCTTGGCACCATGGTGTGTATGATTAACCTGAAAAATGAAATATATTAAAAAATTTTATAAGACTTCGAAATTTACTTGGCGGGATTTCGTCCCGCGATATGAAAATTTGAGAATTTTATTTTATACACGGGAATTTATAAAAAAATTTTTGCATAACTAAAATAGAATAAGAAACATTGACACTTTGGTTCGATAAATGCGGTTAAGATTCGTTTTAACACATATACGATTTTGTAATTTTCAAAGAAATAAACCTTTTTAATTCAGTCTAGGGGCACACGATAGAGGGGGCTGTTTCTGGGCTACAATCTAGCCCTTATGACGCCAGACGGTAGCTTTGCATGTGGCCAATCACGGAGTTGTATTTGTTATGTTATTTTGTGTTTTCCTTTCTTCTTTATTATTTAATAAATGCGTGCACTTCTGCTCAATTATATTATTTAGTAATGCATTGATTTTTTTATAATTACTAATGTATTCAATTTTGTATGTTTCGTTTGCCCATTTTTGTGAAACTAAACCATTATTCTCACACACTGGCAACCCTTGATTCAACCTTATTTCAAACATTGGCAATCCTGAAACCGAGCATTTAAAAGAGCGCGATTCTGAAGAACTCGGTTTGTTCGACTTCAATACGAATTGCATTGATTTTTCGGTTAATTTAATAGACTTTTTGATAGATCGTGGCCTCATTTTAAAGCAAAGATTTGCTACAAGTATGAAAAAGAAACGTGGCTCGATTATAATAGTGAAAGATTGAGATAGTTTACCTTTTGACGAGAAGTAAGTATATTATTAGGTAACTTACGACCACAATATCGCTGCCCACATTTCGCAATCGCCTTTTGCATTCAAAGCTAATGTTAGCCTTTCAAATTAGGAATATTACGAGTTTTCTTTTTATTTGCGCGGGAGGGGGTGTGTATGAGCGCGAATGCCCCCATTTTTTAAAGTAACTAAAAAATGTTAATTTTTGGCGACATTATCCTAAATTAGGCGGCGCTATCGTCTTTGTTATTTTGATAAACGTGCGATTGTTTCTGCACGTTTATCGAAATAATAAAGATGATAGCACCGGTTACTTTAGGCTATTTCAGCCAAAAGATGACATTTTTAGTTACTTTCGAAATTAGGGGCTTCGCCTTATGACGTCTGACGTCATAAGGTCTAAATTATAGCCCAGAAACAGCACCCCTTATCATGCGCCCTAAACTGCAGTATTACCAAATGATGCTCAACGATGTTATTTTTAAATTACAGGCCTTAATACTAACGTATTTTTTAACTTTTCGAAAATATATTGTTATTTTGGTAAATTTGAATTTTTCTGCATCATTTTGGGCCTGAATCTTTCACCTGGAAATAGAATTTTTATATCTGCAGGCGATCTGTGCATGCGTCCTTTGCCAATTACCAAATAGCATATCGTTTTAAATCCCCGTATATTTTAAACGATTTGCGGATGCTTTTTTTTTTTTTTTTTTAGTTTATTATGGTATAATGGTGTGCGGTGGCTGTGCTAGGTCAGGATTAAAGGATTCAAAAGGGTGAAAAACCCAGTGCAAATTTCCTTTAGTGCGTTTAAGGCTACGTTGCTTTCTAATGCCAGCATTCGAACAAGTGCTACTTTTGTATTAGGCACTGTTGCCGGGAGACCGTTCCAGGTGTTCACCACTCTGTCGCTGAAAGCATACTTCCTGATGTTTAATCTTGCCCGTTGCTTAGAGATTTTCTTAATGTGGCCTTTTGTTATCGATTCTCGTTGTTTAAAGTAGCCCCCGCACACGTTTTGGTCATAAATTCGTGCCATGATCTTGTATACTTTGATTATGTCTCGTCTTGTTCTTCTGTACGCTAGAGTGGGAAGTCCAAGTCTCCTCAGTCTTTCTTCATATGATAGGTTTCTAGTGTTGGTATTAGCTTCGTCGGTCTTCTCTGAACATTCTCAATTGCCTCTATGTCTCTTATTTGTAGGGGGACAACACCTGTATCTTACCATCCCTGAGTGGGCTAAGCACTAAATCCTTTTCTTTATCAACCTACTTTACCCAGATGCAATTCAGAGCGAAACAAACACTCAAAATACATATGGATTGCCTTACACATGCCTCATTTAAATTATATTTGACACCATTACTGCTCAACCAAAGAGTTTATCTAATACTTCTGAAGAATATTAGTTACTTAGAATAATATTCGTTTTAAGATATTAACGAATTTTAAATTTTCAAATACATAAACGTTCTTAACTTTTTAATGATGTTCACCAATGTCATTCTCAAGTCCCGAAACGTAATAATAATGGAGTTATACATTTTGCGATTATTTTTTGTTTCTAAATTTATGTCTTTCCGCACCATTTGCAGTATTTCCTTCAACCTTTGGCTTACTTTTGGCCTGACTTGTTAGCCAATAACATGCTAGGTTATATCTGCAGACGATCTGTGCGTGCGTATTCTAACGGATTGGCCAAGACCATGCCTCGTTATATTTCGGACGATTCGCGCATGGCTGTGACTTCAGTTTCATTGTTATATTTGCTTGCGGTGCTTGTTCTAAGCCACAATAACAAATATTTCGTGAGGTCTTTGAGGGCGATATTCAGGCCTTATAAATATATAGGGCTCACAATATAATCCCCCGAGGTATTAAATGCCTTACATGATGCAACAATTGTAAATTTAGCCCAGGTTGAAATTTCTTTTACTGCAATATGATTACAAAGGCTTCAAAAGGCCGTAAAACCACATTCAAAGTTTCGGTTAGTGCGTTTAAGGCTATGCAGCTTTCTAATGCCCGCATTTGACCAAGTGCTAGTCTCTTGTTTATAGACACTTTTCTGCGTTTTCTTATACAGTCTTATGTGTCCTTTCAGATCTGAATTCGTTTTCGCTGGAAATACACACATTTTTTCAATTATAGACATTCATTCGACATTGGCAAAAGTATTCATTTCCGGGAAATGCATACGTCCTAAAACACTAATTGAAAAGCTTAGAGTATAAATAGAAAACTACAAAGATTTCCAATAACTACTAATGTTATGATCTCTTTTTTTCAGAGCTCACATGCATTATTAGTACTGTTAATCACAATGAACCTACCATTGTTGAAAATTATCGGATTAAACTGATTTAGCTTGCGATTGAATTGGACGAAGCAAAGTGATAGCCAGAAAGGTTAATTCAATTCCCGTTTTCTTTCACATATTAAAAAATAACGTGACCTCATGTTAAGTTAGCGTGAAGATAAGTTTCTCAGCTTTGTACATATATATTATTACAGTTTTTTTATGAGAGGGTGTTTTAAGAAACTTGTGTTGTTATACACTGAAGCGCATTGAATTGAAGAGTCTATTCTCAGAAGGATTTAGATATCTCTATCTCACTGCTTGCCCATTGCTGCATTTCGTTGCTGTCCTAAACGTCAGTTAAGGTTTGTTTCAGAAATCGTTATCCAAACAACAAAGCATTTCAGAGTGTAATGAAAGTTAGAACCATTCTTTATTTATTAAAAAATAATTCCTGCTTTCCATATTTAAAAATACTATTATGATATATGAAAGGGAGAACTGTGCGTGGTTTTGGTATATGAGGCTTAAAATGACCTAGGTAATGCCGAGAAAGCTTTTAAACGATTGGTGACCACTGAAGAATAAAATTTGCATCAGTATCGCTTTCTTTTAGAAATGTTATCCCTCAAACTTTCTTCAATTCAATATCGTTATTCGAAGTGATGGTAAATTTCATGTTTGATTTTAGGAAAGATAAATGGAATTTTACTTGAATTTCTCTAATAAAAAACAATAAGATCGAGTAGGTTAGTCAAACTAGGGAATCTAAAACATAAATGAGAAAAACATTCTCTTAAATACTTACTTTGTTTATTATATAATAATATATGAAACTAAGTAAATCGTTCCATATTTCATTCAAAACAAAAATTACAAATTTCTAAATAAAATAAGTTATATTAATAAGGTATATATTCTGAGCTTTATGCGGACAGCTTTGCATCATTAAGATTTCGTCTCGCTATATGAAACTATAGAAATTTAATTACTCTACGGTAACTAAATTATTTCTTCAAAATTTAGCAATTTTTTGTATATCACTTTGGTTCAATAAATGCTAGCTAGGACTTTTTCTCTGAACCACCCTTCACAAATCTCTTAAATCGTCCAAGGGCTAGAAAAAATTATAATATCAAATCACCAAAGTAATACATCGAAACGATGTTTTAAATTCGGATCTCGAAACAAAATAGTATCACTATAGAGTGACCAATTTTGACTTTGAAAACAAACGAAGACAAGCTATCCAAGCATTTACTACTCTTGAAGTGAAAAAAAAGGGGTTTCTAACATACAACCATGTCTACTTCAAATTCACTGTTCTTTCATTGTCCTTTGACCTATTTGGATTATTAAAATAAAAATTTCGCTAGGTGTCCTGATCTGAATTTGGTAAAAACATAAATACACGAAAAATAATTATCCTTAATGAATATTTGGTGAAAGAAAAGATATTTAAACTTACTTTGATAGCAGCCATTAAATCTTGCTATGCGAATTTAGAGATACATATGAGTTGAAAAGAGAAAATGTGATGGAGGATGACTAATTCAGTCGGGAAGGTTTCAAACTCACTGAGGGATCAATTTAACAAGATTTATTAAACAACAAATAATGGAATATGACTAATTATTGAACTTGATAATACGGTTGATGAATATAATGTATATTTTAATGAAATAAGGTATATATATATATATATATATATATATATATATATATATATATATATATATATATATATATATATATATATATATGATGAAAATTAATGCAATATCGCAAGAAAAGATGCATTTTTTTCTTATATTTTCTATCCAGTGTCAGTTGAAAAAGGGTGTGAGATACACCGAAACTGTTCTGAATTAAATTGTCTTCGGAGAAGGTGGTTTAATTCCTCATATATATATATATATATATATATATATATATATATATATATATATATATATATATATATATATATATTGAATAGGGGGAAATGGCCGATGATTATAATGTTAAGAGGAATAAGATATATAAGGTGGATATTATAGTGAATAAGATGTAAAATATGGGGGAATTATATAAAATATAGTATAGTACTGCCCCGACGTTTTTGAAGTTATAAAATCAGGGGAACTGGATTCAAAGGAAGGAATTACACTTTGGATATTCTTAGACCTTTGTATACATTAATGATTAATTAGGGAGCTAATTTTTACTGACCTTGATGGAGCGCTGATGAAATAAAAGTGTTCGTTAAAATGCGCTTGGGACTCGGAAAACGGGAAAGTCTATTCTGATTAGTTAATTTCGAATTGGGTTGTACAAAGCTCGTAGCCATGCCAGGCATTCCACCTAAGAAAAGGATAACTCTGATTTCAAAACCCTGGAGCCACAGGCCTAATTTGACCCTTCCATAAGATTATCTGTGAATATCTATGAGTAAGAACGCCTCAACGGCCTGGCACTGATCGATGTTCACAACGAAATTGATGTTATAATAGACAGGGTAATCAGGGACATCATGCAAGCCGAAATTCTGCAGGGGCACAATTGAAAAATAAAAAATTCTAAGAGGTTTAAATTCACAGATAAAATGCTAATCCCTTCAGAGAATAAAATTAATATTCTTACATAATAAAGTCACGAGTATAGTATTAAAAATAATAGAAATAAAATAAAAAATATTAAAAAGTCCAGATAAAAAAATCTGAAGGGGCACGTACCCTCTCATTTTTTTATTGGCATGACGCTTATGGGCGTAATCAATGTATTTGTCCAAAGGAACAGGAATTAGATATTCGTCTGAAATACAGTGACCAATGCTGTATAAAGGCGGATCCAGAAAAAGCGAATGGGGGTGGGCGCGATGCCAGGATTTTTATGAGTAGAAATTTGTTAAAGTTGCTATTATGGTACATAATTTTACGAGTAATACATGTATGATCGTACAAATAATCAGTGCTGAATACATACGAATAAGTTATAGACACAAATGAGGAATATGTACAGGTAGTGTAGAATATAATGATGTAGGCTACTTGCAAGTCATTTCGCCCACTTAAGTAACAAGGCACATAATAGAAAAAGTATATTTATTTTCAAGGAGTAGGCTCTCTCAAAATTGCAGGCCCATGCCCATTGAACCCGCTTCATTTGCCTAAGCGAAGAGAAGACGGCGGTTTTTCTCCGCAAACTTGTCAATCACTTGACCATTCGAAACTTGAATGTTATTGTGGACAGCGAGTAGTACGAGGCGTTGAGGCGATCCTGGCCAATGGTGCTCCTCATATACGTCTTTAAACGTTTCAAGGCTGAGAATGAGACTTCGGGCTCTGCATTAGAGAACGGCAGAGTCATTATGATGGTCAGGAGCTTAGCAATGTTTGGGAACATTCTGGTCTCGGTGTACTCCTTCACATTCTTGAGAGTCTCGAACACCGAAGCGGAATTTTTGTCCTTGTGCCTCTGCCTGCACGAGCACTAGTGACTGAACATCGCTCTCGTAGAGCTTAGCGGCATTAAGGACAGCATCCACGTCTGCTTTTGAGCCCTTGACAAGCTCTTTCAACCGGAGAGCAACTGGCATGGTATCGTCCTCAAATCTTCTCTTCAGCTCGGCGATCACTTGGTCAATGAACGGAATAAAACCGAGCGATGATAGTACTCCTCAACAGTCATGGCCAGGATATTCGCGCGCTATGTCTGTCGTGCACAGACTTGGCGAACAGTGACGTCATCGTGAGCTGGGTCCACTTCAAACAAGAGATCCTTGGCTTTTGCAAATACAGTGTGGAAGTGCTCCTCGGCATTCTTTCTGAACTTGGCGAAAACAGTCTCGGTCTCACGAATCAGTGCGTACGCAGATGCCAAGTCACCGTCCTTCTTCTGCAGGGTCCTGCTCGGCTCGAATATGTCAGCAAAAACTGACTCCGCCACAACCAGCTTAATGAGTAAGCGAGGGTCCCTAATCGCGGCGAGTAAGATGCCAGCATTGGTATCCAGCTTCATTTCCTCTTCCATGAAGACTGCGATGTGAAGCAGAAACTCGAAGAACAGGTGGACTGCATCATGTCGCTCAACCCATCTGGTGGGACACAAGGGAACCAACTTTTCCTGCGTAGCTAAGGAAAGCTTCACGATTTTGGAGAACCGGAGCGTCCCATGTTGCTGCAGTAAATGAAGTTATGAACTTCGTTGAGAGTCTAAAGGGCGAGTTTCATTTCTTTCATGATGCAGGCCTTGGTCAGCACCAGGTTAAGTCAGTGATTAAAGCAGTGGATCGGTTTGGCAAGGGTGTATTGCTCCATGATGATGCCGACACAACCTCTCAACTTGCTGATCATTACACTCGCTCCGTCGAGGCCGAGGCCTTGGCAGTTTGACATGTCAGACCATGGCCATGTACGTTGCGAATGAGCAGTTGGGCCAGGCCTTCACCGGTGAGGTTCTCAGCATTGACGAAAGTGAGGAAGTCCTCTTCGACGTGTCGAAAGATAATGGTGGCTTGCTCCTTCCCTAACACGTGCGTGGTCTCGTCTATAGCACTAAGAATACCCCTGACACACCGGCTAAGATATCTTCCAGCACCAATCGATCTGAAAAGCGAAAATGTTCATGGTGACAGCTGCTCATAATGAAAAAATGACATGAAATCTACTTTTGGAATAAGAGACGTATTTTGGGGGCAGAAGTGGCAGTGTCACCTACCTGTGATATCGATCAGTTCGTTCAGCAACGAGTACTTCAACCAGAGGTATGTGATGCACAAGCTTTGTTGGAATCGCCTCATATGATCATCTTCTTCAATGAAGTGTAGCGATTCGACAGACGGGGCAGTAGGTTGATTAACGACACTTTCTCCGAGTATGTGGCCGCCTTGTTCCCAATGAAGTTGGCAACGACCACTTGAGCTGAGGAGAGTGTCAGTGTGCCATGCGCAAAATGAGAAGTGAGTTCCTTGCCCTCGCTCATCTTAATGTGAGATTCGGCTTTGCTGTCACTCTACAGGCTATCGATTTCGAAGTGCTTGGCTGTTGCTCCAGCTCATTGACATCACGCTCGCAATCACCACTCGTCTTGACCATTTTGGTTTTGAAGAACGAGGTGATCTTCATATCGCCACCTCGCTTCATCGTACACGCCTTGTGATTGAAAGGGAATGTAAAGGGTAGGCCCTCGGATTCCCATACTTTTCCATTCTCATCATAGCTTACGGTGTTTATCGCAGGTCGACCCGCATCGAGGCTACCATTTTTGGCCTAAGCTTCTGTAACTTACCAGTCTAATTTGCGTAGGGAAAGCAACTCACCCCCCTTCCTTTTGGGCCCCACTTCCCTTTTCCCCATTCGGACTGAAGGATATAAATGGGGTCGTGATGCCTTTAAATGCATTCTGTTGCGAGGATTCTGCCTGATTGCTCCGTCGAATCGTTTTCTGTCACTCACCTTTGACGTCCATTTTAGAGATTCCTACTGGATTCCTTCATGCAGCGAGGATATTCTGCCAATGATTCCTGCCAACGTTGTCGCTGCCCCTCTGTCGGCTGCATCGAATTGTGCTCTTCCAGTTACGTTTGCTAGTGTTCTCCTTTAGGAAGCCTCTCACACTGGGCACGTGAAAGTTCTCCCCCAATCACCTCGCCATCTCCTCTTTGGGGAAGTCTGTCATCCGAATTCCTTCTCTCGGATCGTTGGGCCTTCGAAACATCGTTCCCCGTGGTCTTGACGCCTTTTGCCACGATATCGCCGTCTGTGGGTTTCTCCTCGCCGACGACCATCATCGCCTTCACCCCTGTCCACTTGGGTCGAATTCCCTCATCGTTGCCGAGCCTCTTTCGCCTGGATTCTCGACGTGGGTTGTTCCTTCACTGCTGTGGTATCAAATATTTTGGAGTATCTCTTTCTTCTTATGTCCCCTTTAAATTAATTGTTATAAGTGTTTTTTTATGTAACTTTGGGCTTCGTGTGAGGGACGTGAGACAGGAAGGTTATTCCGGGGACACCTGTCACTAGAGTAGCAAATCCTATTTCATCTTCAACGGTGAGGCTCGCTTTGGCTTTAAACAACTTATTCATAAAGCCCAATTTTGTATGCGCGAATATCTTTTGGGTTAAAACGACTTGTGATTGTTCGATGGTGATAAGCATTTGTGATTTTTCTTATTGTTTGATGACCCCCGTATAATTTGTTAACAGTTAATTTATTTCATTTTAATTTTGTTGTAAATAATACTGTAAATACTTTTTAGGCGTGCATTTATTTAAACCCTTGTGGATAGCTCATAATTTAGCACCGTCCTGATTAATTCTGGTGAATTTTTAGTAGGCCTTTAGATCCCTGGTCTTGTATAAATTTCATGTGTGTATTTTTCATTGGGCCGTGTGAACCGGGTTCTGCGATAACCTTTACATACGTGGCGACCTTGCCAGGATTAGAGTTAGCCAGTATTTGTTTTTTCCAGTGGCCCGAAAGTGAATTCCTACTGTGCATAGGATTTTGTTATCCCTTGCGCTACCGAGGTTTGCCTTTGCCTCAATTTTCACGGCTCTGCTTAGCCGTTGTTTGTATTAATTTATTAATCTTTTGACACTCGCAGGGGTGTCTTGTGAGCTTTGCTATACGCCTTGTGTTCACGGTTTTTGTTTTTTTCGTGTATATCTTTGTACTACTTACATTTGGCTAATTTGAGCATCATTTTTTCTTAAAGAGGTTTGTTTATTGCCTGTTTTGTGGGATTTGTGTAGTCCCCATAGTGTGTTTAACCCTTTTTTTATTTTTTGCCCCCTTTTATTTAGCATTCTTTGTCTGTTTAGTTAACACTTGCGTGTCATTTCATTTTGCGTTTGCTATTCATAACGCTCGTGTTTTATTATTTGCAGAGTTAACCTGCTCACTTATTTTGGGGTTTGTGACCACATCAAAGAACTTAAGGACCAGGCAGTGGAGCTGGGCTTCACTGGTAATGAAATTGCTCAGTATGTCCTCCAACAACAAGCGTTTGAAGGTGAGGAACGTGAAAAGGACCGCCAAGCAAAAAGGGAAGAACGTCAAGTCCAGGCTAAAAACGAGGAGGGAGAACGAAAGCTTCAGCTGGCCCGAATCCAAATAGAAGCACAGGGTAAAGAAGAGGACGAAGACAGGAAAGCTCAAGAAGAGAATAGAAAGCTTCAGCTGGCCCAAATACAAGTAGAAGTAGAGAAGGCTAAGGCTAAGATCGAAGCGGAGAAGGAGATTGAATTAGCTCGAATCTCCGCCTCTCAGCAGCCTTGCTCCTGTTCAGTTTACTGATCCGGTGAGTCGACCTAAACTTCCTCTGTACAGGCTGGAGAGGATATCACTTCCCACCTCAACCGCTTAGAGGGGGTTGCTGAATTGCTCGAAGTGAACCCTGAGAGCCATGCTTTGAGGTTAGGAAGTTTACTCACCGGTGAGGCGGCTGAATTATATACCTCTCTGCCAATGGACGTCACCAGGGACTATAACCTTTTGAAGAAAGCCCTTTTTACCGGCTTCAATAAAACTCTGGAACGGCTACCGCACCGAGTTTCGTAGCGCCAAGGTTTTCCCGAGGGAAACCTTTCAGCAATTTTCATTTCACCTAGCCCGATTATTTCAGGCATGGCTCGAAGCCTCCGGCGTCGGTAACACTTTTGATGGGCTCAAGGAATTTATGATCTTGGACGAATTTCTCTCTTCCCTCCATTCTGACCTGCGCGCTTTCATCAAGGGACGACGAACTTCTACTCAATCAGAAGCAATCCAGCTGACGGATAATTCGACTTCTGCTCACCCAAGTCTTTCTAGAACTTCTAGCTCTCAACCCCAAGAAGTTCGTGTGTCCGTCCAACCCGTTTTGGAAGGGGAAGACTACTTTGTCCACCGCTAAGAGCCCCTCACAGAATTCCTCCTCCTCCCTGACGTGTCATGGCTGCGGTGAGGTTGGTCTCATTCATCCGTAGTGTCCAAGGAACCCCCATGCCTTTAAGGATAGCTCATCTTCGTCGAAACCGTTTAAGGTGGGATTCTGTCTTTCCGATCAAAGTGTCCCTCATTTCCAGGCTCCTGGTACTAATAACGGGGCCTGGGTTTCGACCATTATTAAGGACACTGGTTGCTCTTGCGTAGTCGTCTCTGAGGATGTCTTGCCAGACACTGACGTCACCGTCTGCAAGAAAGTCTTCGTGGCCGACTACTTGGGACGAGTTGACTCATTCCCCCTAGTCTCCTGCTACATTCGTTGCCCTTACTTCGAAGGATGGAAGGACGTCATTAGAGCACCAATTAAATTCGCTAGTGAATTGGTTGGAAACATTCCAGGAGTTAGCGACCTTGATGCTTCTAAAGCTTTACCTTATCCAACTACACCTCAGTCATCTGCAACCCTTACTCCACCGAGAACTTCTTCCATTATCACCGAAACTCCCTCAGCACTTAAACTCAACCATGTCCGTGCTGTCCAGACCTGGGCAGGAAAAATGAAACGAATTCACCCCTTAGCTCTGCCTGCTCTCCAGCCCTTTCTGTGATGCTTGACAATTTCTGTCGCCTGCAAACTTCCTGTGGAACCCTCTCTGCTGTTCGAGCTAAAGCCGCCTCAGGGGATATCGAGCGAGTTAGAAACGGGGCTAGTTACCAGTTCCTCAAGGTTGATGGCCTCCTTTATCGGAAATGCTTAATATCTGACCATCCCCATAAGGTAGGCAAGTTGACTTTGGTTGCTCCCCATAAGTGACGCTCGGTCATCCTTTCAGTTCCTCATGAAAGCCTGTTGGCTGGCCATTTTTCCCACAGGAAGACATAATTGAAGGTCAAAGATCAATTCTATTGAGTCAACGACAAGCTGGAATCGCACAATAAAACTATTTTAAAATTCCACTCACAGGAGTGACCCATTTCCTCTAACGTTACGCTTAACAAAGGCGGAATAAATACCCCTTAAAAATCGTTTTCTTTCACTCTGTCTGATCCTCACTCCACTCATTACATCGGTAAAGGAGGCAAGAACATTTCAAAACGCTCCGAGGATGATCGAATAAGATCGAAAGCTTAGCAATTTAGTTTGTTTTTTACCAAACACATTTATTTAAAAAATAGATGAATACTGGACAAGTGATCCCATATCTACAAGATGGAATAAACAAAGATAGTTAGAACTAGGGAAAGTTGCCAAAGAAAATTAATTTAGGCAAAATACACCATGGTCTTCGACAAAATTTTCATTCACAAAAGACTGGTACCCAACTACACTTATTTACTTACTTTACTTTGTAGAATTTCACCCTCTGTTGGTGCAGCTAAGGTGGGCCCACGCTGTAGCCAGCCAGCTCTGATTCTCTGATGTTTTGGAAATTTATCAGAGAGTTGCTATCAGTGCTGGTGTATGCCGGTGTTGGGGGCTCATCGAGAATTGCAGCCAGCCATCTGTCTAAACAGCGCTTCCATGTGTCAGTCGTGACCCCTGTTTGCTCCATAACTGCTTTCGGTGTTGCATTGAAGAGCCGAGCTCTGTTCCTTGTGAAACAGTTATGAATGACTGTTGCCGTTCTCTGGGATGTGGCCTCTGTTCTCCGGATGAAGCACAGTCTTCTTTCTCTTATTTGGTTGTTGACTTTCAGCCCTAAATTTGGTACCAGCCCCTCTAAGGTCTTCTACACATAAATCACCATGTAGCGCTCGCGGCTCCTTTGTAGAGAGTACAGGTTCAATACTTTTAGTCGCTGCCAGTAGTTCATGTTTTGGAGGCCGCAGATCTTGCTTGCAAATGTTCTTTGTAGGGCTTTCAGATTGGTGATGTTCCCTGTCTTGTGTGGAGACCAGAGCTGGGAGCAGTATTCTAACCTAGGGAGGACTAGGGCCTTCCACAGGGTCAGCATGCAGGTTCTCTCTTTTGTTTGAAAGGCCCTGAGGATACACCCGGTCAGTCTGCTAGCTGTTTTGGTGATTCAATTTATATGCTCAGAGAACGTTCCGGCTGCACTCATGGTAATTCCCAGGTCTCGCACATGGTCTTTAGCTATATGGGAGTTTGGCGTGCCTGGTAGCTGGTGCCCAGTTTGATGTCCTGCAATGGGCCATATCTCATCAGCTCAAATTTCTCGCTATTCATTTTCATATTATTAGTGTCTGCCCAGTCTAGGATTTGATTTAGGTTATTCTGTAGCAGGGTCATATCTTCCTCAGTATCTATCCTCTTCTTCACCCTCGTGTCGTCGGCAAACGATGTGGCCTGAGAGTGCTGAAGCTCCCTGTTTATATCCCCGATCATGATCAGAAACACTAGGGGACCCAGCACCAACTCCTGGGGAACTCCGCTTTTTACGGCACTTGGGTCTGAGAGGTGTCCCTGGACAGATACTCTCTGGTTCCTGTCTGTCAGGAAGCTGTGCATCCATTTACTGAGGTTTTCCCTTATGCCCAAGTTTCTCAGTTTATGGAGCTCTAGGCCATGGTCCACTTTAACAAAAGCCTTAGCAAAATCTAGGTAGATCACGTTGGCATTCTTTCTTTGCTAATGTCCTCCAGTAGGATTTCTTGGTGGGTAAGGAGCGGTGACAGGCAGGATCGACCTTTTGGGAATCCATGTTGGCCCTCGTTGAATGCTTCAATGTCCTCAATATGCGTGGCGATTCTTTTTCTGACGATCCGCTCAATTATTTTAGTTATATGCAAGGTTAGGGTCACCGGTCAGTAATTTATGGCCAATCCTTTATTACCTCCTTTGCGTATTGGAGTCACTACCCTCCGTCAGAGTTAGGGGGACGATGCCAGTAGTCAGAGACATAGTTGCTATTAGTTTCAGTTGCAGTGCCAGTTCATGCTTACACTTTTTCAGTAATTGTGCACTAAAAGCATCTGGGCCTGTCGCAGAGTCAAAGTCAATAGCATTGATGGCTTCGATTATGTCGTCGGTCTTCAGATCTATCTCCGCCAAGATTGACGTATTTGTTGCGGTTTCATGTACCTCAATGAATGCTGACGGGTTATCCACTGTCTTGTCGGGATTTGGTATACTAAAGACGCCCTCGTACTGTGACTTGAGGATTCCTGCAATTTCCTGAGGGTCACTCACCAGATCTCCTCCTCATTTTTTAGTAGCCCAACTGCCGATATGTTTCTTGATTTTTCATTTGCATATGTAAAGAAGAACTTTGCATTGACTTTTATATTTTCAACTGCCTGGAGTTCTTTCTTTCTCTGGTTTTCATGAGATTTTAGTAGTTTTTTATCTATCTCTTGGGGAGTTTCTTGTATTTTGGCTGTTTTATGTAGTGGAGGGATCCTAGCCAGTTTAGCTTTAACGAGGCTCATCTTTCTCATTAGAATGCGTCTATCTCTTGATATATTCCTGGTTTTCCTTGATGTTCTTTTTGGTGGCACATGTGCTTCACATATTCCCTCGCAAATTCTTGAAAAAGTTAGCAGTTTAATTAATGGCCCTCGAGTTTTTGTATGTTATTGTTGGACTTGTAGTGTATCATTCTTCTTTCCCATGGGTACGGTGCTTTTGTCATTTCCACTTGTGGCTTCATGATACCCATCAGGTACACTAAGGAATTCTGCTTGTCCTTGATTTGTCTTGCTAATTCGTGAAACCACAAGGGTGCGGTGTCCTGGTTCTGGCTTCTACTAGCCCTTACTACATTAGAATACATCTGGTTTATCTGTTTTTGATGGCTGTTTAGGGAGGTATTCAGTTCCGGGATTATTTGTGGGTGGTTGAGTGTGTATTTGGGTTTTTGCCTTCGATCTTTTTGTCCCTTTTAGGTGTGGGAATTTGCAGCTAGGGATGAAGCATTCTCTGTTTCGCCAGGAGCTTTTGCATATGCCAGGGTGCAGGTATTTACATTTTGTCTCTAGCATGCATCAACCTTGTTTGTTTCCCTCCTTTAAGAATTTTTCACAGTTTCGAGGGTGGCTGAAGTGGCAATTTTCAGCAGATCTGCCAAATTTTCCTTTTCTGTAGTATTTGCATACTTGTGTCAGTCTGGGTATATTTGTGTGTTGGTTGCGGTTTGCATTTTCTGTCCTTCCATTTGAATCATTTTCTCTCCCTCCATTTGAACGTGGGGGGGGGGGGGTCTGGATATTGACTGGTGCTGAGTTGGAAGTGGTCATATGCTTGTGTAAAATTTATATCCTTCGGGGTGTTTCCTAGGCCTAATACTCCGTCATTGGGTGTGTTCGTAGGGTTGGTGTTTGGCTGCTCACGATCACAGTTTTGTTTTTTTCGTTAATTTCCTCCGCTTCCTCCTGGGTACTCACTGTTTTTGTAGGCCCTGCAGTGTTTTTGTTTGGCTGGTCTGCTGTGATGCCTTTCTTTGTTTTAATATGACTGTTTGTGCCTTATTTATCCACTCGTCTTCGTCACTCTCGTATTTCCCCGTGCAGCACTTCTCACAGGTATATCTTCTGTTCGATTTTGCGAAACACATTAGTTGGTAGAGAGGTAAATTGTTGCAATAGTAGTGGATCCAGTCTTTGCAGTCGTCACAGCGTATTGAGTTCAGTATATGATCGCTAGATTCACGTGCACCACACGACTCTTCAATTTTTACACTATCAGTGGGCGCCGCCATGCTTAATTTTGTGTTTGGTTAACGAAATTCACGAATTTGCGGCAACTTTCTCAAGTAATGGATTATTCAGTTAAAGTACCGACTAAGAAGTCTAGCGTAATAGATTTTGATGATACTTGATTTATTTTTACGGCGACTAATTCTGTGGTATAGGAAATATATATATATATATATATATATATATATATATATATATATATATATATATATATATATATATATATAATATAAAGCGATAGCTCTGTGATAAGATTGACTTATCATTGACCTACCATCCCCGTCTGGGGATGCAATTACACCACAGGCGGGCGGTTGAGGACTGGGTTAGAAAACCTTCTCTGGCTCTTGAGTTGCACCCCCATATGCCTAAATAGTTTTTCTAATTTATTCTTAAAACCGTGCTTTGTTGTTGCCAACAACGTTTTCAATCATTTGTTTCCAATTCAGCAGATTTATTATTGATTTCTAACTTATCACTTTTGTAAAATAAACTTCGCTTGCAAACACACGAGGAGCACAACTTCATTTCACGCTTACTTCATTTCCCTGTATTTTATTTTTATGTTCTATACAAATATAAATATATTAGTATTTTTTTACTCTAATAATGATAATAAACCTTTCAAATATGTTATTTCAGCGTCAATTTTGGGTAGCTGAAGATTATTCCGTCATTGTTCACTTAAAAATATACATGTCAAAAGGGGGTGAAAGATAAGCGAATCTCTACTCAATGTATACAAATAGAATTAAAATTTAAACGGAGCATATTTTTATATATACTTTTATTTATAATTAATGATAGCAGGGAACAATTGTTTGTTTGTTTTTCTTTTTAATGTGCGTGAACCAATAGGGTCATAAGCATACAAGGAACAATTAATCAACCTCTAGGTGATGTTCTGGTTAATGGTATATCCCAAAACCATGATGCACTGTTCTAAAATCAGTCTGTGATTTCAAATCCTTTCCTTGTTATGTATTTATCTTGCCTTTTAATTTCTTTCATTCTTATAATTTTCTTATTAATTGGCTTAATATTTTATTGTATATTTCGTTACATTATTTTATTCGCAAATTTCATTTGCTAAAACAGCAATTATTACTGGCTGGCATTTGCTAGGTAAATGTTTTAGGCATGCTCGAGACCTAAAACTCATTAATTGAGTGTGGATTAATTGAGTGTGGTGCTAGGTTTTGAGTGTGGAAAAAAAGATATAGATAAGAGAATAAGAATAGTAAGAGCAACAAAATTTGGTATACCCCAAATTTTTTTTGCAGTGTGTGGAAGAAGAGAAATGAACAAGACAAATTATTTTGGTATTTCTCTTCACAGAAAATAAATGCCATATCCCGATACAAAGGGTTGCTCAACATTACAGGAAAATATATGGTAAATATGTAGATGTGCGGCCCGGCCCATAAGATGTACTATTTTGTCCGTGTTCCAAAATGTTTCACGTTTTGGGAGTACATTTATAGGGGGTGGCTCATGGGGGTTAAACACGATGCGTGGACCGCACTACGATGATCCTGAGTTTCATTAAATTAGGGGGGGCTGGGGGGTATAGCCCCCAGGTATATAATCCTAGTTTTTATAATGTTCTGATGTTTACAGAGGTGAATGCTTTAACTACATCATGTCAGCGCCTTTAATTGTTCTGCTAATTATAATAGGGGCTGGGGGTGGGTTATGATGTCAGAAATGACACGGGTGAATGATAATATTTACACAAAATAATTTTTTCCGCCCGGGCCGCTCGTCTACATGTTTACCTTATTACCAATATATCAGTAATTGTGTAGAGTATGGCCAGATCCGAGTCCTAGCTTATTTGGGGCTACTTTTTCTGAGTTGAAATCTATGTGGACAAATTATTTGGGGTAAATATTATCGTTCCCCTGTGTCATTTCTGATGTCATACCCCACCCCCAACCCCTATTATAATTCGCAAAACGATTAAAGGTGCTGACATGATGTAGTTAAAGCATTCACCTCTGTAAATGTCAGAACATAAAAATTAGGATTATATACTGGGGAGCTGTATCCCCCAGACCCATCCTAATTTAATGAAACTTAGGATCATCGTAGTGCGGTCCACGCATTGTGTTTACCCCCCCTCCCATGAGCCGTCCCCTATAAATGTACTCCAAAAACGTGAAACATTTTGGAACACGCATGAAATAGTACATCTTATCGGCCGGGCCGCTCATCTACATATTTACCCAAAGTTTATAATGATTTCCGATTATAACTGGGGAAGGGGGGCTATCCCCCCAAATGATGAAATCTCAGGATCATCATAGGCCCCCCCCGACGAACTGTTCCCAACAATGTGCCAACACTCAAAATAAGCTAGAATCACACCCGCCCATACTTGCAACATTGGTAAATATGTAGATTATTGGCGCGAATGATGGGATGTACTATTTCATCTGTTTTCTAAAATGTTTCACATTTTTTTGAGTAAATTTAAGGGGACGGCTCGTGTGGGGGTAAGCACAAGGGGACGACCACACTACGATGATCCTGAGTTTCATTAAATTGTGGGTGGTCTGGGGGGCAGAGCCCCCCAGTATATAATCCTAATTGTTTATAGAATAAAAAAAATTGCGCCAGCTATAATTCGAAAAGGACTCTAAACGCGTATGAATATTTACCTTGGAAAGATACTTGCTTTGGTAAACATGAAGATCGGCGGCATGCTCGAAAAAGTGTATTTTTTGCGTGTATGTTTCGTTCACCTGCGTGCGTTTATTTAAATAAAAATGTAAAAAAAAAAAATATCAGAACATTATTCTATAAACAATTATGATTATATACTGGGGAGATGTGCCCCCCAATTAATTAGAACTCAGGATCATCATAGGGGAGTTCCCCTGCAGTGCTAAACCCCCTCACGAGCATTCCCCTTGAATTTACTCCAAAAAGGTGAAACATATTGCAACACAGACAAAATAGTTTGTGTCCCATCATTCATGCCGCTGATTGTAATGTTTATTTTTGCTTTATTTGATACTGATACTGCACACAAAATTAGGGTAAATATGTAGATTAGCGACTCGAACGATGGGACATACTATTTCGTCCCTGTTCCAAAATGTTTCACGTTTTTGGAGTACATTTAAGGGGACGGCTCATGTGGGGGTAAACACAATGGGGGGACCACACTACGATGATCCTGAGTTCATTGAATTGGGGGGGGTCTGGGGGTACATCCCCCATTATATAATCCTAATTGTTTCTAGACTAATGTCCTAACATTTACAGAGGTGAATGATTTAACCAAATCATTTCAGCGCCTTTAATCATTTTGTGAATTATAATGGGGGTTGGGGTGGGGTCTGACGTCAGACAACTCAAACGTACATGAATATTCGGCATATTTACCAAAATTAGTTACTTTAAATTACATAATAATCCTATCGGATAGTAAATATTTTTGTACTCAAATATAAATGGATGGTAATACTTCAGATTGGGGCGCATGGTGTGTGGCACTGTTAGTAGGCTACAATTTGGGGCTACAACAGATCTCTTATGACGTCAAACAGTAGCTTCAGATGTGACCAATCACGGCGTTATATTTTTTTGTTATTTTGGGGATTTGTAACTTTTAGTCTGTATTATTTACTAAATATCTGTCCCTCTGCTCATTTATAGTTTTTTCTAAGTTGGGTAAGGTTTCTTGATGTCTTTTATTATTTTTTTTTGTTTTGCAGTGAACGATAACAGCTTCTTACTGGCAACGTCGTAGCTTTAAATAGAACCCGCTTAGCATTTGTTTCTCTTTGGTTATGGCTTTTTGTTATTCAAATTCGGGTTTATTTTGCATGACCGTGAAAAACTTTTAGATTATTTAGAGGCGCATAAACTAATCAAGAAACCTATAAAAGTAAGTATGGTTTGTCATTAGGTTAGTTTTTTTTGCCAGTAAAAAGCTGTTGGGGGAGGGAAAATACCCAGTAGATCAAGGGGACTGCTCATGGGGGAGATATCACTGCCGGGAACCACCCTGCGATGATCCTGAGTTTCAATCAATTGGGGGCAGGGGGTCTGGGGGGCTGCCAGTATATACTCATACACAAAAAAATATAACGCCGTAATTGTTCACATCTGATGCTACCGTCTGACATCATAAGACATATATTGTAGCCCAAAATTGTTGCCTATAAACAGCACCACCTACCATGCGCCCCAAAACTGAAGTGTTACCAAATGAACCATCCATACATGAACAAATTTGTGATAGGATTGCATCCTAAACACCTGGTTGGAGTATCTGAATTCCAGACTTGGGTGGGCCCCTTCCACCTGCAGCCTTATTTGTAAGTGATACGAGGCACTACTTGGTAAGCTTAGTAAGGTATGTGCCATACACTATGTAAAAATGCCATGGAGGATTTATATTTTCTTTGGTAAACCTGAAGATCGGCGGTGCGACTGATGGGCCACAAAATATTTCATCCCTGTTCCAATATGTTTCACCTTTTTTTGAGTAAATTCAAGGGGACTGCTCGTTGAGGAGATATCAATGCAGGGGGACCCCCTTATGATGATCCTGAGTTTCAATCAATTGGTGGGGGACACAGTCCCCAGTATATAATCATAAATGATTATAGAATAATGTTCTAACATTTTTATTTAACCAAACACGCATGAATATTCATACGCGAGGGAACAAAACATAAGCGCAACCTAGTGGCGTTTTAACTGAAACCTCCCCTATTTTTTCCGGCATGTCACCATTCTTCAGGTTTACCTTTTCTTTTATCTGACCATATAAGTGTATTCGCCATTACGTCAAATACACCTGGTCTAGCATTGACTTACCATCCCCTTCTGGGGATGCAATCGTACCACAGGCAGATGATTGAGGACTGGGGCAGGAAGCCTTCTCTGGCTTTTGAGTTGCTCCTACAAAGGCCTAAATAGGTTTTCTAATTTATTCTTAAAACCGTTCCTGTTATTGCCAATACCGCCTTCTCTGTCAGGTTGTTTACTTTGTTTTTCCTTTGCTTTTTGCTTTGTTTTGTTTTCTTTAATTTGGCTTTTAATATAGCCTAGATTTAGGCTAGCTTGAGTACAGTGACTTATGCTCTAGAAGGCAGTCGCTATATGAGATATATATATAAAAAAATGTTTACTCACCTGGTAGGGCGACTCTCCATAATGCAAGGTACTGACAGAGCAGCCCGGTATTGTACATAATGACATGCCAGCCCAGAATTGGAAATAGAATAAAGGCAGAAAAGCTAGAGGGCTAGTATTATGTACCATTTAAGGAGTTTGGCTCAGTTGTATGAAAAGAATCAATTAATTACAAGTGGATATGATACAAGGTGGGTGGAGGTCTAAGGTTCAAAAAGACAAGGCCCAAGAAAATTAGTTAACCTGGACTTGGAGTTGTTTGAAGGGGCATCAACAATGGTAAATATTACCATTGTTGAGACGTAAACTATTTCATCCGTGTTCCAATATGTTTCATATTTTTGGAGTAAATTCAGGGAGACTGCTTGTGGGGGATTTAAACACTACGATAATCCTGAGTTTCAATAAATTGGGGGGGGAGGATATAATCAAAATTGTTTATAGAATAATGTTCTAACTTTTTTATTTAAACAAACGCGCACGAATGTGTAGGTGAATGAAACATACACAGAAAAAAAAAACTTTCTCCAAATAGATATGATATTGCTTTCGTGCTTCAGTTGAGGAATCAGGGACAAAAAAAAATTTGTATTGATGTCCTCTATTATCCCTGGGAGCTGGTATGAACAAGTCAGATGGTTTTATAGGAGAAAGGTTATGGAATATTTTATAACCCTGTAGGAGGTCAGCACGCAAGAGTCTACCTGTGACAGAAAAAAGATTTAATTAAGAAAGTCTGGCAGAGTAAGATAGGGATGATGTTATATATATGCTTGGTCCAGTGGCATTGAACTTTTTCTAGCAGGGCGAGGTTCTACAACAATCCAGTATTTCAAATAACTGAGGAAATGTCAACATAACATAACATAATTACACGGATGACAAAAGCCACAAGGGCCTATCAAAGGTCATCCGCCTCCGTCAAAACCCACCCACAAAAAGCACCATCACCAGGGGAAGACAAAATCAAAGCCCCCCACAATATAATATAACAGATGACAAGAGCCACAAGGGCTCATCATAGGTCATCCGAGTCAAACGGCCTCTTTTTTAAGGCACCCAAACTCCCAGGAAAACTACATCCAGAGGATTGCATCAGAAACAAGGGTATCACCAATCAAGGCTTGTCAAGAACTAAATCATGCAGCTATAGATATATACAAACAATATTAATATATACAAAACTTAGGAACCATCACAACCTTCCCTTCCCATAAACTCATCCAACCTACTCTTAAATACATTTAGATTTGGACTACCTACTACCCTCTGCGGCAATAGGTTCCAGAAGTCTACCACTCTATTGGTGAAAAAATATTTTCTTAAATCCAACCTACACCCTTGCTTTTTAATTTTCAAGTGGTGACCTCTAGTCCGATTTCCATCATCTAACTCAAAAAACTTGCTAACATCTAATTTATCTATCCCGGAAAAATTTTTAAAGAGCTCAATCATATCCCCTCTCACACACCTCCTTTCGAACGAGAACATATTTAATACCCTCAGTCTATCTATATATTCAAGGTGCCTCAGGGAAGGAATAATCTTTGTTGCCCTCCATTGCACTGACTCGAGAAGGTTAATATCGTGTCTAAAATGTGGGGACCATGCCTGTATACAGTACTCTAGATGTGGCCTAACATAAGAGTTATAGAGTTTAAGAATAACCTCCTTACTTTTGTAACTGACATTTCTCTTAATAAAACCCAGCACTCTATTTGCCCTATTTCTTGCTTCAATACACTGCTTAGAAAACCTTAATGACTTATCTATTACTACTCTTAGATCTTTCTCATCCTCTACTGAGCTCAGCCAATGCCCATCCATTTCATAGTTAAATTCTCTATTATCTTTTCCCATGTTAATAACTTTGCACTTATCTAGGTTGAAAGTCATTTGCCACTTATGTGCCCAGGATAACAATTTATTTAAATCCCCCTGCACTTTAAAATTATCATCAATATCTTTAACTACAGCTGCTAATTTGGTATCATCCGCAAAAATTGACACTTTATTATTAACTGCCTCCCCAAGATCGTTTATATAGATGACAAATAATAATGGACCGAGAACTGATCCCTGAGGAACCCCACTGATAACATCCCTCCACTCTGACTTTACACCATTTAGCACTACCCTTTGCTTCCTGTCTTTCAGCCACTCAGCTATCCAATTTGAAACACCCCCACATATCCCAATGATTTTTAATTTATGAACTAGTCTCCTATGTGGTACCTTATCAAATGCTTTACTAAAATCTAAGTAAATTATATCTACATTCTCTCCCTTATCTACGTGATCTGTTACAAACTCCAGAAAGTCTAGTAAGTTAGTCAAACATGATCTACCTGATCTAAACCCATGCTGAGCATCGCTGATTAACCCCTCCCTCTCTAGATGTTGGCAAATGCCTTTTTTAACTATTTTAAATGATGGGTCGTATGTCGGAAATCAAAAGCAGGGTCATAAAGGAGGGAGAATGATATAGGATAGGTTTGAAATATATTATCCAGTTATTTGCTACTAATTAAATATAAAGTTTTAATCCAGAACTAAATGCCGTATAATGTTCGGCATTGCATACAGAAACCTTTGCTATAAAAGTAGTAATTATTACGAGTTTGTACAATTTCTCTCTCACACACCAGGATTGAACTTTTGCCTGGCTGCTCTTTCCCCTCAAATGTCTGGTAGGATAAGCCTAAATAAGGTAAGCATCAGCAACCATGCCAGCTGGCTTGCCCCCAGAACTCAAACACACTTCCCCTGCGCAACTTGCAAAAACACTTATCTATGCTCTAAATGTAAAATGTGGATCCATGCTGACGTAAAGTGTATCAACATAGACCTCAAAACCTTCAGACTTCTAACCACAACAGACAATTTAGAATACACATGCCCCAACTCTAAGTCCCACACATGCATTGCAGACAACACAAACAACCCATCACCCCCTTTACTGACTTCATCCAAAATCCCCCATTTTCATCCTCCCCCGTTACTGACTCCATCTCCCATGCCAATATACAAATGATATTCGCCACATTCCAATCCCTTGCTCAGTCTCTTCCAACACTCCATGATGACATACTACTCATCAAGCCATTACTCCATTTAGTAAAAACAATCTAATGAGCCTGGATGGGCCAGTAGCAGAGGGTGTCTTTCTAAACATTGAGGCGTAAGACATCCTAGGCAGAGCCTGGTGCATCAGGACCAAGTCCTTAGCTTCGCGGAATGAGAGACGATCATGGGCCTGAATGGCCAGGATTTCTTTCTCAAGGAGATATGGGGCCTGGATGGGCCAGTAGCAGAGGGTTCCTTTCTAAACATTCGGAGCCCTTCTGCATGTTCTACTCAACCTGGGCACTCCCCTAGTAAACCTGGCGGCACAAAAGGTTCATACCCAGCCACGGTTAAAACCAGGGCTCCTCCCCCCTTCCCCCAGTGTGGCTGTTTCCCATAAGGCAAAATAGGCACGCACCTCCACGAGTCGTTAGACACAGGGGGCAACACCCCTGAAGTTGGTCACCAGGCCATTTTCCCGGGTTCTCTTCCCCTCCTAAGATATTACTTCGGGAGAGAAAGCAATTGTTACCCCTGACCCCCTGACTTTACTCTTTTTAGACTTTCTTGCCTGGTCATAGCTGAGAAATTCACACTGAGGCATGATGCTATGATTGAAGGCTATCTATCCCCACCATCTTTTAATCTTCCCTTCCCCCGAGTCGGGAGATTATTCGTCTATTTGTAGGTTTGCCAATTGCTCTTTTTTTACCCAAGACAACTTTTATGGCTCCAGCTGCTGGTTGTTCCTTCAGACCCGCTGATCCCGGCCTCTTACACTTTCCTGTAAGGACACGCTCTGTTGCCCCGGCCGATAAAGAAGGTTTGAAAAGGTCTCTCTCCCTGTTTTGGAGAAATCTGGGTTTATATGCACCCTCTCAAAAATTACCCACAGATTTGCTTAGATGCCGCTTCCCTGAACGGAGATTCACTTAGATGACATTTCCATGAACGGAGATTCGCTTGAATGATGCTCTCTCCCAAGAAGTGTTCAGTGATGGTCATAGGCCATGGAAGAGCTGGACATCACACTCGTAACTTCGATCAGGAAAAAAAAGTCTTGAGGCTTGAGGCAACATCAGCCTTTCTCAACTCCTTTGGATCAAGGATTGGAGAAGCTGTCCTCTGAAGTTCTTCTGGTGACCTCTTGAGGACAAGAGGCCCAATAGCTTGCTCAATCCGAGTTTGGAGAAGTCACACCCCCTTCCCCGAAGTTTGTCCACTGGACCTCTTGAGGACAAGAGGCCCGCATCTCATTAGATCAGAGTTTGGAGAATGTAGCAACACCCTCATCAGGTTCCCATCTACACCTGTGAGTAATCAAGTTCACCAAACGCAAATGACCTCCCCCCCTCCTCCAAGTTCGCCTCGCTTTACTCTTGAGGTTCAAAGGAACTGAATCTCTCACCACCCAAATCTCCTATTATAATCATTTAATAACCTTGGTTATCCAATCAGTATTCAGAACATAATTCCATCTTATTCTTCTATATATATATATATATATATATATATATATATATATATATATATATATATATATATATTATGTACCTTTATCTAGTGTATATTAAAATCTATTTTTGTCATTGTGTTTGGAATATTCCTTGGTCACTCATCTGCAACTAACTATTCAAATCGCACTCTTAGAACAATAACCTTTGTTGCCTTGTTTAGCCAACTTTAGAGCCTGTGTGTGTGTATATTCCTGTAACTTGGTCATACTTCGACTCCGGGTTTGGTTTTTTTTTTTCAAAATTACACTTTTTCAAGAAATCAATGTTACTTATCATTATTTTATTCATAATTCATATATATTTATAATTTCAACAAATATATATCAAATTAAGATTATTTCTCTGATACTGACTCATAATTCATCCCTCCTTGTACAGGTTATGGCTATCATGGGTACCCAAAATTCTCGATCAGTGATCTGTTACTGTGATCATTTCTTACTATGATATAATTATTAAACTAATTAATATTATATAAAAATAAAGATAGCTATTCTTTTTCTATGTTATTCTAATGCTTGTAGCATTTGTTTTTTGAAAAACTCAGAATAAAACTCGGGTTTTATTGGGCTTTTTCAAAATTTTGTTTTTTGCCAACCTTGTAATGAGATGAGGTCACAGTGAAGGGATGTTATCAATGGTGTACCTCAGGGATCCATTCTAGGCCTTTTAAGAACATAAGAAAAGAAGGAGACTGCAAAAGACCATTCATGGCCTACCCTTGGCAGCTCCTGTTCTAGTCAACACACAAAAGATTTCTTACCAGAGAAAAGTCATCAATATTGTCACCCTTTACAGGAGTTCGTCAGATCTAATCTACAATATACATAAAATGCATCCAGAGGATTATGTCCATTCATGCAGCCGCAAAATATAATCTCCCCACTCCTTAGAAAATTATGTACATAAAAAAAAGTCAGTCCCATCTAGCAGCTTCATCCATATATTTATCTAATCTATTCTTAAAACTACCCAGAGAGGAGGCTTCTATCACATGTCTAGTGAGCCTATTCCATTCATCTACCACACGATTTGTAAACCAATTCCTCCCAATCTCCTTCCTAAACCTATACTTATCAAGCTTAAACCCATGCTACGTGTCCTGTCATGTTCACTAAGTATAAGAACCTTACCCAGATCCCCTTTATTATATCCTTTTACCCATTTGAAGACTTCAATCAATTCCCCTCTGACTCTTCTCCTTTCCAATGTATGTAGATTTAGTTTTCTGAGCCTTTCACCATAAGGTAAGTTCCTTAGCCCACCAATCATCTTTGTCATCCTTCTCTGCACAGACTCAAGCAAATCAATATCCTTCCTATAATATGGTGACCAAAATTGTACTGCATAGTCTAGATGAGGCCTAACTAGCGCGAGATACAGTTTTAGAATGACTTGAGCACTCTTATTGCTTACACTCCTCCTTATGAATCCCAATATCCTATTAGCTTTATTCTTAGCATTTAGGCATTGCTTTCTAGGACGAAGGTCTGAACTTACCAAAATACCCAAGTCCCTTTCACAATCGGTCCTCCCTAAAATTCTCCCATTTAATTTATAACTTCAATGGATTATTTCTACCTATACTAAGTACACTACATTTGTCTATGTTAAACTTCATTTGCCATTTCTCGGCCCAATTGGACAGAATGGTCAATTCCTCCTGCATTACAACAGCATCAGAATCAGCCCTAATGGCCCTACCTAGCTTAGTATCATCAGCAAATTTACTCAGGTCACTACTTATACCTATGTCAAGATCATTAATATAAATTAAGAATAGCAAGGGACCCAAAATTGATCCTTGCGGAACTCCACTGCTAACACACCCCCACTCAGATTTAACTCCATCTATACATCAAACAAATTTTTGCAGGGAAGCAACAAAATTGGCTCAGTTTTCCTCAGCTTGCCCTGTTGTCTGGGATTTTGATTTCTTCAATCCATTGTACACTTTGTGCAGACACCGTACTTTCTTGAAGATATCACACAGATCAAGGATCAATGGTACTGATGTTGAACTTTGAGTGCTGTCTGCCAAACTGAAAACATCAAATTATGTGGGTTTAGCTTTACATGGTACTGCAAAACACACAGTACTTCCTCATGGTTCAGGAGAACACTCGATGGCAGCTGTTGTGTTGCTGGGGCTCCTAGGAGTCATAACTTGTCAGCAGATCTCATGGAAGACATGTAAGAAAGAAAAACACAAGTCAATAAACAGGAGAATAAGACCGAAACGACTTCTTGCACTGCAAAACTGTACAAGGCGGGACCATGCCTTTGTTGCATAGGTGGTGCAATAGGGACAACCTTCAAAGCGCCTGCACGGCATGAAGATGTCATGCTACAAGACTTAGATTTTTTTTGTAGTGTTTCCTCATCAATACACATGAACTAACGGAGGCTTCAGTTCGCCAAAGAACATAAAAACTGGAGTTTAAAGGATGGAAACGTGTCATGTGGTCCGATGAATCTAGGTTTACCCTCTTTCAGTGTGATCTGCGCATTACAGTATGGCGAGAACCTCGTGAAGCATTTGATCCATCATGCATCGTCCCTCTATGCAGTCATCTGGAGGTAGTGTGATGGTCTGAGGCTGTTTTTCCTGGCTGGACATGGATCTACATCCCTCTGCAGCAACAAGATGAAGTCCAGTGAGTATTTGCATATTCTGGACGATCAAATTTCCCCCTCAACAGACTTCTTTTTCCTAATGGTGATGGAATGTTTCAGGACGATAAGGCCTGCAGACCCCGGTCTAACATTGTCAAAGAATGGTTCACCCAGCATGAAGGATCATTTTGGCATATTGAGTTCCACCACAGTCTCCAGATTTAAATCCCATAGAGAATTTATGAAAGAGGCTTGCCTCATTGCCTCTTCCATCATCATTCAATGATTTGGATCTACTGTTGCTGGAATTGTGGCTGAAATTGAAGCTACAGAATATGCAAAAGCTTGTAGAATCAATGCCAGATAGGATGAGGTCCAATAGCTTATTAAATAATTATTACACTGAGCAAGCTTTATTTTGGCCAGGCAGTGTATATATACCTATATATAGATATATGAATAGTTATTTGGGAATTATTTACTATATGTATCTAATGTAGGAAAATTGCCTAATTTATATAGGAATTAGTACAAATTGAATGAATGTAAGATGCCCATCCAGTGCTCTACATTTTTGTATAACAAAAATCTTTAGTAAATGGGCAATTGTTATATCAAGTTCAGCTATCTTAATTGCTGTCATCTGACACTATTTTGATATGTATAAAAATCACCTTTCAACTTATTTTTTAACTAGCTTGATTCTTAATATTAACTTTAAAATGTATTATTGGTAAACAGTATGATTATTTATTTCTTTAAAATGATAATTGAGATAATTAAAAAATATCATCCCTCTTGATGCTTTAGCTACATTGCTCAAGGGACTCATTGAAAGGTAAGTAGTACCTAGAGTACTTATATATACAATATTGATAGTATATTATTAAACACTTTTATATGACATATTTTATCCTTTTGTTATTAGTATATTTTCCTTAACTGTTGTAAATTATGACTTGTTTTTTTTTTTATAGTTACTGGTTCTATTCATGAGCTTATATTTTGGGCTAAATTGCACATTACGAGTTTTTAATTACTTATTCATGCATCATTTCTGATCTATTTTTCAATATAAACAAACACATTGATAGAATTTCATTCTAAAGTTTTAATAAATATATATATATATATATATATATATATATATATATATATATATATATATATATATATATACATATATATATATATATATATATATATATATATATATATATATATATATATATATATATATATATATATATATATATATATATACATATATATATATATATATATATATATATATATATATATATATATACATATATATATATACATACATACACAGTACTTGACAAAAGTTTAGGCCGGGTGCGTGTCAGACAAGTTGCAGCATGATAAAAGTGTCATAAAAATATTGATCTTACCCTTAATACTTTGTTGGGCATCCTTTGCATTTCTTGACATCTCTCAGGTGTTGTGGCATAGACATAGCTAGATCATGTAGCTTCTGGGTAGGTATAGAATCCCAACAAGCTCTAATTTCCTTCTTCAGCTTGGGTAGAGTGCTGGCGTCCTTCCCTTGTAACCTGTGTTTAACTACCTGCCAAAGGTTCTCAATCAGGTTTAAATCTGGACTGTTACCAGATCAATCCTCAATGAACTTAATCTCACAGTCTTTAAGCCAGGTTATAACAGATTTGGCAGTGTAGCAGGGGACACCATAGTATTGGAACACGCTTGCGCCTATTAACTCAAAGCACTCCTCCAGATGTTCATTTAGCAGCTCATAATAAATGTACTGGTTGACTTTAATGTTGGCAGGCAACACAACAAGCTTCCCCAAGCTCCTGCCTAGGAAACAACCCCATACCATTAATGAACTGGGGTGTTTCACTGTTCTACAAAGGTAGCGTGGGTCAAGGGGGTCACTGCCACGCTTCCAATACACATTACCACCCCTCCCCTCAGTCTCTGTGAATGTTGCTTCATCAGACCAAAGCACATCAAGCCAGTCAGCATCATCCCACTGAAGATATTTCAAAGCATAAGTGACCCTATGAGCCTTCTGCACATGGGTGAGAATCGGTTTCTTGGCGGGGCGGTGTAACCAAGCTCATAAACACGTCAACTAACAGTGCGCACAGACACCTCGCTGAACAGACCACTATTATTTTCCTTAATTTTACGGGCTGAAATACGAGGACACTTCTCTAGGTCTCTCTTAACAATGTTATCAATATGCCTAGAGGTCTTACGAGGCCTACTATACTGCTTTTTCTGGGTTGGTTTGGCATCACACCCTCCCTCCACCTAGCAATGTAATGCCTCACAACACGATCACTTATTTTAAGTTGGTTGGTTATTTCCTTAGTTTGCTTACCGGCCTCCTTGAGAGTGATAATCTGGGCTCCCCTTTCCTGAGGCCCCCTTGAGATGGACATGGTCCCTGAGGCCCCCTTGAGATGGACATGGTTCCTGAGGCAACCCAGCCCCAGATGGTAGGACCTTCCATGGGGATGAACTTGGGCTCGGTGTCAAGCACCAATCCTGAGTTCACCCCTGCGCAATGTCCTCCTCTGGCTGGTGCCACTGTGAAAGCCAAAACAAGAAAAAGTCGAAGAAGACTCAGGGCTCTTCTCCTTCCTCGGGGGTTGCAGGGAGGGACAGGGCCATTGCCATTTCAGTAAGCAACCAAGCCAAGATCAGCATGTCCGGCCCCATTGCTCTCCCACCCACGTGGGGAGTCCCAGACGAATACCAGAACTGCGCAGAGCAGAGCCTGATTATGTCGGGGCTTCCTCCCATCCTCCAGCGTGCCTCTACCAAATCGTTAGACTCACAGGAGGCAACACCCCTGAAGAGGGTCATAAGGCCATCTTCCGGGGTTCATAAAGCTGCCCCCCGAAAAGAGGACAATACTAAAGGAGCTTTGGTTCCTTCGCCCACACCCAGTGGTAAGCTGGGTGGCTCAGAGACGGTGTATCCTCCAAAAGAGGACCCCCCACCCCGAAGTCACACCCTTGCCTAAGGTTTTGAGGTGGACGGAGGAAAAGACTTGCATGGTGAGCCCAACCTCCCCTATAAGTCCTCGAAGGTGACAGCACATTGTCTCCCGACCAACTGCGAGGAGTTGCAGAGGCTCTTCTCATCCTGTTCCCTGTTAGCTATCTTTTTGCAGGAAATCATGCTGGGCACCTACCTCATGCCCACCCTCCCGGGTTATAAGGGTTTTGCGACCCCACCACCAAAGGATGGGGGCTGGGCGGGAGGATGTGCGATTTATACCCGGCATGATGTCTCCGCTCTTGCTTTAGATACCTCCTTTCAGGTGGTATACTGTTATTTCTGCATACATTCCACCATCAGCTTACCTCAATGCGGGGTACTTCTGTCACTTTGTGACATGGTTGCTGAGGCCCTTTCTCTTGCTTGGAGATCTGAACGGTAGACACTCCATCTGGGGAGACTACTTGATTAATCCCCAGGGTCAATTCCTTGCTAACCTAATCCACAAAGCTGAAGTTAGGTGTCCTAAATGAGGATGAGTTTACCCATCACTGCCCGAGAACCGCTTGATTTTCTGGCCTTGATATATCTCTGCCCTCTCCGGATGCACAGCCTGATTTTGATTGGGGGGTGGTCGATGACCTCCATGGTACTGATCACTTTCCCATTCAAATATCATTTTCTGTGTCGCTGCCACCCGAGAGCGTGCCCCGGTGGTGCTTGGTACAGGCACAGTGGTCCGCATTACAGGAAATTACTGATTTCTCTATCTCAGTCAAGGAGTTTATATCAGTTGATGAGGCTGTTGAGTTCTTCTCCAGGATCCTCATCGTCCTGGGTCTGACTACTATTCCTAGAATGCCTGGCCGTTTTGCACACTGACCACTCCTATGATGGTCAGCAGAGTGTGAGACGGCCCTCAAACAGAAATGTTATGCCTACATGCGCTATAAATACTGCCCGGACGATTTCACTGTTGCTGAATTTCAGTGGACTAGGGCTAGGTTCCAGTTTATTTCAAAGCACGCCTGCCACCCTTCTTGGTGGGCATACATGTCTTCACTTAATAAGAAGGCCCCTCTAGCAGAGATGTGGAGTTGAGTCAAGAGGATTCTGGGCATGTTTTCGCAGGACCCCCCTCCCGTTCTCCAGGAGAAAGGACTGCAATCTCGGACCCCGCATCCGTGGTGGAATCCTTCGTGACCGCATTGCGCATTGTGATGTCTCAGAAGGCTGCTGATCGAACTTTACCTCCAGAGGCAGAGAACCCTTCAATGACAGGTTTACTCTGAATGAGTTGCGTTCCACTCTCTCTTCGTGCGCAGACACTGCCCCTGGTACGGATGATGTCCCCTATGCTATGCTTCGACACTTGGGTGAGTGAAGCATTGTCTTTGTGTTAGATTTGTTCAACAGGATCTGGCTGGAAGTTATCCTTCCAGATTCCTGGCAAATCGCAACTGTGCTTGCTTTTTGCAAACCGGGGCGAGATCACTCTACCCCGGCCAGTTTCTGCCCAATCTCTCTAACCTCCTGATTGTGTAAGTTGATGGAGAAATTGCTAAATTTTAGATTAGCATTTTTTCTGGACAGCGGAGGTCATTTATCTTCTGCACAGTGCGCCTTCCGCAAGTTCCACTCCAGGTTGGATACTCTGCTCTGACTGGAAAATGACTTCTGCGAGGCCTTCCTTCATAGACAGCCCCACAACACAGTGTTTTTTGATCTGGAGAAGGCCTATGATACTGCATGCTGATACACTATCATGGAGACTTTCCACATGATGGGGGGGGGGGCGAGGGGATGCCTCCCAATTTTATACCTGAATTTTTATGAGATCATCGATTCCCTGTACTTGTGGGGGGAGCTCTCTCCGGCCCAATGGAGCAGGGAAGTGAACTCAGTGTCACACTCTTTGTCCTGAGCATCAACGGCATCACCTCGGTGCTGTTGGAAGATATTCTTGCTACGCTCTACGTGGACAACCTTTCAATCGCTTTTGGCGCGGCCCAGATGCCAACTCTGGAGCGTTGACTCCAAAAGGCATTTAACCACATCTCTTGTTACACTGAAGTGCATAGGCTTTGGTTTTCCTTGTCCACTTCTGCCGCCATCCACGCCTCCACCCTGACCAAGACTTTCTAAATGGGGTACACCTGGAAGTGGTGGACTCACATCATTTCTTTGGTCTTGTATTTGACCAACACCTCACCTGGAGGCTCATATTGGCAGCCTGGGATGCTGATAGACTACGGATGTGAGTTTTATGCATCCACAGCCGAGCGTGTACTGTGGAAGGTGGACTCGATCCACTACACCGGCCTTCGCCTGGTGACTGGTTCCTTCCGCACTTCCCCCATTGAGAGCTTACTTGTCACTGCTGGGGAGATGCCACATGCTTTGCGCCATGCACAGTGCATTTCTCGCCTGTATGCATGAGCCTGGCCCCTCCCTCAGTTGCTAACAGCTCTCACTGCATTCCCAGCTGATCTCGATGGTGCCTATGTCACTGAGAGACACAAGTCATACCTTAAGCCATTCAGCTTTAGGGCTAGGAAACCCCTTCGACAGCTAGGTATAGCTCTGAGGCCGGTGGCACCCCTGGTTCTGCCCAGGATGCCACCCTGGAGGGTACCACCTTTGACCATTTGTCGCCACGCCTCTGCTACCAAAGCTTCTACACCGCCGGGAGTATTGCATTTGGCCTTTTGGGAGCACACTTTGTGTGTCATGCTTGAACTGTGCCAGTGTATACGCATGACTCCCAGTTCCAAGAGTAGGTCCTTTTCCACGGCGTATCCCCTTTGTTGGAAGTCAGCCGGGTGCTGCATCTGTCTTCACAGCCGAGTCGGTTGTAATACATTTCTGGATACAGGAGATTACACGACATGCCCGGTTCAGAGACTGGATTTTGATTTATAGCGACTTACAAAGTGCCCTGAGTCCTCTTAGGGCATTGAAATTTACTCATCCTCTGGTTTGTGATATCTGTGATGCCAGGGTTTTGGCAAACCGGGCTGATGTTGAGATTATCTTATGCTGGGTTCCTGGACATGTAGGAGTCGCGGGGAATGAGGGTGCCAAAGAGTGAGGACCCGGTGACCAGACTTCTTCCTTACACCGACTACATGGCAAGAATACTGGCAAAGAAGATGGCAGATGGTCAAGGTATAACCTAAAGTTGCATGCCATTGTGCTGCGACTATTCCTATGGACTTACCCACTAATGCTTTTCTGGCTTGAGGTTGCTTTCTATCATCTCTGAATTTGACATCTCTGAATTTGCTCCACTGCTTTGTCCCCCACACTGTTCGGCACATTCTTGTTGAATGTCCCAGTCTGGGTTATCTTCGTGCCTGTTACCTGTCCCAGTACCAGGATGACCGGGCTCACTACCACTTATCCCTTGTATGTTGGATGAGTTTGTGCACACTGACTTGTGGAGCTTATGACTTTTTGGAGGAGGCCGGCCTCTACTTTATTTGACCTTTTTGTAGGTTGCATGTTCCTGCACTGAAGGGAGGCGGGTCTATCCCCGACTCCGGAGCATGCTTCCTTCCTTCTTGTCCTTTTCTTTTTTCTCGTTATTTTTTATCAAAGTTATTTGTTGGTTACATATTATTATTTGTTCTGTTATTTGTTTTTTTTTTATATATCTTAGTAGTAGACTGTGTTGTGCACAGCAACTTATGCCCTAGTAGGCTGTGTTGTGCAAGGCGACTTATGCCCAAGTAGGCAGTTGCCAGATGGGATACCACAATGAAAAAAACTCCTGTAAAATAAATTCTATTCTTTTCTGAAAGAGTAGTTTACTGTTTTTTATGGCACTCATAAATTATCTTCACTGGTTTGATACAAATAGTCCTTAGACACTTTCTAAAGGCTACATTCCACCAAAAGATCCTTATGTCCATATCATGCATAGTATCTAGCATTATACATTGCTACCTTTGAGTTTTAGAGAATCATTCACAAGTCATAAATCTGTGATCCTGCTCCATCTATCTTATATCATAGACCTTTCTTTTAGTGAGTAAAAATCATTGTTTTTAATTAATTATTTTGATACAATAAAAAATCTTTTTAAAAAAGAGGAGGAAAATGTTTTCAGTCTGTTTTAGAGGGACATAAAACCCATCTTTGCACATCAGCAAAAGTGTGTTGAAGCAAGTGATACATTAATAATAAATATAATGCCTTACTTCTTTATACCTGCCTATCCTTCATAGTTAAAACAAATGTATTTCTGGACAATATATTTGTATATAATTTAAGTATGAGTAATCGTAAAAATATCTAAATCTTCATTACCAGGTTAAATATGCATCATTCTATGTTATCTTATATTCATATATTGACAGCTTACCTAGAAAAAATAATTCTTAAATATAAAATATTCAGACTATCATTTAAATTAAATATATAAGTATTTTTCTTTCAAGGGCAGTATATTTCTTACTACTTGATATAATGCTACCTTTCTAGGGGTAAATTTGAACACCTCTTACTATTAATTATAACAAAAGGATTTTAACTTTGGTACTTTTTCCCCTCCTCCTTCTCTTCTTCCTTTTCCTCCTCCTTTTCTTCTTCCTTTCCCTTTCAAGAGAACAGCATTTTTGAGGCGACTGGTGGCCTGTTTGATATCTAGGATGATCAAGTTACACTCTGAGGTTCCCTTCTTCTAAACCTGTTTTAAAATCTTGTCTGTAATCTGATACTTTGCTGGATTCATTTATTCCCATTCATGGCTCAATTTATTGGCTTCTCATTCATTCTATTGTGTAGTCGTATATGTATTCTTTGTTATTATTGTCTTTTACAAATGACTTAAGGTTATTTTGTTGCAATATACTAAACCTTTTCTGAACTTATAAATTGAGATATTTTAAAGATTAAGTAACTTGAGGGAAACCTTAGACAATTTTCTAAGATGAGGCGAAAAAGGAAGGTATGTAAGTGCACAGATTTTTAAATAAAACCAGGGATATTAGAACAGGACTAAGGAAGCTTATTTTTATTGAATACAAGCTCCAGGATGACCACTGGAATTAAATAAATAAATTATTGAAAACATTTTGATAATTGCTTCATATATTTCATTGAAACTATATCTATCAGCATGGACTAATTTTTTGAAATAAGCAGTAAAAGTTGGTTTAACTTCTGTTTAATGGGATCATCTTGATTCAGGATTATGTTAAACTTATCATCACTACTGAGATAGGCATCAAACTATCAACCATTAAAAAAATACTCAATACCTAAAAAAGAAGTATGACATGAAATAAATAATTTCTTTAGATAATGATCTATAAGTCTATTATTAAGAGGTTTTCTTTTTATTGGCCTAGGGTTGAGTAGATTAGGCTCTATCCTATTTCCAACCTCTATTCATATTTTTTTCTCTTGTCCTTTCCTCTCTTAAGACAAGGTCAAGTTAAACTTTTGTCTACCTGTTTTTGTATCCTTGTTCAAACTTATTTTGGGGTGCATATAATGTAGGTACCCACCTTGGCCTCCACTATTTAGAGGCAATGAATTTTACTATTACAGTCTCATATCTTGGTTTATGTATATTCTTCCACTTCTTTTTTCCACTATGTATAAATGCTCTCGTTCACACCCCCATTTCTCTATGTTCAATAGAGTACCCATCATTTAGTCTTCTAACTTGCATGTGCAAGTTGATGACTACCTGCTTTCTGCACAGTGTGGTTTTTGCAAGTTCCACTCCTCCATGTTGGACACTGCTATGACTTAAAAATGCTGTCTGTAAGGCTTCTCTTCTTTGATAGCACTATGCCACTATTTTTCGATATGAACAAGGCCTATCATGCCGCATGGCAATACAGTATCAACAAGGCCCTCCACATGATGGGGAGGGCTAGGGGACACCCCAATATTTATTTCTTCAAGATCATCAATTCCTCTATAGTGGGGGCCCTCTCCGTCCAAATGCTGGAGGGAAGTATCCTCAGTGTCACTCTTTACCCTGACCATTAAAGGTATCATCTGAATGTAGCCCAGATGACTGTTGACTCCAATGTGCATTGAACCACATCTCTTGCCATGCTGAAGTGCAAGGTTTCATTTTTTCTCTGCTAAGATTATGGTAGGGCACCATTGTTACCATCCACTGCTCTATCCCAACCCAATGGCAGTGCAGCTACACCAGGGTAGAAGATGGGTATGTTTTATTTCTGTGTACATTCCACTTTCGGGCAACTCTGATGCGTGGGACTGCTGCATTGTGGCATAGTTGCTGAGACCCTTTCTCCTCCTTGGGGACCCGATGGAAGAGTTGGAGATTAGTGCCCTTAATGTGGATTAGAGGTTATGATGTGGTGAATGTATGGATAGTGTATGTAAGAGCCATTCTGCTCATTTTTACCCTGCTAAATATTTTCACCACTTTGCCTTATACTCTACTTTTCTGTATGAATGAAGTATGCATTTATTATTATTTTATTTTAATAAGTAGTTTTGATGTATTATATTATATAAATTAGTTGGACTAATTTAAGAGGATTAATTGTTTCCTTTTAAACTTGGCAGGGGATAGGACCAATTATATAATTGTCTGAATGTTAAGTTGGAAAGCTAAATAGGAGCCTGCCCCCTTCTTTTTTTATGTTTATGAGAACCTGAATTAGTTTAGCAGTGCAGAGCTGAGTGACTGTTCAATTGAAGGTGGAGTGCTGGAAACAGTATAAACTGGCGATGAGGGCCCTCCTGGACTGGCAACTGAAGGATGAGCCCCTTTGGTTGGGAGACTGTCTTCTACATTGCAAGCCTTGAAAGAGACTGACCCCCTGTGGAAACTGTGGCCTTTGCTCCATTCCCAGCATCCACTGATTGCAAGTAAAAGCCAGTTGAATATTGCAATAGAAAAGTTTCTATCATAATTTTCTCTGTATATTTTATGAGTGTTGATGGATGAAATTTGTATATATTTTGTTTAAATTCCTTGGAGATTATGTTGTAAATCTCAGATTCCTTATTGAAGTTCTTGAAGGACTGTCTTTGCAATTTTTGTCTGAGTATTCAGTCTTTGTATATGGTTTTTCATTGACACTGGATTTTTTTGTGTGTATATTTTTTTAATATATTGAAAATTTTGTGTGTCTGACACAAATTTTCAATATATTAAAAAAATTGCAGCTTCTGAAACTTAGTGGCACTTATTGTACCACCACAACACGTGCTCCAAGAACCTCTTCATTTTCTTGTTTCAATTTGTCCCTGTGCTCTGTGAGATGGTTAATGACCTTCCTGGTAATGACCCCTTTCCTATCCAAATATTTTATAGGTCATTGCTGCTTAAGAAACTGCCTTGGTGGTACTTGGAGTGGCCTGCATTTCAGGACATGTCTGATTTGTCCCCCTAGTTGAGTTTTGGTCAGTTAATGAGGCTGCTGAGTTCTCCAGTAACCTTACACTCATGGCCCTAACTACCATTCATAGAAAATATGCCATTTTGTCTACCATACCCTTTCCTGGTTTTGTGCTGAGTGTGAGATGGCGCTCAGAGAGAAATAATATCTAGGTGTGCTATAAGCATCACCCTAAAAATTTCATTGAGCTAGGGCTAGGTTTCGGTATGTTTTGAAGTACCTTGCTGCTCTTACTGGCACACATACTTGTCTTGACCCTAACAGGAAGACCCTTTCTTGCAGATGTGTGGAAGAGAGTCAAAAGGATTCAGGGCAAGTTCTATTTCTAGTATACATTAACGACTTAGATGAAGGCCTTTCAGGCATAATATCAAAGTTTGCTGATGACCCCAAAATTACAAATTCAGTACTCACTACTGCACAGATTAATGAAATGAAAAAACAATCTTGACAAATTTTCAAACTGGGAATAAACGTGGCAAATGCCTTTTAACACACATATATGTAAAGTGCTCCATATTGAGTATCGTAATGCAAAACAAATTACTCGCTAAATGGTACTCAACTCTTAAGCGTAGATAGAGAGATGGATCTAGGAGTAACAATATCGAGTGACCTAAAACCCAGTCAACAATGTTCAGAAGTCTTTAAGAAAGCAAATAAAATAATTGGATTCATTGGTAGAGTGTTCAAATATAAATCCCCAAAATACAATGCCTACTCTCTATAATTCTGTGGTCCATCCCATTATGGAATACTGGATTCAAGTTTGGTGGCCGTACTACGAGAAAGATATAGTGAAATTAGAATGAGTCCAACAAAGGTTTAATAAAATGATACTAAGTTTAAAGAACAAAACATATGAATTGAATTAGAGAACTAAATCTATTTCCCTTAACTCAGCGTAGCTTAAGACAGGACTTAATTCAGGTCTCTAAAATTATCAAAGGCATAGGCAATATGGATTGCAATAAATATTTCACTATTGACCAGTCAAATTACACAAGAGGAAACAGTTGCAAAATTATGGGTAAACATTTTAACACAAATCTAAGAATTTCTTTTTTAACCGAATCATCAACTTATGGAATGTCCTTCTTCATAAAGTAATAGACTGCAACACCGTAGATACTTTCAAATGTCATATAGATAAATACAATACTTTGAATCTAATTCCTGACTAAGTGTTTTCTAGCGAATAACTAACTCCCTAGTCTTCAGGGGCATGTGTTCACCAAATTTCTCCTACTTTGCATCTCTACTATCTATGTTCCCCAGAATCTTTATTCCAGGTCACCTAGTACAGACCACAAGGTCTGTTGCAATCTGTTTATCTATGTAACTAATGGGACTTTACCTTAAGAGGTGAGAACCCTTCAATGACAGGTTTACATTGATTGAGTTGCTCTCAGCTCTTGTTCTGTGTGCAAATACTGGCCCTTGTCCCGATCTGTATGCTATGCTTTGACACTTCATGAGTGAGGTATGGCCTTTCTGTTAGCTTTGTTCAAGACTCCTGGCGAATGGCTACTGTGCTTGTTTTTCACCAAGCTACCCTGGCCGCTTTCTGCACAATCTCTCTTAACATCCTGCCTGTGCAAGTTGATGGAGAAATTGGTAAATGTTAGATTAACATTCTTCATTGTTATCTCTGCATCCCTGGCTTGGGGTATCCATGATGCCAGGGTTGTCACAAGGAGGTCAGATATTCAGATTATCTTGTGCTGGGTTCCTGGACCTGTAGTGGATTGCGGGGAATGAATGCCCAAAGATTCTACCAATACTGGGCGACCAGACCAGTGTTCAATCATCAGGTTGCTTTCTATCATCAAATTTGATGGAGGGCTTCCCTGCACCTTACTGCAACAACTGCGTGGTCCCCCAAAATGTCTGGCACATTCTTGTTGAATATCCCAGTCTGGGAGATCTTTGCGCTCGGTACCTGTCCATGGACTGGTATTAGCAGGGCTGTTACTGCTTGTTCCTTGTACTCGGGATGGGTTTGTTTCCACAGACTTGCGGTGTCTTTAACACTTTGTAGTATTTTTGCCTCCCCTTTTTTTCTCACCTTTTTGGGATGGTGTGCATGCATGCTCTGGCGCCTGAGGGAGTGGGTTCCTCTTCCAGCTCTGAGCATACATATAAACTTAAAGCCCCTCCCCCCTCTTTATAAAAAGCAAAGTGGCTATGTACCTCCTGAATCATGAGACTAAGCATACCATCGATTGGTACACTGATTTACAAACACCTACTCTAAGCTGCAAAAGTCATATTATAGCTCATTAGTGGCCATTTTTATAATTAACCCCAAAGTTTTAGTATTGTCTTATACACTGGTTAATGAATCTTAAAAAAAAACAAACAAAGCAACATCTCTGCCTATTTTCCATGTAATAGATCTTGAAAAAATTAAAACCTTCGCCACAAATGAAAAAATGTCAGGATAATTAAACAGCCTTTCATGCATATTTTATGGAGGTTTTTTTTTTTTACTAGTTTATGAATGCAATATGATTTCTACTTGTATTAGGTTGGTGAAAAAGTTGTTACCTTGGTGGGACAAAAATTAACATTTATAAAGCAAAAAAAAAAATAAATCCTGTGAACGGTTTCACATCCAAAAATGCTATAAAGAACTTAAAAGATGATAATCTGAGTAAGCAGCAAGGTCTGGTAAGTTGCTTAGGCTGTGGTGAACATTCCATGCTCAGAATCTTATTTTTTTAGCCCTTTTTACATGTTTTCTGTTGTATTTGTGTAGGAAGTTGAATTATTCAGAATATTTAGCCGAAATTGAATGTATAGTTGTAGGATGTTTCAAGGTGTTATTCCAAAGTGTTATATATTGACAGTGCTTGGGTGTGTGGGAACATGTCCTGTTTAGTTTATATTATGTGAAACACATTGAAATTTGACCAAACACATATGCAGTTTTTATTGGTTTATGATTGCAAGAAAATGTTTTAGTATATTTGATGCTGTCAGTTTAAGGTTGCCCTCAAATGAATGGAGATTCCTTATTGGTTTTGTAGAATTTGGGAAATCTTTGAAAGAAAAAATATCCCCGCCCCCTCACTAAAAATTGAACAAACCTTCTGGCTTCATTTACCTGTAAGGGGTGTGGCAATTTGCCGTCCTGGCCGCCGTGATGACGAGACTCAGCACCCCATCTGGCCCCAGCTTGGCATTCTTTTTCTCCTTTTGCTAACCCCTACTTCATCTTCTGTACCAATTCTCTCTCACCCTGCACCCCATAAGGGGCGCAACGATTTGCCTTCCTGGTCGCCGTGCTTATGGGACTCAGCGCCCCATCTGGCCCCAGCTTAGCCTCTTCTTTCTTTCAGCATACTGAGCCTAAATAAGGACTGTGCGTAAAAACTTAAAAAAAAAAAAATCTGGTTTCATTTCCATGGATAATAGAATACTGTATTAAGATGCTCTAGGATATATGGGAATAAAATCGCACCATTTTATATGAAGTATTACCAAATCACTAGTGATTTCCCTTCATTATGTTTATTTCTCCTTTTATTACAGATGAATAGGGTTCAGCCGGACAATGTGCACTCCACTATATTTACTCCTCAGGAGTATCAAGTAAGTCTTTCTAATTTTGAAGTTATTATTATTATATTGGAAAATGTCTTTTACTGTCCTTCCATTCACTTTACCATAGTGAACACAGTCATAACTTTTAATCTAGCTTTTGTTTCTGCACCATTGGACTATTCCATGCACTTTCACTCTTCATTCACCCTGAGTCAGTCCAACTCTTCATACTACTCTTCTATCTTCTCAGCTGTGGGCAAGGAAAATGTCCCTGGATAATGAAATACACACAAAGATCAGAATGACAATTACTAGCAACCCTGAAGGTACCATGGGTTAGTCCTCATTTTCGGGTGAAGGTGTCAGGGAACATTATGTGTTGGTACTAGCAATTGTAGAGTCTTTTATGGGTTCCACATTAATAGATGTGGATGTGAGTAGCTGCATAGAGAACACTAGTAGTCTGCATCAGGAGGGTATGTGGATACAAGACTCCCCATAGAGGATACTAGCACCCTATAGGCAGGTTTCTAGAACAGAGGAAGAAGTGGGTATGTTGTACTGTGATGATGGGAAAGGAAAGACAGCTGTTTTGTGAATGTCTCAGTGTAAGCTACTTCGCGGTGATGCTGGGATTGAAGCCAACACTCTCCACTAGGCTAGTGAGAGCTCCAGATCAACATCTCTTCTCTCAAACCAATTCTAACTCTTCCAATGTCAAATCCCACCCTACTTCCAACAACATTCTATAAAGGTCCACTTTCTCACACTAAGTCAACTGTTATCTCAATCTTATTTTCAGTTCTTCATACTTCACCAATAGTCTCATTCCCTACATTCACACAATGCCTATCGGATCATTATTTCCCATCACTCACTGTATACAAGCAGACTGTGCCAGCTTTCACATCGAATACAAGTCATTCTATGTACCTTATATGCTGCCTTCCATTCATTCACATATCAGTTCCATCCAAACCAATCTACCATCCTATCTTACTTTTCACTGCAGAAGTCCTTTCTTTATTTACTTCCTTTTCACTAAATATGCTTCTCCTAAGCATTATTTGCATGCACTTCTGATCATCCATTCTTATCAATCTCGCAACGATGCACCGCCCATCTATTTCCTTTCATGTAGTTCATACCCAATAATTACTCAATATTCTAGCAAAATTCTCACCCACCAAACTACATCCATAATCTTCAGCCATCACACACTCTATATGAAGCTTTCATACACATCCTTATATTTGGAAAAAGCTCACAAAGTGCACGCGAATCAAAGTGAAAAATGATTCTGAGCACTTTCATCTTTATTCTTAAAGACGAAACCGCTCAGAATCATTTTTCACTTTTCCTTTGTGGGTGTATCTATATCCTTATATATATCAGCTTTTTATACCTGTAGACATCAACATTCAGCCAACATATGTCAAACTTTCTTGCACTTATGACACAATTTTCTAATTTTCTACATTTTTTCTATTTGTGCCTTTGATTATTCTTACTATTCATCTGTTTTACAACATTCATACCCCCAGTCTTACATTCATCATCCTTCCCATATTCACTCTTCCTCCAAAACCATTCCTTCCTTCCTTGTTGGGCTCCATATTAGTGATCCAATAAGCTTGCCATCATCTCATTTACAGTCGCCGCAACAAAAGTCTGGACCCTCGCTATTTTGTTATTTTTATATTATTTACTTCCATTAGGTTAAGTTAATTTAATTAAAAACACTTTTGTTGATACTTTTAATATTTTATGATCTCCCCCTTGGCCTTGATGACATCCTGCATCCTTTTGGGCATACTTGCAACAAGATTTTTCAAGTAATTCAAGTCTATGTTGGTGCACAACACTTTCTTGATGACCTGAAGGTTGCACTGATTGATGACACATTGGCCCCATTAACCTTGTCTTTGATGACTTTCCATGCGTTTTCAATGGGGTTGAGATTGAAACTGTTTCCACTTCAGTGCAACACATTGATGCGCTTTCTCCATAGCAATTGCTTGATCAAATTAGCCTTGTAACAAGGAGTTGAATCATGCATAAAGATGGATGTTCCATGAAGTTCCATATGATTAAATAGATGACCTTCCAAAACTTCCTTGTATCGCTGAGCATTCATGGTCACATTCTTGGGCAAGAAATATAAACCACCTCTGGCCTCCTCACCTTTACTCTGTGTGACCTTATGACCTGAAATAGGCTTTCATCTGCCACATGACCTCTGACCACTGTTCCACTGTCCAGCCCTTGTGCTGCTTTGCAGTACAGCTGGGGAGTTTCAAACCTTTCAGAAAATGATGCTGTACTGTCCTTTCTGAAACATTTTGGAGGAGGTTAGGATACATTTCCTTGAGTAATCTGGCTGTTATCCTAGGGTTCTTCATAACAGCCTTCTTTAGCAAGCGATCTGTCCCCGGCGTAGTCTTTTTCTTTGATCCCTGGCGCTTTTTATGTTGGGGTATGGTGTTTGGGGGAAGCTCACGGGCAACAGAGAGGAGCGCCATTACGGTAAATTTTGCCCGCCCTGTTCGCAGCCATATTTCACTTATCTTAACATTTTCTTCCCTCAAAGTGAGAATATGGGCCTTTTCCTCATTTGTGAGAGGCTTGGGACCCATAGTTGTAGTGCTAGTTAAAAAATATATGATCAGCATTTATCTTCAAGAAACCACTAAAATGAAAGTCACATCGCAAAAAATGAGCTTTCCCTCACCACTAAGTCAGAGCGCGTACTGAATAATACAGTGGACGCAATGCGCATATATACCTAAGAGACATTGCCAGAAACTGCAACAAAACATAAATCAATTATAGCATTTTCCCTGCAACGATTATTGGACCTATATCAATGCATATAATCTGACCAAAGGTCCAGACTTCTGTTGCGGCGACTGTAGGTTTGATTTAATAAAATCTTTATAACTCTTGAAGTGAGGTTATTGAATCCCTTCTTTATTCTAACATTCACCTTCCACTCATTATTTGTACCATTCATTTGTTTGTCATACTCTTATACTGTCAATCTTCAACTATCTCTAGCACATCTTGTCGCTTCAAATTTTAATTTGACTGCATATTTTTGTTCCTGTTTGCATTAATACACTCCACCACATTAGCAAGTATCTAGAAACCTTTTCCTCATTGGCTTATAATCTTTTATCTTATAATCCTGCTTTATTTCAGTTTGGGAACTTTGGGGACAAAATGGAAAAAATTGAAATTGAATGTCACCTAACTTCATGCTCCACTCTCATCCTGATTCATGCATGCTTTCTTGAAATCATTTACCTTTTAGAACTTCACTGCTTCCTTTCTTCTTTCCACTTGCTCAGTCATAAGATCTTTCATACACACTGGGCACCAATGACAACTCCTGCCATACTGGGCCCAATCCTAAAGTAAAAAAGGTTCCCAACAAGATGCCCAAGGGTGGCATCTTCTCCCCCACCCGCTTAAACATTTTCATATCGGATATACTGTACCCCTCTCCACTAACTATATCAGTCCACCTAAATATCTATGTAGATTACCTCACTGTACCGGACAGTCCCAGAAACCACCCGCCACAAGTGTCTGCTCACTCTCTTGTGAAATGCCTGTTAGATCGGAAGGAGGCTCAAGGAAATGCAGATATTTATTTATTTAATTTTTTAGTAAAATATATTTATATATACACCACCTAATCTTATCACCTATGAGTAAATATATACCAATATACAATGCCCAACTAGAGCGAATATAGGATAGACAGAGATGAGTAAATATACACCAATATACAATTCCTAACTAGAGCGAATATATAATAGACAGAGATGAGTAAATATACAATTCCCAACTAGAGCGAATATATGATAAATACAGGGTAACTAAATATTGATAAATAAAAATACATTGTACAATTGTATAAGAGTCTGTGTAATCTCAATGAAGTGGGGGAGCTTGTTCTAAACTAAGCCTTTGCCTGGGTAAAATACCAGTGGACCTGTAACCCAAATGGGGGGGGTTGGGGAGGTTCAAATGAGCAAACTCAAGCCTGTTGCCTTGCAAGAAGTCATATGTGGCAAAGGCTAGGAGAGAAAACTCTGACCCCAAATCCACCTGCTGCCTTGTAGGTTGTGCCTTTTCAGGCAAAGGATATGCCCACAACTGATTTTGTGGTTGGTATTAGCAAGGGCATGTGGCCAATAAAACAAATGCCCTAAACAAGACAAGACAAATATGACTCTGCTACTAAGAATGGCCCCCAGTAGCCTTTTAACAGGTAGAGGGTGCTAAAATTCCATGGGCAGAATGCTCATGCACTAGAACGAGGAGATGGCGGCGTGGTACGACTGTGCACTGTAAATGTTGCGACTATGGTGGGGAGGAGCCGAGAGATAGTGGGTATGTTGGTGAGAACTTCGGTGGATGTTTGCTGTGTGCAGGAAGTAAGGTATAAGGGAGCAGGCTGCAAAGTTTTTGGAGATGCTGGAGAGAAATATAAGTTTTGGTGGTCTGGGGAAGTAGATGGAGCAACTGGAATTGGGGTGCTGGTGAAGGAGTTGTTGGTGGAAAATGTGATGGAGGTAGAGAGACATATGTCAAGGATTATGAAGATTAATATGGTTTTGCAAGGAAGAGTGGTGCATATATTTTCCATTTATGCGCCACAGACTGGCAGAAATGAGGAGGAAAAGGAGGCATTCTGGGAAAGACTGGATGATGAGGTGGCAGTGATCTTTTGATCATCTCAGGAAACCTGAATGGAGCTAATAGAGATGGTTTTGAGGAACTTATGGGGATATATGGCCATGGAATGTGAAACAGAGAGAGCAAGAGGGTTCTTCAATTCTGTCAGGCAAGAGATTGTAAAAGCATTAATACAATGTTCAGGAAGGATGAGGAAAAGAAGATTGCCTACAAGAGTGGAGGGACAACAACACAGATTAATTTTGTACTCATGAGGAGAGACAGTCATATGAGAGCAAGGGACTGTAAGGTAATCCAAGGAGAGGTGTGTTTGTCACAGCATAGGCTGCTGGTAGTGGTAACCCATGTGAAAAATATGCAGAGTAAAAAGAGGTTTAAGGGAAGCCAAAAGATCAAGGAGTGGAAGTTGAAAGATGAGGAGAAAAGAGAAGAGTTTGTGGAGACCTTCAGGAAGAAGATAGCAGTAACACATGTGGAGGAGAGAGGATGAGAGACCTTGAAGGGGAGTGTGGTGGCAGCAGCGAAGGAAGTCTGTGGAGAGACAATCAGACACTGGCATATTGAGAGGGAAATGATGGTGGAATGGAGCTGTCCATCAAGTGATCACTGAGAAGAAAAGAGTTTATAAATTATGGCAGAGGTTGGGAGGGGAGGATCGTAGGAGAAAATACCAGAATAAGAAGAGAGAAGCCAAGAGAGCAGTGGAGTGAAGATCTAGTAGGACCAAGTGGAGCAGCAAAGCTGTTTAAGTTAGCAAAGCAGATGAGGAAACATAGGCAGGATATAACTGGAGCGAAGTTCCTAAAGGATGATCAGGACAAGATACAGGTGGAAGAACAGCAAATAATGGAGAGATGGAGAAGTTATTTTCATTTATTATTGAATGAAACAAACGAGTTTAATGTGGAAGAGGGCAATATGTTGGAGGGTCCAATAGAGGACATATCAAAGGAAAAGGTGGTAGCTGCCTTGAAAGCAATGAAGAGGAACAAAGTGTCTGGTCCAACAGCAATAACAAGTTATATGTAGGAGAGACTGGGAGGAGATGGACTTAATGACCTGACAAGAGTTTTTTGAGATAGTGAAGGAGGAGAGACACACTGAAGATTTGGAAGAGTAGTTTGATTGTTCCAATATATAAAGGAAAGAGGGATGCCCTCAGGTTTGAAAAATACAGAGGAATCAGGCTTCTTGGACATGGCATGAAAATATTTAAAAGGGTGTTGGAAGGAAGACCGAAGAATTTAGTAAAAGCTGATGGCAAACAGTTTGGTTTTGCTGCAGGAAGGTTTGGGATGAAAAACTATTTATTATGAAGCAGATCCAGGAAAAATTTATGCAAAAGAAAGGGAAACTGTACCACATTTTTGTGGATTTGGAGAAGGCTTTTAATAGAGTACCAAGAGAGGTGATAGTGTGGGCACTAAGGAGACAGGGAGTGCCAGAGAGGCTCATCATGTGGTTTATGTCCCTATTTGAGGAATTAGTCTCAGGTGAGGATGATGGCATGCATATCAATGGAATTTGACATCACAGTTGGTATTCATCAGGGCTCAACTCTGAGCCCCCTGCTGTTCATCGCTGTTCTGGAGGAGGTGACCAAGGAGTGCAGAGGACAGGGACTGTGGGATCTGCTGTATACTGATGACCTTGTGCTCACTGCAAGCTCAAAGAAGGAAGTGATTGACATGTTTGAGAGGTGGAGGAGAGACATGGAAAGAAGAGGACTAAAGATCAACATCAGTAAGACTAAAGGAATGGTGACAGGAGGAGAGTCAGGAAGAAGAGTGAAGTATGGCAATGTGGAGCGTGTGGCAGAGGAGTGGGAATCAATTCTATTCTCTGCACTCAGTGTGAGAACTGTGTCATAAGAGGTGCTCTGGACTTGAGAGACTCATGGGAGTGAGAAATTTTGTATGCCCTGGGTGCCACACAAGACCAAATGAGAATGAGGTTGCAAGTGAATGGAATGCTGGAGGAGGTGGACCAATTCTGCTACCTCGGAGATATACTAGACAGTGAAGCTGGAATGGGAAGAGCTGTTTGCATAAGAATAGCCATTGCCTGGAATAAGTGGAGAGACTTGTCAGGATTACTGTTGAACTGAGGCATTCCCTTGAAGAAGAGAAGCTTGGTATATGTAGCATGTGTATGGGCAGCTCTATTGTATGGTGCTGCAAATTGGCCCTTAACAGAAAGACTGGTGAGTGTGTTGAGAGGATGTGATCGACATATGCTGAAATATATGGCTGGTGTGAAGTGGCAGGATCGCATTAGGAGGTCTGAGGTGCAACTGAGGAGACTCATATGGTTTGGCCATGTGGAGAGATCAGAGGAGGATGACTACCTGAGGGAGGCTATTCATATGCAAGTGGAAGGCAGAAGGCCACCAGGAAGACCCAGGAAAACTTTGAGGCACTGTGTTATGAAAGATATAGAGGGGACTGGGACTTACAGAGGAAGATGCTCAGGAGTGGCTGGTGGAGAAGAGTCATACGACCATCCAACCCAGCAGAAGCTGGACCAAGAGGATGAAAAATGAAGATGATGATGATAAGCCAGAAAAAATTGCTTTATGCACTGATCAATCAGTCAGCACAAAAAACCTTAATTGAGCCAGCTAATTTTTTTCTAACTAGTCACTAAAGTTGCTCCCAGGCATTCTTTTTCATGCATTATGGGGCGCTACCCTCACTCTTGCTGAGTGTGGACGAGTGGGGGAAGGGCGCAGCCTTGTGGCCTCTCTCTCCTTTTCTCTCACATGGGAAACCAGGGTGATACAGAGCTGAGGATTCCCAATTGCGCCACAGACCGATGGGCTACAGCTTCACACATCCCCACGCTTTACTTTTCCTCGCTTCAGAACGAGAGCAGCGGGACCTTAGAAGCTGGAATAAGGGGGGGGGGGAAATCCCCCCCTGCTTAGTGCTTACTTTATCTAGGGTGTTACTTGTTCCCCCTTCTTTAGCTCATATACACCCCCCTACACACAAACTCATACACACAACAGACATGCTCACTCACACATACACATACCTGGCTTTCAGGTCCAGCTCTGCTTTTCTTTGTGCACTTGGAAAAAAATGACCTGATATACAATTTTAAAAAATTTTATATCTGTCATTCAAAATTCTGTGGATGAGAAAAAGAAAATCAGTGTTCGACGGAAGAGTGGGGGTCTGACACTGCTTCCAGGCAGCTTTGTCCTCCACCGAAACCTGAAATAAAAGGTGGGCACAGGTGAGTTGAAGCAAATATTTAAAACTACATCACATCCCAATCCACCTGCATGCGTATAGCAGCAAAAATCAAAACCGGTACATACTTCTCCAAAACACTAAACACAATATTTTCCCCCCTCCCCAATCAACTGCCACCTTTCTTTGGCAATCATGAATCCAAATTACCACCTACACATCATGCTCCATGGCCAACCTCTCACACCCAACCATAACTTAATACACACTAAACAATACCTCAGAAAGGCCATGTCCAAACTCAACACTTTCAAACACCAACTTTGGACAACACAAAGAAACAACATTCTATTCTGACTTCATCCGCACAACTGACACTAAATCTGAAACAACAGGATGGGCATCAATTTTATCTAATACACACCTACACAAGATACAAATAGTGTCCTCCACATTGCAACCAGCTCCCCCCTCTTCCCCAATATACCACCTTGATGCTTTAACACTAATTCTTCCCATCAATTCTTCAGTAAGCTGATTGATGTCCCTTACACACCTTTCTCCACTTATATAAACCACCACTGCACCCATTACAGTGTGCATTGTCTAATTTGTTGCATAATTTTAATATGAAAGAAAATACCAATGAGTTCATTTATACTGATATATTTTCCAAAGTTACAAAAGACTTGAATGATACATGTTAAAGACTTGAATGATTCCTGCACTATTCATTTTCTTGAATGAAATTGCCATCGGCGTCAAACACGCCTCCAGTTGGGTCGGAACCTTCTGCATGTTAACTGGGTGAAAATTGTGGTGATCCTGGACCTGAACTCTACATCGGTAATGGGATTTGTTACTTTCTCTCTCTCTCTCTCTATCACGCCCCACACATAATAGTTCAGGAGGTGGCAGTATTGGGAGTCCAGATGTTTGGAGTGATGTGGTCAAAGAAATTGCCTGGCAGCCAAGACTGGTTCCTCCTGTTTGTGTGGCATGGTGCAGTTCTGCTGCCGTACGTACAGCCTTCCAATAGCCACCTCCTGGAGTCAAGGCAACACTTAACTCATCCAGGGACTTGATGTAGCTCCCCTAGGAAGATAAACAGGGGCATAATGTGGCCCTCACTACTGACCACTCTAAATACCATAATGTCAACCAGGAACTTGTTCTTACTCTCAGTACACCTTTGGGGGACAGAGCAAGCCAGTAGTTTTGCGAGTTCGCTACCTGGTGCTGACAGAAATTCTTCTCATCTGGGAAGAATCAAAGCATGGCAGGTGTGCCGCCATGCTTCAGTTTGTTCACAATCTTTGCTGCACTTTCCTTCCGCCTGTCCTTCACCTTCTGTGACAGAAGCTGGCCGTTTCTCATCGCATATGAGTAATAGCGGATGTTTTCAGGCACTAACTGCCTGATCAAAGACTTAAGTCCCTGGCTGTGGACCTTATTGACTTGCTGGAATCATTGTCACTGAGCAACAATTGGCCCCAAATTGACCACTATGGGTTAGAGCAACTTGATATGGCAAACTCCCTTAGGGGGGGTGGCACAGGAAAGTGGACCATGGTCCCCTGCAGTCATGTATCTTGACATTGTGGGTGGTCAGCATGCTTGTCCCCCTCTCTTTCGAAGGGGATCTGTGATGCTGTAGAGGGGGATGGCTACATAGAGGCTGGAGGCCCCCCTGAGCTACACATGATCCTTCCTCTTGCCAAAAGAGAAAGGAAGAAAAAGACAGGGACTATGGGTTCTTCTCCTTCTGTAGTGGCCTCAAGGACCGATGGGTCTGCTGCTGCTTCGGCAAGCAACTAAGAGAAAATCAGCACGTCTGGCCCTGGGGCACCCTTGGTTTTAGGGAGGGAGGCAAAGACCAAAGTGCTTAGTGCACTGAGTGGAGCCTGGATTAGGTTGGGGCACCTCATTAACATGTTAACTGCTATTTGACCAATATGAGTGTCACAACAATGTTCATTTTGCTGCATTGTGACCCATAGATGGTTCACAATAATTTTTTTATATGTTGATTTAAAAGTCATATTAATGATGATGATTATTAATATATACTGTTTTATTTTAATTATTTATTACATGCTTAGAAGGTAATAAAAACAAAATATCTCTGTATATTGTAATTTTTCACCAAAATTTATAAATCCTTTATTTATGAAAGTAATTCTCCTTAAACTAAATATTGTGTTTCAAAATGAAGCACGAAAAGTATACAAATGTGGCTTTCCATCACATTGATTAGAAAAAGTGTTAACTTTTCTAGCTTTTTTTGCATGCCTTATCTCTACCTTTATTTTGTGCTATAACCTCATAGCACCCTTGGCACCATTTCCTAGATTTATTCTTAGGCTCATTAGCTTCATGCAACTGATGACTAGAGGATGTTGATCTAGCTATGGTCAGAGAATTTCTACCCCTTTTATTTTCTTCTCTTGGCTTGCCACAAGTCAAAGATAGTATAATTGACTCTTTAAAAGCTTGATAGGTTGTCTTTGAAGTACAGTAAACCCTCGATATAACAAACTATATGGTGCGGATGATTGTTTGTTAAGCTGAAAGTTCGTTAAACCCGATGGGCGTTAAAAGCAATGGAAATAATGAACGAAGTTCATTATGGATATGTAATACGTATGTAATTACTAATAAAGTTAAGTGGACTACACAACATAGTATTGATATGAACCTTGCACTGTAGGAGACATGTGACACACCAACACTCACTCAAGCTGGTCATAACGCTTACCTGTTAAACCTGATGGAGTTCAGCCAGGAAAGTTGGTTCATTATATCCGAAATTCGTTATATTGAGGTTCATTATATCGAGGGTTTACTGTACTGCATATCACTTCAAAGGCTATCTTTTGTTCCCTTTTACTAGACTTTCTTATGGGTGTGTAATAACTTGCCATCTGGTCTGAAATGTCAACACCTTTTTTAGCCTTATTGTAGGAGATTGCACTTTCAGGCTTTCTTACTTCTCCATTCCTTGATACTTTGCTGGAAGACTATCCCCATATTCCGAGCTTTTTCCAAATTTACCCCAATAAGATCCTCAGGTATATTCTTTCAATTAGAATGCAATGTTCCATAAAGATAAGTCTTTTGTGTTAGCAAATGTTCAGCCAGAAAATTTGTATTATAATAATTATCTGCAAATAATATGCATTCTTCATCAGCATACTTTGACAATAATCTTAATACCAAGGATTCAATTCTACTTAGTGGTTGATCAAATTGCTGCTTTCCACAATACACTTTTAAATTTAGTTTGTATCCATCAACAGTACATAATTTCAATAACTTGCACCCATATTTATGGCTCTTCCCAAGTATATACTGCCTAAATGAAAGATTGCACCAAACTTTCGTCAATAGCAATATCTGAGCCAGGTTTGTTTATATATGGCTCAATAACTCTCAAGAATTGTATGGATAAGTTTTCTAATCTTATGATTTCTATCTATATTTCTACTTGTCTCAGTATTATCAGCAAAATGAATTAATCTTAAATTCATTGAAAATCTGTCTCTTAAACATGGTTTGTGAAACAAGTTTATTTGCATTGAGAATACTCTTTGACCAGTAAAAAGACAACTCTGGGAGTGGAACCAAACCCATATAAATAATAATCCCCAAGAATTTTTCTATTTCCTTTTTATTTGTTGGAACCCAAGCATTAAGTCTAGAGTTTCGAGGAGTCATCTACAAAACCTTTGGTAGATGACTCTATAGCGATATTTAAACAACGTGATCAAGCTTTAGAATTTCTTAATTTTGTAACCACCATCCACCCCGCTATTAAATATACAATGGAAACTGAAAGTGATAACACCCTCCCCTTTTTAGATATTCTAATAAGGAAAAATCAAAATAGTATAGAAACATCAGTTTACAGGAAGCCCACTAATACGATGTTAGGATTAAACTTTTTAGTGACTTAGATTTGAAATATAAAATCTCATCCATTAAGACCCTTATTCAATGTGCATACAATTTTTGTTCATCTTATTCTTATAGATGAAAAATTCCAACACCTCAAATCCTTCTTTTTAAGCAATGGTTTTCCTTTAAATATTGTTGAAAAATCAATCCACACATTTTTAAGTAGAGTTTACCAACCTTGTCACCTAGAAATAATGGTGTCAAAAGACAGACATTACTTGATTAGACATTACTTGATAAAATTTCCAATTGCCTTTATAAAGAAAATAAATATAAAATCTTTCCATAAAATAAAGGATCTGAGTAAAGTTGAAGACGAGGTGCTCCGGGCAATTCTGAAGCTCGTTTTCTTTTATGTTTCATTTCCTTTCCATAATGTTCCACCCTCTTTCGCTACAATGGCTAACTAAAGTAGCAGTAAAAGGGGGGGTGGGGCTGCAGACTCCCACCCCAAACAAACGATACAAGTTTTTATCTGTGGTGAGACTGGCCTTTTTTGGGAGAAGATGCCATGGAGGACATTCAATTATGGCTGAGGAGAAGAAGCTGCTGGGCTAAAACCCATGAAGGATATACTGACACTAGCATTGTGTGCTAATGCCAGCACTGTCTGACAAATCAAGCCAATGCTGTGTATCATTCAGAAAACCTACAAGCTTTCAAGACTCACAAGATCTTGAAAGAAAAACTCCAAGTTATGTGGAGAGCAAAAGCAAAGGCATGGGTCACCAGGCAGTTTTTTCCCGAGTGGGTAAATCTGATCTTTGGTCATGCAGTCAAAAAATATTTGCTGCAAAAGTTCATTAAGGTGCTCTTTTTACCCCCTAATACCACAGCAATCCTCCAGCCCATGGACCAACAGGTCATCTCTAATTTTAAAAAGCTCTACACCAAGCATTTGTTCCACCGCTACTTTGAGGTTACTGAAAACACCAACCTCACTCTTCGGGAATTTTGGAAGGAGCATTTCAACATTGTTATTTGCTTGAAAATTATTATTGATTTGGCATGGCAGGGTGTAACTAGAAGAACCTTAAATTCAGCATGGAAGAAATTGTGGCCTGCTTGTGTAGCTGTTATATGGCAGGGTGTTTAGGACATTAACTTGCCAAGATAGCTAACTATACTCTGTGTAAAATATAATTGGAGATGAAAAAGAAAGTTTCATAAAGTTGGTAATCCACTGAATTATTCCGTTTTAGATTTCAGGTATATGCAATAACAACGAGGCTTATAAAAAGTAAATTTATTTATAACTAGCTAGCAAAACAAACAAAAATGGAATATTGCATAATATGAATAATACTAATAACAAAACAAGGCTTAATGAGCAAAAAGGTATACAACAAAGACAAAAGGAAAATATTGAGTTAATAATTATAATTATACTAAAACCAAGGTTGAATAAAATATATGGGAATATATGTATAGAGTATAATTTATACAAATCATCCTATAAATAGCTATGGGAAAGGATGTAGGAATGGGTATAATGGTGGACTAAAGGAACATATGTATATAGTAATACTAATAATGAATTTATATTTAGTAACAGTGATAAGAATGGAATATAAATATATCTATATAAATAAAAGCGAATGTGTGTGTGCGCATCTCAAAAATGGCTGGACAGATTTTTTTAAAATTTTTGCATGCAGATGAGATTTGGGGGCCAGTAGTACATACATATACTCATTTGAGCCCACAAAACTCTGTGTGACCTGCAGGGCCCGCAAAAAAGGGTTACGCATATGTAACCCAAAGTCTTTGATCATGTCATAAGCATGAAAGAAATTTTATTATTAGAAACAAGAGGAGCAGCTTTGCCACTCCTCCTTATAGAAGGAGCTTGTGCTTAGCTGGCCAACTTTCGGTCTCTGGCCTACGGCCTATCATGATTCTCTTCTTTTTCTCCATCTAAATTTGGTCTAATAATTTCCCTGCCAAAATTTAATCAATTTTCTGAACTTCACCATTTGTAATTCTTTTAGTTTTTTAAAAATCACAAAAATTTGATACTTTATTTATTTCTGAACTTCCAAATGTTATTTTTTTTTTACATTATAAACGAATTATCAGAAACTAGCAGTTGTTTGCTCTCAGTTTGTTCTAATGAATGATTTTACTTTAAAGTCAATTGCTGTTTGTTCAGAATCTTTCTCTTTAGTCCATCAGTCTAATATTGACCAATATTGGCTTAGAGAAGTAAATTTTTAACATAACTTGATAATTCAAGAGGATAAGAAATCTTTATACCCAAGAACACGAGGCCAAGAAAATCAGAAAAAGTTTTGAAAAACCTTTTCAAATTTAAAAAGAAGCACACTTCTAAAGGCATAGATGATGTTCCTTCCCCTAAAGTTAAAACTGGATTCAGGGATCATTTCGATGTCTGTGGGTTGCATGAAACCTTCTTGCGTCAGCCATGTTAGGAATGGTTAATAATGCAGTTGCCCACACAGACATTATGCATAATTTCATTCTTTTTGCCAACCAGATTTTATCTGGTTTATGAACGCATACCTGGGGATGGCAATGGTTTATTTCATAGCCTAGCCAAAGCTTTGCAGCAACTTGATATTGTGGCAGATCATCTGTCGCTCAGAGCTCTTGCTTCAAAACTGGTGGAATTGAAAAAAAAACAACATTTCTTACTCTTTCTTGATACAGACTCTGGTGACCCTGAACTGGCCTTCATAAACTACTTGCAAGGACTTCCATCTGGGCAAAAGTGTGGGGGGAAACCACATTGAAATTCAGTCATTGGCCTAAGCCTATTATGCCATAGTACAAATTTTTAATGGAAGCAACCTATCATTGATAAATATCAATGATGAAAACCCAAATAAAATCATCACTTTAGCATATTGGAACAACTTGCACTACAATTTTTTCTTGCCATTGCATGAAATGTTATCTCACTCAAGTGTAGAAGATATAGGCATTGAGCCTGGGTATTATCGATAGGATCATTGTGCTGAGTCTTGGAGAGTTGCTGAAGATGCTAATCAAATGCAAACCAGAAGAGTATCCAAAGCTGAAAGAGCTTGTCAAAGAGAAAGAGGATAGAACCTAATGCTGAAAGGATGAGAAAAGTCAGGGCTTCTGAGGACACTTATCAAAGGCAAGCCAGAAGAACAACCAATGCTGCACAAGTGAGAGGTGCATTTTTGTCCAATCTACATAGAGCAACATTTAATTATGATCCCAAGGAAGATTATTCAAATCACCTGAAGTTGTCCATTGGAAGTTTAAAAAATGAATGTGAGTATTGCAAAGCACTAAAGTTCAAGGATGAGACCAATGGTCTTTGTTGCACAAATGGGAAAGTTGAGTTGGAAGAACTACCTATTCCAAGTCAACCATTACTTTCCCTATTAGATGGATCAAATCCAGATTCAGTTGAATTTTTAAGTCATAAGAGCTTACAACAACTGCTTTTCTATGACATCATTTGGAACTAATGATGTAACTTTGCTGAATGAGCCAAGCAAGTTTCTTCAAATCTACTTCATTGAGGACCATAAAATTCAAGCACAGACCAGAGCAAACATGTGTAAGGATTTACAACTAAACATTGTGCGGAATCTCCAAGAATTCCTTCACCAAAACAATGTCTATATCAGAAAATTAAAGAAAGCCTTGGAAAGAAGTACAGATGAAGAAGTCAGATTGATCATCAGAGAAGATAAAACTCCGAATAGTGAATGTCAAAGAAGATTCAATTCTGCTACAACAAATGAAGTTGGACTTTTGATTGTAGGACAAGACTTTGAAAAAAGAGATATTGTTCTACAATATAAAGATTGAAATCTGAAGAAAGTCGCTGAAACTCATAGAGCTTATGACTCCTTACAGTACTCTTTGATATTCTGGCAAGGAACTGATGGTTTTAATTTTCTTTTGAAGCAAAGAGATCCAAAAACTGGAACAAGAAATAACAAGAAAATATCTGCTTAGGATTTTTATGTCTATAGAATAATGGTGAGGCAGGAAAATTTCTCAATCAATTCTTAGTTGATATGTATGCCAAGATTGAGTCAGAGAGACTGTTGTTCATCAAGCTGCATCAGAAAAAGCTCAGAGCAGAGGACTACATCCACCTAAAAGATGCACTTTTAAGTGCAAATAATGCTGGTCAAATGGTGATTCTGCCTTCTTCTTTTACTGGAGGTCCTAGGTACATGCAGGAGAGAGTACATGATGCAATTTGCTATGTCAGACATTATGGCAAACCTGAGATTCATTACCTTTACCTCTAATCCTACATGGAAAGGAGTGCAAGAGAATCTTCTTCCTGGACAATCTGCTACTGACAGACATGATATTGTGGCAAGAGTATTCAAGCTTAAAGTGGACAAACTCATAGATCTGATTACTAAAGAAAAGGTCTTTGGAGAAGTGAGATGTCATATATATACAATTGAATGGCAAAGGTGACGCTTGCCACAGGACCATTTGCTAATTTGGCTGAAGACAAAATAAGTTCCAATTAGATTGACCTTATAATCGGTGCAGAATTACCAAATCCTGAAACAGATCCAATGTTGTTTGAAATCATCAAGAATATGATCCATGGACCATGTGGTTCTGTTAATCCAAATAACCCCTGTATGGTAGGCAAAAGCTGCAACAAAAAATTATTTAAGGGACTTAATTAAGGAAAAACTGACTGATACAAATGGATATCCAATCTATAAAAGAACAGCAGAAGATGGAGGATATTCATTTGCTGTAAAAAAAATGGAAATGATACTATTGTAGACAACAAGTGGGTGGTTCTGCATAGTCCCTTCCTTTGCAAAACATTCAATGTCCACATCAATGTCGAATTTTGCAACAGTAGGAAATCGATCATTTGAATATGTTTGCAAGTATATAAACAAAGGTAGTGATCAAGCAGTTTTCAGCCTGGAGAATCATAATGAAGTTGAACAATTTCAAATGGGAAGATATATTTCCAGTAATGAGGCAGTCTGGAAAATACTTTCTTTTCCTATTCATGACAGAAGTCCCTCAGTTCAGCAAATGGCTGTGCATTTGGAAAAGGGTCAGAGAGTCTATTACACTGAGGAAAATGCAAGAGAGCTGGCTGAAAGGCCAAAGAACACTACCCTAATGGCGTTTTTAACCTCTGTACAAAAGACAAGTTTGCCAAAACACTTCTATATCCTGAAGTATTTAAATATTTTACCTTCAAAGCAGGAAAATTTTCTAGGAGGAACCAAGGAGAACCACATCCAATGGTTCCAGCAATCAGATGCAGTGATGCTCCGGGTAGGATATATACTGTTCACCCAAGAAATCCAGAATGTTTTTTTCTAAGATTATTACTGTACCATGTGAGAGGACCAACTGACTTCAAAATGCTTAGAACGGTTAATGGAAATGAAATGGAAACCTGCAGGCAAGCATGCATAGCTCTTGGACTAACAGAAAATGATGAACATTGGGACAAAACTTTAGAGACTTATTTACTCTGATGATTGTCACCTGTGAGCTATCTAACCCATTGGCTCTCTGGGAAAAGTATAAGGAAGATCTTTTTGAAGATATTCTCCATCAGTTCAAGTTACAACAACCTGGAGCAGAAATGAACCCAATAATTGCAAATATTGCACTCTGTGAGATAGAAGACAAAGTTATATTCTTAACTCAAAGGGATTTGAGTCAATTTGGGATTCCAAAACCAAACAGATATTCACTTTTAGTAAACAGAGAAACCTTGAGAGAGTCGAGCTACAATATTGAGGAATTTGATGTCATGGTGCAGATCAATGAGCTACTTTTAAATCAGGATCAAAAAACAGCATATGAAATGATCCTAAGAAATATAAATTCCACCAAGGGTGAAATATTCTTGGATACTCCAGGAGGAACTGGAAAAACTTTTGTTATAAACTTGATTCTATCAGTTGTGAGAACCTAGAGAAAGATTGCACTTGCAGTAGCCTCATCTGGCATTGCTGCCACACTTCTATCAGGAGGCCGAACAGCCCATTCCACATTCAAGCTTCCATTGAATTTGAATGTTAATGAAAATCCAATCTGCATCATCAATAGAGGAACCACTGTGGCAAATCTTTTGCAAGAAACCTCAGTTATTGTTTGAAGACGAATGCACTATAGCTCACAGAAAGACTTTTGAAGCTTTGGATAAAACACTGCAGGACATTAGGCAAAACAACCAGCTCATGGGCAAAGTGACCCTTCTCTTGTGAGGAGATTTCAGACAAACTCTGCCAGTGATTACGAGAGGAAGAGCCACTGATGAACTCAATGACTGCTTAAAGAATTCTTACCTTTTGATTCATGTTCAAAGACTGTCCTTGAATAAAAACATAAGGGTTCACCTACATGGAGATGTCAATGCTGGGATATTTGCTTCTCAACTTATGGAGCTAGGAAATGGTACAATTGAAAATAATGCAGATGGGGATATTTGGTGAAGGATATTGAAGAACTGCAACTTAGGGTTTATCCAGATCTACAGCATCACTTCCAAAACAAGAACTGGCTATGCGAAAGGGCTATTCTAGCTCCCAAAAATGAAACAGTGCATGCCATAAACTTGAGACTTCTTTAAGAATTGCCAAAAGATATAAAAAATTATTTCTCCTATGATTGAACTATTGACCCTGACCAAGCAGTTAAACTATCCCACTGAGTTCCTTAACTTCCTTGATCCTCCTAGAAATTTGTATCCTACGAAGCTACATATGTAATGGAACAACTAATTGTGAAAAAAATGCCTCACCTTCTTCAAGCTGAAATTTTAACTGGTCAGGGGAAAGGAGAATTGGTTCTCATTTCACAGATTCCACTGATACCTTCAGATATGCCATTTGAATTCAAAAGACTGCAGGTTGTGGGACTTCGTTTGCTACAGCCTTGCTTTTCTCATGGCAGCTATTTGTTGAATGCTCAAGGTGGGCACCCAACTGCTAGTATAATAATAAATTAAGGAATCACAATGGTTTAGGAAAACTGTAAGTATAAGAGAAAGGAAATTATTTACTTACAATTAAAATATTTCGGCACAGTTGTAATTTGTAATTTGGACAATTTTAGCTACAAACCTGTCTCTATGAAGTTAACACACACTATAGTCTAGCTGGGAGTCTCTTACTCCAACCTTTCAAATAGACGCTACTTGTTTCCTTGAAACTCTCAATTACTATTGGCTAAGAGGCATCACGTGATACTCTTGCCATCTCAGAGGAAAACAACGGCTTTGAATTTTTGTGATCCATTTAGGCTTGTGCTGGAGACATTTACATGTTTCATATTACTTTTGTAGAAATGCACATTATATGGGCAGCTGCTACAGCTGAAAGGGATTTTGAAGGGTTTGATCTGCAGCCAGAGTCTGAACCCGCTGTGCTGGATGAGGTTGTGTCCATTGGAAAGTCCATGGGGCTGGAGGTAGATGAAGGAGACATCAATGAGCTTGTCAAGGAACTCAACAGAAGAGTTGAAGGAGCTACAAACACTGCAACAGACCAGTAGTGAGGAGGAAGTTATCTCTACAAGGAAAATTAAAGAAATGTTGGCTAAGTGGCAGGAGCTTTCTTATTTCATTGAAAAGAAACACCTTGAAAATGTGGCTACTGGTCGTGCTTCAGCTCTTTTTAATGACTCTTGTCTTACACATTTCCTGCAACATTTTGAAAGGGAGGCAAAACAAAGCTCCTTGGATAGGTTTTTGTTTTAAAGGCCTGTAGAAAGTGAAAGTGTTGAGAGTGAAGACAAAAAAGCAATTACAAGTGAAGAAAAGTAAAAAAAAATACAAAATAAAATAAAAAAGAAAAAGTAAAAAAAAAAGTTAGCTCAAGTTCAATTAAATTAAGTTTAAATTTAAGTTTGAGTATAAGTATCTACCATCCAACCCTCTCTCCTTCTCTCCTCTCCTCCTCTGCAATACACCTACCGATCCATCGGATGAGAGAGCATTAGCTAGCTTGATTTGTAGAGAATGGAAGGTGTGTGCTATTTCTTGGATGGGAGCGTTCTGGACACTTAATTGCATGGTGAGTGTAATGCCACACTCTACCATGGACTTTGTGAAAGGAGTAGTTTATGTGAGGGAACTCATGGACTACTCCATAGAAGACATCATCTTAGAGCTGGCCAACCATGTGGCCATCAAGGTAGAACATGTGATGAGAAAACAGGGAGGGGCCTCGAGACCCACTCCTATACTTATCAGATTTGACGGTGACAGACTCCCTGGTTAAGTGCGTAGTGGTTGGTATCTCTATTGCATGAAGGCACTATGCCACTGCCACAGATGTGCTACTACTGCCACCACTTTGGCTACATGAATCACTCATTTTGACATGGAAAGTCAGGTTTATCCAAAGTTCTTGTAATTACTCCAATGCTGTACATAAGTCCTTATTGTGCATTGCCAACTCTGTCAACTGCAGATACCTACACCTCACTTCTTCCTCATCCACCGTGCGGCCATTTTCGTGAGGATCTTCTCTTAAAAGAGGGCTCCCTCATCTCCGATACCTCGCTTCTTCAAAGCAATGCAGTGCTATCTCCTGGAGAAGGAAATCATGGCCTTTCAGGCTACTGGTCTCGATAGTAAGGACTTTATCCTGACTAGGTTGGCACTGCCTGGGATGTCTTATACCTCAATTTTTTTTAAAAAAAGTCTCCCCCTGCTCCTGCTCCCTCCAGGCCTCCGAGCATGGTGGTTTCTGCACTCATTCAGAACCCATTTGTTGGCTCTACTTAGCCTGGGTGCTCCCCTGCTAGAGCTGGCACCGCAAATCATTCACACCCAGTCTTGAAGCCATGTACTCCCCTCCCAGCATGACCTTTTCCCATAAGGCAAAACAGCTATGTGCCTCAACCAAGTAATTAGATTCACAATAGGCAACACCTTTAAAGATTGTCATCAGGCACTTTCAGGGTTGCTGTTTCCCTGATAGGAGGAAAACACCAAAGGAGCTTTGCTCCCACACTCCACTCATTAATCTACACTCCAAATGTAGTGCCAATAAAACATTAGATTGATATCTGTGGATGGAAGTTTCTTAACACCACAGAAAACTCAGAGACACCATCATATGCAAAACTTGTACCATTCTTCATGAATTTAGGACTCTGAGGGTATACTACACTGAGGTTCTCTGAGTCATCCCATCATCCCCAAACCATGTCCCATTCTCACACAAGACAATCCTTGTACACACAGCAGCCGGCTATCCATTCTTTTATTCCAAAATCACCCAGTAGGCATTGAATTAGAATAACACTTGCTCCCAAGACCTTTCCCAGACATCACCCTCTGCTCAGCTAATCTATCCCCAAAATAACCTGCCAACCCCATATTATATTATCTTCTGTCCTCTTTCCAATCATCATTTAATTAGCCTTTGTGAAACTCATACCTCCACCCAGTTCATTGACCTAAACAGAGCCTACATACACTTTTCCAACATTCTCTTAAGAGCCAGCAACAAACCCATCCTGAGAGGAAATGTACCAAACATTTCCTCCAAAATTATTTGACAGCATATAAAAACCAGGTACAGTCTATAAAAACAACCACAAATCCAAGCCCTACTGACATTAGAAGCACAAAATATCCAATCACTGATCCAACACTTTAAACCACAAAACAGACAGCAAAAAAAAATTTGGAAAACTATCAAAGGATTTACTAACTCAGAGTGATGAACAAGACATGTCCAAAGCCATCTTCTCAAACACAAGCAGGCAATGTTGAGAGCTCGATGTAGCTTTTGAGCTGGGGGTGCCAAGCTTCTATAGCATTGGGGGTACTGCTGTGTCATACTGGTGCTGTGCCAGGGTATATGGGTGGTTCCAAATCTGAAGATGGGGGTTGGCTTTCACTCCTACTCCCCCCTTGTTTGAAGCTTCTGGAGTTCTACTGGGAGCTGTCTTCGCACCTGATCATGTAGTCATTCACCAGAGTAGTGCCTTAAATTAGGAAAAAAACAAAAATCCAGATCTTTACAGCTGAGCTGGTTCTTGTACATGGCTTGGTACAAGAGATTATGCAACATTCCCCCTTCGTTGCCTTCGAATCTCTGCACCCTCTGGTTCATAGCATCTCTGATGCCACAGTTGATGGTGAGCCAGAAGGATATCAAGATTGTCTTCCGCTGGGTTCCTGGACATGTAGGGATTGAAGTAAATGAGCATGTTGATGAGAGCACTAAACAGTCTGCAAAGATTGGGTGACTGGACCAGTGATTCACTCTCCTCATAGATTACATTACAGGAATCAGGTCAACTCTTAGGGCTGCAGGGCAAAGAAGATTGGAGATGGCTGACAGAAACTTAAAGTTGTGCATCATCATACCATGATTTTTTCCTGTGGATCTGCCCCCTGCAACCTTGATGGCTTCAGGTCCTTTTCTGTCGCATCTGAATTGGACAGACTTGCCGGACACGGCTTTATCTGTTGGAGTCCTTTCCTGTACCCTTCTGCAACAACTGTTTAGTACCCCATACTGTCAGGCACATTTTTGTTAAGTATCCTCATCGGAGGGACCTTGGCATATGTTACCTGCCCCTAGAGCTGTAGCAATGTCTAGTGATCCCCCTCCCCTCCAATCAAAATTGTGGGGCCCCCATAACAATTCAACAGACCTACTCTTTCAAATACTGACTTTACTATTAATAACAGATTATTTATTAGAGCTTCTAACACACCCAAATTTTATATTTTCATTAATAAAATAAAAAAAGTTTGGCCACAGTGGATCCCCTTCAAGAGCCGTTGGGTCAGGGGGCAGTTGCTACGGCTCTGCCTGTCCCAGTACCTGGATGTGCAGGATTGCTACTGCTTGCCCCTAGTATCAGATTAGAATGAAAGTAATGTCTGATTTTCTAGAATAAAGTTTTAGATATTCTTTAAAGTAAGGCCTCTCGTTATCATTTAGTAACGCTACAATGAGTACTTTATACCTTTTTCTTTCAGATTATAAAAATATTGTTCATAATCTTCGTTGGTATTCACCCCTGTGTCCTCTCATCTAACGATCACATTAGATATGTTTGACTCTATGAGTTTCATAAAGGTATCAATGCAAATATGGGAACTCTCAGAACAATTTAACATATCACATGAGACTGTCTGACATCAACTGAAAAGGATTGGAAAGGTTCCATCGAACCAATGTGTTACTTGCTGTGAGGCATTGCTTTCTTGATATCTTCACACACTATTTTTAGGCATGCTCGTTACTGGTGATATGTGTATCCTTTATCGTAACATTAAATCCATGATGTTCATGGATCAGTTGTGGGAGCAGAATTTCTTAACAACCAAGCAAAGGACTTTATCCCCCAAAAGATCATGTTGAGTGTATGGTGGTTTATTGAAGAAATCGTCCAGTACTAACTGTTGGACAACAATCAAACAATGCTAATCTCTACTGCAATCAACTTGGTTGTTTGAAAGCAGCCTTTGGGTCAATAGAACAGGTTGTCATCCTTCATCATGATAGTGCTCCTCCTTACACACCTTTAATGGCCAAAGATTTCTTGGGGAAAACTTGGTTGAGAAATATTGCTTCATCCTCCACATTCTCCCGACCTTGTTCCTTCTTATTACCACTTGTTTGGTGTACTCGGGATGAGTTCATGCACATTAACTGATGGACTTACCACCTTTTGGGGGGAGGCTGGCCTTCTCCCGTTTATTTAACTAGGTGGGGTTTTTCTTGTTTTCTCTATGTAGGTCGCACATCCCTGTGCCGGGTGGACCTCCCCCCGATGCTCAAGCCTGCTTCCTGTTGTTGCCTTTTTTATTTTTTATTGTTGTGTTTTTTGTTGTTATTCTAAAGTAGCCTAGTATTAGGCTATCGTGGTGAGTAGGGCGCCTTATGCCCAATAGGCAGTCACCAGAAGGGCTCCTAAAAAACCCCCCACTTATTTAGGGGACTACAGAACCATTTGGATGGTCTTAGGTTGACATCATGAGAAGAGGTTGAAAACTAGTTGAATTCATATTTTGTATCAAAACTGAAACAATTTTACAAGTGTGGCATTTATATAAGCTTGTTGACAGATTGACTGATGTTTTTGAAAGCAACGAAGGTCATGTTTTTGATTAAATATGTCCATAGTTATAAGTTTTTTCATTTATAATATAATTACCCTAAAAGTGGACATTACTTTTATTTCACCCTAATAGTTGGGATAAGTTTGTACACTTGTGATTGTGGACTATATTTTTCCTGGAGGTTGGCCTTTTCCATTATATATATTTTTTTTTGGTAGGGAGGGTACATTTAGTTGGCCTTCTTTCTATCACCTGGTCATGTCTCCCACTCCTTTTTTTCCTCTTAGTGTTTTTTTTTTTAGTAAAATCGCCTATTTAATCTTGAAACCTAATTAGAACATTCCTGCATTACTAGCAAATATGCCACTCATTAAATAAAATGCTTACCATGCTCAGTGTTGCTCTAGATACAAGACTACATTTTCAACAACACAGGAGAAACAAAGCTAACACAGAATTGCATACATGGAGTACTCAGAGGACACACATTTGGGCTATCCAAGGAATTCATCACCCACACACTCAAGTAATATATGTCTTGCTCACATATGGCTTTACAGCCAGGGTACCAACCCTTTCATTCACTTACCTTAGCACATTGAGGATGTCACAGAACGAAGCACTCACCCTGGGCAGTACTTACACCACCCTGATAAACCACCTTCCCTATGAAACAGGTTGTGCCACTGAACAACCATCTCAGCCTCTTCAAAACACAATTCCTCATTAGTCCAAGAAAGTTGTTACCCTTGCCATTACATGCAAGACCCATACCACCTTCCATGTAACTTGCGCAAAACTCAAAGGACATACTTCACTAAGACACTCCAAGAAATCCCCCTCTGACCCATAAAGGTACCCACACACACAATACTGCAAGGTATATAATCTCTAGGTCCAAATTCTCTTTAATGATCTTCCAATGGCATTAACAAGAGGAAAGACTCTTCCCATGCCACAAATGGGTCACTAGCCTGAACAACACATACTGCCACCAGGAACCAAACATTGCCCAACATATTCACAACATGGCCAAAACAAGCGCAGCTGAGACAAAACATCTAAATACTCAGTCATGGATCTCTGGAAGAACCTTATCCACTTAACAGAGTTCATGATGTTTGTCAGCCTAAGAGAGGGACCCTAGCTATTGACAACATAAGTAACCCCTTACAGCTTACATGCCACACATAGCTCATCCTATCAAGCTCATATTGTAATCTTCATCCAAACCTTGAAATCTCTAAACAACTGATCTCCTTGATCAACATGGGCATGTGCATATACCAGAAACCAGATGCAGTCTAATACATATTCACAACATGCTCAACCAACACATCTTAGATACTCGTAAGATTGGGAGATGATAGAATGTTGATCTCAGAGAATTCCACCGACTCATAGAGGCAGCTGGTCTTGGTGTCCGAAATGTCTTCATTAAAAAGATGGTTTTACATGTTCAATCTTTCAGGTGGAGCTCATTGATTCCTGCATGCAAAGAAACACAGTTGCTGTGCTTGCATCAAGATCAACAAGGACCTTTCTTGTTACTATGGTGACTAGAGAGCTGTCGTATCATACAAGAAGGTATGCCTTTTATGGTTTTATTTAGAATTTCATTTAGTCTTGATTTGTGTATAGGAGACTGAAAGGACTACAACTTGGCAGAATATCCCACATTGTGGGTAAGGCTTGTACAAACTGAAAGAGAAAGAAATTATGCTTGTTATAAAGACATTATAATAAAGCTGTGAAGCGAGTTGTGCTTATATAGCACAAAGCCAACTGAATGTTTCATTATTAATTTAAAGTTTGATAGTTGGGTACCATCTAGATGGAGGGGTTTGGAACCCACTTAAAACTAGGCTCCCACTGTGGTAGGCATCAACTGATAAATTTAGTGGTAAAAACCCTTCCCTGCACACCAACACATATTACATAACATTTAATTGGGCTTTTCTTTTATGAAAATTGTTCACCAAATATTTTTTTCTACAGTCCTGAGCAAGGAGGCAATAACCAATACACCCTTATAATTGGTAAAGCAGGACCAAAATTGGTGAAGGCAGGTGAGGCAATTCAACAAAACACTAATCTAGCTGTTGCTACCTACACATCTTTAGAGCAAGTTAATGAATGGCAGGATGACAAGTGGGGGAAAGTTCTCTTAGACTCTCAGGTAAGAAGACACATTTCTTTGCCCTTTTTTGTTTTAAAAAAAGATTCTAACCTAATAAATGAGGCATCATCCTCTTGTCTACACTGACCTCTTTCTTCTATTTAAAGATATCGATGCTTTTAGTGATTAAATGTATTAATCTGCCGAATAAAGTAGCTTTTTGAAACTAAATCTTGCTGAATCAAATTGCCTTTATCTGTTTATTGCTATGATCAATAACTAGAACTTAGTGATTGTATATTGGGATGTGTTAATCTCATAAGTTGGAAAAAAAAGTGGATATAGATTATATTGCGACACTACCCTGGCTGAGTTGTCTTGTCTTTCCGCAAAGATTAATCTCATGTTGATCCTGTGAACCATGCATGGGGCACCAACCATGGCCATTAGATTGATACTTTTAAGGCTATCTCCCAACACCTGTAAGGAAAGCAGGTTGAGAGGGTGCATTTCAATGCAAGAGACCCAAGTGTAGAGAAGCCAGTGTTTCCTCTCGCTCCTTGTCACCAGTCATTAATATTTCTAAAGGACCCCGTTTCTGTCTGTGAGTTCCTTCCACACTTTTCTGTTTTACTTTTTTTTGCCACTTTCTGGGTGAACCTCCATCCAGCCCCAACCAGGGATGATTGAATAAAAGTTGGTTGGTGACTAACTTGCAAAATTAGCAACCAGCCACGAGAGACGAGGCTGTTAAAGAAAGTGGCAAAAAAGTGAAACAGAAAAGTGTGGAAGGAACTCACAGACAGAAATGGGATCCTTTAGAAATATTAATGACTGGTGACAAGGAGCGAGAGGAAACACTGGCTTCTCTACACTTGGGTCTCTTGAATTGAAATGCACTCTCTCAACCTGCTTTCTTTACAGGTGTTGGGAGATAGCCTTAACAGTATCAATCTAATGGCCATGGTTAGTGCCCCATGGTTCACAGGATCAACTCATGTGATTAATCTTTGCGGAAAAACAAGACAACTAAGCCAGGGTAGTGTCAAATCTAATCTATATCCACTATGCTTGCTCTCTGCATTCCTTTAACTCCTTCTACTGCCTACCTCGTTCTTTTGTTGTACGAGGGGCGGTCAATAAGTTTTGCAATTCGGATATAAGGAAATGAGATAAGAGGAAAAGGGTTTTATTATTTTTCAATATAACTACCATCGACTTCAATGCACTTGCGCCACTTGTCCCTGAGGCTTCGAATTCCCGACAACCAGAAATCTCCTGACTGCTGTTCAATCCACTCCTGGACGGCGAGCTGGACATCTTCATTGTCCCCGAACCGGCGTCCACGCAGTGCAGCCTTGAGCTGACGGAATAAAAAGTAGTCACTAGGGGCCAGATCTTGGTTGAGCTCCTCGAATCCGCACTCACACAGGACAGCTTGTGCAACTCTGGCCTTGTGGACTTTGACGACGTTGAAGTCGATCATGGGGCGCGAGGTTTCTAGGGACCCAACGGGCAGAGACCTTGGTCATGGCCAAATTGCCGTGGATGATGTTGATAACACTTCCATGTGATATTCCAAGTTCTCGCTCGATTTCTTCGACTTTCACCCATCGATTTTCGAGGATGATCCTCTCCACATCGTCCACATTGTCTTGGTTGGTTACGTATGACGGGCGTCCTGGACAGGAGTCATCTTCAAGGGACTCACGACCATGGCGGAACTCTGTATTCCAGCGAGCAATGGTTGCATAGGAAGGGGTGGTGTCGGTGTACACTGCAACCATATATCATTCTTGCCTTACTTGGTCAAAAATTTGATCACTGCGCGGTGCTCAACCTTCTCCATTGTTGAAAAATTTGTGACTGACGATCTGCAATCTGTTACTGCTTCTTAAATAGACGAGGCAGGAGTGTGCGGCTGCAGGTCCTGACTTGTCATAACTTGTCCTAACACCCCAACAAACAGCCATCCCCCTTCCTCTGTTTTGCTCTACCACTTCGCAAAATCTATTGACCGCCCCTCGTATATCATTTTGCATGCAATTCCCACGGGTGCCATGTGTCAGAATGTCTTGCCACCTGTCAGGAAAGGTCTTCATTAATGATGCCCCGCTGGGACGCCCAGCATGCTTTCCTCCCACTCTGGATCAGGCTCCTGGAGCAGCCAATTAGTGTGTACTTAGACCTGCTTAATTCATTGGTCCCCAATGATTAAAAGGAAATACCAAGACAAATAACTTTGCCCTAGAAAATGCAGCTGTTCAAAGAACTACAGTTCAAAGCGAATGGGTTTCCCTTTCACCCAACTCTTACCATCCATTCCTCTCAGAAGGCCCGCCACACCCGATTGGCTCCTCTGCTAGTGTGTCAGTGGCCTCTCCAAAAGAGAAAAGGCAGATATTTCAGGAGAAAACTCCCAGTCTCAAAGGTGCCTATGCTGCTGAGCAACTCGTACTATAAACCATTTGGGTTTAGGGCTTAGGAAACTATTCCAAGAGCTCAGTAGCGCCTCTGGTTCTGCCCTCGATGCCACCCTGAATGGTATCACCTTTGATGAGTTGTTGCCACACCTCTGCTCCCCAAATTTCCACAGCACTGGGAGGATTGTGTTTGCCACTTGTGTCCTGCTGGAGCTGTGCCAGTTTATACAGATAGCTCCATGAGAGGGTTGGCTTCCACTCTGTTTGGAGTCATTGAAGCTCTACCAGGTGCTGCGTCTGTCTTCACAGCTGAGATGGTTGCAATACACCGCTCGGTATGGGAGGTAATGTGTCATGCCAGGTTCGGGGACTGGATGTGATCTTTACCGAGTCATAAAGTGCCCTGAGTGATCTTGTGGCATTGGAATCTCCACATCCTCTGGTTCACAGCATCCATGGTTGCCACAGTTGCCATAAGCTGGTTGGGTGTTGAGATTATCTTCTGCCGGGTACATGGACATGTGGGATTTGTGGGGAATGAGCGTGCCAAAGAGATTACAAGGACTTTGCGACCAAACCATCATTTCACGCTTCCTCACACTGACAGGGCAGGCCTCCAGGTTGCTTGGCAAAGAATATGGGAGATGGCTGAGGGAAAGTTGAAATTGCCTGCTATTGTGTTGTGACTGTTTCCATGGGCCTACCCCGTCAATATCGTGATGACTTCAGGTCACTTTCTGTTGTCTTTGAATTAGGCACACTCGCAGGACACGCTGCCTTTTGATGGAACACTCCTCTAAATCTTACCTCAAAAACTGCATTCTCCCCCTTACTTTGGCATATTCTTTTTTAATGTTCTACATTTTCCCCCTGACTTTGGCACATTCTTTATGAATGTTCTACATTCTCCCCCTGACTTTGGTACATTCTTTTTGAATGTTCTACATTCTCCCCTTGACTTTAGTACATTCTTTTTGAATGTTCTACATTCTCCCCCTGACTGAAAGATTCATCTTGAATGTTCTACATTCTTCCCCTGACTGGCAGATTCATCTTGAATGTTCTACATTCTCCCCCTGACTTTGGTACATTCCTTTTGAATGTTCTATATTCTCCCCCTAACTTTGGCACATTCGTCTTGAATGTTCTTCATTCTCCCCTTGAACTTTGGCACATTCTTTTTGAATGTTCTACATTCTCCCCCCTTACTTTGGTACATTTTTTTTAATGTTCTACATTCTCCCCCTGACTTTGGCACATTCTTTTTGAATGTTCTGCATTCTCCCCCTAACTTTGGCACATTCTTTTTGAATGTTCTCCATTCTCCCCCTAACTTTGGTACATTCTTTTTGAATGTTCTATATTCTTCCCCTGACTTTGGCACATTCGTTTTGAATGTTCTACATTCTCCCCCTGATCTTGGCAGATTCTTTTTTAATGTTCTATTCTGTTTAATCTTCATTCATATTACTTCTCCCAATATTGGGACAAGTGGGGTCTCTACTGATTCTCCCTTCTACTCAGGATGTGTTCCTGCACACAGACTTATGGAGTAATTAACTATGAGTCAGGGTTGGCACCCCCCCCCCAAAAAAAATTTTTTTTTTTAAAAAGCTCTAGAAAACCGGGTTTTATTCTGTTTTCTTTCAAATGTTGGGTTTTTTCAAAAAACATCCTACAAGCATTAGAATAACATAAAGAAAGAATAGCTCTCTCTCTTTTTATTTAATATTAATAATTACTTAGTTTAATAATTATAGTAAGAACAGATCACTGATTGAGAATTTGAGGTACCCATGTCCTATGATAGCCATAACCTATAGAAGGAGAGGTGAATTATGAGTACCTTAATTTGATACATATTTGTTGAAATTATAAACATAAATATGAATTATGAATAAAATAATGACAAGTAAAATTCATTTCTTGAAAAAAAACAACCCAAACCCGTGTTTTTTCAAATTTCACTTGAAAAAGCCCCCCCCCCACCACCCACCAAATGGGAATAAAACCAGGGGTTTTTTAGGGCTGTTTTTTTTTTATTTGCCCACCCTTCCTCCTCTATTTTATTTGAGGTGCACTCCATGACAGATCATACATTGGGTAACACCCTACCCCCCTTCAATTTTGCTATAATTTGGTCTATGTGAAGAAACCAGCAATTTAAAATTTTAGATTGATCTGAAAAATGGTTATGGATCCCCCAAATTCCACAAATGTTGAATTACTATTGATTTTAAATCATTTAAAATTAATGAATAAAAAGTTAGGAGCACTTAAATATTTAAAGGGCAGTTTTTACTCGCACCTCAATCAATTTGTTAAATTGTTTTTATTAAATTCAAATCAACCATATTTGCACAAGTGACATCCAAGAAACTGTTATGTATTTTTAGTTTAAATTGTGCTTTTGGGGAATTGAATATTGATAACTTCACTGAAAAATTATTTTGCACTTAAATGTATTATACATTTTTCTTATTAACCTCTCAGCAATATATTTTATTCACCAGAATATTGATTTAGAATGCATTTAAAATATAATTTGCCACATATTAAATTATAGATATATAAAAATGGCTAAAGTTGATGAATAAACTCTGGCCATATTTTATTTGTAAGGCGGTGGATCCTCCAAAGGAGGGACCCCTGCCTAGAGTTTCTAGGCAGAGGGAGGAAAAGACTGCACGACAAGTCCAACCTTCCCCAATAATTCCTCGAAGGCGACGGTGCCTTAAGTGCATTTTCCGGCCATTCCCATTTTCCTTGGCCAAGACTAAGGTAGTGCACTTCTGCCACCATCCATGGCTCCACCCTGACCAAGACTTGTTTGTAAATTTTGTTTGCTTGGAAGTGGTGGATTCACATCATTTCGTTGGTCTTGGATTTGACTGCCACCTCACCTGGGAGGCTCATATTCGTAGCCTTAAGGTCACTTGCACCTGCACCATGGATATTCTTGGTTCTGTGGCATTCAGCGCTTGGGCCGCTGATGGGGCTACTGCCTTATTATTTTATTGATTCTTTGTTCGTTCAAAGCTTGACTATGGATGCGAGTTTTATGCAGCCGCAGCCGATCATGTATTGTGGAAGGTAAACTCGACCCACCACACACACCTTCACCTGATGACTGGTGCCTTCCTCACATCTTCCATTGAGAGCCTACTTGTTGATGCTGGGGAAATGCCATTCGCTCTACTCTGTGCACAGTGCATTATTCGCTTGTATGCGCAAGCTCGGCTCCTCCCTCAGTTGCCAACAGCTATCACTGCATCCGCAGCTGATTTTGACGGTGCCTATGCTGCTGAAAGACGGCAGTCATACCCTAAGCCCTTTGGATTTAGGGTTAGGAAACTCCTTTGAGAGCCAGGTATAGCTCTTGGGCCGGTGGCGCCCCTGGTTCTGCCTGGGATGCCACCCTGCAGGCTACCACCTTTAGCTATTTGTCGCCACGCCTCTGCTCCCAAAACTTCTACAGCGCTGTGAGTATTGTGTTCAGCCTCTTTGGAGCACACTTCGTTCCATGCTGGAACCATGCCAGTATATACAGATGGCTCTAAGTCCCAAGAGCGGGTCAGTTTCCAAGCCATATCCCCTCTGTTTGAAGTCAATGGGCTCTGCCAAGCACTGCATCTGTCTTCACGGCCAAGCTAGTTGCAATACACTGCTCGGTACAGGAGATAACGCGGCATGCCCAGTTTGTGGACCTTATTGTGATTTATAGTGACACAAAGCGACCTGAGTGCTCTAAGGGCAGTGGAATCTCTGCATCCCCTGGCTCGCAATATCTGTGATGCCACAGTTTTGGTGAACCGGTTGGATGTTGAGATTATCTTCTGCTGTGTTCATGGACATGTAGGAATTGAGGTAAATGATGCCGCTGAAGAGTCTGTGAAGACTTTGCAACCAGACCACTGTTTCACTCTTCCTCACACTGATTACATTGTAGGAATATAGGTAGCTCTCCAGGCTGCCCCTCAAGGAAGATTGGAGATGGTCGAGGGGAATTTTAAGTTGCGTCCCATTCCGCTTTGACTGTTCTTATGGGCTTAGCCCCTAATGCTGTGATGGCTTGAGGTTGCTTTCTTTCCTCTTCAAATTTCACACATTTGCTGAACACACTACCATTTGATGGAGCGCTCACCTGTGCCATATTGTCATGACTGCATTGTCTCCCAGACTTTTCTGCACATTCTTGTTGAATGTTCCCCTCTGGGTGATCTTTGCGCACATTACCTGTCACGGTACTGGGATGAGTGGGGTCACTACCGCTTGTCCCTTGTATTCAGAACTGGTTCATGCACAAACCCTTCTGGCTTATATGACTCTTTTGAGGGTTTTTTTTTTTGTATGCTGCTTGTTCCTGGACTGGCGGGAGGCGGGCTTACCCCTGTTGTCTGAGCAAGCTTCCTTTTGGTTACTTTTTGCTTCTGTTTTTTTGTGTGTTATTTTGTTTAGCCTTTGTACTTTTTATCTTTGTTATTTACATAATGTTATGTGTTTTTTGTAATATAGCCTAGTAGTTAGCGACTTCAGTAAGTAGTCGTCAGATGGGTTCCTAAAATTAAAAATAAAAGGTACTGAAATTATTTGACTACTGTAACATCAAGAGTCTTGTCCATCTGTTCATTTTGAAAGTATGGTTCTTCAGTGCATTTGTACTTGGAAGGAGTTGGTTCTGGTAAAAGTTGGGGTGAATGTATAAATAAAATGCATTGCTGCATAGGTGAATAAGAAAAGTATATAATAATGTTTTAGTGCAAAATAAATTTCTTCAGTGAAGTTATCAATATTCAATTCCCCAAATGCCCAATTTAAACCATAATACATACCAGTTTCTTGGATGTCATTTATACAAATAGGATGGGACCTAATTTAAAAAAAAATGATTTAGGTGGTGTTAAAAATTGCCTTTTATTTAAGTGGTCATAACTTTTTAGTTATTAACTTTAACTAGTTTTATGTATATATATACTCATTTAACAGCAAATTATCTTTCAATGCACTTTAAATCAATATTTTTGCTCAATTAGGAGCTGAGAGATAACAATTTGAATTTCAGGCATCCCTAAGTTTTGAACTGTTAGTTGGATCAACCTGAAATTGGGGTTTCTTGATATAAATAATGCTATGGACCAAATAAATAGCAAAACTGAAGATGTGGTTTTCAAATTTCATTTTTTAGGCATGATTTGTCATGACACTTTGATGTTGGTTTGATGCTACCATGCTCCTTTTTTTTTCTTTAGTTTTGTTTGGTTGTTTTAGATGTTGTTTTTATTCTCATTTGTTTTTTTTATCTAGACTAGCAATTAGAATATAAGATGATTTGGCATTGAATGAAATCAATACCTGAAACCAATGTTAGAAATGTAAGGGGGAAAGTACTAATGTCCTCTTATTTTTGTAAAGGTTAGTAAGGGGAAAGGCATTAATATCCTCTTATTTTTGTGAAGGTTAGTAAGGGAAAAAGTATTACTGTACTCTTATTTTTGTGAAGGTTAGTAAGGGAAAAAGTATTAATGTACTCTTATTTTTGTAAAGGCTAGTAAGGGGGAAAGTATTAATGTCTTCTTATTTTTTTGAAGGTTAGTAAGGGGGGAAGTATTAATATCCTCTTATTTTTATGAAGGTTAGTAAGGGGAAAAGCATTAATATCCTCTTATTTTTGTGAAAGTTAGTAAAGGGAAAAGTGTTAATGTCCTCTTATTTTTGTAAAGGTTATTGTGATGACTTATGATGTCCTGGAGAAAGGGTTCCAAATTGGCTTCCTTGATTTTAAGTTGCTGAATTTATTTGTCATCACTGATGCCCATCTAATGCTGTCATCTAATTTGCTAAAGGAGGCAAGTCATTTTATTTTGGTACACTTTTTTTTCACATTGGATCTTTTTTTTATGTATTTCATATGTTACATATCCCAATGGGGACTTATGGGTTTAGTTAGCATTTCCAAACTATGGATCCAGTTTTCAATTTTTCATGGTTCAGATTGGCAGAAATGAGGTGAATGGCAATTTAATGCTTAGGGGTTTTCTTTTATGAGAATGAAATTTCAATTTATTTTGGAGAGAGTTTGTTTTATGTTTAGTTTTAGGGTGAATTTGTCAATTTTCTTGTATAGTAAACTGCCTCTCATGGTTCCATTTGCGGTTTGATTCTACAGGAAGAAAGATTAGGATGTAGAATAGGCCACTTTAAGGCAGCCCCCTCCCAGTGAGGGTCATTTCTTTATCTATGGCTTTTTACGAGAAAAGGATCTAGTAGTCTCTTTGCTTATTTCAACTATACATTTACCTTTTTTCACGTATAACTGAAACCAGGAAGGTGATTTTCTTACTCTCTCACTATGTTTAATTTTTTATCATTGCTTAAAAGTAAGAGTACTCTTAGGTAACAAAATGTAATTATTAATATCAGTGCAGGTTTATTTAAATCTAAAGTTATTATTTCAAACATATTTTGGTAAGGAATCTACCTACACTTACAATTGTATATAAAGATTGTGTCTTCTTATGATCAGTGCCCCATCTGGCCCCAGCGTAGCCTCTTTTCCTATCAGACAGCCTGTATTTCTCCCCTACTTCATCATTTCACCTACAACCTCTCCCACAACTTTCTCTGGTCGGCCTCTATTTTTACAGGGTAGATGCCAACCTTCACAGCCAACTATCCCAGATCGGGGCTGAGGCGTAAGGGGACAATGTTGCTTAACCCCTGAGCTCTGGTTTGCGATGGTGGGTTTTTAACAACCTGCTTCATCCCCATCTATCAATTTTACACCGTGTCCAAGGTGGAGCTGCCATGATGAGGGACTGCCAGGCCACTAAGCAGGAAGGGTGGTCTTAAATGGCGACACCTGGCTCTGCCAGGCCTGTACGCACCCCTTGCAGTGTGGGCTACTGTGAAGGGTGATGAGTGTGTGCATCCCGTGAGAAAATTAGGGTGATCATGCCCAATGATGCAAATATAAAAGAAAACTTTCCCCTTTCCCCCTCACAATCAATGGAGCCGCCTTCAGGCAGCTCCACAGAAAAAATGGAGGTCCCTCCCCCTGTGCTTGCACAGGGGACCCTCCAAATTTCTCTAACTGGAGAGGAAGCTTACTCCTCTCATTCACCTACGGGTGTAAATGGACTACCCCTATCTCCCTTGTCTGGTGATGCCTTAGGGCACCTCCCTCTTTCCAGCAGCAGTCCCCCCCTTTACTTTCCAAGGGGACTGCCAAGAAAGCCAGCAGGCTTGGTAGGGCAAACCCCTTTAAGGGGAAGAGGGAAGCCAGGCCCCTTCGGTCGCTTCACTCAAAAGACCTGCTGGCTAGAATGCTAAAAACCTAGCTGAGGTCAAGGCCTGTGCCTCCCAAGACGAGACTAAAGACACTGCTGCCAATAAGACGTGTGATGTCCTGGGGGGGATGGCCAAATGAAGGCCCCACCCGAGATAGACATGGTCTTTGAGGCAACCCAGCCTCAGACAGTAGGGCCTTCCATGGGAGTGACTCCGGGCTCGGCGCCAAGCATCGAACCCAAGTCTGCTCCTATGCAAGGTCCTCCTCAAATGGCTAGGGTTTCCAAGGCAGTACAAGGAGGGGAGGCATCTCCTCCTCGGACCGGTGCCCCTATCACTGCCAGGACCTTCTCTATCTCAGAATAGGACCTTGCTGAGGCCGGTCTATCTGGCCTGGGGGCACCTGCCGGCAGAGGGAAGGAGAGGGTTCATTCCACGCCATCATCTCCTAAAAAGGAAAAAAACAACAAAAAAAGACTAAAAAGACTCGGGGCTCCCCTCCATCCACAGGTGCTGCAAGGACAGATGGGTCTGCTGCCATTTTGGTAAGCGACCAAGCCAAGATCAGCACATCCAGCCCCTCTGCGCAGGGCGGAGCCTCAATAACATCGGGTTCCCTCATCCAGAGATTACCCAGCATTTTTGTGCCCGCTCGCTTCAAACGGTTCCTTGTTGTTCGCTCCACTGATGGCACCATATTGGCTAAAGGCAACATGATCCATCACTCTAGCTAGTGTGATTGGTAGAGAGCCGAAGGTGACCCGTTTCTTGGACGGGAGCCTTTTGGCGAATGTGTTGAATCCCTCTGAGGCAGCCATGATTAGTGCCCTCCAAACACTTGATAGCATCCCTGTGAGTGTGAGGCCACACTCTAGCATGAACTTTGTGAAAGGAGTAGTTTATGCGAGGGAACTCGTTGACTACTCCATAGAGGACATCACCTTAGAGCTGGCCGACCATGGGGCGGTCAAGGTCGAACGTGTGATGAGAAAACAGGGAGGGGCTTTGAGACCCACCCCTAGACTCTTTGTCACGTTCGAGTGTGGCAAGCTCCCTGAGTAGGTGCATGCTGGTTGGTACTGCTACCGCGTGAAGGCCTTCGTGCCACTGCTGTGGAGGTGCTATTACTGTCACTGTTTCAGCCATACAAATCGCTCATATAGACGTGCAAAGTCGGGGTCACCCGAAGTTTGTGTAAATTGCTCTATGGCCACACATGATATGTCCAAATCCTGTGTGGCCAAGTGTGTCAATTGCAGAGAGCCGCACCCTGCTTCCTAGAAGCAATGTGGTGCATATCTCTTTGAGAAAGAAATCCTGGCTATTCAGGCCCAGGATCGTCTCTCATTCCGTGAGGCTAAGGACTTGGTCCTGCCCCGCCCTGCTCTCCCTGGGGCATCTTACGCCTCAATGTAAGAAAGACGCCCTCTGCTCCTGGCCCATCCAGGCCAACAAGCATGGTTGTTCCTGCGCCCATTTGGAACCCTTCTACCGGTTCTACTCAATCGAGGCGCTCGTTTCTGGCAGCACAAAGGGTTCCCACCCAGCCCCGGCTAAAACCAGGGCTCTTTCCCTTCATCCAACATGACCGTTTCCTGTAAGGCGAAACAGCCACGCACCTCCACCAGGTCGTTAGACTCGCAGGAGGCAACACTCCTAAAGTTGGTCACTAGGCCATCTACCAGGGTTCCTAAAGCTTCCCCCCGAAAGTAGGACAGCACATAGGAAGGAGCTTCAGCTACTTCGCCCATGCCTAGTGGTGGACTATGTGGCTTGTAGACAGTGGATCCTCGAAAAGAGGGCCCCTCGCTTCCAAAGCCACAAGGCCCACCTAAGGTTTCAAAGAGGGCCCCCGAGTCTCCTCTGAGCTAGGCCTGGAGGGCATATTCCTTCAATGTAATTGCCTCGGACTCCAGGCTAACTGGGAGGAACTGCGGAGTCTCGTCTCGTCCTGTTCCCCATTAGCTATTTTTCTGCAGAAGACCATGCTAGGTGCGTGCCCCCTGCCCACCCTCCCGGGGTATAATAGGTTTGCGACCCCACCACCACGGGATTGGGGCCGAGCTGGGGGATAGCGGTTTACACCCAGCATGATGTCTCCATTCTTCTTTTCACTTTAGATACCTCCTTTCAAGCAGTGGCTGTGCAGCTTCACCTGGATAGGAGGTATACTGTTATTTGTGCGTACATTACACCGTCAGCTGACTTCAACGTGTGGGGCTTCCGCCATGTCATGGCACGGTTGCCGAGGCCCTTTCTCTTGCTTGGAGATCTGAATGGCAGACATCCTCTCTGAGGAGAATACTCAATAAATCCCAGGGGACAAGTCCTTGTTGATCTGATCGAAGAGCTTGAGATAGGTGTCTTAAATGTGGATGAGTTTACGCATCACTGCCCGAGAACCGCTTCATTTTCTTGCCTTGACCTATCTCTGTGCTTCATGGATTCACAGTCTGATTTTGATTGGGGGGTGGTCGATAACCACCATGGTAGTGATCACTTTTCCATTCAAATATAATTTTCTGGGCCGCTGCCGCCTGAGAGCCCACCTCGGTGGTGCTTAGTGCCGGCCCAGTGGCCTGTATTTCAGGAAATGATTGAATTCTCTATCTCAGTCAAGGAGTTTAGGTCAGTAGATGAGGCCATTGAGTTCTTCTCCGGCAACCTCATCGCCGCGGGCCTGACTACTATTCCCAGAAGTCTGGCTGTTTTGCCTACATGCACTATAAGCGCCACCCGAACGATTTCACTGTTGGTGAATTTTGTCGGGTTAGGGCTAGGTTCCTGTATATTTCGAAGCACGCCCGCCGCTCTTCTTGACGGGCATATGTCTCTTCACTTAACGGGAAGACCCCTCTAGCAGAGGTGTGGAAGCAAGTCAAAATGATTCAGGTTGTCACAGTACCCCCCTCCCATTCTCCATGAGATTGGGACCGCAATCTCGGACGCCGCATCTATCGCGGAATCCTTTGCGACTGCTTTTTTTCCGCATTCTCTACCCGGGATGCTGCTCCGCCAGCATTCAATGCACATCGCGATGTCACGGAAGGCCGCCGGCTGGACTTTACCTCCAGAGGCGGAGAACCCTCCATTGACAGGTTTACTCTGACTGAGTTGCGTTCCGCTCTTGCTTTGTGCGCCAACACCGCCCCTGGTCCGGATGATTTCCCGTACGCCATGCTTCGACACCTTGGTGAGCGAGGCATGGCTTTTCTGTTAGATTTGTTCAACAGGATCTAGGTGGAGAGTCTCCTCCCGGATTCCTGGCGAATCGCCACTGTGCTCGCCTATGGCAAACCTGGGAGAGATCACTGTTCTCCGGCCGGTTTCTGCCCAATCTCTCTAACCTCTTGCATGTGCAAGTTGATGGAGAAATTGGTAAATATTAGATTAGCCTTTTTCCTGGACAGCGGAGGCCATCTGTCTTCTGCACAGTGCGGCCGCCGCAAGTTCCACTCCATTTCGAATGCTCTGCTCTGACTGGAAAATGCCGTCTGCGAGGCCTTCCTTCGTAGACAGCACTACGCCATGGTGTTTTTTAATCTGGGGAAGGCCTATCATACCGCATGTCGATAAGGTATCATTGAAACCACACGATTGGGGCGAGGAGACTCCTCCCAATGTTTATATCTGAATTTTTGCGAGATCGTCGATTCCGCGTACGGGTGGGGGAGCCCTCTCCGGCCCAAAGGAGCAGGAAGAGGGTGTCCCACAGGAGTGTGTCCTCAGTGTCACACTCTTTGCCCTGAACATCAACGGCATCACCTCGGTGCTGACGAAAGATGTTCTCGCTATGCTCTACGTGAACGACCTTTCGAATTCTTTTGGCGCGGCCCAGATGCCAACTCTGGAGCATCGACTCCAACAGGCATTGAACCGCGTCTCTCACTATGCCGAAGTGCACAGGCTTCGGTTTCCTTGGCCAAGACTATGGTGGTACACTTCTGCCGCCATGCATGGCTCCATCCTGACCCAGACTTGTTTCTTAATGGGGTACGACTGGAAGTGGTTGAATCGCACCGTTTCCTTGGTCTTGTATTTGACCGACGCCTCACCTGAGAGGCTCATATTCGCAGCCTTAGGGTCTCTTGTACCCGCGCCATGGATATTCTCCGTTCCGTGATTTTCAGCGCTTGGGGCGCTGATAGGGCTACTGCCTTACTTGTTTATCGATCCTTTGTTCGTTCGAAGCTTGACTACGGATGCGAGTTTTATGCCTCCGCAGCCGAGCGTGTATTGCGGAAGGTGGACTCTATCCACCACACCTGGTGACCAGTGCCTTCCGCACTTCCTTTGAGAGCCTACTAGTCGATGCTGAGGAGATGCCACTCGCTCTACGCTGTGTACAGTGCATTATTCGCGTGTACGCGGGAGCCCAGCGCCCCCCTCAGTCGCCAACAGCTCTCACTGCGTCTGCAGCTCATTTCGTCGGTGCCTATGCCGCCGAGAGATGCCAGTTATACCCTAAGCCCTTTGGGTTTAGGACCAGGAAACTCCTTCGAGATCTAGGTATAGCTCTCGGGCCGGTAGCGCCCCTGGTTCTGCCCAGGCCGCCACCCTGGAGGGTACCACATTTGGCTATTTGTCGCCACGCCTCTGCTCCCAAAGCTTGTACAGCGCCGGGAGTATTGCGTTCGACCTTTTTGAAGCACATCTTTTGTCACGCTGGAACCGTGCCAGTGTATACGGATGGCTCCAAGTCCCAAGAGGGGGTCGGCTTCCACGCTGTATTCCCTCTGTTTGAAGTCAGCGGGGCTCTACCAGGCGCTGCGTCTGTTTTGACGGCCGAGCTGGTGGCAATATACCATTCGGGACGGGAGATTACGCGACGTGCCCGGTTCGGAGACCGGATTGTTATCTATAGCGACTCACAAAGCGCCCCGAGTGCTCTCCTGGCATTGGAATCTCCGCATCCCCTTGTTCACCATATCCGTGACCCCACGCTTTTGGCAATCCGGACGGATGTCGAGATTGTCTTCTGCTGGGTTCCTGGACATGTAGGAATTGCAGAGAATGAGGGCCCCAAAGAGTCCGCGAGGACTCTGCGACCGCACCATCGTTTCACTCTTCCTCACACCGACTACATGGCAGGAATACGGGCTGCTCTTCGTGCTGCTTGGTAAAGAAGATGGGAGACAGTCGAAGCGAACTTAAAGTTGCGTGCCATTGCACCGCGACTGTTTCCATGGACCTATTCCCCAATGCCGCGGACGCTTCAGGTTGCCTTCTGTCGTCTCCGAATTGGGCATACTCGCGGGAAGCACCGCCATTTGATGGAGCGCTTGCCAGCGCCTACTGTGAAGACTGCATTGTCTCCCCCAGACTGTTCAGCACATTCTTGTTGAATGTCCCATTCTGTGCGATCTCCGCGCACGTTACCTGTCCCGGTACCGGGATGGGCGGGGTCGCTATCCCCTGTCCCTTGTCCTCGGGACGATTTCTTGCACATTGACTGGTGGACTAACAGACTTTTGGGGGGAGGCCAGCCTATTCCCCTTTATTTAACTAGGTTTTGTTTTTTTGTTATTGTTGTTCTCTTGTAGATCGCACACTCCTCCGCCGGGGGGGAGGGAGACCTCCCCCCAACGCCAGAGCTTGCTTCCTAATTGTTGCCATTTTCCCTTTTTATTGTTGTTGTGTTTTCATATTCTTATTTTAAAGTAGCTTAGTTTTAGGCTGTCGTCATTGCAGCGACTTGTGCCCAAGTCGGCAGTCACCAGATAGGCTCCTAAAATTTTATTTTATTTCTTTTATAAACCCAGAAGTTGGTTCCAAAAGCTGCTCCCCGAAAGTAGGACAGCACCAAAGGAGCTTCGGCTCCTACACCCACAATTTTTTATATATTATTTGTTTTTAAATATCGTCTAGTAGTAGCTTTTCTGAAGTACGGTGACTTATGCCCCAAGTAGGCAGTCACCAGATTGCCTAAAATAATAATAATTTTTCTTTTGACTGTTGTAGGTCATTTGTTCCTCCATTGGGGGAATGCGGGCCTATCCCTGATACTGGAACCCGCTTCCTTGTTGCCTGTTTGCTTTGTTTTCTTCTTTTGTAATTTTTTTATTGTTATTTATTTTTTAATATATCCTAGTAGTAGGCTCTGGTGAGTACGGCGACTTATGCCCCAAGTATACAGTCGCCAGATGGGCTCCTAAAAGAAACCCCCAAAACCCACCATCAGTAAATTTTGGTTAGTTAATGCTATATTTTGAAGCACGCTAGCCACTCTTCATGCTGATTATATGTCTTCATTAACAGGAAGACCCCCTCTTGCTCACTTGTGGAAGTGAGTCAAAAGGATTCGGAAAGTTCTTGCCAGACTCCCCATCCATTCTCTATGAGGACTATTCTTCATTCTTGTCCCCCACATTCATAGCTGAATCTTAGCTGAATGATTCACCCTCATTCAATGCCCATTTTGATCTCACTGAAGGCCACAAGAGCACAGGTTTCTATTTTCTATGGCCAAGACTAAAGTGGTGCACTTCTGCCACCATCCACAGTTCCACCTTAACCTGGACTTGTTCTTAAACTGGGTTTGCCTGGAAGTGTTAGATTTACACAGTTTCCTTGGTTTTGTTTCTTACCAACGCCTCACCTGGGAGGCTCATTTATAGCCTTAGGGTCTCTTGTACCTGCACAATGGACATTCATCCTTCTGTCATGTCTAGCACCTGTGGTGCTGATAGGGCTACTGCCTTGCTTTTCTATCAATCCTTTGTTCGTTTGAAGCGTTACTACAGATGTGTTTTATGCATCTGCAGGCGACTGTGAATTGCAGAAGGTCAACTTGATCCGCTCTACAGGTCTCCACCTGGTGATGGGTGCCTTCCTAACATCCCCCATTGAGAGCCTACTTGTTGATGCTGGGGAGATGCCACTCACTCTCCTGCCAATCTTGACAGTGCCTTTGCCACCGAGAGACACCAGCCAGATCCTAAACCCTTTGGGCTTAGGAGAGCTCAGTGTAGCTCTTGGGCCAGTTGTTCCTCTGGTTCTGCCCAGGACTCTGTTACATGTTCCTGTGCTGGAGGGAGACGGACCTCGCCCCGATGCCAGAACATAATTTTTTTTGTTCTTTTTTTCTCGGTGGGGTGTGTGTTAATTTTAGAATAGCCTATTACTAGGCTTTTAATTTGAATTACTGTCACTCTTCACTCTGAAGGCCATCGCCAGATGTCAAATTTGACCCCCAATTAAACAGGCATTGAGCCTCATTCTTGCCATGCTGAAGCGCATAGGTTTTGATTTTACTTAGCTAAGATGACTAAGGTGGGTCACTTCTGCCACCATCTACGGCTTAACCACACTCAGACTTGTTCCTCAACTTGGTTTGTCTAGAAGTGATGGATTCATAGTTTTATTTTTTACCAACGCTTCTCTTGCTATTTTTCATTCTATCAAGTTCAGCACTCGGGGTGCTGATTGAAGCTTCACTATATCAGTTATACACATCTATAGTTGAGTGTGTATTACGGAAGGTGGACTCAATCCATCACAGCAGTTTCCGTCTGTCGACTGCTACCTTCTGCACATCCTCCATTGTGATGTCAGGGAGATGGCACTCACTCTGTGCTGCACAATATGCCTGTATGCACGAGCCTGGTGCCTCCTTCGCTCTCCTATTGCTCTCACTACATCCACACAGACTACATGGCAGGAATACAGGCAGCTCTTCGGACTGCTTGGCAAAGAATATGGGAGACAGTCCAGGAGAACTTAAAGTTGCGTGCCCTTGTGCCGCCACTGTTCCCATGGACCTATCCCCCAATGATCTGATGGTTTCAGGTCGCTTTCTGTTGTCTCCAAATCGGGCACACTCGTGTGACGCATCACCATTTAATGGAGTGCTCGCCTACGCCCTATTGTGACGACTGTGTCGTCCCCCCGACTGTTTGGCACATTCTTGTCAAATGTCCCGGTCTGGGTGATCTTCGCGCACGTTACCTGTCCCGGTACCAGGATGGGCGGGGTAGCTACCACCTGTCCCTTGTACTCAGGATGAGTGCGTGCACATTGACTCATGGACTTTTATTCAACTATTTTATTCTTTTCTTTATAGGTTGCACATTCCTGCGCCGGAGGGACCTCCCCCGACGCAAGAGCTTGCTTCCTGCTTGTTGCCTTTTCCTCTTTTTTTATTTTTAGTGTTGGTTTTTTTATTGTTTTTTGAATCTTATTTTAAAGTAGCCAAGTACTAGGCAGTTTTTAATACGGTGACTAATGCCCAAGTAGGCAGTCATCACATGAGCTCTAAAAATCTCACTGTGTCTGCAGCTGATATTGACAGTGCTTATGCTAATGAGACACCACTCACCCTAATTTTGGGGGGTTTAGGGCTAGGATACTCGGAGAGTTGGTTGTAGCTCTGGTTGGTCGCGCCTCTAGTTCTGCTTAGGATGCCACCTTGGAAGATATAACTTTTGACTATTTTTCACCCTGCCCCCGTTTTATTTTGGTTGTTTTAAGATGTCAATATTGTGTGTAAGACTGAATCTGTTGTAGCATGCTATTGTTTAGGTGTGTATGTGTGTTTTCTTAGCTTTGAATGTGCTTATTGTTGTAATGAGAGAAGTAAAAAAAATTGACACAAGAGGTGTAATTTGGGTCAAAGAGAGTCGGGTAAGCCAAGGATAATGAAATACTTTATTTTATGCTGATGAAGTGGTCTCTGGTACTGCCCAGGAAGCCACTCTGTATAGTACCACAATACTACCTTAAAATTTAAGGTGACACATATGCACTAACACTAGTTCTATGTACATGAATAGTTCCCAATCTGAAGAGTGGGTTGACTTTCATACCGTCTCCCCTCTTTTTCAAATCCCCGTTGGTTGCAATACACCACTGAGTAATGGAGATTGCCCTAGGTTCTGATCCAGAACTGTGATTTTTAGAGATGCAGATTACCCTGGATCACATTGATTCCATGGCTGCTGTGAGCTGAGTGGATGTTGAGATATTGCCTGCTGGGTTCTTGGATATGTTGGGACTGCGGGAAATTTGTACACTCATGAGGGCACCCAACAGTCTGCAAGGACTTGGCAACTGGACTCATTATTTACTCTTTCATACTCAGCCTACATGCCTGTATCAGGTCACCCATTCAGGCTTCCTGGCAAAGAAGATGGGAGATGGATGTCAGGAATGTAAAGTTGTGTGCCATCACATTACTTATGAATGGTAAGGGTCTGACTGATTAAAAAAATGTTACTGAAAGAGCTGTATAAAGTGTTGTTTTGGTACTATTTTTACAATGATTGTAATGTGAAGCTTATTGCCTTAGGGATGTTTAGTTTCATGGTGGATCATTGCCCCCCTTGTACAAAATGTGTAATGGCAGAATAGCTAGTTGGTCTGCCTCCAAAAGAGTGGATCGCTTCTGTGAGAATGGTTGTAGGAGGGTGATTTCACCTGATAAAGTGGGCTAATTGTCTGATTAGCTTACAGAATATTTTTAAAGGTACTTATTTGATGTCCTCTTAAGATGATGCAATTCCACTGCTACCTTGTCACACAATCCATCTTTCACAGATGGATACAACCTCTCTTCCTGAAGATGAGATCTTATGACTAGATAATGAAGTTTATATAAAAAATCAGAAGGACAATCATTGCCAAGCCTGAAGGCACCAGTGGCCAGTACTTATTGAGGGGGGGGAGGTTCCTTATATTATTATTATATATATATTTTTTTACAAACCATCAATTATGGAACCACTCGTTTCCTCCTGGTATATGAAAGGGGGCATGTTGATATGTGTTTTCCATGACTGGCTCTGGAATGGAGTTGTTCATATGTTCTGCTAGTAAGACAGGAAGGGAAATGATAGTGGAGTTGTGATTGGCTATGTGTGTTTTGATATGTGCTGGAGTTACCTCTCCACACAGGGGTATGCCCAGTGCATCCACCCAATAGGTAGCCATTCTCTGACATTTGCTGAAGTTTTATGTCTGTCTTCACTTGGGATTGAACTTGGTCTCCCCTTTATTGGAAATCCAATGCTGTATCCACTCGGCTAACGATAGCTCTAATCATCCTTTGATTGTATAAATGTTATTGTGTGGAGCAACTTCATTGGGGATCGTAAGGTTGTTTTCTTGATTCTATCCTCCTTTTTCTCATTTTAAGGCACTGATGTGTGGCTGCACTTATCTGTAGATGTGGTGGATATAAAAAGTAATGAAATAATAGTTTAAATGTCTTTTACTGTAGATTTTGTCAAGTCTCTCCCCTACTTGTCGAACCCTGGCCATGACATCGCCAGTGCTGACCCTGTCTCCATCGCCCTCCATTCTCAACTCACTCCTTGCTTATCTGAGGCGAATGATGGGGTGTGTTATCAACACATCTTCCGAGATCGTCACCATCCTGCGGTTCGTATGCACACATGCGTAACTGTTTTGTAGCCCATGAGTCTGATGTTAGAATAGTACCCATGTAGGGTAAACTCGCCAATTAAGACGCACTTGTGAGAATAAACTGCTCTGCAAAAACTTAATGCACACAATCAAAATCTTTTATACTCAAAATGATCTTAAACCATCTACCTAAAAGATTTTGATTGCAGTCATTAAGTTTTTGCAGAGCAGTTTTTTTCACAAGTGCCTCTTAATTGGGAAAGGTGCATCTTAATTGGCGAGTTTACCCTATATACCCTGAAATGGCATTCAGAGTGCCATTTCTTTTGCCTTCTCCAATTCTTTTTCATTTCTTGGGCTTTATACTGGGTGATCCAGCAAAATAGGATCCATAAGCAAAAAGACATATTTTTTGTATTTTATTATTTTTATAAAAGCTAATAATATCATTTGAAAGAGTAGATTTACAAACTTATTATTAATATTTTTTTTTATATATTTCTTCCCTCTTTATAATATTGTTCATTTATAAAAACAAAGCTCTTCCACAGTCCGTGAAGTCATCTTAAAGGCCTATCCAAAACTAGTCACTAAATTTCATTTAATGGATTTTGTTTTTATTTTGAAGGCCTACTCTTAAACTTGACAGTATCTTCTTTCATTTACTGCCTTATATTTTCTAAAAGAACTTACTTTGAGGGTTTTCTTTTTAGTTCCATTTCCCTGGATCGCCCTATACATTTACTTCCTGACCTTCCACACCAGAAAATGGGCTGGTATGGATGCTTGTTTCCCTCTCTCAGGGCCACTGAAGGTTTTGAGAAGGAAAAAGAAAATCAAGTTTAATTTTGTAACAAGAAAATGTACACTCAATGAGTGTGTTTTCAGTCACTAGAAATAGAGATGCTAGTCACAAATAGGTGGAGGGTAGAAAGGTGAATAAGTTTCTTAAAAGAAAAGAGGCCTGATGGTTAGTATGAGCTTGAAACTATAATGAAAAATGCCTTCTAACCCCAAACTCAATTCCACTTTTTTATTTTGTGTCAGCTGCGTATCATAGAAGGCAACTAAATGTGACTGTATGTCCAGAAGTGAAATCTGTGGAAACACTGGATTGTGGACAAGCTCTTTCATACTGTAATATCATGGTGTTAATGATCTTGGATGTATTCCTTGTATTTTCCGCCCTGACCTTCCTTAGACCAGCACTCTAGACATGATTGATAGCAGTTATTATGTACTGAGATGTTGATCATTGCAACTACAAGAAACGTGTATTTAATTTTCCGAGTCACCTGAATTTAAAGGTATTGCAGCCACCTTTGCAGGAGGAGGTTGTGCGTCAAGTTCACAGGTTCTTGTGTCCTCTAGGTATGTGAACAAGCCACATGAGCGGCTGATCATCTGTGCAAGTCCATTGAACATTGTGAGAAGCCTTCCTGAGGAGGAGGTCCGTCGATTGACCCAACAGGCAATGTCCTTTCTGGAGCATCACCGCTATGACCTTGTTGAAGTGTATGGCCCAGAGTACGCTGAGTTCTGCATTGGTGTCCCCGACCCCATCAAGGAACCAAAGCAAATTCTCCAGGACTTTATCAATGTCCTTGATTCGCTTGGTGAGTTTTTGTCTTATTTTATCTTTACAGAATAAGTGTTCATTTACATGCACAGGATTCCTTTTCTTTGCATTCATTTTGGGGGGCTTAGTTACCCACCTAGGTGAATATGCTGGGCTACTAACATGCTCTCTTGTATAAAATTGAATGCCTGCCTTTATTGACACCGGTTTGGGCCCAGCCCTGACCGCCTCTTCTTTTTTTTTTGCCCATCTGAGGGCCAATTCACACTAGTCATTATGTCACCGTTCCATCAACTGTACCATGTATTCATTCACACTTTTCATCACATTACTCATCCAATTCCCACTCACTTTTCGAGTAGGCATGTCTCACAAGTTTGGATCGGATTAGCTTGCAATAATTACATTTGTCTGACAAAGAGGATAAGTTTAAGCCTCTAAAGAAGCAGTTGTGGATACGCGAAGCATTGAGGAAAAGACAAGTTGGAATTTCCCCAACTGTATTGGCACCATTGACAGGAAGCATATCAAGATTAAAGCTCTCAAATAGTGGTTCACAGTTTTACAACTACAAACTCTTTCTCATTCAAAGCTAGGAATGGATTTAGTAAGGGAACTTTTGAATGTACCGCAAGAATAAGAGCTACCTGGAACTACAAGCTTAGCACCCCATGTACCACTCTGCAATGAAGTATTCCTTTTGAAACCTTTCAAAGGAAGATGCGGAAAAGACCGTTTTTAAATATGGTGTTCCATGCGCGGTGTTGTAGACAATGTCTTGATGATTTGGAGTAAAAAAATTCAAAGTACAGTAAACCCTCGATATAACGAACTATATGGGGCGGGGGGGTCGTTAAAGCCGAAAGTTTGTTAAAAGTGATGGAAATAATGAACCAAGTTCGTTATATCCGATGGTTCGTTCGTTCTATGGAGTAGTAAGTAGCACTCGTGAAGAGAGGAAGGAGGAGGAGGAAGAGAACGCCAGAACAACCTCTCCCGCGCGATGTTCACAGCTGACTGAGCTGTGAACCAGTGAGTCGCAGCATGGAGTTAGGCCAGGAAATTTAGTTCGTTATATCCGAAATTCGTTATATCGAGGGTTTACTGTATTCCACTGAATGTTAAAAGTCATGGTTGTAAATGTGGATAATATTGTTTGCAATGCACATTTTCCATACTTTCATCAAAATAATACATTATCACATCTAAATCCACATTTCATGGTATTGTTGGGTGATATAAGCTGACCAGGAGCCATTGGACAGTGACTTAAAGTACCTTGAATGGGATCCATGATGCCCTGAGGGAGGGGGGATGGCCACATGGAGCACCACCGTGAGCTAGACATGATCCCATATGTAACACATCCACATATGGCAGGATCTTTCATGGAGGCGAATTTGGACTCAGTGCCAAACACGAACCTAAATCCACCCTTGTGCAAGCTTCTCAGGTAGCTTGGGCTCTCGAGGACTCACAAGATGAGGAGGGACCTCCTCCGCTTGAGTGGTGCCTGCTGTCTAAGACCTCCATTCTTGCTGAGGCTCGTCCATCCAGCCTAGGAGCACCTTCCTGTGGGTGGAGAGAAGCGGGTTCACTCCCCACCGTCTTATCCTAAAAGAAAAGTAAGAGAAAGACAAAGAGGACTAAGGGTTCCTCTCCCTCCGCCAGAGCTCTGGGGATGGACGGAGCATTGTCGTTTCGGCCAGCAACCAGGCAAAAATCAGCATGCCTGGCCCCGAGGGGCCCATACACCAAGACCAAAATCATGAGTGCTCGCTGGCTTCAAATACTTGGTGGGTATTTGCTCCACAAGAGGCAGCAAGTTGGCCAAAGGCAACATGATCCATCAAAGTAGAGTATCAGCTAGTTTGATTGGTAGAGAGCTGAAGGTGTCTTCTCCTATGGGAGCCTTTTGGCGAATGCATTGGACCCTTCTGAAGTGGCCGTGATTAGTACTCTTCAGACACTTAATGGCTAGCCAGTAAGTGTAACACTGCACTCTTATTATGAACTTCATAAAAGGTGTGCTCTAGGCGATGGAACTCATGGACTACATAGATGACATCACCATAGACTCGTTGATTATGGAACAGTCAAGGTCGAACATGTGATGAGAAAACAGGGAGGGGCCTCGAGACCCACCCTTACACTCTTTGTCATGTTAGACAGACTGTGATAAGCTCCCTGAGTCGGTGCATCTCCCGGTTGGTATCTCTACCTAGTGGAGGCATTTGTTCCACTGACGCAGAGGTGCTGCTACTGACACTACTTCGCCCATATAAATCGTTTAGGTGCAAAGTCGGGATTACCCAAAGTTTATGTAAGTTTCCTCAAGGGCATACGCAATAAGTCCCTATTGTGTATGGTGACATGTTTCAATTTCAGAGATCCGCGCCCCTTTTCTTCAAAGCAATGTGTTGCATATCTCCTGGAGAAGGAAATCCTGGGCGCTCAGGCTACAGACCATCTCTGATTTTGCGAGGCTGCACCTATTCAAAACCGTTGTGCGGGTTCTACTCATCCCAGGCGCTTTCCTGGTAGAGCTGCCAGCACAATGGGTTCAAACCCATACTGCGCTAAAACCAGGGCTACCCCACATCCAGCGTGACCGTCTCCCTTAAGGTGAAATAGTCACATAACAATTTCAGGTCGTTTTCTATCATCTTCGAATTTGGCACACCTGTGGGATTCACCTCCACATGATGGAGCCCTAGCCCCCACCATATTACAATGACTGCCTTGTCCCCGACACTGTTCTGCACATTCTTGTTGAATGTCCCAGTCTGGGTGATTTCTCGCAAGTTACCTCTCCAAGTATCAGGCCCAGTAAGTTCGCTACCACTTGTCCCTTTTACTCAGCGCTGGTTTGTGTACACAGACTTGTGGATTATTTGACTTTTGCAAGAGGCTTCTTCCATTTTCTTATAGGTTGCATTTCCCTCCAGCAGCAGGATGTGGGCTCCACCCGACTCCTGAGCATGCTTCCCTTTTCCTGCCTTCTTTTGCTCTTTTGTTCTTTTGTGTGCCATCTGCGCATTTGTTTTTAATCTAGCTTTAACAGTAGGCTTTAAATGAATTTTGGCAACTTATAGCCAAGTAGTCGGTCGCCAGATGGCTGATAAATTAAAAAAAATATCTACGAGTATCATTGATAACCTTTTGATATCGTTTGGTGGGTCGCAGATGCAACTCTGGAGCATCAACTCCAACAAGCATTGAACTGCATCTCTTGCAATGCCAAAGCTAACAGGCTTTGTTTTCCTTGGACAAGACTAATGTGATGCACTTCTCCTGCCATCCACGGCTCAACCTCGACCCAGACTTGTTCCTAAACGGTGATCGCCTGGAATTGGTGGATTCGCACCTTTTCCTCGGTCTTGTTTTTGACTGATGCCTCACCTGAGAGGCGCCATAGACATTCTTCATTCTGTAATGTTCAGCACTTGGGGTGCTGATTAAGCTATTGCCTTACTTTATACCGGTCCTTTGTTCATTCAAAGCATGACTACGGATGTGAGTTTTATGCACCCTCAGCGGATTAGTTATGCTTTCTTGACTGTTGTGCATCACTGGAGTTTCTGACTCCCCAGTGTGGCCCTCAGTTATGTATAAAATAATAATAATAATTTTTAAATGAAACCTACTAAGTATTTTCTACATTGGAGATAAGCTGTCAACTCTCTCTCCTTGCCCACCACAAACCAGTTTCCAGAAACATCCACACCCATTTCACTCAACATTCTATTCAGTCACTCACAATGCACTGCTGCCTGAAATCCAGCCTTTCTGAATTATCCCTTCTGTGTGAGGTCAGAGTCCACCCTATCTACCTGAAAGATGTTTGTTGTAAAACTACACCCCACACACCCAAACACATAATGGAAGCCTGCATTGCACACGCCCAGTACAGGGCATATCCTTCCTTAGGATCTCAGGGCTGCTCAGCTAGGCAGTTTGAGGATCATTAACAACACCTGGCACCTTTACAGTCTTACACTGGGCCCGGAACCATGTATGAACAAAGTTAAGACGCATTAGATATGCTCTGTCACCTAAGAGGAGCTGATCTGGGCCTACTCAGTATAAATAGACTACCTTACATTGTATATTAGTCTACCGATTGCCAATGAGATGGGTACTAGATGTTCTGTGCAAATCAGTATAACCCCCTTCCAAACCTTCCCAACACACAGAATGTCCTCACAGTTGTCAGCATCTGTCCAGCCTTGATAAAACTATTTTCCTTTGTCTTTTTTGGAAAATGCAAAATATGCTCATTACCTTAAGTATTGTTATCTTGTTCATCATCCCTTCTTGTGAACAGGCCTGTCCTTAAGTATTTTTATCTTGTTCATCATCCCTTGTGAACAGGTCTGTCCTTAAGTATTGTTATCTTGTTCATTATCCCTTCTTGTGAACAGGTCTGTCCTTAAGTATTGTTATCTTGTTCATCATCCCTTCTTGTGAACAGGTCTGTCCTTAAGTATTATTATCTTGTTCATCATCCCTTCTTGTGAACAGGTCTGTCCTTAAATATTGTTATCTTGTTCATCATCCCTTCTTGTGAACAGGTCTGTTATTAAGTATTATTATCTTGTTCATCATCCTTTCTTGTGAACAGGTCTGTCCTTAAATATTGTTATCTTGTTCATCATCCCTTCTTGTGAACAGGTCTGTTATTAAGTATTATTATCTTGTTCATCATCCCTTCTTGTGAACAGGTCTGTCCTTAAGTATTATTATCTTGTTCATCATCCCTTCTTGTGAACAGGTCTGTGGTGCGCTGACAGAGCGGCTCTCTACTCTCTCGTCGAGATAGAAAAGCTTAAGAAAAAGACAGCTTATGATAGGCACTACCTCCTCCTATGTTTGGTGTTCTCTGTGATGGCGCGCGTCAGGTATTGTGTTTGTTTTCCATCATTGAGAGGGGCATTCCCTCATACTCATTAAGGTGGTAATTGTGACAGGGAATGAAATAAGAGAAAATGGCTAAAAGGGAGCCAACATCAATGAGGAATAATGAGGGACACTGTCCCCAATCTAGCCAACACTCCTTATGAAAGGAAGAGGGGTGTGGTGTATGAAGACCACAGGTACTGACTGGTGCTAACATTAATTAGACTCATTCATCTATCTGCTACTAAAGTCTTGTCTTCCAGTCCCTTGAGATTTTGGAATGACTTTCCCTCAGGTTTAGTCGGTAGAGGCGTATTGTTTGCACTGATCAATTGAGAGAAAAGGCAATGAGAGACTTTTTTTTATTTAATTGGACTCGTTTCGAGGCTTTTTGCCTCATCTTTCAGCTCTACTATGAATGAATGGAGCTCTTGCTAGCCGGGTGGATACGGCGTTGATCCGCTTTTTCGATGTTTTTTCTGCAAGAACTAAAAATATCAAGAAAAACAAAACTGTTGCTGGGAAGGGGAGGGCACATTTGACCTTTCCAGGGATACGTAGTGAGTGGCAGTTATTGTGGTAGCAAAAAAGGTAATATGTAATTGGGATGCCACCCTCATCGCCCTTTACATTGACTGACGTGAAGATGTTTTTCCTCCACACCAAAGCTTCATTAGTTCGAGTCCCCTGAGCCCATCTGTATTGTCATGTCAGCAGGAGATCATCGCCTACAAAACCTCTCTCAACATTAGAGTCAGCATGTTTTTGCCTTTCACATTTTTAGGACAATTTTTTATCTATATTTTTTCTCTTCCCAGAGCGGTCATTGAGTCTGCTTTTGAGAATTACTCAGAACTGGAACAAATTGTGAACTTTTCAACCCCGAAAGTTCTGAGATTGATCGACATTCTAAGGCAGATCCGACCTATGAATTTCGTCGATCCGAGGAAGAGGAGAGAGAGGGCAGAACTCTCGACAGCGGCTGAGTCTTTGGATAAGACTAATGCAGATCCGAACGAGGAGTCCGTCAAAGATGCGAAGCCAGTGACGTCCACAAGGGATGAAAAAGCTTCGCCCGAACCTCCCGCCAATGCGTGTTGTTCCTGCAGCTGCAAGTTGAGCAGTAATCGTAGTGGCAGCTTAAGCAGTATTGAGAGCGACATTAGCCAAAGAACTACTGCTAGTACTTCCATTCATGAAGATAAACAGGATGAGGATAAAATGGTTGGCGTGAATGCAGCTACCTTGGCAGTCAGTCTCAGCTCTATCATTCAGTTAAATTGTACAAATGGCAATGAAGAAGGCTGTGAAATGGGAGTCGCTTTAAGTGCTCCTAATTTAGGGGAAAAGCCTACCATCCCCCCAAATATTGAAAGTACAAGAAATAAAGATAAGGACTCAAACCCTCTTATTTTTCAAGAGAATGAGGACAAGAAGGCCCCTTTGGCGAGTGATTTTACCGGCTGTGATTCCCCTCTGCCCGTTAAGAATCATCTGACTTATGGCTGTACAACAAGAACACGCTGTGATTCAGCCCCCCTTTCTACCTCACACACGAATGAGGGCTTAAGCAGCAGCCAGGATTCCTTACACGACTCGTTCCGGTCCTGTTCACCCCTCTCCGCCATAGCAGATGACTTGGACCAATTGCCTCCGACCCCACATTCCTTACTGACTTCCCTGGATGAGGATTCTCGTCAGTTCACATCGGCGTTGGACGTTTCTTGCAATTCGAGTGTTCGAGGACTTTCCCTTACACTAGCGGGCTCTGAAAAAGGAGAACATGCAGGTTCTAGAATCGCGGGTAAGAGTAAAGCGGAAGCATGTTCTTGCTCTTGTCACCAACCAAGCCCTTTTAACTTTCCCCCACCTTCCGAGTCTCCTCTCATCACCCCAATGACGAATGGATGCATCTACAATGAAGAGGTACCATTGCATGGAGCCAACTCTGATCACGTTGAAAACGCAGCGCCAACATGCTCATCCGACCAGGAGGATTCCATTTTGTCAAAGGAACCAGAGACTTTGCAGTTGTCTTCAAATGGGATAGACAATGAAATTACTTTAACCAATTGTATGGAAAGTCATTTGGATGAAAATAGAAATGGTGTACTTAATGGGTGCAGTGAAGAAGCCTGCGAAGATGCCCACCATTCGACTCTGCCAACTGCAGACGATTCTCCTGATGGAATTCTACCTGCCGAAGACGCGTGTCAACTTGAGCCTCCTTCTGCTCACTCTCCGCCGCCGAGGACGAGCGAAGCGATTGCGATGGCCGACACACTCGCTCAGTTTTTGCCGACGGTGAATAAAGCGCGAAAGAAGAGGGAAGAGGTCAAGGAGAAGGTCAAAGTTCACAACCCGGAAGATCCGGACTCCGTTTGTGGATTACTTTTCGTGCACCATCGAACCACGGCCAAGATTATATACCGTCTCTTAAAAGTAGGTACTTTTTAACTTCAAATACCAGTTTTTACACAAAGCCAGCGCCATTTGAACTCACCTCGCTCTCTCCCACACCTTTATGCTCTCTTAGGCGCCAGCCCAGGCATTATTTTTCTCTGCCATATGGATTGTGGTGGCGCATTTCATCCATTCAAGTTCATCCGTTGCTCGGCTGCCCCCCCTTCCCCCTCTCCATGCTCACATCGTCCACTTGGCCCTCAGCCTCCCCCCCCCCCTTTTGCTCTCAAACACATTCACATAAATTATCTCAGCCATTCACACACAAGATTTTCACTTCACCCAGTTTCCCCACAAAGTGGAGTTGGCCAATTCAGCGCCACTACAGAATCCCTTCCCTCGCCTCCCCTTTATGCCCCTATTAAGCGCATCTCACCCCCCCAAGTTTTTACAAATTATGAGGAGTGCAATTTACACACCAGAACACTCATCAGCTTTCGTCTATTTATTCAAACCTATTCACTCCTTAGTTCTCACTAGCCTAGTGAATAAAGCATTGGATTTCTAATGCTTAGGTGTCGGGTTCCGTCTCAGATAGAGAGGACACAAAACATGAGTGTTTGGCAGGGATTGGTTGATGCCCTCGGCCTTTCCCCTCCCAGGCTAGGTAACTCCCACCCAAAACCGCTGTCCTTCCCTTTCCATTTTCTTGACACAAATTTTGAACTTTCCACTATATACCTGACATGAGAAACGGGTGCCCCCTTTCCCCGCATGAAGGGTTCTCTACTGGCATGTTTGAATAATAATAAAACAATAGTGCACAACAACCCCTCCCCACGAAAATCTGCCCCTGGTTTCTTTGGGATTACCAGTGATTATCATTCTAATCTTTATGCAAATTTCATCCTGTTGAGGATTCTCATCCATGAGTGAGGGATGAATGGTGCAACTTACTCCAGTCATACATGTCCATGCCCCTTCAAAGCATTTTTTGTCACAAACTCTTCATTTATACCTCGTATCATCATATTCCACTCCTCAAGCAATGTTTTCCTTTCCAATTCCACCACCAGATGTTTTTCATTATGAAATCTCCCATTTTTGCTACTCTTATCATCTCGAGCTTCCTTCTTATTTTGTAGTCTTTGCCACTCGCATTCTTTTTAGTCCCCAAGCCTGAATCTCAATGGCCCGGCAGGTAAGGCTCCGTCCTTTAAACTCTAACGATCCTTTAGGTACAAGGATAGAGGCGTAGGTAGAGTTGTCATTCATTTCTAAGTGGGTATGATGCAAACGCACCACTTGGATGCAATCCTGGTTTGAGGACTGCCCTACGACTACGGATGTGAGTTTTATGCATCCGCAGCCTAGCGTTTATTGCGGAAGGTAGATTCGATCCACCACACCGGCCTTCGCGTTGCGACCGGTGCTTTCCGCACTTTTCCCATTGAGAGCCTGTTGGTAGATGCTGGGGAGATGCCACTCGCTCTGCTCCGCGTGCAGTGCATCACTCGCCTGTACGCGCGAGCCCGGCGCCTCCCTCAGTCGCCAACAGCTCTCACTGCATTCGCAGCTGATCTCCACGGTGCCTATGCCGCCGAGAGACGCAAGTCATACCCTAAGCCCTTCGGCTTTAGGGACAGGAAACTCGTTCGAGATCTAGGTATAGCTCTCGGGCCGGTAGCGCCCCTGGTTCTGCCCAGGACGCCACCCTGGAAGGTAACACCTTTTACCATTTTTCGCCACGCCTCTGCTCCCAAAGCTTGTACGGCGCCGGGAGTATTGCGTTTGACCTTTCTGGAGCACACCTCGTGTCACGCTGGAACCGTGCCAGTGTATACGGATGGCTCCAAGTCCCAAGAGGGGGTCGGCTTCCACGCTGTATTCCCTCTATTTGAAGTCAGCGGGGCGCTGTGTTGTCTTCACGGCCAAGCTGGTGGCAATACACCACTCGGTACGGGAGATTACGCGACGTGCCCGGTTCGGAGACCAGATTTTGATCTATAGCGACTCACAAAGCGCCCTGAGGGCTCTCGGGGCATTGGAATCTCCGCATCCCCTGGTTCGCGATATCTGTGACGCCACGGTTTTGGCGAGCCGGGCAGATGTCGAGATTAGCTTTTGTTGGGTTCCTGGACATGCAGGAATTGTGGGGAATGAGCGTGCCAAAGAGTCCGCTATGACTGGGCGACCAGACAAGCGTTTCGCTCTTACATCGACTACATAGCAGGAATATGGGCAGCTCTCAGGGTTGCTTGGCAAAGAAGATGGGAGAAGGTCGAGGGGAACCTAAAGTTTCGTTGCCATTGCACCGCTACTGTTGCCATGGACATATCCCTCAATGCCGCGAAGGCTTCAGGTTGCTTTTTGTCGTCTCCGAATTGGGCACACTCGCGGGACGCATCACCATTTGATGGAGCGCTCGCCTGCGCCTTACTGTGACGGCTGCGTTGTCCCCCAGACTGTTCGGCACATTCTCGTTCAATGTCCCAGTCTGGGTGATCTTCGCGCACGTTACCTGTCCCGGTACCGGGGTGGGCGGGCTCGCTACCGCTTGTCCCTTGTACTTTGGACGGATTCGGGCACACTGACTTGTGGAGTTTACGACCTTTTGGAGGAGGCCCGCCTCCACTTTTTTTGTTTCTTTTTGTAGGTCGCATGTTCCTGCACTGAGGCGAGGCGGGCCTATCCCCGACGCCGGAGCATGCTTCCTTCTGGTCCTTTTGCTTTTTCTTGTTATTTTTTATCGTTGCTATTTGTTAATTACATATTATTATTGGTTCTATGTTATTTGTTTTTTAATATAGCTTAGTAGTAGGCTTTGTTGTGTAGAGCGACTTATGCCCAAGTAGCGATCGCCAGATGTGCTACCACAATGAAAAAACCTGCCAACAAAATCATCCAGATCCTCATTTATCTTCCTTCCAAATGCTTCATTGTTTGTTAATTGTTTTCTGTGCATGCGCCCACCATTTTGTGTAAATGTACTGCTAATGGTTAAGTTGTCTATGGTTTTGAATCCCAGGTAGACTATAGTTGTGTGTAGGTAAAATAGGCCACTTAAGGCTACTCTGAGTCCACCCCATTTACTTTATACATCAAGCTTCTTAACCAAAAGTAGTCCCCTTGCCCGGTATCTTCACTCATTTCAACCATAGTGAGGGCCATGGGCAATCCTACTGCAGCTGACATCTGGAAGATCGTATGCCCACACAGCTTGCAATACTTAACATTTTCACTCCCTCTTCACACTTTCTGATGGAAATGCTCTCATTGATCTTTGCTTCCGAGTTATACAAAAAATCCACACTGTTCATACATTCGGTTTCCTTCCACAATGTGCTGTTTATAACAACCAGGTGGTGGTATTTTTACTTAATTCCCCATCATAATGAACAGATCTTCATTTTTTTATTCCATAGCTTTTATTTGAAAAAGCAAACACCACCAGGGCTTTATGTGGCAAAAATGTTCAAGTGTTTCTTAAAGAATGGCCAAGCCCATTATTGCCACTGTAAAAAAAAGACAAACTTTATTTAATTCACAAACCTTACTTAACATTTGGCATATTTCGGAAGGCATTATCCTAAATTTCAAATTTTCCTACCCTCAATCTTTTGACTGTGAATTGTTTCTTGTACTCCTTGAATAGAAACTGGTTTCATTCTTGTATTTATAAATAATTCTGTCTATAAAGTCCACAAAGGTTCCCCTACAATTGGACTGGGATGGTTGGTGCAATTTTGTAATTCCCTTTGACAAATAGTGGCCTACACTGAATTAATCTGATCCTAATTACCCCTAAGTGTAAATATACTCAGCCAGGGTTTATCATCACCAACTGCTTTCTCACACTGTGGAGATGGTCTTCGTGTTACCATTGCCACTGATTACGTATCATGCTTGCAGGATAAAACTTTCTGGCTCTTTGCTTCCCATGTCAGCGTCCCTTTTCCAAACTCAAACACTTTTTATGACACAAGCAGGAAAACAATACAGGTATTCTTCCCTACCCTGGCCTCCAAGCATGAGTCACCATTTATACTTGGAAGTATCAAGGAATTTGTAGGGGCTTTATACCACTGGTATGGTTTTTTACCATCGATCTGCAATCATTTTAACATCAACTTTATTTCTCATTGGGGACCTACTGTTCTGCCCTGGATATAAACCAATGGGTTTCTATAATGTATATTAGCCGCTGTGAAAGCAACTCAAATTGAGATCCCCACCGAGTGACTAACCACGCCTGATATAGTTTGAATTTCCTCTAATCGGAAGCAGTTTCCACTTGGCTAAGCTGTAGTCCTTATATTTGATATATAAATTCCTTAATAAACATTTACGGATTAACTCCAACACCTTAAGAAACGCTATTCCAAGTAGGTGTTGGTCTAATCTCCACTTGGTAGTCTGTTTTGTGGGAAGCTTAATTTAGGAATCTTTTAAACAGGAATTAAGCGCTATTGGTGGCGAGTTCAGTTGGCTCTTCCCGCAATACACTGTGGAACTGTGCAAGAATGCTACGGAAGATCCAAGAGCCGCAGAAGCAGAGCATAAAAAACAAGAAGAAGTTCTTAGAAGGTTTTTTAAAGTTTTTTTTTCATGTTCAATGCCGTTATCTCACAATGCCTCACTTAAATGTGGTAATATTTGGCGGGACCTAGACCACAGACTGGGGCAATACCTACATTGCAGACTGTAAGATCAAAGCCAACCAAGTGGTCGGAGGGAATAGAGGTCACCTCCTCTTGGGAGAGGTATAAACATTATATTTCAAGTCATTTCCACCAATCGAGGTTTGGCAGTAGTTTGTAGGCCTATATTTTGTTTGTTTGCTTTGTGGCATTTATGAAGTTAGGGGAGGTCAGGAAGGTGTGGTGAAGGATTAAAGGAGTGTGCCAAGTGGTAAAAAAAAAACAGGTAATACATCATATGAGAGACACTGGGAAGTCGACCCAAATCATGACGCAATCCGATGACTAACCACACCTAATGGGGCTTAACTTTGCTAAAATGGGAAGCAGTATTTCCACTTAGCTAACCTGTAGCCCAATGTAATTAATTGTGTGTCATTTGTACATTATATTGTTCATAATAAGTGTTATTTACCTACAATGAATAAATGATAACCAACAGAGGGTGATGAGAGGATCTCAAAGTGGTGAAGTTAGTGAAGTGAAAATGTGTATGAAAGTTTGTGTGTCTGATTTGTCTAAAGAAGAGACTAGTAGGATCTTGGGGCAATGTTTGAAGTGCAACTATCCAGAATTTGCCCATGCCCAACCTTGTGGTAGATATCCCTGCTTGGCTTAAGCTGTTAGCTACAACCTGGTTATTAATCAGCCTTTATTCTCAATTTTTGGCATGTTAGGGAGAGTTGCGCACCCACCCTGTTGCAAGTGCCTTAAATGGGCTCCTCTTGAGGTATCTTCCCACATTTAACATCCCCTAACTTTACCATACCTATAATCCAGACAAACTCATGCCCTCATTGGTTTTTGCTTCTTATTTTGTAAAATATCACTGTACTGTGATTTTTTTTGTCTTGAGATTTTTTTAAATGATTTTATCCCCCGAAATTCATGCTAAATTCAAATCTGCAATCACCTTTCAATGCAGATTTTTATGCAAATGCTGTAATTACTGTTTTTTAGAATGATTTCTTTTATTACTAGATTTTTGATTCAAAAGTTAGCAAAGAACTGTCTATCACAGGATTAGAGCTTCATTTTTTCAAAAAAAAATTGGTAAACATGAAGATCGGTAGCGCGCCCGAAAAAGTGGGCAGGGGGGGCGTTTGCGTGTATGTTTCGTTCACCCTCGCATGCATATTCATGTGCGTTTGGTTAAATAAAAACGTTAAAAAAAAATTTAGAACATTATTCTATAAATAATTATGATTATATACTGGGGGGCTGTGCCCCCTAGACATCCCCCCAATTGATTGAAACTCAGGATCATCGTAGGGGAGTCCCTCCGCAGTGTTTAGACCCCCCACGAGCCGTCCCCTTGAATTTACTCCAAAAAGGTGAAACATATTGGAACACGGACGAAATAGTTTATTCTGCATGAATAAAAAAAATGTAAAAATGACACCAATAAGTTTGGTACTGTAAGAGGGGCAGTCAATAAGTTTTGCAATTCGGATATAAGGAAACGAGATATGAGGAAAAGTGTTTTATTATTTTTCAATATAACTACCTTCGACTTCAATGCACTTGCGCCACTTGTCCCTGTGGCTTCGAATTCCCAACAACCAGAAATCTCCCGACTGCTGTTCAATCCACTCCTGGACGGCAAGCTGGACATTTTCATCGTCCCCAAACCTGCGTCCACGCAGTGCAGCCTTGAGTTGGTGGAATACAAAGTAGTCGCTAGGGGCCAGATCTGGACTGTAGGGGGGATGGTTGAGCTCCTCGAATCCGCACTCGCGCAGGGCAGCTTGTGCAACTCTTGCCTTGTGGACAGGGGCATTCTGATGGAGAAACAGGACACCGCGTTTCAACTTGCTGCGCCGCTTCTGACGAATGCACTTCTTTAACCCAGCCAGTTCCTCGGCGTAATATTGGCCTGTGATGGTCCTTCCACGAGGCGCATAGTCCACCATCAACACTCCCTCAGAATCCCAGAAGATGGTAGCCAGGATCTTCCAGCTGAGGGTTGGGTACGGAACTTGATGGGGGTCGGAGAGCCCCTGTACTTCCAGGCCATGCTTTCAAGCTTGGTCTCGGGATTCCAATGATGGACCCACGTTTCATCACCTGTCACTCTGCGTGACTCGAATCCCGCCGGGTCTTGGTTGTACAGGAGCATCAGCTCCTCCGAACTTTGACGACGTTGAAGTTGATCATGGGGCGTGAGGTTTCTAGGGACCCAACGGGCAGAGACCTTGGTCATGGCCAAATTGTCTTGGATGATGTTGATAACACTTCCATGTGATATTCCAAGTTCTCGATCGATTTCTTCGACCTTCACCCGTCGATTTTCGAGGATCATCCTCTCCACACGGGCCACATTGTCCTCGGTCACGTCTGATGGGCGTCCTGGACGGGGGTCATCTTCAAGGGACTCACGACCATGGCAGAACTCCCTATTCCAGCGAGCAATGGTTGCATAGGAAGGGGCGGTGTCGGTGTACACTGCAACCATGCGTTCATGGATCTCTTTTGCATTCTTGCCTTCCTTGGTCAAAAATTTGATCAGCGCGGTGCTCAACCTTCACCATTGTTGAAAGATTTGTGACTGACGATCTGCAATCAGCTACTGCTTCTTAAATAGACGAGGCATGAGCGTGCGGCTGCAGGTCCTGACTTATCACAACTTGTCCTAACACCCCTCCCCCCCAATCAGCCACCCCCCTTCCTCTGTTTTGCCCTACCGATTCGCCAAACTTATTGACCGCCCCTCGTATGTGGCAAGGTTGCCTGGGCAACAATCGAACATCACAGCATTTGTAAAGACTCGCTATCATGCCTATTTTGTCTTGAATATGGAAAATCAGGATAAGGATTTTGCACCTACATATGCTGCTGAACATGTGTTGAGTACTTCAGACGATGGAACAATTGAGTCCTGAAGGATTTACCTTTGGTATACATATAGTGTGTAGGGAAGTAAAGGGCTATGTGTAACTTTTTGCTCATTTTCCAACACAGAGATGCATAATTTGTGAGCATTTGAAGGTTCTCTAAATTTAAAAGCTAATTGGTGTCTTTGCGCTTGGCGTTGTGTCACACCGGCAGTGCGCATAATATGGTTTTCGTGCTTCATTTAAAAATATGTTTTAAAATGGAAAAGTTAGCAAATTCCAACATATTATTGTTAATATATATTTAACTTAAAATTAATAGCTCCATAGTTACATATTTACCTTTAATTAGCTTCATCAGGCTGACAAGGTAATCTATATAAGTTGATCTCACTATATTTGCATTGGCTTGTATAAAATTATAATGCAAGAAATGTATATAGGTCATCATCATTCACATCTTTCCACTTTATATTATTTACTACTCCTTTTTTATCAGGATTCTCTTTAAAGAAATTGTTTGCCCTGTCATTTATGCCCCTTATTAAATAGACTATAACATCATCAGTTATAAACTGTTTGAAACAATCTAAAACACTACTATTATCATTACAATTTAGTGCAGGATTTACACCACTGAAATTACTCACTATCTTGGGAAGAGGGTTAGGTCCACAATCCCTGAAAATGTCAGCAATTCTTTTTGAAGAATCACATAGGGATGGCACTGTCATCTTCAGGCCCAGAAAAATCAAATCATCACTCATAACTATCTATTGTTTCATTATCACTTTCTATGGGTTCATAATCACTGTCACTCTTATCTGAATCACTAACAGAGAGTGTAAATATAAATAAACAAACAAAATAAAGTACTGGAATGCCACAATTGAAAACCATTGATCACAATTCCGCTACTAAAGATTATGTAATCCCTGAGGCATTACATTGGGACATTCTAAACTTCACCCACCTCTTTTTTGATTGGTTGATTTCAGTGGTGTCAATTTGAGGCACTAAACACTTTTCAGAGTTTCATATAAAATTATATAAGCCACACTGGATCTTATTTTAACAAGATTGGTGTACTTTCTAATATGACAAACCTGCGTTTGTCACCGCATCACACCATGCCAAACTTATGATTGATGCCCATTTGGTTCTCACTTGGTTATCAAAGGAAATGAAGGAACTTCTAATGGTTGATAACTTAAAGAATGGCTACAATTTTTACTAGGTTAACACAGTCTTCATAAGTCAGGAAACTTGTGTTCTCATCCTATTTTTATTTAAATATTGTAAAAATTACCTTAAATGTCTTATGAGTAAGCAAAAAAAACAAACATATTGTAGGAACTTCTTCCTGTTACAGAATTACCTCAAAGCTTGGATCTAGATAAAATCAGTGGTGATGAAATAAACAATGAGGACAACTTTAAAATATTCAGACTATTATCATCTAGTTTTAATGAACCAAACCCATTAACACAAGTACAGCTTAGAGATTTCAGTCTATCCAAAGAGTCGTCCCAGCTCATTGGTTCTCATTTAGAGACAGCAATCTATTGGCAACAGAAATAACATATTACTTGTATAGAAGTCGGATGAAGAATGCAGGAAGTTCTTTTCTCTTCAGGAGAATTCATCTTTGGTGTACTGCTCAGATATTGAGGGTTTGATCGAGTTGTGTATCAATCATCTTTATGATATTAGGACTGCAAGGAGAATATACCAAACATCCCTGCTTTCTTTGCTTGTGGAAGAGGGGGAAATGCCAAACATTTTGAACAGCATGATTGGCCTGCTCAAAAATCTTTTATGCCTGGATTCCAAAATATTGTTACCAAACCATTGATTGATCCTAAGAAAATTATGCTTCCGCCACTGCTTGTAAAGCTAGGTTTGATGGAAAATCTTTTGAAAGCAATGAATAAACAGAAATCCGCTTTTCTTCGCATACAGAAGAAGTTTCCACATAAGTGATGCAAAATTGAATCTGGGTATTTTTGATGATGACCAAATTAGAAGCTTAATGAAGGATTAGGAGTTTGAGAAGACTATGAATGAAATAGAAAAGAAATGGATTGATTTCAAATTAATTATTAGCATCTTTCTTGGAAAGCAACGAAGTTCCAAGTATGAAGCCATTCTTAGTAGTCTTTTGGAAAGCTTCAAGAAATGGGAAGCTCATATATCAATAAAATTGCATTTTTGAACTCTAATTTGGATTATTTTCCAGATATTTTGGGGGATTAGAATGAAGAACAAGGGGAAATGTTCAATCAGAATATCCGTATGATGGAAGAATGGTATCAAAGTTAGTGGGACATCAACAATATAGCCTTTTACTATTAGTGCTTGAAGAGAGATGAACCTAGAGCCACACATAGGAAAACCACTTAACTTGTCTTTTCTTTGTAATTAATAGTGCAATGTAAGGTTTTTTGTTGGTTTTTTTTCATTATAAAAAATTCTCAAATTTCTTGTTTTACTCAATTTTGCTTGTTTTCTAGCTTCTGGTCTATTTGTAGCTCCTTGTATCCAGCTGGTAATACATGTATGTAAAAAAAATGGGCATTATGCATATCTTTCATAGAAATAAAATTGACCTGATAGATGAAAATTATCATCATATTCGTCTTTAGTCAGGTCAATTTATATAGAATAAGTTCAAAAACACTTTTTTTTTTATTTTCAAATGCAGGCTAGTGTAATGAAACTGGAACTTACTAGTGTCATCTTAATTTCCCCACCTGGCAAATTCATGTTCTCATTGGTTGTTGCTTATTAGAAAATAATGAAATTAGGCTTTGTAAATGGCGCAAAACAAACAAGCAAAGTAAAAGTCTACAAACTATTACTAAACCTTGATTGTTGGAAATGACTCAAATATAAAAACAGCACCGCTTTCTTTTTGCATCATTGCCTAGAAAGGACATTACATGTATTTCTTAGGAAAAAGTGTTGAAAGTGGGAGTGGTGCTGACCCCATTTTCGGACCTCTCTCTTCTTAGCTATTTTGGGATAGGCATCTTGAATATATTGTCACTTATCCTTACTTCACCTTGAAACTGTGTTCAAAATCTTCATTTTCTCCCTTTCCTAAAATACTTTTTCTTCCATTCTGTGTCACTCTCGCATTTGCAGGAAGCTGAAATGATTCAGGGGTTTATTTTTTTTCAGATTCCGCCATCATGAATGTAATATTCTCGTGTCGACAGCGGTGCTCCAAGAAGGGATTGATATCCCGAACTGCAATCTCGTGGTCAGGTATGGAATTTTAACTCTTGAAACTCTGTAGCTTTACCTTTCATGGTGTCCTTTGCTTTTTGTGCATATTTTTGAGTTCTGGTTTATGTTTTTGGCTACTGCTCTGGATGGAAAAAGGACAATCAAACACACCATGTGAGCAAAACAGCAATGGGCAATGGACGTGTTCATTCATGCTAATTTATGAACAGTCCTTCATTCTCCTTGAGGCTTTAATGAGCCCAGTTAAAACTGAACTTATCAGATCAGAAAAACTTGTGAAACATTGGCTTGCAAGCGGTCGGCCCAAAATAAGTATAGGAAGATGTAGCAGGAGGAAAGAATGTTCTTAAGTGTGCCGGTGGTGATGGTGGATCTCCACAGCTTCTATTGACCCCGCGTCTGCTCTAGCTTTTGGTATCAGAGCCTAGTGTGGAGGTTGATCCTGTTATTGTCTGTTACTTTCCTGATATTGAATGACCTTCTTCCATCATCTCTGCATGAAAAAAACTTTACGGTGTTTAGTTTCCCACTTAGTTGTTTTTCACAACATGTACAGGAACTTAAGGGTGTTCTTCATGCTCCATATACAGGCATGGGGATATTTATATATTCGTTCGTTTTTCCAATCCCTTTTTCTGTTATTTCTTCATCCTTCACCAATCATTACTTCCCCACAAAAGTGTCTTTGGCATGCATCAATGCCTCAAATTCTACCCACCCCTTTTATGCCCTATCATGCACAAAGTCACAGTTCTTAAAGGCGACAGCAGCGCCCAACAGCGCCCGAACTTCTGCATCCAAGAAGCCAAGGTTTTCACTCTAAAGAGGACCCCCACATCTCCTCCGAGATAGGCCTGGACGGCATAGTCCTTCATTGGAACTGTCGCTGACTCTGGGCCAACTGGGAGGAGCTGCAAAGGCTGGTCTCGTCTCGTTCTCCGCTTGCTATCTTTCTGCGGGAGATCGTGCTGGGGTCGTGCCCCTTGCTCATCACCTGGGAGTATATGGGTTTTGAAACCCCACAAACACATGATTGTGGCCAGTCATGATAATATGTGACTTACACCAGGCATGTTGGTCTCCTTTCTTCTATTTGCTATAAGTGCCCCCTTCCAAGCAATGGGAGTGCAGGAACGGGGTGTAACTGCAGCTGCACTGTTATTCCATGGGCAGAGTTACCGAGGCCCTTTCTACTGCAGAGACTCAAGATGGAGCAGTGGATTCACTTCTAGCTAACAGTCTCCGGCGACGCAGGAAGCTGTTGGCAACTCGCCTACACCACTTTCGTTTTATTTTTTATTCTCCCTTTACCTACTCCCATCTATATGCATTGGTGCACAGACGCGGGAGGTGGAGAGTTACCCCTTGTATAACGTTTCCAAGCGGCGTTCGTCGCAATATGCTAGGTTTCTAGGAAGGGGGCTGTGTAGCCCTCCTTTTCCCGAGAATTGGTTCATTCGAAGCTTGACGATGGATTAGAGTTTTATGGCTCCACAGCCGAGCGTGTATTGCGAAAAGTGGACTCAATTCACAACACTGGTATTCACCTGGAGCCCGGTGCCTTTCGCACGTATACACCGGCGCCTTCCTCAGTCGCCAACCCCTCTCACTGCATCCCATCTCGATAGTGCCTGTCACCAAGAGAAGTAAGTCATATCCTAAACTCTTTGGGTTTAGGGCTAGGAAACTCCTTCGTGTAGCTCTCGGGCCGGTTGCGCCTCTGGTTCTGTCCAGGCTGCCACCCTTTAGAGCAGGGTTTCCCAACCGGTCGCCATGGCACATCTGAAGGGGGCCACAGGACTCAACCTATTGAAAGCTGAATTATAGTTAGGGCAGTACCTAATTTTAATTTATGCAGTTGAATTACATTTTAAAAATATTAATATATATATTTTCCCTTTTTAAAATATTTTATTAGCATAATAGGATTTACATTAATCTGTAAACAAATATTTTGCATCTTACAAGCTTATTCTGCGGTGCACTCCATTGTTTGCTTGATCGTTATGTGCCTGGCACCATTGTTGGCTTGATGAAAATACTTCAAGTGGAACTTTAAATCCTTACAGTCTGTTTATCAAGTGGTTTGGCGTTATAGTATGTAAGTAGCTTTTATTTGTTTACCCTAACACTGCGAAGTTGTAGTAATTTTACTAGTTTTTAAATGTATGATAAATTGCCACAAGCACAATAATATAAAACTTTTATAAGTAAATAACAGCATTTTTGTTTGTAAGTAAAGTGTGGCATTGTTAGGCCTACACCAAATCATTTTTTTTTCACTTCGGTTTCACTTAGGGCTTATTTACGAGATTAGCATTTATTCTTAGAATCTGATGATTGTACTTATCGTTTTGTATCTGCATTAATTTGAGTAATATATATGTATATATAATATATTACTAAAATTAATGCAGATCTACCCCCTGAGAGAGTGCATTTAGGTACAGGTACAGAGTACCAGGATGTACAATCAACAACAAAAATTTTGGACATGTCCAATTAATAGAAACGCTCATAAAAATAGTTGCATTGTTTTGCCGTTCTTTTTTGGTGCCAAATATTTACCATCAAGGGCAAGTATTTAGCACAAAAAAGGAAAACAAAATTTTCAATGCAGCTATTTTTATGAGCGTTTCTATTTATTGGACATGTCTGAAATTTTCGTGGCCGACTGTAATAGGAGTTGGTGTTGGGCACAGGCTCGGTGCTCTGCACAGGAAATAGAGGTTGTTTCTGGGTCTTTTCTCAGAAATACTCTTCCTTTTTTGCCGCTGAGATAAGCGCCTTTCATTCTGTTGCGGTGAGCTTCGGCTCTAAAATGTAATATATATATATATATATATATATATATATATATATATATATATATATATATATATATATATATATATATCATTAATATATTCAATTTCTTCTGCACAAATTACCTATAGCTACGGCGATGAAGAAAAAATGTTGACAATACTCCAGTGAGTATTTAGCTTATGGTTTTATACATTCATCAGACAATATAACACAGCCATTGTGTCTTTTATGTATGGCTACACTTTATAATGATAGTATGCCACCAAGTAAACTTAAAATACATTTGGAGAATAAGCACAAGGACATAAAAGATGCTGAAAGTTTCACTTGATAGTGTAGTCAAGACAGTCAACATTATCAAGTCAAATCCACTTCAAAGCGTCTTTTCCGACAACTCTGTGCTACCAATGAAGAAGGGTTTGAGCGCTTACTTTTGCATACAGAGGTGCGATGGCTTTCTAAGGGCATTTGTCTGAATCGCTTCATTGCACTTTGGGATAGTGTTGTGTTATTTCTGGATGGTAAGCAGCTCGGAGTAAGAATCATTGCTGCCAAATGTGACATATTCTACCTTACAAATATATTTGAAAAGCTAAATATCTTGAACAAACAGCTACAATGTAAAAATGCAAATATTTCAACTTGCAAAGAGTCTATTTGTGCATTTATGGGGAAATTTGTGCTGTTCAAGACAAATATGGGGCGAAAATAGTTGATACATTTTCCAACCCTCCGCACTATTGAGAGTGAGCTGAAAGAAGATGATATTTTAGTATACATTGATCATTTGGAGAAATTGCATAGTGATATGGAAGTTAGGTTCAGAGATCTTCTACAACTGGACAATCCAGGTTGGGTAGTAGACCCATTTGGAATTAATGCAGCTAATGTTGATATCAGATTACAAGAAAGCCTCATTGAGTTACAGAGTGATCAAACTTCTCTGGCTAGATTTAAGCATGGTGTCAGCAACTTATGGACAAGTCATGAAATTGCTATGAAATACCCTTTGCTTTGGGACGAAGTAAAATTATATTTTATTGCTTTTCCTACTTCTTATGTGGTTGAATCGGGTTTTAGTAAAGTGTCACACCTCCTATCAAAAGCTCGCAGCCGCTTAGTAAGAGTAAGAAGAGGTGATCTTCGTCTGTCTCTAACAACTATAGACCCTGATATTGAAAAACTTGTGAAACTGCATGTTGCTCAAGGATTGCATTGAATGAATATAGAGTTGATGATATATTTATTTCATTTTGCTAAAGGATTTTATTTTTTGTAAGACTAATTATTTATTTTAAAAGAGTATTACATTTTTCTTAACCACTGTTTAATTTTTGCTATGTTTATAGTCCTATATATTTGACAAATATAATTGTACCTGAATACAAATAGCTGTTTTAATATCTTTTATCCTTTAAAGTAGAGTTAAACTTCATATTACCTACTGAAAATATTGATTATGGGCCACAGGAAAAAATAAGTTCCTAAGGGGGCCATAAGCCAAAATCGGTTGGGAATTATTGCTTTAGAGTACCGCCAATAAATATTTGTCGCCCCGCTTCTGCTCCCAAAGCTTCTACAGCGCCGGGAGTATTGCGTTGGCCCTTTTTGGAGCGCACTTAGTGTCACGCGGGGTGTGTTAAGGGCGAGATAGTTGCAATAGAGCACTCGGTACGGAACATGATGCGTCGTGCCTGGTTGGTTGACTGATCTTTAAGGACTCACTAAGCTCCTTGGTGCGCGATATCCGTGACGCTACAGTTGCCGCGAACCCCGGGGAGGACGAGATTATTTTCCGTGGGCGCAGCAGAGTCTTCAATGACTGGGTGACCAGACCAGCGTTTCGCTCTTCCTCACATCGACTACATGGCAGGAATCAGGGATGCCGAGGGGAACGTTGCGTGCCATTGTGCCGATACCCTTACCACGAACCTACCCCTCAATACCACAACGGCTTCAGGTCCCTTTCTGCCACCTACGAATCGGACACACTCGCGGGACGTACCGCCATTTGATGCAGGAGACCCTTGCGCCTTATTGCGGCGACTACGTTGTCCCCCAGACTGTTCGGCACATTCATGGTTGAGTTTCCCCCTCTGGGTGATCTTCGGGCACGTTAACTGTACCGGAACGTGCGGGTTCGCTACCCTTTTCCATTTGTACTGACGCTGGGTTGGTGCACACTGACCTGTGGACTATTTGACTTGTCGTAGGAGGCTGCCTGCCCCGTACTCCTTTTTAGTTGAGTCTTTGATGTTGGTAAGTGCTCCCGCGCCGGGGGGAGGCGGGCCTGCCCCCTTATGCTGGAGCGGATTTTGTTTTTGTTATTTTTTACCTTTGGTATTTGTTTATTTTCCATGGTTTTTTTGGAGGTGGGTGCCCTTTGTTTCTTTGTTGTTTTTTTTATTTAGCCTAGCATTAAGCTATAAGATAAGTACGACAATTTGTGCCTTTGTAGAATGTTGCTAGATTGGTGCAAAAAAAAAACAACCAGTACAGAGAACACACCGAGTAATCCTCAACTCCACTCCACTGCAACAATACAAACCCAATAAATTTTGCCTGGCACCAACATGCATCAGATGAAACCAAAGTCCAGAAAACATCACACACCTACTCATACACTGCCAAAACCTCACACAAGCACACACTACACACAAAGTCACTTCTCCCTATTAGGAACCTGTAGACTCATTCAAGGTGTCTGGTGGCCTTTCTAGGGGCTACCCACTTAAACAAGGAAGCCTTAATATGTTGCTTGCAGCGTATGGTAGTTGCCCCAGTGCCACCCACTTGGGACCCCATTCGCCCACTAATTACATATTTCAAGTTCCTTTTGCTCTCCATAAGATGACACAACTATTTATGACTGGCAGGTTCGATCCCGCACCCTCGTATTCCTCGTACGTGTATAGTCGCGGGCGCGCGAAAGGCGTCGAAAGCTTCTACTTCCACCTGGTTGTCAAGGACGAGGAGGACCGGGTGTTCAACGAGATGGCTTCCTTCGCAGCCTACGAACGGGTGAGTGCCCCGCTTGGCCCTGCAGTGCCAGCCATTGGAGGTCTCTCATTCCTATACCCTTTTGAGTTGGAGCCAGCACCTGAAGATTTATTGTCTCCACTCGTTTTGTACTGGTTTTACCATCAATTTGGCACCATATCCCAATAGGGACTTACTTTCATGTACATTGGCTCTAGCTGGCAAAATCCAACTCTGGAGGTGCTGCTATACGGGGCATCTGGGGGACAGACACCCCCCTCCCTTAGGGGACCCGCCTATCCTGTTTCTCCCAGCAATGGTCTAGATGGTGTTGCAATGGTAATGCCCTTGCTACCACTGAAACCTGGGGGATTGGCATACTCCCCTGGTCCCACTGTGCACCCTTGCAGCCTCAATTCTTGCTGAAGGACCTTTGGCTCTATATCTTCCATTATTTTCACTTCATCTACCTTTATACTTCTTTCTTTATAAATCTTCCCTTGCTTTCTGTGTTGCACCCCCATTGCTTTAAATTTTGAAGAAAAAAAAAGGTAACTTCCTTTTACACTTCAGCGATCATTTCATTAAAAGAAAATACAAGTCAATCCATTTGACAACTTGATGGTAAGAGGATGGCTGCATCCCTTAAAGTTGACTCTAGTTCCTCTCTCTTTTTCCCCCCGGTCCATCACTATGAACTAGCTTGAGTCTGCAAGGAAAGTCACCACCGTCTGTCGGGTTTCAACCTTTGGCGTGTTGTCATTAGGTGTGTTATTTTCTGTTAGATAGTTTCAGTTGTGCAGTGCAGTATGTGGATGTTCGGGCTAGCCCGGTGCCTCCCTCAGTCGCCAACGACTCTCACCGGTACGGTTCAGCAACTGGCAACCCAGACACCGGCTAGCTCGTTGCTTGAATCCCAGGCTTTTCTCATGCAACTTCAATTCCTTCTGGGAACTTCAGCTTTAGCCCCAGTTTCGCCGACGTCCCCCTTCGAAAGAGCCGCCGTCACAAGGTTTCAAATTCCTCCTCCTAACAATATCGAATCACCAACGAACTACGAACTCATTACTGGAAAATTAAGACGGGAACTAAACTCTCCCAGATTTAAGAGGAGGGATCGAGAAGAAATACATACAGCCGCTGCTCGACATTTATTGCTTCAGAGACTTCTTGCCACTAGAAGAACTAAGTTCCCCAAAAGCACGGATTAAGCTTTATTAAAATTAAAGTTTGCTGGTTTCAGATATAACATAGCATGTTATTGGCTAACTTGCCAGGCCAAAAGTAAGCCAAAAGTTGAAGGAAATACTGAAAGTGGTTCAGAAAAACTTAAATTTAAAGGTTGCTGGTTTCGGTCCTCCTATCAAGCTATGTTGCTTCTCCGGCCGACGTCAACCAGGGCAAGCCCCAACTCCCCACCGAGATACCCAGTCACGGTGGTAACCTCCCTTAGTAAATAGTGTCAGCTTAAAAAGAATTTGAACTACCGACCCAGCGATTGCCGGGCAAGCACGCTAACCTCTATACTAGCCGGGAGGATAGTCTAGTGGTAGTATTGCAATTAAATAAGATTGCGACCTTAAGATTTTGTATGTTAAGAAAAGTCTCGGGGATGAACAAAGTTAGTTGATGGTACATGATTGAGTTTGCGGGTATGCCAGGGTGTATGCCTGTTCCCACATGAGTGTATATCAGTGATCATGAGTGAGATCATTGTGAATGGACAGTTTGTAAGAGTTGTTTGATTTGTTGAGGAGAAAGTAGAGTAAGGAATGATTTGGTATGCGGTAGTCATGTAATGAAGAGAATATATGAGAATGAGTGTAATGCTATGCTACGGGTGGGGAGAGAGTGTAAAGGTGGATCGACCGTGTAAAAAGTGTTGAGCTTGGGATGTGTGCAGGCTGAGCCTCGATTGGATGAGATGGCACAGCAAATAGGCCCCATTACTATAAGAGGCCAATTTGGCCTACAAAAAAATGTTAGGTAGAGTTTTAGTGGCATTGATGTTCACCCACCCCACATTTTGTGAAGGCCATTCTTCCCCCTACCCTCTAGTAAAAAATCTTTTGTCCCAGAGTAAATGTACCATGTTGGATTGAACTTTGCAGCATCATGGATCACTAGTTTGACCACCTGAATTTTTCCTTCTTTCTCCTTACCATATGACTGGGCGTCTTGTGCCCCATTAGCCCCAAGATAGAAAATATGAGTCCCTCCCCAATCAAAAGTGTAATTTAAAGCATTCATACAATTAGTGTATAAGAGAGCGCAGGTTCTTTTTAGGGGGGTGGGTTCAGCTCTTTGGTGGTGGATGGGTGGGTAAGCATGCCACTACCACCATACCGTTAGGTGTGTATTCTATAAGTAGATTAAATGTGACTACCCTTGCGCAAAATGGGCATAGCTGCCAATTTCACACATCAAACACTAGGGGATTTGGCAGGGTTACACCTCCCCAAGCCTGATCCCAAGTCATTGAATCTATTTATGATATACTGAAAAATCGAGACCCACCCCATTGTTGGTGCCATTTTACTCATGGATGCACACCCTGTTTAATTGATTTCTACCACACACCGCAGATGGTGTGGTGATGGTAATCTTACTTCCCATTATAGGGGAAGCAATGTTGTGTTAATTGAAGTATGGTAGCCTTTTGTTGAGAGCAGTTGTCCCTTGTCATTTTGGCACCAGGCTTTAGTGCTCTGCCACCATTACACTCTGATCATTTTCATTTCTTCCATTTTCTCCATTCACTCCTTACCTATTTGCTTCGTTCAAACGAGCCCAAATGGCTCATTTCACGTTTGTCCCATGTTTTCTTACATAGGTGTTGTTGACTCAATGCGGGAACGTGGATGAAGGAACTGACACTGAAGTTACAGCTCAGGAAGCAGATACCTTCGCACCACCCTACGTCACATCGGCAGGAGCGTCGGTCTCCATGGCTACGGCTATCGCTCTGCTCAACAAGTAAGATAACAGCCTTTGTTCTTTGGGAGATTGGTTTTGGGGACTGTTTTTAAGTGTAATCAATAATTGAATCTAGTGGGACTGGGTAACTCGCGATGTAGATTGAACATGTGATGGTAGACTTGTTATCCGGTGTGTGACTAGCCTTGCCGATCCACATCTGAATTGGTGAGAAATGGGGTCATGTATGCGCTTAGTCATATACTTTTGGCTTTAGTTGGAACTTCTTTACCGACTTGGGTCACATCAGGGGTTTTGCCTATGTTGTGGGGTAGAGGTCACTGGGTCTCTATTTCTGGTTCCTAACCTCTTATTCACAGGAAGTCGTGATGAACTAGTTTAAAATATCCACTTGTGGCATCTTTGCCCATTTCATTTGATGCCCTAACCTAGCCATTTACCACAAGAGAACCTGCCTTTGTTGCGATTCGAGAGCAAGATTTAAGATAATTGGGTAGCACTCCAATTACTCCTTTCTGGCTACCCGACCTTTTTCACAATATGTCCAAATATCGCCCTATCTTGAACACCATGGTTTCCGAAAAGACCAGAAACCATGACCCCCTGTACTGACCTGACATAGTACTTACTCGACAGCTGCTACAAACACGCACACTTCTCACTGCCATAGACAAAGAAAGCCTTCGACACCACCATAACACTTACGCCCCAAAATTTCATGAACATTACACTCGCCAACAATAACAACAAATGGCTAACAACCTTAATCTTGGGTAGTCAAGGTGAAGTGACAGAGAATACCTCACAATGTCTTCACCCGGGGCGACATACTCTCGCCCCTACTTTACAACTTATTCACACATGGCATCTTAATCATTGCACATCTCCCGCCAGTTTGTTCAGGAAGCAGAGCAGTCCAACAATGCATAAACACTTTGGAACACTGGCTCACACATGTCAACTTCAGCCCCAAAATCTACCATGACACTCTTCCCACCAGACTATACCAAGAATCCTTCCCCATCCAAGTCACACTAAACGGCCAAAACCTTCCAGTAAACAAAACTGCCCCTCTCCTAGGAATCAAACTAAACACCCATAGGACATTTAAAACTCATACTACTAACATCACTAACAAAGCCATAAGGAAAACCTATATCCGCAAAACTCTCAAACAGCACATTCAGACAATAGAACTTTCACCACACAATACAAGCAAATCACACCCACCACCTTCCTCTACTCACCTAACCTTCGTCAAATCTCATCCAAATAAACTCCAAACCACTCAGAATCGTGCATTCAGTAATCACTGGATGCACTCAAACCACACTGCCCCCCTCCCCACACACACACACTTACACACTCAAACAAAAATACTCCCACTCAATGTTCATTTGGACATGATTGGAACCCAACGCCTCAGTAGAGCACCTAATACATACCATCCCAATCCCCACCTTCACATGAAAAAAAAGTTCTACAACACCTGTTCTGCAACCTAATAAAATACATCCACAGCATCCTCTCCGAAAGACACCTGGGTATTCTACCACCAAACAATATTCCAAATCACCCCTCCTCCCAATAAACCAATTAGAGAAATCACTACACCAGACACACAGTCACTCTGTGCATTGATTGGAGTAATGTGGAATGACTTGACTCAGGTCAGGTCATTCCACATTACTACAAACACACAATAATCCTCGCTCCAGCGCCAGCATCCACAACATCTCCGATCTCAATGACCTCTCCTGGGGACGTTTTGGCCTACCTAGTTACTTCCTACCTTGCAGAGGTGGGGGGGGGGGGGCTGAAAAGGTAGTCCTTTATATTACTGCAAAATTCATGAAAGAATGGGTTAGGTTTAACCCCCTCCCCTCTAATTTCAGCTGCAATACCATTGAGGGCATCAATCACCCGCAGAAAGCTTTTATCGAGATCTCAAAGAAAGAAGTGAAGATAAAGGAAGTGGAAGATATAAAGTTAAAAACAAAAATGTTGGAATGCGATCAGTCAAAAATAATTTCCTGGTGGTTTTACCACTGATCATGAGGTGTTTGGGACCTACTGTTTAGCCTTGGGATCCGACCCCTAGGTATCTACAGGAGATACCACCTGCCATGTACGTGCCCTGAATTGCCACTCCATCCAGTTACCGCATCCATTGGCTTAACTTAACTGCAATAGAACCAGTGTTTCCACACGACTATTCCAAAATATTAAAAACACACTCACACAGCTTAAGGCCTACCAATGTTATAAGCATCCCGCCTTGAACTCGCCACGTTCAAGGCAGCCTTGAGGCCGTCTAGAGACTGTCGGTTTCCGAAACCTATTCGAGGGCATTGAAAATTTAGTCGGATTTGTTTTTCCTGTCCCCCAAAATTCGCGCACGTGAGTGCTCATTTAGCTGCTTTCTCTCACTTACATGTGTAGTTTCTGGTTTCCCCACTGGTGAATACCCTCTGTAGACTACCTCACTGGATACCTGGAGAGGCAGTACATTATTCTGACCCCGGTTTCCCATCTGCGTTCTCTGGCATACCTTCCATTTCCACTGGTGCGGTAGTACACCATTCCTGCCCAACTGTTTGCAGGACCTGGCGCTTTACCTTTTCCACTATTTGCGATGTTTTTTTTTTTACATTCACCACTTTACTTTCATCTCTCTTTACTGGCTTCTGACCTGCAAGGGCATAGCGTGGGGTGGTTACGCCCTTGCTGCAACTGAAACTTAGAGACTGGCACACCCTTCCATTTCCATCGCTAAAGTTATTTTCCTTCAAGGGGAACTCCAGGGAAGGATAGATCCCTTGCACAATCGGGGGGGAGGGCAGGCACGTCTGGCCTTGAAACCCCCTCGGAGGGGAGGGGGGTAATAATCAAAACAGGGTGAGCGGAGCCTCGGGGCTCTTAGTGCTCCTGATAGAATGACTGGAGGGAGCTTCGCGCCCGCCACCTTCAATCGGTTCTTAGTTGTTCACGCGACTGATGGAAAAAGATTGTCTCAAGGAGATGCCCCATCAGCATCAGAGCCTATCTTTCTTTCTCGGTAGGGAGCCACGTGTGACCCAATAGTAATAGGCTAACTCAATGTATCGTGCCAAACTGAGCGGTCTCTGACACTCAACCCTCCACTTGTGCTGGTTACACCACACCCTAGCATGAATTATTCCAGGGAACTAGGCTCGTAAAGTCTACACCCACCAAACGGAGTGTAGCATCAGAGCGAGATTCGACTCTCTCACCACTGTCTGAGGCGTACGAGTTGCTTCAGGAAGTCGGGCACCTCTTAATGACAGGGAATCCGGGCCTATTAGCACTAGAAGAGATGGACCCACATAAAAATGTGTTTAATGTTACTCTCTTTGCTTTGAGCATCAAGAGTATCACTTAGGTGCTGCCGGAAGATGTTCTCGCTTCGCTCTACATAGACGACTTTTCTATCTCTTTTGTTGTATCTCAGATACCAAGTCTTTGAGTCAATTCCAAAGGTAATTGAATCGCATCTCTAGCCATGACTAAGGTGGCGCACTTTGTATCCATCAACGATTTTACCCCGAATCACACTTGTCCTTAAACAGAGCTCACCTGGATCTGGTAGAGTTGCACCGTTTCCTTGGTCTTTTTTTTGAGCGACGCCTCACTTAAGAAGCCCATATCCGCAGCCTTAGGGTCTCTCTTCCCCTTGTCATAGACATTCTCTGTTCAGTGGTGTTCAGCACTTGGGGTGCTGCTACTTTGTTCGCTCCCAGCTAGACCGGATGTGAGTTCGTGTGTGCTGCCAAGGATGAATTGCGGAAGGTGGACTCAATCCACCATACTAGTCTCTGCTTGGCTAACGGTGCCTTCCGCATTCCCTGTATCCAGAGCCTCCTTGTCAACGCAGGTCTGATCCCACTCGAGCCGCGACATGCACAGTGCATGATTCGCTTGAACGCTCTAAGTTGTCATCTCCTCCAGTCGCCACTAGCTTTCACTTCGTCTGCGGATGATCTCAGTGGTGCCTTTGATGAAGAGACTCGAATCATACCCTAAGCTCTGCATTTAGGGTAATGAAACTCTGTCGCTGTAACTCTCGCTTAGTGCCTGTAGAATGTTGGAACCTCGCCATTCTCTCATCCGCGAGGCCTCCGCGGTTGCAGCTTGGGAAAATGTGTATATTGTATTCTGCTGAGTTCCTGGACAAGTGGAGGTTGCGGGAAATGAGCGTGCTGAATAAGAAGCCAGGCTCTGCTCAGTCCTAAACAAGCGTTATTGTGCCACTACTCTTTTCCTCGTCCTATCCTCCAATGCTCCGATGATACCAGGTTATTTATTTTTCATCTCCAGATCACAATGACGCTCCCCCGAACCTTTCTGCGTTGAATGTCTGGGGCAACTGCTTGTGCCCGGGGGCGGGTTTGTGCATTCGTGACTCTAGGGGTCGAGTTTATTTAATTTGTTGGTTGCACCCTCAGGTCGGGGGGAGCTGACTTCTGTCCAGTGTCTTAGCATGCATTTCTAGTTTGTGATTGCGGTGGCCGTGCCCTTGTTGGTGGCTGCCTGATGACCTCGTAAAGAGGGTAAAAATAAAGTTTCTCATCTAATTGGTTTCTCTTGAAGGTACTGCGCCAAGTTACCGAGTGACACCTTCACGAGACTGACGGCGATGTGGTCCATAGATTCTGAGCTCCGTTCTGACGGGGAAGCCGAGCCCCAGGAGATGTTTCAGTGCACCATCTTGCTCCCGATTAACTCTCCGCTCAAGGGCTTCACCAAAGTGAGTTTCCCTTTGCATCTCTGCCCTACCTCTAGCATGAGTGCTGTGGGTTCGAATTCTCTCATCCTTTGTGTGTAGGGAGGGAGTCTTAACCTTCCTTTGGCGGGTGTTTTCTTTTGCCTTTGTATGTACTGACCAATAGAAAAGACAGAGGCAACACCAAAAATACCCAGGTGGACAAAAACTGAAGTAGAAAACTTAATTTGCCCTAAAAATCCCCCTGCAAAGAAGTTTACTTTGGTACTTTTGATTGTTTTTCATCTTTGTACAAGCTTGTTCTTGGACCCCCCCTTCCCCTTTCCCTCCTACTGTAGGGCTGTTGCTTGCTGTCGTGATGCCTAGAAACCTGGGGTCTCGATTTCACCGCCCGGAAAATGTACCTACCCTACACTTTTATTTCACCACTTCAACCTTATTTTTTTTTAAGTGCCCCTCCCCCCCCCCTCCTCCATTAAAGCAGCCTCCTTTTGAAGGGATGTTGGATGAAGAAGAAGTCCTTAGCCAAAATGTCTGCTGCCTTTGCTTGTTGTAAGAAACTGCACCAGATCGGGGAACTAAACGACAATTTGCTGCCCGTTGGCAAGGAGAACATGCAGCTGGATGCTCATCTGTGCCCCCCGCTGCCTGATGATGAGGTTACGGAGGGCATGCCGCGCCCCGGATCCACCAAAAGGCGCCAGTACTACTACAAGAAGGTATTGCCTCATTCCTTTAATTCTCTCGCCTCCGGGTCGGTGTTATTGTGGATAGCCAAGAGTGTAGGCAGAGCCTCTGGGTCTAATAGGGGGGGTGCTGCTGCTGCTTAATTTTGTATAGTAATAGATATTTCAGGATTGGGTGGGGGGTGCAGAATAGGGAGATTGGGTACTATGATGCAGGTCAGGGCTGGTTTATTTGGCTTCAGAATAGGTATGATGTTTAGCAGATTTCTACGCATTTTGGAATACTTATGGGAGATTCGGTTGCTGATCTTTGAAATTATATAAGCTTGTTGCCTTTCTGGTTAAGTTGACTGTTTGCATTCCTATAGATTTTTTCTTATATGTCTTGTTCACCGCTGTCTTAGTTGATAAGTTACCTAATAGTTTTCTAGTATGTTTGTGATGTCTGTTTTGAGGTTTAATGTGACTAGGAAGGTTTGCCAGTGTCGTCGCTCTTGTTGCTGGTTGGATGATTAGATGTTTCATGTTAGGTTTTTCTTGTCTGTTGTTAGTGGAAGTTTTTTTTTTGTGTTATCTTTCTCGTCGAGATGTGTTTATTTTTGGTTGTTGGTAGAATGTTGATAAGAGTGCATGCAGCCATTCTTATGTCACAACTGTGTGACTGAGAAGTGTTGGAGGTTTTGTTGAGTATGGTTGATGAAAAGTTCACATTTATCCCTGTGTAGTTAGTGTAAATGCGTGGGGTTGGTAGAGGTATGCGTTTCTCAAGGGCTATTTGTATCATAATTAGAAGGTGGTCAGAGGATTATGCTAGTGCAGGTTAATTTTGGTAGCTAGGTGAGGTGATTAGAAGGAGGTGTCAGAGGAGTAGGGGTTGAAGGGTTGTTCAGTATGAATAGGTAGTTGGCATTCTATGAGACTGCAGGCTCTTGTCTCTCTTTCCTTCCTGGGATTTTCGCCTGGCGAGGTCGTGAACATTGAAGTTATGCGCAAAGAGGGGGTTATTTTGTGTGGAAGGTGGTTGTCGTGTTATGCGGCCGAGTACGTTTGTACGTTTGCTCCGTACATTGGTAACTCCATTCCACTTTTCTCTAAGTGCTTTATTTTACTCTTTTTTTTTTAACCAGGGAAGATTCGTAATATATATCTATTGTCATTTGCAGCGTTTTGAGGATTTAATTAAACAATTATGGCAAATATATACTTTTAATTACATTACAAAAATGAAATATTAAAACTAAATTTACTAATGCTATCATAAGAGGATCTAAATAAAAATTACTACCAATGAGTACTACGAGATGGTTGACACAAATATTCACTTTAGCAAGGAATGGTAACTAACGAACATGAATAAGTTTTGGATTCCTTTTACCCTTAATTAAGAGGGAGTCTGGAGTTGGATGACCTTGACCGAGAACCTCTTTGATTCGATGTTTCGAGACTTGTTTGACTCGCGATTTTCTCGCGTTCGTGAGACTGGCTAAAAAAAACTCCTCAGCTGATCGTCTCTGGGCGAAGGAGACGCTTGGCGAGTCGATTCGAGAAAAACAGCTGATGCTTATCTCGAGTTAGGTGGGGAGCGCGTGGCGATGCTTCTTGACTTGAACATATAAGCGAGGGGTGTGTGGATGTACAGGTTATTCTAATCCCTGTGTTACACTTGTGGGCTTCTCGATGATGAGACTTGACCAAGAGGTGAATCTTTTCTCAAGTGGAACTTCACATTGGTATTCCTCAATGGTGAGGAATATCTCTGTTTTTATTCAGAAAACTGAGATATGGGGTTTCTCTGAACGAGATTGGTATGAGAGTCGTTCTCGATACCACTGGTCTACTCTTCAATGTGACCAAAGGAATGGCCTCAGGAAGAAAAATCCCGCTCGGTTCCACTGTCTTCTTGATTCCCGATTTTCCTCCCGGACTTGTCTTCTTTTCTCGATTGCTACTCTGATTATCCTTACATTTCTCCAGATCGAACTATATATACGTTGATTATCCCCTAGGGGGAGGGGAGATTAGGGCCCACCTTTAAGCTTTTATCCTAGGGCATAAAACCCTTTTGGTTTATGTATGGAGAAGTGGAATTTCGTCTATTTGGTAAAAATAGACATAAACAATCGGAGGGGACAGTAAGCCTGTTCATTGATTTTTATTCTAAAGGCTATCCCACCCTCCTATGTTTATAGTAACGGACTACGAAATCTGCTGATTCATCCTTCTTTGCCAGTGACCTCAAGGATCTTTGGGGTAGAGGGGGAAAAGGGGAGGGGGGGGTAATGTATCTGACCATATGGAACGTAACCGTTGACGCTGTATAAACAAACTAGCGAATGTTTGTCCTTGTGATATTTATTTCACCACAGTGGTCAAATGTTTAGTGGATATGGATGCATGAAAGTGTAATCAGTTTTGCTAATGCATGCTCGGATGGTTTGTATTTCAATCAGGTTATGGTGTGGAATGCAGGCTGTGGTGGTTCTTCTGGTATTAATGAAGGGGATGTCATCTCTGATGTATGTAATTAGGTTTCCACCTCCGTTGTTGCTCTGCCTGATTTGCCTTTAGTTGAGAGTTGTGATTCCTGGGTGAAGCCTAGATGTATGTTGTGGTTGGTTGGGAATTCCTTGAGTTCCATTTGTTTGTTACCTATACCGTTGATCTTTAGTTGTATGTTTTGGGTCTCCTGGGGTGTTGGTAAGGAGGTGTGGGGAGTTGGAGTAGGTTGTCAGTTTGGACTGCAGGGAAAACTGGAAAGAGGGGGATATTGAGCATTACTAGGTGTGTAAATAGTGGAGTTGTGATGTAAGGGAGTAGGTTAATGGGATGTCATGTGGGTGGTTACTGTACAGAAATCCAGCAGCATCTACAGGCTGCACACTGGAGGATTGCAGCTTGGCCTCCTCTACAGGGTGGTTGTAGCCTGTGTTCGCTTTTTGTTTTCTCCCCAGAATTTCAGTGTTGGGCAATAATGGAGGGCCCATCCGGACCAGTGTCTGTCTGGCCGCGCCCCTGAGGTGCACCTCGGAGGAAGGAGAAAGGGATGTAGTTGTCCTGGGGGAACATTGTGTTCATTTTGATGGGGTTCACTCGGCGTTTGGATGTCCCGAGCGTCTTTTCGACCTGAAGATATCCCGCTCTCTCCGCTCTCTGCCATGCTCTTCCTTTACAATTCAGTTTCATTCAGGTCTCCCATCCCCCCACTCATCATTGTATTTTCTCTTTCCAGTTCTAGTTTCGACAGAATAGTTCCTACGAAGTTAAGGCGGGACATACTTCCGATTCCTAAAATGATCGAACCCATTTTTTATCAAGAAGGTTTTCCCCCGTTTCCGACTCTTTCTTATAATCTAAATGCAAGGGTCAGGACCTGTACATTGAAAGCCTTTGGGATCAAAGGTGTACAAATAACACTGATCCTCGAAATTAAGAAATGGAGAAACCTCTTGTTGATCTTCTGCAGGAAAGTCTCTTAAAGAGAAATTGGGATGGGTTTTACCACTGTTCTGCACTCATTAATTTCTCAATGGGGACCTACTGATTATTGAGGGATCCGAAGCACAGGCATCTACAGTATGGCGTCCATTCGGTGACTAACCACCCCCAATGTGGCTTAGCTTTACTGTAATCGGAAGCGGTGTTCCCGGCCGGCTAAGGCAAATGAGGTACGAGGGGCGGTCAATAAGTTTTGCGAATCGGTAGGGCAAAACAGAGGAAAGGGGGTGGCTGTTTGTGGGGTGTTAGAACAAGTTATGACAAGTCAGGACCTACAGCCACACGCTTCTACCTCGTCTATTTAAGAAGCAGTAGCTGATCGCAGATCGTCAGTCACAAATTTTTCAACAATGGAGAAGGTTGAGTACCGCGCAGTGATATAATATTTGACCAAGGAAGGCAAGAATGCAAAAGAGATCCATGAAGGCATGGTTGCAGTGTACACCGACACCGCCCCTTCCTATTTAGCCATTGCTCGCTGGAATAGGGAGTTCCGCCATGGTCGTGAGTCCCTTGAAGATGACCCCCGTCAGACGTGACCAACGAGGACAATGTGGCCCGTGTAGAGAGGATGATCCTCGAAAATCGACGGGTGAAGGTCGAAGAAATCGAAGGAGAACTTAGAATATCACATGGAAATGTTATCAACATCACGCCCCAAGATCGACTTCAACGTCGTCAAAGTTCGGAGGAACTGCTGCTCATATACAACCAAGACCCGGCGGGATTCGAGTCACGCATAGTGACAGGTGATGAAACGTGGGTCCATCACTGGGATCCCCTTTCGACTACTTTTTATTCCGTCAGCTCAGGGCTGCACTGCGTGGATGCCGGTTTGGGGACGATGAAGATGTCCAGGAGTGGATTGAACAGCAGTCGGGAGATTTCTGGTTGTCGGGAATTTGAAGCCTCAAGGACAAGTGGCGCAAGTGTATTGAAGTCGAGGGTAGTTATATTGAAAAATAATAAAACACTTTTCCTCATATCTCGTTTCCTTATATCCGAATTGCAAAACTTATTGACCGCCCCTAGTATGTTTGGTTTCTTGTTTTCTTTTTAAAAAGTTTGGCGCGATCCCATTTAATTTTGAATCTATTTTTAGGTGGCTGAGTGCCTTGTTGGGGAGGAGCCCAGCCCTTCTCTCAACTTGTGGGTCTACAAGCTGGACATGGTGCTGTCGTGCCCAATACCAGATGAGCAAAACACAAGAGGCAGGAAGATCTATCGCCCTGAAACTTCCTCCAGATCCCTTGGGCTGGTCGCCACCAAGCCAATTCCTCAGGTACTCATAAAATTTTAACCAGTAAATGTGTTTCCCTAGATGTACTTCCTAGGTTCTGTTGATCCAGGCAGTTTGAAACATGGCATCCTGTATCTTAGATTGTTTTAGATATTTTTATCTATTATCTACTGTTTACTGTGTGTAAGTGTTTCCTTTTTGTATCCAAGTACACCATCCAATATCTGGGCGTTGGAATGCGCCATTGCCATAGGATTCTAGAAAAGAATAAAAGGTTTGATGAAGAGTTGGATGGAGATAGGAAATAATTGAGTTTTAAAAAAGTGAAACACAGAATTGGTCACCTATATGCTGGCTGAGGCCTGAGATTTCCTGAGATTATTATAACAGCAAGAGCCTGACCCAGTTTCTGCATCTATTGCACGCATGATACATTCACATTTTAGTTACCTATCCACACCTGATTAATCGGTAGCCATACTCCAATCTTATTTACATGCAACCCATCCTGAGGACCACTAGGATTCTCGGAGGGATAATTATTTATGTGTCGCATCCAATCAAAATCACAATAGGGGATGGGCAATGGTAGAATTGCTATGGGTGGATATTTGAGTTGCTAAATCTCAGGAAGTAAGGATAGGAGCCTTATATAGACCTGAACCAGACCATTGAGGGTAATAAAGTTATGATAAGAGGAAATAAACTGGGAATGCATTTGGAAAACTGTTATTCAGAAAGGATTGGGAAATTTTTATATGTAAGGCTATAGTTAATCAAAGATTTATTGAATGTTTTCAGGATAACATCCTTAAGGGGATAGTAAATTAGCCAACTTATGGAAGCAATATAGTGGACATGGTCTTATCCAATCAGGAAATTTTTAGTTGGGGAAGCAGTAGTGACCATTAGATAGTTTCTTTTACTCAAAGGAATAAGATAAGCATTGTTAGGAATAATGTAAAAATTACAAGTTTCCACAATGGTAATTATGACAGATCGAATTCACTATGAGCAAAAATTCAGAGCTAGGACTGCTTATAAGATGTGGGACACTTTCCAGCAATTATTACATATTGCGCAACATCAATGTATTCCATAAAAGTTGCCTAGCAAAAAAACAAAACAGGAGACCATCATGGTGGGATAAAGAAATAGCTAACTTAATTAGGAAAAAGAGGGGCTTTCTAAAAATTATAAGATCAGAAGAAAATACCATACATAACCTAAATTGTTATGGAAAGGTTAAAAATATCTTAGGATGATCAAAAAGAGTAAAAAAGCTGTCTGAAATCAAGTTTGCACAGTATAGTAATCAGCGCCAGAGAAAGTTTTTTCCTCATTCTAAAATAAATAATATGGCAAATCAACTTATGATAGCGCCTCGTAAAGTGGAGGGGAACAAAAGAAAAGTATGAGGAAGTGGTTCGTCCTCCTTAAGCTTTTTATATCAGTGTTTACTAAAGGAAATCGAGTCAGTTTTAATCCTAATAGTGATAGGTCACAAGGAAATGTTTTAAGAGATTATTAATGTTAATAAGGAAAGTATTTAGGGTACTTATCTTAGATCTTAAAGGTATTGGTCCTGATATTCTTTCTAGGATTCGCAAGGATTGAGTGGGAAGTGACTTGCTCTTGATAAGATATTTGTTTGGTCTTCCTAGTTTTGGGTGAATACTAAATGCCTGGAAAAGAGCTAATGTACTTCCAATCTCTAAAAAGGGAAGGAAAGAAATCTTAATAACTATAGGCTAGTAAGTCTAACACCAAATTTTGAAAAAGCTCAATAAAACCCGGGTTTTATTCTGGGTTTTTTCAAATCTCTAGTTTTTCAAAAAACAAATGCTACAAGCATTAGAATAACATAGAATATTAATATATAATATTAATAATTACTTAGTTTAATAATTCTATTATTGTAAGAACAGATCACTGATCGAGAATTGTGGGTACCCATGATAGCCATAACCTGTAGAAGGAGAGATGAATTATTATGAGTCAGTATCAGAGAAATATCCTTAATTAGGTACATATTTGTTGAAATTATAAACATAAATATGAATTTTGAATAAAATAATCATAAGTAGCATTCATTTCTTGAAAAAAATAAGCCCCCCCAAAAACGGTAATAAAACCCGGGGGTTTTGATTTGCCAACCCTGAACATCAATAGTAGGTGAATTACTTGAAGGTAGTTTAAAAAAGGGATAAAGGAGTATTTAGATAGTAGTAGCTTGTTTAGTGATAGCATAGTTTCAGGTCAGTTAAATCATGCTTGATAAATCTGCAAAAAAATTCTAGATTGTCACAGGGCAATATGATAAAGGAAATCACATAAATATAGTTTACTTAGATTTTAGCAAGGCTTTCAATAAGCTCCCTCATTGAAGATGCCTAAATTGAGAGTGTATAGTATCTGTTAATCTTCTAAATTGGATGACAGAGTGGTTGAAGAATATAAAACAGAGGATAGTATAAAATAAATAGATGTTATTAATAGGTGGCAATGTACTGTGGTATCCATTTCCAAAGACAGATGACAGAAACTTGGTAAAACCTTGGAACCTCACCAAAAATACTACAATTTTGAAGTCTCCAATCACTTCCCAGCCATACTCCTTATAATTCAAAGCTTGTGGCAGGAGCTTGACACTGGTATAGTCCTCCGTGAGATATACTGAATGAGCCGAGGGAAGGCATGGATGCCTATTCTAGCTATGGAGAAGTACAGCTTTAATGTTTCTTCGGGATTTATGTGTAATTCCACTTGCATCAAACAGACTAGATACATCATTGCAGTACATTGCCCAGCTTGATAAGTAAAGAATCTTGAGAAATGTTTAGGAAGTTTCCTTTGGATTGTCACTTGCACATTTTCATCCATCAAATATCACTCCTTGAGCCTGGAAATCAAAATCTCAGCAATTGACTTTGACAAGTCATTGAGGTCTCTTTGGTTTGGATAGTATGGATTCCTCTTAACAGCCATAGCTCTGACACTCTTTTTGGGCTTACAAACAGCTTAAATACTTCGTGACATTTAACATTTTACCTTTCACACCAAACAATTTTCTTAACTTCCAAAGTTTTCTTGCAGCGTTCACAAGCAAAATGAGGTGCCCAGGGTTTGTCTCGATCCCCAACTGTCATGCCATAGTATGCTTTGTAAGCTTCCCATATTCTTATAGATGCTGTCATACCGAACCACTTTGCTCTTGTTTTGGTGAACTGTCCGCAGACAGCGGCTGGAGAATGATTGCAGCCTCTCTATGCCATTTCTCCCACTCACAACTCACCTATGAGTGTATCAGTCCTGAGTTGTACTCGTAGTGGATCTCCCTTTGCTTCTCTGTTGCCTTTCCCATTTTCTTTTATTCCTTCCTTCGCTACGTGGCCCCCTTTGTTATATACTCATTCATTCCCCCGCTTTTCAGATAAGCGGATTTCCTGTGTTCACTCGTTCTGGCGAAGTGATGGTGAAGGTGAAAGAGGTTCAATGTAGGATCCGGATCACAGAGGATGATTTAGAAGGATTAAAATGCTTCCACATCTTCACTTTTACCCACGTTCTGCGGTTGGAAAAGTATCCAATTCGGTTTCATCCTGCTAACGCCAAGACGACCTTCTTCATCGCCCCTCTTCTTGCAGGTAATGGGATCGCTAGAGTTTAGCGAAATGCCCCGGTGTAGAGGCATTTCAAAGTTGTTTGGTGAAGGACATGGCTGCGCACGCACCCGTCATTGATTGGTGAAGTCATGGCTGCTCATGCCCCCCGTCATTGGTGCCGATTAATAACAGAATGAACGCTCTCTCTCTCCGACCTCGGTAACTTCACCCGTCTTCTATTTGGCCTATGCACCTTTCACACTTGAACTTTTTCTTGTGAGACCAGTGTTTGTCGAAGAATGGTTTATGGTTCGAGATGGATGAATAAATAACTGGTTATCCTATAGTGTGGGACTTATGATGGTGAGCATTGAAATCCCGTCCCCATCTACACACACAAATAGCGATTTTCGATCGCCCTCTGAAAGGTGGATCAGCTCAGTCTGATAATTTGTTTGGTAGGAGTCAGGGTGGGTAGAATATAGAGGTTGTGAAGGCATATTCTGCTCGTTGATACATGTGCAGAAGCTCTGGATTTCCTGTGTGTGTGTGTGTGTGAAATGAGTAGCATCTCTCATGTGTGAGATTATACCTACGCCTGTTTGTCGCCACGAGGGGGGCGCCGCGCGTAGGCTGTTGCACCTGGAGAATCGGCGTGCCCTCCCTGCCCCACTATTCTCGAGACTACCTGGGCTTTATTCCTTCTAAACATTTTCATTTTAACTTCTTTTTTGTTACATTTCCTTTACAAGCCTTTTCTTGGCAGGTAGCTAATTTCGCAGGCTAGTCGCCGACCAGCTTTGGGCCGGGGATGTGGGTGAGAGTTCACTCCCTTGGTTTCTTACACGCCAGTATTCTCCCTGTCCCCTTCTCCTGCCCCCACACGTCCTTTCTTCTCTATCTTGTTTCTGCCCAAGTCACAGGGTCACATCCTGGCTAAGGCCGTTTGGCCCCCGAGCGGTAAATGGGTGCAGAGTGGTGCCTCACTGCTTCAAGCAGGGGTCTCCATTCCCGAGGGGGCTTAGCCTTCACCTCTCTTCGTAAAGGGGTTTGCCCTCTCCCACCTGGTTGAGGGAGTCTCCCCAAGCAACTGCAGGGTGGTCCTTCCTCCCATCACCTACTTCGCTCCCCCTAAGGAGCGTCTTCTCTAGCACAGAGGTGCCCCCGCCCCCTATCCTCAGGGGCCCCTCCACCACCGGAGGAGTTTCGTGCACACTCTAATAGAGACTTCTTGGCAGGAAGTACCCTCGATAGATAAGTGGAGAGACAGTGCATACCCTCAACCCCAATGCTTGCAGTTGCCCACCCTCCCTGTGCTCCAGTGCCTGCAGGAAGACCTGCAGCTGTTTACTTGGACTGCCTTGCTTATAGGTCTCTTTATCCGCAAAGGGGGGAACGGTGTAGCGGGGAAAATGTCCCCCCCCCCCGTTGCAACTAAAGACTAAAGGTAGACACCCCTTCCGGTTAGTGCCGGGGTAAGGCGATAAGAGATGATTACCCACTCCCCTATTCCTATTTTTTCTCATTACATACTCGTGTCTTCACCTCCCAACTTTTTATCTTACTAGGCAGAGAGGTTCTGGTAGCTGGCTGTACTTCCTGCCTCATTTGATCCTCGCCGAGTACCAAACTAGACTGGTTCTGGTAGCTGGCTACACTTCCTGTCTGGCGAAAACCCTGCTCCTCACATTAATGGGAGCTCCCTTTCCCCTGTATGATCGCTTCGATGAAAATGAGGCTACCACGCTCACCTGGTACCTCGAGAGGCAGCTCATCCTCCAGTGCAAATAGAGAAGGCCCTACTCACTGCATTGACCTCAACTCTTTGATGGGGTCCGGGAAAGCTGGTGCACTTTCCTTGGTGGCCGTCTATGCAACAGGATGGATGCTGAACACCAGCTACATCTCAAATCTGGAGGACAAACGTGAGGAGGAGTACAGTACATCCTCGCTGCCCGAGTGCTCGCAAGGAGGTCTTGACCTTATAGGGAACCTACTCTCCTGGTCAAGCTGGTGTGTCTCCAGTCACTTTATGCACCATGTCAGCAACAACTGTCCAATTATTTACCCCTTTCATTCGCTTTATCGGGTTTTGAAAAGTTGTTTTTTTTATCTTTCAAGAGGTTTACGTGTGAGATAGAAATGGTTACGTCAAACACACTTAAAGTTCTACTTTGGCACCAAGTGTCATCAAAACGTCTCTTCCATTGTGTGTTGAGATAGAAGTGAAAAGAATCGAGATCTCTGCCCTCCTGCTCGAAAGCCACAACAAGTCCGACATCGCCAAGCGGCTCAACGTCAGCCGATGACCGTACAGCAGAGAGGCTCAAGAACGTCGAAGATTTCAAAGATCGACCTTGTTCAAGCAAACTTCAAGTTGTCAATCGGTTGGCTGCGAGAACGGCCTTCGAAAGTGCTCTGAAGATCAAAATGACCACTTGCGAAGAAGAACATCTCGGTGTCCAGGGTGACAAGAGCCTGAATTGCGGAGAAAAGCCTCTGTTCACCAACCGTATGCGAGAACAACGTCGACAGCGCTGTCGTCGCCTCGAATTCTCATCACCAACAGAGCGATCGCGTGGTAAGCTTCGGCCAGGACGTCTCCAGGGTCCGCTACGTCTCCACGACCAAGCTCGCGGCCTCCCTGATGATGCTCGGCTTCGAATGCCGAGTTGCCGCCGGTGTGGTTCGTGACCGATTACAGGGACACATTGGCCAAGAAAATCCTACCTTGAGTGAGGAAGATCACGAAGAAGGCGGACTGAGTCTCAGCAGGACTGTGCCCCCGCCCACACAGCCACCTCAGTCGCCGGACCTTAATCCCACCGACTACAGCATGTGGGCGCGTGTCGAGGGCAAGACTTACAAGGTCCGCCACAGCAACGTCGACGAGCTCAAGTCCTCCGTCAAGCGCATGTGGGCAGCATAAGGAAGGACCTCGTCCTCAACGTGTGCGCTGCCTTCAAGTCTTGCCTGGAGCGCGTGCTCGCCATCAATGGCAGCCACATTGATTAATATTAAAATTTAAACACATATTTATATGTTACAACAACGTCTCTTAACTGCATCAAAACTGTGTCCTTTGTTGAGAGCGTCGTAACGAGTGTACTGCCTTCTTTCTTGGACCTTTCTGATCTCTCTGACCCGACGTCGGGTGTGGTGACACCGATTTCTGCTACTCCAACCTGCCTACCACGCCATGGGTAGGATATAGTCGCGGATCCCCAAGAAGTGGCAGTGAAGGCGTATACTGCCCATCCTACCGGTACTCCCGATGGTAGGAAAAGGACCCGACTAGCCCGATTGCCTCCGGTGGTCAAAGCAGGGTCGCCGTAAGGTGATGCAGTGAACTTTTAAAACAAAGCAGTTATCGATTATTTCGCCTTTGAAAAAAACTTGCTCAACCTTGTTGTTGGCTAGGCGAGTAACTCAACAGCACTCCTCTAAGTATTGGAGGGACTCCCCTCTCACCATTTTCCTTTACCACTTTTGCAGCTGTGTTGAATGCAACTCATGATGGGGCGAGGGTAAGTTATCGGTGCGTTTCTTGCTCGCTCTCTCTCAGCATTCCTTTTTCCCTACAACTATACACTCAGCCTAGGAGGGCATGCGGTTCATCTGGGTGCTGTGTTCGGTTCGTTAAACAGGATGCCCAGGTTGATTGCATGCCATCCTGTGATAACCTACCATCGGGATATGAGGATAATAAGTGATCACTCACTGCACTTGTTATTCAACCCGCCTAACTGAACTTCTCTTTATCACACACCTGCCCACCCCTTCCAAACTTGCTCTCTTATGCACAGAGGTTCTGGATGATCAGCGCACCTTCATCCTCTTATTGGCCCTTACTCGAGGGGCAGTGTATACCCCGAGGTGCCTACCTACTACGAAGGCTGAAAGCTTGTGCCGACTAAGGCAAATATTAGGAACAAGGTGTGCTGAGCCATTGACCCTTTCACTTCCTTCCAGTACGCATATGAGCTGACTACTTACCTTACCGAAGTGCCGCGCCCCTGCAGACGTTGACGACCATGCAATGCCACACGCTTCTGTCTCTTGTAATTTGTAGCATCTGTCCAGCTGTGTTTCCTTCTCCCACTCTCCTTACTATTCCATCCATATACTTCTCTCTTTGTCTGTCTCTCGCTCTTCTTCCTGTGATTCTTCCAGTTGCACTCAAATTTTCTATCTTTTCTCTTCGCATAACATGTCCCCAAAATCTCATTTGACTTTCAATTAAATTTTTCAGTAATTCCCTTCCAGTTCCTATTTGCCTTACTACCTCTTCATTTGATATTCTCTCCATCCACGAGATCTTCAAAATTATCTGCCAACACCACATCTCGAATGCCTCCAACTTTTTCTCTATTTGCTTATTGATCGTCGCAAGCTTCTGATCCATACAACTACACATACCAGACATAAGTTTTACGCTTCTTTTTCTTGTTTCTCTTGATAGATGTCTTTTACACACAAGATATTCCTCATCTTCTGAAATGCCTTCCTCGCCTCGCAGATTGTTCTCTTAATTTCCCCGTTACTTCTTCCGTAATATAACTTCCCAAGTAGCAAAGTCTTCTTACCTGCTTAATAGCTTTGTCATTTACTCTTACCATGCATCAAGGGACCTGTGCCTTTTTACTAAGTACCATAACTTCTGTTTTATCCGCATTTATTGACAGGCCTTTTTCTTCACTCCTTTCCTTTACCACTGTTAAAATGCCTTGAAGTTTTTCCTGGCTGTTAGCAATCAGTACCGTGTCATCAGCATACCTTATGTTGTTTATATTTTGGCCTCCCATGTTGAAACCTTCTCTCTCCTCAATTGATCTCATTATCATCTCGCTGTACAGGGAGAACATATCTGGAGAGAGAACGCACCCTTCTCTTACTCCTCTTCTTATATCATCCAATCACTCAAATCTGCCCCCACTCTTACTTCTGCCTTCTGATTCCAATATAGTTTGTGTATAATTCTCAAGTCTTTTCCGTTTACTGCCACGGCCTTCAAAACGTCAATGAGGTCTTCGTGTTTGACTCGATCGAATGCTTTTTCATAAAGCACAGGTACAAATCCTTCTGCATTTCAATACTTCTTTCACTTAACATCCATAGTATAAATATAGCATTTCTTGTTCCTTTTTCTTCTGTGTAGCCATATTGCTCTTCTGCTACTTCATTCCTTATCTTAGCTCTTATTCTCTCTAGAACGATCCTTAGGATTACTTTAATTGACTCGTTATGCTTATAGTTCTGTGTTTATTGCACTCTAGTATTCCCGACTTCTTTGGTATAGTTGAAAATATTGATTTGCACAAAATACTGTATATCTTATTCGCAGTGCTGATTATTTTTCTAAAAGTCATTCAAAGCACGCAACATTTCCACTGCTACTCTATCTTCTCCAATAGCATATACAGTCATTTCCACATTAAGCTCTAACTGATTCTTCGATATACTCTTTCGATCTATCAAGGACTTCTTTCTTTTCCATTGCTATTTCACCGTTTTTCTTCATTATTCTTTAGGGTCAAAGCTCAAAGACAAGTTTGCCTGAATGGTGGGCCAAGTATGTATTAATGATCGCATTATTTAATTTTCTCTTAATCTCTGAAGGTAATAATGGCAGGTCGTAGTATTATTATCTTACTCTGGACACGACCCAAGGAAGAAGTGAGTGACTGCAGGCGCACGTCAATCCGTCTCGAGGCAACTCTAGACAGCCATTCGAACGGCGAGAGCTACCCTCTCGCTATCTTTGGATCCGCCTTCGGGCAGCTCGACCTCAAAAGGAGTTGTCCCCTCTCCTTTCTCAGGGGTCCCTCCAACATACTTGTATTATTATTATTATGGCTATCCACTCAATGCTTTCTCCCCGTACTTTGTACCAGGAGGAGAGTTTCCACCTGTACAGAGTTTGGTTTGGTAGCCATGGGGTACCTTGGTGGACTACATGCCATCCTGTAATCACCCTAGCACCAGCGGTGTAATAAAAATAGGTAATCACCCACCGTACTTATTAGTGGACCAGATTATCTCTACTTCTCTTTATTACATCCCCTCCTTCCCCTTTGCACACTTGCTCTTCTACCCACAGAGGTTTTGGCTCCCCGGCGCACTTTCGTCCTCTTATGAGCCTTAGTCGAGGGCCGAAAGTGTGCTTGTTGGGGCAAGTATTAGGTATGAAGCATGCTGGGCCGTCGACTCTGCTCAACTTTCTCCACTATACATATAAGGTGGCTATGCTGGCACCATCCTTTATGGTCAAAGTTCCACTACACTTGTGCCTAAATGGCGGACCGGGTTGTGAAAGCCAATCATATTTTGGAATTTCGGATCAGATGGAGACTTTTCTCTTAACCTCCCCACTCATAGGGAGGCCATAGCATCTACTTTCCACGGGGTCCCCTTTTTTTAATCTATTCATGGCCGCAACTGTAAGCAAGAATAAGAAAGCACATGGAGATCCACCTTCAAATGCAGCCTCCTCCTTCCATAGGTGTCAGGGAAGATGGGGGAAATCGAGGCACCCATTTGACTATGGACTTGACTGTGACGGAGAGTAACGCAAATGGGATCTGTGATGCCTTGGGAAGGGGGATGGCCACATGGTGGTCCGCCCTGAGATGGACAGGGTCCCGAAGGTGACCCAGCCCCAGACGGTTGAATCTTTCATGGCGTCGAACACGAGTCTGTCTCTGTGCAAGCTTCTCCTCAGACACCTCGGATCCTCTGAGGACTCTGAAGGAGAGAATGGAGCTTCCCTCCTTGCTTGTGCCCCTCTGACAGCTAAGACCTCGGTCTCAGGGACGGAACTTGAAGCCGGTCCTTCCGGCAGTGGAGGGAGGCGGGTTCATTCCCCCACCCTCCTCTCCTAAAAAGAAAGAAGCAAGAGGAGAAATAAAGGTTCCTCTCATTATGCAGGGGCTCTGAGGGCGGGCAGGTATGGTGCCGTTTTGGAGAGCAACCAGACCAAGACCAAAGTCGCCAGTGCCCTGAGCAGAGCCTCGATTACGTCGGGCCCCTCATTGAGAGACTAGCCGGCGCTTTAGACTCGGCTGGTTCAAACGTCTTTTGGTTATTCGCGCTACTGATATCGGCATGTTGGCTAAGGGCAACATGATCCATCAGAGGAGAGCATTAGCTAGCTTGATTATTAGAGAGCCGAAGATAGCACCTTTCTCAGACTGCAGCCTTCTGTTGAATGCGTCAGATCCTTCTGAAGCGGCCAAGATTAGTGCACACCGGTGAGTGTGAAGCAGCACTCTATCATGAACTTAATAAAAGTAGTGGTTCACGCCCGGACTACACACGACCATGGATCGGTCAAGGCAGAACGTGTGTTGAGAAAACAGGGAGGGGCCTCAAGACCCCCCCCTCCTACACTCTTCGTCACGTTCGATAGTGACAGGCTCCGTGAGTCGGTCCGTGCTGGTTGGTATTGCTATTGCGTGAAAGCATTCGTACCATTGCTGTGTAGTTGCTACTACTGACACCGATTCGGGCTTCCGAATCGGGTTGCTCCAAGGCCGCACACGATAAGTCTAAATCGTGTAAGGCCGTGTGTCAATTGCAGAGAGGCTCATCCTGCGTGCCCGTTTCCCGTAAGGCGCAACGGCTGCGCGCCTTCACCGAGTCGTTAGGCTCACGGGAGGCAACACCACCTATGATGGTGATGAGGCTGTTTTCCGGGGTTATTCAAAGCTGCCCCAGAAAGGAGGACAACACTAAAGGACCTCTGGCACCTACGCTCACACCCAGGGCTAGGCTAGATGGCTCGGAAACGGTGGATCCTCCAAAGGACCGAATGCGCTTTTAGCGCATTGTCCGGCCAACAGCGGCCGCACTTCTGCCTCGTGGAAGCGTACGGCCTCTCTCTTCGGAGAGGTGCCCCGCATCTCCTCCGAGCTAGGCTTGATGCATATTCCCTTCACTGGAATTAAGAGGCAAACTGGGCGAAGCAGCGGAGGCTCGTCTTCTTCCCTTCCCCGTCAGCAATCTTTTTGCAGGAGACCATCCTGAGAGTGTACACCCAACTCACTCTCCCGGGGTATAAGGGATTCGTGACCCCACCTCCACGGGATGGGGGCCGGGCAGGAGGATGCGCGATTTGCACCATCATGTCTTTTCTTCTCTTCGCTTTAGATACCTCCTTTCAGGCAGTAGCTGTGCATCTCCACCAGGATAGGAGGTATACTGTTATTTCTGCGTACATTTCACCGCCAGCCGACTTCGACGCGGTGGACTTGCGCCGCCTCGTGGCGAGGCCCTTTCTACTGTTCGGAGATTTGGGGAGACTAGACTACTCAATCAATCCCAGAGGGTCGGGTCCTTTCCGACCTGAAGATTAGTTTCCTAAATGTGGATGAGTTTATGCATCACTGCCCGAGAACCGCCTCATTTACCTGTCTTGATCTTTCTTTCCTAGTGCTCTTTGGATGGCCAGCCTCATTTTGGTAGGAAGTAGTCGATGATCTCCCTGGTACTGATCACTTTTTCCTTCAAATATTATCAGGGTGTCTACTGCCCTTGAAATCCTTGAATTTATTTTTTGCCCTTGAAATCCTGGAAAACTCCTTGAATTTGCAAAAAAAGGTAGATGGTCCTTGAATTTAATAAATACATCATTAAGTGATTGTTCAAATGATTTTTCAAATTCACTATTTATATACTTTTTAATCTCTATTAGGAAAATAGTAATATTTAAGTTAATCTACTCACTAATGTGAGTGAACATATGTATGCTTTGCATGCATTGTATTTTATGATAGATAATGAAAGGCCTATACCTAGTTGCCACTACCCGGTTGGAAGTCTTTTGAAAAGAATTTTAGTTAGGTTAGGTTTCTTCAAACCTATGCTATTTATGCACCTTCAATTGGTTTGTTGCCGTGATGCTGACTACAACAGTTGTTTCCCAAACTACCTTCTATGAAAAATCCACCACCATACATTTCCTTACAGACCAAAGCCCAGGAGAGACGATTGACTGGGATTTTGTGAAACTGATTCAAGCGAGGAAAGACCACAAGCCGACCCCTCCGAGGGAGGAAGTGCGGCAGAATTTTAAGTTTCACCATTCCTTGTACCAAGACGCTGTTGTCATGCCCTGGTATCGAAATCAGGATCAGCCACAGGTAATTAATTGGTTGCCAAATTGAAATACAAATAAAGGCTTATGGTTCCCCAATAGAAAGCTCTCATATGGAATTTAACTTGCTACTTGCATTGTTTTACTCATCAATTCCTTCCTCTTTTCAGCATTTTTAACAAATACTTACCCCTTTAAATTCACTTCACCATGATGTTTTAGGTGCCACAGTTAGTTTTTCCCATTTTTTTAATAATTCCTTCTCCCTTTCAGTACTTTTATGTAGCCGAGATTTGCTCTCATTTACACCCACAAAGTGACTTCCCTGACACTGGTTTTGAATCCTTCGAGAAATACTATTTGACCAAATATGGCCTGCAGATCTGCAACCTGCAGCAGCCGCTTCTGGATGTAGACCACACATCTGGGAGGCTGAATTTGCTTACCCCAAGACACGTGAACAGGTGAGACGCCTTGACCTGGTCTGATATTGTGTGACCTTCCTCTGTTCATCGTTTGATCCTCACAGCCTGAATAGAAACTAGGAAAGCCCTGTCACTGTTTTGAATTGAACTCTCTGACAGTACAGGGCAAATTGTGCTTGCTCCTCGTTCCCTCTCAGCATTCCTTTTTCACTACGCCTATCTCCTCAACCCGCTGCCTAGGCTGAAAGACCTGACCAGCGACCTCTGTGCTGTGTCAGAAGAGAGGCTTCGGAACCTCTATAAACGATGCCCGCGGGTTGCAAAAGACCAGGTTTTGAGGAAAACTTGACATTGTGGCAGCCAAATTTAGACTTTCTGCTGACATACTGCCTGCCTCTCGAGTAGAGTCGCCTGAGTGTTTGACGGGAGGATAATGAAGGGTAATCTAATTATTACTTTATATATACAAAATAACTCCAGTAAATACCGACTCAAAATGACAACCCCAACCAATTGTGAGTATGATATATATACACATGGAAACCCAAAATATGTACAGCCTTACAAAATATTGCCATCGTAGAAATATAGATCACACACGCCAGCCCCCTCCCCCCCCAAGAAAAAAATATATATCTCAACAAAATAAAGACACTAAGTATGGCCTTACAATATATACAATATCTGGTACCAATATTGCACAAAAAGGAGGGGCTGGAAGAGAGGCGGGCCCGCTTTCTTCTGGAAATTCCATATGGTTCTGGGACTCGGTGAGGCGTTTTCTGCACTTAGGGAAATGGGACACGCGAGTTCCAACCTCTGCGTTGGAGACTGGGCGCCGCTCTTAACAACTGATGCTTCAGGATGCTTTTCTCAATTACTGAGAAAATCAGCTAAGGGCGGCTGGCTTCCCTCCCGTCTTACTTTCGCCTCCTCTCAAGGTCAGATGATTGATTACTAACCAGTACCAATGAGCTGAAAAAAAGGCGGCATTTCAGTCGAAGATTCACTGCCACACTCAACCACACTCTCGACCACTCACATGGACTTCCATCCAGTTCCTTTTTCTCGCTTTCACTTATTCTTCGAATACAAATTCCAATGCTCAATCACACATATCCAGTCTATTAAGTTTGTACTTTGAACTCAATTTAATTTAAACGGCTGAAAATGTGAGTACGGCGGCTTATGCCCTAGTAGGCAGTCGCACAATCAGCTCCTTTTAAAGCAACAACAACAACCTGCCGAAAACTACGCCTGTCGGAGGAGACAGATGAATGGGGGTATTGAAAAATGGTCTATCGGGTCACCCACTCTGATTGTCCTCTTCTCATCGATTCCAACAGGCATTAAAGCGCGTCTCTCGCTATGCCGAAGCGCACAGGCTCCAGGACTAAGGTGGTGCACTTCTGCCGCCATCCACGGTTCCACCCTGGTCCGGACTTCGTCCTAATTGAGGGTCACTTGGATGGGGGTAGAATAGTACAGTTTTCTTGGTCTTGTTTTTGATCCGCTTCTCGCCTCGGATCCTCATATTCAACACTTGGGGTGCATTATACCTTCCTACTTAATTAGCCCCCATCCCCCCATCCTTCCTCCATTTACATTTGTGTTTCTCCTCTCTCCATAGGGTGGAAAGAGCCTCATGATAAGTTACATCATTTATGTTTATTCCCTTGGTGTTAATAAACATGCCCCCTCATTCACCCCAGGAAAGGTGTAGCTCTACCCACCACTTCGGAGGAGACGAAAAAGGCCAAAAGGGAGAGCTTGCGACAGAAGCAGATCCTGGTGCCTGAGCTCTGCACCATCCACCCGTTCCCGGCCTCCCTCTGGAGGAAGGCCGTGTGTCTGCCCACGATTCTGTACCGCGTCAATGGCCTTCTCCTCGCCGACGAGCTTCGAGTCTGCGTCACTCGCGAAATTGGCCTCGGGATCAACAACCTCCTTCCAGGTATGGGCGAGGGAAAACCAAAACAGTCAGTCACAGGTGTTTTTCTTTTTTCGTGGGGGGGGGGGGATTCGATCAAACAAACTTCTCAATTTTCATCATCACCATTTTCCACTATAAAGCGGAGTCAGTGCGCAGCAACGCGCTAGAAGGTAGTAAATGGATCACCTCCTTTATACCATAAGCACAAACCTGGCCATCCTCACCATTGGCTTTCGATTCTATGTCAGTTGATCCAATTAGAGTTGCATTACTCTTCAAAGGGTCCCCCAAGCAGGCCACCCCCTTTTCACTCTCTCATTTAACCATTTCATTTTTATTCTCTGATCATTGCACATCTCATAGATTCTCTTCCATTTTTCCTACCTAACCACACCACCCCAGAATATCAATGCATTTGCCGTTCTCACATCCAATATTCTTATTTCATCTCTGCCATGGACGGGGCTGTTCCGCATAGACGCGGCACCTGGAGGTGCGGAACGCCCTCCAAACTGTGTTGAGACTACATGAACATCCTTCCTTATAGACAACTCACCTTGTCGTGGTATACCTTGTGGTCGTGATGTACTTCTTTGATGAAGTAGGCTTTGATCTAAGAGTGCTAATTTTGTTGTTTTTAAGGAAGAGCTGCTTCAACACGTAAGGATATATAGAAACACACAGGAATTATCCCAAAATAAACATATATTTTAAATTTAACACTTAACTATGAAAAACAAACAGTAATCACATATATATCTTCGTCCTAAGCTAAACTAGACTATCCCGGTTGGCAACTAGGCCTATTACAATGTCTTCAATGTCAAAAATAAACAAATAGGCTCCCGGTAAACACACTAATTGCCGATTAGTATTTTTATCGTGACCCTTTTTTGATTAGCGTTGAAAATTAAATTAAAGTACTCTCTTTTACCAACAATTGTCTTTACTTCTATAAAATCGTGCAACGTACTAACCTCATACTATCGCAATATGAATATAAATGTTCTTGCTAACTCACATGACAGACGGGACCAGGGTTGCCGGATGACGCCGGAGGGCTTATCTCGCGCTTTGGAGGCTTGCCGTGGCCGATGATTGAATTTCGTAGAGGTGGAATGGCGGAAGAGAGGTGGTGCGAAGTCAACTTCTTATTGCAAATTTGCCTCTGGTTAAGTTAAGAAGACGGAGAGAGTTAGGGTGCTCTTCGCTCCAAGAGTCCTCTTCTGAATGATCTTGACGCCTCTTGGTGTCTGATTCTTCAACGTAGAGTGTCCACCTAGATTTGGGGGTATTCGGTGAGAGTTTTACCATAATTAAAGAACGGAACCTCGTTGGGGCTAGGTTCTTCTCTCACGCTTACGGAGCTTGAGATGTGAGAGGGTTTACTTTTCTCCAGTCAGACTTCTTCTAAGTCTGTAAAGGATTCTTCGGTATGGCACCGATACCAAACTTGACGATTTATGTTAATTCGGCCCGAGGAGGGGAGATCGATCTTCTCAATCTGATCCTATCGTTTCTCAAGGAAATCGTCTTGTATGGCTGAAGGATCGATCTTCACGAACTAAACCTTCTTCTTTCTTATCGAATTCTAATCCTCTCTTTCTTTCCGGGGCTTATTTATAGGCGGACCACCGCCCCATCTAAGGGGGAGGGGGTGAGGCCACAGAGGATAGCGCGAATGGTGAGAGCGAGAAGTGCAGAGGTTGGCAGTGAGGTGCCCAAGTTGGCTTGTTAATTAGTGAGACCCTCAACCGCCACACTCCTTGGCGTGCCTTTTTACTGGCACCGCTTTTTGGTGACATAACCACGGGTTTATGGGTCTCGTAGGTAATTGGATCGTTAGAGCGTCGTTTAAGGGCTTTATGTGTTTGTCTTAACCCAGATGGTCGCTTCAACTACCTAAGCGGCAGGGAGATCAAACAGGGTAGGCAGTTACGGTTATTCGCCAGCTGCCGTTCCCACGAGTCTCCTCATGGGGCTCGCTTCTCCGGCGTCTCCACACGGGGGGGATGGCTTTAAGGTACATGTCCGCCTGGCCCTCCGGGAGGCTTTATGTAGCCATTTCTCTACACACCTCTACCTTCTTTTTCGCCACTTTACAAGGCCTTAACCCCCCAAAGGGTTATCCCGTGTAATAGGTCGCACCTGCAAGAGCTGTATATCCTCCCGGCCTGAGTGGGAATCAGGGAGGCCCCGTCCACACTGGGTTTATTTAACTCTCGGATGGGGCCTGGGAATGTTGTAGGTGCGCTTCTCCCTCTCGGCGCTACTTTGTATTTTATTTTATCCACCATTCTACTCTCAACCTGATGTCTACCTTAACCTGGGAACTGCTCTCACCCCTACAGAGGTGAAATCTTCCCTCCCTCCCCCCTCGTCTTTCTCCCGATGGATGCCAGTTCGCCGGCCCAAGACGAGACAAAAGAGACATCGAAAGTGATCCGTGATGTCTTGTTGGGGGGGGGGCATGGAGCACCCCACCCCCTCTGAGGTGACCAGCGCCAGACGGTAAAATTTTCCATGAGGTTGAACCCAGCCTCGGTGCCAAGCACAGAACCTGAGTCCGCCCATGTGCAAGCTTCTCCTCAGACGGTTCGGGTCCCCGAGACCTCACAAGGAGAGGAGGGATCTCCTTCCCTGCTGGTGCCCCTGTGACAGCCAAGACCTTCTCCATTTCAGACAAGGATCTTGCTAAGGCCAGTCCATCTAGCCTAGGACTAGAGGCTACTCTCCCTCCGTGGGGGCGACGGGGACGGACGGGTCCGCTGCCGTTTCGGTAAGAGACCAAGCAAAGAGCGGCACGTCCGGCCCCAGTGCTTCCCAGGGTGGGGAGTCCCAGACAAACAAAAATTGAAAGTGCGCTGAACGGAGCCTGGATTGCGTTGGGACCCTTCATTTAGAGACTACCTGGCATTTTCGAGCCCGTTGGCTTCAAACGCTTCCTCGTTATTCGCTTCACTGATGGCAGCATCTTGGCCAAGCGCAACATGATCCATCAAAGGAGAGCACTAGCTATCGTGATGGGTAGAGAGCCGAAGGTAACACGTTTCTCAGGTGTGACCCTTCTGGCGAATGCATCGAAACCCTCCGAGGCGGCCATGTTTAATGCCCTCACTTGATGGCACGCCAGTGAGTGTGACGCTGCACTCTACCATGAACTTCGTGAACGGAGTGGTTTATGCGAGGGAACGCGTGGACTCCTCTATAAATTACATCGCCTTAGAGCTGGCCGACCATGGAGCGGTCAAGGTCGAACGTGTGATAATAAAATAGGGAGGGGTTCGAGACCCACCCCTATGCTCTTCGTCACGTTCGACTGTCACAAGCTTCCTGAGTCGGGTAGTGTGACCAAGTGTGCCAATTGCGGAGAGCCGCACCCCGCTTCTTCGAAGCAATGTGGTGCGTATCTCCTTGAGAAGGAAATCCTGGCCGTTCATGCCTGTGATCGTCTCTCATTTCGCGAGGCTAAGGACTTAGTCCTGGCGCGCCCAGTGCTGTCTGGGATCTCCTATACCTCAATGTTGACAAAGACACCCTCTGCTCCTGGCCCTTCCAGTCCTACGAGCACGGTCGTTTCCGCGCCCATTCGGAACCCTTCTGATGGTTCTACCCACTCTGAGCGATCCCCTGGTAAAGCTAGCGGCATAAAGGGTTCATACCCACACCCAGGCCCGCTCCTTCCCCCAGCATGACCATTTCCGTAAGGCGAAACGGCCGCGCTCCTCCACCGAGTCGTAGACTCACAGGAGGCAAGACCCCTGAAGTTGGTCATAAGGCCATCTTCCAGTGTTCCTTAAGCAGCCACCCGAAAGTACGTTAGGATCCTACGGCCATACCGAATTCTAGCCTGGGTGACTCGAATGTGGTAGATCCTCCAAAGAATGGACTCTCGCCTCTGAAGCCGCCCCGCCCTCCTAAAGTTTTGAAGCGGAGGGAGGAAAAAACTTGGATGGTGAGTCCGCCCCGATAGTGCTCTGCGCCGTCGCAGTGGTCCGTATTTCAGGAACTGACTGATTTCTCTGTCTCTTTTGAGGAATTTAGGTCTCTGTATGAGGCCGTTAAGTTCTCCAGCAACCTCATCACCGTGCGCCTAACTACTACTATTCAAACAGAAGCCTTATGCCTACATGCGTTATAAGCGCCGCCTGAATGATCTCACTGTCCGTGAATTTCGTCGAGCTATGGCTAGGTTCCGGTATGTTTCGAAGCAGGCCAGCTGCTCTTTTTGTCGTGCATACGTGTCTTCACTTAACGGGAAGACCGTTTTAGCATAATTGCGCAAGCAAGTCGAAAAGATTCGGGGCAAATTCTCGCAGGCCCCACCTCCGTTCTCCAGGAGAATGGGACTGTGGTCGTCTTTCTCGGCGCTCCCTACCCCGGATGCTGCTCCGCCAGCATTCAATGCGCGTAGTGATGTCGCGAAAGGCCGCCAACTGGACCTGACCTCCAAAGGTGGAGAACCCTTCAACGACAGGTTTACATTGAGTGAGTTGCGTTTCTCTCGCTTCGTGCGCGGACACCGCTCCTGCTCCGGACGATGTCCCGTACACCATGCTTCGACACTTGGGTGAGCAAGGCACGTACTTTCTGGTGGTTTTCTTTAACAGGATCTGGGCAGAGGGTATCTCTACTGTACTCTGTTTTCGCAAACGGGAGAGGTCACTCTATCCCAGCTGGTTTCCGCCCAATTTCTCTAACCTCCTGCGTGTGCAAATAGTAAATGTTAGATTAGCCTTTTTTTCTGGACAGCGGAGGCCATCTGTCTTCTGCACAGTGTGGCTTTCACAAGTTCCACTCCACATCGGATGCTCTACTCTGACTGGAAAATGCCGTCTGCTAGGACATCCTTCGTAGACAGCACTACTCCACGGTGTTCTTCGATCTGGAGAAGGCCTATGATACAGCATGTTGATATGGTATCATGGAGACTCGCTAGATGGGCTCATAAAATTAAAAAAATATTCGCACGTTGGGAGCGATGGGACGCCTCCCAATCTCTATATTTAAATTTTTACTAGAGCGTCGATTCCGCGTACGGGTGGGGGGAGCCCTCTCAGACCCAATGGAGCAGGAAGAGGGTGTCCCGCAGGGAAGTGTCCTCATTGTCTCACTTTGCCCTGAGCATCATCGGCATCACCTCGGTGCTGCCGTAAGATTTTATCGCATGCTTGGACGACCTTTCGATCTCATGGCGTGAATTAGATGCCAACTTTGGTTCGTCAACTTCAACAGGCATTGAATCTCGTCTCTCGCTATGCCGAAGCGCACAGGTTTTCCTTGGCCAAGACTAAGTTGGTGCACTTCTGCCGCTATCCAAGGCTCCACCCCGACCCAGGCTTGTTTCTAAATTGGGTTCGGCTGGAAGTGGTGCACTCTCATCGTTTCTTTGGTCTTGTATTTGACCGACACCTCACCTGGGAGGCTGATATTCGCACCCTTAGGGTCTCTTTTACCCGTACCATGTATATTTTTCGTTCCGTGACGTTCATATAGGGCTACTGCCTTACATTTTTATTGATACTAGGTTCGTTTGAAGCTTTACTATGGATGCGAGTTTTATGCATCCCTATCCTATTGTGTATTGCGGAAGGTGGACTCGATCCATTACATTGACCTTCGCCTGGCGACCGGTGTCTTCCACCCTTTCCCCATTGAGAGCCTACTTGTCGATGCTGGGGAGATGCCGCGAGCCCGGCGCCTCCCTCACTCGCCAACAGCTCGCACTGCATCCGCAGCTGATCTCGACGGTGCCTCTACCGCCGAAAGACGTCAGTCATACCCTAAGCCTTTTGGGTTTAGGGCTAGGAAACTCCTTCGAGAGCTCGGTATAGCTCTCGGGCCGGTGGCGCCCCTGGTCTGTCCCAGAATCATTTGTCTCCACGCATCTTCTCCAGAAGCTTCTACAGCGTCAGGAGTATTGCATTCGACCTTTTTGGAGCACCCCTCGTGTCACCCTGGATCAGTTCCAGGCGACTCCATCCTGCGATAAGCCACACATGATGTGGCTTAACATCGTTGTAATCAGAATCGATGTGTTTACTCTCATTGTGCGCAACCTGTGGACGAGGTCCCTAGCTCGATCGAAGAATGAAAGTCGCATGAAGGTCAGAATTACAATCGCCAGTCCTCGGTTGGGAAATGCAAACAGACCCAGTATTGTGTTTTAACACTGACCTGAGATACGGCACCCACCCGTGGCCCATTGGAGGGCCACCTGTTCCACGTCCGGAGAAATGTGCAACTTGTGGGGCGGAAGCGATGTGATGACGTACGTACGTCGCGGGAGCTGTCTGCCCCTGCGCCTAGACTCGAGGCTGCAACCCCTGTGGGCTTGTGTCAGCTCTCGCCTGGATTCGAACCCGGTCCCTCGACATGGGAATCCTATGTGGATGCTCCTCTGTCAGGGACTAGTCAGTGTTAACGTGGCGGGGGGGCGGGGTGTAGTGCTTCGTCCTGACTGGGTCATTTAAGGTACATGAAGTTTCCTCTGGTTCATTTTATATTATTATTATTCTGTCGTCCACTATGATTCTTTTCTTGCATATGGCCGTCCCTCATTGGATTATGCCTATTAAGTTTGAGAATCTACTTTTGTTGTCAGTAAAGACCATTTAATCCTTTGTATTGGTAACTTGCTGGCCCTCCTCCCTCTCCTTTGCAAGGTGGGCTGCCCCTGAAAAGCCCCCCATCCTCCCTTGCCGCCTCTTGGGTAGGTTCACAGACCCCTAAGAGTAGATATTGTGTGCTTGGGTGAGGTTTGGTCAGTCTTTGTGCGCTGGTTGCATTTTGGCCTCTGTTTGGTTTATTGGGGGGGTTGGAGCTCATTTAGGATGATAATTGGTGTAATCAAAGGGTCTGGGTGAAGGCAGTGTGGATGTGTTGGGGTCCGGTTGGGGGGGGTTGTAGAGGTGTTGTTGCTTTTTTGTGTCTGGGTGGTGGGGGTGGGGACAAGTCTGAAGTGTTGGGTTCCAATCATGTCTGGGTGTATTTGGGGGTGTGGGGTGGGTATTAATAATTCTAATATGCGCCCATCAACTTGAAACAATTCATTTACCCACACCTCTATCAATTATGCAGCAGCATCTTGGTACCCAACACTACCAAAACCAATGCAGACAATCTTCAAACAGTACCCCAAAAAGTACTCAAAATGATCACAGTGTGCACACAAACCACCCCATACCGCACTTAGATGCCGAAACCAAACTGTTAGCAATTGGAGTCTGCTTTAACATGATAGGAACACATTCTTCTCAGCCACTCACTAAAGCAATTCTCTCCCACCTTACAACAAAACCACCTCCCAACACCAGTGCAATAACCTATCATCTTGTATCCCCAAAACCACAACCTGATTTAACACATCCACAACCTTCACCGACAGAACATCCTAAATGAGCCAAATCACTACATACAGGTGAGACAGTAATTTTAGCCCAACTAAGATCAGGTCACTCAACCATACTCCAAAAATACTAACACAGAATAAACCTTCCTTGCCCCAACACCTCCATGTTTTAGATGTAACGATGACCAAGATGATACTAAACATCTCAAATTACCTAACTTCGTACAAGCATGAAACATACTCTACCACAGTGAGAGTTATGTGAACCCACCTAGAGGTTGAAGTGTTGTTTCTTGGGGGCCCCCACCTCACTGAAGAGGTGTAGTAGGGGTGGGGGGAGCTGCCAAGTATCTTGAAATGCTCTTCCTGTGGTCGAAAGAAATAATCGGACTGTGATGTCAACTGCTCGTCACAGGCGATTAATTGGGAACACACCCATAAGGGATATAGGATGAGACTTGGGGAAGGGGAGCTACATTATCTAATTCTTGTATGATAAATCTATGAATTCATTAAATGGCTTTGGAGCAGTCTGAGAACTCTCAGGCCTCAACCTGCATTAACAAAACACAAATATGACACAAGGATAAGGTGTTGTGTTCGTTTGACGGGAGTAAATTGGCTCTGCCGCGTGTATCTTTCTCTCTCTCTTTCTAGGCTTCGAATGGCCGAATTTAGATTTCGGATGGACGTTGGCCGATGTGTTGGCGAGGAGCTCAGACCCGAACAAAAAGGGCAAGGAAGAGCTGAAGGGCGGCTCTACGGACGCGAAGAACGAAGAAAACCTTCCCAGTGGAGGGAGAGTCGGCGACCAGATTCCGCCTAAAGTGGCCACTGACTCAGAAGGGAATGGTAAGACGAGGCCCATTGGTGCTCCAGAGCTTGAAATTGGCACATGGTCAAATGACATGGCCCTCCACCCTCCCCCGGCATCGTTCGATGCCCGGGAGGGAGAGGATGATTTCGAGATCGACTCCTTCGACCCGACTGTCGCCCTTCCTGATAATTTGACGTTACTTGAGGGCAACTTTGGGGACGACGATATCGAGGGTGAGTTAGGAGCTGACTGGGGTACAGGGCTGACCGAAAGAAAGGCCAGGGTCACGACGTCGCGCCCTGCCAAAGAGAAGAACGGTGACGGGCTGGTTCGAGTGGGGTCCCCGTCCAACTTCGAGTCGGACGGGTGGGACGCTTACAACGGGGGCCTCTCCCCGATGTTTGGTCCGTACGGAACTCCGCCTGCAGGGTATTACTACGACTACGGCGACGACTTCGATGGTTTCGAGAGTGACCAGGAAGAAGAGGAAGAGGAGGAGGACTTTGAAGGACAGTCGAAGCTTGGGGCGAGCGCCGGCTGGGAGGACCAAGGCAAGAGGCGCGGGCCGCCCGACAAAGCTAGTCAGTCCGACGAGGAGGAGGAGGAAGTAGACTGGACACAGGAGTGCCTCGTCTGCCCTGAGGAGGATGAGGCTTATTTCGCGGAGATCATCGCTGCCAGTAAAGACGAGCTCCGTCGAAGCAAAAGGTGCTACTTAGGTGAGGACGAGCCCATCGTGATTGAGAAGGCCTGTCGCAAAAAGAAGGACGATCTCACCCATGATAGCGGATCGCAGACAGATGAGAAGGCGTTGCTCGATATGTCAGTCGTCGCTAATCGCCGTCATATGGGTCCCAATACCGTGATGCAAGTGGCAGAACCCAAGCGAAACCTTGAAGGGGAGGAGCATTCAACGAGGGAGACACTACGGATGGACAAAGCCACCCAAACTGATGTAGTCTCCTTCACCACAAACTCTGACCCAGAAATCCACTGCAAAGTTGACCGCCAAAAGACTCTGGTTGAGGTGAAAGTTGCTTCTGAAAACTTGATCCACACTGTTGCTCTCCTTGAGAAGATCAAGGGTACACTTTGCGTAAGTGACAGCGAAGAAACGGAAGGCATAGAGAAAGATGAGACGGAAGAAAAGGACGGACGAACTTCAACAACCAGTTTTAGCTTTGATTACCAGCCCGATCTCGAAGATCATGCTGGCCCTTCGCCCAGCATCCTTCTCCAAGCGCTCACCATGTCAAATGCTAATGATGGCGTCAACTTGGAACGCTTGGAGACGATTGGCGACTCATACCTGAAGTACGCTATCACTAATTACTTATATTGCACCTATACACGGAAGCACGAGGGAAAACTGAGTTATCTGCGATCCAAACAAGTTAGTAACTTGAATTTGTACCGGTTGGGAAAACGAAAGGGACTTGGAGTGTGCATGGTGGCCACCAAGTTCGAGCCTCATGACAACTGGTTACCTCCTGGTTACTTCGTTCCTCGAGAGCTGGAAGAGGCACTGATTGACTCAGGTGTCCCGGCCGGTCACTGGAATATGGCAGACTTTCCCGGACTGCACGACCTGGACAGCGACGAAATTCGGCGCCTCGTCCAAGAAAGATCTGAGCAGATCAAACAGAGCAAAGCTGAGCGCCTCTCAAACGATCTGATCACTATCTCCAATCCCCAGGACTTCATACCGTATAATTTGCTGACGCAGCACAGCATCCCGGACAAGAGCATCTCGGACTGCGTGGAGGCCTTGATTGGCGTTTACCTAACTACCTGTGGCCCTCGCGGAGCCCTCCTATTCATGTCTTGGCTCGGAATTCAGGTTTTGCCCAGCTCCATCGTGGACACCCTGGACAACGGACCCCTTTTGACTTATCACCAGCTTATGTCTCCACCTTCGCCGCTAGAGGCATGCCCGTTCGAGGACTCGAAAGAGCAGCTTGAATTGCTACTCAGTGGTTACCACGAGTTCGAGAAGAAAATCGGGTATGTCTTCAGAGATCGGTCGTACCTCCTACAGGCGTTTACCCACGCCTCCTACTACAGGAACAGACTCACCGATTGTTATCAGCGATTGGAGTTTTTGGGCGATGCTGTTTTAGGTAAGAAAAAAAATTATTTCACTTAATAGTCCAGTGTATCATTGGTGTCCTTAAAGTCCGCAAGAGGGCTCTTTTACATATTTTTTACTATCCTCTACCTGAGCTTGTATAAAAGTCTCTTAATAGGTCTTCCCGCCCCAATATTTGGAGCTATTCAAATCTTTGTTAGCCCTTTTCACGATTTGTGTTTTTCCATATCATTGGTCTGTCTGTCCTCATACTTTCTTCAATGAGAAAAAAATACCCTAGATGGTTACACCTGGTTCTTAGTTAAAAAACGGAAGTCTATTTAGAGAGGTAACCCATCATTACTACCATCACCTCACCACTCACAAAGAAGTAGTGGATTCGGATCTAATTTGCTTGACCCCATTTATTAAAATGCCAGCAACAAGAAGGTTTGGACTTTGATTGGCTGTCCTTTTTAAGCTACTCGTAATTTGTTCTTCAAGTTTCTGTGAATTTTTCTGTTCCCTTAAAAAAGAGATAAAACTCACTTGTCATAACTGACGTCGTTATTCATTTTCATTGCTCCTGTTTTACCTCTTTCATCCCAGAATTTATTTGCCAGTACGATTAAATTACATCAGCGTCTCTTTCTCTCTCACTAATTCAACTAAAAAATTTGGAATACTAACATTAGTAATATCCCCTTTTTTGTTGCCTTTTGCAGATTACCTGATTACAAGGCACTTTTTTGAAGACAAGAGACAACATTCCCCTGGCTCATTGACTGACCTTAGATCTGCTTTGGTGAACAACACTATATTCGCCTGTTTGGCCGTCAAGTTTGAATTTCACAAGTATTTTAGACACTTTTCTCCCGGCCTTGATCGTGTTGTCAGAGATTTTGTGAGAATGCAGGAAGAGAATGGTCACAAGATCAATGAAGAGGTTAGCACCAATTGTTTTTATTCATTTTTCAACCTTTTTTCTTCTATCTTTTGCCCTTTTTGTCTGTTTATTTTTAATTAAATTTAAAGCCAAACCCATAAATTGTGTTGGTGGAGGTTAGGCGATCCAGAGTGGATTCCGGTCAGTGAATGTCGGGTTTTAGAGTGCTCTGTGGATGAAGTTGGTATCTGACTATTTTGAGGGGCTCTTGGAGTGAGGGTAGGAGTGGAGAGGTCGGGTAGCAGGTGCGAGGGGCAGTGCTGCTAACTGGAAAATTCTGTGCCAATCATGTGTGCCCACCGCTGGTTGGACCTTTTGCGTGATGGCGGTCGATTGGATGCTAAGCCATGCAGGGATTCGGGGTAATGGTTGGCTTATCATGCGGCTATGGCGATCATTGTGGACCCCAACGAGATCATACCCCGTCCTCTACCGAGCAGGGATTATTACCCTTATCTCTATGCATTTCTGCTCAGACGATGGAATTTGGCCGAATAAACTCAGGACGATCAAAGATTGTGTGATGGTGTGGGGTATTTCGTGTCTTAGGACCCGCTAACACGAGGTCTTGCTCACAAGGCTTCGCATTGGGCACACTCGCCTAACACACAAGTTCTTCCTTGACGGCGAACCACCTCCTTTCTGCGATGGATGTATTGTCGTCGCTCTCACAGTTGAGTGCCCGGAGTATGCCAATGAGCGGGTGGCCCACTTTGGTGCCAGCGGAATCGGTCAGCCTCTGAATATTCGCTCGGTCCTTCGGGACGATGAAGCTGCTGCTCGGCTGTTGTCTCATTTTTAACCGCAACAGGCATTTCCTCCGACCTCTGAGACATGCGTGACTCCATCACGCATCATCTATAATTGTGGCCTTCGTACCATACATTTCATTTTAAATGTAGGAGGACTAGTTTGGCCTATGTGCCTCATTTTACGTTGTGTGTGGCCTGCTTGCCACATATTTTATTTGCAGACTATGTGTCACTTTCACTCACTGTGTAATGTACTTAGTACATCATAGAGTACCCGATGGACATGCTCCAATGCGTCCTAACACGATTCAGCACGATATAGCCCTTAGCGGTTGAAGTGCTAGCTAACTGGTCTGTCGTAATAGACAGGCACCAATTATAATAATAATAATAATGTGCCAAATCATTTTTTTGCAAGGGAGAATTTTTGCTTCAGCTTACAGAGGTTGCTATGCAGCTGGTTGTGGTGCGGATGTCACTGTTTTGATGGTCTGGCTGCACTCGTAGGGCGATCTTTTGATCTCTCTTGGTACCTCCCAGATGCTTACCGAAGCGCACACGTTCGGTTGTCTTTAGCCAAGACTATGGTAGTGCATTTCTGCCCTTACCCTGACTTCTTAATGCGTCAGCCTTTGTGGTAAACCCCGCAGAGGGGTACCCTTTGTAGCTTGTTAGATTTGGTATTTGGAGGAGCTGGACATCCTTTCTCTACCCATACTTTGTACCAAGAGGAACTGTTCTCTTCTAGGCTGAGTTCGCTTCGCTATTATTTGCCTGGGTGGACCCCACGCCATCCTAGGATCACCTAGCACCGGATGACCATCCACCCTACTCGTTAGTGGACCCATCTATCTACTTCTCTCTATTACATACCCGCCTCTTTTCCCTTCCAAACTTTCGCTTCTATCCACAGAGGTTCTGGCTGCTCAGCGCACTTTGGTCCTCTTATTGGTCCTTATTCGAGTGTCGGTGTATACCGTGAGGTCATTACCTGCTGCCACGGCCGAAAGCTCACCTCCTAAGGCAAGTAATAGACGGGAGGGGGGGGGGTCGACTCTGCTCACCTTCCACCAGTACCATATAAGGTTGCTACGTCAGCCCATCCTTTATGGTCAAAGCAGTTTTTCTCACAAGCGCGTCTTAATTGGCGAGTTTACCTTATTTGTAAATGATAACATTCTGGAACTTCTGATCCTATGGAGACTTTTCTCAACCTACAAAGGGATTCAAAGGTCCAGTTTACATGGGCCTCCAAGGCCGGCCTCAGCCTCCCTAGGTGTTAGAGAGGATGAAATAAAGTAAGGCACAATTTGGAGTCGTGGAGGAGTTCACACTCCCCCCCCCCCCTCTTTTATGTCCTTACTTGCTTTTTTGACAATTCCCTGTGATAGGAAAAGGGCGGCTCCAAATATGGGGCAAAAGGAAAATGGAAGAAGTTTAGGGGGGGTGGGGGGCTAAGAAAGCAAAAGACGGGGGCTAACCCTTTGTCACATCTGCAAAGGTCCCCCCCCCCCTCTTTTGCTTTCTTAGGGACCCCCCCTCCCCCCTAAACTTCTTCCATTTCCCTTTTGCCCCATCTTTGGAGCCGCCCTTTTCCTATCACAGGGGATTGCCAAAAGAGCAAGTAGGCGACCTAAATCGACGCACTGGGAGGGGCTCATTGGTGCCAACCCCCTTATACGGGCAATGGACAGCAGGACCCGTCGAGTCGTCTCCTCCCCCTACGGTCCTACAGGCATAAATATATACATTGCAGGGGGTCGGTGTTCCTGCCGCTCTCTCTCTCCTGATGGAAATGGGTTCGCTAGCAAAAAACGACACGACAGAAAGTACCTCGAATGGAATCCGGGATGCCTTGGACATAGAGACCACCACTGAACTAGACATGATCATTCGCTGACCCAGTCCCAGATGGCAGGATCTTCCATTGAGGCGAACCTCAGCTTGGTGCCAAACACCCAATACACATTTGCCCCTGTGCAAGCTTTTCAGGTGACTTGGCTTCCTAAGACTCACAAGGTGAGTGGGGGACATCCTCCCCCGACTGGTGCCCCTTTGACAGCTATGACCTTCTTCATTTTGGAGAAAGATCTTGCTCATGCCGGTCCGTCCAGCCTAGGACCCCTTCTCGGGGTTGAGAGAAGTGGGTTAATTCCCCTCCTTCCTCCTAAAAACCAAGGAAGTAAGAAGACAAAAGGAAACGGGTTTCTCTCTCTGCGCAGCCGCTTCGGGGAGGGATGAGTCTAGTGCCGCTTCGGCAAGCGATTAGGTCAGGGCCCCCTCATTGAGGGATTGCCTGGCGTTTTTGAGCCAACTGTCTTCAAACGCTTTCTGATTATTTGCTACACAATTGGCAGCATGTTGGTCAAAGACAACAACATGCATCTGAGGAGAGCATTAACTAGTTTTATTGATAGAGAGCCGAAGATGACGCATTTCTCAGACGGGAGCCTTCTGGCGAATGCGTCGGATCCTTCCGAGACGGTTCATGATTCGTGCACTTCGGCCACTTAATGGCTTTTCGGTGAGTCTGACGCCGTAATCTACCACGCACTTCGTGAAAGAAGTGTTTTATGAAATGGAATTCGTGTACTATTCCTTAGAAGATATTACCTTAGAGCTCGTCTGCCACAGGGAGGTCAAAGTCGAATGTGATGAGAAAACAGGGAGGACCCACCCCTACACACTTCGTCACATTCGGCGGTGGCAGACTCCCTGAGTCGGTCCATGCCGGTTGCCATCGCTACCGCGGGAAGGCATTCGTGCAACTGCCGCAGAGGTGCTACTATCGCCACTGCTTTGGCCATACGGACTGCTCATGTAGACACGCAAAGTCGGGGTTATCTGAACTCTGTAAGTTTCTTCAAGGCTTTACATGATAAGTCCCTATCGTGTATGGCCAAGTGTGTCAATTGCGGAGAGCCACACCCTGCTTCGAAGCATCGTGGTGCGTATCTCCTAGAGAAGGAAATCCTCGAAATTCAGGCGAGCGTCATTGCTTCCCGTAAGGCCCAACGGTCGCGCGCCTACGCCCAGTCGTTAGACTCACCGGAGGCAATTACCTCTGAAGATGGTCGTGAGACCGCAGGGTGTCTACTGTCCTTGAAATCCTTGAAAAGTCTTTGAATTTGATGAAAAAGGTAGGGTCCTTGAATTTAAAAAAAAATATATTAATGAGTGATTTTTCAAATATACCATTTATATACTATTTTTTGTTTATTAAGAAAATAGTAATATTTAAGTTAATCTACTCACTAATGTGAGTGAACATATGTATGCTTTGGATGCATTGTATTTTATGATGGATGCTCGCTATACTTCTGTGACTGTCACTTGGACATCTTGTTCTTGTTTTTTTGCACCGGTGAGTTGATTTGGGTTATGCTTTGCTTATAACCCATTTTTCCCTTAAATATCTTACCTTCATCAATGTCCCATAATGTTTATTGCACTTTTTTAATTAAAAAAAACAAAAACCAATGGCTAAAACCCATCCTTGATTATTTTTTAAAAGTCCTTGAATTCAAAATCACCAAAAAGTGACACCCAGGACCGTCTTCCTCAGTACCTAAAGCTGCCCCCTGAAAGGAAGACAGCACCAGACGATGTCCCGTATACCTTGCTTCGACACCTGGGTGACCGAGGCATTGCCTTTCTGTTAGATTTGTTCAACAGGATCTGGGCAGAAGGTATCCACCCAGATTCCTGGCGAATCGCTACTATGCTCAATTTTCGCAAATCGGGTAGGGCTCACTCTACCCCAGCCGGTTTCCGCCCAATCTTTCTAATTCCTGCGTTTGCAAGTTGATGGAGAAATTGGTAAATGTTAGACTAGCTTTTTTTGTGGGCAGGCGAGGCTTTTCTTACAACCTCTCCCACAACTTTCTCTGGTCAGCCTCTAATTTCACAGGGTAGATGCTGACCTTCTCAGCCAACCGTCCGGATCGGGGCTGAGGGGGGAGGGGACAATGTTCCCTAACCCCTGAGCTCCGGTCTGGGATGGCTGGTTTTTAACAACCTGCTTCATCCCCACCCATACCTTCCTCACATCCCTTTTCCTCTCTTCACATTCTATCAATTTTACGCCGTGTTCAAGGTGGAGCCGCCATGCCGATGGACTGCCAGGCCACCAGGCGGGAGGGGTAGTCCCAAATGGCGGTGCCTGGCTCTGCCAGGCCTGTAAGCACCTCTTGCAGTGCGGGCAACTGCGAGAGGTGATGAGCTATTGCTTCCCGTATGAAAAAGAGGGTCACCATGCCCATTTATGCAAATAAAAAAAAAAATCTCTCCCCATTCCCCCTTGTACATCGACGGAGCCGCCCTCGGGCAGCTCCATTGAAAAAAAATGGAGGTCCCCACCCCTGTGCTTGCGCAGGGGACCCTCAATATTTCTTTAACCTTAGAGGAGGCTTACTCATCTCCTACGCCTACGGGTGAAGGGGACTTCCCCTCATCCCCTTCTCTGTAGGTGCTTTCGGGCACCTTCCTATTTCCAGCGGCAGTCCCTCCTTCTCTTTCTAAGGGGACTGCCAAGAAAGCCAGCAGGCAGCCCATTGCTGACCGCTCCTCTTGTAAGCGGCTGGGTAGGGCAAACCCCCTTAGGGGGGAGAGGGAAGCCAGGCCCCTTCGGTCGCTTCCCTCAAAAGACCTGCTGGCAAGAATTTTAAACCTTGCTGGGGTCAAGGCCTATGCCTCCCCAAACAAGACTGGTGACGCTGCCAAGGGGACCTGCTATGTCCTGAGAGGGGATGGCCAACTGGAAGCCCCTCCTGTGATAGACATGGTCTTTGAGGAAACCCAGTCTCAGACGGTAGGGCCTTCCATAGGGGGGAATCCGGGAACGGCGCCAAGCACCGAACCCGAATCCGCCCCTATGCAAGGTCCTCCTCAAACGGCTGGAGCCTCCGAGGCAGTACAAGGAAGGGAGGGATCTCCTCTGACAGGTGCCCTTCGAACCACCAGGACCTTCTCCATTTCGGAGAAGGACCTAGCTGAGGCCGGTCCATCTGTACTAGGGGCTTCTGCTGGGGGAGGTGAGAAGCGGGTTTATTCCCCACCCTCCTCTCCACCCTGCCTGGACTGCAGGGACGGATTGGTCTGCTGCCACTTTGGTAGGCGACAAAGACAATATCGGCACATCCGGCCCCTCTGCCCCCCCGTGTGCGGAGCCCCTGACTATAACAAAGACGAAATGTGCAGAGGGCGGAGCCTCAATGACATCGGGGCCCCTCATTCATAGGTTACCTGGCGTTTTCGAGCCCGCTGGCTTCAAACGCTTCCTCGTTATTCGATCCACTCATGGCACCATGTTGTCCAAGGGCAACATGATCCATCAGAGGCGATGATTAGCTAGTGCAATTGGTAGAGAGCCGAAGGTGACCCGTTTCACGGATGGGAGCCTTCTGGCGAATGCGGCCTATCCCGCCGAGGCGGCCAAGATAAGTGCTCTTCGGACACTTCATGGCACCCCGGTGAGTGTGACGCAGCACTCTTCCATGAACTTTGTGAAGGGAGTAGTTTATGCGAGGGAACTCGTTGACTACTCCATTGAGGACATCACCTTAGAGCTGGCTGACCATGGGGTGGTCAAGGTCGAACATGTGATGAGAAAACAGGGGGGGGGGGAGGGGCCTCGAGACCCACCCCTACACTCTTCGTCACGTTCGACTGTGACAAGCTCCCTGAGTCGGTGCGTGCCGGTTGGTACCGCTACCGCGTGAAGGCATTCGTGCCACTGCCGCGGCGGTGCTATTACTGACACCGCTTCGGCCATACGAATCGTTCTTGTAGACGTGCAAAGTCGGGGTCACCCGAAGTCTGTGTGAATTGCTCCAAGGCGGCACACGATAAGTCTAAATCGTGTGTGGCCAAGTGTGTAAGTTGCGGAGAGCTGCACCCCGCTTCTTCGAAACAATGTGGTGCATATCTCCTTACGAAAGAAACCCTGGCCGTTCAGGCCCAGGATCGACTCACATTGCATGAGCCGAAGGACTGTGTCCTTGCCCGCCCGGCTCTGCCTGGGACGTCTTATGCCCCAATAGTTAGAAAGGCACCCTCCGCTCCTGGCCCATCCAGGCCAACGAGCACGGTTGTTTCTGCGCCCATTTGGAGCACTTCTGCGGGCTCTACTCAACCCGGGCGCTTTCCTGGTAAAACTGGCAGCAAAAAGAGTTCATCCCTAGCCCCGGCTAAAACCAGGGCTCCCCCCTCTTCCCCCAGTGTGACCGTTTCCCGTAAGGCGAAACGGCCACGCGCCTCCACCGAGTCGTTGGATTCACAGGAGGCAACATCCCTGAAGTTGGTCGCTAGGCCATCTTCCGGGGTTCCTAAAGCTGTCCCCCGAAAGGAGGACAGCAACAAAGGAGCTTCGGCTCCTTCGCCTACGCCTAGTGGTGGAGCGAGGGGCTTGGAAACGGTGGTTTCTCGAAAAGAGGGCCCTTCGCCTCCGAAACCGCAACGCCCGCGGAAGGTTTCGAGGCGGAGGGAGGAAAAGACTCGCATGGTGAGCCCAACCTCCCCCAATAAGTCCACGAAGGCGACTGCGCCTTCAGCGCTTTGTCCGGCCAACAGCGCCCGGGGTTCTGCCTCCGGGAAGCGTACGACCATTCCCGTGAGGGTCTTCTGTTCGAGGAGGGCCCCCGCGTCTCCTCCAAGTTAGGCTTGAAGGGCATATTCCTTCAATGGAATTGCCGTGGACTCCGGGCCAACTGGGAGGAGCTGCGGAGGCTCGTCTCGTCCCCTTCCCCGTTAGCTATTTTTCTGCAGGAGACCATGCTAGGCGCGTGCCCCCTGCCCGCCCTCCGGGGTATAAGGGTCTTGCGACCCCACCACCACGAGATGGCTTGATGTTTTACACCCGGTATGATGTCTCCGTTCTTCCTTTCTCTTTAGATACCTCCTTTCAGGCAGTGGCTGTGCAGCTGCACCTGGATAGGAGGTATACTATTATTTCTGCGTACATTCCACCGTCAGCTGACTTCGACGCGGGGGACTTCCGCCGCGTTGTGGCACGGTTGCCGAGGCCCTTTCTCTTGCTTCGAGATCTGAACGGCAGCATCCTCTCTGGGGAGATTACTCAATAAATCCCAGGGGACAAGTCCTTGCCGATCTGATTGAAGAGCTTGAGATGGGTGTCCTAAATGTGGATGAGTTTACGCATCACTGTCCGAGAACCGCTTCATTTTCTTGCCTTGACCTATCTTTGCTCTTCGGATGCACAGCCTGATTTTGATTGGGGGGGGTGGTCGATGACCTCCATGGTAGTGATCACTTTCCCATTCAAATATCATTTTCAGGGCAACTACCGCCTGAGAGCCCACATCGGTGGTGCTTGGCGCGGGCGCGATGGCCTGCATTTCAGGAAATGACTGAATTCTCTATCTCAGTCGAGGAGTTTAGGTCTTTAGATGAGGCCGTTGAGTTCTCCGGCAACCTCATCGCCGCGGGCCTGCCTACTATTCCTAGGACGTCTGGCCGTTTTGCACGCCGACCACTCCCATGGTGGTCGGCCGAGTGTGAGACGGCCCTCAAACAGAAGCGTTATGCCTACATGCGCTATAAGCGCCGCCCGAACGATTTCACTGTCGCTGAATTTCGTCGGGCTAGGGCTAGGTTCCGGTATATTTCGAAGCACGCCCGCCGCTCTTCTTGGCGGGCATACGTGTCTTCACTTAACGGAAAGACCCCTTTAGCAGAGGTGTGAAAGCGAGTCAAAAGGATTCGGGGCAAGTTCTCGCAAGACCCCCATTCCGTTCTCCAGGAGAATGGGACCACAATCTCGAACCCCGCGTCCATGGCGGAATCCTTCGCGACCGCTTTTTCCGCATTCTCTAGCCGGGATGCTGCTTCGCCAGCATTCAATGCACGTCGTGATGTCGCGGAAGGCCGCCGGCTGGACTTTACCTCCAAAGGCGGAGAACCCTTTAACGACAGGTTTACTGTGAGTGAGGCGCTCCGCTCTCGCTTCGTGCGCGGACACCGCCCATGGTCCGGACGATGTCCCGTACGCCATGCTTCGACACCTGAGTAAGCAAGGCATGGCCTTTCTGTTAGATTTGTTCAACAGGATCTGGGTGGAAGGTCTTCTCCCAGACTCCTGGCGAATCGCTACTGTGCTCGCAAGCCGGGGAGAGATCACTCTACTCCGACCGGTTTCCGCCCAATCTCTCTAACCTCTTGTGTGTGCAAGTTGATGGAGAAATTAGTAAATGTTAGACTAGCCTTTTTCCTGTACATCGGAGGCCATCTGTCTTCTGCACAGTGCGGCTTCCGCAAGTTCCACTCCACGTCGGATGCTCTGCTGCGACTGGAAAATGCCGTCTGCGAGGCTTTCCTTCGTAGACAGCACTACGCTACGGTGTTTTTCGATCTGGAGAAGGCCTATGATACCGCATGACGATACGGTATCATGGAGACTCTCCACACGATGGGGGCGAGGGGACGCCTCCCATTCTTTATATCTGAATTTTTGCGAGATCGTCGATTCCGCGTACGGGTGGGGGGAGCTATCTCCGGCCCAAAGGAGCAGGAAGAGGGTGTCCCGCAGGGTAGTGTCCTCAGTGTCACACTCTTTGCCCTGAGCATCAACGGCATCACCTTGGTGCTGCCGGACGATGTTCTCGCTACGCTCTACGTGGACGACCTTTCGATCTCTTTTGGCGCGGCCCAGATGCCAACTCTGGAGCGTCGACTCCAACAGGCATTGAACCGCGTTGTCGCTATCCCGAAGCGCACAGGTTTCGGTTTTCTTTGGCCAAGACTTAGGTGGTGCACTTCTGCCGCCATCCACGGCTTTACACCGACCCAGATTTGTTTCTTAATGGGGTGCGCCTGGATGTGGTTGAGTCGCACCGTTTCCTTGGTCTTGTATTCGACCGACGCCTCACCTGGGAGGCTCATATTCGCAGCCTTAGGGTCTCTTGTCTGCGCGCCATGGATATTCTCCGTTCCGTGACGTTCAGCGCTTGGGGCGCTGATAGGGCTACTGCCCTACTTTTTTTATCGATCCTTTGTTCGTTCTAAGCTCGACTACGGATGCGAGTTTTATGCATCCGCAGCCGAGCGATTATTGCGGAAGGTGGATTCAATCCACCACACCGACCTTCGCCTTGCGACCGGTGCCTTCCGCACTTTCCCTATTGAGAGCCTGTTGGTCTATGCCGGGGAGAGGTCACTCGCTCTGCTCCGCGTGCAGTGCATCACTCGCCTGTACGCGCGAGCCCGGCGCCTCCCTCAGTCGCCAACAGCTTTCACTGCATCCGCAGCTGATCTCGATGGTGTCTATGCCGCCGAGAGATGCCAGTCATACTCTAAGCCCTCTGGGTTTTAGCTTAGGAAATTCCTTCGAGAGCTCGGTGTAGTTCTCGGGCAGGCGGTGCCCCTGGTTCTGCCCAGGACGCCACCTTAGAAGGTACCACGTTTGAATATTTGTCGCCACACCTCTGTTCCCAAGCTTCTACCTCGTCCGGAGTATTGCGTCTTTTTTTAGCACACTTCGTGTCACGTTGGAACCGTGCCAGTGTATACGGATGGCTCAAAGTCCCAAGGAGGCGTCGGCTTCCACACCGTATCCCCTCAGTTTGAAGTCAGCGGTTCTCTGCCATGTTCTACGTCTGTCTTCGCGGCTGAGCTGGTTCCAATACACCGCACAGTGTTGGAAATAACTCTTCATGCCCGATTCGGAGACCAGATTGTGATTTATAGCGACTCACAAAGCGCCCTGTGCTCTCGGCGGGGGGGGGGGGTGCATTGGGATCTCCACAAACCGTGGTTCGCGGTTTCTGCGAGCCGGGAGGATGCCGAGATTTTCTTTTGCTGGGTTCCAGAACATTGGGAATTGCGGGTAATATGCGTGCCGATGAGCACTAGATGACGGCCACCAGACCAGCGTTTCGCTCTCTCTCACACTGATTACATGACATGAATCAAAGCAGCCCTCCGTGCTGCTTGGCAAAAAAGATGGTAGATGGCCGAGAGGAACATAAAGTTATGTGCCAACTTTGTTTCGCAATGAGCACCGCCCTTTGATTGCAGTGCTCGCCTGCACTTTATTGCAATGACTGTGTTGTCTCCCAGACTGTTCGGGACATTCTTGTTGAATGTCCCAATTTAGGTGATCTTCGTGCACGTTACCCTTCTCGGCACCGGGACCAGAGAAGGCGCTATCGCTTGGGCCTTGTACTCGGGACGCGTTCGTATACACACAGACTTGTGGCCTATAGGACTTTTGGGAGGAGGCGGGCCTACCTCCCGACGCCGGAGCGCCCTTCCTTTTCTGTTGCTTGTTTTTGGTCATTATTTCTGGGGTTGTTTTTTTTATGTTTTTACTTGTTTTTAATTTAGCTTAGTATTAAGGTGTAGCGTGATTACGGCGACTTTTGTCCTAGTAGACAGTCGCCGTATGGGTTCCTACAATTAAAAACAAAATAACGGTACCCAAACACATCCTAGCTCACAAGATCCTGAACACAGACCTCTGAAACAATGACAAGAAATGGCTCACAACTTTACATTTGGCAAACGAGGCCAAGTAATACACAAAACCCACACACAAATCATACATTAAACAACTACACAACAAAGTTTCCCAAGGAGCTATGCTCTCTCCCCTACTTTTCAACCCATTCACTCAAGACATACCACAACCTCAATCACTAAATTATCCGCATTCGCATCTTTATCGCAGCACCACATCGCCATTGCTACCAGAACACTCCAATAATACATTAAAACACACTGAGAAATGACTCATAAGATGACGGCCTCCGCAGCCAAATCCTCATTAACACTATTCATCCCCAGCCACCATAAATCAAAGAAGCGCCACGCAATTAAACTAAATGGACAAAGCACCCCCCTTGAACCAAACCCTTACCCTCCTAGCCATCATGCTAGACACCCACATGACTTTTAAAGTACACACAACCATAATAATAAAGAAAGCCAATAACGCCTTCTGAACACTAGCCAAAACTACCTTTGGGCAATAGAAGGAATCACGAATCACCCTAAACTACACTGCACCAACTTGGCACCCAACAATCAAAAAACCCACTACAAATAGCTCCGAATTACACTAAACAATGCACTCAGTCTCATCATCACAGGATGCACAAAAACCACAAATCCACGCTGAAACCTAAACATAATTAGCCACTAAAATACACCTAGACATGATAGGAACCCAACACTTCAGCAGAGCACAAAACCCTTCCCCACCCTAACCATCACCTTACAACACAACTACAACAACCCAGAAAAAAGCGGTATACCCAGCACTTTACTTCCAAGCTAACCTCAATACCCTACCGCCAAACCACACCTTAATAAAACATCGACACCCGCGAAACCTACTACGCACTGCCGTGCAAAACCGCACCCTAAACGAGCAACCCCCTCAAAGCCACTCCACAGAAAAACAGAGCACTCCTTTCCCAACTACGAACTGGCTACTCGCCCATACTACAACAATACAAACACAGAGCAAAGCTCGCACAAACACCAACGTGTACTAGGTGCAATCGCTACAGAAGACACAAAACGCCTTCTCGACTGCCCTAACTTCACATTCGCACGCAACGCACACTAAGGGACCTGTGGACCGCGCCCGGGAGACGTAGCGTTTTTCTAAATTGATTTTAATTTAGAAAAATCTAGGGGAGAAGCCTCTTTTTTCCCCTTTGTTTTCTCTATAAAACGAAACTTATTTTAGTTTGCCCCTGTACACCTGTTCTCACTATCTTGCCTACGAACGCGTTCCTGCGCGCGTCGTGTGGTAGTCTGCCATTAAGTGAAGCCGGACACCTAAGGTCCTCCCTTTTTTCAGTATTACTTCATGGAAGAAGAGGAATGCGAAGCGGCAGAAGACATCGAGGTTCCTAAAGCGTTGGGCGACATGTTCGAGAGCGTAGCCGGCGCCATATTTCTCGACTCGGGAGGTTCCCTGGATGTCGTATGGAGAGTCTACTACTTTATGATGAAGAATGAGATCGAGCAGTTTAGCGGCGTTGTGCCCAAGTCTCCAATTCGAGAACTGCTCGAGACCGAACCCGAGACTGCAAAGTTCGGTCGACCGGAGCGCCTCGTCGACGGGAAGGTGCGCGTTTCTGTCGAGGTATTCGGCAAAGGGTCATTCTCCGGGGTGGCCAGGAACTACCGGATCGCCAAGTCGACAGCTGCCAAACGGGCATTGAGGCATCTGAAAAAGCTGCAAGTGATGGCCGGTTCGGACAACCACCAGGGTTTTCTCTGAGGGGGGAAAAAAGCAAACATTGGGTCATAGACTCTGAGGGAGATTTATATCTGTTCGCCTCTTGCTAGAGGAAGATCCTTTCTCTATCCATTCTCCCTTCTGAGGGGAATATTTTCTATCTGCTCACTCTTGAAATAGTTTAATCTTTATAAGCAAAGAAGTTTGTCTCACTACTGTTTGTGATTGACAGTCTTTATTTTACCCTCGTAAAAGTATTTGTTTTATTTTTGAAAGTACAAAATGACATGGCAGCCAGCACCGGCATTGAGAAGGAAGGTGATTGGAATTATTTTGCGGTTCATTTTCGCGAGTTTGTTTGTGCATTTTATTTTAAACTAATTTAGTTTATTCCTCTTTTTTAACTGTATGTTAGACTTCAAACTGTCATTTGTTATTATTTTAGCATTTTGATTCGTCAGGGTCTAAGTTAAATATATGCATAATAGTTTTTGTAAATGTAATTCGATCAGTGCTCAAATTGTACAACCATTTTTGTATTTCAGTCCAACAAAAGTTAGCAACACGAGGCTTTTGTTATTGTTTTCGGGGGGAGGGGGGGTATGTTCGGACTGTTCGTGGTTTCTGACCATAGGATATTTTTTAATTTGTTCTCCAGTCCCTTCCACATTCTCATACTCTCTCTCTCTCTCACACACACACACACACACACACACACACACTTCATTATTATGATCGCATCTAAACGGTTAAAAACCGCGTTTTCAACCTTTCAGATGAAGCTAGAATACTTAGGGGAACAGAGCTCCTTTTCCCCTCGCAATGCAATTGATATCTTTGCCTAGCATGGACACTTTTCCCTCTCTGTATTGTCTTCTTTTGTATTTGTGCCATGGACTTGTGTAGCTAGACGCATAATCGTCCTTCTCATTTAGTGTAGAGGATGATTCCACGCCTAGCCCATTTTTGTGCTAAAATGTATTATGCCCTAATTATTTTAGTGATCTCGTAATATACAGAAGCAAAGTAATCTTTAGTCTCGTGATATCTTCTGCAGTCTTTATCCTAAGACTTGATGTCGTAAGTTTTGCTTTTCTTTTTTTTTTTGCTCTCACTTGAGGCGCATTCTTTGCCAATTCTGGTTACAGAAGGCAAAGACCGCGCCTCTTGCAATATTGTGAGCGAATTTCCTTTAAATTATTAATTATTTCGCGATACCTTTTCAGAAGCAAATTTTACTTCAATAGACTTCGTAAAAGGCAAAATTTTCATTTGCGAAAGTTTGCTATGAAAGTGATTCCATTTTCATGTTTTCGTTGCATTGCTAAATAGGCTGTGATGTATCCTGATGGAAAAAGAAAATTTGCTTCAATTGTACCTTTAGTTTGTTTTTTTTCGTAATTTAGTCTAGGAGAGAAATATCTCTTAATACTAAATTATTTAATCTATTAACATTACTAAATTGTTTTATAATTTTAACATTTTATCCTGCAAATCACTTGAATTGTGCATAGTGAATTATTGCAAATAAAAACCTTATTAGTTTTTTAGTTTATATATTGCGCCTTAATGAAAATAAAGAGAAAGGTGATCCTAGAGAGCTCATGCTAGCCGAGTGGATACGGCGTTGGTCTCCCAACGTCGCGGTACCGGGTTCGATCCCGGTATGAGCGGACACAAACGTCAGCGCACGGAGACATCTGGCTACCGACTGGTGGACGCGTTGTGCTCACCCCTGTATTCGGGTGGGGAGATCTTACACCTCTCACCTCACACATAGCCAATCACAACACTGCTTTCTTTCATCTCCCGCCTTCACAACACAACACACACACACACACGCTGTGTTCCAAGGAATCCTGACGATGGGTATCTATATCCACGTACCTCTGACGCGGAACAGGTCCCTCTTCCCCGAGGTGACGAAGGCTTCCACCTGAACGCTGTTTGGTGTCAAAACAATACTTCCTGCCACCTCTCTCCGAAAAGAGGGCCGGGCCCTCGGGTTGATCAGCGATTGTCATACTAACCTTTATGTAGATTTCATTATCCGGTCTATGATCCTCCTAGTATCATGGAAGGATTGGCGCTGACTAACTAACGTGAGTCTAGCAATGAATAAATTGTGAATGTGAGAGTATAATTGATATGATTCTGATGTACCGTGTGAAAGGTTAATTTGGTTTGTGTGTGAGAAATTGAAAACGACTAAATCAGAAATGAAAGGCTGTTGTATTAACGAGACAAGAAACAAAGAGTACTCGTAAGTGAGACTGATCAGGACGCAAGGGGAGAAGTATATGTGGAACGAAAGGTGATAATGGGTTTTACCAAGTCTATATATGACTGATAAATTTGAAATAGAAAATAGTGTGTTGTAATGTAAAGATACTTGAAAAAAATACCCCACCAAGAAAACTACCAATGAATGACTACAAAGTTACTCAATTGGAATAGGAGCTAGAAGGTTGCAGATCTTCAACCTCTATTCACAAAGGAATCATTGTTCTAGTGAGACCACCTCGAGAAAGATCGTCGATATAGTGTGGAGATCATAGCGCGCGAACAAAACCACGCCATACACGTTTGAAGGATCACCTTGATTTGAACAATCTTTCTGATTGTGTAACAGAACTCTTGCCGAAAAGATCAACTCTTCACTTGAGCCAATTTTCACTTCTGATTTTAAACAAATGTGATGCTAATCTTGCCGAATTTTTGCAATGACTAGTGACGTGAGAAACGGGTGTCTCAACTGCAGTTTCATGACTCTATCTGGAAAAGGCTCCCCGCTTTCTAGTTGAGAGTGTGACGAAGTGGACTTTTAACATGTCCCATTATTCTCTAACTATTTTGTATATACTACGGTCAAAAAAGATTGGAACAGTTGTATTTCTTTCACATCCTCTACTTTTACCAGAGAAAATCCTAGGTTTCCCAAAATTGCTGCACAATAACTTTGAGGTATAAACCACGTATGAGTAAAGATGCGAATTTGGTAGAAACAATCCTTTAAATCAGTGTGGAAGAGATAATTTCACTATTGGCGCAAGTTTGTGCCGCTCCTGACATCACTTTTAAGAATGAAAATACGACAATTAGCGGGGCTACTTTCCTGCAGTATGAATAGACACTGGCAAGTCCCTGTTTCTAAGGAGGGGTCGGCGCAGTGCTCCCCCTCCCTCTACTGAAATTACCGAAGAAATAAATGAAGGAGTCGTTTACAAATTGAGATTTGCAACCGTTTCGGTTACTATGAGGCTGTGCCTGCTTACGTGAACTGCGGTTCTTTAACCTGGAGAACTGGTGGCTCAACGTGTGTAGTGTTAACGACCTTCGGTTCTTACCCTGGAGAACTGGTGGCTCGACGTGTGTAGTGTTAGCGACCTGCGGTTCTTACCCTGGAGAACTGGTGGCTCGACGTGTGTAGTGTTAGCGACCTGCGGTTCTTACCTTGGAGAACTGGTGGCTCGACGTGTGTAGTGTTAGTGACCTGCGGTTCTTACCTTGGAGAACTGGTGGCTCGACGTGTGTAGTGTTAGCGACCTGCGGTTCTTACCTTGGAGAACTAGTGGCTCGACGTGTGTAGTGTTAGTGACCTGCGGTTCTTTACCCTGAAGAACTGGTGACTCGAAGGGTGTGTAGTCTTCAGGCGGTCTATTGCGACAGTCTTCCCTCGCCTTCCGTAAGATGGTGAAATGCTTGTGTGCGCGTCTGAAGGGGTAAACAGACGTCATGGGGCTACCTAAAGAGCGTCTTATGTACTGCATGTGCACAAAAGAGAAAGGTGTTCTGTGTAGAGGTGACAAATTCCGATGCGAACTTTGGATGATGTGATGTGTTCACCTGGTGGACGTAAAGGGATGCCAATACGAGCTAGGCCGGGATGAATAAGGTTCCACCTTCCAGGCATTCCTAAGGTCAAGAAGGATAAGAGGAAAAGCCAGGAAGTTGGTGCTGTGGCTCTTAGGGTCACTTTGAGTTGTCTGCATTCTCGTTCCACTAGGCCACGCGCTGGTTCTGATGCGCCTGATACCAAGGGTACTGGAAGTTCCCTTCAGAGGCAGGATTCAAACTGTCGGTGGAAAGAATAACAAACCACACCAGCCATGATGAGATAAAAGTTGGGGCGACAATTGTCGCCCTGGGAACGGCGTCGATCCAGCGGGAAAAACTACCAACCATCTTGAGGAGGTATCATTGGCCCTTTAGAGCTTAAGGGGCCCCATGTGGATGAGTTCATATCGCTGGGAAGCAGGGACAGGAGTGATGGTCTACCGCTGGAATTTAGAGCATTGGCATTGCTCGCAAGTACGGGCCTAGCCACCGATCTGTGTTAATTCTCACCCAGAAAAACGGTGACGTAAGAGCATTAATGCATGACTGGGCAGGAAAGTGGATGGAATGAAGTAATGCGGCAGAAATACAGGAGCGTGGCTTACCTGTAAAAACGTGGTAGAATATATGGAAATACACGCGTCAAAAGCGACCTTTTTTTTCAAGTTTAACACAGTTGCACGGTCAAGCAACTTGATGTTGGGTTCTGCCTCATGAACGTCTGCGATTGCGTGGTGATTAACATCTGCTGCTAGGTCAACTTTGTATGGGGCCAAAAGTGAAAGCGTCCATAACGAGGTTTTCCTGCTCTGACGTGCCATCCATCGGCCGGGAAGTAGGAGATGTAATCTTGCTGACGACATGCCTAGAGTGAATGACGGTCGCAAATGGCCTGTATTGGTGAGAGCAAGGCGCTGTAAATGGTGAAAATTGCAAAATGCGTCCTTCCATTTGATGATGGAAGTGTTTAACTAAGAGGAATAGTGGGAGAATGTCACGTTCAAAAGTGCCATCTTCAGAGACATCGGTCGCGTGAGAGAGCTCTGCAGATGAATCCACATAGACTAACAGCGTTCGGGCAACAAAGGCGTCTTTAACGTCTGCTAAGCTATTGGTTGTCTCTTCTGCCCATGTAAGTGGCTAATTCACTTTTCCCTGCCCCTCTTCGGGAGGGTCTTCAAAGGTTGGGAGAGTGGTGCAAACCGAGGGTCCAATCTGAGGTAAAAAGCTACCATCCCAATAATTCGTCGAAGAAGAGTGATGGTACGTGGTTGTGTCGGGCACAAAATATCCTCAATCTTCTCTGGGGTGTGGGAAAATGCCTAAAACGTTTATCTCGGGGATCCAAAAATATACTTGGCTGGATTAATTCGGGGTGTTCGACCTGCTGCTAGAGATCAAAAGTATCAGTAGGGGCGATATGTGATCTTCGAGGCTCACACTTGTAACCATGATGTAACCCAGAAATACGAACAAAGACTAATCATCGCAAAACACATTGTCTGTGAAACGCTGGAAAGTTATCGTTGCATTTTTAAGACCAGATAGATGCGTAACGACTCGAAAAGACTAAATTGTTTAATGCTTGGATTTATGTGACTGATCTCGAGGTAAAGAATGACCTGTTGGTAAGCTTTAACCGGGTCGACTTTGGGAAAAAAAAAATTATTACCGTGCAGAGGGGAGAGAAATCCACTAAGTTTAGGATCAGAGAGCAGTCCTATTGCGTCTTTGGCGTTCGTACTTCTTAAATTGCAACAAGGTCTTCACTCTCCCTACAATTTTGATACCATATGCAACGAAACGGCACATTCATTTTTAGAAGGGCAAAAGATGCCGGTGCTCATGCTATCCTCAAACTAGCTCTTGGCAACAGCAAGTCTAAGTGAAGAAAGTCGACGTGCATGAAAATGGGCTAGGGGTAACGATGTGGAGTGTGACATCATCTTCAGGAAGTTTATCCCCTTGAAGGGGTCTAGCCAGACTAGAGAACTCGCTAAAGGGTTGCACAACCAGAAGAACTACAACAGTGGACAGGTCTCTAGCGCAGGTTGAAGATTAACCTGCCTTTATGTGGAAAATATTTCTGTTTGACCACCGATAAGGTCAAAATGGGTTTGGACGTCTGCCCCGGAATGGCTGCGAAAAATTTGCTATGCTGAGGTTCTACAGCAGGGCACTGCGTAACCCAAGGTTGAGCAGTAATTTTTTCTGGCCGCAGGTCGCGATTGAAGAGCCACTAGCAGCCTTTAATTTGAGCTCCTGTTGTGATCATTTGAATCCCCATTAGTTAGAGGAAGGATGCTCACGGTAGTTCCCTAACCATTGAGAATACAGACATGCGTGGCATTATCAGTCAGCAAAGGATGGCGCTCTTTGCAACCACCCCCAACGGCCATCACTAAACACTACGGCGTTGACAGGGCCATTACCAGGCTCAGACAAGTATGAGAAAAACTTCTCAAGTTTCTCAGAGAGTAGAGTCAGGTCGTGCCTCAAAGCGGCCAGGTCTTAACAACCTGATCAAGGGGTGTGCAGGGAGACCAACACCTGTTACACTCTCGTTGGTAAGTGCTGCAACAATAGCCCCTTAATGTGGCCGTAACCGAAGGATGCATCAAGAAAGGCAGTGAGGGACCTAAAATATAAAAGTATTTGCGTGAGTTTTATATCCTAAAGCTTCTTCTTTGTCAGCAGCTCGTGCAACCGCTGGCGTTGAGACGTGGAGTTGAGGTCAACAAACGCGCTTTTTTATTGATTCAAATTTGCCTGATTCGGGTGGGGAAATAATTACGTCGCGCACGATTACTGCAGCTGGCGTCGATAATGATGAGACTGTTATATGTTGCACTTATCCATTAATATTTGTTGCATTTATATGCTGCACTTATTCATTTATATTTTTTCATATGTATCCATGTTACGAATATTTTGTTTTGTTTCTATTCTAGATGTATTATGAATATAGTTGATTAAACCCTATAAAAAAGGACAGTTTGAATATACCTTACTACTCATGACACTTACTACTCATATCAATTTAGTCAACTATTATGGATAAAGTCACACGAATTGAGAAGTTTGATGTACCTAGTTCGGATCGTTACGCTGGCAAGTAATGCAAGCTTTGGTATAGAAATTTCTGCTACTTCCTTTCTACAATATCTGATCATTTTCCAGACAAGTTAGAAGTGTTCTACTTGCATATGGTCCTCATGTCATGGATGTAATAGAGCACTATGCTGATCATTCGAAGGCTATCGAATTGTTGCAAGCTACTAATATTAAGGCTCCTAGTGAAATTCGTCCCAGACATTTGCTTTATACTAGAATTCAACTTCCAGAAGAATCGATTGACCAGTTGATTCAAGTTCTCAATTATCTTGCTCTGGATTGCAAGTTACAGGATGATGCTGCTGCAGTCTACTGTGATGAGAGTATCAGGGATTCCTTCATACGAGGGCTAAAATCTTCGAACATTTGTGCACGACTCCTTGATAATCAAAATACTTACATTAACTGATGCTACTCAGAAGCTCGAGCGTTAGAGCAAGCATTACTGAGATCTTAATCATACTTAGTTACTACCAGTCATGTATCTGCTAGTGTGGCGATTGTTCCTGGAACATCTATGACCTCTAGTAAAAAAGAAGAATGTGAAGAAGATAGCCTTCCACTTACAGCAGCTGTTTCAAGAATATTTCAAAGATGAAGCAAAGATACTATAATTCTAGTGGTCGTCGCAATCCAGAAGATGACCAAACACTTTGTCCAGCTAGCGATGTAATTTGTCGTAAATGTAAGAAGCTTTGGCATTTTGCCAAAGATTGTAAATCAAAATCCAAACGTCCTGTTTCGCTATCTTCTGCCATGCTTGCTTCCACCTGCGCTACCAGTGGCTTGTTTTTGCCTACTGTTCCTGTTTAATTGAACGGAGATCCTCTGTTGCTTCAAGGTCTGTTTGACAGTGGAAGTTCAAAGAATTATATAAATGAGGCTGTAGTACAAGCTATGCATCTCCCACTTCATGAAAGATCGTCTGTTGTTTCGATTGCGTCTGTAGCACCTAATTTGCAAGGTGGAGTAGAGCCAAGAAGGAACTTCACAAATGAGCACCCTGTTGACCCTATGAAATCCTGAAATTGGGCACACGCATTAATTAATAAAATAATATGCCATGTAATAATGAACCTATCTAGAATAAAGCGAAACACTTATAGTAGAAATAGACATAAGTTGAGAAAACATGAATGTAAATAATAGATGTATTTTGCTCGAGGCGAGAATAATGAATTCGAGACGGCAGCAAACATATGCACATGCACACAAACATATAAAAGTGGTTCCTATAGCCGCGATAGAAGGTCAGGTGTTTAAACCAAGCTTGGGATGCATGTGGATAACTGAAAACACGAGAACAGTGGCGATTGTTTGCTTGCAAGAGACTATGAAATTCAGTCGCATCTTTGATATTTCGACTAGAAACAAAATCTCTATCTCCGTAGATACGAATTAACAGGGAGTGAATTAGGCTCCGACAAAAATATATACATACTACTAAACTCACAGCGTCAAATCATTAAGAAGTATAGCAATGCCTCTGGGCACCATTGTAGATAGAGGAGAGCAGGAAAAGGGGCAAAGAAAAATAATAGCGTAGGCGAATTGCGAACAGCTTGCCGGATCTGGGCACCAATTTTATAGTGCGTGGTTATCAATGTGATTTATCTTCGGTTAATAAATCAGCCTAGATAGCGTTTCGAAACCATAACCATAAATTTTGTTTGATCGAAGATGTCTGCCGTTAGCTTTAAGCCTAATGCGACAGCGAAGTAAATTTTGGAATAATGACTTGGTTTTAAAAAAGACAATTACACAAATATAAATATATTCATAAAACCAACGAATGTACATGAGATAAGTAGGTTAAGTAAATATGGTGAATAATATGGTGAAACAATAAGGTGAATAATATATAATATTCTGTAGTAATGTAGTGAATAATATGAGTGTCTTTGAGTAAATAATTTAGAGTATCTTTGAGTAGAGTAAATAATGTAGTATCTTGGAGTATCTATAATGGACTTTATACGAAGAAAGCAGCGAGTCGAATGGGCAGGTTAGTGTGCTTATTTGGTTGAGCTGGGAACGTGTGTTTGTTTGTTTGTGTGTGAAATTTAAGAGATGTTGTTTGGAACCGTATACGTAAATTGAATTGACAATTAAAATAAATGAATTAATTAATTATTAAGTTTAACACTTCACTTATTCAGGTAGGTACTCACTTTTCTATTTTGACCCACACTCAATCCTCACTTCATATCGCCATCATTTCATTCAGCACTCATACAGTGCTACGTTGTCAATTCTCTCGAACTCACATAGTGTTCTGACAACGCCATTAATTCTTTCGCACTCATATAGTGCTCTGACAACAGGTCATCAATCCTCGCACTCACATAGTGCTCTGGTAACACGCCATTACATTCAGTACTCATATAATACTCTGGCAACACGCCATTACATTCAGTACTCATATAGTGCTCTGGCAACACGCAATTAATCCTCGCACTCACATAGTGCTCTGTCAACACGCCATTACATTCAGTATTCACATAGTGCTCTGGCAACACGCCATTTCATTCAGCACTCATACAGTGCTACGTTGTCAATTCTCTCGCACTCACATAGTGCTCTGACAACGCCATTAATTCTCTCGCACTCATATAGACTCTGACAACAGGTCATCAATCCTCGCACTCATGTAGTGCTCTGGCAACACGCCATTACATTTAGTACTCATATAGTGCTCTCGCAATACGCCATTAATTATTTCGCACTCACATAGTGCTCTGGCCACACGCCATTACATTAAGTACTCATATAGTACTCTGGCAACACGCCATTACATTCAGTACTCACATAGTACTCTGGAAACACGCCATTACATTCAGTACTCATATAGTGCTCTTGCAACCCGCCTAAAACCTGCTTACACCGAAAATGTTCGTCTAGAACCCCAATCACCTCATTCCCCTCCTACTACACCCCTTTCTGGTACAGTAATCCCCCAAAACAACCTATAGCCCACCTTTTTAACCGCCCTTGCCATTCCAACTCTACCTTCCATTTTGCTGCCTCCTTCTCCTTTGTTGCAGGAACCCTCGTCGGCAGAAGTGGTCAGTCAGGAGTACATCTCTTTCCCACTAGTCACTCCGTCAGCGTACAACGATACTCAAAACTCCCACATCCCGCTTGACGCCATCTCGGAAGGAACCAACAAGCGGATCACGTTCGCTCTATCAACCTTCTCTCATGCCAGTGCCTCGTCCATCACTACTGGCACTGCCACAGCCACAGCAAATCTGGGGCCCCGTACCCGCAGCCAAACCAATGGCACTGTCACATGCTCCGGTCACGTCGTCAGAAGGCCTCGTTGGTACTCGAACTTATAATCTCAAAATAGTAAAAAGGGTGGGGATGTAACCTTATTAGGGGGGGATGTAACCCAGAAATACGAACAAAGACTAATCATCGCAAAACACATTCTCTGTGAAACGCTGTGAAATGCCTCTGGGTATTCCTATAATCAAAACCTCCTGTGAAACATATATATATATATATATATATATATATATATATATATATATATATATATATATATATATATATATATATATATATATATATAATCATTTATTATGTATAAAATTCAATTCTTTAGTCATTTAAATAAGTCATGCAATTCTTTAACTTTGTTAATTTAATCATTCATTTATTTTCCTCTAACTTTGTCAATTTAATTTTTCAATTAATTTACTGCAACTTTTGTAAATCAAATCATTGATGTTAAACTTAATAATTAATGAATTCATTTTTTTTATTGTCAATTCAATTAACCTATACTGTTCCAAACAACATCTCTTAAATTTCACACACAAACAAACAAACACACGTTCCCAGCTCAACCAAATATGCACGTTAACCCACCCATTTGACTCGCTGCTTTCTTCGTATAAAGTCCATTATAGATACTCTAAGATACTACATTATTTACTCTACTCAAAGATACTCTAAATTATTTACTCAAAGATACTCATATTATTCACTACATTACTTCCCGATATTATATATTATTCACCTTATTGTTTCACCATATTATTTACCATATTTACTTAACCTACTTATCTCATGTACATTCGTTGGTTTTATGAATATATTTATATATGTGTAATTGTCTTTCTTAAAGCCCAAATCATTATTCCAAAATTTACTTCATTGTCGCATTAGGCCTAAAGCTAAAGGCAGACATCTTCGATCAAACAAAATTTATGGTTATGGTTTTCGAAACGCTATCTAGGCTGATTTATTAACAGAAGATAAATCACATTGATAAACATAAACTATAGAAGGTAAGAAAGACAGAGAGAGTAAGAAGGTTAGTAGGCCAGTGTAGCAGCTGAAAACTTTGCAAGCTCTACAAAGTTCGTAAAGAGGCAGTTGGCAATTTCCCGTCTGAGAAAATTATTCATCTCGCCCAAAATACATTTTTGTACGACCTTTGATACCAATACGGTTACCTCAAAATCAAAGTACGACTCCTCCCAACCACTAAGCAATTAAAATCTTTGTACAACCCAATTCGAAATTAACCATTTTAACGAACATTTTTATTGAATCAGCGCTCCAGACAAGGTCAGTAAAAATTAGCTCCCTAATTAATCATAAGTGTATACAAAGGTCTAAAAATATTCAAAGTGTAATTCCTTCCTATGAATTCCAGTTCCCCTGATTTTATAACTTCAAAAACGTCGTGGCAGTACTATACTATATTTTATATAATTCCCCCATATATATATATATATATATATATATATATATATATATATATATATATATATATATATATATATATATATATATATATATATATATATATATAGAGAGAGAGAGAGAGAGAGAGAGAGAGAGAGAGAGAGAGAGAGAGCGCGCTTAGGTTGTAGCTTAGCTTAGTTCGTGACTATATTTTATTTAAACCATATTTTATATCTTATTCACTATAATATCCACCTTATATAGCTTATTCCTCTTAAAATTGTAATCATCGACCATTTCCCTATATTCAATATATATATATATATATATATATATATATATATATATATATATATATATATATATATATATATATACCTTATTTCATTAAAATACACATTATATTCATTAACCGTATTATCAAATTGAATAATTAGCCATATTCCATTATTTTTTTGTTCAATAAATCTTCTTAAATTTATGCGTCAGTGATTTTGAAATCTTCCTGGCTGAATCAGTTATCCTCCCTCACGTTTTCTCTTTGAACACATTCTTATCTTTAAATTCATATATCAAAGTTTAATGGCTGCTATCTAGGCAAGTTTGTCATTAAATCAATCACACATAAACTATAATTGGTGCCCTAGACCCTTTCTTTTTTTCAATCAAGTATAATGTAGTTTAACGTCTAGTTACGTAAAGATTATATTATTCTTTCCACGTGAGATTACGCCTGGCAACCACAGACTCAGCCGCTTCTCTCTTTTTCTTTTCTTTCTCTCTCTCTCTCTCTCTCTCTCTCTCTCTCTCTCTCTCTCTCTCTCTCTCTCTCTCTCTCTCGCTCGCTCACTCTCTCTGGGGAGGGGGGATCTAGAGGGAGAGGTGACGCCCCCCTTGTCGCGGGAAGAGAGCTTGTGTGTACCTTTGACTTTTCGGGCTATGCCGGCGACAGGACCTCTCTTCTGGGTACCCCTGGTAGGGCTTTCCATGTCGATTTGATCGGAAACGAGGTTCAAGACTAAGTGCGTCCTTCCTTCTTTTTTTCTATTCTATCCTCCTTTATCACTTTTATCCTATCTCTTCCACTTATTATACAAAAAGAAATAAAAAAAACCTATTCCTATCATGTCACTCTTACCCTTTTTTACCTCTATCTACATATAAGGACCTGACAGCTACCTCATGCGTCAGAAGAGAGGCTTTGGATACTCTATAAATAACGCCAATCAACGCTCACTGGTTGCGAGAGACTAGGAATAAGGGTGTCCTAGGCGTTGGGGCACGATGAATAGGATGGGGATAATGCTCCCTTAACCCCTTCCCCGGCGCGTAATTATTGACCATTCCCAGTGACCGTTGACGGGTGCCTCTGGTAGCATCGGTCCGAGGTGACGGCCCTTTGTTCCCAGGTTGGTTGCAAGGCCAATAAAAAACCTTGGGTTGAGTCTCTTGGTGTGGCGGGATATCCACTGAACGCTACTCAGAGATCCTGGCAGTCGTGAAGGGAACTAGTAGGAGTTTAGTACGGGGCGTGCTCCGTTGTTCACCTGGCTAGAAATCGATGGCCCCTTCGGGGACCGTCAGTGCTGCTTGGTTGGGAGCCACGGCACGCTGAGGTTTGACGACTCGGTCGGACGAACAGCAGCACATGGAGCGTGCCTTCTGAAAGATCCGAAACGTCTCCGATGGATAGGCGGGAGCGACTCACGCGGGGAGAACTCACCAACCCCCTTTTTTACTATTGATTGGTCGCAAAGTTTTGAGAGAGAGAAAGTGTTCAAAATGACAAGGGAAAAAGGTCCAGTTGCACTCAAATATACATGTGCGATATGCCAGAAGGATAAGTGGTGCTTGGACTTCCCAGAGGGATGTTTTTCGAAATGCCACCCTGGAAGTATATGTACCGACTGCATCCTTAAAGGAGAGGTCCGAGAGGCAGTGTCATACTGCAATGAACAAAAATATCTCTTCACAACCTCTAAAAAAAAAATCTAGGGCACTGGAAAGTAAGATACAGACCCTAGAAACGCAGCCCGCGCTTCAGATTCGGCGTCTCGAGGAGAGAATCCTAGAGCTAGCTTCTAAACTAGAGACCCAGTCAGCTCAAGCTCGAGACGAAACTCCCACCGACTTGGGTGGTTTCGCCGTTGAGACTCCAACTCAGGAGCTGAAACTGCATTGGCAGTGCCACTTCAGCCATGCGGAGAAACTAAGAAGAGAAAGAAAAAGAAGAAGAAAAACAATGACCTTAATGCAGCTCACCCCAGTCTAGTGATTCGAGCGTTACTGGTGCGCAATGGAAAGCGGAAAGAGAAAATGAGAAAAGAGAAACAGAAGAAAATACAAATGAAGATCGCAAAAAAAGGAAGAAGGAGAAGAAAACAAGAAAAACAAGGGAAATACAGAGACGAAAGAGAAAAGAGACAAGTCTCTGGCGAAAGAAAAGAGTGCAGACAAATGTGCGAGGGTCAACCTTATTGGAGACTCTCAAGCACGGGCCCTGCAACTTCTTCTAGCAGCACGCCTTCGCACGAGTGTAAAGGTCAGGTGCCTACCAGAAAGGAAAAAACAGCAGATCAGAGTAGAGACGGAGAAATCTCAGATTTCTGAGAGCTCAGTCGTTTCCCTAATGGTAAGTGGCAACGAACTCTACCTCAGAGGAGGAAGGATAGGCCCCACATAAAAAATTCTCAGCACATTCATGGGTGCTGTGGACGACTGTGGGCTAAAAACACGCAGATGTGTAAGGGTCGGGATGCTCCCGAGAAGAGGTCCAACCCGGACCGCTCACTCGAGGAACGTCTTCCTTAATCGACGCCTCGGAGATTTGTATACGGCGGAGGGGGTCTTTTTTGTGTCCCCTTACCGCACCTTCTATGGTAGAAATGATCTCTACCAAAAGGATAGAGTACATCTTTCTTTTAAAGGAAAGGCCGTACTCTGCAACATGAATAAAATGTCGTGGACCAAACCCTAAGGAGTGTCAGGCCTAGAGTGAAGGCGGACGTAAGTCAGTACGCCCGTGTCACTCCTGGAACGACCTTCTCGGAGGTCGCAGAGAGGAGTGGGACCGCTCCAGCAAGCAGGCCGGGAAACGGAAGAGAGTAGGGAGTCCTACATTCAGGGACTCCCTGAAATTTCATCTGTTCGATGCGAGGTCAATCATGAACAAGTTTCTTGAGTTCCGTGGCCTCGTAGCAACAGAAGAACCTGAGATGGTGGCCATAATGGTGGATAAAAAACTAGGGTCGAGATTTTGAAGGTTAATTCATGATTCCCAGTTACCAGCTCTTCCTGAAAGATAGGCCAGACAGAGAGGGTGGCGGTGTGATGTATGTCAAGGATACTATCAACTTGACGGATTGCAACATCATATCCGACCATGAACTACTAGGTGTTGACCTAGAGATAGGTCCTGCCAAATACAGGACCCTGGTGCTTTATAGACCTCCTGCCCAACTCGTTGAAAAGGAGAGAGATCTGTACCAGCTACTAGGAGAACTTGTCCAAGACAGAGTGTGTATCGTCATGGGAGGTTTCAACTCACAAGTTGACTGGAAAACCAGAGAACCCTGTGGCGAGAATGGACTACTCTTAGAGTTCGCGAACAACGAGTTCCTGACTCAATGGGTGAGAGAGCCAACGAGAGGAGACAATATTTTTGACTTGGTTTTAACCTCTGAGGATGACATCGTTGAGGACCTCTCTGTTGGCGAAGAGCTCGGTGGCAGTAACCACCGACTAACTAGATTTGTAGTCAAAGTGCCCAAGGCAGAGCTTGCAACTAGTAAATCGAGGAAACTTGATTTGAGAAGAGCAGACTTTGCAGGTCTACGCGCTGGACTGACTGACGCGAGGCTAGAAGTGTGGGATGCTGTCGAAGACTCGTGGGACAGTTTTCAAAACCACATTCATGAGTCTTCAATCGCATTTCCTCCCTCTGAAATGCCCCCGTTGGTCTTCTGTTCAACCAAAGTGGTTTAATCGAGAAATCGGCCAACTGCTTAGGAAGAAGAGAAATGTGTACTGGCAATCAAAGATCTCGGGTGACTTTGACGAATACCGGAGGCTATCCAAGAGAGTGAAGTCCAGCATAAGGGCGGCTAAGTGGTCTGAGGAACTCCGAGTGGCGAGAGTCTGTAAAGAGAATCCCAAGGAGTTTTTTGGATATGTAAACAGCCGTAAACCAATCCGTCGAACGATTGGCCCTTTGAGGAATCAAAAGGGGACATTAAAGTACCCAGATGCAGAAAATGCTAACCTCCTCAAGGACTACTTCTCTTCACTGTTTACTGAAGAGTGTGGTCCCATCCCCCAGCCAACGAGTTCCTACTCGGGGAAAAAGCTGGATGATATGGACTTCGCCGAAGGAGAAATAGAAAAGAAGATCACTGACCTAATGACGAATAAGTCACCTGGCATAGATGGGTTTGTACCTAAAGTGTTGAAAGAAGTGCACGATCAAGTGCCACGACAGCTGAGCGCAATCTTCAACATGTCAATCCGGACCGAATGCGTTCCTAGAGACTGGCGTGAAGTGGAGGTGACTCCAATCTTCAAGAAAGGAGACTGTAACAACTGTCGAACTACCGACCTATCAGTCTGACTTTGATAGTCAGTAAACTCATGGAGAGCATCATGGTGGACAAAATTACGTCGCATTTAGAGTCAAAGCTGCTACTGAGGAGTTCCCAGCACGGCTTCCGAAGGCAACGGTCATGCCTGACGAACCTTGTGAAATTCTTCCACTAGGTCTTAAGTGAGCACGATCGGGACAAGGCGGTGGATGTGGTCTACTTAGACTTTCAGAAAGCCTTTGATAAGGTACCACACCACCGCCTTCTCCGGAAAGTGCGAGCGCTGGGCATAGACGGAAAAGTAGCCGGCTGGATAGAGAATTGGGCAGACGGCAACTGGTGATGGTGAATGGACAGGCTTGTGAGTGGGTGCCCGTTACTAGCGGAGTGCCTCAAGGTTCTGTCCTAGGACCACTACTATTCATCATCTACGTTAACGACATGGACGGTGACCTGGTTGCAAAGATTTCTAAATTTGCCGACGATACTAAGCTTGGTATGAACGTTGCAAATGATGGAAATACTGCCCGCCTGCAAGATGATCTTCGAAAGATTGGGGAGTGGTCTGATACGTGGCAAATGCCTTTCAACGTAAACAAATGCAAAGTGATGCATATCGGCCACCGAAGTCCCCAATGACCCTATATCCTTAAGGGCACTGCTCTCGAATCCACTGACACTGAGAAGGACTTGGGTGTAACTATCACGAATGTCCTCAAGTTCTCGAAACAGTGTATTGAGGTGGAGAAGAAAGCCCAAAGAATGTTAGGGTATATAAAGCGACAGTTTGGATATCGAAACAAGGAGATTGTACTGTGTTTGTACAACTCACTTGTCCGACCGCACCTGGAGTATGCCGTACAATTTTGGAGTCCTTCGTTTCTAAAGGACATCGTGAGATTGGAACGCGTGCAAGCCATGGCAACTAAACTGATTTCCTCTATCAGGCATATGAGTTATAATGATAGACTAAGGGAATTAGATATGTTTTCGCTGGAGGCCGGAGACTATGTGGTCAGCTTATCGAAGTGTTTAAAATATTTCGAGGCTTCGACAGACTGGACTACGGGGATATTTTCCAGTTCAGCGAGGGAAGAACAAGAACTCACTGCTACAAACTTGAACTAAAGCGATACCACCGTAATTTGTGTGCGAAATTCTTCATATAGAGTATCTGCGGTAGTTAGAAGGCACTTCCGACGGAAATTCTCAACAGTGAATCTGTTGACCAGTCCAAGTCAAGACTAGATAAAGTCTTGCGAAATCACCGTTAAGATCCTCGCGAGTGATCTTCGAGGTTGCCAACGGACACCTTTGAGGATTGCGCCAAAAGTACCCTCCTTGTATGGACCGTGAGGTCTTCTAGGGTACTTATTTTCCTTGTAGCTCCTTGTATCTCTCTCTCTCTCTCTCTCTCTCTCTCTCTCTCTCTCTCTCTCTCTTGAAAAGTGGCCGTTTATGGACGCAAAACAATTGAGCAGCCATGTGCCCGCTCAATTGCTAGTCCAAAGGTACCCTCTTTGAATGGACCGTAAGGTCTCCTAGGGTACTTACTTTCCTTGTTACTCCTTGTTACTCTCTCTCTCTCTCTCTCTCTCTCTCTCTCTCTCTCTCTCTCTCTCACACACACACACATCTTACTTCAACCTCCTCAAGTTTTTTCTTAACCGGAAGTTTCAAAGGCACACATCCCTTAGCCATGAATAGTCCAGCCTCGACCACGCTAGCGAACGCTAGCGATCCAGGCCTCCTCAACTTCTACGATCACACATGCGTCACCCGTGGCAATTAGTCACCCTACAGCTATAAACCAGGATGTCAGCGCCCGAGGCACTAACCACACTTTAATCAATCTTCCTGCCTTCTATGCGACCGATCCGATCACGTGTTCGAAATATACGAGGTTTTGATGGCGCATCAAGCCATAACCGTTCAAGAGCGCATAATAAGCATTACGCAAAAAGTCCCAATAAGTATCTTTGCTTTGTTTCGGGGAATTTTGTTACAGAGTGGAAGAAATTGTGCATGGGGGGAGTTGAGGCAAGCTTCCAAGCTTGTATTTGGTAGATCCCAGGTTGAAAACTTAAAGGAACTACTAAATACTCAACAAATGGGTGATAGGCATCCCACGCGATTCCTTGAGCATCTCAGAGAATTAATCAGGGCGAAGGGCGCTTCGTCAGAGCTTTTTGACTCGCTAGTAACGGAGATTTTCATGCGTGGGATCCCTGACCACATTAGGCCCCTCATCATGATTGATGAGTATGGGGGAATTCCACGTGGAATTTCTTTTCCAGCACGGAAGTGATGTCCTTGCGCTGGAGAAGATTCTAGAAGTTGGTTAGGCTTAAATTTGTAAGCCCCCCCTTCCCTTCCACAAGTGGTAGCCTCGAACCGCTTCCACCACGGACCACCTTTACGCGGGTTAGAAGCACCTCGGCGTGAAGATTCGAGGCCATTTGAGAGTAGCGCTGTTCCCCCCCCTCCCGCGGGAGGGAGCTTCGGATATATATATATATATATATATATATATATATATATATATATATATATATATATATGGCTCGTCTTCCATGTGGCAGACACAGAGTTGAGGAGTCTCGCCCGGACCCAAGAAGTTTCCCCTAGTTCCAAGTCAGGTGCCAACAACAAAGCAAAGTGACGGCTGAATTATTTATGTGTTGGAATTAGCTCCAGCCAGTGAGGTAATTCCATTTGACGATCGCTAGCGAGCGATTTTTCCGACTCCACTCATCAACTCCTGTCGAAGCCCTCCTCGTTTTCCCTCGTTTTCGGGTGGCCGAAATACTCTCCCCTGGACAGTACGTTACCGCCTCCCCCCTTTTGGAGAACCCTCATCACGTGAACTTCCCGCTCAGAAGCTCTGAGCGCCCTCGCCTCACGTGCAGAAGACATCCGTGAAGCCTTACCCTGACGTCTCACCCGGAATCCTTCGTAAGCCGTTGCACTCTTATATCGTTGTTCCGCACGTCAAAACTCGTGGCGTTCCGTTCCTTGTCGGTTCGCCTTTAAGTTATTGGTCCCTTCCCCATAGATATAATATGGTATTGGTATAATGTAATCTCATACCACGACAGTGAGCACATGAGAGTGGATGAAATCGCTAAAGCAGCAGAGATAATATATCTCAATCCTTACGTAAACTGGGGGACTGTCCCACAATGTCCCATTCCTCGCTCTAATCCATCTATTTCGCAGGTTTGGTTACCAACGACGCCTTCTGGCAATAGGCCGGACCCGTGTAACGCCTCATTTTCACATTCATCACCGGACTTGGCTGCCTCTTTGGAGATGATAGAGCTGGAAAAACTAAAGCTCAAATGTGGGACCGAGCGACTGCACGGTCACAGGGGTGGACGGAGTGACAGGCACCGTTCGTCCTCTCGAAGACGAAATCAACGAGGTCATTCCAGCACAAGCAGTGAGGCACAGAATTCCCCTGCTCATTCTTTCGCCTATCCGTCTACTCCTAAATTCTCTCACCCTCAAAATAGGAATCTATCCTGCTAGCATGAGAAATAGGGTAGTGCAACTGTGCATTGTACACAACCTTGATAATGCTACCTATCATCCTATTCTCACTTTTAATCAAATGCTCGTTCTGAACAAATTCGTCCTTCTAATCATAATGTTACTTTCATCTAGCCAACTAATTGGTGCTGGTACGACAACAAATATGGTGCACAAGCCGTAAAATGTATGCAGCACTGCATATATTTCCAACCAGTACCTCCTCAACCTAACACTATTCCACCAATTTCACGTCAACAATCTATTCGCTCTCCTCAAACTAATGCTCCAACTCACTCTTATCATTCTAATTCAAATTCTTCAACTAATTTAAACTGAGAACGCAAGTAATCAATGGGTCTATCATCTCTGCCGTTCCTTCATCTCAAATCGATCTACCATTTTGAATTTATGACCCACTCTCTGGTTTCTCATATTTAGTTGACACTGGTGCTCAATGTAGTTTTATTCCAGCGTCACTGGACGATAAAGCTTGTTCCTCGTCTGATATTGTCCTTAAAGCCGCTAATTCCTCAGATATAAGGACTTATGGGAGGAGCATCCTTCATTTGGCTCTCGGCCTCCATAGAGTTTTTCAATGGACCTTTATTATGCCGAGGTCGACGTTCCTATTCTAGGCCTGGATTTTCTCTCTGCCCACGACCTTTTGGTCGACTCTCGTAATTGCAAGCTGAATTGATTGCACTACAATGTTCACAGTTTCGGGTTCATTTTTCCCGTCACAGAGTTCTCTTTTCTTTATTCAGTTTCCTTCAGCCAATCGACAGTTTCAGCGCTTGCTACATGAATTTCCTGCAATTAGCATACTATCCTATAAAGACAGGCCTATTAAACACAATGTGGTTCACCGGATAGAGACGACTGGAGGGCCTGTATTTTCCCGCTCTCGTCGATTAACCACAGATAAACTCCCCTTAATGAAGCAGGAGTTCACCTTCATGGTGGAAGCGGGCATATCTAGCCCCTCTAATTCTCCTTGGGCCTCCCTGCTTCGTTTTTGTACCCAAATCGTCCCTGGGTGAGTACAGAGCTATAGGTGATTACAGGCGGTTAAATGCCTGTACTATCACCAATAGATATCCTCTGCCATATCTGTCCGATTTCAATTCTACTCTTTTCGGTTGTTCGATCTTTTCTCGACTCGATCTGATACGTGCTTTTAACCAGATCCCTATTCATTCAGATGACATCCCAAATACGGTTTTCACCACGCCATTTGGTTCCTTCGTCATGAACAGGATGCCTTATGGTCTTCGTAACAGTGGTCAGACCTTCCAACGTTTTATGGATCAGGTTCTGAAAGGTCTGCCTTTCGTCTTCTGCTACATAGATGACCTCCTGATAGCATCTTCGTCTTTAGAGGAGTATCTGTCTCACCTTCGTCAGGTTTTCGCTCGACTTGAAGAGTACGGTATCGTACTCACCACTTCCAAGCGTCTTTTTGGTCTCCCCCAACTCTCCTTCTTGGGTCACCATGTCTCGAGTACATGGATTAGCCCACTCAAAGATAAAGTTACCGTGATGCGCAACTTTCCTCGGGCCACATCACGCAAGCAACTTAGGCGTTTCTGTGACATGGTTAATTTCTACCACAGATTTATACCTAATTGTGCCAAGGTCATGCAACCTATCAACTCTCTGCTCAGCAAGACCAGAAAGAACTTTCCTCTTGAATTGGTGTGCTAAAGCGTGAGATTCATTCTCTCGCACCAAAGAGGCTATTGCCGAGCTACATAATTGGCTCATCCTTCTCCAGGAACCCCCATCTACGTTGCCTCAGACGCATCCTCAACCCACGTAGGTGCAACATTGCAGCAGAAAGTTGGTGACCAATGGCAGCCGCTTACTTTCTTCTCTCGCTCTCTTTCAGACTCTCAAAAGAGGTATGTACGTTCTCTCGAGAGCTTCTCGGAATATACCTAGCAATCCATCACTTCTGACAATACTTGGAGGGACGTGACTTTACCATTTTTACGGACCATAAGCCTTTGGTCGGTGCTTGTTCTTCTCGTAGTACTTCGTCAGTACACACTGCAGTTGACACTCGTCATCTTGATTTCATCCTGCAGTTGACGAACGATATTCGCTATGTTCCTGGTTCTTCAAACGTCGTACCAGACGTGCCCTCTCGTATTTCAGCGATTTCGGGCACGCAACTCTCCTGCATTGTGCCCATCGATCATGCGGCAATAGCGCATGAGATCGATTTGCCGGACAGTCCTTCCAGGTGCATCCTGGTCGACTACTCATTACCTGACTGTCATCATCCTCTCATTCTTCTCGCTTACCGTCGGCACATTTTCGACCAAATTTACGGTCTCTCTCATCCTGTTGTCAATGCCACACGCAAGTTCGTTGGCCAACGCTTCGTTTGGCAAGGTATGAATGCCGACGTGGAAAAGTGGACTCGCTCATGCCTGCTATGCTATCGCATCAAAGTCCATCGCCAGACAAAAGTTCCTCTGGTCTCTTTTCCTCTTCCTTCGTCGCGTTTTGACGTCGTTCACGTCGATCTAGTAGGTCCTCTTCCTTACTCTCGTGGTTGAAATTATCTCACCATAATGGATAGTTTTACTCGTTGGCCAGAGGCAGTTCCCGTCTTGAAAGAGGATTTGGCCTGCTCTGCAGCAGAACTAGTTTAGGGTACTCAACCTCGTTTGCCTGGTCATTTTTTTTCTTCTTCTGACCGACCTCTACCTCCTCACCTCAATCCTGCTTCGTATGTACATGATTTTGTACGGGTAATGGCTGAGGTTAAGACTACCGCCCCTATAATGCCTGCTAATCAGAGACCTGTCGTGCCGAAAGAGATGGCAACTTGTTCCCATGTCTTTGTCTGTCGCGATTTTACTCGCTCCTCATTGCAACCCGTTTATGATGGACCCTTTCTCGTCATCTCTAGGAAGCCAAATTTCTATGTACTGCAGTTTGGCACCAAGCAGGATTCTGTTTCTCCGGATCGCTTATAACCTGCCTTTATTGATGCTGTTCATTCTGAGCACTTCTCATTTTCCTCTTCTACTATCTCTAATAATGGTCCAGTGATTCCCATACCTCATCATCATCTAACCTCAAACCCAATCTCCTCTACCTCGCCCATATCTCCATCTCCTTCCCGATTGCTGTCGCCTCCTCTTTTGTTGCAGGAAACCTCGTCGACAGAGCTGTCCAGTCAGGAGACCATCTCTCCACCTCTGGTCACCCTACAACCAGCAAGCCAGGCACATAGCGTCATGCTATCGCCAGAGACCAGTTCGGAGAGGTCACCCAAACAGATCATCATCAATCCGTCCACTCTTGATATCACAGTGTCTCGCCCGTATTTTGTGCCATTCCCAGCATTCATAGCCAGCCAACCGGCGTCATCACACGGTCTGGTCGCATTGTCAGAAAGCCTCGGAGATATCTGGATTAGTGTAATATTTTTTTGCAACGGGTTGTGTAACTCTCTTGGGGAGGGGAAGTATTGTAGCCGCTGACATCTTTGCAAGCTTTACAAAGTTCGTAAAGAGGCAGCTGGCAATTTCTTGTCTGAGAATATTATTCATCTCGCCCAAAATACATTTTTGTACGACCTTTTATACCAATACGGTTACCTCAAAATCAAAGTACGACTCCTCCCAACCACCAACCAATCGAAAGCTTTGTACAATTCAATTTGAAATTAACCAATCAGAATAGACTTTCCCGTTTCCCGAGTCCCAAGCACATTTTAACGAACACTTCAATTGAATCAGCGCTCCAGACAAGGTCAGTAAAAATTAGCTACCTAATTAATCATTAGTGTATACAAAAGTCTAAACATATTCAAAGTGTAATTCCTTCCTTTGAATTCCAGTTCCCCTGATTTTATAACTTCAAAAACGTCGTGGCAGTACTATACTATATTTTATATAATTCCCCCATATATATATATATATATATATATATATATATATATATATATATATATATATATATATATATATATATATATATGAGGAATTAAACCACGTTCTCCGCAGACAATTTAATTCAGAACAGTTTCGATGTATCTCACACCCTTTTTCAACTGACACTAGATAAAAAATATGAGAAAAGTGCTTACATACATAACACAGGGTCAGGTCGTGAAAGATACCCTCTTTTTTCCCCCAATCCCCTACTTGAGGCTACTCAGGGGAGGGGGGTTAGGCCTAAACATATTGAAAGGCTGACATTTCACTATTTTGTTTATTTGCTTTCGTATTACAGGATTAAAAGAAAATTTCCCCCTAGATAGATTTAAATTAGGAACTGACGATATCAAGCTCGATTCTTCTCTTAACATAGTTAGACGATTTAAATACCATTTTACTTCCATTGAAATCGATCGAATGATTCAAGTCTCTAACATGGCAAAATATTCCACTGCTTTCGCTGCCCACTCTAATATCTCTTTTGTGTTCGTACAATCTCTTGTCTAGATTTCTGCCCGTTTCCCCTATATAAACTTTATGGCAATCGTTGCATGGTATTGCATATACTCCTTTGTTATGATGTTCTTTGGGTTTCCTGGCAATCATCAATTGGTTTAAGGAATTATTATATTTAAAGGCTAGATTAATACCCGCTTTTCCAAATATGTCCTTTAAACTATTTAATTTATTATTAAATGGCAATGTTATACATTTGTTGAAGTCATTAGTGCGGGAAGGCTTATTACCATAGAATGTTTTCCTAGCTGCAAAATTAGGCAGACGATATGAACCAATTGGGGTAATACAAATTAGAAAAATTGGTCCTGATAATGACAATTTCCTCATCTAAATAGGAAGGATTACATATTTTATATGCTCTAAGGAAAAGGTTAGAAATTACCGATTTTTTAACAGTATTATCGTGAAACGAAAAATAATGTATATAGGCATTCGAGTGGGTTGGTTTCCTATAAACGTCAAGTTTTAATTCATGGTGATCTTTATTAATGAGGACATCTAATAAGGGTAATCTATTATCATATTCCCATTCATATTTAAATTTGATGGAGACATGCAAATTATTGAAATTATTAAAAAAGGTATCAAAATCATGGTCATTAGGCCATACAGAAAATAAATCGTCAATGTACCTTAACCATATAAAGTTAGGGGGAGAAATTGTAAGAAGGAGTTCAGTCTCAAAATATTCCATGAAGAGACATGCCAATATCGGAGATAAACTATTTCCCATGCTAAGGCCAAATATTTGTCTATAAAACTCATTATTTACTCGAAACACATTGTCAGAGAGACATAATTCAACTAAATCGGTAAATCTACTTGTAGAAATGGGAAGATCCAAATTAAGTCTGGGCATGATTTCCCGCAGAAGGCCCATGGTTTGGTCAACCGGAACTTTGGTAAACAAAGAGTTTACATCAAAGCTCACAAGTTTTCCATCCGGTAATTGCAGGTGGTTGAGGCGGTCAATGAAATCTTGAGTGTTCATAATGTGTGCAGATGAGATTCTTTCAACTGCTGGAGATAAATGCATGGCGAGCCATTTGGAGAGCTTATAAGTGGGAGAATTAATATTGGAAATGATTGGGCGTAAGGGACATTCCTCTTTGTGGGTCTTTGGGAGCCCATACGGTTTAAGCTTTTTAATTAAGACATGTGATGATTTCTCACTAGACCATTTAGTATCCATAGCCAAATCCTCACATGAGCAAATAAGTGGTGAATTTCTTAGTGGTTGTATGCTTAGTGCCCTTAATTCTGAAAAATCTGACCAAATTGGTTTTCCCAAAAGATTTCAGATTGCGTTAAATAAACTTAAATTTAATAACAACATTGTTATAACCAAATCCGACAAAACGAATCAGTTAGTCATTTTGGACAAACATAGTTATAATGATAAACTTAACGAACTTCTTAACGATGTGAACACATATGAAAAGCTACAAAGTGACCCGCTCAATAACAAAACAAGCAATTTCAACAATAAATTGAATAGGGGATCTTTCACGACCTGACCCTGTGTTATGTATGTAAGCACTTTTCTCATATTTTCTATCCAGTGTCAGTTGAAAAAGGGTGTGAGATACACTGAAACTGTTCGGAATTAAATTGTCTTCGGAGAATGTGGTTTAATTCCTCATCTTTTCTTGCGATATTGCATTAATTTTCATCATATATATATATATATATATATATATATATATATATATATATATATATATATATATATATATATATATATATATATATATATATATATAAGATCGATTAAACTGTATAATCTTTGTCTATGTTTATGTTTGTTGATTGATAATAGAAGTACACCATCTTGTGCTAATATTGTTGTGTTTTTTTGCAGATATTATCCAAATAAGTTTATTAAAACTTATTAAAGTGAGCGATCTATCTGATTTCCAAAGAGGTCAGATTGTCGGAGCTCGGATGGCAGGTGCTACCATTACTAAAACGGCTAAACTGGTTGGTGGATCGAGAAGAACAGTCTCAAATGTAATGATAGCGTAGAAAAATAAAGTAAAAACGTCTTCCTCATAGCATAACTCAGTAAGGAAACCAAAACTATCTGATAGAGACCATAGGACTCTTACACGGATTGTTACAAAATAACATAAAACTACAGCTACCAGAATTACTGCAGAACTTAATGATCACGTCTGGAACCCAGTCTCAATAACAATTGTACGCCGGGAGTTACATAAAGCTCGATTCCAAGGGAGGGCTGCAATCCGAAAACCACTACTGTCAGAAACAAACGTTTGAAAGCGTTTAGAATGGTGTAAAAACCATCGGAATTGGACAAAAAAGCAGTGGAGAACGGTCATATTCTCTGAAGAGTCCTCCTTTACCTTATTTCCCACCTCAGGCCATGTATACATTCGGAGACGGCCAAAAGATGCATTTGATCCAGACTGCTTGCTCCCAACTGTTAAACATGGAGGAGGATCTGTGATGATCTGGGGGCTGTATCTTGGAAATCCGTCAACAAAATAGTCTTTCTTCATGATAGAATCAATAGTCAGAACTATTTGAGTATTTTAGCTGATCAGATCCATCTTATGGTTCAGGAATTGTTTCCGGATGGAAATGCAATCTTTCAGGATGATAATGCCCCTATTCATACTGCTAAGGTTGTAACTGAATGGCACAAGGAACATTCCAGTGAAGTAAAACACCTTATATGGCCACCGCAATCCCCAGATCTCAACATCATTGAAAATTTATAGTGCAGTTTAGAAAAACAAGTTAGGAGTCGATATCCCCCACCATCATCATTGAAACAATTGGAGACTGCCTTATTTGATGAATGGATGAAAATTCCCCTGGAGACAATTAACTTTGTACGAGTCAATCCCACACAGAATTCAATCTGTAATTACTGCCAAAGGTGGTCCTACCCCTTATTAAAATAAAGTTTTCGAAAATTATATGGTGTTTTCATTATTTTGCCCAACCCCTATATATATATATATATATATATATATATATATATATATATATATATATATATATATATATATATATATATATATATATATATATATATATTTATATATATAGGGGTTGGGCAAAATAATGAAAACACCATATAATTTTCAGCTATGCGTCCAAAGGGATGTATTTATTTATCGTTCTAGAAAGGTCTACCACCATTCGTTTTCCTTATTTGCGTTTGATGTCATTACCACTTGCTATATGAATTTAAAGATAAAAATGAGTTGAAAGAGAAAACGTGAGGGAGGATAACTAATTCAGCCGGGAAGATTTCAAAATCACTGACGCATAAATTTAACAAGATTTATTGAACAAATAATGGAATATGGCTAATTATTGAATTCGATAATACGGTTAATGAATATAATGTGTATTTTAATGAAATAAGGTATATATATATATATATATATATATATATATATATATATATATATATATATATATATATATATATATATTCATCATTCTCTCGTGCTACTTTGAGAGATATATACATTTGTATATCTGCCACGCGTTTACCTATTCCTCATTTATTCTTCGAATTCCCAATTAATTAGCTATTCTATTCAGATAATTTTTTGATTCTCTGCGTAGCGTAGTGTACTAACGGCATACTTTTAACTGTGATCAAAGTGGTGCTTGCTGCCTCAGTGTGCCTGGTTCGAATCGCTTCCCTGCACGGATTTTTTCGAAAAAAGGTAATAAAAATATTACTGCAGGGAAAAAATTATTCCGTTTTCTCCTTCTCTCGTGCTACTTTGAGAGATATATACATTTGTATATCTGCCACGCGTTTACCTATTCCTCATTTATTCTTTAAATTCCCAATTAATTTTCTATTTCTTTCAGTCTCTGTTCGAGCTGGCGAAAGTGTTCCTTAAAAGCTATTCTATTCAGAGAATTTTTTGGTTCTCTGCGTAGCGTAGTGTACTAACGGCATACTTTCAACTGAGATCAAAGCGGTGCACGCTGCCTCAGTGTGCATGGTTCGAATCGCTTCCCTGCACGGATTTTTTCGAAAAAAGGTAATAAAAATATTACTGCAGGGGAAAAATTATTCCGTTTTCTCTTTCAATGTGGTTTAATGGTATATATATATATATATATATATATATATATATATATATATATATATATATATATATATATATATATATACCTTATTTCATTAAAATACACATTATATTCATTAACCGTATTATCGAATTCAATAATTAGCCATATTCCATTATTTGTTCAATAAATCTTGTTAAATTTATGCGTCAGTGATTTTGAAATCTTCCCGGCTGAATTAGTTATCCTCCCTCACGTTTTCTCTTTCAACTCATTTTTATCTTTAAATTCATATAGCAAGTGGTAATGACATCAAACGCAAATAAGGAAAACGAATGGTGGTAGACCTTTCTAGAACGATAAATAAATACATCCCTTTTGACGCATAGCTGAAACCCAGGATTGAAGATATAGCTTAAAATATCACTAATAATCACTATTTCAGCGTTATTGATCTATCCAATGCATATTGTAGCCGTCTACGCCCCTACAAGTGGAAATATTTAATCATAACAGTATATATATATATATATATATATATATATATATATATATATATATATATATATATATATATATATATATATATATAACTTGAATCGTGTGATTGGTACGCCCGATCTCCAATGCGTTTTAAAATCAAACATAAGATTCATTCACTTTGCTGCTCGGCTCATCGGAATCAGGTCTGTAATATTTGAATAGTAATTTTTAGTTAAATATGTCCCGAAAGAATCGCGAATTAATGCGTGGTTCTTCTCTTAATTACAGACCCTCCCAACTCCGCTGTATTCTATTTATTTAATCTATTTATTGAATCCATTTATGTATCCAAATTACAATCTATTTATGTCTCCAATTTAATCCATACAATCTATTTATATTAATATTTACCCAATCCATTTAACTATATAATCTATTTGCTCATATAATCTATGTATCTATCCATATAAATATTTATCATACATTTATAATATTTACTCATTTAACATTCAACTATAATCTAATTAATATTTGTAAATCTAATTATCATCATCATATGTGTACTCTAATTCTCATTAACTCGTGCAAAGTTAATTCAGCCGCGTAAAATTCAATCCAATCATAAACTGTATAATTCCACTTTTTAATCATAACTCTTCATTCCATAATATATATTTTTCGTATCTCTTTGTTTTAATGCACGTATTCCCACGACGTTGCCGATTTAGGCCTAAGGAAATTTCGTCTGCAAATTCAGACTTCCCGTTAGCGATTAACTTCATTTCCCTTGTAAAACAAAAATATAGGTTTGGGGGTTTATTGTGACCAGAGCTATCTAGTGTATTGGCGTAATAACCACCTAACAACCTATAATATCACCAGATAGAAATATGCTCAGAGGAGCAACCTTACACTTCTTTTCAGGCAGGTAACAGTATTTATCAATTTGGTGTTAAGAATGAGGTTTCCGCTTTTCAACGCTTTATAAATCAGTTTATAACGGATAACATACTATGTAACACTTCTGCCTATCTCGACGACATAATAATCTGCGGAAAACCGAAAGAAGAACATGACAGCAATCTAAAGCGTTTTATGGAAGCTGCTTCTCAAATCCAATCTCTCCCTGAATTCTGAGAAATCTAAGTTTTCTCTAACCTTTATTAATATTCTCGGTTACAAAATTTCTGACTTCAATTTGAAAGCAGATGCTGAACGAATGAGACCTTTGTTAGAATTTCCTGTACCTTCTAATAAAAAATCCTTGCAGCGTTGTTTGGGGTTATTTGTATACTACGCTAAGTGGGTTCGCAACTATTCAGAGAAAGTACGGCCTTTTGTAGATTACTACAGATTTCCTTTATCTCTTCAGGCTATTCAAGCATTTGAAATTTTAAAGAATGATATTGCCAAGTTTTCCTTGAAAGTTACTGATGAAGACGCCCCGTTTTCCATATATACTGCAATCAGTGCCACCTTATCACAATGCGGACGACCAGTGGCTTTCTTCTCACGCTCATTGAACAGATCAGAGAAGAGACACCACACCGTTGAAAAAGAAGCGTATGCGGTGGTAGAGAGCATACGTAAATGGAAACCTTTTTTGGCTGGTAGGCATTTTAACAACTGATCAAAGATCTTTGTCATTCATGTTTGATACCAATGTAAAAAGTAAAACAAAAGTTATAAGATCATGCACTGGCGTATGTAATTACTTCCATTTTCCTTTGATATTCATCATCGCCCGGGTCACGAAAACGTTGTTGCTGATACACTATCACGGGCGTATTGTGACGCCATTTCGGATATTACAAGTTTAAAATTACTGTATGAGTCTCTTATTCTGGAGTGCAGCGAATGCTACATTATGTTCGTTTTAAAAACCTTCCTTACTCCATCGAAGAAATCCGCCGTATTACTGCTGATTTTCAGGTATGTGATAAAATTAAACCGCGTTTGTTCAAACTAGAAAATACTTCTTTGATATGGGCGACTGCGCCTTGCCAACGTCTTCCAATTGCTTTTTGGGAGGCCGCTTCTAGTTTCCTCGCATTCGTCTCGTTACCTCCTTACAATTGTTGATGAGTTTAGCCGATTTCCGTTTGCGTTCCCATGTCGTGATATGCCATCCAGAGTAGTTATTGACTCTCTTACAAATCTTTTTTCGTTATTTGGTTTACCTGCATATATCCATTCAGGCTGCGGCCTGTCCTTCATTTCCAAGGAAGTGAAAGAATTCTTGCGTCTTGGTGTAAACAGCAACCACACCTCTCCATACAACCCCCGTGGAAATAGCCAATGTGAGTGTTATAATGGCATTATTTAGAATACTGTGAAATTTGCTATTGAATCTCGAGGTTTGCCGTTAAGTGCATGGCAGGATGTATTACCTTATAGTGGCACTAGTTTATAGGGGTGACGAGGGACACCAATTTATGGTTGTACACAACTTATTAAAGGTGAATTAAGTATCTGACTCCAAAGATGACTTTTTCACTATGTTCTTATTTTGGCTGGGCTTACCGAAGGTTTAGGGTAATCGAGGTAAAGAAGGACGTTGAAAAATATATACTTTATTCTCATATTGGTCTATAACGGGGCAAGAGGCACGTCACGAAGTTACTTTGCGGGCGACTAACAGTCTGTCTATATATATATATATATATACATTCAAAGCGAAGTATTAAATTCTTGAGGGACAAGACTTGGTGAATTTAAAAGGGTTTCCGTAAACGCTAATACGGTATGGCAATACTTAATAACAATTATAATGCTTACATAATTCTTAACTCTGTATTCTTCTCATTGCTCGCCTATATATACGGTTTCATTTACAGGGGGCCGTGGCCTAGATTTGCCTGCGGGGAAAATATTTGTCGACGGGGCTCATTAGTTCCACCACTAGGTGGAGTTTTGAACGGCTTTGTATTATAATTTACTTACATCTTCCAGCTAATGCTAACTTTATCTTTATTCTATGACCCGATTTTATAGAACTGTGTTACAATTTCCTATGGTTGGAGTTTGTGTTTACTCAGCTGTTCCGTAGATTTTCGTCTTTCGAGAAATCGATTATGAGACGTGAAATATTTATTTACTCGTTTCCTCTCGTTGACTTAGGTATCTTGAACCTTTATCCCTTTTCTCGCATTCACCTTTTTTTGTATTTCCTACGCGTCAGGATTTAATGAGACCAACGCACGTCCATTTTGTGGGGTTTCTTGCTGGGCCTATTGAATCCTGCAATTTGGTGCCAGTATCTTACTTATTACATAAACTGATCACTACAACCTGATGCCTTACATGCCATACATTCAATACTTTGTACTTCTAAAAATACAACGCTGGATGAACACTTTTTGCTTTTGAGAGATGTTCAGTTAGTGGTTCAGCCCTACCTTCTTGGCTAATTAAACCTGAAAAAGTCCTCCTTAAACGGTTTGGGAATCATGGTTGTAGGGGAATCGTCACTCCCCCGTTCTCGCCCAGTGGAGAAACGGGACGGTGACCGCAATAACATCCGGGCCCGGCACCGTGGGACATCTCGTAACCACAGCCCCTCGCCATTCGTCTCTATGAAAAGCCGAACGGTTTTAAACTGCAACATCTTCCTCTACGAGAGTATATTCAATTTCACCTCAAGTAAGAAATTGGAGACGCGTTTCTCTCAAGCTCGAAGGCGGGGGGAAGGGGGGGAGAACCCGCAGAATGATTCCGAATGGGTGCGGAAATGACTGTGCTGATTGGTCTAGTTGGTCCATACACAGAGGCAGTTCCGGACTTATCTTACAGAGGGCCCTAATCCACCCGCACTTTTGGGCTCCCTCTCTTTAAATAAGTTATGCAAGATCTGAACAATTTGGTGTTTTATTCAAACATCGAATGAATTAATGGTACAGTATATTTATACAGATTGGCATCATCTTTTTATTCTCAAGTTATACTGCGATAAGAAATACAGTACTTACAGTATTATCTACTATTAGATCTTAGCTTCCACTCACGAATTAAAATTAAATTCCCATAGAAAGAAATTAATTACATAAAATTAAATTTTGCATGTGATAGTCTGGGAATCGAAGCCGGGACACCTCATAGGTTACAACATAAAGCGCACCTTAAGCATAACGCCATCAAGACAGTTAAACATATAATACAATCTTACGATTATTATCCATTCTTGAACACTGTTACACTAGTTATCAATCTAGCTTTGTATTGCACGCAACTGTGCTATAGATACACTAATGTTTGAATGAAAGGAGTAAATAATGGATCCTTAAACACAAGGGAAAACTCGCGATAACTCCTGAACTGGAGATATGCCAGAGGCATACATATATACATAAATATAGCAACACCAATGACCGTTTTCTTGGGTTTGCCTGTGAAAACCGTTCAATAATGGTTTCAAATGTCATTAACATCATTTTCAATTGACATTGCAGATAATGCATTCAGTCGTTTTTGTCTCATTGTTAAACGGAATCTTGTTTTTTTTTTTATCAAAAAGCGTTTGGAAAATGAAATAACGTTAACCTTCGCAGATTGTGACTGGCAATGTTAAGAACAATCGCAGAGCAGTTGAAATATTGGTAAATGTTAACTCTACAACTGGATTCTTCCTCAAATATTTCAAAAGGACATGATAATCAAGATCCAACTTCAGATGGCTTACAAATTCATTCTGGCTGTGGGGTTTCAAGTCATTGATGAATTTTTTCACTAAGCTGGATACATCAACTCTCAGCTGTGCAACATTATTCTTCCCCAATGAATTTATAAAGGCAAAGTCGTCAGATATTTGGTGATAAGCCTGTCAACGTTGATGTAAACTTGCAAGTAAGTTGTCAATGATGACAACAAAACTCTGTACACGAAATTTTTGTGCACCTTGAAGATCTGCATCAGGTTCAGCAGAATCATCAGATTGACGCCGTTGTCTTCTGTTTCGTACCTTTCCCATACATATTCTTGTTAAACTGATTCCATGAGATTCTTTGCTTCATTCTCCAGCTCAACAAATTGATCACGAAGCTCAGCAACAAAACTTTCAAGTGATAGAAACAATTATACATCCATGTTGATATCAATATTTGTGCTTTAGAGAAAAGTACTACCTCTCTGAAAGCGCTGTAGGATCTTGTTCCAAAGAACGCACATAAATGCATTTTCAAAAAGGCACATTTTCACAGTAAAAATTGATGCAGCAAGTCTAGCATCTCCTTTTACTTCTTCATTGTCTGAAATTTCATTTAACATAGCATAGGCGTTAGAGTAATTATGTGCAGTGCTTTGACTGATTCAGAATGGAAATACCAACGTATGGATGACAATGTTTTTAGGGCTATAATTTACCATTTTCATTAGGTGACAATCCCTTCGTTAGTAAATTCCAGGGTTTTGTTGATCCAACTGAATATGCATATAATTCCTGCGCAAGACCACAGAAATTTCAAGCATCCAGGCAACAGTTAACAATGCTAATCCCAACTAGATTTAAAGAATGTGCTGTATATGGAATGTAATCTGCTAGTGGATTTATTTCCTTAATTCCTGCTTGTAAACCAACATGCGAGTATTTCCCTGCCATATTTGGAGCGTTATCATAACTTTGGCCTCTGCAGTCACCGAGGGAAAAAGTTATTTCTTCGAGAGTTTTCAGTACATCTTAAGACTTTCTTTGTTTTCACAACTAGAAATATGTTCTGCAGGAAAAAGATCCAACTTTGCAATCAATTCCAAAATTGACAAGTAATTTCCATTTTTAGAGGATCTAAACACTTCTTCGTCTCCACGGAAAGCTAATCTACGTTGAGCCAAGAACATTATGACATTGGTGGCCAAGTTCTTTGATAAGAAGACCTACATACAGGGCCGGTTTAAGGAGCTGCGGGGCGCCCACCCGTATATATATATATATATATATATATATATATATATATATATATATATATATATATATATATATATATATATATATATATATATATTATCTCACCCCCACTCCCCATTTACTTTGCAGAGAGGGAATAAATTATCTGAGGAATTTAAAAGAACTGCCAGTATGGCTGGGAGGACTCAACTGAAAAAAAAGAGGGTTTATTTTGTACACTTTTATTCCTTTTTAAAGAACATCACCGTGTACTACTATAACATAATGCCAGACTTATTATACTATGCAGTATGTTCTAGTGGAATTTTCTATATTTTTCTTATATATAGTAATATCATATATAATAATAATATAAAAAATCAGGAAAATGAATAATTATTTTGTCTCGGCCTTATGTTCCTAAGGGAAAAACTACAAATTTAAAAGTTCAAGAGCCGCGGAAATTAGTTCTTTAAAAGTGCTTTTAAAGGTGTTAAAAAATACCAGTACCTCATAAAAACCTTTCTCACCATTACCAAAACTTGTCTAATCTTCGTTGGTTCATACATCTCTGAATGTTCAAAAATAAAATTGTATTTATAAAATTTGAAGGATGCAAAATTAAAATTATTGAAGTCCTACTCACCGATGTACTCGTAAAATATTTAATATTTGCTCTTTGAAAGCTCTGGTTGAGATTTCATTTTTCTAGGTTTAAAATTTGCCTAGAATGATGTTAAGGCTGTTCTGAGAACCCCAGTAAGGTGGAGGTTAGTGAGGATAGTACGTTGTTTTGAGTTGGTAAATTTCGAAACAGAGAAGAGAGATTCACGGCTGTATGTTGTTCTGAAAACCGAAAGAACCCGGAAGTCATATTTCTGAAGATTAGGATACTTTGCCTTTGGGATTTGTTTCTAAAAGTCAGTTAGAGATGAGCTCGTGTGTCCTAGTTTTAAAGCCAATTCTTTTTGCAGATCAATAAGCTCTGTTTCTATTAAGTACCACACATGAAAAAATGATGGAGCAACAGGACAGCCATCACTGATTACATCGATGGCAAACGGATTAAAAGTTATTCAAAGCATGGTTTTATGGAGGAGGTCCTCGATATTATTGCGCTTCTCTAAGTCACCAGTTTATGGTAGTGGTACATAAGTGATGGTGGCGTCAGATAGAGGGTGACTCAACAGGTATCAAGGGCTTGTAGGCAGTAGGCCTTCTCTTGTCTTCCAATCGGATTGGTTCTGACTCCCTAAATTTTTCGCAGGGGAATATGCTTTTGGGCTGGGTTATCGAAGGTGTCTCGGTAATCGTAGGGGAAGAAAAGGACTTTGAAAAAGAAGGCCGGGATAAATAGGATTTATTCTTAACTTGGGTCTACCAAAATGAGAGCAAGCGGGAACGAGTTCTACGCGGTTATATGTAAGTCTTGCGTTTTAAGGCTAATATAGCTGAGTCTATAGGCGATAGGATTCAAGGATAAGGGTACGGATTCGTAACGCTACTAACGGTAACAGTCTGATGACGAACTACTTGACTGATTCTCTCTCGCTAAGCTTTTTCTTTTTCATCTCTCCTGTGTGTCTGTTTTAATATATATGCGTCCCGTCTCCAAGGGGCATGAAGTACCTTTTTTATTTGAGCTGGATGCAGGGCGGAGCCAAAGATCAGGAATGTTTGTCGGCTCCTTCGTTGGGCGGAGCTACAAGAGTTATCTTCAACTATTGAACTTACATATTTTTCACCGTTTTGGGCCTATTCCGTATCAGGGAGATCGCTTGCTTTTCACAGTCCTTGGAAATCTAAAATGGTCAAGGCATACATTACCCTGTATTTGTTCGGTTTGTCCCTGTTATCTTTCATTTAGACCTTTTCGTTCGGTAGCTGTTTCCTAGCGTGCGTATGTCAGTGTGTGTCCGCGTGAGGCTGGCGATCCGCTTGCTCTATACATATTTCCTTAATAAATATACAATTGTGATATGTTATTTCTCTCTATTTTTCTTTGGTTCATGTCGTAGGATACCTTGTGGCCGTGATGTACTTCCTTGATGAAGTAGGCTTTGATCTAAGGGTGCTAATTTTATTGTTTTTAAGGAAGAGCTGCTTTAACACGTAAGGATAAGAGGAAACACACAGGAATTATCCCCAAATAAACGTATATTTTAAATTTAACACTTAACTATGAAAAACAAACAGTAATCACATTTATATCCTCGTCCTAAGCTAAACTAGACTATCCAGGTTGGCAACTAGGCCTATTACAATATCTTTAATGACAAAAATAAACAAATAGGCTCCCGGTAAACACACTAATTGCCGATTAGTATTTTTATCGTGACCCTTTTTTGATTACCGTTGAACATTAAATTAAAGTACTCTCTTTTACCAACAATTGTCTTTACTTCTATAAAATTGTGCAACGTACTAACCTCATACTATCGCAATGTGAATATAAATGTTCTTGCTAACTCACATGACAGACGGGACCAGGGTTGCCGGATGACGCTGGAGGGCTTATCTCGCGCTATGGAGGCTTGCCGTGGCCGATGATTGAATTTCGTAGAGGTGGAATGGCGGAAGAGAGGTAGTGCGAAGTCAACTTCTTATTGCAAATTTGCCTCTGGTTAAGTTAAGAAGACGGAGAGAGTTAGGGTGCTCTTCGCTCCAAGAGTCCTCTTCTGAATGATCATGACGCCTCTTGGTGTCTGATTCTTCAACGTAGAGTGTCCACCTAGATTTGGGGGTATTCGGTGAGTTTTTTTACCATAATTAAAGAACGGGACCTCGTAGGGGCTGGGTTATTCTCCCCTCACTCTTACGGGGCTTGAGATGTGAGAGTCACTCGAGTGTGAGTGGGTTTACTTTTCTCCAGTCAGACTTCTTCTAAGTATGTACAGGAATCTTCGGTATGGCACCAATTTATGTTAATTCGCCCAGGGAAGGGAAGATCGATCTTCTCAATCTGATCCTATCGTTTCTCATGGAAATCGTCTTGTATTGCTGAAAGATCGATCTTCACGAACTGAACCTTCTTCTTTCTTACCGAATTCTAATCTCTTTTCTTTCTTTCCGGGACTTATTTATAGGCGGACCCCCGCCCCATCTAAGGGGGAGGGGGTGAGGCCACAGAGGGGAGCGCAAATGGTGAGTTCGCATCTGGTGAGAGCGAGAAGTGCAGAGGTTGGCACTGGGGTGCCCAAGTCGGCTTGCTAATTAGAGAGACTCTCCTCCACCGCACTCCTTGGCGTGCCTTTTGACTAGCACCACTTTTTTTGTGACATAACCACGGGTTTATGGGTCTCGTAGGTAATTGGATCGTTAGAGCGTCGTTTAAGGGCCTAATCTAGTTGCCTTAACACATATGGTTGCTCCAACTACCTAAACGGTGGGGAGATCAAACAGGGTAGGCAGTTACGGTTATTCGCCGGCTGCCGTTCCCACGATTCTCCTCATGGGGCTCGCTTCTTCAGCTTTCTCCACAAGGGGGGGTACTTTAAGGTATATGTCCTCCTGGCTCTCCGGGATGCTTTATGTAGCCATTTCTCTACAGTTCATTATCTATTACATGGCATATTACTTCATTAATTCATGCGAGTACTCATTTTCAGGATTTCATAGATCCACCGAGTGCCCATTTTTGGGGATTCCTCACTGGGCATACCTATCCCGTAATTTGGGTGCCACAAACCCACTTTCCATGCAATTCGAGTGCCACAGTTTCAGCCATTTTATTTTCTCCAACCTATTATCAAAATCATGATAAAGATTGTCTAAGTTTCATTTGTATTGTGTTAATTTACTCTCTTGAATTTTAATGTTCGGAAAAGCTGCTAATCTTGATTTAAGTTAGGAAAACTAGTCAATTTTTTGGCAGCTAGATCTCTTTGAAAAATCTTGATTTTATTTTGAAAACTTAAAACTGATTGGGTTTGTTCTGCAATACGTAACTTTGTTCCTCCCTTCAAATGCAAGATTTAAATATTGGAAGTGTTGCATTACATCTGTAACCAACATCAGATCTTGTATCCATTCGTGATCTTCTAGTTGTGGGTAATTCTTTATTTTTTCTTTCATGAAGGCAATAATTGGCTCAAAAAGGGCAACAAACTTATTCAAAAGATTGGTAGTTGACAGCCATCTTACAATACAATAGAATAAAGTAGATATAGTAGAATACAGTAGAATAAAGGTCATTTGGCTTTTCTTCAAGCTCCAGCTCCCCAATAAAATGTCTGAATTTACGGTGTGTTTTGGAACTTGTCCGAATGGAATTCACAATTTCTAAAACGCAATTTATACATTGTCAAACTTAAATGTTTACTTGCTAAATGCTTAAGATGGATGATGCAGTGAATAGAGAGATTCAAGATAGTTGGGATCTTGTGTTAATTGCCCAACTAAGCCAGTATTGTGACCTACGATGGCTGGTGTTCCATCTGTTGCAATGCTGACAAGTTCATCCTGTGGAATTTGAGCATCTGACAAAACTTTGTCAAGTGGTTTTTTCATTTCAATACCTTTTGTGGTTTCGTTTAAGTTTATCAGATCCAATAATTCTTCTTTCATATTTTTAACATTCGTAACATACCGAACAAATAAAGTCACTTGAGGGATATCTAAAATATCAATAGATTCATCCAGTACTAAACTGAAAAACCACGCAGCCTTTCAGACCATTCTGTAGTGAATAAGCAACAGCAGAACTTATTCCAGAAATACATCTTTCTGTAGTGTGGCGAGAGATGGGATTTTTTCTATTGCCTGTTTAAGTTTTGAGTTCTTTGTTGCAAGAATTTCAATCACATCACTAATATTCTTCTTTACAAATTCCTCATATCTGTAAGGAACTGTACTTCGAGCAATATTCCAATCTATGTATAACAAAACTAGCTTCAGTAGTTAAATCATTTTGCTTACAGAGGAACAGAGGAAAATTAAGCTATTTTGTTGAGATATTAAATTAGATCTTAATATTGCTATGTTATTTTTTTTTCAGTTCTGATTTAGGAGGAAATTCAGATACAATTTTTATACGATTAGGTTCATGATGACGCTTAAATTACTTCCTTTAAAGTGGCTTATGGTAGTTTGAAAGATGAAACAGAGCCTTATTATCCTTAGGAGTAAAAATAAACTCGTCGTCCAATTGTTGGTTGAAAACTGTTTTCTGATTCGTATTACCGTTTTACACTTTTTTGTTTCCCAGTCATTTTTTAAATGGGTTTTATAAATTTAAATATAAACAATCTTCACTACAAATCAGAAGAGCATTTTCTTCAGCACAAATGTCACAACGAACATCCCACTACTGTAGTAAGCGAGACTGAACTGAACATTGAAGGCGGCTAGCCAAGCGATGCAGTTTCAACAGATTCTCCCCAACTACTATTTTTAGTCGGTCTCTGCACTTTGGGGGGAGGGGGAATCTGGCGATTGCCTACTTGGGCATAAGTCGCCATACACAGCTTACTACTAGGCTATATTAAAAATAAATAACAATATGTAAGTAACAAATAACGATAAAAGGACAAAGGCTTAAAAAGAAACGACAACAAGAAAACAAAGCAAAGAGGAAAGAAGGAAGCGCGCTTCGGAGTCGAGGGTAGGACTGCCTCTTCTTGGTATAGGAACATGAGAGAACCTCCCCCCAGTCAAAATAAAGTGGAGGAGGCTACACTCCTCCAAAAAGTCGTATAGTCAACAAGTTTGTATACACGAACCAGTCCCGAGTACAGGGGACAAGCGGTAGGACCCCGCTCGTCCCAGTACCGGGAGGGGCAACGTGCGTGGAGATCACCCAGACTGGGACATTCAATGAGAATGTGCCGAACAGTCTGGGGACAACACAGTCGTCACAAAAAGGCGCAGATGAGCGCTCCATCAAATGGTAGTGCGTCCCGCGAGTGTGTCCAATTCGGAGATGACATAAAAGAACCTGAAGCCGTCGCAGCATTGGAGGGTAGGTCCATGGGAACAGTCGTGGCGCAATGGCACGCAACTTTAAGTTCCCCTCGACCGTGCACACATCTTTTAGGCCAAGCCGCCCTGAGGGAAGCCAGTATTATTCCCATGTAATCGGTGGGAGGAAGAAAGAAGCAATAGTATGGTCGCCCAGTCCGCGCGGACTCATTGCCACCCTCATCGGCGCGCTGATTTCCAGCAAGTCCTACATGTCCAAGAACCCAGTGGAAAATAATCTCGACATCCGCTCGGCTCACCAAAACCGTATAGCGTAACGGATATCGCGAACCTAAGGATACGGAGATTCCAATGCCTCGAGATCACTCAGAGAACTTTGTCACTAGCTATAAATCACAATCCAGTCTCCGAACCGGGCACGTCGCGTCATCTCCAGTACCGAGCGGTGGATTGCAACCAACTCGGCCGTGAAGAGAGTGGACACGGCGTGAAAACCGACCCCTTATTGGGACTTGGAGCCATCCGTATAGACTGGGACGGTTCGAGTGCTCCAAAAAGGCAGAGAGCAATCCTCCCGGCGCCGTAGAAGCTTTGTGAGTAGAGGCGTGGCGACGAATAGTCAAAGGTGGTTGTCGTGGTATGACATTATATTACATCAATACCATAGTATATCTATGGGGAGGGACCAATAACTTAGAGGTGAACCGAAAAGGGAAGGAACACCACTAGTTTAGACGGGCTGAGTAGTGAGAAAGAGTGCAATGAGGTCAGGTAAATTATGGGCAAAGGCAAAGCTCAAGGTTATTTAAAGAGGCATGTACAAAAATATAATTTTATTTACATAAAAATAATGAGAGAATTGACGCGCAAAATTGCATAATATGAACGAAGGGAGTGATTGTAGTTATGAATCAGACTATGAAGTTAAAATTAATGTGTTACGGGAGTAGACTATTCAAATAGGGGGAATTAACGCAAATGGGTTACTGAAGGGAAAGAGGGGTTGGCTTACGGAGGATTCTGGGTGAGACGTCAGGATAAGGCTTCACGGATGTCTTCTGCACGTGAGGCGAGGCCGCTCGAAGCTTCTGAGCGGGATGTTAAAGTGATGACGGTTCTCCAAAAAAGGGGAGGGGGTAACGTCCGGTCCAGGGGAGAGTATTTCGGCCACCCAAAAACGAGGGGCGAACGAGGAGGGTTTCGACAGGAGTTGACGAGAGAAGTCGGAAAAATCACTCGGTAGCGATCGTTAAATGGAATTACCTCACTGGCTGGGGCTAATTCCAATACACAAAAATAGTTCAGCTGTCACTTTGCTTTGTTGTTAGCACCTGACTTGGAACTAGGGGAATTTTCTTGGGGTCTAGGCGAGACTTATCAACTCTGTGTCGGTTTCATGGAAAACGAGCAATATATATGTCTGAGGCTCTCCCCACGGGGGAAGGGGGGGGGGATTTAGTGGGAAACAGCTCTACTCTCGAATGGCCTCGAAATTTTCTTGCCGAGGCTATTCTAGGCCGTGTAAAGGTGAATCGTGGGGGGCGCGGTTCGAGGCTACAGCTTGTGGAAGGAGGGGGGGGGGGGTAAGCTTACGAATTTAAGCCTAACAGAATCTTTTCCAGCACATGGAACTTCCGGGCTGGAAAAGAAATTCCACGTGGAATTCCCTCACAGTGGTAGCATCCTGGGTAGCGTCTTGGGCAGAAGCGGGAGCGTAGCAGCCCAAGAGCAATACGGAGCTCTCGATGGAGATGCCTAGCACCAAACCAAGAGGGCTTAGGGTATGACTGGAGTATCTAGGTGGCATAGGTATCATCAAGATCAGCTGCGTATGCACTAAGAACTGTTGGCGACTGAGGGAGGAGCCGGGCTCACGCGTACAGGCGAATATTCACTATGCACGGCGCAGAGCGAGTGACCTCTCCAGCATCACAAGTAAGCTCTTAATGGGGGACGTGCGGAAGGCACCAGGCGAAAGGTGTAGGACGGTGTAGTGAATCGAATCCACCTTCCACAATACACGCTTGAATGCGGATGCATAAAACTCCAATCCATAGTCGAGCATCGAACGAACAAAGGTTCGATGAAAAAGTAAGGCAGTAGACCTATCAGGGAACAAACAATATACATGGCGCGGGTAAAAGAGACCCTAAGACTGCAAATATGAGCCTACCAAGTGAGGTTTCAGTCAAATAGAGGAACAAAGAAAACGTGAATAGTCCACCACTTCCATGCGAACCCATTTAGAAACAAGTCTACATGAGGATGAAGTTGTGGATGGCGGGAGAAGTGCACCACCATAGTCTTGGCCAAGGAAAACCGAAGCCTGTGCGCTTCAGCTTAGCGAGAGGCGAATTCAATGCCTGTTGGAGTCGGCGCTCCAGAGGCAGCATTTGAGCGCAACAAAGGAGATCGAAAGGCCGTCCACGTAGAGCGTAGGAAAAACATCTTCTGACAGCACTGAGGTGATGCAGTTGATGCTCAGGGCAAAAAGTGCAATACTGAGGACACTTCCCTGCGGGACACCCTCTTCCTGCTCCATTGGGCAGGAGAGCCGTCCCCCCACCCTTCCACCCGTACGCGGAATTTATGATCTCGCAAAAATTCAGATATGAAGATTGAGAGGCAACCCCTCGTCTACATCATGGCAGAGTCTTTATGATACCATATTCTATCCGGTATAATAGGCCTTCTCCAGATCGAAAAACACCGTGGCGTAGTGCTGTCTACGAAGAAAGGCCTCACACATGGCATTTTCCAGTTGGAGCAGAGTATCGGACGTAGAGTGGAGTTTGCGCAGTACAGAAGGCAGGTGGCCTCCGCTGTCCACAAAAATAGGCTAATCTAAACTTTACCAATTTCTCCATCAACTTACAGAATCAGGAGGTTAGAGAGATTGGGCAGAAACCGGCCAGGGTAGAGTGATCTCTCCCCAGTTTGCGAAAAGCGAGCACAGTAGCGATTCGCCCAAATCTGGGAGGATACCCTCTACCCAGATCTTGTTAAACAAATCTAACAGAAAGGCCATGCCTTCCTCACCGAAGAATCGAAGCTTGACGCACGTGACATCGTCCGGACAAAGTGCAGTGTCTGCGAACGAAGCGAGAGCGGAACGCAACTCGCTCAGTTACCTGTCGTTGAAGCGTTCTTCGCCTATGGAGGTAAAGTCCAGTCGGCGGCCTTCAGCGACATAACGAGTGCATTGAATGCTGGCGGAGCAGCATCCCGGGTAGAGAATGCGGAGAAAGTGGTCGCGAAGGATTCCACCATGGACACGGGGTCCGAGATTGCGATTCCATTCTACTGGATAACGGGAGGGAGTTCCTGCCAGAACCTGCTCCGAATTCTTTTGAATCGCTTCCACGCCTCTGCTGAGGGGTCATCCCGTTAAGTGAAGACACGTATGCCCGCCAAGAAGAGCGGTGGACGTGCTTCGAAATATTCTCGGAACCTAGCCCTAGAAAATAATATCTTTGAATGGGAAAGTGATCACTTCCATGGAGGCCATCGACTACATACCACCCAAACTCAGGCTGTGCATCCAGACAGTGAAAAGATAGATTGCGGCAGCAAAATGAAGCGTTTCTCTGGCAGTAATGCTTAAACTCATTCACATTCAAGACACCTATTTCTAGATCGTCGATCTGGTCGAAAAGCACTTGATCCCTCGGGTTAACCTCATAGTCTCCTCAGAAGGGGTCTCAACTGTTCACGTCTCCGAGCAAAAGAAAGGGCCTCGACAACCATGACACTACGTGGCGGAAGTCCTCCGCGTCGAAGTCGGCTGACGATGGAATGTACGTGGAGAAATCATGCCGGTGTAAATCGGGCATCCTCCTGCTCGGCTCCCATCCCGTGTTGGTGGGGTCGCAAAACCCTTATACCACCGGAGGGTGGGCAGGAAACACACGCAAAGAATGGTCTCCTGCAAAAAGATAGGTAACGGTGAACGGGAGGAGACGGGCCTCCGCAGCTCACCTCAGTTGGCCCGGATTCAGCGGCAATTCCATTGAAGGATTATGTCCTCTAGGCCTAGCTGCGAGTAGATGCGAGAGACCTTTTCGAAGAGAAGACACTCACGGGAATGGCCGTACGCTTCCTGGAGGCAAAAATTCGGGCGCTGTTGGCCGGACAATGCGCTAATGGCGCTATTGCCTTCGAGAACTTGTCGGGGAAGGTTGGGCTCGCCAGGTGAGTCTTTTCCTCGATCTGCCTTGAAATCTTAGTCAGGTGGGTCGGCTTCGGAGACGAGGATCTCCTTTTGGGTAGATCCACCTTCTCCGAGCCACTCAGCCTACCACGGAAGATGGCCTCACGACCAACTTCAGGGGTGTTGCCTCCTATGAGTCTAATGACTCGATGAAGGCACGCAGCCGTTTCGCCTTAGGGGAAATGGTCGTGCTGTGGGTAGTGAGGGTGTGCCCTAGTTTATTTAGGGTTGGGTGTGAACCTTTTATGCCACCAAATTTACCAAGGGAGCGCCCACGATGGGTAAGACCAGTAAAAGGGCTCCGAATGTTCGCGGAAACGACCGTACTCGTAGACCTGGAGGGGCCAGGAGCAGAGGGTATCTTTCTTAACATTGAGGCATAAGACGTCCCAGGCAGAGCCGGGCGCACGAAGACCAATACCTCAGTCTCGCAAAATGATAGAAGTTCCTGAGTCTGACCTGCTAGAATTTCCTTCTCAAGGAGATACTCACCACATTGCTTCGAAAAGCGAGGTGCGGCTCTCCTCAATTGACACACTTGTCCACACGTGATTTGGACCTATCGTGTGGGGCCTTGGCGCAATTTACACACACTTCGGGTAACCACGACATTGCACATCTACATGAGTGATTTTGTATGGCCAAAGCGGTAGCAATAATAGCACCTCCACGGTAGTGGCACGAATGCCTTTCCGCGGTAGCGATACCACCTGGCACGCACCAACCCAAGGAGATTATCACTAAACACTTGAACTTTACCGCTCCATAGTTGGACAACTCTAAGGTGATGTCATCTCTGGATTAGTCCACGAGTTCCCTCGCATAAACTACTGCAAGTCCTCCCTTAACGACGAGATTCCATTCCAACGACCCCGTCGTTAAGCGATTCGGTCGTTGAACGCACCCTCACATTGACCGACAACTTGGCCGACGCATAGTGTCAGGCCTATTAATGAAGTCACGCATAGCGTCGGGCCTATTAATGAAGTCACGTGTAATCGGCACTCGGCACTTATTCTCTTTAATTCTACTAATACAGATTTCACATATATAATAATTTGTACTTGTGTAGAAGACACGAAAACATGTGCGCAAACAAGTCTGACACGGCAATCTCGGCACTAGGGGGGTTATGCGCGCATCGTAACTACGAGAAATTTTTGTTAAACGAATATCGGACCAGTCGTGACGGCCGTCGTAACTCAGAGTCGTCGTTAAACGAATACGTCGTTAAGTGGGGACTTGCTGTACTCATTTTACGAAGTTCGTGGCAGAGTGCGGCGTTACACTCACTGGTTTGCCATCAAGTGTCCGAAGGGTACTAATCATGGCCGCCTCGGAGGGATTCGACTCATTCGCCAAAAGGCGAGCTAAAACTCTTCCCTGATAGATCATGTTGCCCTTGGCCAACATGCTGCCATCAGTGGAGAGAATAACGAGGAAGCGTTTGAAGCCGGGAGGCTCGAAATGGCTAGGTAACTTCTGAATGAGGGTCCCCGACGTAATCGAAGCTCCATTCAACGCCTTTGCACTTTTTTTCTTGGTCAGGCACTCCTCACTCGGAGAAGCACCAGGGGTGATGTGGCGATCTTCGCTTGGACTCTTGCCGAAACAGCAGCGGACCCGTCCGGCATGGTGGCTCCCTCAGATGGAGAGGAGCTTTAGTCTTTTTACTCTTGTTCCTCTGACTTTTCTCTTTTGGATAAAAGTGCGGGGAATGAACCCGCTTCTCTCCAAACGCAGGAAGGAGCCCCTAGGCTGGATGGGCCAGCCTCAGCAAGATCCTTCTTGGAAATGAAGAAGGTCTTTGCTGTCAAATGCCCACCAGCTGGTGGAGCAGCTCCCTTCCCTCCTTATGAGGCCTCGGGTACTCGAGCCGTCTGAAGAGAGCTTGAAAGATTCTACCGTCTGGGGCTGGGTGGGTCACCACAGGGCCCTGTAGCCATGCCCCCCCCCCAAGACATCCCGAGTCCCCTTCAAGGTATCTTTCGTATTATTCTCTTCCCCAACATCTGTCAGGGAAGAGAGGGGCGTACGTACAGTGACTCCTTGTAATCTCGATATCCACGCCCGCAGGACTTTGGATGGCACGGGCCGACTGGCCTTGTCATCCATCGCCTCCCTAAGGTGATTTGGACTATCGAGCCGCTGCTACCGGGAGCGATTAATTATGGGCCCTGACGTGCTTTCATGGCACTCCCCTGAGACTCCAGAGAAGGTGGTGAGGGGGAGTCCCCTGCACCCGTAGGCATGGGGGAGGAGTAAGCCTCCTCTCTGGTAGAAGTTTGGAGGGTCCCCTGCGAAAGCACAGGGGGGCGACCTGCTTTTTTTCGGTGGAGCTTATGGTGACCCTAGTATGTCAACGGGATGCAAACCCTCATCACCCCACGCAGTAGACCGCTCTGTGAGGAGTGAATATGATGCCGTCAAAGCCAACTACCGCTATTGGATCCTACTCCTCCCGCCTCATGACCTGGCAGCCCATTGGTGTGGCGGCTCCACCTTATGCACTGCGTAAAATCAATAGACTGTGAAAAAGAGAGAGAAAGGGTATATGAGGAAAGTTGGGTGGGGATGAGGCAGCTTGTTAAAAACCCACCAGCGTAAGCCGGAGCTCAGGGGTGAGGGGGCGTTGTCCCCTTTCCCCTCAACCCCGATCCGGGTTAGTTGGGTGAAATGAGGTTGGTCGGCGTCTGCCCTGTAAAATTAGAGGCCGACCAGAGAAAGTTGTGGGATAGGTTGCCGAAACAAAAGAAATCTTGGGCTTTCCTTTGAAGGACCTTGGCAATTATATCATTAGAAACAGAATGTGAAATAACATAAGGGTTTCAAATTTCCTTAGAATCAGCCGAATAATTACAATATTATTACTAAAACAAACAAAATTAGCAAAACAGGGACCGACCGACCGATATAGTGAGGTGCAGAGTCGCCCACGACTACTGTTTTATCTAGTACGATATGATGGTTAGTAGTCGTGTAAATGAGTGGTCATTCAAGATTAAATGGGAAGGTCCATTTTAGAAACTCGATTGATGATGTACTTCACTCGATCACTGGAATGATTTGATGAATTTAAATTTATTTTATTCCTGAAAAGATTATTAATTCGTGTAGGAAAGCAACAAACTAGCGTATATTGCGTGTAATATTCAAATCATTTTATGAAGTTATTACTATTAAATGTTAGTGAAAATTACAATGAAGCCTTCAAAATTAATGTCTTATGAGCAATAAAAAGTACTTTCAAAAGCCGCATGTCACTCGAGAGCTACAATTTGGCCACCGTTGCTTATGACTTCAATGGTCTACGGAGTACTGCTTGGTAATAGTTTTTTTCTTCTTTCAGCTGGATACGAAGCTTTGCATCGATACCATCTTTCCCTTTGGGTCATAATAACCAGGACTGAAAAGGGAGTCTGTGTTCTGCACTGTTTTCATAAAATTTCAGATCTTGCCACAGTTACCCCAGTTATTGAAACCACTAGTGACAAAGTGTGAATGAGATTTGGAAAATAATTTGCAGAAAAACAGTAGTTTACTATTCGATGGGGATTCTAGTATCCAGTTTGTGAAAAACTTCTCATTGTTTTCTTTCCTGCCATACAGATTTTCCATGTTGAAACGACAAACTCGATTTCCTATTTTTTTCTCTGAAGCTGCCAAATTATTACTGTGATTTTGACAATCATTTGGACCATTTGGTAACCAGTAATCACTGTCTGAATCAGTGCAGGATGATATTCTAGTTCATCCAGTTTGGAAGTGTAAAGATCTTTTTCTTGTACTATGTCCGATGTTTCGAAGGTTGTGAAGCAGAAAGAGCTTCTGAAAGCACTGTAGAGACTAGAGAACCAAGAGGTTGAAGAGGTCGAGGACTTTTATCACTGGGAGTTTCAGCCATCAGAAGTTCAGTCTGTGAAGATCTAGGCTCTATGTTCACGGATTGTGCAGCTTCAGGGCCATTCCCAGTGTTTGGCAATTCAATGGATGTATGAAGGAAACTACTAATCTTGGGTAGCTTTTTGATGATTTCCTTGTTCCTCTGTCTCTTCTTCAGTTTTTGTTGAGCTCCACTCTCGTGTTCCTTTATGATGAACGAACGAACTAGGTACTAGCGGACTCTCCCGACTAACTTGCAATTAAAAATGCAAACAATACAACCCCATTTATACCTATTTCATGTAATTTAAAAACTATATAATTGTGTGGCATGTCAAATTCTTTACTGAAATCTAGATATGCCATATTAACTCTATTCCCTATATCTAGCTCATTGTCATATAATTTAAATATTTTAAAAGGTTTGATAAACATGATCTACTTGCAGTTAGCCCATACTAAGAATCTGAAATTAAATTTTGTTTTCTAGGTAAATGACTATCTCTTGTATAATTTTTCTTAACATTCTTACCATTTCATAACAATCTTACCATTAAATAAGTTATTCCAGTTTATACCATTAATCATTTCTCTAAATTTGATATAGTTACCTTTATTTAGATTAATTTTCTTTTCTAAATTACAATCTGCAAAGTTAATATAGAATCTTATAATATTTTGATCACTATTGTCTAAGGTTTCTCTTACATTTAAACCTTAAATATTCATTGAAATATTAGTTATGACTAGTCTAATATTTTGTTCCCGACTGCTCAGTCAGAATTCGGAAATTTCGACGCTAACGAGAATACCACAGAGAATACCACAAGGATTCCACTACGGGTGATCAACAGGCAGAACAAGCCCAGCTGGGAGAAAGAATTTGAACTTATGTTCGAGAAACTGAAGATCACCTTAATAAGGCTTCTAGACGTCCCCTCAGGATACGTCACTATCTACGAAGGAGAAAAGGACTTCGAAGCCATAACAAAGGGAGAGTCACTGGAGACCTTAAAAACTATCGAATTACAGCCCACTATCCTTCTACAAATACAAGCACATCGCAGCGTTGTGTGAAGAAGACTCGATCTTTGGATCGAGAGCACACCAGAAAAGAAATAAAAGAAGAGATCGGACTAAGACAAAAATGGAGTCGTATAAGTCTATAAATTTAAAAACAAGCGTCACAACAGCGACTATATCCATGTATTCAAGGTTGTATTCGCAGAAATCTCGATGGCTCAGAAGGCGAAATAACAGGGCCTGCCCATGTTCAACGACAAAGTGAATGGAAACCAAATATGAGGGCAAGAATTATTTCCCGTCCAGTTTTGCTTCTGCTGCTTCAAAATGGAGTAGCCCGCCACTGAAGACTGCAAAGACTCCGAGGAAACGTGTTCCAAGGGCATCGAAAAGGGTCACTACTGGAAGGACTGCCACAACAACTTTGAAAGGTGCACAAAATGCGGGCAGGACCAGAGATCAATGGCTATAACATGCCCAATCAAAAAAGAAATAATCAATAAAAAGCAAACGGAAAGAAAACAGGGAGAGGTACGCAGGTCTAACACTACCTATGCTAAGGTAGCCAAAGCCGCGTACAATAAAACCGAGACCAAGAAAACCTACCTAAGGTTACAAAATAAAGACAAAAAATTTGACGTGCATTCTTTATTCCCACATCAGGAATCTTACTCAACCATGGTGTTTCGCAAAAAAGCTCAACCAAATGCTTGCCAAAAAAGGAATTAGCCAAATGTGGTTCCCGGACGCCCCCCATCAGGGGACATCCTCCAGCTGTAGATGGCTCCAAACACAATAACTGGAAACGACAATAACAAGGATGAAGAAGAAAACCGAACGTGGACCAAATCCAAGAATCAGGAACCAAAAGCTGCTGCGAAGAAAGTACAATATACCACAACAGCAAACCCCACACAAACTCAGCAGAAAAAAAGAAACAAAAGGACGGGGTCGACATCAACGGACTCCACAGACTCCTCTGATTAAGAAGCTCCCGAGAGCATAAACAAAAAAGGGGGAAGAAATCCATCTACAAACCACCCGGTACAGATGAGATCAATCTCACCATATACGCACCTCCGAAATTCCCATTCCCTGATAATATGGATGAAGCAAAATACTAAATGTAATAAACACCAAAATTTACAAATGGGAGTATGATGCATTGATCGGAGCTGAAAGGTAGAGAAAGCCCTGCATCGATAAAACGTTTCTCTATACGATGCCACGTATGAGGAGGTTTCCAACGCCGAATTCAAGGAGAAAAGGAACGGAAGAAAAAAAGAACACCACATAAAGCACCAGTAGAAAAAGACCAGCATGGAGGACGCAAACAATAGATTGAGTATTCTGACACTCAACGACGATGGATAGGAGGGGGAAGCAAAGGCATATGGAAATATATTCCGTGTGCTAGACCCCGACATAATTCCGATGATGAAGCACATTATTGAAACATGAAGGGGTCAACTTAAAATCCTGGGCTACAGAGTGCTCATGAAGAATGACTTTCAGGAAATGTTCGATGGTGCTGCGATAGCTGTAAGAAGGAACATCATGTTCAGGTGGTTCTCGTAACTGGGCGACTCTTTCGTGGCCATTGAAATTCCGACATTGATAAGAAACCTCACGATAGCCGCCGCCTATCAACCCTTTGGCCGAGCCTACCTACCCGTCACCACTTCTGCACACTGTTCGGATACCGGAGAATGGCATTCTTAGGAAGCGACCTAAATGCCCAGACTATGGTAGAACCAGGGGCGGATCCAGAGGGAGGGGCCATGTCTCTCCCATGAACAGGTGGAAATTCCAGGCAGTGTGCTTGGCTTGCATCACTTTTCGGGTCGGCACCTCGTGTCTTGGGTCACGGTGGACACACGGCGTTTGCGCTTGACTCGCTGACCAGTCGGATCTCGCGCATCCTGACTTACATGCTTTGCCCTTCCGCTCTTTGTCAGCTGGCTTGAGCTGGGCACATGCTCGCTGGCATCTTTTACTTTCAGAACTAATTCTGCATCTTCTCTCTCTCTTCCCTCTCTCTCCTCGCAACTACACCAGCATCATCTCCGCCTCATCCTCTCTCTGAAGCACAACAGTGCCAGTAAGTGATTTTTTTATTATATATTGTTACGGACAATGGAGGATGTGAACTGCTGAGCTTTTCCATGTGATGAAATAGTTCTCTTTCATTCAGATGACGTGTACAATGAAGCGAGCCCGCGAAATGAAGATCACCTCATTCTTCAAGACCAAAGTGTCCAAGACGAGTGGTGAATGCGAGCTTGATGTCGATGAGCTGGAGCAACAGCCAAGCACTTCGACCTCAATAGCCTGTAGATCCGACAGCGAAGCCGAATCTCACCATGAGATGCAGGAGGGCAATAAACTCACTTCTCTTTTTACATTGCACACTGGGACTCCCCACAGCTCCAGTGGACGTTGCTAACTTCATTAGGAACAAGGCGTTCAAAGACTCCGAGAAAGGTGCCTTAATCAACCAGACTGCTCCGACTGTCAAATCGCTACCCCTCTTTGAAGAAGGTTGGTCATAAGAGGCGATTCCAACCAAGCTGGTGCATCACATACTCCTGGCTGAAGTACTCGTTGTTGAACGAGAGTAGATGCTGCGTTGCATGTGTGCTCTTCGGCGGAAATACGGGCAGAGTTGGAGACCATAGGCTGGGCACATTGGTGTTAGAGTCGATTTGCAGGTACAAAAAAGCCACCAAACTGCTCAGCAGTCACAATAAGCACGAATATCACGTTACAGCTATGAAGAAAATGGAGGGGTTTGTCGACACTTTGCGAAACCCGACGAGGGCTGACGACACCATGCTACAGGCGAAGAAGAAGGAGCAAATTGAGACCAACCGGCACCTGTTGGTTCCGATCATTGAGAGCATCCTTTTTTGCTGACGAAATATGCTGCCTCTCCGTGGGCATCGAGATGGCGGTGCATTGGACCTCTCTATTCAGAACAAAACAGGAAAAGGAGTCTTCAGAGTTATCGAGCCCATGGAGGAGATGCCGAAGTCAACCGCCTCTTCACCAGCTAGGCCAGCCGAGCCAGCAACATCCTCATTAGCAAAACCATTCAGGATGAGCTGATTGATATCACAGGTGGGTAACACTGCAACTTCTGTCTCCAAAAATAGGTCTCTTATTACAAAAGTAGAATTAATGCTATTTTGGCATTGTGAGCAGATGTCACCATAATCATATTTCGCTTTACAGGTCGATTGGTGCTGGAAGAGGTCTTAGCTGGAGTGTCAGGGGTATTCTCAGTGCTAATGGACGAGACCAAGGAGTTCTCAAGAAAGGAGCAAGCCACCATTATCCCTCTACACGTCGAAGAGGACATCAAGGAGGGCTTTCTAACTTTCGTCCATGATGAGAACCACACCGGTGAAGGCCTGGCCCAACTGCTCATTCGAACCGTACATGGCCTTGGTTTGGACATGTAAAACTGTCAGGGCCTCGGCTTTGACGGAGTAAGTGTCATGGTGGGGATCTTCAGAGGTTATGCTGCCATCATCATGGAGCAATACACCCTCGCTAAAGCGATCCACTGCTTTAATCACCGACAGAACCTGGTGCTGACCAATGCCTACGATGTGAAAGAAGTCAAACTCGCCCTTCAGTCGTTCAACGAAGTCCAAAACATGCGGACACTCTGGTTCTTCAAAATCGTGAAGTTTTCCTCAGCTAAGCTGGAGAAGTTGGTGCCATTGTGTCCCACCAGATGGGTTGAGCGGCAAAATGCAGTCTTCATTTTCATCGAGTTTCTGCCTCACATCGAGGTCTTCATGGAACAGGAAATGAAGCTAGATGCCAATAATCATAATAATAGGTATTTATAATGCGCCCTTCAGGACTGTTAGCCCTTCCAGAGCATCTTACTCGCGAACATCTTCCTCGCCTCGATTAGGGACGCTCGCTTTCCCATTGGGCTGATTGTGACGGAGTCAGTTTTTGCCCACCCACTCGAGCCGAGTAGGAATCTGCAGAAGAAGGACGATGACTTGGCATCCGCATACGCACTGATTCGTGAGATTGAGACTCTTTTCGCCAAGTTCAGAAAGAACGCCGAGGAGCACTTCCATACTGTATTTGCAAAAGCCAAGGATCTCCTGATTGAAGTGGACTCAGCTCACGATTACGTCCCTGTTCCCCGAGTTTATGCACGGCAGACACAACGCGCGAATATCCCGACTAGGACTGCCAAGGAGTACTATCGACGCTTGGTCTATATTCCGTTCGTTGACCAAGTGATCGCCAAGCTAAAGAGAATATTTGAGGACGATACCGTTCCAGTTGCTCTCTGGTTGACGGGGCTTCTCAAGACTCAAAGGCAGACGTGGATGCCGTCCTTAATGCCACTATGCTATACGAGAGCGATGTTGAGCCACTGGTGTTCGTGCCGGCGGAGGCACAGAGGTCGGCATATTCCGCTCCGGTCTTCGGCACTGAAAAGAATGCGAAGGAGTACGCACAGACCCGTATGTTCCCGAACATTGCGAAGCTTCTGATCATTTTAAAGACTCGACACCTAACACTCATTCCCAGCCTAGAAACGGACATGATGAACACATAAAGAGCACCATTGGCCAGGATCGCCTCAACGGCCTTGCATTACTCACCGTCCACAATGATATTCAAGTTTCCAATGATCAATTGATTGACAAGTTTGCGGAGAAAAACCTCTGTCTCCTCTTCGATTAGACAAATGAAGGGGGACATTGGGAATTAGCCTACGATTTTGAGAGAGCCTACTCCTTGAATATAAATATACCTTTTCTATTATGTACCTTGTAAGTAGCCTACATCATAATAGTCTACACTACATGTAAATATTCATCATTTATGCCTATAACTTATTCGTATGTATCTAGCACTGATTATTTGTAAGAACATATATGTATTACTGGTAAAGATATGTATCATAATAAGCAACTTTAACAAATTTCCACTTATAAAAATCCTGGCCTCCGCTCCCGCCATTTGCTTTTTTTGGATCTGCCACTGGGTAGAACCAACGAAGGAGGCCGGAACTTGGAAATGATAATGAATAGGAATAATATCCAGAGGATAGGGCCGGATTTTCCGACCTATATCACCTACAGGTCAGCCACCATACCTGACATTATCATGACAAGCGACGGCTTTCCTTCAACTACCATAGCGAGCCTTGCCTAACAATTCTCAGTGACCACATTGCAATCCTAACCACCATCTCACTCGCGACGATTCAGCTGCCAGTCACACTGCATAAGAACTACGCCACCGCTGACTGGGACTGTTACAATACGCCCCAGCCGACCTGAGCGAGGCAACCTTGGGGGAGATCGACGACGAACTAGAGAGGGTAACGACTTTTATCATTGAAGCGGACCGCGAGACGTACCCAAGACAGGGTACGAAACGCTACCTCAGCCCAGATGGACAAAGGAAATGAAGAGGATCGCACGGGTGCACAGGTAAGTGTAGGAAGAAACAAGACGGGAAGGTCCAAGCCGGGAAAGAAGCGCGCTACTACGCTGGCTAAGCTCTGAAATAAAGGAGGTGATTAATATCCAAAAAGGCTAAAATATGAGACAGCCTTATAGCCGGAATAGACAGTGAGTTGAGTCTGGCCAAATTCTGGCACAAAATCAGCAAACTGAAAGGACTGCAAACAAAGGAAAAGGCTCGGATTAAAGAGGAGGGAAAATATATAGAGGATCCAGCGGCTCTGGAGGAAAGATTCCGAGCATTCTGGAAGAATCTCTTCTTTATCACCGAAGAAGACAATGAAGAGTTCTATCAGGAATTCGAGAGCCATCTGATTGACGATCTGAATCAGATAATACACCACATGCATTCACACCACCACGCGGACATGGGAAGAGAGATGGTTGACCATGATCGTCTAATAACAACGGAAGACGTCATGGCCACTGTAAAAGCTTTTGAACAAAAGGCACTAAGCTGGACGGGCATCAGCAAAAACAATCTGGTGAATGCCCCACAGTAGATCATTCAGGGGATCACCAACATCTTCAATGCTTCCCTGAACACAGGATACTTCTCCGACGGGCTAAAGGTAGCCAAAATAATCTTTATAACAAGGCTGATAAGAGCCCAACTGGTAAATTATAGGCCAATCTCTCTTCTTGAGTTCGTGGGTAAAATCTACGAAAAGCTCCTAACTAACCGACTCCAAGACCAGCTAGCCATGCTGGGAGCTCACAATCCCCAGCAGAACAGGTTCCGCAAAGGGCTTGGAACGGAAACCGCCCTCGCCCTCCTAACGGAGAAAATAGCTCATTGTAAAGCTGAGGGGAAATACGTAGACGTGGTACTGCGCGATGGAGGTACAAAATGCCTTCGACAAGGTTGGGCTGAGGGGCCTACAATTCAAGATTCTAAACTTCCAACTGAACCCATTCCTGGAAAGGGTACTCTGTGATTATATCATAGAGATAAGAACCCAAATCTCTTTCGAAGTCTTCACAGGACCCAAATTCGAACTGTACCTCATGTACACCACGGACCTCCCTGCTCCAGTACAGGACGATACGATGTATTTGCAGTTCGCAGATGACATCACTCAAATCGTCTCTAGTTCCTACAGGAACGCCGGAGTTCAAGCAAGGGATACAGCTGCTGAAATAAACAACATAAACGAATATGCAAAGAAGTGGAAGATAAAAACTAACCACCCAAAATTCCAGATAATCCTAATGAACCATTGGAAATAGAAAAGGTCATCGTCAAAAAATAATCGAAAAAATCCCTTTCTTAAATTATAGAGTTAGTGATGATTTATAAAAATAGGAAAAATCAGACCGGCTCTGTTGGTCAAAAATGTCAACAGTGGAAACACTGGAGGCAAAGAAAGAAACACAAGAAAAGGAAAATTGAGGGAGAAGTATGAAAGCGATGCCCTCACAACTAGGGCGACTAAAAATCCAACTCCTTCACCCTTATCACACCTACCACACATTTCATCACTTACTTTATCAAGTAACTATATTGTCCCCTCTGTTAGGTAAATTTACTAATTGTTCAAGAAAGTTGTCATTAATGCATTTGACAAGTATATTCTCGTTTAGTGCTGTAAAACTCCAATTAATATCTGACATGTTAAAGTCTCCAAGAATAAGAACTTAGCTTTTATCTCTCATAGATTCTTTCTCAATTTCATTGACAATAAGACTATCCAAATTATTAGTGCTTGGTGGTTTATAAAAACAGCCTACATTAGTTTGGAGTTATTCTTGAATTTAAGATTTAACCATATAGATTCTACATTACTTGAATTTACTTTAATATCTCTATCTAAATTAGCTACTATAATATCTTTGATGTAAATAAATACACCTCCTCCCTTTTTATTTTTTCTTTCATAATTGAATAAATTATAGCCATTAATTTCAAACTCCTTGATATTATCCTTATTAAACTCACTCACCCAAGTTTCAGTAATACAAACAATATATAAATTCTCCCTTGTTATATAAGATAAGAGTTCTATTTTTTTATTTCTAATACTTCTGATATTTATATAAAATACTTCAATTTTTAACTCTGCTCCTTAAGTAGTGTAATTACAATCTAGATACTCTGGGACAACACTTAGTAGCGTAACTGTACAAACATTGATGACATAGTTCCTTCTTTTAAAATTAACACATTTCCTTGTTTTAACCTAACCTAACTTTTAATTTGTCTAGGTAAATTATATGTTGAAGAAACCTAGACAACCCCAACCTAGCCTACCCTAGCTAACCTAACCCACATCACCTTAACCCACATCACCTTAACCCAATCTAACCAACTTGACCTAACTCTAACCAGCCAACATAGTTAAGTTAGTTTAGGATAAGTTAGGTTGGTACTTGTATTAGGTTAGGTGCTAGCCTAGTTAGGTTAGACTGGGGTGGTCTAGTTTAGGTTTCTTCACTTTCTTAGGCTATAATTAATATAACATTTCACAGGGGTAAAAGCACTAAATAAATACAAAATAAAGGAGGGTGCAATACTTACGAAGCTATAAAGTGTTACCCATTAAACAAGTTAGCTAATAACAATAATTTCCTAAAACAAATATTCATTTGTGAATCCTCAAAAGTACACATATTTTAAAACTTCTTAGATACAAATCTCGGCTGTTGACTGAAACAATAAATATTTCTTCTTGGTGAGGTTACTACCTTGGGTCCCGCCAGTCTTGCTTCGGGACCGGCTTTCCCAGAGAGAAAGGTATGAATTGATATATTACAGTTTAGAGTGAGAGTAGTAGAGTTATAATAGAAGTTTAGTCAGAAGTTACAGGTTCACCAGCATTTAAAAACACAATATTATAATTGTAGTAATTTGCAACTTGACAATCTTAAAGCTACATGAAATTCCCATAATGTGGGGGCCCATTATAGGTCGGGTCTATCAGGTTTTGTGGGTCCCTCAGCGTTTGGGGCCCTACGACATGGCGTATAGGTATGTCCGGCTCTGAAAATAGGGTTCCTTTAAAAAAATGAGGCATAAGACGTCCCAGATAGCGTCGGGTGAAATAGAACAAAGTCATTTCAAACGCGAAATGAGAAACGTTCCGCAGCCAGAATGGCCAGAATTTCCTTCTCTACAAGATACGAGCCCCCGAATTTCCTTCTCTAGAAGATACGTGCCACAGTGCTTCGAGGAAGCAGGGGACGGTTATACACAATTGACAACTGTAGAAACTTATCGTGCATGGCCTTCAGCAAGTGACATAGACTTCGGGTAAACCGGACTTTTCACATCTAGACGAGCCATTGATATAACCAAAGCGGTGACAGTAGTAGCACCTCGACGGTAGTGGCATGAATGCCTTCATGCAGTAGCAACACCAACCGTCACGCACCAACTAAGGGAGCCTTTTACGATCGAACGTGACAAAAAGTGTAAGGGTGCGTCTCGAGCCCCTGCCTCCCCCTTCCCTGTTTTCTCACCAAACGCTCGAATTTGACAGGTCTATAGTAGGCCAGTTCTTTGGTGATGTCTTCGGAAGAGTATTGTAAGAGTTCCCTCTTACAAACTACTCCTTTCAAGAAATTCATGTTAGAGTAAGGCGTCACACTCACCGACGAGCCATTGTGTGTCCGATTCTCTCTTTCCCCGGAAGAGACACAAAAGCCGCAACACTAGCCTTGGTCAGACCTTTCTCTTAGGTGGGGGAAGTGCTCTTTCCTCTCCTTAATAGTCTTTGAGAGTCCTTGCCGATTGAGGTTAAGTCTATGCCACCGAGCCAAGGTTCCCCCTTGGAAGACCTTGCCATCTGACGTGTCGGAATCCCATGGTACCCAAGTGGAGATTCCGGCATCATCTGAGGCTAAGCTAGCTGAGGCGAGAGAGAAAAGAGAAAAAGAAGAAAGGAAAAGAGAAGAAAAAAAGAAAAAGAAGAAAGTTGAAACAAAAGAAGAAGAACCAAAAATAGAAGAAAAACAGATAAACAAGAAGAAAAAAAGGGATAAGAAAAAGAAGGATAAGAATGTGGAGAGTAAAGAGAAAAAGGGGAAGCCTCTTCCACAAGGAAAGACCCCGTCTTCAGAGACCAAGTGTCCGAAGGTCACCCTCATTGGTGACTCGCAAACATGGAATCTGCAGCCGCTGCTAGCAGCCCGCATTTGTACTAGCGTGAAGGTAAGCTGCCGGCCACCAGGACGGGGTAACCACAACATCAGAGTAGAGGCAGAGAAAGCTCAGATTTCTGAGAATTCAGTTCTTGCTCTGATAGTGAGTAGAAACGACCTCTACCTCAGAGGGGATAAGGTTGGCCTCAGTGGTAAGACCATCCAAACGGTGATGGGAGCCGTGGATGACATAGGGATTAAAACCCGCAAACGTGTCGTGGTTGGGATGCTTCCGAGAAGAGGTCCATCCCGAACCGCTTACGAAAGAAACGTCGCATTGAACAGAAGGTTGGCGGATCTCTGCACGGCAGAAGGAGTCTTCTTCGTGGACCCCTATCGTACCTTTATCGGTAGAGACGACCTCTACCAAAGGGACGGGGTACATCTCTCCTTTAAAGGGAAGGCCTTTCTCGCACACCTAATTCAAGATGTCGTGGAACGCACCCAAAGGAGTGTTCGAAACAGAGTGAAAGCGGACGTGCGCTAACACGCCCGTGTCACTCCTGGAACGACCTTCTCGGAGGTCGTCAAAAAGGGTGTGACCACGAAAACAGAGAAGCCGGGAAACGGAAGAGCGTAGGGAGTCCTACACTAGGGGACTCCCTCAAAGTTCTTCTGTTCAATGCGAGGTCAATCAGGAACAAGTTTCTTGAGCTCTGTGGCCTCGTAGCAACAGAAGAACCTGAGATGGTGGCCATAACAGAGTTGTGGATGAAAACTTCAAGCAGAGATGTTGAAGGTGAATTCACGATTCCCATTTACCAGCTCTTCCTGAAAGATAGGCCAGACAGAGAGGGTGGCGGTGTGATGTTGTATGTCAAGGATACTCTCAACTCGACGGATTGCAACATCGTATCCGACCATGAACTACTAGGTGTTGACCTAGAGATAGGTCCTGCCAGATACAGGACCCTAGTGCTTTACAGACCCCCTGCCCAACTCTTAGAACAGTACAGGAGTCTGTACCAGCTGTTGGGCGAACTTGTAAAAGACAGAGTGTGTATCACCATGGGTGACTTCAATACTCATGTTGACTGGGAAACGAGAGAACCCTGTGGCGAGAACGCACTACTCCTGGAGTTCGCGAACAACGAGTTCCTGACTCAATGGGTGAGAGAGCCAACAAGAGGAGACAACATCCTCGACTTGTTTTTCACCTCTGAGGATGATATAGTTGAGGACCTCTCTGTTGGCGAAGAGTTCGGTGGCAGTGACCACCGACTAATTAGATTTGTAGTCAAAGTCCACAAGGCAGGGCCTGCAACTAGTAAGTCGAGGAAACTTGATTTAAGAAGAGCAGACTTTGCAGGTTTTCGTGCAGGACTGACTGACGCGAGGCTAGAAGTGTGCGAGGCTGTTGAATACTCGTGGAACAGTTTCAAAACCACATTCATTAGTCTTCAATCGCGTTTCATCCCTCTGAAATGCCCCCGTCAGTCTTCTGTTCAACCAAAGTGGTTTAATCGAGAAATCGGCCAACTGCTTAGGGAGAAGAGAAATGTGTACTGGTAATCGAAGATCTCAGGTGACTTTGACGAAGACCGCAGGCTATCCAGGAGAGTGAAGTCCAGCATAAGGGCGGCTAAGCGGTCTGAGCAACTCCGAGTGGCGAGACTCTGTGAAGAGAATCCCAAGGAGTTTTTTGGATATGTAAACAGCCGTAAACCAATCTGTCCAACGATTGGCCCTTTGAGGAATGAGAAAGGGACATTAAAGCACCCAGATGCAGAAAATGCTAACCTCCTCAAGGACTACTTCTCTTCAGTGTTTACTGAAGAGTGTGGTCCCACCCCCCAGCCAACGAGTTCCTACTCGGGGAAAAAGCTGGATGATATGGACTTCGCCGAAGGAGAAATAGAAAAGAAGATCACTGACCTAATGACGAATAAGTCACCTGGCATAGATGGGTTTGTACCTAAAGTGTTGAAAAAAGTGCACGATCAAGTGCCACGACACCTGAGCGCAATCTTCAACATGTCAATCCGGACCGAATGCGTTCCTAGAGACTGGCGTGAAGCGGAGGTGACTCCTATCTTCAAGAAAGGAGACTGTAGCCAACTGTCGAACTACCGACCTATCAGTCTGACTTCGATAGTCGGTAAACTCATGGAGAGCATCATGGTGTACAAAATTACGTCGCATTTAGAGTCAAAGCTGCTACTGAGGAGTTCCCAGCACGGCTTCCGAAGGCAACGGTCATGCCTGACGAACCTTGTGAAATTCATCCACTTCGTCTTCAGTGAGCACGATCGGGACAAGGCGGTGGATGTGGTATACTTAGACTTTGAGAAAGCCTTTAATAAAGTACCACACCGCCGCCTTCTCCGGAAAGTGCGATCGCTGGGCATAGACGGAAAAGTAGCAGGCTGGATAGAGAACTGGCTAAGTGGCAGACGGCAATGGGTGGTGTTGAATGGACTGGCTTCTGAGTGGGCGCCCGTTATTTGCGGGGTGCTTTAAGGTTCTGTCCTGGGACCACTACTATTCATCATCTACGTCAACGACATGGACGGTGACATAGTTGCCAAGATTTCTAAATTTGCAGACGATACCAAGCTTAGTATGAACGTTGCAAAAGATAGGAATACTGCCTGCCTGCAGGAAGATCTTGGGAAGATTGGGGAGTAGTCGGACACGTGGCAAATGCCTTTTAACGTGAACAAATGCAAAGTGATGCATATCGGCCACCGAAACCCCCAATCTCAGTATATCCTTAAGGGCACTGCTCTTGAATCCACCGACACTGAGAAGGACTTGGGTGTAACAATCATTAGTGACCTCAAGTTCTCGAAACAGTGCATTGAGGCGGAGAAAAAGGCCCAAAAGATGCTAGGCTACATAAAGCACCAGTTTGGATATCGGAACAAAGAGATTGTACTGTGTTTGTACATACAACTCACTTGTCCGTCCGCACCTAAAATATGCCGTACAATTTTAAAGTCCTTCATTTCGAAAGGACATTGCGAGATTTGAACGCGTGCAAGCCAGGGCAACCAAACTGATTCCTTCTATTAGACATAAAAGTTATTAAGGGAATTAGATCTGTTCTCGTTGGAAACCCGTAGACTGCGTGGTCAGCTCATCGAAGTTTTCAAAATACTTCGAGGGTTCGACAATGTTGACTACAATGATATTTTCACACTTGTTGAGAGCAGAACAAGAAATCACGGCTTCAAACTTGAACTGAAGCGTTACAACCGCGGTGTGTTACCTGACCCCAACGAGACGGAGACCGACGAGGCGTACCCTCTGTCTCATTGTGTTCTTGGCCATCTCTTGAGAAAGCAAAGGGGGCCCCGCTAAGAGTGGAGATTCACCCACCCGAGGCCAACTTTGCATAGTGGGGTAAGGGGAAAATCCTCGAACCAGTTCAAAAAGAGAGAGGAAGAAGCGCCCTCTCCGTTAGAAGAGTCATGGAGTGGCTCCTGAGAAAGCACCTAGGGCCACCTTCGTTCCAGGTGTGTGGCTGCCTGGGGGCAGCCCCAAAGATGGCAAAATAGAAACCCCTTTCCGCATTAGGAAGTAGTAGGTTAACCCTCTCCACCTATCAAGGTGCAATTGTATCTTAGCCTGTCGTCTGTCCCAACACCAGGGTCAGGCGAGGATTTAGAGAGGATGGGGGTCGTAATTAGATATGATGGCGACACTTGAATAACTATAGAAAGTTTGCCAATACACAATATTTTCTGACACTTTTAACCACTAAAAAAAAAACGAATTGTGGTTGGTGGCCTGTATCTCGAATCTAGCTTCTCCCGTCTATCCTGTTACGCTTTGAAGAGGAGTCTGCCCTGGGCGCTTTAAAGAATGTTGTTCGCAACCTCAACAGCGACTCACACCAGCCATATGTTATCCAGTGGCCGGTCATTAATACAAAGGTCACAGCTGTTAATGGGGCAGTCAGAGTGGTAGGGCGACAGGGCGTATATCCCCACTGGGACGCACTAATCCTGTTGTAGCGGAACTAGAAACTGGACTCCACGGCGCAGGAATATGAGACAAAAAAAACAACAAACAAACAGTAAAATAAAGTGGACGAGGCCAGGCTGGTCGAAAAAGTCGTATAGTCTACAAGTCTGTGCGCACGAACTCGTACCGAGTAATACAAGGGACAAGCGGTAGAGAAACCCGCTCGTCCCGGTATCGGGAGAGGTAACGTTCGCGAAGATCACCCAGACTGGGACATTCAACAAGAATGTGCCGAACAGTTGGAGGACAACGCAATCGTCACAGTAAGGCGCAGGCGAGCGCACCATCAAATGGCGGTGCGTCCCGCGAGTGTGTCCAATTCGGAGACGACAGAAAGCAGCCTGAAGCCGTCGTGGTATTGGAGGGTAGGTCCATGGGAACAGTCTTGGCGCAATGACACGCAACTTTAAGTTCCCCTTGACCGTACCCCATCTTCTTTGCCAAGTAGGGCGGAGAGTTGCCGGTATTCTTGCCATGTAATCAGTGTGAGGAAGAGCGAAACGCCGGTCTGGTCGCCCAGTCCTCGCGGACTCTTTGGCACCCTCATCGGCGCGCTCATTCTCGGCAATTCCTACATGTCCAGGAAACCAGCAGAAGATAATTTCGACATCCGCCTGGCTCGAAAAAACCGTAGCGTCATGGGTATCGCGAACCAAGGGATGCGAAGATTCCAATGCCCCGAGAGTATCAGGGCCCTTTGTGAGTGGCTATAAATCACAATTCGGTTCCTGAACCGGGTACGTGGCATTATCTCCCGTACCAAGCGGTGTATTGCAACCAGCTCGTCCGTGAAGACATACGCAGTGCCTGGTAGAGCCCCGCTGACTATAAATAGAGGAGAAATGGCGTGGGAACCGATGCCCTCTTGTGACTTGGAGTAATCCGTATACACAGAGGATTCCATAGTAACACGAAGTGTGCTCCAAAAAGGTCGAACGCAATACTCCCGGCGGGGTAGAAGCTTGGGAGCAGAGGCGATTTGCCAGGAATACGAGAGGATACCCTCTTCCCAGATCCTGTTGAATAAATCTAACAGAAAGGCCATGCCTCGCTCACTCAAGTTTCGCAGCATGGCGTTCAAGACATCGCCCGGACAAGGGGCGGTGTCCGCGCACGAAGCAAGAGCGGAACGCAACTAGCTCAAAGTAAACCTGTCGTTGAAGGGTTCTCCGCCTCTGGCGGTAAAGTCCAGTCGGCGGCCTTCCGCGACATCACCACGTGCGGTGAATGCTGTCGGAGCAGCATCCGGTTAGAGAATGCGGAGAAAACGGTCGCGAAGGATTCCGCCATGGAAGCGAGGTCCGAGATTACGGTCCCGTTCTCCTGGAGAAGTGGAGGGGGGTCCTGCGAGAACTTGCCTCGAATCTTTTGAATCGCTTCCACACTGCTACAGGTGCCTTCCCGTCAAATGAAGAAAGGTAGGCCCGCCAAGAAGAGCGGCGGACGTGCTTAGAAATATATCGGATCCTAGCCCTAGCTCAACGAAGTTTTAGAGACAGTGAAATCGTCCGTGTGGCACTTATAGCTCAAGGACTTGACCCTTGGGATTAATCCAGTAGCCTTCACAGGGGTCGGGGCGGGGGGCAAACGTTCATATCTTCGAACAAGAGAAAGGGCCTCGGCAACCGTGCCACGACGCGGCCGAAGTCCCCCGCGTCGAAGTCAGCTGAAGGGTGAATGTACGCGGAAATAACTATATACCTCATATCCAGATGCAGCTGCACAGTTACTGACTTACATGAGGTATCTAAATAGAAGAGAAGGACTGATCCTCATTCCCGCGGCAAATGGCGTATCCTCCTGCCTGGTCCCCATCCCGTGGTGGTGTGGTAGCAAAACCCTTATACCCCGGAAAGGTGGGCAGGGGTCACCCGCACAACATAGTCTCCTGCAAAAAGATAGCTAACGGAGAACGGAAGGAGACGAGCCTCCGCAGCTCCTCCCAGTCGACTTGGAGTTCACGGCAATTCCATTAAGGAATTTGCCCACCAGGCCTAGCTCGGAGGAGATGCGGGGGCCCTCTTCGAAGAGAAGACCCTTACGGGAATTGCCGTAAGCTTCCCGGATGCAGAACACCGGGCGCTGTTGGCCGGGCAATGCGCTAAACGCGCTGTCGCCTTCGACGACTTATCAGGGAGGTTGTACTCGCCATGCGAGTCTTTTCCTCCTCCGCTTCGAAACCTTATTCGAACAGGTCGGCTTCGGAGGCGGGGGTCCCTCTTTTGGAGGATCCACTGTCTCCGAACCACCCAGCCTACCACTAGGTGTGGGCGAAGGAGCCGAAACTCCTTTAGTGCTGTCCTCTTTTCCGGAGGAAGCTTTAGGAACCTCGGAAGATGGCCTCACGACCCTCTTCAGGGGTGTTCCCCCCTGTGAGTCTAGCTGTGCCGCCAGTTCTACCAGAGGAGCGGCCTGGGTGAGTAGAACCAGCAAAACGGCTCCGAATGGGCACAGAAACGATTGTGCCTGTGGGGGCCAAGAAAAGAAGGTGTCTCTCTCAACATTGAGGCATAGCAGGTCCCAGGTAGTGCCGGGCGCTCAAAACTAAGTCCTTAGCCTTGCGAAATGAGAGACGATACTGGGCATGAACAACCAGGATTTCGTTCTCAAGGAGATACGCACTACATTGCTTCGAAAAAGCGGGGTGCAGCTCTCTCCAATTGACACACGGTAGCCACACACGATTTTGACTAATCGTGTGCGGCCTTGGAGCAACTTACAGATACTTCAGGTAACCCCGACTTTGCACGTCGACAGGAGCGATTAGTATGGCCGAAGCGGTGACAGTAATAGCATCTCCGCCGCAGTGGTACGAATGCGTTCATGCAGTAGCGATACCAACCGGCACGCACCGACTCAGGGAGCTTGTCACAGTCGAACGTAACGAAGATTGTAGGGTGTGTCTCGAGGTCACTCCCTGTTTTCTCATCACACGCTCGATATTGACCGTTCCATGGTTGGCCAGCTCTAAGGTGATGTCATCCATGGAGTAGTCCCCGAGTTCCCACGCATATACCAGTAATTCACGAAGTCCTTGGTAGAGTGCGGCGTGCCATTAAATACTAATTATGGCCACCTCGGAGGGATTCGATGCATTAGCCAAAAGGCTCCCGTCCAAGAAACTAGACACCTTCGGATCTTTACTAATCACGCTAGCTAAAGCTCTCCTTTGATGGATCATGTTACCCTTAGCCAGCATGATGTCATCAGTGGAGCGAATAACGAGGAAACATTTAAAGCCACTGGGCTCGAAAACGCCAGGTAACCTCTGAATGAGGTGCCCCCCACGTAATCGATGCTTAGCTCTGCCAAATTTTGGTCTTAGTCTGGAAATGCCCATCCGGGGGATCACCGAAGCAAGACGTGCTTAGAATGCCTTAGTCGCATACCGAAACGGCAGCGGCCTCGTCCGTCCCCGCGGCTCCCGTGAAGGGAGAGGAGCCCCGAGTCTTTTTTGTTATTTTATTTCTTTTCTTTTGGGGAGAGAAGAACTGGTAATGAACCCGCTTCCCCCCTCCGCCGTCAGGAGCCCCTAGGGCAGATGGACCGGCCTCAGCATGATCCTCCTCTTAAATGGAGAAGGTCTTGGCTGTCACAGGAGCACCAGCCGTAGAAGAAGATCCCTCCTCTCTTGTAAGTCCTCGGGGGCCTGAGCCGTCTGAGGATAACCTTGTACAGGGGCGGACTCGGGTTCAATGCTTGGCACCAACCCCAGGTTCGACCCCATGTATGGTCCTAGCCTCTGGGGCTGGGTCACTTCAGAAACCAAATCCATCTCGGAAGGGGAGGGGGGCTCCATGTAGCCCTCCCGCCATCCAAGATATCACATATCGCATTCGAGGTTCTTTTTTTACCTTCTAATGCCAACGAACTGGCATCCGTCGAGGAAAAGAGTTGGGCAGATACGCTCCCACCGGGAGCGGTCAATTATGGGCCGCCTGCCTGCTTTCTTCGCAGTCCTCTTGCAAAGAAATGGGGGAGACTGCCGCTAGGAAAAGTGAGTCGCCACAGGGCAACTCCAGAGAACGGGGTGAGGGAGAGTCCCCTACACCCGTATGCATAGGAGAGGAGTAAACCTCTTCTCTGGTCGGAGACGTTTGGACCTTCCCCTGTAAAAACACAGTAGGGGGGGACCTCCATTTTTTTCGGTGGAGCTGCACGAGGGCGGCTCCGACGATGTTACCCGGGAAGTGGATAGGTTTATTTTTTTATTTTCTCCTCATCGTGCAATGTGACCCTATAGTTTTTACGGGACGCAAACGCTCATCACCCCACGCAGTAGCCCGCTCTGCGAGGGGTTAACACGGGGCGGCATTAGTAGCTACCGCCATTTGAGGACACTCCTCCCGCCTAGTGACCTGGTAGCCCATCGGCATGGCGGCTCCACCTTAGACACGACGTAAAAATGGATAGGCATTGAAAGGAGAAAGAAAGGGTATGTGAGGAAGGTGTGGGTGGGTATAAAGCAGGTTGTTAAAAACTCACCACCCCAGACTGGAGCTAAGGGGGCGTGGTCCCCTCTATCCTCAGCCTCGATTTAGGATGGTTGTGTGAGAGGAAGCTAGTTGGTATCTACTCTGTGAAATTAGAGGCCGACCAGAGAAAGTTGTGAGAGAAGTTGCATAGAAAGTGAGGAAGCAGTGTAAGAAGACAGGGTGTCAGAAAGAAGGATAAGAGGTTAAGCTCTGCCGGACGGGGCTCTGAGTCTCATCAGCACAACGGCCAGGACGGCGAATCACCGTGCGACCTACGGGCTTGCTCCCAAGAACGGCCACAATGAGATGGTCAGCCGATTAAACGCAGTATAGTGTTTATTGTGGCAAAACCGATATTCCCATTATTCGCGCCAAAACGCTCAGGTCTTCTCAACGCCAGGTCATTTACAACCTGCAGTCGTTAAGGGGCGTTGTGTATAGAGGTTTCAAAGACCTTCCGCTGACACGGCATGAGGCAGCTGGTGAGTTCCTAAGCCTGATAGGAAGTTGAGTGGGTACTTGTGGAGAAAAAAGGAATGCTGTCAGTCAGCAAGGGAGAAACTTACCAACAACCTATCTCGGCCTCGTCATCGTCCAATTCAACCCTGGGGCGGAGCGTCTCTAATTTGCATCTTTCAGAGTGAAAATAGTTGTACGATTTTGCTCTCAACTTTTTTGTCTAGTTCGGCAGAGAGGGAGTGAGGAGGAAGCGCACCACAACTTTCCCATCAGAGAGTTCACGTCAATCCGGTGACAGCGCTTCCCTAATTTGGAGTCAGGCCGGAGTTCACGTCAATCCGGTGACAGCGCTTCCCTAATTTGGAGTCAGGCCGGAGTGCAGCTCATTCGTACTAAGTCTAACAGGCTACGCAGAGTACCCCTCAGTGGGGAAGTGAACATTGGAATGAAACAATACAAAAGATCATAAATGAAGCACCAGTAAACAAATTTTTCAGAAAATTGAATCAAATGAAAAATGAAAGTAAAAACCCACAAGGAAACAGTATAAAATATGAAGGCCAGATCGATTTGATATTCAGTAAACATTGGAAGAGGATTTTCGAGAGAAGCGCAGAGGAAAATAAAAAGTTTGACATCGATTTCGAACATCAAATTATGGACTCAATTAAGGAGGATGTGGTGGAATCGCCAGACTCTATATTTATATATACGCAGGTACTTTGGGGCTTGGGCCTAGGGTAGGTTGAAGAACGAGAGTGAAAGGGGAATTGGTTATTTGTCCAGTGAGTGGGGATGGTTTATTATTAACTTTGCGAGGTCCTTTTAAACAAATATTTCAGAGTGCAAGTTGGCCTAAAGATTAGCAGGTAGCTAGTACGCGCTGGGATTGCAAAAGAAAGACAATGACGAAAATATAACTTTACTAACAACAAAAGGATATTATATTTACACAAAAATTGGGTATAAATGGAATGGTCGCCCAGACGGGGTTAAAGGTCCACATTAGATACAGGTTGGTTAATTAAGGGATTAAAGAGGTCGGATTCAGTTTGGTGATTAAAAGGGGGATTATAAACTGGGGTGTTCACACAAATAATGTAGCCATTGGATAATACAGATTCAAGTTCAATCTGCAAGCGGCATCGGTTTGTATTACCTTATGTGCTCGTTCCCGAAAAGGGGCCAGTTGGGGTACGGTGAATGCGACATAAGAAGTCGGTTAACCTCTGGCTTCATACGAGGGAGCACTTGAGATCGATTTATCCTTCAACTTGAATCGAAATCGCCGCTGGGGATGGGGGGGAGGGGGGGAGGGGTCGTCCTTTAGCTGGTTCGTCGGAGTAGATGGAAGTCTAACAGTGCTGATCTCTAAACTCAGTCGAAGCGTTATATAGGTGCCTGATTAGGATGCTCCAAACGCACGCGCGATCTTGGGGAAAAGTCGGCGACTCCTTCGGGGGAAGGAGGAATCTTGATAACGATCGTTGGAATGTCGAACTAATTCTAATCTTAGAGCGGAAAGCCCGAATGCTCGCGGAGTGGTGGCCGGGGGGGTGGGGGGGAGGTGACATCGGTCCCTAGGCAAATACAGTTGGGGCGAGTGATAACAGCGTACGTGGGTACAGAAGGGCACGTGGCTTCCATTTGACCTCATTCTGCTAAAGAGGAAATAGATAAAACACATCTCCACTATTTCGTCGATGCTAGGAGAACCCCTGCACAGTATCGACGCCAAGAGCACCAAGCTAGAATTCAAGGCAATGATATCATTCTTTCAGCAAAGCGCACCGGGAAGAACTGGACTCACGAAGAGCAATTATGAGCAAGCGCCCGACAACATTCTAGATGGAATCACAAAGGTATTAAATGCTCGTCTAAACACAGGCTACCTCCCAGATGAACAAAAGGTGGCTAAAATGATCTTTATGCCCAAATTAGGGAAGCCACTAACACAAGTCGAGTGAGTACCTGGAAGCAAATGAACTCCTAATTAGGATTTATTAAGAGAAGAAGCACAGAGATGTCGCTTAGAGTCATCATTGAGAGAATTGCTTAGGGGCCGATTTGGCAATTCCCTCCTAGGGAAAATGTTGCCGTAATCACAGCATAGCCTACTACTAGGGTAGTTAATAAATGAATAATATGTAAATAACGGCGTCGGGGGTAGGCTCGTGTACCCCCGGCGCAGCCAATGTGACCTATAACAAAGAGTAAAAAAATGGAGAAGGCCAGCCTCCTCCAAAAAGTCGTATAGTCTACAAGTCTGTGTGCACGAACCAGTCCCGAGTACAGGGGACAAGTGGTAGCGACCTCGCTCGTCCAGGCACAGGTATCGTGCGCGAAGATCACCCAGACTGGAACATTCAACAAGAATGTGCCGAACAGTCCGGGGGACAACGCAGTCGTCGCAGTAAGGCGCAGGAGCGCACTATCAAGTCGCCGTACACAACGCAGCCTAGTACTAGGCTATATTAAAAAACAAATCAAAATATTTAAATACAACGATACAATAGGACAAAGGCAAAAAAATAACAACAACGAGAAAAGCAAAAAAGGCAAGAAAGAAGCGTGCTCCGGCATGGGGGTTAGGCCCGCTCCTCCTGGTGCAGAAACATGCGACCTACAAAAAGAACACACATAAAACGTCAAGTAAAGTGGAGGAGGCCAGCCTCCGCCAAAAAGTCGTAAAGTCCACAAGTCGGGGTGCACGAACTCGTCCCGTGCGTCCCGCAAGTGTGTTTAATTCGGAGACGACAGAAAGCAATCTGAAGCCATCCCAACATTCCGGTGGAGGGGGGGGGGGACATGGGAACAGTCGCGTCGCAATAGCACATAACTTGTAATCAGTGTGAGAAAGAGCAAAACGCTGGTCTGGTCACCCAGTCTTAGCGGACTCATTTGCGCTATCATCGGCACGATCATTACCCGCAATTCACACATTTCCCGGAACCAAACTGAGGATAATCTTGATATTCGGCCGGCTCGCATAGACCGTGGTATCATGGAAACCGCTAACCAGGGAATGTAGAGATTCCAATTCCCCGAGGGAACTCAAGGCGCTCTTGAGTGCCAGATTCCCACTGATTTCAAACAGAGGCCATAAGAGGGGAAACCGATCCCCTCTTGGGACTGGGAACCATCCGTATACACTGGCACCGGTCAAGCGTGACACGAAGTGTGCTCCAAAAAGGCCGAACGCCTTTGACAAATAGTCGAAGGTGGTACCCTCTAGGGTGGCATTCTAGTTAGAACCAAAGGCATCTCCTGTCCTAGAGTTACACTGAAGATGTTTCCTAGCTCTAAACCCAAAGGGCTTAGAGTATGACTGGCGTCTTTCGACGGTGCATAAGCTATCGAGATTAACTAGGGATGCAGTGAGAGCTGTTGGTGACTGAGGGAGTCACCGGGCTCGCGCGTAAAGGCAAATAGTGCACTGTACAGACCAGGTGTCATCTCTACAGCATCGACAAGTAGGCTTTCAATGGGGAACGTGCGGAAGGGACCGGTCGCCAGGCGGAGGCCAAGGGGTGAGTCGAGTCCATTTTCCGTAATACACGCTCGGATGCGGATATATAATACTCTCATCGGTAGTCAAGCTTGGAAATAACAAAGGATCGATATAAAATTAAGGCAATGGCCCTATCAGCACCCCCAGGAGCTGAACGTCACGGAACAAACATTTTTTTAAAATTTTATAGAGCCCATCTGGAAACTGCCCACTTGGGTATAAGTCGCCGAAAAACACAACAGCCTAGAACTAGGCTACTTTAAAATAAAAATATGAAAAGATAACAATGATATAAATTGGAAAAACTTAACAATCAGAAAGCAATCTCCGGCAGCGGGGGGAGGTCCCCCTCACCCCGGTGCAGGAGAGTGCAACATACAAACAAAACAATAACAAACAAAAAACAAAAAAGAACCTTAAATAAAGGGGAGAAGCCCTGCCTCTCCCCAAAAGTCAACAAATCCACAAGTCAATGTGCACGAATCCGTCCCGAGTACAAGGGACAGGCGGTAGCGACCCTGCTCATCCCGGTACCGGGACAGGTATCGTGCGCGAAGATCACCCAGACTGGGACATTCGACAAGAATGTGCCGAACAGTCTGAGGGACGACGCAGTCATCGCAATAGGGCACAGGCGAGCGCTCCATCAAATAGCGATGCGTCACACGAGTGTGTCCGATTCGAAGATGACAGAAAGCGACCTGAAGCCGTCGCGGCATTGGGGGATACGTCCATGGGAACATTCGCGGCGCAATGGCACGCAATTTTAAGTTCCATTCGACCGTCTCCCATCTTCTTTGCCAAGCAGTCCGAAGAGCTGCCCGTATTCCTGCCATGTAGTCGGTGTGAGAAAGAGCGAAACGCTGGTCCGGTCGCAGAGTCCTCGCGGACTCTTTGGCGCCCTCATCGGCGCGCTTATTCTCCGTAATTCCTACATTTCCAAGAACCCAGCAGAAGATAATCTCAACATCTGTCCGGCTCGCCAAAACCGTGGCGTCACGGATATCGCGAACCAGGGGATGCGGAGATTCCAATGCCCCGAGAGCACTCAGGGCACTTTGTGAGTCGCTATAGATCACAATCCGTTCTCCGAACTGGGCACGTCGCGTAATCTCCCGTACCGAGTGGTGTATTGCCACCAGCTCGGCCGTGAAGACAGACGGAGCGCCTGGCAGAGCGCCGCTGACTTCAAACAGAGGGGATACGGCGTGGAAGCCGACCCCCTCTTGGGACTTGGAGCTATCCGTATACACTGGCACGGTTCCAGCGTGACACGAGGTGTGCTCCAAAAAGCTCGAACGCAATACTTCCGGCGCCGTACAAGCTTTGGGAGCAGAGGCGTGGCGACAAATAGCCAAATTTGGTACCCTCCAGGGTGGCGTCCTGGGCAGAACCAGGGGCGCCACTGGCCCGAGAGCTATATCTAGATCTCGAAGGAGTTTCCTGGCCCTAAACCAAAAGGGCTTAGGGTATGACTGGCGTCTCTCAACGGCATATGCACCGTCGAGATCAGCTGCGGATGCAGTGAAATCTGTTGGCGACTGAGGGAGGCGCCGTGCTCGCGCGTACAGGCGAGTGATGCACTGCACGTGGCGCAGAGCGAGTGGCATATCCACAGCATCGACCGACAGGCTCTCAATGGGGGAAGTGCGGAAGGCACCGGTCGCATGGCGGAGGCCGGTGTGGTGGTTCGAATCCACCTTCCGCAATAAATGCTCGGCTGCGGATGCATAAAACTCGCATCCGTAGTCGAGCTTCGAACGAACAAAGGATCGATAAAAAAGTAGGGCAGTAGCGCTATCAGCGCACAAGCGCTGAACGTCACGGAACGGAGAATGTCCATGGGGCGGGTACAAGAGACCCTAAGGCTGCGAATATGAGCCTCCCAGGTAAGGCGTTGGTCGAATACAAGACCAAGGAAACGGTGCGACTCAACCGCACCCAGGCGCACCCCTTTAAGAAACAAATCTGGGTCGGGGTGGAGCCATGGATGGCGGCAGAAGTGCACCACACGGAACAAACAATGTCCATAATGCGAGTACAAGAGAGCCTAAAGCTGCGAATATGAGCCTCCCAGCTGAAGCGTCGGTCAAATACAAGACCAAGGAAACGGTGCGAATTAACCACTTCCAGACCTACCTCATTTTAGAAAAAGTCCAGATCGGGGTTGAGCCTTCGATGGCCGGAGAAGTGCACCATCTTAGTCTTTCCTAAGGAAACCCGAAACCTGTGCGTTTCAGCATAGCTAGAGACGCAGTTCATTGCCTGTTGGACTCAATACTCCATAGTTGGTATCTGAGTCACCTGAAAAGAGATCAAAAGGTCTTCTCCGTATAGCGTAGCGAGAACATCTTCCGGCAACACTGAGGTGATGTCGTTGATGCTCAGGGTATGGGGTGTAACACTGAGGCCACCCTCCTGCGGGACACCTTATTTTTGCTCCATTGGGCCGGATAGGGCTACCTCTACCCGTAGGTGTAATCAACGATCTCGCAAAAATCCAGAGATTAAGATTGGAAGACGTCCCCTCGCCCCCATCGTGTTGTTGTTTAAATGGTTTATAGCCAAATTTCACCTTCTATCAGGTCTATTCGGTCTTGGTATATTTTATAGATAGTTTGTATAAAAATAAAATTCTTGGTTAAAGAAACGAGTAAGAGATGGAGCGGTGAAGCATGAGGGATGCTGAAATTAATATGCGAGGGTGATTAGAGTGAATTAATGAGGGTGTTGATGGAGCAATGAGTTGAGGTGATTAGTGGTTGCAAAGAGGCAGAAATGGAATGGATAGCGTGATGAATTTGCGGGGATGATTCAAATTAGCTTAAAGGAACTTCCTTTTTTATATCTGGTTAAAAATATTGGTTCTTCTAAGGATTTGATTAGGTTTATCATAAGCGAGTTATCTGATAGAATGTTTTTTACAGTAGAGTTGGTTTTGATACTAGGACGCGTCTCCACTGGCTATTGTAGAGTGGGCAGAGTATTAGCATGTGTATGATGGTTATTCTTTCTTTGGAGTTGTTACATCGATGGGGTTGTCTTTTTGAGAAACGGTATCTATGGGTAATACAAGTGTGGCCCAGCCGTAGCCATCCAATCTCTTCTATTTTTTTCTTTCCAATTTTGGCCAGTTGTTTGTTTCTCTTTTAATGTTTAAGAGGTATGGGCGGCCATTTGTAATCCATGTTTTTATTCAATTTGGAGAAGATTAATTTATACATTGATTTTTGGAGTATCTGTGGTGTGCCTGTTTACTGCTTCCTCGCTGATTTTTTGGTCAGCCAGTTCGTTATTCCTGATTCCTAAATGACCTGGGCACTAGCATAGATTTATTTCATGGGGAAGGTGGCTTATTTCGTTTATGATAGCAGCTACAAGGGGATGGTGCTTTGATGGAAATAGGGACAGCTCTACCCTTCCTGAGTATTCTCCGAGAAGATTTGGGGAAAATCTTCCGAGGAGCACCTAAACGTTGAAGGTTGTCGATGGTTCCCACCTTTTCCACTTCAGAATGACAGAGCCAATGGTGCTGAAAGGTATTTTCAGCTGCTCTTTGGGAATTCCCCAAAGAGGAGGTTATTTCCCATTGTGATAGGATTGCCTAAGGCGGCCGCGCCTCGCTTCTATCACATATTGAAACTCATGCTTCCCACGTGCATCCTGCGAGAGAGAGAAAAGAATGGCGTTCTTATTGCTCACCATTCCCGAGTATTATCTTCCCCCGCTTCAAGTTTAATCAAGGAGGTTCAATCCCCCGTTTGCCTCCAGGGGTCGATCTAACCAGATTGAATTAGGCTTATGGGAAGATAAGATTTTATCAAGCGCTACCGGGACATTCCATGGAAGGCCCCCATTGTCCCCTACCCCGAGGGGCTGGCTCCAGATATTTATGCGATAGAATTTCGCGTTTAAATCAGATCCCGATTATCTTCACGAGGCATCACCCCGATCCGGTCTCCCTTGTGCACCTAGGAACTATACCCCGAGAACCCCCTTATTGGCCAGAAGAGGACAATATCCTTGAGTGCCAAGGTTCGTGCCCCTCGAGGTGCCAAGTCAACAGCCCCCCCCCCCTTTTGTTCAATTATTCAGCAGAGAACAACTTTAGAACATTGTTTTTCGAGCCCGTTCGGAAAGAAACGGTTCTCGCTCCTCTGATATCACGTCAGTGGTAATTTAATTCTCCCCTTTTAACGTTCTTCAAGAGAACGCTTGGTTACACCAATAACCTCAATTGTTCATCCAGAACATCTCCGGTATCCTGTCTCAAGGATCGCTCGTACTTCCGAGCTCCACTTCGCTCTCACTCCTCGAAGTCAGTCCTTTCCCCCTCGTTAAGGACAACCCCCCTAAAAACCCCACCTCTTGGGAAAGAAATCGCCAGCCGGACCGAAGCCATTCCTTCAAATCGCCTTCCTCTGCACGACGACCTTATAAATACGCAAGCTACGAATTGCATTTAACTATTTAACTTTGTGCCAACGTAACTCCGTGCTTTAACACGGATTTAGCCGCCCCTTTTCCTTCTTGTTTGTTTTTCATTTTAAATCTCTCCAAATCTTAATCCTCCGCTTAGTCAAATTTATCCCATGACCTTTTTCATTTCATGTGTATCTCCCATTTTAATCCCCGGTCATGTAAATATTTTCCATATGTTGTTTTGTTAGATTAATTAATAAAATTATATTTTATTAATAATTGCAATATTATTTATCCTTTGGCTCCGTTTCACTTCTTAAGTATATTCGAAGATAAATAAGCCCTCTCCAGACCTATTTATTAACGTAGAGTCATTCTCGGCCATCTGATTAAACTCTGCACTCGAATATAGAATAATCCCCACAAAGAATAGATATATAGTATATCGTCGGGAGCCTATTCTACGGCACCCATCTTCCGCATGAGGAGACTTTCTATATTTACGCCTCTTAGCCGCCTTGGAACAGCAATAAGAACAAGGCTCACTCGCAAGAAGACATCTCTCCTCCCAGGTCGGGGTGTACCCAACCGAAGGCTGAAAACTCTCTCCGGTAAGGCGTCCATGATCAAACGGAAGCCTCTGCCCCGCTGTTTCTGAAGCAGCTGCGCCAGATTATTCCGAGTCCTCGAAGCACCCAGCCCCGTCGAAGTTACCCTGAGGTGATTCTCAGGAGAATCACCAAGGATTTCAGCTCACCCCTCGAGCCCCAGATAAGGATAGAACTTACGCCTTTACAGCCTCGAAAGTAAGGTGCCGACCATACCGTTCCTTCCCACTTTTCTCCTGAAGAATATCCTTCCTTTGAAGACGCCAACAAGATCGTCTCGTCAAGCCCCTACTTTCCCTCAAGTCTCCTTGAAGTCGCCATCGCCCTCCGATCTGTAAGCCCACTTTTTGTCCCTTTAATCATGTGTTCCATTTGATCTGAGCAGGTAGCTCTAAACTAATTAATAAAAATTAGACTTTCCCACTGGAACGATAAATCATTATACAACCTTTAATTTTCCTCATATCATTTTGATCATTTTTAATTTGTAAATAAAATTTATATTTTCTTATGTTTATCTTTAATTAACCTAAACCTCACTCTCGGCCTTATTATTCAAAGCTCGCCAACCTCGAACTTGACCTGATTAGTTAAGCGTATTGACCCCGCGCCTCAACCTGACCTTTTTAATCCGCGTATCATTGTAGCTTTCAGTCATTGGAAGGTTCGCTTCAATAGCCTGAGCTCTCCCCCTTCTTACTAATAATAGATATTATATTATATAGTCGGCTATATCACGACATATTATATATATATATATATATATATATATATATATATATATATATATATATATATATATTAAAAACTGGTGTCAGGTGTGGGGTTTACTGAAGTTTATTTTTCTGATACCTTTAAAGTCCTTTATAATTTATCTCCAATTATTCGTATTCCCCTTTTGTTATTGGTCTTTATTCTGGCCTAAAGTGCGTTCAGCTTAATTCGAGAATTTTGGGGGGTGAGGGACTCCTGATTAATTTGTGTGCAAAATTTCTCAGAATCAGCGCCGCAGAATTCAAAGCTAATCCCCCAAACCAATTAAGAGTTTTAAAACCGTCCCAGTCACGAAGGAACGTTTATTCCAAATTAAACCGTAATTTAGTTATTTGTGTAGGATTTTTTTTTCGGTGTACAAGCTAGCCTCTACGAATATTACAGAGGTCTTTTTTCGCGCGCACATAGACCAACTCACTCGGGTGCCTCATTTTCCCAGCTAATCCCTTAAGAAGATAGCTTCGTTTGAACGACTCAAAAGCCAAGGCGAGTCGTTACGCCTCACTGGAAAGGACCTCCTATCTTATATCCAGGAAGAAGAGAGAAATGAGAGAGAGGAAAGCACATCATTAGAAAAAGAACAACAAGAAAAAGAACGACTCGAAATTGAAGAACGCAAGAGGATCAGACAAAACGAGCACGAACTAAGCCGAAATCGATTGGAGACAATGTCGGTTAGCTCTCGGACTGAGGTTCCGCCGTTCCCATCGATTAAGCTCCCAGTTTTCAAGGAAAGAGTGGACTTCGAGACCTACCTCACACATTTCGAAAAGTTCTTCTAAATTAATAATTGGGATATCGAGTCAGATGGTGTCGCCAGATTACTTCCCCTTCTTAGTTCCCCGCTGCGCGATATCTATATTTCCCTCCCGTCTGAAGCCACAATGGATTATTCCGCCCTCAGGGCCGAACTCCTGACCGAATCCACCCTGGAGAAACCTTCAACCAGTTTGCTTTTATCCTTCAAAGGAACCTCCACTTTTGGCTTGAGTCATGTGAAGTCTCCCCAGAATTCGAGTTCCTTTCTGGACTTTGTATTGAAAGACCAACTTTTAGCTTCCTTCGCCCCCGAAATACGCTCGTTTGTGAAGGACAAATGCTGTTCCACATTCAAACAGTTCTTGGAATAAGCAGATGTGTACACCTCTAGCCATAACCTATACCCTAAGGTCACCAAAAAGCCTCCCCCGTCGTCCCCCAAGTCCAAGTTCGGTAAATCCAGACTCCCTCCACGGAATACCCCCAAATTCGTAAAGATCCCTAGAACCTCGAAGCCCAGAAATCTCCCTCCATCGGAACCCAGTGATATCAAGCCCCTGGTTACGACTGTCTCTTCTTCATAGTACCCCGAAGGCCAATAATTTGTTTTTCCTGTGGAATTGAAGGGCATGTGCGTACCAACTACCCCCATAATTCATTATTCAGAAGTGCGTTCTCTCACCGAGAGCACCAAATTAGTGCCGCTCCTGCTCCCCCATCGCCTCTCCTTGAAACCCCCGCTCATTTCTCTTCCACCAGCACACCCGGTCACCACGATAATTTTCTTTCAATAAGAGCGCCCACGGTGGTTTAAAGTTCAAGAATGGAACCATCAATGGATGTCGCGTGTCCACCCTTGTTCGGGACATCGGGTGCACCTGCATTTTCGTATCTGAGGATTTAAATCCCTGTTGGTCCTGATCACCAAAATTTGCAGTAGTCCACGATTATCTGAGCCGAGCGAATCGCTTCCCCATTGTTAAATGCTACATCGAGTGTGCATATATGACTGGTTGTGCCGAAGTGGTGCGGTCCCAATCAAGTTGGGCTCAGTTTTCATTGGTCAGAGCCCCCAGGTCACCCTAGACCCCGTGGCACAACCCATTATCACGAGGACTCAGGCCGCAAAAGAAGCCCAAGATCCCGTTCCCTTGGAAACCCCCTACAGAAAAGCCCCATTATAACAGAGCCCTTTTCCCGAGTGGCCATTGATCTTATTGGCCCGATTCACCACACGTCCAGTGAAGGGCGCATGTTCGTCCTCAGCCTCGTAGATTTTGCCACCTGTTTCCCCAAAGCAGTTCCCCTTAAGAGGATATATAGTGTCACTTGTGCTGAAGCCCTAATATGCATTTTTCCCGAGTAGACATTCCCAAGAAAGTGTTGTCCGACAGAGGCAGACAGTTTTCCTCCGAGCTTATGGAGTATGTCGGAAAACTTCTAATAGTAAAGCCCCTGTTTACCACTCCTTTCCAGCCAGCTGTAAATGGTATTTGCGAAAAATTGAATTGCACCCTGAAGACCATTCTGAATAAGCTTTGTCTAGAACAGCCCCGAGAATGGCACCGTTACTTGCCTGTAGCACGTTTTGCGTACAGGGAGATCCCCCACTGGACTCTCGGTTTCGTCCCCTTTGAATTATTGTATGGCCGTAATGTGCGAGGAGGCCTCTGCATCTTAAAAGAACCGTTTGCTAACCCCTAACTGGATAGAGAAATTGAGTCCTCTCACTCCTACCTCCTAGACCTTGGGGAAGGCATGGAGACCTGCGCGGACATCACTCACAAGAAGGTAGATGTAAACCTGGGGAAATATAGAACCTATTTCACCTAAAATCAAAGGAAAGAAGATTTAAGTGTGGCGGGGAGGCGCTGTTGCTACTTCCCATGGCAAGCAACAAGATTCTTAGTCAGTGGAAAGACCCCTTTTCCCTCCTCGAGGCCAAAAGTCCCGTGGATTACCTTATTCGGACCCCCTCTGGAGATAAGGTATTTCACGTAAACATGTTGAAGAAATACCACCGCCGTGTGAATGGTAATAATTTTGTGGCTCTTGACGAGGAGTCCTCCCTGGAAGCGTCGTACCCCTCTGACCCCCTCAACGTTGTCCAGGTGGTTTGCATTGAACAAGATGGCAACTGCCCTCTCTTCTCTCTACATGAGGCCCCAAAATCACCTTCCCTGGCGCTAGACCTCTACCCCGGGTTAGCCCCCCCACCAGAATAGTCAGCTGCAGCAGCTGCGGAATGACTTCGGTGACGTCCTTTCTGAGACCTCCAGCCGTGCAAAACACTTCGAACATGACATCGTTCTTAATACGCAAGAACGTATGCGTTAGAAGCCGTATTATCTTCCCATCCAACTGAGGCAAGCCTTCAATTCTGAGGTGGATAATTTGCTCAAACTCGATATCATTGAGCCATCGAAGTCGGATTTCTGTTCCCCTAACGTCATGGTTCGAAAACGCGACCAGACTTTCCGAATGTGCGTAGACTTCCGAAAGTTAAACTCTGTGATGGTTTCAGATGCAGAACCCATCCCCCCGATCGACGAGAACCTTTCCCTATTCGAGGAAGTCAAGTACATCTCAGAATTATATCTCTGCAATGCCTATTACCAGATTTCCCCCCGTGAAAGCGCACGAAAATACACGGCGTTCCCCACCTACTCATGCAGTTCAAGCGCCTCCCCATCGGCTTATAAGTGCATGCAGCAATTACAACCGGATGATGCGAAAAATTGTGGACGACCTGCCTCTTGTGTCATTTTACGTTGATAATCTATACGTCGCTACCACTACATGGGCCTAGCAATTAATCGCCCTTCGAGCCCTTTCGACCCGGCTCCGTGAACATGGACTGGGGCCCCAAGGAATAAAAGGTTCAAGCCATAGTATAATTGCCCCACCACCGCAGTAAGAAGCAGCTCCGGTCATTTATGGGATCGGCCTCGCTCTACTGGAGGTTCATCCCCAATTTTGCACCCATTTCTGCCCCCTTGTGTGCAATGTTGCAGAAAAGGTCCCCGGATCCCTTAGCCTAGAACCTCAAGGCCACTTCCAGCTTCCCAGACTCAACTAAGCCATTCGGCATCCGGACGGATGCCAGTGACGAAGGCCTCGGATGCGTACTCCTCCAGTACGCTGATAGCGGAGAAAGCCACCCTGTGGCATACGCAAGTCGAAAGCTATTACCGCGTGAGAAAAACTACTCGGTAATAGAAAGAGAGGCTTTAGCGATTATATAGGCAATTTAAAAATTCAAAATTTATCTACTTGGTAAATAATTCGTCATAGAGACAGACCACCACCCATTTTCATACCTAAAAAATGTTAAGAGTCAAAACGGGCGAATAATGCTGGGGATTTTAATTTTGCGACAGTTTCAATTTAAAATTTTGCATATTCGCGGTTAAGACAACTGCGTGGCAGATAACCTCAGCTGCAACCCCTTAGCAGACAATGCCACCTAAACCTGCTGCTCTAGAGTAGGATGTTTATTGTAATTTTAAATAGTATGTATTCATTTAGTCCTTTCTTTTTTGCTTATATGTCAAATCCTTTGACCCACTGATTCTAAAATTCAATTTATTTCTCCATTTGTATGTGCAAAATTTACGAATCATTAAATTATATATATATATATATATATATATATATATATATATATATATATATATATATATATATATATATAGTCATATGAGTTGCTGCTGACCAGTCTAATCTTCAATTTCACGGTGAAGGTAAGGACACATAGGAGGCTGAGGTACATGTGATTTATTTATGGAACAACGATTTGGGCGTATCACCCATCTTCAGGTTCTAAAATTATAAATTAATCTAATACAGTTAAAGAATATTAAAAATAATCAAGTTAAGACTATGTAGGTAAATCAAAAATTTAAAAATAATAACTCAGGAATTTAAAAAGGAAGAGAAACAAATTATCAATCTAATGTAACCACAATTCAAACGAAAAAAAAACAACACAAAACAAAACACAAAAGTAAATAATCACCGTGAAATTATATTTATATATATATATATATATATATATATATATATATATATATATATATATATATATATATATATATATATATACGCCTAGCTCAGGCAGGTCCCTTAGATGTGTACACTTGTCGATACAGGTCAGGTTTCCCTTCGACCCTTTTATAATCCCCGTCAAATTTGGTGACGTCACTTTTCTTTTCCTTCGCTTGGAAAAGTGCCATTTTTCGTAAGGAAAGAGATGTAGAAGGATACCTCTCCCTCCTCCTTCTTTGTATTTCTTAGCACGTTGCAGGAAGCCACGTGGTTAGCCAGACTCCACGCGGCCGAAAGTCTCATGGCAAAGCAAGCCCAGATGCCCCCCCTCCCCCTCCCCCTTCATCGTACAATCCAAGTAAAGTGTGGAGAACATCCTCTACGCGGTCGTAAATTCCAGCATTTTCTCCCGCGGAGATAGAGAGAGGGGGGTTAGCGTAAAATAATTGTTTATCGCCGACAGTTTGGTACCTCAGCTGCCTCCTGGGAATTACCCAAAGGGAGGGGGGGTTATTCCACATCTCCCGCATGAGGAGACTCCATATTTAAACCCCTTAGCCACATTCCAATAACAATAAGAACAAGAGTCTCGCAAGAAGACATCCCTCGTCCCAAGTCGGTATGTACCCAATCGAAGACTGGACACTCTTCCCCCCGGTAAGGCATCCACGCTCAAACTGAAGCCTCTGCCCAGCCACTTTCTGAAGCAGCTGCACCAGATTACTCCCCCGAGTCCTCGAAGCACCCAGCCCCTTCGAAGTTACCCTTAGGTAGACTTACTTCTCCCGAACATCACCAAGGATTCCAGCTCCCACCTAGAGCCCCAGCTAAGGTTAGAACTTACGCCTTCATAGCCTCAGAAGTAAGGTGACGACCATAACCTTCCTTCCCACTTTTCTCCTGACGAAGATCCCTCCTTTAAAGACGCCGACAAGATAGTCTAGCCGAACCCCTACTTTCCCTCAAGTCTCCTTGAAGTCGCCGTCGCCCTCTGATATGTAAGCCCACTTTTTTCCCCTTTAATCATGTGTTCAATTTGGATCTGAGCAGGTAGCTCCAAACTAATTAATAAAAATTAGACTTTCCCACTGGGAACGATAAATCATTATCCAACCTTTACATTTCCTCTATATCATTTTGATCATTTTTAATTTGTAAATAAAATTTATATTTTCTTATGTTTATGTTTAATTAACCTGAAAGTCACTCTCGGCCTAGTTATTCAAATCTCGCCAACCTCGAACTCGACCTGATTAGTTAAGCGTATTGACCCCGCGCCTCAACCTTACCTGGACGTTTCGCTTCAATAGCCTGAGCTCTTCCCCTTCACACTAATAATATATATTATATAGTCGGCTATACCACGATACACCGTTACAGCTAATAGTGTCTCTTAGGTGCGTTTAAGAATCCGTTTCGTTAGGTTTAAGTTTCTGTACGAAAATTTATTTCACCCCTCTTTTCAATAGTTTCAATTTTACTGAGTATCAATTCTGCTTCATGCCGTTTTGTGCACATAATTTTTAACTTTAAATCAATATACATCTATTGTGTACAGTTCATGAAGTTTGATGGTTTGGAAGTCTATTCAAATTGAATCTTGAAGCTGCACGAATACTTTATTTCTCCCCACTGTATCCGTTTAAATTAAAATAATCCCAAAGCTTTTGAATGTAATTTTAGTGATAGCTACTTTCTTGCATTCGGTGAAACCAAGTGTCTTTCTATTGGTCTTTGCTTAAGTTGGTGCTAGAGTAAGCGTTACTTCTTAGTGTTCAATGGTAATATCTAATAGCAATGTATTTTGTCCTCGAGGAAAATAAAATAGCCTTTGGGCAAAAAGTCAAACTTTAAATCCAATTGTCACATTTAAGAACGATACATAATCATCCCAGTTTCGTCAATCATAACATTATTTATTGAATTTTGGTTTATAATCATCCACAAAATAGATAATCCTCTTGTTACCTCCCCTAAAACTAGTTCAGAATTCAAAGGTTTGTCTCGTAAGGAAAATAGATTATTAACTTCACAGAGTAAATTAAAAGAATTTGAACGCAGAGTACCGGAATGACTTGGGTGAGGAGAAAGCAAGAAAGAAGAAAGGGGCTTTTTCCTCAACAAAACCCTATCTCGCCCAAGAAGAAAACGATCCGCTAACTTCATGTGGAATTCCGTCGATTGAGTCATTTGAATGTGGACTCTAAATTGTGTTTGACCGTCCCATTTTAAGTCCATGAAAAGTATATTTTTCGTAGCGGGAAACCTCTCAAATAAACCGTGCAACTGAAATTCAAGAGAATTAAAAGGGTTAAGTTTGCATATCAATGATATTAAGTCTCTGTTTACTATTATTTTTTTCTTTTATAGAGCTACTTTGCAGATTTCCTATAACTTTATATTCAACTCCACAATTAATATTCAGTTTATGATATGGCTAGGATAAAAATAATAGAGAAAGAAGGAAAAAAACAGCGAAAACCAACAAAAGATATGAACACAGAGGAAAATAAAAACTACTAAAGAAACCAAGAAAGGTGTGGGGTTTTTTTAACGTCTGTCTGGCGACTGCCTTCAAAGTAATATGTTGCAGTAAATAAATTTCATCCTAGTACTATGTTAATCGAAAATTCCCAAACCAAAATAAAAAAATGGAAGCATGCTCCGGCGTCATGGAAAGCTCCGGCTCACCAAGACGCAGGAGCATGCGACCTACAAAAAGAGAGTCAAATAAATGAAAGAGGCCATCCTCCTCCAAGAAGTCAGATAATCCAAAAGTTTGTGTACCCGAACCCGTCCCGAGTACAAGAGACAAGCGATAATGACTCTGCTTGTCCCGATACCAGGACAAGTAACGTACGAAAAGATCACCAAGACTAGGACATTAAAAAAAATGTGCCGAACAGTTTAGGGGACAAGGCAGTCGTCGACATATAGTACAGGGTGGGAGGCTCTATTAAATGGCCGTGCAGCTGACGAGTGTGGCCAATTCAAAGATGATAGAAAGCGACCTGAAGTTATTGCGGCATTGGGGTAGGTCCATGGGAACAGTCGCGGCGCAATGGAACGCAAGTTTAAGTTCTCCTCGACCGTCTCTCATCTTCTTTGCCAAGAGGCTTGAAAAGATGCCCTGATTCCTACCATGTAGTCAGTGTGAGTAAGATCCAGAAGCTTGTCCCTCATCGGCGACCTCATTCGCTGCAATTCTAAAATGTCCAGGAACCCGGAAGAAGATAAGCTCGTCATCCAACGGCTCGCGCAATCGTGGCGCACAGATACCGTGAGCCAGGGTGTGTGTTTTTTGTGTGTTTAATTTTAAGAGCCCATCTGGTGACTGCCTACTAGAGCAAAAGTCGCCATAATTAACGGAAATCCTAATACTAGGCTATAATAAACACAGGAAAACAATAAATAAATAAGAAAAAGAACAAAGGCAAGGCATAAACTAAAAAACACCATCAAATAAAAAAGAAAGAAGACACGCTCTTCAGCGTCGGGGGTAGGCTTGCCTTCCCCCCAATGCAGGAACATTAGTTCCAGAACAATTAGAGTTAATTAGAGTGTAGGATGCCATCCTCCTCCGAAAAGTCGTTGTACGCAAGTCTGTGTGCACGAAACTGTCCCGAGTACAAGAAACAAGCGGTAGCAACCCCAGGACAGGTACCATCCGCGAAGATCACACAGACTGGGACATTCAACAAAACTGTGCCAAACAGTCTGGGGGACAACGTAGTCATCACAATAAAGCGCATTTAAGCTCTCCATCAAATGGCGGTGCGTGCCGCGATTGTGTCGAATTAAGAGACGACAGAAAATAACCTAAGGCCATCTAGCCATTAGGGGAATAGGCTCATGGGAACAGTCACGCACAATGGCACGCAATTTTAAGTTCGCATCAACATTCTACAATATTCTTGCAAAGCAATCAGAGAGCTGCCCGTATTCGTGCCATGCAATCGGTGTAAGACAGAGTGAAACGCTGGTCTGGTAGCCTAGTCCTCGCCGCCGACTATTTGGCGCGTTCATTCCCCTCAATTTCTACATCTTTAAGGAACCCAGGAGAAGTTAATTTTGACATCCGCCCGGCTGGCCAAAGCATGTCGTCATGGATATCGTAAACCAGGGGATGCGGATATTGCAATGCCCCGAGAGCATTCATGACGCTTTGTTAGTGGCTATAAATCACAATCCAGTCTCCGAACCGGGCACATAGCGTTATCTCCCCTACCAAACGGTTTATTGCAACCAGTTCGGCTGTGAAGATAGATTGAAGGAATATGCCCTCAAAGTCTAGCTCGGAGGAGATGCTGGGGGCCTCTTTGCTGATAAATTCCTCACGAGCATGGCCGTATGCTTTACGGTGGCAGAACTCCCGGCACTGTTGGAAGATATTGTACTGAAAGCGCTGTCGCCTTCGAGGACTTATTGGGGGAGGTTGGGCTAGCCATGTGAGTCTTTTCATCGAAACCTTAGGTTGCCTTCGGAGGCTGGGTTCCCACTTTCGGATGATTCACCGTCTCCGAGCCATCCAGCCTAACACTAGCTGTGGGTGTATGAGCTGAAATTCCATTACTGCTTTCCTCTTTTCCGGGGGCAGCTTTAGTAATCCCGGAAGATAGCGACACGACCAACTTCAAGACTCTTGATTCCTGTGAATCTAACGACCCGTTAGAGGTGCAGGTCTGTTTCGCCTTACGGGAAACAGTCACGCTGGGGGAGGGGGAGTGGGGGGGCTGTGTTTAGCCGCGGCTGGATACGAACCCTTTGTACTAGGGGGGATCCCAGAATGGGTAGAACCCGCAGAAGATTTCGGAATTAGCGCGAAAACGACCGGGCTTGTATGCCTGGAGGGGCCAGGCAGCGCAGGGCTCGCCAGGACCAACTCCTTACCATCGCGAAATGAGAGATGAGCCTGGCTCTGAATGACCAAGATTTCCTTCTCAATTGCCGCTCTCAGCAATTGACCTACTTGGCCACACATGATTTAGACTTATCGTGTGCGGCCTTGGACTAACTTACAGACTTCGGGTAACCCTGACTTTGCACGTCTACAGGAGCGATTCATGTGGCCAAAGGAGTGGCAGTAGTAGCATCTATGCGGCAGTGGCACGAATGCCTTCACGCTGTATCGATAAAAACCGGCACGCACCGACCTAAGGGGCCTTTCACAGTCAAACATGAAGAGTGTATGTGTGAGTCTCATTGCCCATCCCTGTTTTCTCATAACACATTCGACCTTGATCATTCCTAGGTCGGCTAGCTCTAATGTTATGTATCTATTGAGTAATCCAAGAGCTTCCTGGTATAAGCTACTCCTTTCACAAAGTTCATGGTAGAATGCGGCGTCACGCTCACCAACGTGCCATCATGTGTCCGAAGAGCAGTAATCTTGGCCGCCTCGGAGGGATCCGACGCATTCGACAGAAGGCTCCCTTTGGAGTAACGGGTCACCTTTGGCTCTCTAAAAATCAGGCTAGCCAGTGCTCTTCTTTGATAGAACATGTTGCCATTGCCAACTTGCTGACATCAGTGGAGCGAATAACTAGCAAACGTTTGAAGCCAGCGGGCTCGAAAACACCAGGTTACCTCTGAATGAGGGTCCCCGACGTAATCGAGGCTCCGCTCTGCGCACTTGTAATTTTGGTCTTAGTCAGGGACTCTCCACCTGGAGAAGCACCGGGGCTAGACGTGCCGATTTTGGCTAAGTCTCACACCAAAACGGCAGCGGACCAGTCTGTCCCTGTTGCTCTCACGGAGGGAGAGGATCCCTTAGTCTTATTGGTTTTACGATTTTTTTTTATCTTTAGGAGAGTCGGGTGGGGAATGAACGCGCTTTTCTTCTCTCCCTTTGAGGCCTCGGTCGGGAACGCAAGCCGTGTCAGGAAGAGCTTGCATAGGGGCGGACTCGGGCTTCGTGCTTGGCACCGAGCCCGGATTCGACCCCATGGAAGATCCTACCATCGAAGTCACCTCAGGGAATATGTCCAATTTTAGGATGGGGGGGCTGGGTCCATGTGCTCCACCCAAGATATCACAGGTCCCATTCGAGGTACCTTTTGTAGTCTCCTCTTTGATTGGCGAACCGGCATCCGTCGGGGAAGAGATGGGACAGGTACGCCGGCCCCATGTAAAGTTAGAATGCACGCGTGCAAGGCTTTAGGGGGTCATGGGCCGACGGACCCTGCCATACTTTGACCGCCTAATCTGGTTGGTACTGTCGAGCCGTCCCAGCGGGAGTGGTCAATATTTGGGTACCCCTCTCGTAGGCTTAGGAGAGAATTAAGTCTCCTCTCCGGTTCGAGAGGTTTGGAGGTTCCCCTGAGAATGCATAGTGGGGGAGGGACCTTCTTTTCTACTTTGGAACTACCTGAGAGTAACTCTGACGGTGGTAAAGGGGAAGGGGAGTGATTTTTTATTTTCATTATCGGACATGGCGACCCTATTAGTAACAACAGACGCAAACGCTAATCACCCCCACACAATAGCTCACTCTGCGAGGGGTGAACACGGGGCCGGAAAACCCAGCTGTTGTAATTTAAGAGCACACCTCCCACTCAGTGGCCATGCAGCCCTTTGGCATGACGGCCCCAACTTGGGCTGGGCGTAAAATTGATAGACAGTGAAAGGAGAGAGAAAAGGTATGCGATAAAGGTGAGGAGGAGGGTGAAGCAGGTTGTTAAAAACCCACCAACCCACACCGGAGGTCAGAGGTGAGGGTGGGTTGTCCCATCCCCTCTCAGCCCCGATCCGGGGTGGTTGCCTGAGAAGAAGCTGGTCGGCGTCAACCCTGTGAAATTAGAGGCCGACCAGAGAAAGTTGTGAGAGAGTTTGTGTGAAAGGTGAGTAAGCGGGGTAACAAGACAGTGTATCAGAAAGGACAAGAGGTTAAGCGTGGGCCTGGAGGGGCGCAGAGTCCCGTCAGCACGATGGCTAGGAAAGCAAATCACCGTGCTGCTTACGGGACTGCAGATACAGAAAATTCGCATCCGTAGTCAACTTTGAACTATAAAATGATCAATTGAAAAGCAGGGCCATAGCTCTATCAGCTCCACCCCCTCTTTGAATTCGGTTAACAGTGGAATGTACGCAAAGAGAGTAGAATAACAGACATCATGGCATATGTAAATGGCTCATCCTCTGCTCTGCCCCAGCCTTTGATGGTGGGGGCTTATACTAACGTAGTGTCGGTATGGGTACGCGCCGACCATAGTTTCGTGCAAACATATAGCTAAGGAGGAACTGGACGAAACGAGCTCCCGCAGCTCCTCCCAGTTGGCCCGGAGTTTACGACAATTCTATTTAAGGGACTCCCTCCCCCAGGCCTACCTCATACACGAAGACTATAGTTACTGTTTCCTCTGTACCACTAGACAGGTATCTTCTACGAGTCTTTGGTCAGTTTCGTCCAAATTGGTCTGGCGGGTATATTCCTCAAAGCGAATTAAAGGCGATTCTTAGTATTTTAGGAGCCAATCTGGCGACTGCCTACTTGGGCATAAGTCGCCACTCACTACAGCCTACGACTTGGCTATATTAAAAAACAAGAAATAACAACGATAAAAATTACAAAGGCTGAAAAAGATAAAATAAAAAAACAAAGTAACAAGGCAAGAAGGAAGCGCGCTCCGACGTCGGAGGTAGACCCGCCTCCCCTCGGCGCAGGGACATGCGACACAGAGCAAACAGTCAAATATAGTGGAGGAGGCAAGCCTCCAAAGTCGTAAAGACCACAATTCAGTGTGCATGAATCCGTCGCGAGTACATGGGACAAGCGGTAGCGACCCCGCTCATCACGATACTGGAACAAATAACGTGCGTTAAGATCGCCCAGACTGGGACATTCAACAAGAATGTGCCAAACAGTCTGGGGAAAAACGCAGTCTTCACAATACGGCGCAGGCGAGCTTGCCTTCAAATGGCGGTGCGTCCCGCGAGTGTGTCTAATTCATAGACGACAGAAAGCAACTTGAAACCGTCGCGGCATTGAGAAGTAGGTCCATGGGAACAGTCGCTGCGCAATGGCACGCAACTTTAAGTTCCTCTCGGCCGTCTCCCATCTTCTTTGTTTAAAGGCCCTACAATGACCTTACAACATAACCGCCGGATCTGTCATACAATCACTGTCATTTGTAGGAACACTGTCTAGTATGCCATTCACTACATTTCGTAATCCGTGGTGGCCCAGAAGAAGCTCTCCTCTCCTAGAGAACAAGTAAATCATCAATATACACTAGCGGCCATAATATAAGGGTCAGTAAGAACAAGTGTATTTAAATATTTATTATAGAAGTTTAACAAAACATTGAGACTATATATTATACACATATTTAGATATATCTAATATAATAATCGAAAATCACATGACACTGTGATATATAATAGATGTATTTAAAGGTCCAAACAAATGAAAACTGGTAACAACCCGAAAAAATGTGAAGGGTGAGCGTCGTGGTCATTTTAGCGAAGAGCGCTTGATGACACAGGTCCAAATCCAACTCCTTTATTCATTTTTATATAACGGTTAAAATAGTTTCTCTATTATCCGTTTCTATAATTCTCCCATTCTCTTTCGTAAGCTTTAATGGACCACGTAATTAATTTCTTTAGCGTTTTTCCGGGTTGAGTTACCAGTTTATTTCTTTTGACCTTTAAATAATAATAATAATAAGTCTTTTGTAATGCGCTCTTCAAGGCCTGAGGCCTTCCCAGAGCGCACGTTGTGCTGAGATGAGAATGGAAATTCAAGAGGGGGGAGAAGGCAATACTGAAAGGATGCGTTTTAAGGAGACGCTTAAATGTGGTAAGAGAGGGAGAAGACCTGATTTCAGCAGGAAGAGCATTCCACAACTTAGGGCGCAGATTGAGAAGGAGCAGTCCCCCATTGAGCAGAGGGATGAACGAGGAATATTCAAAAGACGTGCTGGTGATGACCGAAGGGCCCGAGGGACATAGCGTGGTGAGAGGGCAGAAGAGAGGTAAGACGGGGCCTTATTGTTTAGGGCCTTAAATGTTAAGAGAAGTATCTTGAAGTGAGTAAGAGGTCTGACAGGAAGCTAGTGCAGTTCATGCAGCAAGGGTTTCGAGGGAGAGAAGCGAGGGTGACGGAGGAGAAGCCGGGCGGCATAGTTCTGTACAAGTTGAAGGGGCGGAGAGAGGAGGATGGCAGTTTCACAAGCAGAGAGTTACAGTAGTCAAGGCGGGAGGGGATGAAGGCATGAACAGCACTCTCAAGACTTTGGCGATCAAAGTGAGAGTGAATGTGAGAGAAGTTACGAAGGAAACATAGAGAGGATTTTCTGACATTGCGGATATGAGGCTTAAAGGAGAGATGCTCATCAAAAACAACACCCAGATTCCTAACGCAGTCAGAGAATATGATAGTATTACCGCTTAGAGTAAGAGAGGGAAAGAGAGATTTAGATTTTTTGACAAGAGCAGGGGTGCCGACGAGGAGGACCTCAGTTTTGGAGTGATAAAGCCTGAGGAAGTTGAAGAGAGCCAGTCAGAAATGGAGGAGTAGGCAGTCAGGAGGTCAGTGATAGAGTAGGCAAGAGACGTGGGGGATGAGGAAACGAAAATTTGAGTGTCATCAGCATATAAGTGGAAGGATAGACCGTGATTACGGAGAAGGGAACTAAAAGAAAGAAGGTAGATACGAAATAGTAGAGGACCAAGGACAGAGCCTTGTAGCACTCCAAAGCGAATGGGGGTAGAGTCGGATGAAGCGTCGTCAATCCCAACAGATTGGGTACGAGACGAGAGGTAAGAGCGGAACTAGTCAAAAGCACGGTGCCTGATATGCCGAGGAAAGAGTGGAGACGATCAAGTAGGACGGTATGGTCAATAGTATCGAAGGCAGAGGAGAGGTCGAGTAGAATGAGGATGGAGGCACAACCCCTGTCCGCGGCTCTTCGTAAGCAATCGGACATATTGAGAAGGGCGGTTTCTGTGGAGTGACCTGACTTGAAACCAGATTGATAGGTCTCATCAATGTTACAGGGCACCATGTGACTGCTGATGCGTGAAGCAACCACTCTCTCCAGAACCTTAGAGAGGAAAGGAAGTTGCGAAATCGGGCGGTCAGTGGGGTTCAGTTGAGGCTTTTTAAGAATCGGACGGATGTGGGCACATTTGAAGGAAGAGGGAACAAGACCAGTTGCAAGTGAAGTGTTGAACAGGTGAAAAAGCATTGGGAGGATAGCAGTCAGAATTTTACATAACAGTTTAGGGGAAAAAATGTTCTTTGTGGAGCTCGATTTCTTAGAACGCGAGAGCAGGGCTGTAAGCTCCAACGCGGTCACAGCGGGAAAAACGATAAGCGGCTGAGGCGAGAAGTCAGGAAGAATGGCAGGAGCCGGGACAGAAGGCTGAGGGAGGGAGGCACGGAGGTTAGTGACCTTATCTGCGAAGAAATTCGAGAGAGTAGCAGGGCTAATGGGTGGAGAGACCTGGGCTGGGGAAGTAAGACGGGAAAATTTTAAGAGCATGGATTAAATACTTCGTGAGTTATGAGGAAATATACAAACTATCTTCCAAATTGCAGCGGCCAAAAGTTAAAGGTAACTTAGAAAAACGATGTAAAATGGAACAAGAACAAAAACTTTATTAACAATGACCTCCCGACATCTGTTACGAAGAGACTGAATTAATTTATTGCAAAATGATGGGGTAATATTGTTCCATTCGTTTTTAATAATTTTGAGTTCATCTTTGTTCTTTGGATTTCTCCTTCGTGCCCCATCTCCAATAATCTTCCAAAGGTTTTCTGTAGGGTTGAGATCTGGACCTTGAGGTGGTCAGTCCATGAGATCAACCCCATTATCACTCAGAAAATCTTTGACTATCTTCACAGTGTGGCAGGGAGCGTTGTCTTGTACGAAGATAGGAGGTTGAACTGACGAGGATCGGAGATGTGAAAGGGCATGCTGTCTAAGAATCTGCTTGTAGATTTCAGCATTGACAGTCCCTTGTAGGCGAATAAGTGGACCAGGACCAGCAGCAGAGATCACTCCCCATACCATTGCACCGCCTCCTCCATATTTCACTTTATTCTTCACACATGCACGAGATAACCTTTCACCACATCTTCGTCGGACGTACATCCCGCCATCGGAACCAATTACATTAAACTTCGATTCATCGCTACAACCTGCGCCAACTGTTCTTCTGTCCAAACGACATGTTCGTGAGCGTATCAAAGACAGGTTCTTTGATTCTTCTTGGAGATCAGGTTTCTTGGCCGGTACCAAAGCAAGCAACCCAGAACCTCGTAAGCTCCAGGAAACTGTTTTGCGCGATACGTTGACATCGGAGGTGGAGCTGAACTCGCGGGATATCTCAGCAGCACTCTTAACCCCATCCTTTAGTGACATCCTAACCTATAATACGATCCTGTTTTGGTGAAGTTTTTCGAGGTCTACCAGTTTTAAGTTTAGCATCTGTCGATCCTGATGACTTAAAACGAGATATAATTCGTTTCACAACACTTCTAAACCTTCCTACAGTATGTGCTGTCACATAATTTGACTTGCCCTCTTGGTAAAGGCACACAATCCTTTGTTTTTCATCACAGTACACCGGTCGTCTCTCATAACCCGCCCTGTTGAGAGTTGAATGTTCCAATAATGTACGAAAATAAGAAGTAACTGTTAGCCCATCAACAGTCTCCTAAACACAAATACCTCGTTTGGTAGTTCATTTTTTCTAAGTGACCCTTAACTTTTACCGCTGCAATTTGGAAGATCGTTTGTTTATTTCCTCATAACTTACGAAGTATTTAATCCATTCTCATAAAATTTTCCCGAGAGATAAATATCTAAATATGTGTATAATATATAGACTCAACGTTTTGTTAAACTTCTATAATAAATATTTAAATACACTTGTTCTTACTGACCCTTATATTATGGCCGCTAATGTATTAACATTTATATAGAATGGAGGAGAACAGTTTTCTTCAAAATAAATCTTTAACACCTCAATTGGGAAGGAAGGAGGTAGACCCAAGCTAGAACACAACTAAAAGTGCCGGACAGAATGTGTGACCAAGCAGGGTTCACCAAAGGTGCAGGGGTGATCCATCAAATAGCGTTGCGCCCCTCTAGTCTAATTCGGAGACATCATAGAATGACTTGATACCGTCAAAGCATTTGGATGATATATCCACGGGAAAATACGGGGCGCAATGTCACGCAACATTATATTCCTGTACTTCGTTTCCTAACTTCTTGGTGATGCAGCGCAAAGGGATATCTTGATTCCTACAATGTATTTAAGAGCGGAGAATAGCAAGATTCTAGTCCAGTTGCTCAATCTGGGCAGAGAGCTTTGCCCACTAGTCAGCAAGCTCACTCCAAGCTAACTCTACATGTCCAAGAGCCCATCAGTATACAATATCGACATTTTTCTGACTCGACGCAGCCACGACTTTACGGATATTGAGTTTCTATGTAAAAAAAAAACTGCTTTTGGTTAGACGCGTAATTGACAGTAAGGAAGGGCGGGGGGGGGGGGGGCGTACAACCAGCTAGGCCACGAAGATGATGCAACGCGCAGAAGGGTTCCGCCAGCTTCAAACAGGATCAGGGTAGTCCAGAGTAGGCATCTGGGTAACACTAAAAGAGAAGGAAAGTTAGTATACGCAGAACGTCGCGAGAAATTATTTGGCAAGCAGATATGTGATGCCATTGATGCTCACGGAAAAAGAGTGGCAATAAGACGCCTGCGGGTCAACCGCATCTTGCTCAGAGAGCCTGAGACATGTAACCCAACCTCTACATGGAAACAATGATCTTGTAGGAACTAAAGGCAATACTTTAGGGAGATATTTTTCTTCTCCCTATACTATGGAGCGTTTCCGTGATACATCATCGCCATGTGGTGTTATAAGCCTCCACCATATTGAAAAAGACTATAGTGAAGTGCTGCCTACGAATGTAAGGCTGGCAGGTATCCCTTTAGACGGAGTATGGCATCATGCATGTATTGGAATTTATGGAATCTTACTATTATAGCGTACGAGAAGTGCAGGCAGCGGGTTAAAAGCTTCGTTTGAATTAGTCTTTTTTGAGACTCAGGATGGCAGAGTGGATTCGCCACTAGCTAACAGTGGTCCAGTGACGCGAGAAGCTATTCGCAACTCGCATACATTATTATTTTTTCATTTGCCCCTTTTCCTACTTCCCTCTATCTACACTATGTAGGAGAGAGGCGACTTCTGTTGCCCAAGAAATACCCTAACCTGACATTTGCCATTTTCTCCATCAAAATACACACACAAGAGGTTGGAGAAATTTGACAAAAACCAGCCAGGGATGAGGGAGTGATTCCTTCCTCGCATGCGAAAAGCATGCAGGCTAGTCGCCAAACAAAATTAGATGATGTGTTCGTAAAGAATGCAAACAAAACGATGAAGTATAGAAGAAATAAGGCTAAGGTGGTTTTGAGACTACCGGGGAAACTAGGACATGGAGGGATTGCCGCTCCACCACATTTTAGTTGTTGAAGGAGTAACAACTCTGCGACACCATTTAGTGGTGGGTCGCGAGTGGTTCCCAGCAGAGGCTTGGAAGAGAGGGAGGGGTAAGAGGAGTTATTACAAAGGAGTGAAGCTGGTGGGTTGACCTTCCCCCTGGTTCTTTAAAACAAGGTGTAGGGGAAGTACGCAAATACTTTTCCCCAGGAACAGAATCTAGGGAAGAGTCATCGGGTGTCTGCAGAACCTTCCCTGCGCTACTCATGGCACCTCTAGAGCTCAGTGACTCAAGCGACCTGCAGCATGCCGAACCCCACTTGGGACCAAGAATAAAACATAGGGAAGTTAATAGGAATTGAGAGAGGAGTGCAGGCATGGTAAAGTCTAAGTGAGCGACTGCCGGGGCTTTCCACAATGAGAGTACCTCGCCCGTCCCCACCTTATTAAGGTATGGAAAGTCCTAGTCGTTGGTTAGCCTGAGGCAAAGTTACAGATCAAGGGGAAATGGCTGCTATATGTATTGTGATCTTTTGAGTAACGCAATTGCTGATAAGGGGTATTTAAATGATTATCATCATCATCATCATCAATAACTATATTTTTTTGAGTATTTGAATAATAATTTCATCTGTTTGGTTATGATTTTTTTTATCAAAGTTATTTCTAATAATTCTTTTATAATATCTAAAAAACAAAATGGTGAAGTTCAGAAATAAATAAGTATCGAAATTTTGTGAAATTTTTAAAACCCAAAGAATTACAAATGGTGAAGTTCAGAAAATTGATTTATATATATCGTCTATTTTGAAAGAAGGATAAATTTAGTTTCCCCACTTTCAAAGTTACAGAAGTTCAGAAAATTAATAAAATTTACCCATGGCTTCTTTTTTTTAGATTTAAAATTTTAATCTTAGTAGGGAAGCGCAAGCTCATCCCCCCACCCCCGTAGGGGGAAGTGGCGAAGCCATTGCCTGGTTAGTTTAAAAATTTAATCTGTTTTAAAGATTGACGAGTACTAAATTTTCCCTTATTTTATTTTTTTTTTATTTCCACCATTAGTGATGACATAATAAATTTAGTAACTTGAAATTATTGCCCGATTACACGACTTCTCTATTCAAGAGACGAGTTTCGTTTTCGGCATCAACTGAAGATAAACCACCCTAAATGTTTTGAGGCTGTTTATCTTCAGGTAAGAAAAGATGTGGTCGCTCTTATTCAGAAGTGAGAAATTAGTCTATTATCTACAGGTAAATAAAATCTGAATATTCTCAATCAATGTATAAGTAACAAATAGGTTTGTGAGGCCAGAATTAAGTTTATAAGATAACCAGGCAATGGCTTTGCCACTCCCCCCTACGGGGGGGGGAGCTTGCGCTTCGCTACTAAGATTAAAATTTTAAATCTAAAAAAAAGCAGCCATGGTTAAATTTTTATAAATTTTCTGAACTTCTGTAACTTTGAAAGGATGGAAACCCAAATTTCCTTCCTATAGCCATGCCTCTGGGCATTCCTATAATAAAAACCTCTGGGAAACTTAAATATATATATCATCATTTATTATGTAAAAAATTCATTCAGTTATTTTACTTTAACTTTGTTAATTTAATCATTCAATTATTTTACTTTAACTTTGTCAATTTAATCTTTCAATTAATTTACTTCAACTTTTGTAAATTAGATCATTTTATGTTAAACTTAATAATTAATTAATTCATTTATTTATTTATCTTACTTGTCAATTCAATTAACGTATACTGTTCCAAACAACATATCTTAAATTTCACACACAAACAAACAAACAAACGCACGTTCCCAGCTCGATCAAAATAGCACGCTATGCTGCCCACTCGACTCGCAGCTTTCTTCGTATAAAGGTCGGTAATCATTCCTTCCACAATTATTGATTTACCTCCAAACAAATCATACTTAGTTAATTCCATTTTCTCTCACAATCCTTTGCAGGCGACCATACGAGAGTATATCCTAATTATATTTACTTCTCATTGCAGCCCAATTCAGTCCATCATAGATACTCTATATTATTTACTATATTATTAATTCATATATTATTCACTCTATATTATTTATTATATTATTATTTCACTATTATTCACCATATTATTCAACCATATTAATTTCCCATACTTCAATTCTCTTCGCATCTTGTTGCTATAAATCATATGTTAAAATATCTTACATTGTATACCAAACCTACTTATCTCATTGTACATTCGTTGATTTTATGAATATATTTATATTTGCGTAATTGTCTTTCTTAAAGCCCAAGTCATTATTCCAATATTTATTTCGCTGTCGCCTTAGGCCTAAAACTAACGGCAGACAACTTTGGTCAAACAAATTTATGGTTATGGTTTTGGAAACGCTATATAGGCTGATTTATTAACAGAAGATAAACCACATACATAACCATATACTATACCCCCTTTCAAAATAGAATATATATAAAAATAAATTTTCTGAACTTCACCATTTATAATTCTTTGTGATTGAAAAAAAAAAATATCACAAAAATTCGATACTTATATTTATTTCTGAACTTCACCATTTTGTTTTGTGATATTATAAAAGAATTATTAGAAATAACTTTGATAAAAACATAAGTCATAACCAAACTAAATTATAGAGTTAGTGATGATGATGATGATTACTTAAAAGGGTTCGGCATCTTATAATATATGTAAAGTATCAGTTCACAAAATAATAGAATCTGGTTAAAGTCCAATCATTAGTTAGATTTAGTTTAAGATAGCAATGGTTAGGTTATCATGTTACCTCACTCTCTTTCGTGGGGTCATTTATTCCACGTGAAGGAATTTGAGGTCTCTTATACCGAGTATGGCAAAAGTCCTATGAGACTCATTATGACGCTCACAATAACCAACAAAATGATAGTTTTGATGCAGTTAGGCACATCTTTGTTTTAACATATAAATGTGTGTTAAAATTGTAATATTAATCAATGTGGCCACACTCGGTGGCGAGCACGCGCTTCAGGCTAGACCAGAAGGCCGCGCACATGTTGCGGACGAAGTCCTTCCTCCTGCTGGCCCGCACACGGTTGACGGAAGAGTTTAGTTTGTCGATGTTGCTGCGGCGAACCTTGCAGACCTTACCTTTGACATTCGCCCACACGCTGTAGTCGATTTGATTAAGTAGGACGACAGGGTTAGACCAGAAGCTCATGTTAGATCCTAACCAATATTGCTCTTTTTGGCCGTGTAAACCAATCACCGTCATCCTGAAAGACGTACTCTACCTTCTTCGTGATCTCTCTCACTCAGGGCAGGACTTTGGTGGACGATGTCCCTGGCCACGGTGAGTCTGTAACCGACCGCGAAACACCGGCGGCATCTTCCCGCTTTTCGAAGCCACGATGCCGAGCATCATCAATGAGGTAGAGTCCTTGGTCGTGGACACGTAGAGAACCTCGGAAACGCCCTGACCGAAGCTTACTACGGGATAGTTCTGCTTGTTGATGACCGGATCGACCGTAAAAGTTTTCATCCAAAAAATAAGAATTCGATTCCCATGACTTCGCAAGTCGTTAAGAAGGCGACGGCAACGCTCCCGGCGTTGTTCATACATACGATCGGTGAGCAGAGGCCTTTCCACGCACCCCAAACTCTTGCCGCCCTCCTTCTTGAAGGCCCTGGACACTATAGCCACCGATATGTTCTTCGGGAGCGTAGTCATTTTGTGTTTAGGAGTACTTTCGAAGCCCTTTCTATCAGCCAAACGATTGGCAACTTGAGTTCTGCCTGAACGAGGTCTTCTCCGTTCTTGAGGCTCTCCGCGACTCTGTGGGTGGTCCTCCGGCTAACGTTCGGCCACTTGTTGATGTCATACTTGTTGTGGCCCGCGCGCAGGAGAGCAGAGATCTCTACTCTTTTAATTTTCATCTCGACACACCTGCACACAATGGAAAAGAGGTTATAATGAAACGTGCTGGACCCTTTCCCTCACACACGTAAACCCCTCGAAAGATAAATAAAAGAAGTTTAACGCAACCTTTGCAAAATCCGGCATTTAGGTGAGAAAACTGTGGTCGTCCGTCTTTAAGAGTTTGGGGTCACATGTCTTCGGGTGATCTCTTTTCCATAATTAAGAAGTTATAATTTACAGTAAATATTTTACCCTCTTCCAAACTTTGTCACTAACTTATACTTGAAAGTTGATATTGAGTCATGAGCGATTGCACTGGTATCGTAAATTTTGTTTTAATTAAGTCATGCGAAAAGCAACGCGAGCATCTCCAACCGAGTGTTTTTGAAAGAGGTCCTTAAGGAAGATGACGAGGTTAAGAGAGCGAAGGTTTGTTGACGGTGTAAATAAAATGATTACCTACAGAAATGAGCTTAGAATGCGATGGCTTGGAAGAGAGAGACAGGGAGTTGAGCACCAAACCTTCTTCGCTCTTCCCAACCAAACCCCATCTTGGTAACCCATTTATTAAGTGGGTGACGTAAATTTCGTTCTCTAATAGTATGGCGATTTCCTCTGGTGCCTGAAAGAAAAAGCGAATTTGAATTTCATACTATTTGTTGTCTTGCTAAATATATAGCATTCAATCGCACTAATGTACTAGTAGAATTACCTATCCACGTGAAAATTCAGGATAAGTGTGTTAGAAAAAGACTAAGATAGAGCCCCTCTTAAAAAAAAACTACTTTAAAAATAAAGAAAAACAATTAAAAGGCACTCACCCCAACCCACCCCCCTCCCCCGAGAGACCCGTCTCTCTAAGGGACTCAAGCACTCGACAAATAATTTGAAAGACAATTCAACTAGTATTATGGAGTCACCTCTTCTCACAAAAAAAACTATTAAAACACAATCTGGAGTGCAGAGACCAATCACTAGTTACAGGAAAATTTATCCCAAAGGACTAAAACCTTCAACCGAAATATGGCGCACAGTCAGGATAACCAAGAATTTCTCGCCAAACGGTTTTGTATGGTGCTCCATCCGATGGCGATGTGTCCATCAAGTGTTTGCATGATGGACACTACAGAAAATGACTTGATGCCCAAGAGGCATTGGGGCATAGGCACACATGAAAAGACGGGGGCACATTTTTTTTAATTAGGAGAGCCAATCTGGCAACTGCCTACTGGGGTAAAAGTGGCAGTACTCGCACCCGAGCCTAATGATGGGCTACATTAAAAAACAAATATATAAATAACAAATAAAGATAAAAATGGCAGATAAGCTAATACACAAACTAAAAAAAACGACAACAACAAATAAAAAGAAACAAACAAACAAACAAAAAAGACAACAAGAAAGAAGCGCACTCCAGCGTTAGAGGAAGGCCGCATCTTCCCGGGGCAGGAGCATGAGACCTACAACAAACAGTCAAGTGCCAAAAAATTCATATAGTAGCAGTATGTGTGCACGAACCAGTCGCGAGTACAAAGGTCAAGCGGTAGTGATCCCGCTCAGCCCAGCACCAGGACAGGTAACGTGCGCGAAGATCACCCGGACTGAGATATTCAACAAGAGTGTGCCGAACAGTCTAGGAGACGTCGCAGTCGAGCGCTCCATCAAATGGCGGTGCGTCCCACGATTGTGTCCAATTTGGAGACGCCAGAAAGCAGCCCGAATCCGTCGTTGCATTGGGGGTTAGGTCCATGTGAACAATCGCGGCGCAATGGCACGTAACTTTAAGTTCCCTTCGACTATCTCCCATCTTTTTTGCCAAGCCGCCCAAAGGCTACCGTATTCCTGCAACTCATCGGTGTGAGGAAAAGCGAAATGCTGGTTTAGTCGTCCAGTTCTCGCAGACTATTTGGTGCCCTCATTCCCCGCAATTCCTACATGTCCAGGAACCAAGCAAAAGATAATATAGACACTGCTCGGTTTGAAAAATCGTAGCATCAGGGATATCGAGAGTCAGGAGATGCGGAGATTCCAATGCCCCGAGAGCACTCGAGGTCCTTTATGAGTCGCTATAAATCATAATCAAGCCTCCGAACGGGCACGCCGCGTTATCTCCGGTATCGAGTGGTGTATTGCAACCAGCTCGGTCGTGAAGACAGACGCAGCGCCTGGCAGAGCCCCGCTTACTTCAAACAGAGGGGATACGGCATGGAAGCCGATCTCATCTTGGGACTTGGAGCCATCTGTTTATACTGGCACGGTTCCAGCGTGAGAGGAGCTGTGCTCTAAAAGGTCGAACGCAATACTCCCGGCACTGTAGGAACTTTGTGAGCAAAAGCGTGGCGACAAATACTCAATAGTGGTACCCTCCAGGGTAACCTCCTGGGCAGAACCAGGTGCGCCAACAGACCGAGACCTAGCCCTAGATCTCGAAGGAGATTTCTAGCCTGAAACTCAAATGGCTTAGGGTATGACGCGTCTCTCGGCGGCATAGGCGCGTTCGATATCAGCTGCGGATACACAGAGCTGTTGGCGACTGAAGGAGGCGGCGGGCTCGCGGGTACAGATGAATAATGCACTGTGAACGGCGAAGTGAGTGGGATCACCTACATCGACAAGTAGGCTCTCAATGGGGGAAGTGCGGAAGGCACCAGTCGCGGGGGAAGGCCGCTGTGATGGATCGAATCCACCTTCCGCAATACACGCTCGGTGTGGATGCATAAAATTCGCATCCGTAGTCGAGCTTCAAACGAACAAAGGATCGAAAAAAAGGAAGGCAGTAAGTAGCCTTATCAGTACCCCAGGCGCTGAATGTCACGGAACGAAGAATATCCATGGCGCGAGTATAAGAGACCCTAAGCCTGCGAATATGATCCTCTCGGGCGAGGCGTAGGTCAATTACAAGACTAAGGAAACTGTGTGACTCCACCTCTTCCAGGTGAACCTCATTGAGAAATAAGTATGGGTCAGGGTGAAGCCATGCATGGTGGCAGAAATACACTACCTTAGTTTTGGCCAAGGAAAACCGAAGCCTGTGCTCTTCGGCACATCGAGAGAAGCGATTCAATGCCTATATGACTCTACATTCCAAGGTTATCATCTGGGCCTCGCCAAAAGAGATCGAAAGTCGTCTAGGTAGAGCGTAGCAAGAACATCTCGCGGAAGCACCGAGGTGATGACGTTGATGCTCAGACAAAGAGTGTGACAGTGAGGACTCCCTGCCTAACACCTTCTTCCTGCTCCGTTGGGCCAGAGGGCTCCCCCCACCCGTACGCGGACTCGACGATCTTGAAAAAAATAAGATATAAAGATTGGGAGGCGTCCCCTAGCCCGCATCGTGTGGAGATTCTGTATGATACCGTATCACCTTATGGTACCATAGGCATTCTTCAGGTCAATAACCACGGTGGCGTAGTGCTGTCTATGAAAAAAGGCCTCGAAGTCGGCATTTTCCAGTGGGAGCTTAGCATTCGACGTGGAGTGGAACTTGCAGAAACTGCAATGTGCAGAAGGCACATGGCCTCCGCTGTCCAGAAAAAAGCTAATCTAACATTTACCAATTTCTCCATCAACTTGCACACGCAGGAGGTTAGAGAGATTGGGCGGAAACCAGCCGGGGTAGAATGATTTCTCCCTGGTTTGCGAAAAGTGAGCACCGTATCATTCCCCAGGAGTCTGTGTGGAGACCCTCCACCCAGATCCTGTTGAACAAATCTAACAGAAGGGTAATGCCTCGGGACCCAGGTGTCTAAGCATGGCTTACGAGACATCACCTGGACCAGGGGCTTTGTCCGCACACGAAGCAAAGGCCGAACGCAACTCAATCAGAGTAAACGTGTCGTTGAAGGGTTCTCCACCTCTGGAGGTAAAGTCTAGTCGGCGGCCTTCCGAGAAATCACGACGTGCATTGGATGCTGGCGGAGCAGCATCCAGGCTAGAGAATGCAGAGAAAGCGGTCACGAAGGATTCCGCCACGGACGCGGGGTCCGAGATTGTGGTCCCATTCTCCTGGAGAACGGGATGGGGGGATCCTGCGAGATTTTGCCCCGATTCCTTTCGACTCGCTTTTTACACCTCTGCTAGAGGCGTCTTTCTGTTAAGTGAAGACACTTATGCCTGCCAAGAAGAGCGGCGGGCGTGCTTTGAAATATACCGGAACCTAACCCTAGCCCGACGAAATTCACCAACAGTGAAATCGTTCGGGTGGCGTTCATAGCGCATATAGGCATAGCGCTTCTGCTTGAGGTCTGCCTTACACTCGGCTGACCACCTCAGAAGTGGTCAACGTGCAAACAGCCAGACGTTATATTAATATTAGTTAGACCTAAGGGGATGATGTTGCCGGAGAAGAACTCAACGGCCCCATCTCCTGACCTAAACTCCTAGACTGAGATAGAGAAATCAGTCATTTCCTGAAATCAGGACCACCAGGCCAGCGCCTAGAACCAACGGGGCGGGCTGTTGGGCGGCAGCAGCCCATAAAATGATATTTGAATGGGAAAGTGATCACTACCATGCAGGTTATAGACGACCCCCCACCTAAAATCAGGATGTGCATCCAGAGAGCATAAAGATCAAGGCAGGAAAATGAAACGGTTCTCGGTCAGTGATGCGTAAACTCATCCTTATTTAGGACATCTATCTCCTGCTGGTTGAACAGGTGGGTAAGGAATCGACCCCTGGGGTTAATCCAGTAGTCTCCCTAGAGGAGGTTTCTACTGTTCAGATACCCAAGCAAGAAAAACGCCTCGAAAACCGTGCCATGACGCAATGGAAGTCCCCCAGCGTATAATTCGGGTGACGGTGGAATGTAGGCGGAAATAACAGTATACCTCCTATCAAGGTGCAGCTGCACAGCTACTGCCCGAAAGGAGGTATTTAAAGCAAAGAGAAGAACGGAGACATCATGCCGAGTGTAAATGGCGCATCCTCCTGCCCTGCCCCCATCCCGTGGTGGTGGGGTTGCAAAACACTTATACCCTTGGAGGGTGTGCAGGCAGCACGCGCCGAGCATGGCCTCCTGCAAGAAAGATAGCTAACTGGAAAAGGCAGGAGACGAGCCTCCGCAGCTCCTCCCAGTTGGCTCAGAGTCCGCGGCAATTGCTTTGGAGGAATATGCACTCCAGGCCTAGCTCAGAGGTGATCCAGGGACCCTTTCGTAGAGAACACCCTCACAGGAATGGCCGTACGCTTTTCTGGAGGCAGAATCCGTACGCTTTTTTCCGGACAAGGCGCTGAAGGTGCTGTCGCTTTCGAGAACTTATCGACGGAGGATAGACTCACCATGCGAGTCTTTGCCTCTCTCCTCCTTGAAACCTTAGGCAGGCGGGGCGGCTTCGGAGGCGGAGGTCTCTCTTCTGGAGGATCCACCGGCTCCGAGCCACCCGGCCTACCACTGGGAGTGGGCGAAGGAGCTGAAGCTCCTTTAATGCTGTCCTCCTTTCTGGGGGCAGTTTTAGGAACTCTGGAAGATGGCCTCACGGCCAACCTAAGGGGTGTTGCCTCTTGTGAGTCTAACGACTCGGTAGAGGCGCGCGGCTGTTTCGCCTTGCGGGAAACGGTCACGCCAGCTCTATCAGGGGAACATCCGGGGTGGGTAGAACCCGCAAAAAGGTTCCGAATAGACGCGGAGACAACAGTCCTCGTAGGCATGGAGGGTTCAGAAAAAGATAGTGTCGTTTTAAAATTGAGGGATAAGCGTCCCTAGATGCGCCGGGCGCGCCAGGACCAAGTCCTTAGCCTCGAGAAGTGGGAGACGACCAAGGGCCTGAACGTCTAGGATTTCCTTCTCAATGAAATACGCACCATATTGCTTGAAAGAAGTGGGGTGCGGGCGTCCGCAATTGACACCCTTAGTCACACACGATTTGAACTTATCGTGTGCAGCCTTGGAGCAACTTACACAGACTTCGGGTAACTCCGACTTTGCACGTCTACAGGAGCGATTCAGTGCGGCGTCACATTCACCGACGTGCCATCAAGTGGCCGAAGGGCACTAATCATGGCTGCCTCGGAGCGATTCCACCCATTTGCCAGAAGGCTACGGTCCGAGAAATGGGTCGCCTTCGTCTCTTTACCAATCACGCAAGCTAAAAATCTCCTCTGATTGAACATGTTGCCCTTGGCCAACATGCTGCCACCAGTGAAGTGAATAGTGAGGAAGCCTTTGAAGCCAGCAGGCTCGCTCCAAGTAATTTCTGAATGATGGGCCCCGACATATTCGAGGCTCTGCTCTGCGACCTTGCAACTTTGGTCTTAGTCAGCGACTCCGCACCAGGGGGAGCACCGGAGGCAGAGGTGCCGTTCAGGCTTGGTCGCTTACCAAAACGGCACCGGACCCGTCCGTCCCAGTGATTGCCACGTATGGAAACGAGCCCCGAGTCATTTTTGTCTTGCGTGTTTTTCTTTTTTAGGAGAGGAGGGTGGGGAATGAACCACTTCGCTTCTCCGCCGGAAGGAGCAGACTGGGGAGGAGGTCCCTTCTCTCCCTATGAGGCCACAGGTACACAGAACCGTCTGAAGAAGAGCTTGCGCAGAGGCGGACTCGGGTTCCCTGCTTGTCATCTAGCCTGGGTTCGAACCCATGGAAGATCCTACCGTCTGGGGCTGGGTCACCTCAGGGACCATGTCTATCTAGAAGATGGCCTCCAAGTGGCCATCCCCCTCCCCGCCCAAAACATCACGGATCCCATTCGAGGCACCATTTGTCGTCTCCTCTTGAGCTGGCGAACCGGCATCTGTCAGGGATGAGATGGTGGCAGGTATGCCGGCCCCATGTAGGTTCTTAATGCACGAGTGTATGACGTCAGGGGGTACGGGCCGAAGAGTTCTGCTATCACTTGTCCCCCCCCCCCTAATCCGGTTGCCCCTATGGATCTACTCCCATCGGGAGTGGTCAATATTGGGCGGCCCGCGTGCTTCTTTAGCAGTCCTATTTGAAAGAAAAGGATGGACTGCCGCTGGAAAGAGGGAGGCGCACAAGGGCGCCTTCATAGAATGTAGTCATGGGGATTCCTCTACACCCGTAGGCCTAGGAGAGGAGTAAGCCTCCTCTCCGGTACAAGAAATTTGGAGGGTCCCCTGAGAGAGTACATGGGGGCGATCTCCATTTTTTCCGTGAAGCTGCCCCAAGACGGCTCCATCGCTGGTGAAGGGGGAGTAAAGGGGGAAATTTTTTGGTATTTTTATTTCATTAATGGGCATGTTGACCCTGGTATTTTCACGGGCCGAAAACGCTAATCACCTCACGCAGTAGCCCGCTCTGCGAGGGGTGAACACGGGTCGGCAAAACCCGACTGCCAGCATTCAGAACCACACTTCCCGTCCTGTGGCCAGGTAGCCCTTCGGCATGGCGGCTGTACCTTGGGCTGTGAAAGGAGAGAGAAAGTGTATGTGAGGAAGGTGAAGGTGGGGGTGAAGCAGGTCGTTAACCCCCCCAAACTGGAGCTCAAGGGTGAGAGAGCGTTGTCCCCTTCCCCCTTAGACACGATCTGGAATGGTTGATGAGAGGGAGTTGCCCGGCGTCTCAACTGTGAAATTAGAGGCCAACCAGAGAAGTTAAATGAGAGGTTGTATGAAAAGTGAGGAAGCAGTGTAAGATGGCAGAATGTCAGAAAGAAGGAGAAGAGCTAAGCTGGGGCCGGACGGGATGCTGAGTTCCACTAGGATAGCAAATCGCCGTGCCCCTTACGGGGCCGAGTTGTCCCGGAGTCTACGTTAATTTCATTGAAGGAATATGTCCTCTAGGCTTAGCTCGTAGGAGATGCGGGGGCCCCATCGAAGAGAAGACCCTCACGTGAATGGCCTTTAAGCTTCCCGGGCGCTGTTGGACGGCCAATGAGCTGAAAGTGCTCTCACCTTCGATTACTTATCAGAGGAGGTTAAGGCTAGCCATGTTCCCCCCCCCTACCCCCAATAAAGATTACGGTTCCCATTAGAGCTACCTTTTGTATCGTCTTAGGCCGGCGAACCGGCATTCATAGGGAAAGAGAGGGGAGCAGGTACACCGCCCCCTGTAAACTCAGAATACACGAGTGCAGGAAGTTCGGGGGCCCTGCCTTTCCTTGTCCTCTTAAGGGGGTTGGCCCATTCGAGCGGCTCCTACCATGTGCGGTCACTATTAGGCCGCCTGCAAAACCAAAGGAGGGAATCGCCCAAGGGCACCTCCAGAGAAGGGTTGAGTGGGAGTCCACTGCACCCATAGGCCTAGGAGAGACTTAAAACTCCTCTTTTGTAGAAGAAATTTGGAGGCTCCCCTGAGAGAGCACAGGGAGGAACACCTCCTTTTAATAGGTGGAGCTGCCCGATAACGCTTGCAAAGATGGCAAAGAGAAAGCCCCTCAACTGCATGGCGATGGTGAGAGGCGAGCCCCACGATTTTTCTCGTCCTCACCAATATCTAGTGAGGGCGAAGCTGCACTTGGAGGCGGATCTCCATGCACTTTCGCACTATTGCCTTCTGTTGTAAACTTTTGGTAAAAAAAATAGGAAAAATTCCACATGGAAAGTAGATACCATAACATTCCAATGACTTGGACGCTTAAGAAAAACGTCTCCTTAGGATCAGAAGTGTTAAAATTTGATCATTTACACAGGTCGAGCGTCGATAGGCTTTGCCAACCCGGCTCGCCATTTAGGCGAAATAATCCTTGAACTTTAACATGAAGGATGGTGCTGCCGTAGCCAAATCATATCTGTACTGTAGAAAGGTGAGAAGTCTACGACCACACACATCCCATACCTAATACTTTAATACTCCCGTAGCCAGCAGGCGTTTGCCCTTCGCAGCAGGGTATAGATTTGACTAAGACTCAGAACAGGACGAAAGTGCGCAAGGCAGCCAGAAATTCTGTGGTTTGGAGAGTAAGTGTGGAAAGAGGTAGGAAGGTATGTAATAAAAAGAGGTAGAGATAGGTGGGTCCACTAATGACTAGTGTGGGTGATTACCTAATATTATCACACTCTGGTGCTAGGTGATCTCAGGATAGCATTCTGTCCACCAAGACACCATGTCTACTGCACCGAGATCTGTTTAGTTGGGAACAGTCCTCTTGGTACAGAGTGTGGGTAGAAAAGGTTGAAGGTATAGCCTTAATAATAATACAAAATAATAATAATAATAATAAATAATAATATAATATTTTATAATACATAACTAAAATTAATGCTAATTATAATAACTAATAGTAATAATACTAATAGTTAAACTTTGAAGTAAAGTAATGCTGATGGGGGTGACGGCAAAGCCCACCAACAACCTTCCCAGACCCTTCAGGGAGTTCATGTCAACACAGTGACGGGGCCTCCCTAATTTGCACTCAGGATGCCAGGATGTGCAGCTCCCCAAGTTACCATGTGTAACATGCTACACTTGGTACTACCCCTGCACGAAACAAGTGGAACAGCATACCCCCCCTCCACCCCCCACCCCCACCCGTATGGGATGCATGATCGAGGATTACGGAGTTTCCTCCCTTTGCTTCCGCCTGACAGAGTGTCTCATGGTCTGTCTGCCTCTGACAGAATACGAAGGACTCTCTTCCGCGCGGCTTGACCGGACAGAAGGAAGCTCTTGTCATTTTCGTCCCGGGTCACGGGGGACCCAGCTGGACCAGGATCAAGAGTATGATATACATAGCTAAGGTGTTGTCCTCAAGCCAAGATCCTCTATTGGAAGTGACCCCTTTTTTTCTGGGAGATGGACATCATGGTTCCTTTATTTAGATTCCGACTCAAGTCCGAGGTGGCCTTCATTGGGCCATCTTACTCCGAGGTGTCTGGGACCTCACCCACAGTCACCCAAGATTAATGATCCCCTGAGAAGAGAGCAGAGATTTGTAAGGTACGATCTCCCGGGTGGCAGCGTACCCGCTCCAAAAGGGAGCATGCGTGTAGAGCCGTCCATTGGCTGCCTGGGAGTTCAAGTAAGTTTGGTAGGCTCCAGAGTGGTCTACCACTTAGTGTCCATCTTATGAGATCCGATTGTACCCCCGGCGCCTGCAGATTTTGGAGGAGCCTCTTTCTGTATTTCTTATTGCGGAGGAGAGCGCCTTGGGCGCGGGGGGAGGTGGGGGGCAAGAGCGAAGATGATAGGGAAGAAGGTTCTCTACTCTCAGGAGCTAAGATAGTTTCTTTCTCATAATTGGGTCGAAGACCATTCAGGGCCTGCCCATGTTACCCGATCCAAATCGGTCACATAGTGGGTGGGCACGACATGCGGGGCACTATTCAGTACCACCTTTCTTGCCTGATGACCAAACGTCCGCAGCATGATGAGCCACTAGTGGCAGCATGATGAGCCACTAGTGGCAGCATGATGAAGCCACTAAGAGTTAGGCGTACAAAGCTAGGAATTGAAGAGAGAGTCGGCGGTAGTTTGATGCAAAAACAAGAGGGAAGGAAAGCGGAGTTTTTTTTTATAAAAGCACTCCAAACCAGACCTGAGGAGCGATTTTTGTCTCCCTATTTCTTTTTGGCCCCGATCAGCGATGAATGGTTGTAAGCTGGTTGGTAACAATCCTCCGAAATTAGCTACCAGCCAAGAAGTAAATTAGAAAGAGTTTCTATAGAGAGGTGGCGAAGAAATGGGGACAATGGGTTGGGGTCTAAAAGGAATAAATCTTGGTACTCCAAGATTAGTAAAAGACAACCAGGGACGGGAGGATGTGCTAACACTCCAGGCTTCAAGTGTGACAGTGGCTTTGCCTTTCTACAAAGTTCTCCTTCTTGGTTTAAAAGATATAAGTGTTAAAAGAAGATGGTAAAGAGAATGGCGAATAAAAAGGGTGAAGTCACGATACATATGAGAGAGAAAGCCCAAGCTCTCTAAACTTAGTTCAGAACAAGGTTGGGGTCTCGGGGCGAGAGAATGGCCGTCTCTCTAGGTACTAGGTGTAATAGTACACAGGTACCCAATGTGGGTGCCATGCGAGAAAAATAGATAAGAATAGGCATCTAAAAAGAGTCTTGTTATCAGGTGTAATAGTACAAAGGTACCCACTGTGGGTGACATGCGAGAAGAATAAATGAGAATAGGCTTCTATAAATGTTGTGTGTGAAGATTTGCAAGACTCCACAAAGATGAATTAGTTAATTATTGTATTTTCTGAAACAAATGCGTCTGAAAGCTAGACAAATGTATGACAATTTAAGGTTCCATTAAGTGAGTTTAATGATAAAGCGTCCTTGGGGCTTTCTTCCCACAGATGGATTCTGGCAGGACGCGCTGGTACAATTCCTACCAACCCATCGAGAGGAACGGCCTCTGCCGCGGAAAAAATGACTAAGTAGGTATAATTTAGAGGGGTGGGAGGAAGAGGCAATTTTAGTGTCTTTAATGTGCAATAAACCCAATTATAGAAATGTGTAGGTGGTTAAAGGTGCTGTATTGATCTGTAAGTTCAATCACATCTTATGATTGACAGATTTTTTTAATGCACCCATCTGGCGAGTGCCTTCAAAGGCATAAGTCACCGTAATTAAAATTTCAACCTAATTATAGGCTACTTTAAATTTCACAAAACCAAACCAAGAAAAATCGAACAAACAAAAGAAGAAAGACAAAAATAAAACTAGACTCAAAAAGCAAGAAGGAGGCTTATAGCGCATATAGGTATTAAGCTTCTGTTTGAGTGCCGTCTAATACTCGGCTGAGCCTCAAGGAAGCGGTCGGCGTGCAAAACGGCCAGACGTTATAGGAATAGTTATCTCAGATTACAGTACAAGAACTCAACGGCCTCCTTCACCGACTTAGAATTCTCGACTGGGACTACGAAATCGGTCATTTCCTGAAATGCGGACCATTTTTTATTTTTTTTCAAGGGGCTATCTGGTGACTGCCCACTTGGGCATAAGTCGCCGCAAACAAGCAGCCCAGTTCTAGGCTACTTTAAAATAAAAAAATTAACAGAAACAACAATAAAAAGGGAATAATAATCAGGAAGCCTGCGACCTACAAAAAAAACAAAAAAAACAAACAACAATAACAAAAAACAAAAGTTAAATACAAGGGAGAAGTCCGGCCTCCCACAAAAAGTCAACAAGTCCACCAGTCATGGTGCCCGCACTCGTCCCGAGTACAAGGGACAGGTGGTAGCGAACCCGCCCATCCCGGTACCGGGACAGGTAACGTGCGCGAAGATCACCCAGACTGGGACATTCGATAAGAATGTGCCGAACAGTCTGGGATACGACGCAGTCGTCGCAATAGGGCACAGGCGAGCGCTTAATTAAATAGTGATGCGTCACACGAGTGTGTCCGATTCGGAGACGACAGAAAGCGACCTGAAGCCGTTGCGGCATTGAGGGATAGGTCCATGGGAACAGTCGCGGCGCAATGGCACGCAATTTTAAGTTCCCTTCGACCGTCTCCCATCATCTTTGCCAACCAGTCCGAAGAGCTGCCCGTATTCCTGCTATGTAGTCGGTGTGAGGAAGAGCAAAACGCTGGTCCGGTCGCAGAGTCCTCGCGGACTCTTTGGCGCCCTCATCGGCGTGCTCATTCCCCGCAATTCCTACATGTCCAGGAACCCAGCAGAAGATAATCTCGACATCTGCCCGGCTCGCCAAAACCGTGGCGTCACGGATATCGCGAACCAGGGGATGCGGAGATTCCAATGCCCCGAGAGCACTCAGGGCACTTTGTGAGTCGTTTTAGATCACAATCTGGTCTCCGAACCGGGCACGTCGCGTAATCTCCCGTACCGAGTGGTGTATTGCCACCAGCTCAAGCCTTGAAGACAGACGCAGCGCCTGGCAGAGCCCCGCTGACTTCAAACAGAGGGGATACAGCATGGAAGCCGACCCCCTCTTGGGACTTGGAGCCATCCGTATACACTGGCACGGTTCCAGCGTGACACGAGGTGTGCTCCAGAAAGGTCGAACGCAATACTCCCGACGCCGTACAAGCTTTGGGAGTAGAGGCGTGGTGACAAATAGCCAAATGTGGTACCCTCCAGGGTGGCGTCCTGGGCAGAACCAGGGGCGCCACCAGCCCGAGAGCTATATCTAGCTCTCGAAAGAGTTTCCTGGCCCTAAACCCAGAAGGCTTAAGGTATGACTGGCGTCTCTCGGCGGCATAGGCACCATCGAGACCAGCTGGGGATGCAGTGAGAGCTGTTGGCGACTGAGGGAGGCGCCTGGCTCGCGCGTACAGTCGAGTGACGCACTGCACGCGGCGCAGAGCGAGTGGCATCTCCCTAGCATCGACCAACAGGCTCTCAATGGGAGAAGTGCGGAAGGCACCGGTCGCAAGGCGAATGCCGGTGTGGTGGATCGAATCCACCTTCCGCAATAAACGCTCGGCTGCGGATGCACAAAACTCGCATCCGTAGTCGAGCTTCGAACGAACAAAGGATCAATAAAAAAGTAGGGCAGTAGCCCTATCAGCGCCCCAAGCGCTGAACGTCACGGAACGGAGAATGTCCATGGCGCGGGTACAAGAGACGCTAAGGCTGCGAATATGAGCCTCCCAGGTGAGGCGTCGGTCGAATACAAGACCGAGGAAACGGTGCGATTCCACCACATCCAGGCGCACCCTATTAAGAAACAAATCTGGGTCGGGGTGAAGCCGTAGATGGCGGCAGAAGTTCACCACCTTAGTCTTGGCCAAAGAAAACCGAAACCTGTGCGCTTCAGCATAGCGAGAGACGCGGTTCAATGCCTGTTGGAGTCGACGCTCCAGAGTTGGCATCTGGGCCGCGCCAAAAGAGATCGAAAGGTCGTCCACGTAGAGCGTAGCGAGAACATCTTTCGGCAGCACCGAGGTGATGCCGTTGATGTTCAGGGCAAAGAGTGTGAAACTGAGGACACTTCCCTGCGGGACACCCTCTTCCTGCTCCTTTGGGCCGGAGGGGGCTCCCCCCACCCGTACGCGGAATCGCAAATGCGGACCAATGCGCCCACTCCAAGCACGGGGTGGTCTTTCAGGCAGTAGTCGTGCAGAAAATATTTGAATTGGAATGTGATCACTACCATGAAGCATGTCATGGTCGAACAAGACCAAGATTGTAGTGGGTGGGTCTCGAGGCCCCTCCCTGTTTTATCATCAAATCTTCTACTTTTGCTGCCTTATCGTCGGCCATCTCTAATGTGATGTCTTCTAAGGAGTATTCCACGAGTTCACTCACATACACAACTCCTTTCACGAAGTTCATGATAGATTGTAGCGTTATACATACCGGTAGGCCATTGGATTCCCTGCACGAGGGTGCCTCGGCGCCAGACGTGCCGATCTTGTCCTTGTCACTTGCCGAAACGGGAGCGGACAGGACTTTCTTGTCCTCTTTGATATTTTGCTTTTCTTCTTTCTTGGAGAGGATGGCGGAGAGTGAACACGCTTCTCTCTACTCCTGGAAGGGGCCCCAATACCGAACGGACCAGCCTCAACAAAAGCCTTCTGCGAAATGGAGAAGTTTTTAGTTTTTAAAGAGAGACAAATAAGGGTAGGAGGTTCCTCCTCTCCCCTTGTGAGTCATTGGGGCTCGAGCCGGCCGAGGAGAAGCTTGCATAGGGCTCGACTCGGATTTGGTGTTTGACAACGAGGCCAAGTTAGCCCCAATGAAAGATCCTGCCTTCTGGGGGTAGGTCATATCCGGAATCACGTCCAACTCAAGGGGGGCCTCCGAGTGCCCCCTTCCAAAGTTTCATCAGTCTTTATATACGACTCTTCAGTGTTTTGGCCTATGGTCAATGAGACGACCTCCATTGGGAAAGAGCAGAGGCCAGGCACGCTTAACTCCTGCAAACTCATTATGCAGGACTGCAGAGAGAGAGGCCCGACGTAAACGGCTATATTTTGCCGCTACGATGTGGTTGGCTTTATCAAGCCGATCCCACCCGAGCAGGTCGATTCTAGGCTGCCTGTCAGCTTTTTTGGCAGTCTCCTGTGAAAGGAAGGGGGGTGGGCTGGTGTCGAGATGGAGTCTTCCATGAGGGTCTCTAAGGAAGAGGATGAGGGGTAAACAACCTCACCCCTAAAGATGGGTGAAGAGTAAACAACCTCTCCGAGAAGTAAAGGTTGGAGGGGCCCTTGAGAAAGCACAGGGTGAGAACCTCCTTTTCTGAGGTGGAGCTGCCACAAAAAGGGGAAGCCCCTTTGGCCTGATGAGTGGAGACCATTTCCATCCGTCGAAGTGGTCTCTCGTGTTACCTCCTCTTCGACACCTAGGGAGGGCGACGCCACGCTTGGAGGTGGCTTTCCATTTATTACCTGTCGCCCACTCTTTCTTTCAGTTTGAGGCATGGCCAATGAAAAAAAAGAAAGAAAAATGCATGAGAGGTAGATACTATGACCTCCCAATGGCTTGGGAAGTTAAGAGAGAAGTATCCATAGAATAGGAAATTTCCATTATGTGATCATCTACACATACTCGGTCCGCAAGTTCGAGCTACTCGTAATATGGACCTTAACAGCCCAACCCGCATTCCAGCCGAATTTGTCCTCTGGCTTTGACCATAAAGGATGGTGCCGACGTAGCCCCCTTATAAGTGTACTAGAAGAAGGTGAGCTCAATCGACGGCCACCATAACCGCATGCTTAATACTTGCTTTGCCGCCTAGCTTTCAGCCCTTGCTGTCAGTAAGGGCTTCGCGCTGTAAACTACCATTCGATTAAGAACCTTTAAGAGGACGAAAGGGCGCAGAGCAGCCAGAACCTCTGTGTATAGTAGGGCAAGTTTGGAAGGAGGTAGACGGGTATTTAATAAATAAAAGTAAGAATAGGCAGGTCCAGTGACGTGTAGGGCTGGTGATCACCTATTATTCTACCCCGGCGCTAGGTGATTCCGGGTTGGCAAGCAGTCCACTCAGGAACCATGTCTAGCGAATTGAACTCTTTTCAGGTAAGAACAGTTCCTCCTGGTTCAAACTGCAGGTAGACAAAATATTAAGTAGATAGTCTTAAAAAAGGAAAAGGTACCGCTGAGAGGGACCGAGGGCGAAGCGCACCAACAACTTTCTCGATTGACAGTAGAAATAAGACGGATGTAATCAACGAGTCCATTTTCAGTCAATGTAGGAATACTGATGGTATGGGCAATCATATGAAGGGGAAGAGGATAACATCTAAGGGTGACAAAAACCTGCAATAGCCAGACCAGTTAGTTCTCAATACACTTATAGGGGAGCGTTTTTTTACCCCCATCCCAAATGAACACGTTTGTTCTATAAGGACAGACATTCAAAAGAGGAACTTGAACTTATTGTAGGAAGGAGTTCCAAACGTAAAGGTGTTGAAAACTGTAACATTGCAATCCATATTGGAGTTTTTAGAACATCCAAGCGACACTCAAAGGTATAAACTTGACCCATCATTGCGAAAATTAAATATTGGTGAAATCAAAACGCAAGGAAGAAGATTTACCTGTTATACAAGAGGGGATTGGTTAGACATCTTTCTGTTACTACCAAAGCCTTTTCTTCTATTATGACATTAAGCTTAATTTAATGCCTAATAAAACATACTTTCCTCTTATTTCTCACCACCAAATTAACGTTTCGAAAAGCCGTCGACGCATCTACTTCTACCAGCAGCTTCTTGATACGAGCCAAGCCTTCTTCTTTCTGTTTGATAAACGTTTTCAATTCCTCAGAATCATTCATATCCACCTTAATGTATTGCCAGTTTTTGAGGACATCTATCCATGATCTCAAATCTTCAGTTAATCGTTCGTTATCTTTTGAATAGTTTTGTATTTTCTCATTCAGAAAATGAGATGCATACACGCGGTCTAGCAACTGGTTGAGATAAAAGCTTATTAACTGGCAATTAGCAAATCCATCGCTGTCAAATAGTGGGACATCCATTTCAGTAGTAGAAGCCCTTGTTATTTTAGCCATTTCCTATAAATAAACATAATACTTTAAAAATATTATTCTCTAATGATCTTCCATCTGGAATTGGATGTTTGAAAAAAGTGTAATCTAGGCAAGACATGATCATCCAGATTGAAGGAAGAGAGTGAGATGGAGGTGGAGGTGTGAGTGGTACAAAGTAGACAAGAAAAAAACAAAGATATTGAAAAACAGGAAAATCTAACGTTTATATACCCAATCTGTAGAAAAATTGAAATATAATAGTATGGAAGAAGCCGGCCTTCTCCAGAACTCTATCACAACATAATATGGTGTGTAAGAGATAATCCTTAACACCTATAACAAGCTGTAGCAATCGCACTATTCAAAATCCCGGGACATGTAGCGGGACTGAAGCATATCTAGCGTGGGAGTTCACCCATGATATAGTGTAGAGTATGAATGACAAAGATGTTTTAGCAGAAAGGTTTGTTGGAGCGAGGCATCTCACGATAGCGCTCGAATCGGAAGGGATTCGATACCGACGATGCATTGGGTGAAAGGTCAACGCAATGACATGTAGCCTTGAAATTCCCGAGAGCCATCTCCTCTGCATAATGAGAAAACACGTATGTTCAACATGAAAAGCAGCGAGCGAGCATCGAGAAGAAAGGAAAGCTCGCAATCACCGGATGAAAAGCACAGAGTATGAAATCGCACGGACGATGGTTACAGCAATCATAGTGCTGAATTCGGCTGAAGGGTAATTGCGCACTCCACCGACGAGCATAGAATAGTTCTGCCCACTCGTCTGACCCCGAGAGAATCGTTCTACCCACTCATCTGACCCCAAGATAATGGTTTTGTCTACTAGAATAACCCCCAGAGAACAGTTCTGCCCACTAAACTGACCCCCATTCTCGACAGGCCGCCAAGGAATCTTTCTTCCCAATCGACTGACCCACACAGAACTGATTTTGCCTAGTCGACTGACCAGCAGAGAATCGTTCTGTCCACTCGACTGACCCATAGATAATCGTTCTGCCCACTCTACTGATCCCCAAAGAATCGTTCTGCCAACTCGACTGACCTCCATTGAATCGTTCTGCCCACTCGACTGACCTCGAGATAATCGTTCGGCATATTTGACTGACCCCAAGAGAATAGTTCTGCCCACTCGACCGACCACAATATAATCGTTGTGTCCACTCCACTGACCAACAGAGAATCGTTCTGCCCCCTGGAATGACCACGAAAGAATAGTTCTGCCCAATCGACTGACCCCTAGAGACTCATTCTTCCCAATCGACTGACCACCAGAGAAACGATCTGCCCATTCTCGACTGACCCCCTGGGAATCGTTCGGCCCACTCCAATGACCCCAAGAGAATCGTTTTGCCCACTCGAGTGACTTCAGAGAATCGTTCTGCCTACTCAAGTGATACCCAAAGAATTGTTCTGCCCACTCGACTGACCACCAGATAATCTTTCTGCCCATTCGACTGACCACCAGAAAATCGTTCTGCCCATTCGACTGACCACCAGAAAATCGTTCTGCCCATTCGACTGACCACCAGAGAATAGTTCTGGCCACTCGAATGAGCGCCAGAGAATCTTTGTGCCCACTCGACAAACCCCGGAATATCTTTCTGCCCACTATACTGACCCCCGAGAATCGCTCCTCCAACTAGAATGAGGAATGACCCCCTGTGAATCGTTCTGTCCTATCGAGTGACCCCCAGAATATCATTCTGCCCACTCAACTAACCCCCACAGAATCTTTCTGCCCACTCGACTGACCTCCAGAAAATCATTCTGCCCAATCTAATGATCCACAGAGAATCAACTTGCCCAGGTGACTGACCCCCAGATAATCGATATGCCCACTCGGCTAACCCTCAGATAATCATTCTGGCCACTTGGCTGACCCCAAAGGAATCGTTCTGTCCACTCGAACTACCTACAGAGAATAGTTATGCCCAGTCGACTGACCAGCAGAAAATCGTTGTTTCCACTCGACTGACCCATAGATAATTGTTCTGCCCACTCTACTGATCCCCAGAGAATCGTTCTGCACACTCGTTCTGCCCACTCGACTGACCCCGAGATAATCGTCTGCATATTTGACTGACCCCAAGAGAATAGTTCTGCCCACTCGCCCGACCACAAGATAATCGTTGTGTCCACCCGACTGACCAACAGAGAATCGTTCTGCCCCCTTGAATGACCACGAGAGAATGGTTCTACCCAATCGACTGACCCCTAGAGAATCATTCTTTACACTCAACTGAAGCCCAGAGAATCCTTCTCTTCACTGAACTAACCCCCAGAGAATCGTTCTGCCCACTCGAATAAGGCCCAGAGAATCGTGGTCTCCACGCGACTGCCACCCAGCGTATCATTCTGCCCCTTCGATGACCCCTGAGAATCCTTCTGTCCGCTCAATAGACACCCAGATAATCGTCCTTTCCACTCGACTGACCCAGGGAATATCGACTGACCCCAATTCAATCGTTCTTCCCACTCGACTGACCCCAATTGAATCGTTCTGCCCACTCGACTGACCCCAATTGAATCGTTCTTCCCACTCGACTGACCAACAGAGAACCGTTATGCCCCCTCAAATAACCACCAGAGAATCGTTCTTCTCACTCAACTGCCCCTTAGAGAATAGTTCTACCCACTCGACTCACCCCAAAGAGAATCGTTCTGCCCACACGAGTGACCACCAGACAATCGTTCTTCCTACTCTACTGACCACCAGAGAACCATTCTGCGCACTCTAAACCCCAGAGAAACGTTCTGCCAACTCTATTGACCACAAGAAAATCGTTGTGCCCTCTCTACTGACCCCAACAGAATCAGTATACCCACTCGACTGACCACCAGATAATCGTTTTGCCCACTAGACTGTCCCTCGGAAAATCGTTGTGACCACTCTAATGACCCCCAGATAATAGTTCTGCCCACTCGACCGACCACTAGAGAATCTTTTTGGCCACTAGAATGACTAGAAGAGAAACGTTTTGCCCACTTCAGTGACTCCAAGAGAATGGTTCTACCCACTCAACTGCCTACCAGAGAATTGTTCGGCCCACTCGACTGACTAATAGAGAATAGTTCTGTCCACTTGCCTGACCACCAGAGAATCCTTCTGCTCAATCGACCGAGCCCCAGAGATTCGTTCTTCCAACTACATTGACCCGCAGAAAATCTTTCTTCCCATTCCACTGACCACCATAGAATCGTTCTAACCACTCGACTGAATCCTAGAGAATCGTTCTGCATACTTAAAGGACCCGCAGAGAATTGTGCTGCATACTCGATTGCCCCCCAGAGTATCCTTCTGTCCATTCGACTGACCACGAGAGAATCGTTCTGCTAACTCGACTATTTCCCAGAGAATCGTGCTACCCACTCAACTGACCACCATAGATTTGTTCTGCCCACCCTACTGACCCACATAAAATCCTTCTACCCAGGCGACTGTCCGCCAGGAGAACCATTATTGTCACTCGACTGACCCCCAGGGAATCGCTCTGCCCACTCGACTGACCCCCAGAGAATCGTTCTGTCCACTCGACTCACCCACAGAGAATAGTAATGCCCAGTCGACTGACCATCAGAAAATTGTTCTTCCCACTCCACTTACAGTTATAGAATAGTTTTGCCTACTCGCCTGAACACCAGAGAAACATTCTTTCCAGTCGACTGAACCCTGAAGAATCGTTCAGCCCACTCGCCTGACCACCAGAAATCCTACTTAATCAACCGAGAACTAGAGATTCGTTTCTCCAACTACATTGGCCTGCGGAAAATCTTTCTGCCCCCCGACCCACCACCAGAGAATCGTTCTTCCCACTCGACTGACCAACAGAGAATCGTTCTGCCCACTTGACTGACCCACAAGAAATCATTTTGCCCACGCGACTGACCACGAGAGAATCGTTCTGCCCACTCGACTAAGAGCTAGAGAATCGATCTGCCCACTGGAATAACCTATAAGAATCCTTGTCCGACTCGACTCACCACCAGAGAACCCGTTCTGCCCACCCGACTAAATACCAGAAAATCGTTCTATCCACTCAAAGGACCCCTAGAGAATCGTTCTGGCCACTTAACTGACACAAGGAATATCGTTCTGCCCATTCGACTGATCCCAAGTGAATGGTTCTGAACACTCTACTGACCCCCAGAAAATATTTCTGACCACTCGACCGACCACTAGATAATCTTTCTGCCCACTCGACGACCAGCAGAAAATCCTTCTGACCCCTCGAATAACCCCTAGAGAATCGTTCTCCTCGAACGACTGACCCCCAGAGAATCGTTATGGCCACTCGACTGAACCCTAGACAATCGTTCTACCCACTCGACTGACCCCAAGAGAATCTTTCTCCTCAATCTACGGACTACCACAAAATCTTTTTGCCCTCTCGACTGACTACCAGAAAATCGTTCTGCGCACTCGAGTGACCCCCATTGAATCGTTGTGCCCACTCGACTGACACCTAGATAATTGTCCTCTCCAGTGAACTTGCCCCCAGAGAATCGTTCTGCGCACACTACTGACCCCCGAGAATGCATCTGCCCACTCGTCTGATCCCCCAAAAATCGTTCTGTCCAATCGACTGACCCCCAAAGCTTTGTTCTGCCCACACTATTGTAGCCCAGATAATAGTTCTGCCCACTAGACTGACCACTAAGGAATCGTTTTACGCACTCGACTATTCCCTAGATAATGGTTCTGCCCACTCGACTGACTACCAGAAAATCTTTCTACCCACTCGACTAACACGTAGAGAATCGTACTGCCCACTCGAGTGACACCCAGAGACTCGTTCTGCCCACTCGACTGACCCTCAAAAGATCGTTCTTCCCACTCGAACTACCCTAAAGAATTGTTCTGCAAACCAGAGAATCATTTTGGACACTCGACTGACCCCTAGACAATCGTTCTGCCCACTCGACCGACCCCCAAGAATTGTTCTGCCCAGCAGAGAATCATTCCGTCCACTTTAATGACCCCCATAGCATCATTCTGCCCACTCTACTGACCACGATATAATAGTTCTGCCCGCTTGACTGACCACTAGAGAATCGTTCTGCCCACTTGATTGACTACTAGAGAATCGTTCTGCTAACCTGACTAACCACAGAGAATCGTTCTGCACACTCGACTCACCCCCAGATAATCGTTCTGCCCACTCGACTCACCCCCAGAAAATCGTTCTTCCCACTAGAATGACCCACTTTGAATCGTTCTACCCAATCGAGAAACACCCAGAGTATCGTTCTGCCCACTCGCCTGACACCTATAAAATCGTTCTGCCCGCTAGACTGACCTACAGAGAATTATTCTGACCACTCGAATCCCCCCAGAGTATTGTTTTTCCCACTCGACTTACCCCCAGAGAATTGTTTTAGACACTCAACTGTCCCTAGAATATCGTTTCGCCCACTCTACTGACCACCACAGAATCTTTTTGCCCACTCGAGTGACCACCAGAGATACGGTCTACCCACTAGAGTGTCCCCAGAGTATCGATGTGCCCACTCGACTGACCACCAGAGAAACGCTTTGCCTACTTCACTGACTGCAAAAGAATCGTTCTTCCCACTCGACAGACCACCAGAGCATCGTACTTTCCACTCGACAGACCACCATAGAATTGTTCTGTCCACTCGACTGCCACCCTGAAAATCATTCTGCTCACTCGACTGACCACCAGAGAATCGTTCTGCATACTCGTTCTTTCCACTCAAATGACCGCGAGAATATTGTTCCGCCCACTCGATTGGCCCCCAGAGACTCTTTCTACCCACTCTACTAACCAACAGAGAATCGTTCTGTCCACTCTACTGAATACCAGAGAATCGTTCTGTCTTCTCGAGTGACCCCAACAGAATCGTTATACCCACTTGAATGACCACAATCGAATCGTTCTACACACTCGACTGACCACCAGATAATCGTTCTGCCTACTCGACTAACCCCCAGAGAATCGTTCTGCCCACTTGACTGACCCCCAGAGAATTGTTTTGGACACTTGACTGTCTCCTAGAAAATCGTTCCGCCCACTCTACTGACCACACAGAATCTTCTGGCCCACTCGAGTGCCCACCAGAGATCCGTTCTACCCACTAGAGTCTCCCCCCAAAAAGCGATGTGCCCACTCGACTGACCACCAGAGAAACGTTTTGCCTACTTCACTGACTCCAAGAGAATCGTTCTGTTCATTCGACTGACCACCAGAAAATAGTTCTGCCCACTCGACTCTCCCCTAGAGAATCGTTCTACCCACTCAACTGACCACCAGAGGATTGTTCTGCCTACTCCACTGACAGTTAGAGAAAAGTTCTGCCCACTCGCCTGAACACCAGAGAAACATTCTTCTCAGTCGACTGAAGCGTAGAGAATCGTTCAGCCCACTCACCTGACCACCAGGAAACCTTCTACTGAATTGACCGAGCCCCAGAGATTCGTTTCTCCAACTACATTGACCCGCGTAAAATCTTTTTGCCCACTCGACACACCACCAGAGAATCGTTTTTCGCTCTCGACTGACCCCCAGAAAATCGTTCTGCCCACTTGACTGACTCACAAGGAATCATTTTGCCCACGCAACTGACCAGCAGAGAATCTTTCTGCCCACTGAAATAACCTATAAGAATCGTTCTCCGACTCGACTCACTACCAGAGAACCCGTTCTGCCCACCCAACTAAATACCAGAGAATCGTTCGGCCCACTCGAAAGACCTCTAGAGAATCGTTCTGGCCACTCGACTGACACAAGGAATATCGTTCTGCCCATTTGACTGACCCCAAGTGAATCATTCTGAACACTCTATTGACCCCCAGAAAATATCTCTGACCACTCGCCCGACCATTAGAGAATCTTTCTTTCCACTCGACGACCAGCAGAAAATCGTTCTGCCCCCTCGAATAACCCCTACAGAATCGTTCTGCCCGAACGACTGACCCCCAGAGAATCGTTATGGCCACTCGACTAAACCCTAGACAATCGTTCTACCCACTCGACTGCCCCCTAGAGAATCTTTCTTTCTAGTCTACTCACCACCACAAAATATCTTTGCCCACTCGACTGCCTACCAGAGAATCTTTCTGCGCACTCGAGTGACCCCCATTGAATCGTTGTGCCCACATCGACTGACACCTAGATAATCTTTCTGTATATTCGACTGACCAACAGAGAATCGTTCTGCCCCTTTGACTGACCACCAAAGAATCATTCTGCCCACTCGACTGACCCTGAGAGAATCGTTCTACCCACTTGGCTGACCTCCAGCGAATCGTTCTTTCCAGTGAACTGACCCCCGGAGAATCGTTCTGCGCACACTACTGACCCCCGGAGAATCGTTCTACGCACACTACTGACCCCCGAGAATGCATCTTCCCACTCCTCTGATCCCCAGAGAATCGTTCTGTCTAATCGAATGATCCCCAAAGCATCGTTCTGCCCACACTATTGTAGCCAAGATAATAGTTCTGCCCCCTAGACTGACCACTAAAGATCGTTCTACCTACTCGACTCTCCCCTAGATAATGGTTCTGCCCACTCGACTGACCACCAGAGTATCGTTTTGCCCACTCGACTAACACTTAGTGAATCGTACTGCCCACTCGAGTGACACCCAGAGACTCGTTCTGCCCACTCTACTGACCTTCAAAAGATCGTTCTTCCCACTCGAACCAGCCCAAAGAATTGTTCTGCACACCAGAGAATCGTTTTGGACACTCGACTGACCCCTAGACAATCGTTCTGCCCACTAGACTGACCCTCAGAGAATCGTTCTGCCCACTCGACCGACCCCAAAGAATTGTTCTGCCCAGCAGAGAATCATTCTGCCCACTCTACTGACCACGAGATAATAGTTCTGCCCACTTGACTGACCACTAGAGAATCGTTCTGCCCACTCGATTGACCACAAGAGAATCGTCCTGCCAACTCGACTAACCACCGCGAATCGTTCTGCCCACTCGACTCACCCCCAGATAATCATTCTGCCCACTCGACGTACCCCAATAGTATCTTCATGCCCACTCGACTCACCCCCAGAAAATCGTTCCTCTCAGTAGAATGACCCCGTAAGAATCGTTTTACCCAATCGACAAACCCCCAGAGTAATGTTCTGCCCACTCGCCTGATACCTATAGAATCATTCTTCCCACTAGACTGAGCTACAGAGAATCGTTTTGACCACTTGACTCAACCCCCCTCCCCCCAGAGTATTGTTCTCTTCACTTGACTGACCCTCAGAGAATCGTTCTTCCCACTCGACAGACCACGAGAGCATCGTTCTGTCCACTCGACAGCCCACCAGATAATCGTTATGTCCACTCTATTGACCCCCAGAATCGTTTTACCTACTCTACTATCCTCAAGAGAATCGTTTAGCTCACTCGACTGATCACCAGAGAATCGTTCTGCCGACACGACCGACCTCTAGAAAAATCGTTCTTTTCACTCGACTGACCCCATAGAATCGTTTTGCCCACTCTACGAAACCCAAGTTAATTCTTCTGTCCCTTAGATTGACTACTAGAGAATAGCTGTGCCCTCTCGTCTAACCCCTAGATAATGGTTCTACCCAGTCGGCCCACCACAGGAGTATCTTTCTGCCTTCCCGACTCACCACCAGAGAATCGTTCTGCTTAATGGACTCAACACCAGAGAATCGTTCTCCCCACTCGACTAACTCCTATAGAATTTTTCTGCTCACTCGGTTGACCCCCAGAGAATCGTTCTGCTCACTCGACTAACCCCAATAGAATCGTTCTGCCCACTCAAGTAACCCCCAGAGAATCGTTCTGCCCACTCAACCGACCCCCTAGAATTGTTCTGCCCACTAGACTGACCCCCAGAGAATCGTTCTCCCTACTCTACTGACCCCCTAGAATCGTTCTGCCTACTCTACTGTTCAGCAGAGAATCGTTCTGCACACTAGATTGACCAGCAAAGAATCGTTCTGCACACTCGACTACTCCCTAGAGGATCGTTCTGCCCACTCGAATGAACCCCAGAGAATCTTTCTGCCCACTCGAATTGCCCCAGATAATCGTTTTTCCCAGTCGACTGACCCCCAGAAACCATTCTGCCAACTCGAGTAGCCAGCAGAAAATCATTCTGCTCACTCTCCTAACCCCTAAGGAATCGTTCTGCCTATTCAACCGGCCCCCAGAGAATCTTTCTGGCCAGTCAACTGAACCTCAAAGAGTCGTTCTGTCCACTCTACTTACCCCCGAAAATCGTTCTGTCTACTTGTCTGACCACCAGAGAATCTTCCTGACCAATCGAGGGACCACCAGATAATCGTTCTGCCCAGTAGCCTTACCCGAAGAGAATCGTTCCACCCACTCGCCTTACCAAAAGAGAATCGTTCTGCCTACTCGATTTACCCCGAGAGAATTGTTCTGCCTACTCGATTGACCCCCAGAGAATCGTTCTGCTCACTCTACTAATCCCCGAAACTGTTCTGCCTACTTTACTGTCCACCAGAAACCGTTTTTCCCATACCACTCACCACCAGAGAATCGTTCTGCCGACTCGATTTCCCCCTAGAGAATCGTTCTTCCCACTTAACTAGCCCCTAGAGAATCGTTCTGCCCACTAGAAGAGCCCCCATAAAATCGTTCTGACCCACTCGACTGACCCCCAGAGAATCGTTATTTTCCATTCGATGGACCCCCCAGAAAATCCTTCTGCCAACTCGACTGAAGAGCAGAGAATCGTTCTGTCCACTCTACTGACCTCTAGGGAATTGCTCTGCCCACTCAACTAACATCTGAGAATCGTTTTGTCTTCTTGTCTCACCACCAGAGAATCGTCCTGCCCAATCGACTGACCAACAGAGAATCATTCTGCCCACTTGAATAGCTCCCAGAGAATCGCTTAGTTTACTCGACTGACCCCCTAGAATCGTTGTGCCCACTCGACTGACCCCCGTACAATCGTTCTGTACACTTTACTAACCCCTGAGAATCATTCTGCCCACTTGACTACCAACCAGAGAATCGTTCTTCCCACTCGACTGCCCAGCAGAGAATCGTTCTGCCCACTCGACTGACCCCCAGATAATCGTTCTACCCACTCGACTGGCCACCACAGAATCGTTTTGTCTACTCGTCTGACTCCAAGAGAATCGTTCTGCCCACTTGACTGACCCCAGAGAATCGTTCTTCCTACTTTACGCAACCCCAGATATTTTTTTGCCCACTAGACTGACCACCAAAGATTCTTTCTGCCTTCCCGACTCACCACCAGAGAATCGTGCTGCCCACTCGACTCACCACCAGAGAATCGTTCTGCCCACCCAACTGTCCCCTAGAGAATCGTTCTTCCCACTCGACTGACCCCCAGAGAATCATTCTGCCCTCTCGACTGCCCCCAACAGAATTGTTCTGCCCACTGGACTGGCCCCCAGAGAATCGTTCTGCCTACTCGACTGGCCCCAAGAGAATCGTTCTTCCCACTCGACTCACCCCCAGAGAATCGTTCTGCCCGCTCTACTGACTCCTGAGAATCGTTCTGCCTACTCTACTATCCACCCAAGGATCGTCCCGCCCACTCGACTGACCACCAAAGAATCGTTCTGCCCATTCGACTGACTCCTACAGAATCGTTCTGCCCATTCAACTAACCCCTAGAGAATCGTTCTGCCCACTCGAATGACACCCAGAAAATCCTTCTGCCCATTCGACTGACCCTCAGAAAATTGTTCTGCTCACTCTACTGACCCCCAGATAATTGTTCTGCCTACTTGACTAGCCACTAGAGAATCGTTCTGCCCATAGGACTAACCCTTAGAGTATCGTTCTGCCCATTGGACTAACCCCTAGAGCATCGTTCTACCCACTCGACTGGCCTTCAGAGAATCGTTCTGCCCATTCGACTGACCCCCAGAGAATCGTTAGGCAAACAACTTACCCAGATGTTTGAGCATTTAAGCCGGAGCATCTCTGTCAGAAAGTTTGCAAAGAGAGATGCGAATAAACTAGTGAAAATTAAGTGAAAATATGGGGAAGAAATGTAGTCGCAGAATACACCATGAGTTTAATGCGCTTTTTCAGAAACGTTTGGGTATAAACTGGCACCGTTCTGTTATGGGTTATGCTTTTAGATTTATGTTTTAATTTCTTGAGAGGAGGTTTGTATTTTTTTAGATATTACATTAGGTTTTTGTATTTGTTGGATTGTCGTTCAAGCGGAAATTCAACGCGGATATCCCCCATATCCCCCCCGAGAGTTTTTATTTGAATATCTCTATATTTCCTACACGTTATTAATGTATGCGATGTTCTTTATTGTTCTCTAACCTGTACACTGGTTTGAGGTCATCTTTGAGAACTGGTAGTCATAGGTGCAAGCTGTGTTACGCTACTCTGTTTTCCAATTCTTTTTTTGCTAATTTGGTATAAAATTTTAAAGTCTTAGTAGTAGATGTGCTCAATTTGTATTAGGGCACAAACATTAATTTTGTTTGATTGTGTGTATTTGTCTATTATTTTAAAAGATAGGATGTACCCAGTTTTTTTTTTACGCAAGCGTTGATAAAGAAACTTCTGAGTAGGAAAACAGTGAAGTTTTCACGTGTTAGGGCTTTATTGATTGAGCGCTGTCGAAATAGCCATGGGATCGGCTGACAGAACTATTGCTCAAGTTGGTACATAGTTTTCCTGTCCTCATTCCAGACTGGAGAATAGCCACACATGCCACTAAGTCGGTGAATTTTTAACAGTCAGTATATATGGTTTTCCTCTCCTCTCGAATGATTGGTGTTTTCAGAGAATCTATGCTAACGTGCTTGGATGGATGGCTGCCCTCATCGCGTGAAGAAACTTTTTGTAAATTGTAGGAGTCTGCAGCGTCCATTGGGGCAGGAGGGGGGATTTTAAGGCAGTAGAACTGGTTGTGAAATGTTCATCTGGTCTATATGCGTTTTATTCTTTGAATGTACGTGTAGTATGTACCGGGCTGTACATTTTAGATGGCTGTTATTGATTAAATTATACGCGCAAGCTTTGAGTCGTTTCGGAGGCATCGTATGTAGAATCTTAGTTCAGAGTCTTTACTTTAGAATTTGAAGGCGGATATCTGGCCTTAACTCACCGGTGTAGGGTTAAATGCCCGTGTCGAGAATTGGAGGGCCTGATGGTCTATAGGGTCGAGTTTTTTGCTGATTGATGTTAAGGCTGCCCCATAGATATGTTGCATTGTAGTTTATCGTCGAAAGGAGTAGGGTTTGGTGAAAATGTAGAAGTGTGCTTCTGTCCGCTCCCCATTGAGGATATGTGCAGCGTTGCTTTAGGTCGCATGTGTACCTTTCTAGTTATCTTCCTGTCGAAGATGAGTCCTACCTAAGGATATTTCCTGTTGTGAAGGTTATCGGTGGGTGATTTCTATGCGGATTTAGTGTGGCGTTCTATTTTTTGCTGAAATCTTCAGCAAGATTTTTTCTGTTAACATAATGAATCCGCGCATGTTGTTAAAATTGTATATATCATTAATACCCTTCTGTAGATAGTTGTATACGTCTGAGTGACTTATCTCGGAGAACTATATGTCATTGGTGGCTATGAATGAATATGATGGTGCTTCGGATGCTCCCTTGTGTAACACATTAGCGCTAGAGATAAGACAGAGTTGCCACCGCGAAGGCCACAGTCAGCTTCTGTCGGTGTAGAACTTCTGGATGAACGATTCAAGATGGATTGTGATCCCAATCTTACGCACTTGATAAGAATTTGTCTTATTCGCGATGGAGGAGATGTTCCCCGCGTCGAAGCTGACTGGCAATGAAATATACGTGGAAAATATACCCCTTGCGCTTCCATACCCTGAAATGAGCTATCTGTAACGAGGGAAAAGAAGGGAGAACTCATTCCGGGTGTAAAGCGCGCATCCTCCTGCCTGGCCGCGATCCCGCTGTGGTGGGGTTGCAAAGGCTTATACCACTGGGGGGGGGGGGGCAGTCAGCACGCACCCATGATGAGAGCAAAAAATTTTGAGAGCCTATTTGGCGACTGCCTACTAGGGCCTAAGGGCCGTAGTCACACTAAGGCCTACTAGTAGCCTAGAGTAAAGAGCAAAAAACAATATATAACAGATAAAAAGAAAGAGAAAGGCAAAATACGCTAAAAAAACAACAAATTAAAAAAAAGGAAAGAAAGCGAAAAGGTGACATGAAGCGCACTCTGGCATGGGATTAGGCCCCACTTCCACAGGCGCAGGAACAATCGACATACAAAAAAATAGTAAAAAAGGGGGGAGAAGGGTAGCTCCTCCAAAAATCGTTGTATATCTCACAAGTATGTCTGCATGATCCAATCCCGAGTACCAGGGACAAGCGGTAGCGACCCGGCTCATCCCGGTAACAGGACAGATAACGTGCACGAAGATCACCTAGATTGAGACATTCGACCAGAATGAGCTGACCTGCCTGGGGGGAGGGGGCAAGGCAGTCGTTGCAATAAAGTGCAGGCGAGCGCTCGATCAAAAGGCGGAACGTCTTACGAGTGTATCCAATTCGGAGACGAGAGAAAGCAGCCTGAAGCTGTCGCCACATTGGGGGTAGGTCCATGGGAACAGTCGCGACGCAATGGCAGGTAACTCTAAGTGTTCCTGGACCGCCTCCCATCTTCTTTTCCAAGACGCCCAGAGGACAGCCATTATTCCTGCCATGTAATCGGTGTGAGGATGAGCGAAACGGTGGCCTGGTCGCCCAGTCCTCATGAACTCTTTGGTGCCCTCATCGGCACGCTCATTCCCCGCAATTTTTACATGTCTAGGAACCCAGCAGAAGATAATCTCGACATCCCCCAACTCACCAACACCGTAGCATCACGGATATCGCAAACCAAGGGATGCGGAGATTAAAAGCTTCGATAGTACACAGGGTGCTTGGTGAGTTGCTCTCAATCACAATCCCGTCTCCGAACAGAGCACGTCGCATTATCTCGAATACCGAGCGGTATATTGCAACCAGCTCGGCCGAGAATAAAGACGCAAGGCCTGTCAGAGCCCCACTGAGTTCAAACATAGGGGATATGGTGTGAAAACCGACCCCCTCTTGCGGCTTGAAGACGTCCGTATACACTGGCACGGTTCCGAAGTGACAAAAAGAGTGCTCCAAAAAGGCCGAACGGAATACACCCGGCTCTGTAGTAGCTTTTGGAGCAATGGCGACCTTCCGCGATATCACGACACGCATTAAATGCTAGCGGAGCAGCATCCCGACTAGATAATGCGGAGATAGCGGTCGCTATGGATTCCGTCACGGACGTGGGGTCCGAGATTGTGGTCCCATTCTCCTGGAGAACAGGGAGGGGGGGTCCTGCGAGAAGTTGTCCCGAATCTTTTTGACTCGCTTCCACATCTCTGCTATAGGGGTCTTCCCGTTAAGTGAAGACAGGTATGCTCGCCAAGAAGAGCGGCGCGCATGCGTCGAAATATACCAGAACCTAGCCCTAACCCGACGAAATTCACCAACTGTGAAATCGTTCGGACGGCGCTTATAGCGCATGTAGACATAACGCTATCTTCAGCTCTTTCGATAATGTCGGCAAGGCCTTGAGCCCCTAGAATTTATCGGGTAGTCTCCCCAGAGGGGCGTGTCTACGGTTTAGATACCAGGGCAAGAGAAAGGGGCTGGGCAACGGTGTCACGACGCGACGGAATTCTCCCGCGTCAAAGTCAGCTGACGCTGGACTATACGAGTAAATAACAGTATACCTCCTATCCAGGTACAGCTGCACAACTACTCTCTGAAAGGAGGTATTTAAAGCAAAGAAAAGAACGCAGACATCATTCCGAGTGTAAATGGCGCATCTTCCTGCCCGGCCCCCATCCCTTGGTGGTGGAGTTTCAAAAGCCTTATGCGCCAAGAGAATAGGCAGGCGTCACGCGCTTAGCATGGTTTCCTGCACAAGATTTCTAAGGAAAAACTGGAGAAGAGTTGCCTCCACAACTCCTCCCAGTTGGTGCGGAGTCAGCGGCAATTCCAGTAAAGAAATATGTCCTCCAGGTCTAGCTTGGAAGAGATGCGGAGGCTCTCTTCGAAGAGAAGACCCTCACGGAAAATGGCCGTACACTGCCCAGAGGTAGAACTCCGGGCGCTGTCGCTTTCGAGGAAGTATCGGGGAAAGGATTGAGCTCGCAATGCCACTCTTTTCCTCCCTCTGCCTCTAAACCTTAATCAGGCAGGGGTCCTCCCCTCGAGGATCCACCGCCTTTGAGTCACCCTGCCTAGCACCTAGTGTAGGCGTAGGAGCCGAAGCTCCTTGAGTGTTTTCCTCCTTTCAGTGGGGAGATTTAGGAACCCCGCAACCCCGGTTGTTGCCTCCTGTGAGTCTATGGACTCGGTGGAAGGAAGGGGACGTTTCGCCTTACGGGAAACGGTCACGCTGGAGGAAAAAGAGGACCCCTGGTTTTAGCAGGAGCTGGATGTGAACCTCTTGTTCCGCCAACTATACAAGGGAAGCGCCATGGTAGGCAGAACCTGCAGAAGGGTTCCGAATCAGTAGGGAAACGACTGTGCTCGCAGGCCTGTAGGGGTCAGGAGCAGAGAGTGTCTTTTTTAACATTGAGGCATAAGACGTCCAAGACCACGGCGGGCGCGCCAGGACCAAGTCCTTAGCCTCGTGAAATGACAGATGATCCTGGGCCTGAACGGCCAGGATTTCCTTCTTGAGGACATATGCACCACATTGCTTCGAAGAATCAGGATGCGGCTCTCTTCAATTAACACACTTGGTCACACACAATTTGGAATTCTCGTGTGCGGCCATCGGGCAACCACGATTTTGTGTGTCTACAGTAGCGATTAGTATGACCAAATGGGTGGCAGTAGTAGCACCTCCTCGGCAGTGGTACGTATGACTTCACCCGGTAGTTATAACAACCAGCAGGCACCGACTCAGGGAGCTTGTCAGAGTCGAACGTGACGAAGAGTGTAGGGGTGGGTCTCGAAGCCCCTCCCTGTTTTCTCATCACACGTTCGACTTTGACCGCTCCATGGTTGGCCAGCTCTAAGATGATGTCATCTATGGAATGATTCCTGAGTTCCCTCAAATCAACCACTCCTTTCACACGGTTTATGATATAGTGCGGCGTCACATTCACCAGCCTGACATTAAGTGTCCAAAGTGCACTAATCATGGCCACTTCAGAGCGATTCGACGCATTCGCCAGAAGATCCTGTCCGAGAAATGGGTCACCTTTGGCTCACTAACAATCATGCTAGATTGAACTTTCTTCTGATGAATCATGGTGCCTTTGGCAAACGTGTAGCCCTCAGTGGAGCGAATAACGAGGAAGGGTTTAAAGCCAGCGGGCTAGAAAACTCAAGGTAACCCTTGAATGAGGGGTCCTGGCGTAATAGAAACTACGCTCTGCGCACTTGCAATTTTGGTCTTAATTATGGACTCCCCGCCATGGGGAGCGCCGAGGGTGAACGTGCGGATCTTGGCTTGGTCGCTTACTAAAACGGCAGCGAACCCATCCGTCCACGTGCTCCCGCGGATGGAGAGGAGCCCCTAGTCTTTTTCTTTTCTTTTTAGGAGAGAAGGGTGGGGAATGAACTTGCTTCTCTCCTCCGCCAAAAGGAGCCCCTAGGTTAGATGGAATGGCCTCACCAAGATCCTTGTCTGAAATGGGTAAGATCTTGACTATCACAGAGGCACCAGCAGGGGGGGGGGGGGTGGAGATCCCCCGGATTTGACCTAATGGGAGATCCTACCGTCTGGTGCTGGGTCACCTCTAGGACCATGTCCATCTAAGGGGAGACACTCCATGTGCCCCCCTCCCCCGCCAGGACATTATGGATCCCATTTGAGGTTTATTTTTTGTCTTTTTGTCGTCTAGTGCCAGCGAACCGGCATCCGGCTGGGAAGAAAGAGTGACAAATATACTGAACCCCTGTGAAGTCGTCGAGCATGCAAGCAGGACATTAGGGGGCACTGGCCGACGGGCCCTGCCCTCCCTTGTCCGGCTAAGGGGGTTGGTTCTTTCGAACTGCTCCCAGTATGGGACGCCTACCTGCTCTCTTGGCAGTCCCCTTAGGAAATAAAGGGGGGACTGCGCTTGAAAATTGAGTCGCCCAAGGGCGACTCCAGAGAAGCAAGTAAGGGGAACTCCCCTGCACCCGTATGCATAGGAGAGGAGTAAACCTCCTCTCTGGTCAAATAGGTTTGGAGGGTCCCCTGCGAAAGCACAGGGGACGGAGGGATTTCCTTTTCTGCTGTAGAGTTACTGGAAAGCGGCATCGATAAGGTTAGAGGGGAAGGTAAAGGATGTGTTTTTTTTATAAAAAGGTTCTCATCATTGTGATTTTATTGTTTCAACGGAATGCAAACGCTGATCACCTCACGTGGTACCCCGTTCTGAGGGGTTGATAGGGAGCCAATATAACCAGCTGCAGCTATTTGAGGCCACTCCTTCGGCCTAGTGGCCTGGCAGCCCATTAGCATGGCGGCTCCACTTTAGGCTTGGCGAAAAATCGATAGACGATGACAGGGGAAAGAAAGGGTTTGTGAGGAAGGTGAGGGTGGGAGTGAAGCAGGTTGTTAAAAACCCACCACCATAAACTGAAGCTTAGGGGTGATGGGGCATTGTTCCTTCCCCCTTAGACACAATCCGGGATGGTTGATGAGAGGAAGCTAGCCGGCGTCTCTCCTGTGAAACTAGAAGCCAACCAGAGAAAGTTGTGGGAAAGGTTGTAGCAAACATGAGGAAGCAGAATAATCAGACATTGTGTCAGAGAGAAGGAAAAGAGGCTAAGCTGGGGCGGGGCGGGGCGCTGAGTTCCGTCAGCACGGCGGCTAGGAAAGCAAATAGCCGTAGCCTTTACGAGGAAAAGATACGGTGACCTTCTGCGAATTATTTCCGGGATCTCTACCCTTACTGGACTGACTTTAAGGATCCCGGAAGTATAACTCCAATAGGTGTTAACTGTAGAATGTTCAGTCTTCTTCGATGACTTGTTGGGGGAGGTTGGTTGTCATATGCAAGTTTTTAATTCCTCTACCTCGATACCTTAGGCAATGTCCCTCTTTTGTGGGCTACCGTGACTTCGAGTCGCCCGTTCCAGCTTTGTGTGGTGGCGTAAGAACCAAAGTCATTCGGTGTTGTTTTCCTTTCGGGCGAAAGGAATCGTCGAAGATGGTCTCACGAAGACCTTCGGGGGGTTTGCTCCCTGTAAGTCTAAGCACTCAGTGGAGGCACGTGTCAGTTTCGCCTTACGTAAGGGAAACGGCAAAGCGACTGCAGCCTAAGGCATATGTATCCGTAATCACGTTACATAGTGATATTAGGCTAGATTAACAAATAAAAACATGCACAAAAAAACCCCGACAAACATACACTTAACAAAGGGAAATATATGAGCAAAAAAAAGGCAAAAAGAAGGGAACACACTCATCCTGTTCTTCACTGAAGTCTCCACAATTCTCAGGGAAAATAGTCCAGGTGGGACCAAAGAAGTGCATTTTCACTGACATGCGTGCAACAAGCTTAAGGAAATTCTTCAGTAATTCATCACCTGCCTTCTCATAATGAGGACATTTGTGGTTGCCAAAGAAGTTTGCAATGACTGACTTAAGCAACAGCAAGGCAAAAAGTTCAGCAGGATTCAGTGTGTAGATGGAGGGCAGTAGGAAAAGGAACAAAGAAAAAATAATAGCGTAGGCAAGCTGCGAACAGCTTCCTGCGTCGCCGGACCACTGTTAGCCACCGGCGAATCCACTCCGCCATCTTGAGTGTCAAAAAAGACTTATTCAAACGAAGCTTTTAAGCCGCTCGCCTGCACTTCTCGTACGCTATTAGTGCTTTATCAAAACTAGTGGCCTTGATGAACGCCCTTATTTGAAGACCATCAAATACACCCGCCTCGAGTTTTTTCATGCCGACTCGTGGAAACTTTTGACGGAGGAAAGCAAATCCTCTACCTTCTTTGTCCATTGCCTTGACAAAATTCTTCATCAAACCCAGTTTGATGTGCAGGGGTGGAAGCGATATCTTGCTCGGTTCAACCAGAGAGTGGGACAGAACGTTGTGTGAACCGGTTTCTAATCCTTGTCTTGACGCCCGACTGTTCCAGAAGCAAATAAACCATGGATACTTTGTCTACCACCTTAAAGGCCTAGGATGAGTCCACCAACTTTAAGATCTCCACAGATGAGCTATTGGGGTGCCTGGTAGTTGAGAGTAGACAACAGACGGTCCATGCTGTTGCAGGTTTCTTTCATTGCAGCTGAGTGTCCAACATAAATCAATGAAAACTTATTGCCGTTATTAAGGAGAACTGCCTTGAGACTTCTGTTAGACGAGTCAATGAAAAAGTCTCTATTCCATAGCATCATACTCCAGGTCCATTAAGTTGATGAGGTCAGCAATGTTGTTACAGTAAAGAAGCTTCATCAAACGTGAAAGATTTCCTAAATTATTTATCCCAGTCCCGATACCATCCATTTCTCTCGAAAACGTGAACCCAATAGCTGAGCAGATTCTTTGGAAAGGTTTAGAACTCGTTTTAGGTCGTTGAGTTCGGCTTGCGTAAGTGTCACTAGTTGGTCGCCCTCTTCTGGCTTGTATACATCAAACTCAGCTGTATCGTAGTGACACTAGCCTCTGAATCAGAGCTAGAACCTATGGTAAAATCAGGAACAGGATGATCGGAGCCATGTGGGACTGGTTTTATCGCAGAAGGAACATTGGGGTATTGAACATGTTGCTTGTTCTTGCGATTGATGCCTTTAAAATTTGCCAAGAAGAAGTAGAATTCGGTGACGAGATCTTTGCCTTCCATCCACAACAAATGGCATACTTTTCCTTTTCTTATTACTCCAAACCAGTAAATTCTTCACACATGTTTTACAGTATATATGGGGAGCAAATGGCTTATCCTGGTCCCCTAGTTTCACTGCAAAATAAGCATAATACGCTTTTTTCACAAAATCTGCTATTTTTACTTGCCGGTCTGGATAAGCGACATGTCCGCAGATGTAACAAAGCCTAATCGGATAAGTCTTAAAAGTATAACAGAAGTAATAAACGGTTGGATGCTGCCACTATTTGGGAATATACGTTCAAATATAAATCGAGAATATCTTAGAAACCAGACCTAACCAAAGAAAACTAATCATCATAATCCCTAACTCTATAATTTAAGAAGGGGATTTTTTTGAGTATTTGAATAATATTTTATCTTAGTTTGGTTATGACTTATGTTTTTTATCAAAGTTATTTCTAATCATTTTTTTTATAATATCAACCAGGCAATGGCTTCGCTACTAAGATTAAAATCTAAAAAAAAACAGCCATGGTTAAATTTTTATTAATTTTCTGAATTCGACCAATTATAATAATTTTAAAAAGGAACTCTAAACTAAATTTCCCCCCTTTCAAAATATCACGTTGCTAAAATATAGTTATAGAAGAAGATATTTAAAAATAAATTTTCTGAACTTCACCATTTGTAATTCTTTGGGTAATAAAAAATTCACGAAATTTCGATACTTATATTTATTTCTGAACTTCACCATTTTGATTTTTGATATTATAAAAGAATTATTATAAATAACTTTGATAAAAAACATAAGTCATAACTAAACTAAGATGAAATTATTATTCAAATACTCAAAAAAATCCCCTTCTTAAATTATAGAGTTAGTGATGATGATGAAGTGATGATGATAAGATAAAGTAGATCGCAGTAGTTTAAAAACTGTTGTTACATATATTATAGATTATTACACAACTCTCTGAATAGTAGAATACAAGTATGGCTTAAAAAGGAAAAGAAAATTAAAACAGTTTTAAAATTGGAGTGGGGGGGGGCTTGAGCCCCCAATTTCTCCACTCCACCCCCCCGACCCCACCTGGATCCGGGCCTGTCCAGGCGCTGCAGAAAAAAAAGCTTTGGAAGCAGAGGACTGACGACAAATATCCTGTGCAAAACCAGAGGCGGACCGGCCCGAGAGCTACACCGAGCTCTCGAAGGAGTTTCCTAGCACCAAGGCCGAAGGGCTTAGGGTATATATGGCGTATCTTGGTGGTATAGGCACCGTCGAGATCAGCTTCGGATGCAGTGAGAGCCGTAGGCGACTGAGGGAAGCGCCCGATTCGCGCATAATGCACTGTACTCGGCATCTCTCGAGCATCAGTAAGTAAGCTCTCAATGGGCGACGTGCGGCAAGAACCAGTCGCCAGGCGGAGACCGGTGTGGTCTATTAAGTCTGCCTTCCGTAATAAACGCTCGGCTACGGATGCATAAAACACACATCTGCAGTCATGATTCAAACGAATAAAGTATCAATAGAAAAGCAAGGCAGTAGTCTTATCAACACCCTAGGTGATGGACGTCACGAAACAATGCGTGTCCATGGCGCGGGTACAAGATACCCTAAGGCAGTGTCGGTCAAACACAAGACCAGGGAAACGGTGCGAATCTACTACTTCTAGGCGAACCCCATTTAGGAAAAGTCCGGGTCTGGATGGAGCCATGGATCTCGGCAAAAGTTCCCACATTTGTCTTGGCAAAGTAAAACCAAACCTGTGCGCTTCGGCATATTGATAGATGCGGTTTATTGCCTTTTGGAATCGACGATGCAGAGTTGGCATCTAGGCCGCATCAAAAGAGATCGAATGGTCGTCCATGTAGAGCGTAGCGATAAAATCTACGGGAGCACTGAGGTAATGCAAGTGATGCTAGAGGTAAGGAGTATGACACTGAGGGCACTTCCTAGCGGGACACCCTCTTGATGCCCCCCCCCCTCCCTCCATCCATACGTGGAATCGACGATCTCCCAAAACCTCGAGGTAAAGATAGAGAGGCGTCACGTCAACTCCTTTTGGGGGAAAGTCTCCATGATACCGAATCGCCATGTGGTATCAAAGTCCATCTCTAGATCAAAAAACACCATGGCGTAGTGCGTCTACAAAGGAAGGCCTAGAAGACGGTATCTTCCAGTCGGAGCAGAGGTGGCCTCCACTGCCCCTAAAAACGCTAATTTAACATTTACTAATTTCTCCATCAAATTTCACATGCAGGAGGTTAGAGAGATCGGGCTTAAACCAGCCAGGGTAGAGTGATCTCTCTCCGGTTTGAAAAGTCGAGCACAAAAACGATTCGCCAGGAGTATGGGAATATACCCTGTGTCCAGATATTGTTAAAAAAATCTAACACAGAGGGCATGCCTCGTATACCTAAGTGTCGAAGCATCTCAAACGGGACATCTTCCGGAAAAATGGGTGGTGTTCGCGCACGAAGCGAGAGCGGAACACAAATTGCTTAATGAAAACATGTCATTTCAGAGTTCGCCTCCTCCGGAGGTAAAGTCCAGTCGTTCGCGTTCAGCGAAACACGACGCGCATTAAATGCTCGCGAGCAGCATCTCGCCTGAAAAATCGGAGAAAGAGATCACCGACTCTTTTATATATGTTCTGCTAGACATATGCTCCCGCTAAGTAAAGACACCTATGCCAGCAGAAGAGCAGCGGGCGTGCTTCGAAACATACCGGAATCTAGCACTTGTTCGATGAAATTAACCCACAGTGAAATCGTCTGGACGGTGCATATAGCGCATGTAGGCATAATGTTTCTGTTTTATGACCATCTCACACTCGGCTGACCACCACGGAAGCAGTCGGCGTGAAAGACGGACTGACGCTGTACGATTAGTAGCCAGGCTCATGGCGATGAGATTACTGGAGAACTCAACGGCCGCATCCACCGACCTAAACTCCTTGACTGGGACAGTAAAATCAGTGATTTCCTGAAATTCCGAACACCCGCCCGCGCGTAGCTCCACCAGCCGGAGTTCTCAGGGGGCAGCGATCCAGAAAATGATACCTGAATGGGAAAGCGATCACTACCATAGAGGTCCTACACTATCTCGGACCCCAAATCAGGGTTTGCATACGGACAGCACAGTGATATATCAAGACAGGAAAATGAAGCGGTTCTCGAGCAGTGATGCGTAAACTCATCTACATTTAGGACACCCATCTCCAGCTCGTAGATCAGGTCGGCAAGGACCTCACCCTTGGAATTGAACGAGTAGTGTGCCCAGAGGGTGTCTACCGTTCAAGTCCGAGATAAGAGGAAATGGCCTCGGAAACTGTACCACAGTGCGACAGAAGTCCTCCACGTGAGAGTCGACTGACGGTGGAATGTACGCAGAAATAACAGTATACCTCTTATACAATTGCAGCTGCACTGCCATTGCCTGAAATGAAGTATTTAAAGTAAAGAAAAGAATGGCGACATCAGGCCAGGTGTAAATAGCCCTTCCTCCTCTCCGGCCCCCTCCCGTGGTGGTGGGGTCGCGAAATCCTTATACCACGGGAGGGCGGGCAGGGGGGCACGCGACCAGCATGGTCCTGTCAAAAACATTGCAAAGGGGGAAAGAGAGAAGACGAGCCTACGCAGTTCCTCCCACGTGGCGCGGAGTCCTAGGTCGTTCCACTGAAATAATATGCAACCCTACGCTTATCTCAAAGGAGATGTGGGGGCCCCATCGAAGAGATAACTTTCACGGGAATGACCGTACGATTCACCGAGGCAGAACTCAGTGCGCTGTTAGCCGAACAATGCGCTGAAGGCGCTGTTGCATTCGAAGACTTATGGGAAGGGGGGCTCCCTCCACATCGAAACCTTAGGCAGGCGTAGCGGCTTCAGGGGCAGGGGTCGCTCTTCTGAACGATCCAACGTCTCCGAATCACCCAGCCTAGAAGACGAAGCTCCATTGGCGCTGTCGTCTTTACGATGAACAGGTTTAAAAACTCAGGACGACTACCTTCATTACTGTTGCCTCCTGTGAGTCTAATTAATCGGTGCAGGTGCGCGGTCGTTTCGCCTTACGGGAAACTGCCACGCTGGGGGAAGGAGCCGGAGCCTTTGTTTTAGCCAAGGCTGGGTTTGAGCACATCGTGTCGCTACCTCTACCAGCGAAGCGCCTGGATTGAGTCGAACCAGCAAGGGCTTTTTTGTGTGTTTCTTTTTATTTTAGGAGCTCATCTGATGACTGCTTACTTGGGCAAGGTCACAGACTCGACACAGCCTATTACTAGGCCATTTAAAAAATAAATAATATATAAATAAAAAATAACCGATATAAAAGGACAAGAGCTAAAATACAACAACAAATATATAATGAGACAAAAGACAACAAGAAGGAAGCGGGCTCGGGCGTCGAGGGTAGACACGCCTCCCCCCGACGCAGGAACATGCGATTTAGAAAAGTCCAACAAAGTAGAGGAGGACGACCTTCTCCCAAAAGTCTATAGTCCGCATGGCTGTGTGCAAGAACCCGTCCCGAGTACAAGAAACAAGCGGAAGCGGATCCTCTCGTCTCCGTACCGGCACATGTAACGTGCGGGAAGATCACCTAGACTTGACAATTCGACAAAAATGTGCCAAACAGTCTGGGGGACAACGCAGTCGTCGCAATAGGGCGCAGGCGAGCGCTCCATCAAATGGCGGTGCTTCTCGCGAGTGTGTCCAAATTGGAGACGACAGAGAGCAGCATCAAGCCGTCACGGCATTCGGGGGTAGGTCCATGGGAACAGTCGCGGCGCAATTGCATGTAACTTCCCCTCGACCGTTTCCTTTGTAAGGCAGTACTCCAGGCGTTGAATATCTAGGAGTGAAGAATATCCATGGCACAGGTACATGAGACCTTAAGGCGCGAATATGAGCCTCCTAGGTGAGGGGTCGGTCAATTACGAGACCAAGGTGAACTCCATTTGGAAGCAAGTCTGGGTCAGGGTGGAGCATTGGATGGCGGCAGAAGTGCACCATCTTAGTCTTGGCTAAGGAAACGGAAGCCTCTGTGCTTCGGCAGAGCGAGAGACGCGATCGATAAATGTCACTAAGGAAAACCTAGCCCAAGCCAAACTGGAGAGGAATTACGTGGACATTATTGTCGTGATGTATCAAAGGCGGCTAATAAAGTCTAGCAACGAGGGTTGCAGTACAAGATCCTAAGGCTGGGCTTAAACGAAAACTTAGAAAGAACTCTCTCACTTTCTCATGGAGAGGTGGCGTATATCAGTTTAGGGTGCACAAACTGCCTGAAGTTTCCGTTCACTGCGGGCCTCCCGTAAGGGTGCTGTCTGTCACCCACTCTCTACTCGATTTACATGCAGATGTAAATCGAACCCCACTTCCCTCAATATTCAGTTCACCAATGATTTCAGCCAGATAATCACATGTCCTTGGAGGAATGCCATCATGCACTCGCATGACCGAGGCAGAAATGATAAGATTAAACATCTACGAGGCCGAATATAAAATAAGAACTAGTCAGGAGAAATTCAAGATAGTCCCCATTGGCAGGAGGCTACTTTCTTTTCTTTCTTTTTTAAAGAGCTCATCTGGCGACTGCCAACTTGGGCATTAGTCGCCGTATTAAAAACCTGACTAGTACTAGGCTATTTTAAATTCAAATTCTAAAGCAACAAAAAACAACCCAAATGCAACACCAATAAAAGAAAAATAGGAAAAAGGAGAAGCAGTAAGCAAGCTTCTGCGCCGGGGGAGATCCCCCCGGCGCAGGAGAGTGTAACCAATAAGGGAAAAAAACAAAACAAAACAAAAAAAAACCTGGTTAAAGAATAGGGAGAAGGACGGCCTCCCACCCCCCACCCCCCACCCCTCACCCCCCAAAGACAACAAGTCCAACAGTCAATGTGCACGCACTCGTCCCGAGTACAAAGAACAGGCGGTAGCGACCTGGCCCATCCCGGTAGTAGGACAAGTAACGTGCACGAAGATCACCCAGATTGGGAAATTTGACAAAAATGTGCCAAACAATCTGGATGACGAAGCAGTCGTCACAATAGGGCGCATGCGAGCGCTCTATCAAATAGCGATGCGTCACACGAGTGTGTCCGATTCGGAGACGACAAAAAGCAACCTAAAGCCATCGCGGCATTGGGGGATAGGTCCATGGGAACGGTGGCGGCGCAATGGAACGCAATTTTAAGTTCCCTTCGACCGTCTCACATCTTATTTGCCAAGCGGACGAAGAGTTGCCCGTATTACTGCCATGTAGTCGGTGTGAGGAAGAGCGAAACGCTGGTCCGGTCGCAGAGTCCACGCGGGCTCTTTGGCGCCCTCATCGGCGTGCTTATTCCACGCAATTCCTAGATGTCCAGGAACCCAGCAGAAGATAATCTCGACATCTGCCCGGCTCGCCAAAACCATGGCGTCACGGATATCGCGAACCAGGAGATGCGGAGATTCCAATGCCCTGAGAGCACTCAGGGCGCTTTGTAAGTCGATATAGATCACAATCTGGTCTCCGAACCGGGCACGTTGCGTAATCTCCCGTCTTGAGTGGTGTATTGCCACCAGCTCAGCCGTGAAGACTGACGCAGCGTCTGGCAGAGCCCCACTGACTTCAAACAGAGGGGATACAGCGTGGAAGCCGAGCCCCTCTTCGGACTTGGAACCATCCCTATACGCTGGCACGGTACCAGCGTGACACGAGGTGTGCTCCAAAAAGGTCAAACGCAATACTCCCGGCGCTGTACAAGCTTTGCGAATAGAGGCGTGGCGAAAAATAGACAAATGTGGTACCCTCCAGGGTGGGTGGCGTCCTGGGCAGAACCAGGGGCGCCACCGGCCCAAGAACTATACCTAGCTCTGAAAGAAGTTTCCTGGCCCTAAACCCAAAGGGCTTAGGGTATGACTGGCGTCTCTCGGCGGCATAGGCACCATCGAGATCAGCTGCGGATGCAGTGAAAGCTGTTGGACACTGAGGGAGGCGCCGGGCTCGCCCGTACAGGCGAGTGATGCACTGTACGTGGCGTAGAGCGAGTGGAATCTCCCCAGAATCGACCAACAGGCTCTCAATGAGAGGCAGTGCAGAAGGCAACGGTCACAAGGCGAAGCCTGGAGTAGTGGATTGAGTCCACCTTCCGCAATAAACGCTCGGCTGCGGATGCATAAAACTCGCATCCGTAATCGAGCTTCGAACGAACAAAGAATCGATAAAAAAGTAAGGCAGTAGCCCTATCAGCGCCCAAAGCGCTGAATGTCACGGAACAGAGAATATCTATGGCGCGGGTACAAGAGACCCTAAGGATGCGAATATGAGCCTCATAGGTGAGGAGTCGGTCAAATACAAGACCAAGGAAACGGTGCGCGTCAACCACTTCAAGGCGCACCCCATTAAGAAATAAATCTGGTTCATGGTGAAGCCGTGGTGGCGGTAGAAGTGCACCACCTTAGTCTTGACCAAAGAAAACCGAAACCTGTGGGCTTCGGCATAGCGAGAGACGCGGTTTAATGCCTGTTGGAGTCAACGCTCCAGAGTTCGCATCTGGGCCGTGCCAAAAGATATCGAAAGGTCATCCACGTAGAGCGTAGCGAGAACATCTTTTGGCAGCACCGAGGTGATGCCGTTGATGCTCAGGGCAAAGAGTGAGACACTCTGGACACTTCCCTGCGGGATGACCTATTCCTGCTCCTTTGGGCCGAAGAGGGCTCCCCCCACCCGTACGCGGAATCGTGATCTCTCAAAAATTCAAATATAAACATTAGGAGGCGTCCCCTCGCCCCCATTGTGTTGAGAATCTCCATGATACCATATCGCCATGCGGTATCATAGGACTTCTTCAGATCGAAAAACACCGTAGCGTAGTGCTGTCTACGAAGGAAAGCCTCGCAGACGGCATTTTCCAGTCGGAGCAGAGCATCCGACGTGGAGTGGAACTTGCGGGAGCCGCACTGTGCAGAAGACAGATGGCCTCCGCTGTCCAGGAAAAAGACTAATCCAACATTTACTAATTTCTCCATCAACTTGAACACGCAAGAGGTTAGAGAGATTGGGTGGAAACCAGGTGGAGTAGAGTGATCTCTCCCCGGTTTGCGAAAGGAGAGCACAGTAGCAATTCGCCAGGAATCTGGTAGGAGACCCTCCACCCAGATCCTGTTAAACAAATCTAACAGAAAGGCCATGCCTCGCTCACCCAGGTGTGAAGCATGGCGTACGGGACATCGTCCGGACCATGGGCGGTGTCCACGCACGAAACAAGAGCGAAGGGCAACTCACTCACAGTAAACCTGTCGTTGAAGGGTTCTCCACCCTTGGAGGTAAAGTCCAGCCGGCGGCCTTCCGTGACATCACGACTTGCATTGAATGCGGGCGGAGCAGCATCACGGCTAGAGAATGCGAAGAAAGGGGTCGCGAAGGATTCTGCCACGGACGCGGGGTCCGAGATTGTGGTCCCATTCTCCTGGAGAACTTGGAGGGGGGTCCTGCGAGAACTTGCCCCGAATCCTTTTGACTTGCTTTCACACCTCTGCCAGAGGGTTCTTTCCCGTTAAGTGAAGACACGTATGCCCGCTAAGAAAAGCGGCGGACGTGCTTCGAAATATAGCGGAACCTAGCCTTAGCCCGACGAAATTCCGCGACCATGAAATCGTTCGGGCGGTACTTATAGCGCATGTAGGCATAACGCCTCTGGTTGAGGGCCGTCTCACACTCGGCCGACCACCATGGGAGTGGTTGGCGTGCAAAACGGCCAGACGTTCTGGGAATAGTATTCAGGTCCGCGGCGATGAGGTTGCCGGTGAAGAACTCAACGGCCTCATCTACCGACCAAAAACTTCTCGACTGAGATAGAGAATTCAGTCATTTCCTGAAATGCAGGCCACCGCGCCCGCGCAAAGCACCACCAAAGTAGACTCTAAGGTGGCAGTTGCCCTGAAAAAGATATTTGAATGGGAAAGTGATCACTAACATGGAGGTCATCGACCACTCCCCCCCAAATCAAATTTAGGCTGTGCATCCTAAGAGCACAAAGATTGATCAAGGCAAGAAAATGAAGCGGTTCTCCGGCAGTGATGCGTAAACTCATCCACATTTAGGACACCTATCTCAAGCTCTTCGATCAGATCGGCAAGGTCTTGTCCCCTGGGATTTATGTTGTAATCTCCCCGGAGAGGATGCCTGCCGTTAATATCTCCAAGCAAGTTATAGGGCCTCGGCAACCGTGCCACGACGCGGCGGAAGACCCCCACGTCGAATTCAGCTGACGGTGGAATGTACACGGAAATAATAGTATACCTCATATCCAGGTGAAGCTGAAAGCCAACGCCTGAAAGGAGGTATCTAAAGAGAAAGGAAGAACGGAGACATCATAAAGGGTGTAAAGCGCGCATTTTCCAGCCCGGCCATCTCGTGGTGGTGGGGTCGAAAGACCCGTATACTCCGGGAGGGCGGGCAGGGGGCACGCGCCTAGCATGGTCTCCTGTAGAAAAATAGCTAACGGAGAACGGGACGAGACGAGCCTCCGCAGCTCCTCCCAGTTGAACCGGAGTCCACGGCAATTCCATTTAAGGAATATGCCCTCCAGGCCTAGCTCGGAGGAGACGCGGAGGCCCTCTTCGAACTGAAGACCCTCACGGGAATAGCCGTACGCTTCCCGGGGGCAGAACCCCGGGCGCTGTTGGCTGGACAAAGTGCTGAAGGCGCTGTCGCCTTCGAGGACTTATTGGATGAGGTTGGGCTCGCCATGTGAGTCTTTTCCTCCCTCCGCATCGAAACCTTAGGCGGGCGTTGCTTCTTCGGATGCGGGTGGCCCTTTTTCAAGGAACCACCTTCTCCGAGCTACTCATCCCACCACTAGGCGTGCGCGAAGGAGCCGAAGCTCCTTTGTTGCTGTCCTCCTTTCGGGGGACAGCTTTAGGAACCCCGTAAGATGGCCTGGCGACCAACTTCATGGTTGTTGCCTCATGTGAGTGTAACGACTCTGTGGGGGCGCGTGGCCGATACGCCTTACGGAAAACGGTCATGCTGGGGGAAGGGGGGGAGCCCTGGTTTTAGCCGTGGCTGGATATGAACCCTTTTTGCCGCTAGCTTTAACAGGGAATCGCCTGAGGTTGAGTAGAACCATCAGAAGGGCTCCGAATGCACGCGGAAACAACCTTGCTCGTTGGCCTGGATTGGCCAGGAGCAGAGGGTGCCTTTCTAACTATTGAGGCATAAGACGTCCCAGGCAGAGCCAAGCGGGCAAGGACCAAGTCCTTAGCCTCACGCAATGTGAGTCGATCTTGGGCCTGAACGGCCAGGGTTTCTTTCTCAAGGAGATATGCACCACATTGTTTCGATAAAGAGGGGTGCAGCTCTCCGTAACTTACACACTTGGCCACACACGATTTAGACTTATCGTGTGCGGCCTTGGAGCAATTTACCCAGACTTCGGGTGACCCGACTTTGCACGTCTACATGAACGATTCGTATGGCCGAAGCGGTGACAGCAATAGTACCGCCGCGGCAGTGGCACGAATGCCTTCCCGCGGTAGCGGTAGCAACCGGCACACACCGACTCAGGGAGCTTGTCACAGTTGAACGTGACAAAGAGTGTAGGGGTGTGTCATAAGGCCCCTCCCTGTTTTCTCATCACACGTTCGACCTTGACCGCCCCATGGTCGGCCAGCTCTAAGGTGATGTCCTCTATGGAGTAGTCAACGAGTTTCCTCGCATAAACTACTCCTTTCACAAAGTTCATGGTAGAGTGCGGCGTCACACTCACCGGGGTGCCATCAATTGTCTGAACAGCACTCTTCTTGGCCGTCTTTGGAGGGACCCGCCGCATTCGCCAGAAGGCTCCCGTCCGAGAAACGGGTCACCATGCCCTTGGCCAACATGCTGCCATCAGTGGAGCGAATAACGACGAAGCGTTTAAAGCCAGCGGGCTCGAAAACGCCAGGTAGCCTCTGAATGAGGGGCCCCAATATTTTCGACGCTCCGCCCTGCGCTCCTTTCGTCTTAGTCGGGGGCTCCGCACCTGGGGGTGGCAGAGGGGCCGGATGTGCCGATCTTAGCTTGGTCATTTACCAAAGTGGCAGCAGACCCATCCGTCCCCGCTGCCCCCGGGGATTGAAAGGAGACCCGAGTCTTTTTAGTTTTTTTCTTTTTAGGAGAGGAGGGCGGGAAATGAACCCGCTTCTCCCCTTCGCCGGCAGGAGCCCCGAGGCCAGATGGACCGGCCTCAGCCAGGTGCCGCTCCGAAATGGAGAAGGTCCTGGCACTCGTAGGGGCACTGGTCGGAGGAGATCCATCCCCTCGTTGTCTTGCCTCGGAAACCCTAGCCGTTTGAGGAGGACCTTGAATAGGGGCGAATTCGGTTTCGGTGCTTGGAGCCGAGCCCAGATTCCCTCCCATGGAAGGCCCTACCGTCTGAGGCTGGGTTGCCTCAAGGACCATGTCTATTTCAGGAGGGGCCTCCTGTTAGCTCCCCCCCCCCCCGGACATCGCAGGTCCCGTTGGCAGCGTCACCAGTCATGTGTGGGGAGACACAGGCCTTGACCCCGGCAAGGTTCAATATTCTGGCCAGCAGCTCTTTTGAGGTACCAACCTAAGGGGCCTGGCTTTCCTCTACCCCCTAAGGGGGTTTGCTCTACCGAGCCGCTTCACTAGGGAGCGGTCGGCTATGGGCTGCCTGCTGGCTTTTTTGGCAGTTCTCTTGGAAAGAAAAGGAGGGATTGCCGCTGGAAAAGGGAGGTGCCCGAAAGCACCTCCAGAGAAGGGGGTGAGGGAGAGTCCCCTACACCCGTAGGTTAAGGAGAGGAGTAAGCTTCCTCTCCGGTTAGAGAAATATGTAGGGTCCCCTGCGCAGGCATAGGAAAAGGGACCTCCATTTTTCTTGTGGAGCTGCCCGAGGGTGGCTCCGACGTTGGATGCCGGGAAATTAAGGGGATTTTGCTTTGTTTTTTAGACTCATCATTGGGCGTGGTGACCCTCTTTTAATTACTGGATGCAATAGTTCATCATCCCTCGCAGTAGCCCGCTCTGAAAGGGGTGCGTACAGGCCTGACAGAGCCAGGTTCCGCCATTTAGGACCACCCCTCCCGCCTGGTGGCCTGGCAGTCCATCGGCATGGCGGCTCCACCTTGGACACGGCGTAAAATTGATAGAGTGGTAAGAAGAAAGCAAAATAGATGTGAGGAAGGTATGGGTGTGGATGAAGCAGGTTGTTCGAAATAACCCATCCTGAACCAGAGCTCAGGGGTTAGGAAACATTGTCCCCTCCCCCTTCAGCCCCGATCCGGGACGGTTGGCTGAGAAGAAGTTCAGCATCTACCCTGTGAAATTAGAGGCTGACCAGAGAAATTTGTGGGAGAGGTTATATGAAAAGCGAAGAAACACAAGTGTTTTAAGGCAGGGAGAAGAGGCTAAACTGGGGTCGGACGGGGTGCTGAATCCCGTCAGCACGGCGGCCAGGATGGCAAATCGCCGCGCCCCTTACGGGGGAGACTACTTTCTCATGTTAGGGTGGGGGAGAGGCGCTATCCCTAAACTACGGAATTCAATGCATTCGGAATGAAAATTAATTCATCCGAGTACAGGGAACACGTCTCTGATCGAATTTCTAAAGCCTTAGCCGCAGTTAGGACTCTATATATGTTTATAAATCTCCTTGAGAGCAAAAGAAGAAGATCTGCAATGCCATTGTAAGATCTATGCTGCTCTACATCACCTTCCCCTCTCTTGTGTCTCTAGGACACAAAAGATGAAACAAGTGCTGCAGAACAAATGTGTGTGTACCTAATCACTGGTACACGCAGGCAAGATAGATGACCCAAAGAAGAGCTGCACATGGAGACGGGGATAACCCCATCAGCATTGCCATCGAAGAACGGACAATAAATATGCTGGGGTTTTTTACTCGAGAATTGAATGATGTAATCATTCAAATAATTAACCAGAACAAAAGAGCTATAAGTCGCGCACGATTTTCGCTAGCCTATTGGCTGGCAGAGACCTAGTGCCGTTCCACGCATGGAAATGAATATCTTTTTACCAAAGATATTGACAAAAACAGATTAAGATAACAATAACCCGAACAATAAAAAATCACCAACTATAGACTGCAAATACACCGATAAAGACAAATATACACCGATCAAGAGTTCAAGAAAGAAGAAATAAATGACACAAATAGTACAGTCACTACAAACTAAATAAAAACAAAGAAACTAAGCAGAAAACTTAAAGTAATTTATTACAACAACAGCAAATGCGCATACATACTAAAGAACTTTAATTTCATTAATGACAAATGGATAGAACGTCATAATGATAAAAACTAACGAATACAACAAAGGAAACACACGACAAATATTTTTTAAAAGCGACAGGACTGATTCCTGGGCTCTAGCATCTCTATGCAAATCTCTCACGCTACTTTCCTCATCACTTGTCTATTTTCGTTACCTAATAACACACCCTTTTGTGCACTACACACAAACCGAAACGTATATCAATTCGCAAATCGAGAGACGCCATCAGTGCCTTTGGAAGTCGACGCTCTAAAGTTGGCAACTGAGCCGCGCCAAAAGAAGCCGAAAGGTCGTCCACGTAGAGCGTAGCGAGAACATTTTCTGGCAGCTCCGAGGTAATGCCATTGATTCTCCTGGCAAAGAGTGTAACGCTGAGGACACTTCCCTGCGGGACACCCTCTTCCTACTCCATTGGGCCGGAGAGGGCTCCCACCCTCCCACCCCCACCCCCCCATACGCGGAATCGACGATCTCGCAAAAATTCAGATATAAACATTGGGAGATGTCCCCTCGACGGCATTATGTGGGGAGTCTCCATGATACCGTATCGCCATACGGTATCATAGGCCTTCTTCAGATCGAAAAACACCGTGGCGTAGTGTTCTCTACGAAGGAAGGCATCGCAGAAAGCATTTTCAAATCGGAGCAGAGCGTCGGGCGTGGAGTAGAACTTGCAGAAGCCACACTGTGCAGAATACAAATGGCTTCTGCTGTCCAGAAAAAAAAGGCTAATCTAACATTTACCAATTTCTACATCAAATTGCACACGTAGAAGGTTAGAGAGATTGGGCGGAAACCGGCCGGAGTAGTGATCTCTCCCCGGTTTGCGGAAGGCGAGCACAGTAGCGATAAGCCAGGAATCCGGGAGGAGACCCTCCACCCAGATCCTCTTGAACAAATCTAACAGAAGGGTCAGGCCTCGCTCACCCAGGTGTCTAAACATGGCGTACGGGACCAACAGGTGGTGTTCGCGCACGAAGCGAGAGCGGTATTGAACTAACTCAATGGAAACCATCGTTGAAAGTTTCTCCGCCTTTGGAAGTAAAGCCCAGCCGACGGCCTTCCGCGACATCACGACGCGCATTGAATGTTGGTGGAGCAACATCCTGGATAGAAAATGCGGAGACAGTGGTGGCGAAGGATTCCGCCACGGACTCGAGGTCGTAGATTGCGATTCCATTCTCCTGAAGAACGTGGGGCGAAGGGGGGGAGGTCTGCGAGAACTTGCCCCGAATCCGTTTGACTCACTAGAGGGGGTCAGTCCAGTTATTTGAAGACACGTATGTCCCCCGAGAAGAGCGGCGGAAGTGCTACGAAACATACCGTAACTTAACCCAAGCTCGACGAAATTCACCGACAGTGAAGTCGTTCGGGCAGCACTTATAGCGCATGTAGGCATAACGATTCTGTTTGAGAGCCGTCTCACACTCTTCTGACCACCACGGAATTGATCGGCGTTCAAAACGGCCAGAACTAACTCCTCGACTGAGACAGAAGTAAATCATTTCCTGATATGCGTAGCACTGCGCCTGCGCCTGCGCCTAGCACCACCGGTACGGGCTCTCAGGCGTCAGCGACCCAAAAAATGATATTTGAATGGCTAAGTGATTACTACTATGGGGGTCATCAACTACCCCCAACCCCCAATCAGGCTGGGCATCCGGGGCGCACAAAGATAGGTTAAGGCAGGAAAATGAAACGGTTCTCGGGCAATGATACGTAAAATCATCCACATTTAGGACACCTAAAGCCAGCTTGTTGATCAGCTCGGCATGACATGACCAGTGTGAATTATCAAGTACTCTCCCCAAAGTGGGTGTATACCGTTCATATTCACGAGCAAAGGAAAGGGCCTTTACAAACGTGCTATGGAGCGGCGGAGGTCCCTTACCTAGAAACCTTAGACAAGCAAGGCGGCTTCGGAGGCGGGGGGCCCTCCTCTGGAGGATCCACTACATTCGAATTACCAAGCCTTATACTCAGTGTTGGCGTAGGAGCCAAAACTCCCTTAGTGCTCTCCTCCTTTGTGGAGTCACTTTAGAAACCCCAAAGGATAGCCTCACGAACAACTTCAGGGGTGTTGCCCCCTGTGAGTCTAACGACTCAGTGGAGGCGCGGCGCCGTTTCGCACGCTATGAAAAGGGAGAGGAGCCCTGGAATAAGCTTGGGCTGGTTGTGAACCCTTTATGCCGTCAGCTATACTAGGGGAATAGTCGGGGTAATACTCATCCTACAAAAGGGTTTCGATTGGGCGCAGAAACGACCGTTTCCTTGCATAAAGCACACTCCTTTCACAAAAATCATGGTAGAGTGCGGCGTCACACTCACCGGTGTACCATCAAGTGTTCGAAGGGCACTAATCCTGGCCACCTTGGAGGGATTAGACGCATTTGACAGAAGGCTCCCACCCGAGAAACGGGTTACTTTCGGCTGTGTACCAATCATACTCGCTAGAGCTCTGATCTGAAGGATTATGTTGCCCTTAGCTAAAATGCTGTCATCAGTGGAGCGAATAACGAGGAAGCTTTTGGATCCAGCGGGCTCGAAAACGCCAAGTAACATCTGAATGCATGGCCCTGACGTAATCGTGGCTCCGCTCTGCGGGGAAGCAACGGAGCCGGACGTGCCGTTCTTGACTAGGTCGCATACCGAAATGGCAGCGGCCCTCTCCGTCCCCGTGGCTCCCGCGGAGCGCGAAAAGCAATGAGTTTTTATGTTTGTATTTTCTTTGGGGGAGAGGAAGGCGAGGATTGAACCTGCTTGTCCTCTCCACCGGCAGGAGCCCCTCTGCCATATGGGCCGACCACAGCAAGATCCTTCTCTGAAATGGAGGTTTTGACTCCTTGTGAGGCCTCTGATATCCAAGCTGTCTGAGGAAGAGCTTGCACAATGGCGGACTCTGGTTCTGTGGTTGGCACCGAGCCCGGGTCTGACACCATGGAAAATCCTACTGTCTGGGGCTGGGTCACCTCAGGGACCATGTCCATCTCATGGGGTGCCTTCAAGTGGTCATCCCTACCTCCCAAGCAACACGGGTCCCCTCTAGGTACCTTTTATTATATTCTGTGCCGGCGAGCCTGCATCGTCGGGGAATAGAGGGGGTCACGTACAGTGACCCCCTGTAAGCTCGATATACACGGCAGCAGCAGCCCTTTAGAGGGCACGGCCAGACGGGCCCTTTCATCCTTCACCCCCCTAAGTGGGGGAGCACTATCGAGCCGCGGTCAATTATTGGCTGCTGGCGTGCTTTCTTGGCAATCCTCTTAGAAAGTAAAGGGGAGGACTGCCGCTTTAAAGAGGGAGTCGCCCAAGGGTAACTCCAGAGAAGGGGGTTAAGGGGAGTCCCCTGCATCCATAGGCCTAGAAAAGGAGTAAGCATCATCTAGGTTCGAAGGGTTTTGGATGGTCCTTTGCGAAAGCACAGAGGGGGGGGGAACTCCATTTTTTTCCGTAGAGCTGCATGAAGGTGGATCCTTTGCTGGTTAAGGGCAGTAAAGGGTTAGATTTTTTAGGTTTTATTTTCATTCATGGGCATGGTGACCCCATTTGTGACACGGGGCGAGAACGATAATCACCCCACACAGTAGCCCACTCTGCGAAGGGTGAACACGGGACCGGCAAAACCAGTTGCCGCCATTTGAGACCACACCTCCCGCCTAGTGGCCTGGCAGCCCAAACATATGGCGGCTCCACCTTATACTCGGCGTAGAATCCATATACAGTGAAAGGAGAAGGAAAGGGGGGGGGGGGAAGGTGAGGGTGGGGATGAAGCAGGTTGTTACAAACACAGCACCCAAAACCGGAAGTTAAGAGTGAGGGGGCGTTGTCCACTCCTTCTTCAACCCCGATCCGAGATAGTTGAGTGAGGGGAAGCTGGTCAGCGTCTACCCTGTGAAATTAGAGACCGACCAGAGAAAGTTGTATGGAAAGGTTATATAAAAGTGAGGAAGCAGGTTAAGAAGACAGGGTGTTAGAAAGAATGAGATGATGCTAAGCTGGGGGCGGACAGGGCGCTGAGTCCCATCAGCACGTTGGCCAGGAAAGCAAATCACCGTGCCCCTTATGGGGTTCTCTGTTGATAGAAGATCAAGTGTGGAAAGGGGTAGGGGGGGCTGTATTAAAGAGAGAGGCCGGTCCACTAACGAGTAGGATAAGTGATCACCTAGTATTATCATACCTTGGTGCTTGGCCCTCTCAGGATAGCATGCAGTCCACCAAGACACCAGGGCTACCAGACAGAACTCTGTACAAGTAGAAGCACCCCTCTTGGGTACAAAAGGTTGAAAGGATAGCTACAATGATAATAATAATAATTATTAAATAACGATAAATAATAGTAAATGATAATAATAAAACTAATGATAATTAATACTAACCATAATAAATAATGATAAATAATATAAAATCATACTGAATAAAAATAATAAAATGATAGTAAAAAATAAAAAAATGCTAAAATATAATAATAAATATGAATGATAATATTAATGCTACTAATACTAATAAAATGGTAAAGTAGGGCTGAGTAGGGGCGAGGTTTAAGCGCATCGACAACTTTCTCAGGCCACGTGAGAGAGTTCAAATCAACCCAGAGACGGAGCTCCCGAATTTTCACTCGGACCGGGAGTGTGTGCAGCTCCTCCTGGTTCCAAGTGTAACAGGCTACATATAGCACCACCCTGCGGAGTGCCGCAAACCAGACAAATGTCTATATCATATTCTGCTGGGTTCCTGGGCATGTAAGAATTGTGGAGAATGAGCGCGCCGACGAGGGAGTTAAGAGTCCTCGAATCTGGGTGACACGACAAGCGTTTCGCCCTTCCTCACACCGACTGCATGGCAAGAATCAGGGTCGCACTCCTGGTGGCATGGCAAAGATGATTGAAAATGGTCGAAGGGAAGTTGCGTGCCATTGGATTTACCTCTCAATGCCGCGACGGCTTCAGGTCACTTTCTGTCATCTTCGAATTAGGCACACTAGCAAGACGCACCTCCAGTTGATGGAGCGCTCCCCTGCACCTAACTGTGCCGACTGCGTTGCTAGTCAGATGGTTCGGCACGTCCCTGTTGAATATCCCAGTCTAGGTAATCTTCGCATAAGTTACCTGTCCTGGTATCGGAAGCGGCGAGGTGGCTACCGCTTGTCTCTTGTACTCGGGATGAGTTGGTACACACAGACTTGTGGACTATCTGACTTTTTATTGAGGAGTTTGGCCTTCATTTTATTTTAACGTCAAAATATTGACTTTTCCCCCATAAATAAATAAGCCCCTTTCGGTAAATATGTAGATTGGCGGCTCGAACGATGGGACGTAAACTATTTCGTCCGTGTTCCAATATGTTTCACGTTTTTTGAGTACATTTAAGGGGACTGCTGCTGTGGGGGTAAACACAATGGGGGAGCCACCCTACGATGATCCTGAGTTTCTCTCAATTGGGGGTCTGGGGGGCACAGCACCCCAGTATATAATCCTAATTGTTTATAGAATAATGTTCTAACGCTTACAGAAGCGAATGATTTAACCAAATCATTTCTGCGACTTTAATAGTTTTGCGGCAATTAAAGAAAGATTGCACGCTTTCCTCATCGCTATTTCAGAAGTATACCCACCGCAATAAAGAAAGTAAACAGCGTTTTTCGTTTGGTTATTTTCAGGCATTTTTATTAAAAAAAAATGGCGCCGGGTATATTTCAAATAGGACTCAAACGCGCATGAATATTCAGGCAGGGGTGAACGAAATATAAACACATAAAAATCCATTTTTTCGGCCGAGCTGCCAATCTACATGTTTACCTTATTTACTTCCGACTTTAGAAGGGGCGATCTATTGCACCATCAAAATATTACTCCTAGGTCACTATTAGCCTGATACAAAAACAAACTACGAGTATGTCATAATTTCGTAGCCTAAAGTGCGTGCGCTCGGCTTATCTAAAAGTACAGCAGCATTTTGGAAACTAGGCACCTTAGAGATTCCTTCGCACTTTAGTGGTTTTGGAAGAAGATTTGCCTTTTAAACTGCTTCACTTTCTTCGATAAACATTGTTTTACATTCAATTATGCACGCATATCTCATAAAGGAATTTGGTTTCTTTGTGAAACGGAAGCTGGTTAAGGAGAGAAGGGTTCGCCCTCCACATCAGTAGACACCAAAGTTGTTTATTTGGACATGTACTCACCATATATCCCCTAACTCCCCCTCTTTTACGATCACGCCTTCAGAATTTCTGATCGAGATGTTCTCGTAATAGTGGAGATGAAAAAGTAAAGAAACTCGTTAGATTGCGAGAGGTTTTGCTACAGGTTTACAAGACGGGTTCTCACTGAGGACTTACAATTTATCCTGAAATGTAAACTATAGGTAACTAGAGTAAATGACAACCGCCGCAACGTCCGCCATAATTCGAAACTCCATCCTATTTATTTTTCACTGACCTAAAACACTGCGAGACTCACTGCACTAAAAATACCTTCAAAATATTTTATAAAGCGAATATTTTTATGTGTTACTGCCGGTAGACCACAAATATTTATACATTTACCAGATTTCTAGCTACATTTTAAAATGAGTTGGGAGAAACATTCACTACTTGCTTAACTTCGACTGCGCACACTTCTCAAGAAAGCTTGAAGCTCATCAGAAACCTCATGGACTAAAATTCTGAAGTTTGTGAATTCCATTTCAAGCCTCTTTTCCCCTGGAATACGATTATAGATCCGTATATCTAAAATTTTCCGTCTAATAAGAATTTCTAAATGCAGTAAACAGCTTATTTTATTCGTGTTCTTAGCATAAATAAAACCTTATGAGATTAAAATGAAAGTATGTTCCTAACAATTTTCGCAGAAACATTTCAGTTTTTAAGTGGGTAAAGAAATTTAATGAGTAAGCAGTTTCTATGGCGTAACTTGCAAGTATGAGAGTATCCAAAAAGGCGATTGCTTTACTATACAAGTTACAAGTGGAATACAAGGTCACTTTCTTTACGTTTTTACCTCAAGTGTTCTATAACTTTAATAATTCCGTATTTGAATTGATAAAAAGGGTTTACTTAGAAAATTAATATTGTAAGCGTAAGCAACGATCTCCCTCTGGTATTTACAAGGCGTGAATGTAATCATTTGTTATGCAAATGAGCAAAGTAAATATCATATCGAATTAGATCACCATTTAATGCATAATATTAAAAAAAATATTATGCAAGAATCTTATATATTTCATTAGAGATTTAGTTCGTGCAATAACGGTTTCGCGCCTGCGCAGAAAAGTAGTCCCAAACTCTTAACGGCCTAAAAATTTATAGACGCATAAAAAGTTTTAAGTTTTGATGCAAAATATAAATTCAACTCGTTTCCAACCTCTTATCTTTATGGGAACTTAAAACCATCCAAATGGTATTGTAATTCCATAAACAAGTGATAATCAAAAGGAGCATATCGGGGGAATATGGAAAATGAAGTAGGATTATGAGATTCATAGAGATCTCAATGCAACTACAGTGACAAAATCCATTTAGAGCAATTATGGGGATGATGCAGTAAATAAAAGAAGTTGCAGGAAGTGATTTCCCCGTTTCTCAAGTGGGGATTTCAGTTTAAAAAATGGACCAAAATAAGGTCATCCAAACGAATTGATTCTAAAGAGTTGGAAGCTGTTGTCGTAGCAAATTGTGCTACAACTTCTAGGTAACTTGTAGAACAATTTAACGTGAACAATAGGACTGTCCTAAGTCAATTGAAAAGGATTGGAAAGGTTCCAGTGATTGGAAAATTTATTACAGTCCATTAATGGGCGGAGTCAATATTTAAAATAATGTCCTTTGTTTTGCAGGATTATTTCAATTCGCTTTGGCGTGCTGGAAACCAAATTTGGGATGATATCATGACTGATGTTGCTCTATTTTTGGTAATGAAGATCGGCGGCGCGAACGATGGGACACAAAATATTTCATCCCTGTTCAAATATGTTTCACCTTTTTGGAATAAATTCAAGGGGACTGCTCGTGGGGGGTTTATCACTGCGGGAGGACCCCCTACGATGATCCTGAGTTTCAATTAATTGGGGGGTCTGGAAGCACAGTCCCGATCTTCACGTTTACCCCCATTTATTATTTAATATGCAACTGCAAGTACTCACGATTGGATGGCTTCCATTTATCAACAGCCAGTTTGATTATCGCCCACAAATTCTCTTGTGAATTCAAATCTGGCAAATTCCCAGGCAAAGGTCTCATAAGTTCGATGTTATTTTTCCCTAAGAAATTTGTTGTTGTTTAGGCTTTGTGACAAAGTGCCCCATTACGCTGAAAAATACAGTTATCCTCGCCAAATTGGTCCAGAACTGTTGGAGAAAGGTACTGAAGAAGCACGTTTTGGTACCATCATAAGTTCATGGCAGTGATCTTAGGATGAATTGATAGTGTCGTGGTACAAACACTCTACCATACACTACTCCTATATTATGTGGGGATAACTTAATCACCTACTGCAACGCTAACCGTTTAAGGACTGTTCGCAGAGATTAACGACCGACTAGGTCACACTTGAGGCGTTGGGTTTCAAATCCTTAACAAATCAGGCAGAGCGCAAAAATGGTTGGAAAGATTTACTTGAATAGGCCGAGAGTATCCTTCAAGGTTAGTTAAAGATGAAACAACAAAAATATAATTTTATTTACAAAGATCAAAATAAGAATAAAAATGGGCAAAAGGGAATTATTTAAATTGAAAGAGTCTCTTCATAATTATTATGAGGAGAGATTCTCAAATGGAATTAATTGACTAAAGTTACTAGGCTCAGATCAAAAGGGCGAACTTGACAATACTAATAATGAAAGGGGTTTCAGTCTTACGGGTTGGTGAATTTGAGGAAGGTCCTTTTTGCGATGAGGCGATTCGGGCACGATTCGATGAGGCAAGTGGGGCATGATCCGAATGAGGCAGGTGCGGCACGATCCGACCAACCTTCTGATGAAGATAGCCAAACTTCGAAGATGACGTTCAACGTGGAATGTGGGAATTCTCGTAATTCCACTTGGAGATGAATCTTCTTTTCCTCAAAGGTAATCGATGGAGACTTTCTTCGGTTCGATTAAGCGAAGAGAGACTGTTGCGCAAATTCAAAGGCATGCCGTTCACAGAAGCTACCAATTGACTAGGGTAGAATCACGGCTGAGAAAGTCTGCTGCCTGATACACGCTCACGGGACTTACTTAGACTTGAGACGATGAGGACGGCTTTGAGGTGTGGGCTGGACTCCTCGGACTAGAGATTAACCCGAGTATTTGTATGCCCGATTCTGGGGGCGAAGGGGGAATCTGGAGAAAGGATTCGCAAGTTCCAGACATCTTAATCCGGAGGCGAAGTCGATTTGTCATTTAGCAGGGAGGTGCGACACAGAGCGGCTCTTTCTCGCCTCGTTACCGAGGGGAGGGGGCGAGGCTTGGGAAATATTATCCCAATGCGCTTAGGAGTAAAAAAATCGTGAATGTTCGAACAGGAAATGACGTCGTCCAGGGCAGGATTCCATCCCACGTGGTCTCCAATAAATTGGAGTAGGGGGTGTCAGAGGTTGTTGTTTTACAATTAGTGCTCCAGTTCTCTTATATGAGAAGCAGCACCAGATACTAAGCGTATCCAGATGCTTCCCCGTGGGCACGACCCAACACTCGTGTAAATGCTGTCCTTTTCTCCTCCCTACCATGGATATGTTAGAACCCCTTCCACAAGCGGAAGGAAGCTTTATCAGAGAATATCACTTTACCCAGTCTTCAACAATCCATTCTTTAAAATTCCTACAAAAGTGGAGCCTAAAGATAATGTTTTTCTTGGTGAAATAAGATCTTCGCAGCCCTTCTCGACTTGTGACCTTTGTCAAAAGATCTCCACCTCACTGTGCACGTTAAAGCGTTTACACCTGCCTCTTTCCATTCTTGAGCAAACTTGGACCTGGAAGCAACTCCATCCTTGCGTTGGGTGTAGAGGCGTCAATTCAGCCGAAGCTAGGGTGTAGCAACGTCATCAGCCCCCCCCCCCGAATAATTTATGTAAAGACACCTTAAGTCTTTTCAAATGCAGTCTCACTCACCATCACGCCACTTTGAACACTAGGCTTCTGGCCTCTGGCAGATTATAAAAGGCAGTAGAGAAAATGGTGAGTTAAGGGAAAATGAAAATGTGACTTGGATACTAATGATGTTACGAACATCATTAGTGCCCGTCACATTTTAGATGGACAGAGAAATTTCATACATTTATTATATAAACGTACATTTTACATTTTCCCCTGGGACCTAGGGCATGGCTGTTGCCACACTCTGCCACACCCAATTAACGCCACTCAGCTGAGACCTTACAAGGAAGCGATCTTGGATTTCATTTAAATCTCTTGGGCCTAAATGCGGTGTACTTGTAAATTCCGGGTAAGCTTCTTTTCCGAGCGGCAATGGTTCTTATTTCCTCTGCAGCTGATCTCAACAGTGCCTATAGCAAAGATGGAGGCCAATCACGCACTAAACCTCTCGTGTTCAGAGGTAGAAAATTCCTTCGGGGTTCCATGTATTTCTCGGGAATGTGGCGCATATGGTTCTGCTAAGTACGCCACCCTAGTTGATACCCCCTTTGAATCTTTAGTGCCCAAACTCAGTTTTTCAAGATTCTATAGCACCGAGAGTACTGCGTTCGTATTTTTTGGAACATACATCGTGTTACAGTGAGGCTGTGCTAGTGTACAGGGACGTCTCCAATCCCGAGAAGTGAGTTGGTTCCTACGCCGTATCCCTCCCCAGAGTGGGGACGGCTGGGCCATTCCAGGCAGTGTGTCCGCCATCACATCATAACTGGTAGCAATATACCACTCGGTACGCGAGATTCTTTCTTCTTTTGTTCGCCTACCTGGCGACTGCATACTTGGGCATGGCATGAGGTCAACAGACCTAAATCGCGTGTTCTCAATTATTGTGACTTATGACTTTACGACTTTCAAATCTTTCAACAAATGAAGCAATCCGAGCCATAATTAGTTTCTGTTTAATAATTCCCGGACTAACCTTGGAAATACCTTGGCAATTTTATCATTCGAAAGAGAATGTAAAAGAACATAAGGGTTTCCAATTTCGTCAAAGTCAGCCGAATGGTTACGATGTTATTACCAAAAAAACACTCATTGGAAATTAAAATGGTTGCCATCCGACCGATAGACCTACTGACCGACATAGTAACTTAAAGAATCGCGTGCACGCAACTAAAAAATAACAAAGGCCATGAAAAAACAAAATAATAAGAAGGAATCACGCTCCGGCGTCGTTGAAAAGGAGGGGCTGCCTCCTCAGATGCAGGAAAATGCGACCTAAAACAGTCGAATAAAATGGAGCTCTGCCGAAATATATACGTAGCTAATAATAATAATAATAATAATAATAATAATAATAATAATAAATGTTTCACGTATAAATCACTTAAGCCTAATGTAATGACAAAAATTCAAAACGTGGTTTCCCCGCTATAGGCCTAACATCACGTGATGCCTATTAACCAATAGTACCTAAGAATTTCAGTGACACGAGTGACGTCTCTTCGAATGGTTGGAGCGGAGAGTCTTCTGGAAAGATTCATAGTGCGGCTCAACTTCATAAGAAAAGGTTCGTAGCTAAAGTGTGTCAAAATGACAACTGTGACCGAAATATTTTATTTGTAAGTAAATAATTTCCTTTTACTTATACTTGCAGTGATTCATTAATCTATTATATATATATATATATATATATATATATATATATATATATATATATATATATATATATATATATATATATATATATATATATATGAGGAATTATACCACATTCACCAAAGACAATTTAATTCAGAACAGTTTCGGTTTATCTCACACCCTTTTTCAACTGACACTGGATAGAAAATATTAGAAAAGTGCATATAAGCATAACACAAGGTCAGGTCGTGAAAGATCCCCTCTTTTTTTCCCCATCCCCTACTTGTGGCTAATCTGGGAGGGGGGGTTAGGCCTAAACATATTGAAGGGCTGACATTTTACTATTTTGTTTATTTGCCTTGTTATTACAGGATTAAAAGAAAATTGACCCTCAGATAGATTTAAATTAGGAAGTGACGATATCAAGCTCGATTCTATGATTCTTCTCTTAACATAGTTAGCAGATTTAAATAACATTTTACTTCCATTGAAATCGATCGTATGATTCTTGTCTCTAACATGGCAAAATATTCCACTGCTTTCGCTGCCCACTCTAATATCTCTTTTGTGTTCATACAATCTCTTGTCTAGATTTCTCCCTGTTTTCCTTATATAAACTTTATTGCAATCGTTGCATGGTAGTGCATATACTCCTATGTTATGATGTTCTTTGGGTTTCCTGGCAATCATCAATTGGTTTAAGGAATTATTTTATTTAAAGGCTAGATTAATACCTGCTTTTCCAAATATGTCCTTTAAACTATTTAATTTATTATTAAATGGCGATGTTATACATTTGTTGAAGTCATTAGTGCAGCTAGAATGTTTTCCTAGCTGCAAAATGGGCAGACGATATGAACCAATCGGGGTAATACAAATTAGAAAAAATGGTCCTGAAAATGACAATTTCTTCGTCTAAATAGAAAGGATGACATATTTTGTATGCTCTAAGAAAAAAGGTTAGAAATTACCGATTTTTGTAACAGTATTATCGTGAAACGAAAAATAATGTATTTAGGCATTCGAGTGGGTTGGTTTCCTATACACGTCAAGTTTTAATTCATGGTGATCTTTATTAATATATATATATATATATATATATATATATATATATATATATATATATATATATATATATATATATATATATATATATATATATAATAATAATAATTATAATAGATTAAGGAATCACTGCAAGTATAAGTAAAAGGAAATTATTTACTTACAAATAAAATATGAAATAAATAACTCACAAAGTAGGACGTCAGTTTCGCAATGAATGCAATGTCCCGCAGGCAAAATGAAAAGGTACTTCCAAGTACTTTCAGATTAATTCAGTTCATTCTCAAGGAATGAGGGAATGAACTGAAGTTATCCTTGAAAATGAACTGAATTATATTCGAAAGTACTTATCATTTTTACTAAATATGAATTCATTATTATTATTACTATATCCTATAGTCTTTCGTCCTCCTTTGTACCCATTCCTTATATCTATTAGTAAATATTACCCTGAATCGTTATTATAGATATGGAATGAGTAACAAGATGGATAGCAATTATACGTTTGGCAAAGTTGAAGATTAGCTGCTTGGCTACTTGTTCCTGAGGGCGAGTGGGGGTTATGGGGGGGCGTAACCCCCCAAAAAGCAACTCATAGCCCAGTTCGAAACCGGCTTCCAGTAACCAAAAACATACGAATAACCAAATGCATATTGGTATAATCTATAAATATAAATTAGCGACCGAGCAGCTGATCTTCAACTTTACCCGATTCAGCTCTTATTTATACCTTATATGTGGATATATCAATAACCTTTTCTTTATATTATTATTATTCTCAATATTATCTTTTTATCCTTGTTTTGTCTATCTTTTACTCATTTACCTTTGTTTGTTATTATTATTCAATATTCCCTTTTTTTAAGGTTTTAGTAGTGATAAATAAATTTATTTTTTAGGAGCCTCGCTGTTATTGCGCTTACCTAAAATCTAGAACGGAATAATTCAGTGATTGCCAAACTTATCAAACTTTTTCTTTCATCTTTAACTATATTTTACACGGAGTAGAGTTAGCGATCTAGGCAAGTTAACGTCCTAAATACTCTGTCGTAAAACAAGGAAGAAACTGTAGCGAAGAACACCTAGACATTCAATAAGAATGTGCCGAAAAGTCTGGGGAACAACGAAGTCGCCACAGTACGGTGCAGGCGAGCGCTCCATCAAACTACGGTTCGTCCCACAAGTGTGTCCGATTCGGAGACGACATAAAGTAACCTAAAGTCGTCGTACGAGGGGCGGTCAATAAGTTTTGCGAATCAGTAGGGCAAAACAAAGGAAGGGGGGTGGCTGTTTGTGGGGGTGATAGGACAAGTTATGACAAGTCAGGACCTGCAGCCGCACGCTCCTGCCTCGTCTATTTAAGAAGCAGTAGCTGATCGCAGATCGTCAGTCACAAATTTTTCAACAATGGAGAAGGTTGAGCACCGCGCAGTGAGCAAATTTTTGACCAAGGAAGGCAAGAATGCAAAAGAGATCCATGAACGCATGGTTGCAGTGTACACCGACACCGCCCCTTCCTATGCAACCATTGCTCGCTGGAATAGGGAGTTCCGCCATGGTTGTGAGTCCCTTGAAGATAACCTCCGTCCAGGACGCCCGTTAGACGTGACCAACGAGGACAATGTGGCCCGTGTGGAGAGGATGATCCTCGAAAATCGACGGGTGAAGGTCGAAGAAATCGAGCGAAAACTTGGAATATCACATGGAAGTGTTATCAACATCATCCATGACAATTTGGCCATGAAAAAGGTCTCTGCCCATTGGGTCCCTAGAAACCTGACGCGCAATGATCGACTTCAACGTCGTCAAAGTTCGGAGGAGCTGCTGCTCCTGTACAACCAAGACCCGGCGAGATTCGAGCCACGCATAGTGACAGGTGATGAAACGTGGGTCCATGACTGGAATCCCGAGACCAAGCTCGAAAGCATGGCCTGGAAGCACAGGGGCTCTCCAACCCCCATCAAGTTCCAGACCCAACCCTCAGCCGGGAAGATCATGGCCACCATCTTCTGGGATTCTGAGGGAGTGTTAATGGTGTACTATGCACCTCGTGAAAGGACCATCACAGGCCAATATTACGCCGAGGAACTGGCTACGTTGAAGAAGTGCATCTGTCAGAAGCGGCGCGGCAAGTTGACACGCGGTGTCCTGCTCCTCCACGACAATGCCTCTGTCCACAAGGCCAGAGTTGCACAAGCTGCCCTGCGCGAGTGCGAATTCGAAGGGCTCAACCATCCCCCCTACAGTCCAGATCTGGCCCCTAGCGACTACTTTTTATTCCGCTAGCTCAAGGCTGCACTGCGTGGACGCCCGTTTGGGGACGATGAAGATGTCCAGAAGTGGATTGAAGAGCAGTCGGGAGATTTCTGGTTGTCGGGAATTCAAAGCCTCAGGGACAAGTGGCGCAAGTGAATTGAAGTGGAGGGTAGTTATCTTGAAAAATAATAAAACACTTTACCTCATATCTCGTTTCCTTATATCCGAATTGCAAAACTTATTGACCACCCCTCGTAGCACTCGGGGAAATGTCCATAGGAACAGTCGCAATGGCACACAACTTTAAGTTCCTTTCGGTTGTCTTTCATCTTCTTATGCCAGGCAGCTAGGAAGGCTGCGCTGATTCTTGTCATCTAGTCGGTGTGACGAAAAGCTAAACGCTTGTATGGTTTGGTCACCCAGTCCTCGCATACTCTTTGGCGCCCTCATCAGCGCGCTCATTCCCCGCAATTTTCACAAGTCCAGGAACCGAGAAGAAGATGATATAGACATCCCTGGCGGTACAGATATTAGGCGCCAAGGAGTGTGCATAATTCAATACCCCGAGATCACGCTTTGTGGGTCGCTAAAGGTCACAATGTGGTCTTCGAACCATAGACGATGTATTCTCCCCAGCTAAGCCGTGAAGACCAACAGAGCGACTGGTTAAGTCCCCCTGACTTCATACAGGAAGGGGGGGTACGGCGTGGAGCCGATCACCTCCTGGGACTTGGAGCGATCAATGTCCAGTGGTGCGGATCCAACGTGACAAGAAGTTTGCTCCAAAAAGGTCTAACGCAATATTTCTGGCGCTGTGGAAGCTTTTGGGAGCAGAGGCGTGGCGAAAAATAGTCAAAGGAGGTACCTTCCAGGGTGGCGTCCTGGGTAGAACCAGAGACACCACATGCCCAAAAGCGACACGTAGTTCTCGAAGGAGTTTCTCTGCACTAAATTCAAAGGGCTTAAAGTATGGCTGGTGTCTATCGGCTGCATATACAGTGAAAATCGGTCGGGGATGCAGTGTGAAGCGGTGGTAAGTGAGGGAGGCACCGGACTCTCACGTCAGCTTAGCCTCTTCTTCTTTCTGACACCCTGTCTTGTTACCCTTCTTCATCGCTTTCCATACATCCTCTTCCACAACTTTCTCTGGTTGGCCTCTAATTTCACAGGGTAGACGCAGATCATCTTCCTCTTACCCAGCCATCCCGGGTCAGGGCTGAGGGGGGGAGGGGACAACGCCCCATCACCTATGAGCTCTGGTTTAGGGTGGTGGGTTTTTAATACCCTGCGTCACCCACACCCTCACCTTCTCACATACCGTTTCTTGATAGGTCCAACCCTCTGAGTGGGGGTAAGGGATGACAAACGGTTCCTCGAATGGATGTGATGTCATGGAGGGATGGCCATATGGAGCCACCTTACCCCTGAGATGGACATGATTCCTGAGGTGACCCAGTCCCAAACGGTAGGATCTTACATGGAGATGTATGTACCCAGGCTTGGTACCAAGTACAGAGCCCGATTCAGCCCCTGTGCAAGATTCTCCACAGATGGCCAGTGTCCCCGAGGATTAACAAGGAGAGGATGGAACTCCTACCCCGGATGGTGCCTCTGTGAGAGCCAAGAGAAGGATCTTGCACTGGCCGGTGCACCTTTCTGAGGGGCTCTTTCCGGTGGAGGAGTGAAGCGGGTTCATTCCCAACCCTCATCTCGTAAAAATAAAAAGAGGAAAAAAAGAATCTTGTCTCCTCTCCCTCCGCAGGAGTCACTAGGAAACAGGGTTCCGCTGCCGTTTCAGTAAGGGAACAAGACAAAGATCGGCACGTTTGCCACCGGTGCTTCCCTGGATAAGGAGTCCATGACAAGAACCAAAATGATAAGTGCGCAGAGTGGAGCCTCGATTACGTCGGGGCACCTCATTCAGTGATTACCTGGCGTTTGGGAGCCCGCTAGCTTCAAACGCTAATCGTTATTCACTCCTCTGATGGTAGGGGGTGCACTGAACACAAGCCGCTAGTGTGTGCTTTCTTTTTGCCATTGTGTACAAAAACCGACAGGCAACAACGTCACTGGACGGAGATATCGGAGTACAATAGCGATAGCACATACGTGCGTGGTCAAGACAACGTCGTTGCTGACTGCCCATCAGGGAACGTTTAATTTGATCCAAATTGACTCATTTGACCTCTGAGCTCTGGTGACAGCACAGAATAACGATGAAGAAACAGAAGAACTGCACTCTCGATTAAAATCTTTCCCTTATCCCGGAGAAGCTCAACTATGATGTGGAATAATATTAAGATACTCACGACCGTTCGTCCCTACATCATGCAGGAAGATAATCTTCAAACAATTGCAAGATTTGTCCCACCCTGAAATTAAGGCATCCCTCCTCCTAATTGTCTAGATATTTGGGGCCTAATATAGACAGGGGCATTCGCTCCTGGGCACGGGGGTGCCTCTCATGCCAGTCCTCCAAGATCAATCGCACACGAAATCCCTAGTTTTGCCCCTTAATATTACCTCGTCAAGATTTGAAACCGTATACATTGACATCGTTGGACCACTACCACAGCGTACGTTACCTGGGCAATCCTTCCAGTCGCATAACCGGTATCTCTTATAATACATTGACCGGGCTACAAAATGGATCGAAGCATTACCGATTCCGGAAATAAGTGCTGCAACGGTTTCTTTGGCCTTCTTAGCGGGATGGATTTCCAGATTTGTAGTCCCATTATGCGTAGTAACAGAAAGAGAAGTCCAATTCGAGTCTGAGTTGTTCAATGAATTATCAGCCATCGCTGGTTTCCATCGTCTCCGCACAATGGCGTACCGCTCACCACGAACGGGATGACAGAACGAGCACACAGAACTCTGAAGAGTTCCATAATGGCTCGTCGACAGGGATGTCTAATGGCCCTTCCGATAGTCCTTTTGGGCACTCGTTCCCTACCTAATAACAGGTTTTCCGCCGTTCACAGCATTTAAAAAAACGTGACTCAAAATCCATTAAGAAATTAGTCATAACCATGTCATAAGTCTTTTTTACACAGGCATCCGAAGGACAGCTGCGCTCAGTACCCAAACATTTCGTACCCTATGCTCTTCGAGAGGCGACGCATGTGTGGATCTGAATCAACGAATTCGCAAGCCGCTAGAAGCGCCATATGCTGGCCCTTTCCCGGTGGTTGGGCGGGACAACAAAGGTTACAAGCTGGGATTCCCTAATGGCAACCAAGGTACTTTCTCAGTTGACAGATTAAAACCGGCGAAACTGCCACTCTCGTATAATAGTTATGCACTGAACGATCAGCGGCATTCAAAGACTCACGCAAGAAATGGGAGAAAAATCTTCGATACTTCGTCTCGTAAAGAAGAAGAGAGAACAAGGAACAATAACGTCAAGGAGAATGGAAGGGAAACCTCTACAAGCAGGGTGTGATAGAATTGCTTGAGGCTGCCGCGCCTCGCTTGTATCACATATTTGTACTCATGCTTCCCACGTGTATCCTTCGAGAAGAGAGTAGCATGGCGTTCTTATCACCCGAACATTTCCCGAGTCTTATCTTTCCCCGCTCCAAGTTTAGTCAAGGAGGTTCAATCCCCCGTTTGCCTGCAGGCATCGATCTGTCCAGATTGAGTTAGGCTTATGGAAAGATAAGAGTGTTCGAATCGCTAGCGGGACATGCCATGGAGGTCCACCATTGCCCAATACCCTAAGGGGCTCGCTCAGGAAATTTATGCGATAGAATTTCGCATTTGAATGAGATCCCGATTATCTTCGTCAGGCCGATCCGATCTCCCTTGTGCACCTAGGAATTATACCTCGAGAACCCCCTTATTGTCCAGAAAAGAATAATATCCTTGAGTGCCAAGGTTCGTGCCCCTCGAGACGTCAAGTCAACAAGGCCCCCCTGTTGTTCAATTGTCCAGAAGAGAACAACTTTAGAACAGTCATTGTTCTTCGAGCCCGTTCGACAAGAAACTGTTCTCGCTTCCCTGATATTACGCCAGTGGTAAGTTAATTCACCCTTTAACGTTCTTCAAGAGAAGGCTTGGTTTCCCCAATAACATCAATTGTTCGGTATCCTGTCTCAAGGATCGCTCGTACTTCCGAGCCCCACTTCGCTCCCACTCCTCGAAGTCTGTCCTTCCCCCCTCGTTAAGAATAACCCCCCTAAAAACCCCTCGTCCTGGGAAGGAAATCGCCAGTCGGACCGAAGCCATTCCTTCAAATCGCTTCCACCTGCACGCCGACGTTATAAATACGTAAGCTACGAATTGCATTTAATTATTTAACTTTGTTGTCAACGTAACTCCGTGTTTTAACACGGATTTAGTCTACCCTTTCCCTTCTTGTTTGTTTTGTCATTTAAATCCCTCCAAATCTTAATCCACCGCTTAGTCAAATTTATCCTATGACCTTTTCATTTCATGTGCATCTCCCATTTTAATCCCCGGTCATGTAAATATTTTCTATGTGTTATTTTTTTAGTTTTATTAATGAAAATTTATTTTGTTAATGCTGGCAATATTATTTATCCTTGGGCTCCGTTCCACTCCTTAAGTATATTGAAGATAAATAAGCCCTCTTCAGGCCTATTTATTAACGTAGAGAAATACTCGGCCATCTGATTTAATTCCCGCACTTGAATATAGAATAATCCCCACAAAGAATAGATATATAGTATATCGTCGGGAGCCTTTTCTACGACACAGGGAAAAGAGTGATAAAAAGCCGAACTTTTTTACACGATCAGGGAGACGGGTATCGTTTGCTAAGATCCGTTATTCTTTTATTTTTAAGAAACCAGGTTTACTGTATAACGTAGGCTGATCTCAAATTATTAAATGTACACGTTCTTTCCGTTGCCACGGCAGACTGTTCGCACGCTTCACTATTTTTTTTAGTAGGATTAATGAATATAGCGTACGAGAAGTGCAGGCGAGCGGCTTAAAAGTTTCGTTTGACTGAGTCTCTTTTGGGACTCAGGATGGCGGAGTGGATTCGCCGCTGGCTAACAGTGGTCCAGCGACGCGGGAAGCTGTTCGCAACTTGCCTACGATATTATTTTCTTTCTTTCCTCCTTTTCCTACTCCCCTCTATCTACAATAGTGCTCAGACCCGGGAGGGGGAGCGTTAGCCCTTGGATAACATTTCCAAACGAGCTCTCTTCATTTCTTCAAAATACGCTCCGCTTCTAGGAAGGGGGTTGTATAGCTCACGATAAGTGCAGGCGAGCGGCTTAAAAGCTTCGTTTGAATTAGTCTCTCTTGAGACTCAGGATGGCCGAGTGGAAACAGGTGCGAGCCGACGGTTTGACCGCAGATATACCAAAGATAATTAAAACAGCTGTGCATACAAAATAATGAGTACGCCATGGAGAGGGAGTCTGACCCACGAGATATTAACATGGGCTCGTAAAAGACGAAATCTTATTTTGCTACAGATATCGGCCCTAAATTTTAATTGGAATAAAAGTGTTTGTAAAAACATACAAAGACAGTCTGATAAAGAGAGAAATACAAGAAACAATGAGTCTATTAACACCAATAGCCAGTTACAAGGACGTGAGCACACTATGAACTAGTAACTCAGCATTTCACTTGTCAGACCTGAAGTGGTTATAAGACAAAAATTAAAACCTACAAAACCGCCATTTTCTCTTGATTCCCCACCTCAAACCAAGCAATAAGCTGGTTACCGTTTACCCAGCCTACAAGTGAATAACTAGTGGACATCTGGAGTCAGATTGAATTCTATGGCGTAATCCACGGACGCCGATAACCTTGAGCCAAATATTACCGTTCATTCCACCTACCTCAAATGGGTGGCCTACCAATAAACTTGAGGTGACCTTATCTATAAACAAATGACACCCTCACCTATAGGTTGATCACCGATTTTCCCAGCCGAAGAAGAAATTAGAGTCAGAAGAGACTGCAGGTGACGTTAACTCATCTGTTGTGCTCAGACTCAGTGGGACAACTTCACTCTATTTTACTTCGAATCCAGCAATTATTCAGCAAGTAGTGTTCCCAACTTTTATAAACAAACTATTTACGTTAAGCTTTGACGTAAATAGTTTGTTTGCAAAAGTACCGGTCGATGAAGCGCTTGACGTGTTATCAAAATTTCTTCCCAATTTAGATATTAACCTACCTTTACCGATCCCTAAAATTATTAAATTAGTGCGCTTATGTGTAACGAATAATGTATTTTCAACTGAAAATAAGGTTTTTCGCCAAAAATATGGCCTAAGTATGGGTAACCTCCTTTCCCCCATCCTATGCAATCTATTTATGGAAAACTATGAAATAACCCTCCTTCCTGGGATCCCTTCCCAACCTCTTATCTGGTTGCGATATGTAGACGACATCCTGTCGACATGGCCCATAGACAGCAACAATTTCAATTACTTTTTCAACAACCTGAATTCGTTACACCCATCGATAAAATTCAAGGTAGAATGGGAACAGAATAACTCTCTACTGTTTCTAGACGTAAATATCAACCGTTTAAATAATTATATTCAGTGTTCAGTCTATCGAAAGCCTACATGACAAATCCGTTAAAATATCTGTTATTTTTTCCCTCGTTCTCCGAGCCTATAGAACGTGCAACCCAATCTTCCTTCAGGATGAAATTAACCACCTTATCTGCAATTCCATTGAACTAAAATATCCAATTCACCTCATAAATAGATGCCATTCAAAAGCAGGAAAAAACTTTTATGCCACCTCCACACCCCTGGGACGATTTTTAAAAATGTATTAGTTTCCCATATGCTCCAGCCTTGGCTCCTCTAAAATCATATGCGAACGGAAATAGCATAAATATTACATTTAAATATTCTAATACCATTCGAAAATCCTTGACTAGACTGCGCCCAATCAATCTCGATGCTGGAGTTTACAGTATACCATGCTATAATTGCAAATTAACATACATCGGAGAGTCAGGCCACTATAATAAGAGGATGAAAGAACATTTAGCTAATATCAGAAGATGTACGAAGTATTCAAGTATCTTTACGCACATGCAAAAGCACGACCATAGAATTGATTTTAAACATGCAAAAATCATTTATAAATCAAACAATTATGTTGAGAGGAGAATGGCGAAATCCATCATCATCAAATGAGTTGATAATTTCAATTTATCTGAAGAGCAATACAAATTTAACAAATATATAATGAATAGAGTTGCCAATCGTATTTATAAGCCCCCGGGCGCAATGCGTCTCAAGGATTAGCAACTCTCCAGATTGTTTCCGGTTCCATTTCATTTTGTTTAGCTTATCATTCACGCCAGATTCACTCGAGGTTTTTTTTCAGATTGTTTCCTGCTGTTTCATTTTGCCTTATAAAGGGTCTTTCAACAAGGGCGCTCGAGCTTTGCCAGGTGATAGTAGCTATGTTGTTAAGCGACATCTGTCAACCTCACTGTGTACTGTTCAGTAGTACTTGGCAAGTCACAATAGAAGGTATAGCGTTGAACAGCGCGTGCAAATCATCAAATGTTATTATCAAAATCAGTGCTCCGTTCGACAAACGTTCCGCGCATTATGTGATTTCTATCCTCACCACAATCCTCCAGCCGAGTCCTCTGTTCGACGCTTGGTGGCCAAATTCGAGGAAAAAGGGTCGATCAAAAACCAGCCAACACCTGTACGTCACCAAAACGCAAGGTCTGCTGAAAACATCGCTGCCGTAAATGAGAGTATACGGGAAAATCCGAGGCAGTCAATTTCTTGTCGTTCACAAGAACTTGGCCTTTCTGCGACTTCAGTTTGGCGAATTATGCGTAGGGACTTGGGTCTGCACCCGTACAAAATCCAACTTCCCAGGAACTTAAGGGAAACGACCATAGACAACGCCGTGTGTTCCAAATTTCCCCCCCCCAAAATCATCTTCAGCGACGAAGCCCATTTTTGGATGAATGGATTTGTGAGCAAACAAAATTGTCGGATTTGGGACGAAAACAATCCACATGAGAGACACCAGCACCAATTACATCCCAACAAAGACAGTGTCGGGTGCGGATTTTCATCTAACGGAATCATCATTCCGCAGTTTTTGGAGAACGAAGATGGGATTGCCATAACCATCAACGGCGAGACCTACAGATCGATGATAAGCAACTTCTTGTGGCCTCAACTGGATTATATGGATACTGACGACATGTGGTTCTAACAGAACGGCGCTACGTGCCACACTGCGCACGCCACGATAGACATTTTGCACCAGCGATTTCAGAGCAGGGTCATCTCGCGCGGTGGCGACGTCAACTGGCTACCGAGATCATGCGATTTAACGCCATTAGACTACTTTCTTTGGGGCTACCTTAAATCGCAGGTCTATGCGAATAATTCGCAAACAGTTGTTCTCAAAGTCAACATAACGGACACCATTCAGCAAATTCAGCCAGATTTATGCGACAAAGTCATCGAAAATTGGGCCTCCTGAATACGTTCCACCACCGAAGCCGCGGCGGACATTTAAACGACGTCATATTCCACACTTAATGCCATAAAATGTACTTTCAAATTTAAAATAAATTGAGTGCATATATCACAGACAACTTGTTTTATTTACATTTAAAAATCGATCGACCTTATTGAAAGACCCTTTATATACTGTGCTCCTTGCCTAGTTTTTTCATTATTAGTTGAAAATTGCATCTGGCCGAAACTAGTCCGATAGTTATAAATACAATCTTGATTCAAATATTGTGGTTTACCATTATCTTTCACACACACGCACATATATATATATATATATATATATATATATATATATATATATATATATATATATATATATATATATATATATATATATATATATATATATACATAAAATTTTGCATACCAAATTAAATCTTAAATCTTCTGCAGATTTCATTGATTTAATCCGGTCCACCACCCCGAAAAGTATCAGCCTCCATGGACGTTGAATCCTCATCTACAAACGTTCCTGTTTCCGAAACTATAGACTTAATTATAGAAATAGTATACAACCAAAGTGATCTCCCTCATCTTAGCATGCTGAGAGATGCCTTGAGAGAACTCCTCTTGATCTGCACTACGGAAACCTCCTTCAATGGACCAAGAGGCGATTTGTACGTGCAAACCGACGGCGTTGAAATGGGTTCTTTCCTCGGAGTACTCTTCGCACACTTTTACATGGGAAGCGTGGAAGAACGAATCTTTACAATGTGGCCAAAACCACATATTTCCTGTAAATATATAGACCACATATATTAAATATACAAACAAAAGAATAAATTCAGGGATACTAATAACATTCAAGAGCTGCTTCTCACTTAACTACACCATATAAAATAGCCAAGATAACCAGCTTCCGTTCTTAGATACCCAAACCACTAAGCATAACGATAAATTAACTACCAAAGTTTGCGTCAAAAACACAAATCCAGGTCTTTGTATGAATCCAAAAAGTGAATGTCCCGACCCATATAAAAACATTTGTAATAAATTCCTACATCAAGCGTGCTTTCACCCATTACCCTACATGGAAAGAAACACACAAAGAACTCGAGCATCCTACACAAGTACTCGAGAATAACGGTTTTATAAACGGGACATACACACCGCTATACGGAAGAAGATGGGAAGATGATATACGTTAGATACATGCACTACCAATCAGCAAGACGAGAGAAACACTATTAAACTATACTACAAGAACATTATCAGCACAGTGTACAAAACAGAACAATAATGAAGGAAATCATAAACAGAAGAGTAATACTGACACAAAATGAAAACAATGTATCACTCATAATCTACTACAATAGTAAACGAACATCCAACCTTATCATGAAAAACAACACCTGGACCTCACCTACAACCCAAGTAGAGAAGTCATTTAATATATGAATATACTTGCATAATGGGAGACTGTGAGCTCTAACCCCATTCATATATCGGAATGACAGAAAAAATGTTAATACGAAGGATGAGTTACCATTTAAACAATGGTACCCCCAAAACACACACGTTGGAAAAACATGGAAGACAATTGGACCGGAAGTCACTCGAAGATAATACTGAAAATCCTAGCACATGCTCCAAACCGCCGACAGCTACTTATATTAGAAGCCTTACAAGATATAAAAGAAAAATAGCCAAAATTAAATACGCAAACAAACATACAATTCAGTCTGCCTCCCTCACGTCTCCGCTCCCCGAATAATAATATCTGCCCATCTTAATCCTGTATCCATTATAGATCAACCATTTTAAGCATCTCCACCTTCGTTTCAATGTACCTTTTTGTGTTTAAGAATTTCCATTCCCTATACGTATCATCATCATTATCATCATCATCATTATCATCATCATCACTAACTCTATAACTTAAGAAGGGGCTTTTTCGAGTATTTGAATAATAATTTCATCTTAGTTTGGTTATGACTTATGTTTTTTATCAAAGTTATTTCTAATAATTCTTTTATAATATCAAAAAACAAAATGAAGTTCGGAAATAAATATAAGTATCGAAATTTTGTGGACTTTTGTAAAACCCAAAGAATTACAAATGGTGAATTTCAGAAAATTTATTTTTATATATCTTCTATAACTATATTTTAGCAACGCGATATTTTGAAAGGGGAGAATTTTACTTTAGAGTTCCTTTTTAAAATTATTATAATTAACGAAGTTCATAAAATTTATAAAAATTTAACTATGACTGTTTTTTTTAGATTTTAAATTTTAATCTTAGTAGCACAAGCTCCGCCTATAGGGAGGAGTGGCGAAGCCATTGTGTTTATATATTTATTATCATCTAAATAATGATGTATAGAGAGCTCTGTCTTCAATTCGTTAAATTTCAAATATCAACCTTCGATATTGATACAGGTGTGTATCGAAAGGCGTCAAGCCAATAAATATTTTGATTCGCTCACTAAACTAGTCTCATGCCCTCATTCGTTACTACTTTTCTAATCAATTTTGGTGAACTTATCCACGGATTAACTCGTGACCATAAGCTGGGTATAAGATAAATCGAGAGACTAAAACAAAATAACGTTTAATATTTCTTCCCAGATAATAATTAATATTTGTCTGTAAAACTTCGCATTTCAAGTCTGGTTTCAGCACTAAAAGCTTAAAATTTGTAGCTCTAGCAGCGCAGCTACCAGTAGCAACCTTACTTCAACCTCACTTTAATAAAATTCCCTGGAAAGGGGAAAGTGAGGAAGCTGCTATAGAAGAAATTCCCATGTTACAAGAAGAGACTCTCTATTTATATACCTAATCATTAATCCTCATATTACCGGGGTGGTCAATAAGTTTTGCAATTCGGATATAAGGAAACGAGATGAGGAAAAGTGTTTTATTATTATTCAATATAACTACCATCGACTTCAATGCACTTGCGCCACTTGTCCCTGAGCCTTCGAATTCCCGACAACCAGAAATCTCCCGATTGCTGTTCAATCCACTCCTTGACGGCGAGCTGGACGTCTTCATCGTCCTCAAACCGGCGTCCATGCAGTGCAGCCTTGAGCTGGCGGAATGAAAAGTAGTCGCTAGGGGCCAGATCTGGACTGTAGAGGGGATGGTTGAGTTCCTCGAATCCGCACTCGCACAGGGCAGCTTGTGCAACTCTGGCCTTGTGGACTTTGACGACGTTGAAGTCGATCATGGGGCGTCAGGTTTCTAGGGACCCAACGGGCAGAGACCTTGGCCATGGTCAAATTGTCGTGGATGATGTTGATAACACTTCCATGTGATATTCTAAGTTCTCGCTCGATTTCTTCGACCTTCACCCGTCGATTTTCGAGGATCCTCCTCTCCACACGGGCCACATTGTCCTCGTTGATCACGTCTGACGGGCGTCCTGGACGGGGGTCATCTTCAAGGGACTCACGACCATGGCAGAACTCCCTATTCCAGCGAGCAATGGTTGCATAGGAAGGGGCGGTGTCGGTGTACACTGCAACCATGCGTTCATGGATCTCTTTTTGCATTCTTGCCTTCCTTGGTCAAAAATTTGATGACTGCGCGGTGCTCAACCTTCTCCATTGTTGAAAAATTAGTGACTGACGATCTGCGATCAGCTACTGCTTCTTAAATAGACGAGACAGGAGCGTGCGGCTGCAGGTCCTGACTCGTCATAACTTGTCCTAACACCCCCACAAACAGCCATCCCCCTTCCTCGGTTTTGCCCTACCGATTTGCAAAACTTATTGACCACCCCTCGTAGGGAAGTCAAAAGCCAGGCAAATGGAGTATAAAATGCCACGAATGATTTAGCTTTTGTGGGGCGAACCATGACATAAAAGAAAGTGTTATTGAGCTAGAGCTCCTGCTAGCCGGGTGGATACGGTGTTGGCCTCCCAACATCGCTGTAGCGGGTTCGATTCCGAATCCCGGCATGAGTGGACACAAACCTCACCGCACGGAGAGTTCTGGCTACCGACTGGTCGACGCGGTGTATTCGGTTGGGTAGATCTTACACCTCACACATAGCCAATCACAACACTGCTTTCTTTCTTCTCTCGTCTTCACAGTACAACACACAAATACACTCTTTGTTCCAAGAAATCCTGCCGATGGGTATCTATATCCACATACCTCTGATGCAGAACAGATCCCTCTCCCCCGAGGTGACGAAGGTTCCTACCCGTACGTGGTTTGGTGTCAAAACATATTTCCTGGCACCTCTCCCCAAAAGAGGACGGGCCCTCGGGCCGACCAGCGATTGTCGTTATGTAGATTTCATCCGGTCGGGGATCCTCTTAGTGTCATGGAAAGATTGGCGCTTACTAACTAACTAACTGTTATTGAGCTAAAATATAGAAATTATTTATTGAAATATCCTGTTATAAAACATTAATTTTAAAGCAAACTTAAAATTAAAAAATAACTAATTATCTACAAGGAAAAATGAAACAAGAGCCCAAAGACAACTCCAACGTTTCACCCTCCAACGAGCCTTATCAAGGGTAGTCTTTAGAATACCCTTGGCAAGGCTTGTTGGAGGGCGACACATTGAGAATTATCTTCGTACTCGTGTTTCATTGGATCCTTGTGAATAATTATTCATTGGATAAAGGCTCTGTGATTTTGGAGCCTACTTGTGGCACAGGTTTTCATGTAGCTAATGCAGGGAGTAATTTATTTAGCTAATGGAAATTATTCCTTTTTTTTAATTATTTGATTACTTTCATTTTGAACAGATATATTTAAGTACAAATTTATTGCATCTAATTGTTAATGGATAAATATTATATTTACCTAAAGGTTAATTTATAAATGCACTTGTTCATAAAGAATTTTTTTTCCCTCAAGGTTATAAGGAAACGAGATATGAGGAAAAGTGTTTTATTATTATTCAATATAACTACCCTCGACTTCAATGCACTTGCGCCACTTGTCCCTGAGGCTTCGAATTCCCGACAACCAGAAATCTCGACACTGCTGTTCAATCCACTCCTGCACAGCGAGTTGGACATCTTCATCGTCTCCAAACCGGCGTCCACGCAGTGCAGCCTTGAGCTAGCGGAATAAAAAGTAGTCGCTAGGAGCCAGATCTGGACTGTAAGGGGGGATGGTTGAGCTCCTCGAACCTGCACTCGCACAGGGCAGCTCGTGCAACTCTGGCCTTGTGGACTTTGACGACGTTGAAGTCGATCATGGGACGTGAAGTTTCTAGAGACCCAACGGGCAGAGACCTTGGTCATGGTCAAATTGTTGTGGATGATGTTGATAACACTTACATGTGATATTCCAAGTTCTCGCTCGATTTCTTCGACCTTCACCTGTCAATTTTTGAGGATTATCCTCTCCACACGAGCCACATTGTCCTCGCTGGTCACGTCTGACGGGCGTCCTGGACGGGGGTCATCTTCAAGAGACTCACGACCATGGCGGAACTCCCTATTCCAGCGAGCAATGGTTGCGTAGGAAGGAACGGTGTCAGTGTATACTGCAACCATGCGTTTATGGATCTCTTTTGCATTCTTGCCTTCCTTGGTCAAAATTTTGATCACTGCGCGGTGCTCAACCTTCTCCATTGTTGAAAAATTTGTGACTGACGATCTGCGATTAGCTACTGCTTCTTAAATGGACGAGACAGGAGCATGCGGCTCCAGGTCCTAACTTGTCATAATTTGTCCTAACACCCCCACAAACAACCATCCCCCTTCCTCTATTTTACCCTACCGATTCTCGGAACTTATTGACCACCCCTGGTATATATATATGAAAAGAAACTCAATCACATTCTTACTCGCAAACTTACTCAACACAAGATTCATTTCCCGCTGGAAGGCAACGGGAGCATTATCTAACCCAAAGCTGAGGTTCCAAGACTGATAATGCCTTTTCGTAGAGGAAAAGGCAGTCACTGGCCGGCTCTCCTTAGCAATGGTCATCTGGTAATACCCCCGTACCAGATCCAGCTTTGTAAGTCATTTCATCCCATGCATACTATACAAACACTCAGATACCACACACATTGGAAACCTTTCTTTTACAGTCCTTTCGTTTACCTTTCGATAATCCACACACAGATTCAATCTTCCATCCGGTTTACGTACAGGCACAATTGGACTATTCCATGCACTCTCACTTTCTTCAATCACGCCCAATCGTTCCAACTCCACAGAATGCTCCTCAATCTCATCAGCAACCGGACGTGGGAAATGTCTCGGCTGCTGATAGATTGGGGTGTCCTCCTTCAGGATAATCTTTAATTCCGGAAGCTTTTCAACCCCGAAATCCAGATCACTCTTACTGAGGATCCCCTTTCGTTCAAACAGCATTCGATACACATCCTCCTTTTCATACTCAGTCAAACATTCATCCAATTCCACCATCCTTTCCACTTCATTATACGTCCATTCACACCTCTTTTCATTCGCAGCATTTACCCTGACATCTGTGCTATCATCCCTAACTACCTCACTGACAGTGGAGAGGTGACCCATTACATCTACGACTTGGATCCCCCACCTACCCTTTCCCTCTGGGTTCTGCCAACACACATACAAAAGGATCATTCATTCTCATTAGGCCATCAAATATACAAACATCACCCCTTACCCTATAAAACGCATCCTTTCCATCCAATAACACAGCGGTCTTACCCATATCCAAACTCATATTTTTCCTCCAACTAACTCTAATAGACACCCTCTCACCTTCACAAGCCTTACACTCGCCATAGCAATCACCTCAATACCAGTAAACACACTCCTCAAAACACTACCATCTTTCCCTACATACAACTTATACACCCCATTTTTACCAATCTTTCTCTCAGTCTGATCACTCGCAGGATGCACAACCATACAGTTCACTTTCATAAAATCATACCCCGAAATCACACCATATTCACTACTCACCTTATCAATCACAGAGAATTCACACTCATTCATCAACATACCATGTATTCGAACAGCTGGCCTTATCATTCCACTCACAGGTACTCTCATACTACTATAGTGTATGGTTATCAATGTGATTTATCTTCGGTTAATAAATCAGCCTAGATAGCGTTTCGAAAACCATAACCATAAATTTTGTTTGATCGAAGATATCTGCCGTTATATTTAGGCCTAATGCGATAGCGAAATAAATTTTGGAATAATCACTTGGGCTTTAAGAAAGACAATTACACAAATATAAATATATTCATAAAATCAATGAATGTACATGAGACAAGTAGGTTAAGTAAATATGGTGAAACAATATAGAGTGAATAATAGAGTAAATAATGTAGTAATTTAAAGTATCTTTGAGTAAATAATTTAGAGAATCTCTGAGTAGAGTAAATAATGTAGTATTTTAGAGTATCTATAATGGAATGTGAATTGGGGGCTGCAATGAGAAGCAAATATAATTAGGACTTACTCTCGTATTGTCGTTTGCAAAGAATGTGAGAGTGGAATCAACTCAGTATGATTTGTTTGGAGGTAAATGAATAATTGTAGAAGGAATGATTACCGACCTTTATACGAAGAAAGCCTTTAGTGGAGTGAGCAGGATTGCGTGCTCTTTTGATCGCGCTGGGAACGTGTGTTTGTTTGTTTGTGTGTGAAATTTAAGAGATATTGTTTGGAACAGTATACGTTAATTGAATTGGCAAGTAAAATAAATCAATTAATTAATTATTAAGTTTAACATAAATGATCTAATTTACAAAAGTTGAAGTAAATTAATTGAAAGATTAAATTGACAAAGTTAGAGTAAAATAAATGAATGATTAAATTAACAAAGTTAAAGGATTGCATGAATTATTTGAATGACAAAAGAATTGGAATTTTATACATAATAAATTATGATATATATATTTAAGTTTCCCAGGAGGTTTTTATTATAGGAATGACCAGAGGCATCGCTATACTATCAATGCCTCCCAACTACTTTTACACTCAGACAGTAGGGTTTTATTACTCAGCTTGTCATAAACGTCTTTATATACCATGCTCGTCTTGCACCCAGAATCTATCAAAGCCAAACATTCAATCCCGTTTATTCCGCCTTCACACTCAGAGAATCATACTTCCTACCAGAAAGCACTTTCACACTAGACAGAGTTACCAACACATTACTCGCACTTATGCACCCAGGGGATACTTCACCAGGTACCCTCTTATAATTCAGTTTCCCGCTTCAGACTTAACATTCACAGCTTGCACTCTCAGTCTAATCCAACACTTTTTACTCGAATATCCTTCCATCGCACAATAGCTACATACATTCCTCTGGTCACGACACATCCTCGCATAATGAACGGTCTTTCTACAGTTACCACATGCGTATCTTCCACTCTCTTAGCATTTGCTCCACCAGTCAACTTCGACAATCCTTCTTCAAATCGCCTCTTTCTTTACATTCGAAACACCCTTTTACACTTCCATGGCAATCCTTTATCACATGCCCCTTTTACCACACCCAAAACACGCACCAGACGTCCACCTACCTTCCGCCAACATATGCCCCTTCCATCCACACCTACGACATTACACAATATTTCTCACACCATTTGGTCTCTCATTCGCTGGGACACCTCGGTTGCTCCCTCATATACCCATTCACGTGCTTACTAGTAATCTGCCCCCTTCCATTTATCCATCCTCCATTCGCCCATCCAGCCTGCCGGCCCAGGAAGCTCAACATCACCCCAGCTGCTGCAGCCCTCAGGGCATCCCGATAGCTGACAAACCATCCATCCTCATCCAAATCACCCTCTTCATCAAATCGCCCATCTTCCAGAAGCTCCAACACATCCTCCCATACCAACTGTTCACCTGAAAGTCTCATCCTCTCCTTTCTCTTCCCATTCAGCCATTCACTTATATTTCGTGGGACAGTATCAAGGAACTTTCTCATCAATTGCTTACATTCATTCACACCATCATCACCATACCTCTTTCTCGCCATACTCTCAAGCCTATGTGCATACATGTTCACACTTTCACTCTTCCCCATACGAACCTTCTCAAATTCATTCACCCTTATATAATTCACACTCTCTTTCATTCGTTTCACCTGCCCAATCAGTCTCTTTTTCACCACCTCATACCTCGGTTCCCCCACACTCTTTATCAGTCGGAAGAATTCTAATACTTTTCCATTCAAACACTCTCCTAAAATATCTATCCAGTATCCCTTATTCTCTGGGTATTTTAGCTTGAAATAGCATTCAAACTCCCCGAAGAACTCTGCCATACTTTTACTACCATGCAATTTAAACCTATCAACTTTCGGGACTTCCCTAATCAAAATTCCCCACCCACATTCACTTCACTCTCACTTGAGCTGCTCTCACTCTCACTCATACCAATTATACCATCACCCTCTCCTTCATCCGAGTACAACGAGTCCACACTCTTTCTTCTCACCTTCCTATCCTTCCCCTTTGACCCACTCTTACTTCTTTTGCGTTCAACTCTCTTCCATTCTCTGGCCTCCCTATCACTCACAATCACCCTATCCTCTCTAGACTCGCACACACTTCCACTCATCCCATTCGTCTGATCCCCTTCGGTCGGAGCAGAGGTCAGAGTTAAGGGTCCTAGAGCCAGTCATGACCCCTTCATCATGTCATATAGGTCCTTCATTCGTTGGTCGACATGCTTCTATCTCTCATCCATTTCTTTCCTCATCCTGTCTGTCTTTTCATCCATACTCATCATATCACCTTTCAATCCCTCAATCACGCTCTTTAACATTTCGCACTCTTCCACCTTCTTCCTCAATTCTAGCCTCAATCGTACCACTTTTTCGTGCCATTTTCCCGGATTAGTAAAAATTATAGAAAAGGGGGAAAAGCAACCAAACTACTTGTCACTCTAATTGGGTGTGGACTGCAATTCAATCCTAACAATGCTCCCGGTTTGTAGATCTCACGTCCCTATTCGGGCGCCAAATGTAGCGGGCCGAAAATCTACCCTAAACTCCCAATCGATCCAACCCGTTTTCTACACTAAATTGGACGTGAAACCTGCGGGAGAATGAAACGATTGGATATACAGTCCTCTATTCCCCCAAATTACAAAAATTATGGGGTAAATATTCACAAGAGATATGGGGGTAAATATACTTGAGATCTCGATATATATATATATATATATATATATATATATATATATATATATATATATATATATATATATATATATAATCCTATCACGAATCAATAATTTATCTAAATATAACTAAACAAACGAGCAACCAAAAAGACAAATAAGGAACAAAAAAGATAAATGAGCAAACAAAACCAGTATGCAATCATATAAAAGAGGCCTAACAAACACTCTGGATCCAACTACACAAATAAAATGCCTCACGTTTTACCCCCGGGGATAGTTCTGCCGGCTGCCACTTGTGTGGTCAAAATTAATGCAGACGCCTTACAACAAAAAATGGCTAGTCCCTCCAAGCTCGGTATAATGTGATCTGGTCGCGTCTTGAGGCTATCAAAGCCCTCTCTGTCCTGCCGGGACTCACAATAACTTTGGCGTTATTACCAAACTTTTTGATCCCAGCCAGCCACTCTTTACAAAAGGTAGTACTAATTATCTATTGCAATTTAATAGAGTGGTGGCACAATATTAATAAATAATTAGCTGAGGAAGAAAAAAAACACTTTAGACAATTCATGAAATCATATATATATATATATATATATATATATATATATATATATATATATATATATATATATATATATAACATCTCTCTATTCACACACACACACACACATGCTTACAGAGGGAGGGAGAGGGTATTGAGAAAGGGGTGGGAGAAAATGGCCCTTCACACGCACTCACATTCGCTCCACCACGGCATGATGCAAGCTTTCCTTATTGGGATCTTTATTTTTTGAATCCTCCTTTTTATCTTTCGTTTTCTTTTTAATGACTTTTGAGACATTGTTTATTCAACAACAATGAATTTTTTAAAAATAACAATAGGCGAAAAAAATGACAATGCCATCTAAATCCGAGCATGTTATGGGTTCTTCAGCTTATTATCGCTGGGCTTCTATGTAGAGTGAAGAAACCTGTTGATAGTCTGAATCTATAAGTTTTGTTCTATGTTCTAATTAAGGGTAGAGAGATGTAGTGACATGATATATGTATAGTTGCGGTTGACTATAGTTTTGTTGTCGGTACTTCGATACTAGGTAACCTCTCAAGGTCTTGTATAAATGAACGACATAATTAAGACAAATTTATAGGCACAGCAATTCTACCTACCTTCTTTCTGTCATAACCTAAATGATGGAGTTTAAAAGCTTTGGACGGGTCTCGCCAGACGATGTCCACGATCATCTTTTTTTCCTTTTGCCTCCGCTATTTTTTTCCATTAGTACATTGAATGCCAGCTCATTTGCTTCCGTTTTTTCTACATCCAAATTGGCAATTTCTTTTCAAAATTGTTATCTTGTAGATGCTTATTCAGTCTGTTATTGATTTTTTTTTCTCAAATAACTGCACGATAAAGTCAAACAACGAGATGAAGCGATAGTTTCTCAACCTGGTGGGTACGTTTCTCTTCTTTGGGGCGAAAATAATTTTAGCTACTTCTAATGTAGAGGGGAACTACCCTTGTATTTGGGCACGCCGAAACTAATGAAAAGAGTACTAGGAGAATTGAATCAGCTAAGTCCAAGCTTGTGAAGCCAATTACCAGTTAAGGTAAGTGTGTGTGTGTGTGTAAGTTTGGTTGATGGGGACTAAGCATGTGTGGATTTACAAAACGAAATAAAAGTGGTGAAAAGAGAAGCTAATGTAGGAGATTTACAGTGGAAGCAAGGCGTCTGGTGATCAGTCTTATCACTTTCTTATATCTTTGTATTAGTGATCTTTTGGTGTTGTTCTTGTATTAGTTATATTTGAACGGCATTCAAATCTTTTTTCTTAAAAACTTTCATGTTTATTTTGTTTGTCGTGTGCATTTGTGTTGTTTTATGATTGATTAATTTAATAATTTTTAATACTTAGTGTTTTTGTATTTAATTTATTTTGTGGTGTATGTTGATTTGTTTATTTTGTTGTTTTCTTTCTTCTTTATTCTTGTCATGGTCGGCTATCTTGGGTTATAATAAATAGGTTAATAGTAGTATTTGGTTAAAATTTTCTTTTACGATGTTAAGACATTTTTCTCATGCGTAGAACGGCACTTTGTCACAATTAGGCAGGAGGCTAACATAGATTGGAAATCTTGCATTGCTTCTGTTATGGTTAACCATTTGAATGATTTCCTCATTCATCTCCTGAGTAACCAGTTCCTGAATATTCCTGTTCCATTCTTCGATGACTACGTTACTGAGACTTAACCTGCAGCTCTTCTTGGCATCTTCTTTCGCGACTTCATGTACTCATAATTAGGTACACGCATTTGTTCTGCACGACCTGTATTCTCCTCTTTTTTGCCCTAGTGGCTTTTGATGTTGCTCTAGTTTTAGTTATATTTTAACGGCGTTCAAATCTTTTGTCTTAAAAACTTTAATGTCTTTTGTGTATGTCGTGGGCATTGTGTTGATTTATGATTTATTAATTTAATCATTTTTAATGATTAGTGCTTTTATATTTAATTTATTTTGTGGTGTATGTTAAATTTTGTAACTTTTGTGTTTTTCTTTCTTCTTTATTCTCGTCATAGTCAGTTATCTTCAGTTATAATAGGTAGATTATTAGTCATATTTGGTTTAAAATTTTCTTAGTTCGTGAGTTTCATTATTTGGTATGAGTTTTCTTTTAGGACGTTAAACATTTTTCTCATGTGTAGAACGGCTCTTCGTCACAGTTAGCCAGGTTGTTGGCAAAGATTGAAAATCTTGCATGACTTCTGCCTCTTTTGTTCCGGTTAATCATTTGAATGATTTCTTCATTCATCTCCTGAGTAACCAGTTCCTGTATATATATATATATATATATATATATATATATATATATATATATATATATATATATATCAATGTTCTCTATGGCATTCCTATAATGGTAAGACTCCCAAGTAATTTTATTATATAAAAAATTTCGCGCATTAAATAATCAGGATGATTTAATCAATGAATATATATATATATATATATATATATATATATATATATATATATATATATATATATATATATATATATATATTCAAATTGTAACCAGTCTCAACATAAATGAGAAACCAATTGTTTATCGTCCGTTTTCTTATAACCCTCACGTTCGAAGTTTTCAAATAGCTATTTAGGCTGATTTATTAACTAAAATCAATCCTACTAATAACCAAATACCATAAAATGGTGCCCAGAATTTAATAATCTCCCGTCAATCAATAAATAACTTCAAACGTTAGAATAATTTATCGAACTCCACGCGTCATTTTTCTGCTATCATCATTAGAACAGCATTTTGATTCACGTATTCATTTTTAATCTTGCGTTTTATCTTTAGCATCCTTCTTCCAATTAGCATAATTCATATCATTATAATTTGATACTAACCCCTATATACAACGAGTGGACAATATCCTTTATTTTTCAATTCTTCTCATTCCTGTGCTCGTGAATAATTTCCACACACACACACACGTGTACACAACCACATATACTTTACTCACATCAACACATTTATTCAACCAGCACAAGTACACATAAAACATAGTGACTATGATAGAACAACCACAACAAATAAGAACATCTGTTAGCAGCCAACCCAACCATCATAACCAACCCCCACTGCCTTGAATCCACAGTCCGCGCACAGGCAGCTACATGCGTAACTTTCGCTTCCCGTATATTATCATGCAAACCCAATTGCATGGTTGGAAGTCTCGTCCCTCCTCTTCAAACCTCAAAGCATCATCGAAGAAGAGAAAATTGCAACAATAATTCAGCGTTTGCTCATAAGTATCTTTATACAATTCAGAGAAGTTCTAAATAACATGGAACAGGCTGGCGTTCTAGACCTCCTGAGAAAGGCTTTCCTCAGCAAATACGGCAGGTCCAAAATAGACGACCTGAGAGAACTCCTGAACACTCAGGAAATGGGAGATGTCGAGGAATAGGTCACATCCCCAGACAATACGTATATATATACATATATGTATCTATTGGTTCGGAAGAAAAAGATAAAATCCACGAGAATATGTATATATATAGTTATATACACATATATCTTCTAATGTACATACGTGTCCTTCGCCCCGTACAAGTACGTTCACTTCGTAAAAGTAATCCGTTGATTACGAGGTATAAGAGTGCGAATTAATAAGGGGCTGATGGCGTTTAATGAGTTTACCAAGTTGAAGCTCAAGGATATATATATATATATATATATATATATATATATACATATGATGAAAATTAATGCAATATCGCAAGAAAAGATAAGGAATTAAACCACATTCTCCGAAGACAATTTAATTCAGAACAGTTTCGGTGTATCTCACACCCTTTTTCAACTGACACTGGATAGAAAATATAAGAAAAGTGCTTATAAACATAACAAACGGTCAGGTCGTGAAAGATCCCCTCTTTTTTCCCCAATCACCTACTTGTGGCTAATCAGGGGGATGGGGTCAGGCCTAAACATATTGAAGGGCTGACATTTTACTATTTTGTTTATTTGCTTTCGTAATACAGGATTAAAAGAAAATTGACCCTCAGATAGATTTAAATTAGGAACTGACGATATCAAGCTCGATTCTACGATTCTTCTCTTAACATAGTTAGCCGATTTAAATACCATTTTACTTCCATTGAAATCGATCAAATGATTCGAGTCTCTAACATGGCAAAATATTCCACTGCTTTCGCTGCCCACTCTAATATCTCTTTTGTGTTCATACAATCATTTGTCTAGATTTCTCCCCGTTTTCCCTATATAAACTTTATGGCAATCGTTGCATGGTATTGCATATACTCCTATGTTATGATGTTCTTTGGGTTTCCTGGCAATCATCAATTGGTTTAAGGAATTATTATATTTAAAGGCTAGATTAATACCCGCTTTTCCAAATATGTCCTTTAAACTATTTAATTTATTATTAAATGGCAATGTTATACATTTGTTGAAGTCATTAGTGCGGGAAGGCTTATTACCATAAAACGTTTTCCTACCTGCAAAATGGGCAGACGATATGAACCAATCGGGGTAATACAAATTAGAAAAAATGGTCCTGATAATGACAATTTCTTCATCTAAATAGGAAGGATGACATATTTTATATGCTCTAAGGAAAAGGTTGGAAATTACCGATTTTTTAACAGTATTATCGTGAAACGAAAAATATTGTATATAGGCATTCGAGTAGGTTGGTTTCGGAGAATGTGGTTTAATTCCTCATATATATATATATATATATATATATATATATATATATATATAGTGAAAACCAAAAATATAATTTTAATAAGTCGCTAGTTAACATATATATACATACGGGAAATATAGGAAATGTAAATAATGATAATACTGACAGACTATAGAAAATTAGCAATCGGGTAACGTTAATTACTTGTTAAAAAGCTTTTAAATGGGATACTATAAATCAGTTATACAAAAGGAATATTTAAAAGTGGGAAAGTGGGTCGATTACCAGGAGATGCAATCGTTTTACTTTAAAGGGAGTCTTCGAGGAAGGGGACTCCTTTAGCGAGTCGGTGCGGTGGAATGGAACCGGGAAATGGTCGTAATTGTTGGCCCAATATCCTGATGGTGACGAGGATGAAGGGGGTGAGGAACCAGAAGACGAGTTTACGATTCTCCTTGAAGACGGACGATGGCACGTCTGCTCCGGAGAAGTGCAACCTCCAAATATCGAGATTCTGACGCGGCTTGGCGTGAAATCTCACACGAGAAACTGGAAATCCTTGAGGGAGAGTTCCAGATGAGACGAGAGGAATTCCGGCCAGTCGTTCGGGGATAAAACGCTTCAAGGCTTGCTCTAAATAGAGTAAGCCTTTTACAAAAGAGATGGAACTGCCTGGTGAGATCAAACCTCCATGGTATATGCGAATACCAGGGACTTGGGGAAACAGACACACGATCTGAACCGAAGGTGACGAGATCGCAAACTAAATCTGCCAATCTTTGAAAATCCTAGGGTATTTATATGACGGCCATTTTGGAGGTGCTCACTCGATGGAAGGCACAAACGTCTGGGCGAAGGCTTTGGCGCCTCGAGGGATTAGCTTTTGTCGTCTGACACAGGTCTTAATCGTCTCCAACAATGTGGGTGAGAAACTTTCTGCTATCATTTTTCCGACTACGGAGATTAGCGTTTCATTGGCGAGGTGAAAGCTTTCAGCGCCCAACTTACTTAACTACACCTGTGAGGCGCTGACCGATATTCAATTTCTTTCTTCTTTTATTATTCCCCTTGGATACAGAGCTTACTCCACGTGGAGTTATACTTAGGAGACATAGGGAGTGAAGGAATTCAAGAAACAAATGAAGGGGGTATTCTTCTTGGCGTCCCTAACCCTTACATGAGATAAGAGTCCTACTCCTTTCCTAATGCATCTGAAGGAACTTATCAGGAGAATAAGGTGCTCAAAACAAATTTTTTAGCCCTCTCCTCACTGAGATTTTTATGAGAGGAGTCTCAGATGGAATCAGGCTTCTGATCCTAGGCTCGAGCCCCACGAGCATTGAGGAGATTGCTTTAGCCGCAGACAAGGAGTCCTTATGTGAATTGGGGCAACGGTGAAACACACGACCCATTTAACAATAATCTTTCAATTTCTCAGTTTCGGAGAACGGTTAGCTCCTCAGACGACCGGTCGGAGCGTTCAAGGGTTCCATGTTCTCTTTCGAGGGACCTTGAAGCTTCAGGGCGTAGGATGGAAGCCGAACTCCAGCGGCTAAAGCTGCAGGGAAAATCACAGAGCGAGCACGGACACGGGTTTGGCGATCGGAAAGGCAGGTCCCGCTCTGGTTCCCATACGAGAAACCAACGAGGTCATCCCACTACAAAAGGTGAGAGGCAGCAAAATTTTCAACCTCATTCTTCCGCCTATGTTTATAACCTTCAACACTATCAGGGTCTATGCTGGTTAGAACATCTCGGATCACCTTCGCTCCATCAGCTGTACACTGTAAACAGTCTTGTAGCCACCGTTATGCTTCTTCACATACTGCGTCAAGTAGTCTCCTAAGCATAACGTTTTTCCCTTTCCTCTCACTCAACTCAGTGGTGCTGGTACCACAACCAATATGGTGCACAAGCTCTAAAATGCTTTTACCACTGTGCACATATTCGGAACCAGTATCTTCTTCTAACTTCAACCCTCCAGTTTTCTCACTTCATCCAACTCAACTACTTTCTCCAAATCCTCAAATTTAAATTTCCCAACCTTCAAATTCCCGCATTTCTCTCACTCCAGCCTCTCAATCACAAACTTTAAACAAACAAGACAGGGGATAAACGGGTCAACACCCCCCCACCTACACCTCATTTCCTCAGGTAGGTCCTTACTTTTGCATTTTGACCCATACTGAATCCTCACTTCATATCGCATCAATGCATCGCATTCAATTCATTCAGAGCTCATACAGTGCTATGGCAACACGCCACTGACTCATCAGCACTCACACAGTGCTATGGTGACACGCCATCAATCCATTAGGCACTTACACAGTGCTATGGCAACACGCCATCAACCCAAACAGCATTCATACAGTGCTATGGCAACACGTCATCAATTCTCTCGCACTAACATAGTGCTATGGCAACACGCCATCAAACCGCCTACATAGAAAACGTTTCCTCAGAGCGCCCTTTACCTCATTCTTCTCCCACTATAACCCTTTATGTTCCAGTACCCTTCTCCCCCAAAAAAACAATCTTCAACCCACCCTTTCATCCACCCCTACTACTTAAACAGCACCTTCCGTTTTGCTGCTTCCTCCTCTGGTGTTGCAGGAACCCTCATCGGCAGCGGTGGTCAGTGAGGAGCAAATCTCTCCACCACTGGTCACCCCGTCAACAGATAACAGGACTCAAGACTCCAACGTTCCACTTGACGCCATCACCTTCGTTCCATCATCTTTTACACGTGTCTGTGCCTCGTCCAACGCTAATGACACTGCAACAACGAATCTGTGCCCTCGTAGCCTAACCAATAGCACTGTCACACGTTCCGGTCGCGCCATAAGAAGACCTCAGCGTTACTCGGACTGATAGTAATCTTTGGAAAAAGGGGGGTGTAACCTTCTTAGGGGAGGGGATGACTACGTTAATGGGGCTCAAACCGCCTCTCCGTGCAACACTTATTGGCGTCTTCTTTCTCGCCTGCATGTACCTGTAATTAGGTACACGCATTTTTTCTCCACGACCTGTATTCTCCCCTTTTGTGTCCTCGAGGCACAAAAGGAGTGGGAGCGGAGGGGCAGCGTAGATCTTACAAGTGCATTGTAGATCTTATTTTTATTGCTCTCTCGGAGGCTGCTGAACTGCACTGATTTACGCATATCTGTCAATTAGACATCAAAAGACTCATCACACCAAACTCTTTTATTAAGCCGTTTATATGCCTGAAACGAGTTTATCGCAAACTTCTCAATCAAAGCTGTCTATGGTAACCTTTTTTAATAGTTTTGATGCACAGTCCTTATTTAGGCTCAGTGTGCTGAAAGAAAGAAGGAGAAGAGGCTAAGCTGGGGCTGGACGGGGCGCTAAGTTCCGTCAGCACGGCGGGCAGGGAGGCAAATCGCCGCGCCCCTTACGGGTATGTTTATGGTAACACACTTCTTTCTAAATGGACAGGAATAATACTCTCCAGCTTTTCAACATTGCTTAACTTAGAGACCAAGTCAAACTCATATAACCACTCTATAATTTTGCAATCCCAATCGAAAAATCTTTGAACGTTTGTTAATTTAAAGTTTAATGTATTATTTAATACTGCCTAGATAGCTAGTGCAAAGTAGAAAAAAAAATAAAGAGTAACCTATGATTTTCTTAATCTTACATTGTTCAACTCTGCCATTATTGAACATACAACGAACGATTCACAAGTACTAAAGAATAAATAATTACGAACACTCAACAATAATTTAATAATAACGCACAATTTACTAGATATCTCACTTGCCAGATTAAATAACTGGCCTCGTGTCTGTGGACACCCAGACGCACGAACACCAACACTACATTTTTATATTAGCAAGGAATCACTGATGCAAAGATAATACCCCATTCTTTTCGTCATTTGCCTCATATTTACTTTGATCTTTATCTTAATGAGGGTCTTCCCTCTTATCAGTCTTCGCTGCATCTTCCAACCAGGATAACAGAATGGATTACAAGTAATTTAATCATAGTTGGCTAATTTCAGAGGCAGATAGACCACCAATAACAAGATGGAACTAATAAAACTCAAAAAGTAATGGACCCAGAAAAGTTTCAAGTTTTCGCTTAAAAATATGCGCAGAACTCGCAGAAACAACCTCTTCAGGCAAAGAGTTCCATAAATTAATAGTTCTAAGTGAGAAGAAGCGAGCTCTAACATCAGTATTGTGAGGAGGGACAAAAAATTTTACTATGACCTCTAGTTCGATCAAGACCTCTGCAGTTGAATAGGTCAGCCAATTGGGTGCAATGACCATTTAGAATCTTTTAAACCATTATTAAGTCAGCACGAATAAGACGGCCTTTGATTGAAAATAAACCTAATCTGGATAATCTTTCAGCATGTGGGAGATCCTCCAAAACGCTAACTTTTTTAGTCCGATTAATCGGACTTGCATTTTCGAATCGGATGATAGAATCGGACTAACTCCCGCCAAACGAATCGGATAATAGCAATCGGACTGCCGAAAATTAAAGCGTTTTGCGATTAATCTAGGTCAACGTCGTCTTTGTTTTTTCGCAATAGCAGTTTCTTAATAAATTTTTCTATATTTTTCTCAAGTAAATATTTTTTCGTTTTATTCCATTATATTCACACTTTCGTATTTTCTCTATAATATAATGGGTAGAATATCATGATTAATTATTAAATCATATATAATAAAAAGGTTATGTTTTACATGTATAAAGTAGATATAATACGTGTTTAGTTTTGGTTTTTCGTACGCGTCTCATATCGGTTAAGTCATTCGGCGTGAGAGCAAGCTGCTACTGCGCCGCTTCCTTGCCACCACTTGCGAACGCTTCGAAGTAATCTTTCCGTTTTCATTTTCCTGCTATTGCGGACCCCAACGGCAGTAAGTTGCACCATGAATATTTGCATTTAGGATTTCTATTTCGTTCTAATGGTATTCATATGATCATATCTAAACTATTACTTTCATAAAGTAACGATAAATCAAGCTTAAATTTCGTGAATTAGACATTTCATACAAGTTTCATCATTTAGTCGTGAGCACTGGCTTGTTACTAGTTAGCATTTATTTGTACATTCAACTTAGCATTTATTTGTGCGTTTCGTAATTTTGTTTCTAAATAGTGAATTTTTGTACATATTTTAGCGCGTGCAAACGAAGTAGTCTTGTCGAAGACAGAGTTTTATTCACACCTTTGATAGCGGACGAAGACGCGTCCGTTATATCCACTATGGAGAGATTTCTGACTCCTCAGCCCAGGAACAGGAACGCCAGCGGCGCAAACCAGAAGTGCCTAGGCTCCTAGCACAGCGACCAGGCAGCGGCGGTCAACAACAACATCATGGAGGGCGTGGAGGACACCCTGACTCTTCCGCTCTCGCGCAGCGAGAGCAGGATGTCTCTGGACTCGAACGAGTCGGCTGAGAGCAAAGCCACAATGGAGATAGACAGCTTCAGCTTCAGCCAGGAGAACAGGTGGAGGCACATCGCCCTGTTCTTCAAGGTCGTGGATAAAAACAAGGCTACCTGCACCAATTGCTCAAAGACATTCAAAATTCAGCAGGGAACAACTTGAAACCTGAAGGTGACTTTAAATTTATTTTATTTAATAATTTATTTAAAGACTTTTTTTACCAAGATTCATAATAATTTGACAGAGACTAAACAGGCTGAAAGTTAGGCATTTATTTTTATTTTTTACTCTATGAATGTTAATTTATTTTTGTTTTTACTTTTTAGATACACTATCAAAGGTACCACTCTGGTCAAGTCCACGACCTCATGGCAGCTCTCGAGGGCGCGAGCAAACGCGGCCGCGACCAGGAGGCAAGCCAGAATCGAGTAGAGCTTCAAAGAGAAGTTCTCCCAGAAGTAGTGCCTCGACATGTACTATAGGTGAGTAATTTTCATTTTTCAAGTTAAAATATCAATATATTTTTTATTTTCAAGTGTTTTAATTATAAAACTGTGAAACTCAGTTTAGACACTGAATGATTGAATAATATTAATAAATTCATTAAATTAAATATAGATGGTTTAAACTGTTAACAGTTTTTACTTCTTAAGCATGTTTTAACAATTTATATGCCTCATACACTCATAAAAAATGATATGATGAATAAAAATATCTTGTAATTTTAAATTTATTCTAAAACTTCTAATTTTGCTTCAGATCTTTCATTGGCTGCATGGAGACTGCCTCAGAGACAGACAATGAACACAATAAGGCCCTGTGGGCGTACGCCTGCCTACAGTTCAAGGTCCCTTCCAGGCGGAAGCTCACTCGCGACAACAGGGCGATGGGACACCAAGCGAAGGCCGACCTGACGGACCTCCTCGCCAAACAGGAGTTCATTGCCACCAAGGCCGACAGCTGATCGTGAAGCAACAGGGCCTTCCTAGGGATGTCGGTGACATGGCTGGGCAAGGTCATCTTCAAGAAGTACTCTGCCGTCCTCGGGATCAAGGAGATCACCGTGAACCAGACGGGAACCTACCTGACAGAGGCGAAATCCGAGCTGCACGACGAATTCTGCATCAAAAGAAAGGTGTGTAAACTCTAAAATTTTTGCATATTTTTCTTTGTATTTGCCCACGTATCCAGCAAAATTCTACATTTTTACTTTTAATACTGTATGAATTTGATGCTGTAGTCTGCGTGAAATATGTTATGTATGTTTGTCGTTAATACTTTGAAGAGAACTGAGGGAGTCTGTAAAAATAACGAAGTGATGACTATTATTATATTGACTTTGGAATCATACTTCAAGTTCATACTGATAAATGAAATTAAACTTTGTTTTGAAACATTATTTTGCTTTTCAGGTTGTCAGCACCACCACTAACAATGGCGCGAACCACATCAGCGCCTTTAACCGCAACATCGAGTGGAATGCCGATCAGCAAGGACAAGATGGGGTGGACTCAGAGGTGGTGCACACCAGCACCATCCTGGTGGCACACCTCATCCGCCAGCTTGGAACAAAGGGCTTTGATGGCGGGTTAGTTATATTGTGATGCCTTTTTCAATTCTTCTTATATTATATTATTATTAAATGATTATAATCCTTGCTAGTCAAATGATTCATTTAAAATGAACTAAAATCAGTGTAATGAAATTTATTTTTTTAATTGACAAATTTGATATATTTTAAAATTTGTTTTAAAACTTTTCTTCTATTGCAGGTTCAGCCACCTCTTTGGGGACATGGACCTGTTGATGGCTACGGCGCTGCACCCCTACCACAAGCTTGCCACGCTCAGGGCCATCTGCAGGAGATAGTACAATGGGTTCTACTGTGACCTGGTGAGGGACAAACTCATCAAGGACTTTCTCGCCTTCGTCCGGCCTGACGAGCACCTGGACTCTGCACCCCCCCCCCGCAGGGATCCAAGCCAGGCTCCAGCAGCACAGACTACCTGTTTGTCATGGGGGATGGGCAGCAAGAGGAGAACCTCTAAGAGAAGGTCAACAACTGGTCGAGGAAGCCGTTGAGGGGAAATTCAGTGCTCTCGCCCAATCTCTTCCCGCTTGAGTTCCGTGATGCTTGGGTAACACTCTTCCTCAGGTATAACACGCCACTCCCGAGCTCTGCCTCAGTCGAGCGCGTGTTCAACTATAGGTCGGTCATCCTCAGACCTAAGAGGGCGGCCCTCGCTGCACCGAACTTCAAGGCCCTCGTCTTCATGAAGGGCAACCTCCACCTCCTCAGGCCCACGAGGGGGAGGAGGAAGACGAAGACTAAGCTGGTGAGCTTAGAGTTGAGTAGAGTGGAAAACCTAAAATATTATGAGGTATATATGGAACAAAGTTGTTAGTTGACCCTATCGTTTTTCTGAGGGAATATATTAGTATTACTGTGTGTATTTTGTATAATATGTACTGTTTAGGTTATTATTTTGTTATGTTATATTTTAATTCAAATAAAATGTTTATTTTTTTATCTTAAAAGCTTGATTTCTCTTTTTATTAGTTAGAAATGGCTTATTTAGGTTGGAAATCATTAAATTCCATTTAGAAAAATTGAAAATCACTTTAAAAACATTCAATTGCTTTTAAAAATATCGAATCTGATAATCGCTAATCGGACTTAGATTTTTGGCACCCGAATCGGATAATCGAATCGGACTTGAAGAACTGGCGAATCGCTAATCGGACTTTAATTTTAGAATCGCGGCCATCTCTGCAAATCACCAATATAACCGGTATTCCATACAACGCAGCCAAAGTTAATAATTGTTCGAATATGCATAACGAACAACTGACACATAAACTGACTTGATCTACAAACGGTACCTCGGAGAATATTATTAGCAACACTCTTAGCTTTAACAAATACCTCTCTAATATGAAGATGGAATTTTAGAGTTGCATATAACAAAATTCCGAGGTTCTTAAAAGAAGATTTAGATGAAAGGACTATCGCCCAAGTAGTACACACATATAGGGACAGCAGATGAATGACAAAAGCGGATGTAGGCACATTTATTTATACTAGGGAGTGGTGGTTACGAACTTTGCAGTTTATGGCACCATAAACATTTTAAGGATATCTTTATTGTATCATATGTAATATTTTCTTAATTACTCTGATGGATAGTGCAATGCTGCATTTTGCAGATGTCCAAGTTTTTATTAAAGATTTACTTCAAATGATACTGTCAAATATGGCAATGCGGATTGAGTGTCCCTCTATAAAATATTCTGCCACCTAAAAAAATTATATAACTTTAAAACTTCAAATTTTATTGTCTAGAAAACTTTATACGCCCAGAGGGAAAGTCGCATTCTGAAAGCCTCTCCCCCTCCCCCCAAGAAATCCGTTTTCACATTGACCCTATAAGAATAAACTAAGATATTATCATTCCCCAACCACTGCGTTCTTTGTTGACAATAAATTGTCTGCTGAATTTGTCAATCGCTTTTTAGAAAAGTCTACTCGTTCTTTTAATTCATATAATTAATTTCTAAGTCTTTATGCCATTTACTATTCCTCTTTTTTTTTAGCATTAGCTTTAAGAGTTTTATTTGTCCATTTAATGACTTATTTTAACGATTTAAAAAAGGTTAGTGTCTTTTATTTGCATAAACGTCAATAGTTGCCACTTTAATTGAGCTAGAATGTAAAGTTTGGCAGTCTGACTCACGGCTTCCCGTAACCACCTTAAGATTAATGAATTAGTATCAATATTCAACTGAAGTAGTAGTATATTTTTGACTTTTATATGACTTGAATTGTACATTTTGTTAGTTTTTAGTAAAGATAACTAGTATTTAGTACCTTTATACATACAATCCTTTGTGTTGTCAAACTCAAAGTCTGCTCTGGAAACTTAGAGTATAGTACATAATTTGCACGGTTGTATTGATGAAATTATGAAGAAAATAAACTACAGTCATTATTTTGGTAATTATTTAAGACAAAGATAGAGCCTTCATTTCCAAGGTTTTAGACCCTTCTAATTAAAAAACTATAGAAAAAAATGTTATTTAGCTCATTGAATTACAGGTAAACCTGAAGATCGGTGGCGCAACTGTTGGGATGCAAAATATGGTAAATATGTAGATTATCAGTCTTCGACTGACCTTCGAACAGGTAGCACGTGTTTTATAGAGCTCTCAGTCTGTTGATCTATTTTTCAGATTTTTCTATAGTTTGTTTGTTTTTTTTCACCACAATCAGCGAAAGCTAAGTTGCTCTTCATTTTTTATTTCTTATTGCTACTTAAATTCTTTCTTTGTTTGAATAAGTGATGGAGTTTGGGGATGAAAGTGAGCATGAGTGTCGGAATGTATGCATTGGTTGTGGTGTATTAGGTGAGGGGTATACATGTGTTGTATGTGGGCTGCGTGAATGCATTGTAGATTTAGAGGGGATGAGAAGGCAGGATTTAGACAGGATATGTAGGCTGGAGGGGTTAGTTGCTGAGCTCAGGAGGGAACTTAGTGTTAGGCCTAGAGCTGGGAATAGGTTAGGTGGTGAGGTAGGCCAGTTAGATGTTTCAGGTGAAGGTAGAGGGCCAGTGGAGGAGGTAGGATGTGATAGTTCTAGTGATAGTGAAGTTAGCCCCCTTAGATTAGTTAGAAATAGGCCTAGTGAGGATGGGGGACAGTGGAGAGTGGTTAGGAAACATGAAGCTAGGGAGGCTTCTCCTGTTCTTTGTGAGAATAGGGTTGCCTCTTTTGAGGTGGTTAGCCAGGGGGAGAATAGGTGTGTGAGTCAGAGGGACACAGATCCTATTAGCTTGACTAATAGATTCAGTGCCCTAAGAGAGGAAGTAACTGGAAGTGATATGACTGATGGGGGTGGGGGTGGAGTTCGAGTGACTGGTAGTTTGAATGAGAATAGGAGTGGGGATGGAGTTAGGTCTGTGGGGGTTAGGAATAGGAGTCTGACTGAAGTGCTTGTGATGGGTGATTCGCGAGTTAGATATTTAGATAGGAAGTTGAATGCAAGTAGATTGAATGGTTTGAGGGTGTGTTTGCCGGGTGCTGGAGTGAGAGATCTGTCTGATAGGTATGAGGAACTGGTGTCTGGCTGTGCAAGGGATGCGGTTGTGATTACACATGTAGGAGTGAATGATGTGAAGAAAGTGGGTGCATGTGAGTTACGTGAGAGGTACAAGAGGTTGATTGAAAAGGTGAAAGAAAGTAGAATGAAAGGTGTTGTGACAGGTGTGCTTCCAAGAATGGATGTTGGGGTAGAATGGATGTCTCGTGCAATTGGGCTGAATGATTATGTGAGGAGGATGTGTGAGATGGAAGGTGTCATGTTTGTGGATGTGTGGGATAGGTTTGTTGGAATGAAAGAAATGTATGCGATGGATGGACTGCATTTGAGTAGGAGGGGGGTAGATGTGTTGTGGGAGGAGTATGATCGTGTTATTAGGTCTTTGCGGGCGGGAAACTAGATACTAATAGTGGTCAGGGAATTATGAGAGGACATTATAGTACTGAAAGTAGAATGGACTTGGCAGATAACAGAAATAGGTTCCAAGGCGATAGAGGTGAGGTCATTCAAGTTTCAAGAGGTGCTTCAGGGATAGGGGGGTTAAATTGTTTCTATACAAATGCTCGTAGTCTTAGAAACAAGAAGGATGAGCTATTTAGTTATATTAGCAATGAGGATATAGATATATTATGCGTTACTGAATCATGGGTTAATGAAATAGAATTTAGTGACACTATAAGTGAATTTGATTTTCAGGGCTATAATATGTACATTAGTCAAAGGACAGGTAGGATTGGTGGAGGAATAATTATCTATATAAAAAACAACATTGTTTCAAGTTTAAATACTTCAATAAAGCAGGATGGAGTTGAGTCACTTTGGATAGATATTAGGTTCAGTAAAAATAGAATGGTGCATTTGGGAGCTTTTTACAGGCCACCTGGGCAGACTGATGATATAGATGAACTAATGATAAGGGAAATAAGTAAGGGATGTGAAACAGATGCAGTTATTATTGGGGACTTCAACTTAAACTCTGTGGACTGGGAAAATATGATAGGTAGGGATAGAACAAGTGGCAGGTTCATAGAATGCTTTGAGGATAATTTTTTGAATCAATTTGTTAACGATTCAACGAGGGGGGACAATATATTAGATTTAGTACTTTCTAACAGTGATCATTTAGTTCAAGAATTGACTGTTGGGGAAGCATTGGGAAATAGTGACCATCAGATAGTTCGTTTTAACTTGGGAATTGAGAAGAGTAAAATAACTGAGAATGCTGAAAAAGTTCCAAATTTTCATAAGGGAGATTATGTAAAACTTCGAAGCTTGCTAAATTTGGTAGACTGGGATATAGAATTCAGAGGTAAAAATGCTTATGGGATGTGGGATACTTTCAAGCATATAATAAATGTAGTCCAAGAACAATGTATCCCAATGAAGGCCATTAGGAACAAAAGTAGGAAACCATTATGGTGGAATCAGGAGATAGCTAGAAAAATTTCAGAGAAGAAAAGGGCATATAAAAAATTACAGGTAGAAAATAATATTCAAAATTTAAGTGATTATAGAATGGCTAGGAATGAGTTAAATAAGATTATAAAGAAGAACAAAAGGGTGTCAGAAATTAAATTAGCTCAGGATAGCAACAAAGATCCTAGAAAGTTCTTTAGTTACTATAAAATTAATAACAAGTGTGGCAGAGTTAAAATAGGACCTATCAAATATGAAGGGTTTGTGAGAGAAACTGATGAGGAAATAGTTGAGGTACTAAATGGTCATTTTGCATCAGTATTTACAAAAGAGAAACTAAATAGTCCTATGTATAGTACTCATAGGTCAGGAAAAGAGGTGTTTACTAACATTTGTGTGGATCGGAGGATGATAAAAGGACTAATAGGTGATTTAGATACTACCAAGGCCTCCGGCCCTGATAATATTCATTCTAGGATACTTAAAGAAGGGGTAGAAAGTATCTCAATAGCTCTGGACAAGTTATATACTAGGTCATTGGAATATGGAGAAATACCCGATGATTGGAAGAGAGCGAATGTAGTCCCCATTTTCAAGAAGGGTAGTAAAGAGGATCCAAATAACTTTAGACCGGTTAGCCTAACTCCTGTAGTCTGTAAAATTCTTGAGAAAATAGTTAAAAAAGGGATTTGCCAACATCTAGAGAGGGAGGGGTTAATCAGCGATGCTCAGCATGGGTTTAGATCAGGTAGATCATGTTTGACTAACTTACTAGACTTTCTGGAGTTTGTAACAGATCAAGTAGATAAGGGAGAGAATGTAGATATAATTTACTTAGATTTTAGTAAAGCATTTGATAAAGTACCACACAGGAGACTAGTTCATAAATTAAAAATGATTGGGATATGTGGGGGTGTTTCAAATTGGATAGCTGAGTGGCTGAAAGACAGGAAGCAAAGGGTAGTGCTAAATGGTGTAAAGTCAGAGTGGAGGGATGTTATCAGTGGGGTTCCTCAGGGATCAGTTCTCGGTCCATTATTATTTGTCATCTATATAAACGATCTTGGGGAGGCAGTTAATAATAAAGTGTCAATTTTTGCGGATGATACCAAATTAGCAGCTGTAGTTAAAGATATTGATGATAATTTTAAAGTGCAGGGGGACTTAAATAAATTGTTATCCTGGGCACATAAGTGGCAAATGACTTTCAACCTTGATAAGTGCAAAGTTATTAACATGGGAAAAGATAATAGAGAATTTAACAATGAAATGGATGGGCATTGGCTGAGCTCAGTAGAGGATGAGAAAGATCTAGGAGTAGTAATAGATAAGTCATTAAGGTTTTCTAAGCAGTGTATTGAAGCAAGAAATAGGGCAAATAGAGTGCTGGGTTTTATTAAGAGAAATGTCAGTTACAAAAGTAAGGAGGTTATTCTTAAACTCTATAACTCTTATGTTAGGCCACATCTAGAGTAAACACAATGGGGGGACTACACTACGATGATCCTGAGTTTCATTAAATTGGGGGGGGTCTGGGGGGCACAGCCCCCAGTATATAATCCTAATTGTTTATAGAATAATAATTCAGAAAGGACTCAAACCCGCATGAATATTCCGACACGAGTGAACGATAATATTTACACACAAAATTATTTTTACGACTGTGCCGCTAATCTACATATTTACCCAAAATATTTCAGCCCTGTTCTAATATGTTTCACCCTTTTTGAGTAAATTCACAGGGACTACTCATGGGAAGATGATCCTGAGTTTCAATCAATTGAAGGGGTGTCTGAGGGGGCACAGCCCCCACCCACTATATAATCATAATTGTATAGAATAATCTAACATTTTTATTTCACCACCAAACGCATGAATATTCATATGCAGGGGAATGAAACATATGCAACTTAGTGTCATTTTGGCTGAAAAATACTTTTTTGGGTGTGCCACCGATCTTCAAATTTCCCGAATTACACAGGAATAACTATTTATTTGCCCTATTACCCTAGGGGACCCCCCCCCCCTCTTAATTTTAAGCCACTCAAATTTATTTAAAAAAGTGAAACTTATTGGAATATAGCCGCATTATTATGCGGAGAACAGCGGAGGCGAGTATGTGCCTAAAACTTTGGAAATAACGGCGCTATCTTTGTCTTAAATTACTATTTTTATTTAAATTGTTCTTCCACCTTTGAAGGGAAAAGAATGAAAAAAATTATTCTAGTTTTGGTAATTGTGAAGATGAGCTGCTCCGATCGCTGTATGTTTTTTTCGCGACCCAAAAGGAACGGAACCCTCTGTGTTTTTGTTTCATTCAAGGCGCGGAATAATATGTTGTTTACGTTGCATTTAAAATTTGATGGCGCTATTTTTGTTTGAAAATATAACTTACAGAAAAGTAAACCAGTCAATCAAAGTTTTGTTAGAAACACCAACCTCCTGTGATTTTGTTCCAGAGTATTTTGGTTTCCCACAAACCAATAAATGATCTGAATGATCGTTTCTATAGGGAGCCGAGCCTTTGAGAAAAATGTTCCCTTGAGTGCAGATTGGAAAAAAATGTTTCTTTTCACCGGTGCTTTCGTCACATGTAATCTTTTTGCACTTAAATGTCAAATCACTTTGTATGTCTAGGGGTTTAGAACAATGTTTACAATTGATTGTTAAGCGGATTAAATTATGTTCTGATAAAAATTTAAGAAGTTTTTCACATTCACTAGTCATTCTTTTGTTTCATGTTATCAACGTGTTTCATAGAGCTCTCTGAATATTTTGATTATTTGCTATACTTTGGTGATTGATAGAAGTTTTTATGCAAAATAGTATTACGTATAGTCTAGTGACATAGTAAACATAAATATTAAGAACATAAGAAAAGAAGTTGTTTAGCATTGTTATTTTTTCGGCCAGGTTCTTTAGTTTACCTTATTTTGCGCGGGGAAGTACGTAGCAGCTAAATTAAATTAGTGTTTTGAAACCTCGTTTCTAGGTTGACGGTTTAATTAGCGACTGATTTGGACTGTGTTGTGCCTTACCTTATGGTGAAAGGCTCAGAAAACTAAATCTACATACATTGGAAAGGAGAAGAGTCAGAGGGGAATTGATTGAAGTCTTCAAATGGGTAAAAGGATATAATAAAGGGGATCTGGATAAGGTTCTTATACTTAGTGAACATGACAGGACACGTAGCAATGGGTTTAAGCTTGATAAGTATAGGTTTAGGAAGGAGATTGGGAGGAATTGGTTTACAAATCGTGTGGTAGATGAATGGAATAGGCTCACTAGACATGTGATAGAAGCCTCCTCTCTGGGTAGTTTTAAGAATAGATTAGATAAATATATGGATGAAGCTGCTAGATGGGACTGACTTTTTTTTTATGTACATATGTATATATTTTTCTAAGGAGTGGGGAGATTATATTTCGCGGTTGCATGAATGGACATAAACCCCTGGATGCATTTTATGTATATTGTAGATTAGATCTGACGAACTCCTGTTAAGGGTGACAATGTTGATGACTTTTCTCTGGTAAGAAATCTTTTGTGTGTTGACTGGAACAGGAGCTGCCAAGTGTAGGCCATGAATGGTCTTTTGCAGTCTCCTTCTTTTCTTATGTTCTTATGTTAAATCTCGTTTCGGTCTGTTGATTTATTTTTCAGATTTTTCTACAGTTTTTTTTTTCACCACAGAATCAGCGAAAGCTAAGTTGCTTTTTTTTTCTTATTGCTACTTAAGTTCTTTCTTTGTTTGAATAAGTGATTGAATTCGGGGATGAAAGTGAGCATGAGTGTCGGAATGTATGCATTGGTTGTGGTATAGTTGGTGAGGGTATACATGTGTGGTATGTGGGCTGCGTGAATGCATTGTAGATTTAGAGGGGATGAGAAGGCAGGATTTAGACAGGATATGTAGGCTGGAGGGGTTAGTTGCTGAGCTCAGGAGGGAACTTAGTGTTAAGCCTAGGGCTGGGAATAGGTTAGGTGGTGAGGTAGGCCAGTTAGATGCTTCAGGTGAAGGTAGAGGGCCGGTGGAGGAGGTAGGATATGATAGTTCTAGGGATAGTGAAGTTAGCCCCCTTAGATTAGTTAGAAATAGGCCTAGTGAGTGGTTAGGAAACGTGTAGCTAGGGAGGCTTCTCCTGTTGTTTGTGAGAATAGGGTTGCCTCTGTTGAGGTGGTTAGCCAGGGGGAGAATAGGTGTGTGAGTCAGAGGGACACAGAACCTATTAGCTTGACTAATAGATTCAGTGCCCTAAAAGAGGAAGTAACATAACATAATTTCACGGATGACAAAAGCCACAAGGGCCTATCAAAGGTCATCCGCCTCCGTCAAAACCCACCCACAAAAAGCACCATCACCAGGGAGGGACAAAATTAAAGTCCCCCACAATATAATATAACAGATGACAAAAGCCACAAGGGCTCATTATAGGTCATCCGAGTCAAACGGCCTCTTTTTTAAGGCACCCAAACTCCCAGGAAAACTACATCCAGAGGATTGCGTCCAGAAACAAGGGTATCACCAATCAAGGCTTGTTGACTGGAACAGGAGCTGCCAAGTGAAGGCCATGAATGGTCTTTTGCAGTCTCCTTCTTTTCTTATGTTCTTATGTAAGAACTAAATCATGCAGCTATAGATATATACAAACAATATTAATATATACAAAACTTAGGAACCATCACAACCTTCCCTCCCCATAAACTCATCCAACCTACTCTTAAATACATTTAAATTTGGACTACCTACTACCCTCTGCGGCAATTTATTCCAGAAGTCCACCACTCTATTGGTGAAAAAATATTTTCTTAAATCCAACTTACACCCTTGCTTTTTAATTTTCAAGTGGTGACCTCTAGTCCGATTTCCATCATCTAACTCAAAAAACTTGCTAACATCAAATTTATCTATCCCAGAATTTTTTTAAAGAGCTCAATCATATCCCCTCTCATACACCTTTCAGTCTATCTATATATTCAAGGTGCCTCAGGGAAGCAATAATCTTTGTTGCCCTCCATTGCACTGACTCAAGAAGGTTAATATCGTGTCTAAAATGTGGGGACCATGCCTGTATACAGTACTCCAGATGTAGCCTAACATAAGAGTTATAGAGTTTAAGAATAACCTCCTTACTTTTGTAACACATTTCTCTTAATGATTCGGCGACTTGTGCCCAGGTGGGCAGTTGCCAGATGAGCTCTATAGAATTAAAAAAAAAAAATCTCTTAATGAAACCCAGCACTTTATTTGCCCTATTTCTTGCTTCAATACACTGCTTAGAAAACCTTAATGACTTATCTATTACTACTCCTAGATCTTTCTCATCCTCTACTGAGCTCATCCAATGCCCATCCATTTCATAGTTAAATTCTCTATTATCTTTTCCCATGTTAATAACTTTGCACTTATCAAGGTTGAAAGTCATTTGCCACTTATGTGCCCAGGATAACAATTTATTTAAATCCCTCTGCACTTTAAAATTATCATCAATATCTTTAACTACAGCTGCTAATTTGGTATCATCCGCAAAAATTGACACTTTATTATTAACTGCCTCCCCAAGATCGTTTATATAGATGACAAATAATCACAGACCAAGAACTGATCCCTGAGGAACCCCACTGATAACATCCCTCCACTCTGACTTTACACCATTTAGCACTACCCTTTGCTTCCTGTCTTTCAGCCACTCAGCTATCCAATTTGAAACACCCCCCACATATCCCAATGATTTTTAATTTATGAACTAGTCTCCTATGTGGTACTTTATCAAATGCTTTACTAAAATCTAAGTAAATTATATCTACATTCTCCCTTATCTACTTGATATGTTACAAACTCCAGAAAGTCTAGTAAATTAGTCAAACATGATCTACCTGATCTAAACCCATGCTGATCATTGCTGATTAACCCCTCCCTCTCTAGATGTTGGCAAATCCCTTTTTTAACTATTTTCTCAAGAATTTTACAGACTACAGGAGTTAGGCTAACCGGTCTTAAGTTATTTGGATCCTCTTTACTACCCTTCTTGAAAATGGGGACTACATTCGCTCTCTTCCAATCATCGGATATTTCTCCATATTCCAGTAACCTAGTAAACAACTTCTCCAGAGCTATTGAGATACTTTCTACCCCTTCTTTAAGTACCTAGAATGAATATTATCACGGCTGGAGGCCTTGGTAGTATCTAACTCACCTATTAGTTCTTTTATCGTCCTCCAATCCACACTAATAACATAACATAACATAACATAACATAATTTAACGGATGACAAAAGCCACAAGGGCCTATCAAAGGTCATCCGTATCCATCAAATCCCACCCATATAATGCATCCATAGGATTTTGTCAGATCATGCAGCTACAATATACAATTTAACAATCCATAGGAATGTCCAACCATGCATCTACAATATATAATTTAAAGCCTCCATAGGAGTCTGTCAAAAACAAAATCAAAATCCCCCAAAATATACAATAAAAAGAAACTGCATCCACAGGAATGAGTCAAGAAACATATCCACATACCAAAAAGTAAGAAATTAACCCTCCATCCCCATATAATCATCCAATCTGCGCTTGAAAACATTCAAGTTTGGGCTGTCTACAGTCTCAGGTGGCAAACTATTCCAATAATCTACCACTCTGTTAGTGAAAAAATATTTTCTAACATCCAGTCTGCACCTCTGTTTTTTAATCTTTAAGTGGTGGCCTCTAGTTCTATTACTACCTTCTAACTCAAATAACTTGCTGAAATCCAATTTATCCATCCCAGAAAAGATTTTAAAAAGCTCAATCATATCTCCCCTCACACACCTTCTTTCAAATGAAAACATATTTAATACCCTCAGTCTATCTTCATATTCAAGGTGCTTCAGGGATGGTATTATTTTTGTTGCCCTCCTTTGTACTGACTCTAATAAGTTTATATCATGTCTAAAATGTGGTGACCATGCCTGTATACAGTACTCTAAATGTGGCCTGACATAAGAGTTGTATAGTTTAAGGATGACCTCCTTACTCTTGTAGCTAACATTTCTTTTAATGTAACCTAGCACCCTATTTGCTCTATTTTTTGCCTCAATACACTGCTTTGAAAATTTCAGTGACCTATCTACTACCACTCCTAAGTCTTTCTCATCTTCAACTGAATTAAGCCAATATCCATCCATCTCATAGCTAAATTCCCTATTATCTCTCCCCATGTTAATAACTTTGCATTTATTAAGGTTAAAAGTCATCTGCCACTTCTGAGCCCAAGCTAACAGCTTATCTAAGTCACCCTGCACTTTAAAGCTACCCTCAACCTCTTTGACTACAGCTGCCAATTTAGTGTCATCAGCAAAAATTGACACTTTGCTATTTACACCTTGCCCAAGATCATTTACATAGATTATAAATAATAAAGGGCCTAAAACTGATCCCTGAGGTACGCCACTAATAACATTCCTCCACTCTGACCTCACTCCATTCAGTACAACTCTCTGTTTCCTATTTTTCAGCCATTCAGTTATCCAATTTAAAACGTTCCCACATATCCCATGCAGCTTTAATTTATGAACTAGTCTTCTATGTGGAACCTTATCAAAAGCTTTGCTGAAATCTAAGTAGATCACATTAACTTTCTCACCCCTATCTAATTCTTTAGTTACATAATCCATAAAATCCAGTAAATTAGTTAAACACGATCTATCTTTTCTAAAACCATGCTGAGCATCATTAATTAACCTGCTACTCTCTAGATGATCAGAAATTCCCTTATTAACCATCTTCTCAAGAATTTTACAGACTATAGAAGTTAAGCTTACTGGTCTAAAGTTATTTGGGTCCTCTTTGCTTCCCTTTTTAAAAATTGGCACTACATTTGCCAATTTCCAATCATTTGGTATTTCTCCAGACTCTAGTGATCTAATAAATATCTTCTCGAGAGCTACTGCAATACTTTCTACACCTTCTTTGAGTATCCTAGAATGAATGTTGTCAGGGCCAGATGCCTTACTAGTATTTAACTGAATTATAAGCCCTTTAATTTCTTCTCTGTCTATATTAATAGAATTTATCACTACTTCCCTTGATCTAGAATTATCATCAATTAATCTAACTGGTTTCTCTTCTGTGAATACTGAAGCAAAATGATCATTAAGGACCTCTACTATTTCCTCATCAGATTCTTTCAAAACCCCTTCATATTTAATAGGCCCTATTTTATCACCGTTAGATTGATTATTGATTCTATAATAGCTAAAGAATTTTTTAGGATCTTTATTATTATTTTTAGCTAAATTAATTTCTGCTGTCCTTTTGGTCTTCTTAATAATCTTATTTAGTTCATTTCTGGTTGACCTATAATGGTTTAAATTATCTAAACTACTCTCACTTTGTAATCTCTGGTATGCCCTTTTTTTCTCTGAAACTTTATTAGCTATTTCTTGGTTCCACCATAATGGTTTCCTACATTTCTTCCTAATAGACTTCATCGGAATACACTGTTCCTGAACCATGTTTAATATAGTCTTAAAAATATCCCACATCTCATAAGTATTCTTTCCATGGAATTCTATATCCCACCTAATCTGATTTAGCATGCTGCGTAATTTATCGTAATCTCCCCTATAAAAATTTGGAATTTTCGTGGAGTTTGTCGTTGTTCTACCCTTAACTATTTGCAAATTAAACCGAACCATCTGATGATCACTGTTTCCCAATGATTCCCCTACACTCAATCCTTGAACTAAGTGATCATCATTTGAAAGAATTAGATCTAATATATTGGCACCCCTTGTTGGCTTATTAACAAATTGGATCAAAACACTCCATAAACTTACAACTTGCTCTATCTCTTCCTATCATATTTTCCCAGTCTACAGAAGTTAAATTAAAGTCACCAAGAATAACTGTATCTTCTTTGCATCCTTTACTTATTTCCCTAATCATTAACTCATCGATACAATCAGTCTGTCCTGGTGGTCTATAAAAAGCTCCCAAGTGTATTTTCCTATTTTTACCAACCTTAATATCTATCCATAATGATTCACCTTCTCCTTGCTTTATAGAGTTATTTAGATTTGAAGAAATGCTATTTCTGATATAAATAATCAACCCACCACCAGTCCTATCTCTCCTTTGACTAATGTACATAGTATAACCCTCTAGTTCAAATTCACTGACATTATCATTAAATATATTTTCATTAACCCATGATTCAACTATACATATTATATCTATATCTTCATGAATGATATAACTAAATAATTCATCCTTCTTATTTCTAAGACTACGAGCATTTGTGTAAAGACAACTCAGCCCACCTATCCCTGAAGCACCTGAGGGCCTATCTCCTCTGCATCTCCTTTCTCTCTTTCCCCGACCCTGTACTCTTGTATTTCCCTGACCACTATCACTACTCAAGTAGTTTAACCCTAAAGCACTTCCATTAGCCTGCCTACCTTCTACAAATCTGTGTTTGCTTCCTTTCCCTGCCTCACTTTGAGCCATTAAATTTCCCTGACCACTATCAAAACCTAGTTTCCCGCCTCTAAAGACCTAATAACACTATCTAATTCCCGCCACAAAACCTCAACCCCATCTCGGCTCAGATGGAGTCCATCCATCGCATACAAACCCTTATTCCCATAAAACCCACTCCAAACATCTACAAATACCAATCCTGACTCCTCGCACAAACCTTTCACATATTCATTCAACCCCATTGCACGAGACAACCATTCCATCCCCACATCCATTCTGGGAAGCACACCTGAAACAACGCCTTTTACTCTACTTTCACACATCCTTTCAATCAGCCTTTTATACCGCTGTCGTAACTCACAAGTACCCACCTTCTTTACATCGTTTACTCCGACATGTGTAATCACAACTGCTTCCCTCTCACACCCAGACACCAACCTATCATATCTCTCACACACATCATTTACACCAGCACCCGGCAGACAAACTCTCACTCCCTTCCATTTACTTTCATTCAACTTCCTATCTAAATACCTAATCTGAGAGTCACCCATCACAATCACCTCAGTCATTCTCCTATTCTCACTCGATCTCCTATTCTACTTTCAGGCACGGCCACACCAGACAAATCTCTTTCAAATTCTTCCTCTCTCAGGGCATCAAATCTGTTAGTTAGCCTAACAGGTTTCATGTCCCTCTCATTCACACACCTAACCTGTCCTAACTTATCTATTCTGTTCACTTTCACCCACCACTCATCATCACTTACTTCACTTACTGCTTTCTCTCCAGTCCCTGTTCTAGGCCTAACTTCCTCCCTCCTGGTCCCAATCTGACTCTTCAAACGTACACTTGCATCTCTTCTCACTTCAGACACTAAATCATTCAGTCTCAAGCATTCCGCACGTAATCGACTCACCTCCTCAGTCAAAGCACATACACGGCACTCAGACACATTCACTCTCCTCTCTACACCACAGACATCGCACACTACATACACACTACTTTCAAAAGGCATACTCTCTACATCCAAACAGTCAGCCATACTTAAACAAGAACAATAATAGAAACAAAAACTTACAAACAACAAGAATTTGACCCCAATTTGTGCGCGCAAGTTTAAAACCTGCTAATCAAGATGGCCCCGAAGTAAACAAAAGTCACTTTCTCACCAAAACAAAATAACCACAATTTATACAAAATAACCACAATTTAACTTTGTTATATTAACCAAATATATGATCTTATAACTTAATATTTATGTTTATGTCACACACCAAAGTATATCAAATAATCAAAATATTCTGAGAGCTCTACGAAACATGTGCTACCTGTTCGAAGGTCAGTCGAAGACTGGTAGTAAACACCTTTCTCTGACCCATGAGTACTATACATAAGACTATTTAGTTTCTCCTTTGTAAATACTGATGCAAAATGACCATTTAGTACCTCAACTATTTCCTTATCAGTTTCTCTCACAATCCCTTCATATTTGATAGGCCCTATTTTGACTCTGCCAGACTTATTATTAATTTTATAGTAACTAAAGAACTTTCTAGGATCTTTGTTGCTATCCTGAGCTAATTTAATTTCTGATACCCTTTTGTTCTTGTTTATAATCTTATTTAACTCATTCCTAGCCATTCTATAATCACTTAAATTTTGAATATTATTTTCTACCTGTAATTTTTTATATGCCCTTTTCTTCTCTAAAATTTTTCTAGCTATCCCCTGATTCCACCATAATGGTTTCCTACTTTTGTTCCTAAGGGCCTTCATTGGGATACATTGTTCTTGGACTACATTTATTATATGCTTGAAAGTATCCCACATCCCATAAGCATTTTTACCTCTGAATTCTACATCCCAGTCTACAAAATTTAGCAAGCTTTGGAGTTGTACATAATCTCCCTTATGAAAATTCGGAACTTTTACAGCATTCTCAGTTATTTTACCCTTCTCAATTCCCAAGTTAAAACGAACTATCTGATGGTCACTATTTCCCAATGCTTCCCCAACAGTCAATTCTTGAACTAAATGATCACTGTTAGAAAGTACTAAATCTAATATATTGTCCCCCTCGTTGGCTCATTAACAAATTGATTCAAGAAATTATGCTCAAAGCATTCTATGAACCTGCCACTTGTTCTATCCCTACCTATCATATTTTCCCAGTCCACAGAGTTTAAGTTGAAGTCCCCAATAATAACTGCATCTGTTTCACATCCCTTACTTATTTCCCTTATCATTAGTTCATCCATATCATCAGTCTGCCCAGGTGGCCTGTAAAAAGCTCCCAAATGCACTATTGTATTTTTACTGAACCTAATATCTATCCAAAGTGACTCAACTCCATCCTGCTTTATTGAAGTATTTAAACTTGAAACAATGTTGTTTTTTATATAGATAATTATTCCTCCACCAATCCTACCTGTCCTTTGACTAATGTACATATTATAGCCCTGTAATTCAAATTCACTTATAGTGTCACTAAATTCTATTTCATTAACCCATGATTCAGTAACACATAATATATCTATATCCTCATTGCTAATATAACTAAATAGCTCATCCTTCTTGTTTCTAAGACTATGAGCATTTGTATAGAAACAATTTAACCCCCGTATCCCTGGAGCACCTCTTGAAACCTGAATGATCTCACCTCTATCGCCTTGGAACCTATTTCTGTTATCTGCCAAGTCCATTCTACTTTCAGTACTATAATGTCCTCTCATAATTCCCTGACCACTATTAGTATCTAGTTTCCCTGCCCGCAAAGACCTAATAACACGATCATACTTTGGCCAGAATTAACCAATCTGAGTGATTTTAATACGAGGAATGTTCAGGAGAAAGAGATCTTTCAAATAAGTGGAAGAACGATGTTTGTATGACAATTTTGGACATGATGACCTTTTTTAAACTCTTTGACCTTTGACCCCGGCCAAAGTGCAACTCGGATCATTCCAAATTTTTTTTCTAAAGTTACTTCTTTCTATCCTCCCTAGCTCAAGAAAAAAATAAAAATGGGATCTCCATCGGTTTAGAATCTATGGGCAATTATGTGACACTGGGTATACCCACTAAAAGTATTATTGACCCAGAAATTATGGTGATATAACATACCTACATAAGTCTTAACCATGGCATGGCCTATATACCTCTTATATAATTTTGTAAATCAATAAATAATACATCACTGCCTATATACACCTTATATACTTAGGTATGCTTCTGAGCATTGGTAGCGATCGGATGTGTTCTTGGAGAGCGCTCTATTTAGTGACTTTTTAAAAATTTTTGGGTGTAATATATTTAAGTTTGGAAAGATAATTAACTTTGAGTATTAGACATAATACTAAAAGAATTTTTAATTATATTTTGAAAAGTTTGATGACTTGAGAGAGGAAGAGGTTGAAAGTGATTTGTTTAATGTGATTGTGGCAGAATGTGAAATAAATGGTAGTTGGCTGTCTGGCTTTGTCAGTTGGCTGTATGGCTTTGCGAGTTGGCTGTCTGGCTTTGTCAGTTGGCTTTCTGGCTTTGTTCTGGAAGTTTGTCTTACAGCAAGCTCCTGATTCTCATTGTAAGATTGGGATATAATACTGATTTGGGTGTGTAGTTTTTCTTGTATTTATTTAATACATCAATCACCGTGTAATAAATACATTAGTGATTAATACTTTTGGGGAAGATAACTGGCAGCAATCCTGAGCAAGAATTTTTTGGGTGAGTGTTAACTTTTTCCTTAGTAAATTTCTGAGAGTATGGCTGTTTGTATAGATGGTGAGAGCATGCGGTTTGAAAGTAGTGTGTATGTGGTGTGTGATGCATGTGGAGTTGAAAGGAGAGTGAATGTAACTGAATGCCGTGTGTGTTTTCTGGAAGGGGAGGTTAGGAGGTTGAGTGGGGAATGTAAGAGGTTGAATGATTTGGTGTTTAAGGTGAGAAGAGATGCAAGTGTGAGATTAGTGCTAAGAGGGTGGAAGATGGAAGATAGGGCTAGGACTGGGAACAGTGTCGAAGTTGTGAGTGATGATGAATGGTTGGTGAAAATGGATAGGATAGATAAGTTAGGACAGGTTAGGTGTGTGAATGAGAGGGACATAGAACCTGTTAGGTTGACTAACAGATTCAATGTCCTGAGAGAGGAAGAGTGTGAAAGTGATTTGCCTGGTGTGATTGTGGATGAAAGCAGGATTGGTGGTAGTGTGACTGAGAGCAGGAGGGAGGGTAATGTTAGGCCAAGACAGAATAGGAGAATGACTGAGGTGCTAGTGATGGGTGACTCTCAGATTAGGTATTTAGATAGGAAGTTGAGTGATTGCAAGTGGAAGGGAATGAGAGTTTGTCTGCCGGGTGCTGGTGTAAGTGATGTTTGTGAGAGGTATGATAGGCTGGTTTCTGGGTGTGAGAGGGATGCAGTTGTGATTACGCATGTGGGAGTGAATAATGTAAAGAAGGTGGGTACATGTGAGTTATGTAAGCAGTATAAAAGGTTAGTTGAAAGGATGAGTAAAAGCAGGGTAAAAGGTGTTGTTTCTGGTGTGCTTCCGAGATTGGATGTGGGGGTAAAATGGTTATCGCGTGCAATTGGTTTGAATGAATTTGTGAAAGGACTGTGTGAGGAGTTAGGATTGGTGTTTGTAGATGTCTGGGGTGGGTTTTACGGGAATAGGAGGTTGTATGCGATGGATGGGCTCCATCTTAGTCGGGCAGGTGTTGAGGTTCTATGGGGGGAGCTGGATAGTGTGATTAGGTCCTTACAGGTGGGAAACTAGAAGCTGTTAGAGGTAAGGGAATAACAGGAATAGAGGGCAGGTTTCGGAAATGGAAGGGATGCAGAGATAGAGGAATAGCTAGGGGGAAGGGCATACCGATGCGTTATAGGGGGACTAATGCACAAGTAAATGAGCAGATAACTAGGAATAAAAAAGCACGATGCAATGAAGATGGGAATAATAAAAAAAAAAACTTTAAAATATACTACACAAATGGTCAGAGTATAAGGAATAAGATAGATCTCTTAAGAGCGTTAGCGAGTGAAGAGAATTTTGATATAATTGCGATAACAGAGTCATGGCTTGATTTGGCAGGTAATCACTTTAAACCTGAGGTTGAGATTGAGGGCTTTAACATGTTCCATACAGATAGGAATAGGAAGAGAGGAGGAGGGGTTATTATTTATATTAAAGATAATCTCCAGTGTTGTGTAAACAGTACAATTAAATTAGATGATAACACAGTCATTATGGCTAAATGTAAAGGAAGGTAAAAACAAGCTTGTCATAGGATTATTATACAGACCACCAAATCTTAGTAAGGAAGCTTCAAATCTTCTGTGGCAGGAGCTGCCAAGTGTAGGCCATGAATGGTCTTTTGCAGTCTCCTTCTTTTCTTATGTTCTTATAGAACGGGCATGTAGAAGTAAGCATGTGTGTATAATGGGCGATTTTAATTACAGAAATATAGACTGGGAAGCTCTTGTGGGTGATCAGGAGGCTGAGGAATTTTTGAATGTTGTCCAAGATAATTTTCTGAGGCAGATTATTAACGAACCCACTAGAGGTAATAATATACTGGATTTAGTTCTGACAAATAGGGAAGAAGTTATTAAGGATACTGAGATTGGAGGAAATTTGGGTAATAGTGACCATTGTGAAATTAGATTCAAGATGAAATGGAATGGTATTGATAGTAGCATGAACAATGTTAAAATTCCTGACTTTAGAAGAGCAAATTATAATGGGCTAAGGACTTACCTGGAGGTAGTTGTACAGAAACCAGGCAATGAAATCAAATCAGGAATAGATTCAATGATATCAGTTAGTGGAGACAATAATCACCAGGAGGAAGAGATTACAATTGAAGAGGAGTATGAAAGAATAATTGAGCAATTAATTACAGGTCAGATGATTAACATGTATAGGAAACCAACCCACTCGAATGCCTATATACATTATTTTTCGTTTCACGATAATACTGTTAAAAAATCGGTAATTTCTAACCTTTTCCTTAGAGCATACAAAATATGTCATCCTTCCTATTTAGATGAAGAAATTGTCATTATCAGGACCATTTTTTCTAATTTGTATTACCCTGATTGGTTCATATCGTCTGCCCATTTTGCAGCTAGGAAAACATTCTATGATAATAAGCCTTCCTGCACTAACAACTTCAACAAATGTATACCATTGCCATTTAATAATAAATTAAATAGTTTAAAGGACATATTTGGAAAAGCGGGTATTAACCTAGCCTTTAAATATAATAATTCCTTAAACCAATTGATGATGGCCAGGAAACCGAAAGAACATCATAACATAGGAGTATATGCAGTACCATGCAACGATTGCCATAAAGTTTATATAGGGGAAACGGGGAGAAATCTAGACAAGAGATTGTATGAACACAAAAGAGATATTAGAGTGGGCAGCGAAAGTAGTGGATTATTTTGCCATGTTAGAGACAAGAATCATACGATCGATTTCAATGGAAGTAAAATGTTATTTAAATCGGCTAACTATGTTAAGAGAAGAATCGTAGAATCGAGCTTGATATCGGCAGTTCCTAATTTAAATCTATCTGAGGGTCAATTTTCTTTTAATTCTGTAATAAGATCGCAAATAAACAAAATAGTAAAATGCCAGCCCTTCAATATGTTTAGGCCTAACCCCCCCCCCCCCCCAGATTAGCCACAAGTAGGGGATTGGGGGAAAAAAGAGGGGATCTTGTGTTATGCTTATATGCATTTCTCTTATATTTTCTGCCCAGTGTCAGTTGAAAAAGGGTGTGAGATACACCAAAACTGTTCTGAATTAAATTGTCTTCGGAGAATGTGGTTTAATTCCTCATCTTTTCTTGCGATATTGCATTAATTTTCATCATATATATATATATATATATGTGTGATCACTTTGGAGATTTAGTTTGCCACTCCGATTTGCGGCCTGCTCCCAAAAGTCTCATCTGTCCCTCACTCTGAAAAGGTTGCCTCTGCTCTAGGTCATTTACAGGAGGCACTAGTAGATAACATTAATGAAATAACAAAAGCCACAAGGGACTATTACAGGACATCCGATTCAATTCCCACCCCAACATCCCCCAATAAAGTATATCTTAAAAGATAGTGTCTATACTATTGCCTTGAAGTTATTTCCATTCAAGGTTCATTAAGCTCTACTATGCAACCACAATATGCAGTAATATCAATATTGAAATATGCAATTCCTACCACAAGGCAAAACTTAAAAAACACAAAATATTTGGATTTCTAGTCTATTACTTCCTGTTGTAAATCATTACTGGTTAAAGCTACAGATGAACAACTCCAACACAATCAAAGGCACTTTATGACGAATATTTTTATAAATATGTAAAATGCTATATAATTAAGGTGCCCAAATTTCTAATTATTATAAAGAGTGTTCTATTAAGACGGATTGCAGTTAGCAGTAAATATACATTGCAGCAAAATATATATTGAGTTTTCTGCCTCTTTCAACACCCTTTATAATGAAAAATAGATTGGTATCCATGTGAATCTATATGCTGGGTGGTATTGCTAGTGCATCAAGGCATATGTGTCTCATCTACAGAGATGCTATTACTACCAACACTTAGGTAATACAAATTGTTTTTGTGGATGTGCTGAATTGAGTCAACCCCAAAATCTGTGTGATCTCGGCAAGGGTCATACATGACAAGTCTGGGTCATGTATGCCTATATATGTGAATTGCACAAACCTGTATCTTTTAGAGAAAGAGGTCCTGCTTCCTCAAGCTACAAAGCTTTGGCTTGCGCCTTGTACAACAAAGGAGTTGTAGGGGCCGAAAGCAACACTAAACCTGCGTTCCAACCTTATCCTAGGATTTATGGACTTTGAGAACCCCGAGGAAGAATTGATACGATTTGATATACAATCCTTTACTTTACAAAAAAAAGTACAGTTATAATTACAGTTTATATTTACAAACAAAATAAATAAACACCGGTGCACGTTCAAAATAAATACTCTTTACAAATTAATCTTCTCCAACCAAAAACAAAATAAGACAGACTATACAACAAGGTCCACACGACAAATCAAAACAACAACACCCGAACAGGAAGAGGCATATGCATATGACTTGGAAGGCTGGGGTGGTGGTGGAAGTAGTTGGCGTCCAATAAGAAGGGCAAAGGCTCGTCAGCCAATGCAGGTAATGCCCTCCGTTTCAGATCTTGTCTGGGCGGATCACTTGCCTCAAGGATTTCTCTCGCAGTCCACTGAAGCTTCACTCTTTGAAGATACCGGACGCAATACTAAAAAGAGCCAGAGAAATTTTGGTATAGTGTTTTCCAATAAAATCTGGTGATGGACTTTGCTATCTATCGTTAAAATTAATTTTGAGCCTATTAGTACTTTAACAAGGAAACAATCTTACCTAGGGTAGTATCCCAATGCGCTGGACAAACAATTATTTATATAGATATATTTTAACTATCTAAATATTTAGAAAAATTATATCTCTGAAAAGAGAGTAAAATCAGTTATTATTATTCATAATAAAAAAATTGGATGGCAAATTATACCCACACACTCACATAGGGGTAGGGAAAGATATATGTAAAGGGGGGTGGGAGAATGGCCCTACAGACACACACACACACCGCTCCCCCACACCCCTCCTTCCTTAAGCCATTCGATCACAGTCAAACGCAAAACCTTTTCAATCACTTTTCACGGTACCACTTGTGCTCAATCACACCCTTCTACACCCATTCACACTCTTCTACTGGTCCCTGGCTACGTGTAGCAATCAGTCGGGGTTGTTCGTCAGTCATCCTGTCAGTCTCATCGTGACTATTGATCATCTCATCAACCATACTCTTAGCCCTCATTACCAGTTCTCCCATCTCACAACAGAATTCTTTCATACTCTTCCGTTCAGAACCTTCACTCTTCATACCTCCATTCATCAGCTCCTCACTCACAGCTCTCATCCAACTCAAGGTACATTCTTGCGAAACAGACAGGTCACTCACATTCCCTGTATTCTCAACAGGCATACCAGAAACCTGAAAAATCAGCCACTTCATCATTCACTACATCAAACTCACCCCTACTGTTACCATTCGTAAAACCCGAAAAATAAGCCACACTTGGTTCATTTTGCCCAAACACACTATCATTCATACTATTCCCAAAACCAGAAAAATCAGGCACAGGCAGCTCAATCTACTTATACCAGCCAAATCACTCACCTGTTTACGCAAAAAGTCAATCTCCCTTTCAAGATCCCCCATACCAGAAAGACTCTGCTCAGACTTACTTTCATTCGTACTTGCATTCTTCATTACACTCTTCTTTGTACGCTTTCTACTCCTCAAGACCAAGACAAGCTCTTTCCCAGACAGATCCATACTACCACATTCCTTCTCATCATCATGCACTTTACCCTTCTCTTTGCACAATTCATATACCGGATGGCTCACCAGGTAGTCAGGAGGGTCTCTCCATCTCCTTAACTGACTGATGAGCCCGTACTCTCTCAGTCATACCGTCATTCAAACTCTCCAAAACATACGTCACCCCATTTTCCCAAACTCTCACAACTCTATAAGGTCCATCAAACTTCTCACTCATCTTTGACACATTCAACCTACCCTTCACTTCTTTCACCTTCAATACTTTTGTACCTAATTCAAATGAACGGAACCTTTCATGTGCCTCATGCCATACACTCTGCCCACTTTCACTCAAATGAAACGTATCTTTCATTCACCTTTCAAAATTCATCACAAACTGACATGGGGACATTCCAGTTGCACTATGCACAGTCAAATTATACGCCCACAACACTCTCCCCCATACATACATCCCAGTCATTCACTGTCGTACTCTCATCATTCTCAACATCTCACACAAGGTTCTTATAGTACGTTCACCCAATCCATTTGAAGACAGTACATACAGAGTTGTTCTCACATGCTCCACAACATTTTCTCAAACACTTCTCCTACAAATTCAGGCCCATTATCACTCAGACATCTTCTAGGCTTCCATACATACATAGGAAAAAACAACTGCTCAACCACACACTCAACAGTCACACTCCTTTTATCCTCACAGGCGCTGCATACACAAACTTACTTTTATGATCAACCATCACAACCATACCAACATTCTCAGCACTCATACGCGGCAAAGACACACAATCAATCACTACCAATTCAAACCGTTCTTTCGCATCAACTTTCAACATCAGTGGTTTCACTTGCACACCTTGCACCTTCCGCTTCTGACACCTTTCACACTTAGTTGCAACATCATTCATAACAGTTCTCAGAAACGGATGGAACACACCCTCCTTCATACACTCCCACAGCTTAAACTTACCCATATGCCCATAATTATCATGCACAACCTTCACCAGACTAATCATACCAACTAAGGACATCACAGGTACATACATATCATCACCACCCTTCACATGCCCCACAAAATATACAATATCCATACAAACAACAAAATCTTTAGCATACCTTTCAAAATCACTTAAACACTCTGGCTATTCATTCAAATCAACACGCATCATTACAGACTTCTTCAACTCACTAACAAAAGGACACATCTCTTGCATCTCTAGAATATCATCATCACTTAAAATCTCATTCTCATCATCCATGACCAACTCAATCATGCCACAAAATTTGACAACATTCTTCCCACAGTCATTCAACTTCATCACCATCACCTCACATTCACCTTTCATAAGACAATCCTTATCAGCATCCAAAGACAAATCATTCAATCTCATAAAGTCTACACCAAGCAAGAAACAACACAGCATTTGCTCATCTTTCAGAATCACAAAGTCATGCTTCACATTCACACCATTACCCAAACTCACTTTCAGACTAACCTGTTCCCATGCCACTATCATACCATTCCCTAATCCACTTATCCGTAACTTCACAGGTTTATGCTCGCAACATCTAAACTCATCATACTTACTCAGAATCCTCTCATTCACTAAAGACACTTGCGCTCCAATATCAATCAAACCACAGAACAACCTTTCACCAACTTTCACTGTTGCTTCCATCATATCAGGTCCACCATGTTTGCAATACACAGAAGGAACAAGCACACCAACATTAGCACTGATATCCACACTGTCATCAACTCCCATATCATCACTCACCACACACTCATCTTCATCCAGACAATCATTCTTCTCTCTTATATATGAACACTTTTCATCACCCAATTGTAGTGCACACCGCTCAAACATTGCAGATGTACCACATTAGGATTCAAACCCTTCATCTTCTCATCCTTGTACACAATCGGCCTCTCACAACCAAAGTGCACATAAACAATCACTCCATACAAACGACTCACTACAATCAACACTTCCTGAAATGGCGGGACCCCTTGCATACACATCGCTCTCAATTCTTTCATGAAGTTCGGCACCTTTGCCATACCAATGCTTTCAGGCTTCCTACATCTTCATTCATTACCCCCTTCCTTAAGTCATACATACTATCGGGCACTCTCACGTCTACTCGATCACTCTTCATATCTTGCAAACCATTCCATACACTCTCAAACGAGGAATCACCACCACCCTTACTCTCCTTTCCATTCATAATTCCGTTCGGCACATACTCAGGATCACTCAGTCCACACACATTTTCATCATTCGTACCAGGATACCTTGACATCAAATCAGCCACTCCATTCCGTTCACCAGGCACATACTCAATCACATAATCAAAGTCACTCAAATCTTTCAAAATCCTTGCAATCCTACTATCAGCCCACTTCATACGCTGCAGATACACAAGAGGTTGATGATCTGTTTTGATCACAAACCTCACACCATACAAAAACGGGCGCAACACTTTGAAACAATACCTTATCGCAGCCAACTCTCGCTCCACAGTCGATACATACCCAATTATTCGCCTGACATTCTCTCCATTCAAACGCTGCTCTTGCATCAGAAAACTTCCCATACAATACTCACTCACATCTATATACAATTCAAGCATTTTAGCCTTCACACTATAATCTGGATACGCCAATTCAACATCTTCAGCTGCTGCCTCTTTCAGTTTTTCATACGTATCATTCATCTTATCATTCCACCTGACAACCGTACTACCTTTCTTTCCCATCCACTGAGTCAGAGGCTTACTCACACCAGAACAATCACGTATAAATTTTCGCTGGAACTCAATCAAACCCCAAAACAACTTCAGTTGCTTCTCAGTCACCGGTTTAGGAAACATTCGCACCTTCTCAACATACTTCTTTGGCAAACCATTCACACTTTGCCACTTTCACCTTCACACCAACACTCCAACGTTCTCAACACATCATTCACCAATCTCATATGCTCCTCTGACTTGCACACTTACTCAACACAACATTCATTGCCCGCTGGAAGGCTCCGGGAGCATTAGCCAACCCAAAACTGAGGTTCCGGAACTGGTAATGCCTCTTTGTGGAAGAGAAGGCAGTTACCGGCTGGCTCTCCTCAGTAATGGGTGTGATAGAACGAGTTGAAGCTGCGTTAATTTCAACTCCTATCCCATATTATTTAAAACCACGATGCTGCCCACGTGCATCTTCGATTCGAGGCTTGGAGTCTTATCACAGCTACCGGATGTCAATGTTTAAACAAGGAGGTTATCGTTCGCCCCCATACGCCGACCTCGCCAGATTGAGTTAGGCTTATGAGCAGATAAGGCATTGTTCTCCAGCCCGGCTGTGCGTTCCCTCCAAGCTTTCACTCCATTTTCCCCCACGCCAAGGAGATGTCCTGGCTATTTATATGGAAACTTTACCACTAAGATCAGATTGGAGATCCAGATTTTCGTCGCGAAACATCACCACGACCCTCTCTCCCTTTGTGCGCCAAGGGACCTCGACCTCGAGATTCACCATCACTTGTCCAGAAGGAGGACAATATTCCTTGAGTGCCAAAGGTTCGAGCCTTTCCGACGCCAAGTCCCCAAGGCTTCCCCCCCTGTTGTTCAAAGGAGAACAGCATTAGAACAGCCATTGTTCGTTTTGAGCCCTTCGCCAAGAAACGGTTCTCATCCCCCCCCTGTTGTTCAAAGGAGAACAGCATTAGAACAGCCATTGTTCGTTTTGAGCCCTTCACCAAGAAACGGTTCTCATCCCCCCCCGTTGTTCAAAGGAGAACAGCATTAGAACAGCCATTGTTCGTTTTGAGCCCTTCGCCAAGAAACGGTTCTCATCCCCCCCTGTTGTTCAAAGGAGAACAGCATTAGAACAGCCATTGTTCGTTTTGAGCCCTTCGCCAAGAAACGGTTCTCATCCCCCCCTGTTGTTCAAAGGAGAACAGCATTAGAACAGCCATTGTTCGTTTTGAGCCCTTCGCCAAGAAACGGTTCTCACCCCCCCCCCCCTGTTGTTCAGAGGAGAACAACATTAGAACAGCCATTGTTCTTGAGCCTGTAGACAAGAGACGGTTCTCATCCCCCCCTTTGTTCAAAAGAGAACAACCTAGAACAGCCATTGTTCTTCAAGCCGTTCGTCGAGAAACGGTTCTCCTTCCCAAGACGCCACGTCAGGATCCTTTTATCCCCCCCCTTAGGCTGGAACTCGCCAGCGGACCGAAACTCCTTCGCGCCACCTTCCACTGCACTACTAGTTTAAAAGTTACGTAAGCCAAACGTCACCTTTGAGTATTGATCCCTTTTGTCAATTCTATCCTGTTCTTTAAATGGTTTATCAAACCATCCCATCTCTTTAACTCTATATTTGTTTTACCTTTTTTAATCCTTTAAATCCTCGGATTAGCCCGAGTCTCCATGACCCTTTCCATTCTGTTTATGTCAATATTTTCCGTTTTTGTGTATTGTTGATAGTTATTATTAATAAAACTCTATTTTATTAATGATAGCAATATTATTATCCCTGAGCTCAGTTCCACTTCTTAAGCATATCGAAGATACATAATATCGGCCGCCAGACAGTAACGCACTCTAGAGATAATTAAGGAAGTTCCCTCAACGAATAGTGATATATGGTATCGTCGGGAGTCATTCTACGACATATATATATATATATATACTATTTAAATTTGGTATCAGGTGTGTAAGGTTTAACGCTATATCTTTGCAAACACTGGTCTCAGTCGAGTAAAGCATAGTGTTATTCGTTATAATAATAGAATATAGTAGTTCCCTTTTGTTTTAACGATTGCTATTCCCTTTTTTTGAAACTTAAGAAGCTGGAGTAGCTCAAGGAACGGTTATAATAATTTGTTTGTGTTTTTTTGTGATTTTAGTCAGTGGTTATTTAGATTGAGAAACCAAGTACGAATAGGTCAGTGCCCATATTTAGGTAGGCTAATTCTATAGAGGCATAATTCTTGTTGCAAGGAATTTTAGTTGGTTGACTAGTGCGCCCCCAAGTGCAAAGATGACTCAGTTTGAAATCTTTAAAGCGCAAGGAGAATCCTTGGGACTCTCCGGAAAAGAACTAATTGAGTACATTCAAGAGGAGCAAAGAAAAGAACGAGAAAAAGAAAGAGTAATCCGACAAGAGGAATGAGAAAGAGAAATCCAACGAGAAGAAAAAGAAAGAGAAAGAGAGGCATGGATAAGACAAGCTGAGCTTCACCATCAGATTGAATTAGCTCGGATTAAAGCAGAATTTCAAAGAAAAAAGGTAGAAAGAGAAAGGGGAAGAGTAATCCGACAAGAGGAACGAGAAAGAGAAATACAACGAGAAGAACGAGAAAGAAAAATACAACGAGAAGAAAGAAGGACGGATTCGCGCTCCTTCCCAGGAAAGCTGACAAAGTTTCCGAGCCCTGTAAAACCCCAAAACTTCTTTCCCCAAAACCAACAACGGGACTCCAAACCTCCCGTTAAGATTTCTCCTCCATCTCTCTTCCCGAAGCGACCAATAATATGCTTCACCTGTGGTGTAGAAAACCACATGAGCTGGAACTGCCCCCCAAATTCTAGGCTTAAAAGCGGACCAGCCCACCAAGTTCACCAGATTAATGCAACCCCGGCTCCCCCGGTGGTGCAGACCCAAGCAGAAACTTCTCCCCCTCCGTCAGGCCACCAGGTAAATTTTGGTTTTGATAAAAGTTCATCGGGAACTTTGAAATATGAGGAGGGCAGCGTGGACGGCTGTCGAGTATCGACTCTCGTCAGGGACACAGGATGTACGTGTTTCATCGTGTCTGACGAACTCCTCCCAGTGGCCTCTAACCACAAAAAATTTGCGGTGGTACATGACCACCTTGGGTGGGCGAACCGATTCCCCGTCGTTAGATGTTACCTGCAGTGTCAATATTATAATGGCTGGGCTGAAGTCATTGTAGCACCCCTACAATTCTGTTCCGTACTTATAGGGCAGAGCCCCCAAGTAAGTTTCAGGCCGCCCTTCCTCAAGGCCGAGATAAGAAAGAAGCCCAGGAGCCCGTCCCCATCAGAACCCCGATACCGTCCGATTTCTCGGAAACCTTTAACCAGGACTTTAGGACGGCACAAAAGGAGTGTGAATCACTAACACCCTTAGGTGATAAGGCCCCAGACAAGGACACAGAGACTGTCCCTGGACCCCAAGAAAAAAAGAACCCCCAACGCGCCCATGGAGATACCTTCGTAGAACTGGACGAAGCATCGGCGCTTGAAGAGGATTGCCCCGCGGAGTCCCTTAATGTAATCCAGACAGTGTGCATCCAACCTGATGCCGATTACCCTCCTCCTTCCCTACCAGGCGAGTCTTTAGAACCCTCTGACCTGGATAGTGACGCGCAGCTGACACCATGTCCGAAGAGTCAGCTACAAGAACTAATTAAATGGAATCACCATTTACCCGCCCTATTAGCTCTTTTCGAGCGACTGCGTAAAAATGGCCTCAGCATTGGCCCCAGCAAATGCCATTTTGCCCACGAAACCATCAAATATTTGGGTTTCAAAATAGGACAAAGCAAGTTAGGTCCCCATGAGAACAAGATTAAGGCAATCGCCGACATGCCCCTCCCGATTACAAAGAAGCCATTAAGATCGTTCCTAGGATCAGCTTCTCCCTATCAGCGATTTGTTCCGAATTTCGTTGCAATTTCGGCCCCCCTATGCCCCCTTCAAAAAAAAAAAATTCCCGATCGTTTACGTTGGAATGATGTCGCTGTTTCCCATTTTAATCAGCTCAAGAGTAAGTTCATTTCTGCCCCCATGTAAAGTTGCCCAACCCGGAAAAATCCTTTGGGGTTAAGACCGACGTGAGCAACGAAGGCATTGGAGGTGTACTCCTTCAATACGTAGATGACGGAACGAGTCATCCAGTTGCATATGCTAGTCGACAATTATTACCACGCAAAAAGAGATATGCCACTAGAGAAAAGAAAACTCTATCAATTATCTGGGTCATAGACAAATTCAAGCTGTACTTGATATGTAAAGAATTTCAAATAGGAACCGACCACCGTCCGTTAGCCTATATTAGGAATGTGAGACACTCAAACGGCCGCATCATGCGCTGGAGTTTACTCTTGCAAGAGTATCAGTTTAAAATAAATTAGATAAAAGTTCCGATAACCAGGTCGCTGACGCACTCGGTCGGAATGCGTTACCGAATAGCATAGAGTAAGTGTATTCATAGGATTAGTATCTCCCTGTAGGTATATACCGTCTTGTACGACTTAAATTAAGATTGTCTTATAATATAATTAATTAATGTATATGTCTGACTTTTGTAACGCTCAATGTCTAATTTTTTGTATGTATATATATTTGTACCCATTAATTTACGTATAAATTATTTTGTCCTGTATGTACAAATTTTATATCATTTCATTGTTCCATGCCCTTTTTTTTCTTTGATTAAGTTGTATTAAAGGTTATTTTCCCCTGTAATCTAAAGATCAAAATAATCATATGTATTGAGGTAATACTAGTTAGGTGCAGGAAGGTACGGTTGGTACAAGAAAACGAGTTCCCCACAACGGAGCTCTATCGTTGTCCCTTCTCTCTCTTTTTTTCGAAGTGACAACTTCCCCTGGAATGGAGGGGTGTGATAGAACGAGTTGAAGCTGCGTTAATTTCAACTCCTATCCCATATTATTTAAAACCACAATGCTGCCCACGTGCATCTTCGATTCGAGGCTTGGAGTCTTATCACAGCTACCGGATGTCAATGTTTAAACAAGGAGGTTATCGTTCGCCCCCATACGCCGACCTCGCCAGATTGAGTTAGGCTTATGAGCAGATAAGGCATTGTTCTCCGGCCCGGCTGTGCGTTCCCTCCAAGCTTTCACTCCATTTTCCCCCACGCCAAGGAGATGTCCTGGCTATTTATATGGAAACTTTACCACTAAGATCAGATTGGAGATCCAGATTTTCGTCGCGAAACATCACCACGACCCTCTCTCCCTTTGTGCGCCAAGGGACCTCGACCTCGAGATTCACCATCACTTGTCCAGAAGGAGGACAATATTCCTTGAGTGCCAAAGGTTCGAGCCTTTCCGACGCCAAGTCCCCAAGGCTTCCCCCCCTGTTGTTCAAAGGAGAACAGCATTAGAACAGCCATTGTTCGTTTTGAGCCCTTCGCCAAGAAACGGTTCTCATCCCCCCCTGTTGTTCAAAGGAGAACAGCATTAGAACAGCCATTGTTCATTTTGAGCCCTTCACCAAGAAACGGTTCTCATCCCCCCCTGTTGTTCAAAGGAGAACAGCATTAGAACAGCCATTGTTCGTTTTGAGCCCTTCGCCAAGAAACGGTTCTCATCCCCCCTGTTGTTCAAAGGAGAACAGCCATTGTTCATTTTGAGCCCTTCGCCAAGAAACGGTTCTCATCCCCCCCTGTTGTCCAAAGGAGAACACCATTAGAACAGCCATTGTTCGTTTTGAGCCCTTCACCAAGAAACGGTTCTCATCCCCCCCCCTGTTGTTCAAAGGTGAACAGCATTAGAACAGCCATTGTTCGTTTTGAGCCCTTCACCAAGAAACGTTTCTCATCCCCCCCTGTTGTTCAAAGGAGAACACCATTAGAACAGCCATTGTTCATTTTGAGCCCTTCGCCAAGAAACGGTTCTCACCCTCCCCCTGTTGTTCAGAGGAGAACAACATTAGAACAGCCATTGTTCTTGAGCCCGTAGACAAGAGACGGTTCTCATCCCCCCCTTTGTTCAGAAGAGAACAACCTAGAACAGCCATTGTTCTTCAATCTGTTCGTCGAGAAACAGTTCTCCTTCCCAAGACGCCACGTCAGGATCCTTTTATCCCCCCCCTTCGGCTGGAACTCGCCAGCGGACCGAAACTCCTTCGCGCCACCTTCCACTGCACCACTAGTTTAAAAGTTACGTAAGCCAAACGTCACCTTTGAGTATTGATCCCTTTTGTCAATTCTATCCTGTTCTTTAAATGGTTTATCGAACCATCCCATCTCTTTAACTCTATATTTGTTTTACCTTTTTTAATCCTTTAAATCCTCGGATTAGCCCGAGTCTCCATGACCCTTTCCATTCTGTTTATGTCAATATTTTCCGTTTTTGTGTATTGTTGATAGTTATTATTAATAAAACTCTATTTTATTAATGATAGCAATATTTTTATCCCTGAGCTCAGTTCCACTTCTTAAGCATATCGAAGATACATAATATCGGCCGCCAGACAGTAACGCACTCTAGAGATAATTAAGGAAGTTCCCTCAACGAATAGTGATATATGGTATCGTCGGCAGTCATTCTACGACATATATATATATATATATACTATTTAAATTTGGTATCAGGTGTGTAAGGTTTAACGCTATATCTTTGCAAACACTGGTCTCAGTCGAGTAAAGCATAGTGTTATTCGTTATAATAATAGAATATAGTAGTTCCCTTTTGTTTTAACGATTGCTATCCCCTTTTTTTTGAAACTTAAGAAGCTGGAGTAGCTCAAGGAACGGTTATAATAATTTGTGTTTTTTTGTGATTTTAGTCAGTGGTTATTTAGATTGAGAAACCAAGTACGAATAGGTCAGTGCCCATATTTAGGTAGACTAATTCTATAGAGGCATAATTCTTGTTGCAAGGAATTTTAGTTGGTTGACTAGTGCGCCCCCAAGTGCAAAGATGACTCAGTTTGAAATCTTTAAAGCGCAAGGAGAATCCTTGGGACTCTCCGGAAAAGAACTAATTGAGTACATTCAAGAGGAGCAAAGAAAAGAACGAGAAAAAGAAAGAGTAATCCGACAAGAGGAACGAGAAAGAGAAATCCAACGAGAAGAAAAAGAAAGAGAAAGAGAGGCATGGATAAGACAAGCTGAGCTTCACCATCAGATTGAATTAGCTCGGATTAAAGCAGAATTTAAAAGAAAAAAGGTAGAAAGAGAAAGGGGAAGAGTAATCCGACAAGAGGAACGAGAAAGAGAAATACAACGAGAGGAACGAGAAAGAGAAATACAACGAGAAGAACGAGAAAGAAAAATACAACGAGAAGAAAGAAGGACGGATTCGCGCTCCTTCCCAGGAAAGCTGACAAAGTTTCCGAGCCCTGTAAAACCCCAAAACTTCTTTCCCCAAAACCAACAACGGGACTCCAAACCTCCCGTTAAGATTTCTCCTCCATCTCTCTTCCCGAAGCAACCAATAATATGCTTCACCTGTGGTGTAGAAAACCACATGAGCTGGAACCGCCCCCAAAATTCTAGGCTTAAAAGCGGACCAGCCCACCAAGTTCACCAGATTAATGCAACCCCGGCTCCCCCGGTGGTGCAGACCAAAGCAGAAACTTCTCCCCCTCCGTCAGGCCACCAGGTAAATTTTGGTTTTGATAAAAGTTCATCGGGAACTTTGAAATATGAGGAGGGCAGCGTGGACGGCTGTCGAGTATCGACTCTCGTCAGGGACACAGGATGTACGTGTTTCATCGTGTCCGACGAACTCCTCCCAGTGGCCTCTAACCACGAAAAATTTGCGGTGGTACATGACCACCTTGGGTGGGCGAACCGATTCCCCGTCGTTAGATGTTACCTGCAGTGTCAATATTATAATGGCTGGGCTGAAGTCATTGTAGCACCCCTACAATTCTGTTCCGTACTTATAGGGCAGAGCCCCCAAGTAAGTTTCAGGCCGCCCTTCCTCAAGGCCGAGATAAGAAAGAAGCCCAGGAGCCCATCCCCATCAGAACCCCGATACCGTCCGATTTCTCGGAAACCTTTAACCAGGACTTTAGGACGGCACAAAAGGAGTGTGAATCACTAACACCCTTAGGTGATAAGGCCCCAGACAAGGACACGGAGACTGTCCCTGGACCCCAAGAAAAAAAGAACCCCCAACGCGCCCATGGAGATACCTTCGTAGAACTGGACGAAGCATCGGCGCTTGAAGAGGATTGCCCCGCGGAGTCCCTTAATGTAATCCAGACAGTGTGCATCCAACCTGATGCCGATTACCCTCCTCCTTCCCTACCAGGCGAGTCTTTAGAACCCTCTGACCTGGATAGTGACGCGCAGCTGACATCACGTCCGAAGAGTCAGCTACAAGAACTAATTAAATGGAATCACCATTTACCCGCCCTATTAGCTCTTTTCGAGCGACTGCGTAAAAATGGCCTCAGCATTGGCCCCAGCAAATGCCATTTTGCCCACGAAACCATCAAATATTTGGGTTTCAAAATAGGACAAAGCAAGTTAGGTCCCCATGAGAACAAGATTAAGGCAATCGCCGACATGCCCCTCCCGATTACAAAGAAGCCATTCAGATCGTTCCTAGGATCAGCTTCTCCCTATCAGCGATTTGTTCCGAATTTCATTGCAATTTCGGCCCCCCTATGCCCCCTTCAAAAAAAGAATTTTCCCGATCGTTTACGTTGGAATGATGTCGCTGTTTCCCATTTTAATCAGCTCAAGAGTAAGTTCATTTCTGCCCCCATTTTAAAGTTGCCCAACCCGGAAAAATCCTTTGGGGTTAAGACCGACGTGAGCAACGAAGGCATTGGAGGTGTACTCCTTCAATACGTAGATGACGGAACGAGTCATCCAGTTGCATATGCTAGTCGTCAATTATTACCACGCAAAAAGAGATATACCACTAGAGAAAAGAAAGCTCTATCAATTATCTGGGTCATAGACAAATTCAAGCTGTACTTGATATGTAAAGAATTTCAAATAGGAACCGACCACCGTCCGTTAGCCTATATTAGGAATGTGAGACACTCAAACGGCCGCATCATGCGCTGGAGTTTACTCTTGCAAGAGTATCAGTTTAAAATAAATTAGATAAAAGTTCCGATAACCAGGTCGCTGATGCACTCGGTCGGAATGCGTTACCGAATAGCGTAGAGTAAGTGTATTCATAGGATTAGTATCTCCCTGTAGGTATATACCGTCTTGTACGACTTAAATTAAGATTGTCTTATAATATAATTAATTAATGTATATGTCTGACTTTTGTAACGCTCAATGTCTAATTTTTTGTATGTATATATATTTGTACCCATTAATTTACGTATAAATTATTTTGTCCTGTATGTACTAATTTTATATCATTTCATTGTTCCATGCCCTTTTTTTTCTTTGATTAAGTTGTATTAAAGGTTATTTTTCCCCTGTAATCTAAAGATCAAAATAATCATATGTATTGAGGTAATACTAGTTAGGTGCAGGAAGGTACGGTTGGTACAAGAAAATGAGTTCCCCACAACGGAGCTCTATCGTTGTCCCTTCTCTCTCTTTTTTTCGAAGTGACAACTTCCCCTGGAATGGAGGGGTGTGATAGAACGAGTTGAAGCTGCGTTAATTTCAACTCCTATCCCATATTATTTAAAACCACAATGCTGCCCACGTGCATCTTCGATTCGAGGCTTGGAGTCTTATCACAGCTACCGGATGTCAATGTTTAAACAAGGAGGTTATCGTTCGCCCCCATACGCCGACCTCGCCAGATTGAGTTAGGCTTATGAGCAGATAAGGCATTGTTCTCCGGCCCGGCTGTGCGTTCCCTCCAAGTTTTCACTCCATTTTCCCCCACGCCAAGGAGATGTCCTGGCTATTTATATGGAAACTTTACCACTAAGATCAGATTGGAGATCCAGATTTTCATCGCGAAACATCACCACGACCCTCTCTCCCTTTGTGCGCCAAGGGACCTCGACCTCGAGATTCACCATCACTTGTCCAGAAGGAGGACAATATTCCTTGAGTGCCAAAGGTTCGAGCCTTTCCGACGCCAAGTCCCCAAGGCTTCCCCCCCTGTTGTTCAAAGGAGAACAGCATTAGAACAGCCATTGTTCGTTTTGAGCCCTTCGCCAAGAAACGGTTCTCATCCCCCCCTGTTGTTCAAAGGAGAACAGCATTAGAACAGCCATTGTTCGTTTTGAGCCCTTCGCCAAGAAACGGTTCTCATCCCCCCCTGTTGTTCAGAGGAGAACAACATTAGAACAGCCATTGTTCTTGAGCCCGTAGACAAGAGACGGTTCTCATCCCCCCCCTTTGTTCAGAAGAGAACAACCTAGAACAGCCATTGTTCTTCAATCTGTTCGTCGAGAAACGGTTCTCCTTCCCAAGACACCACGTCAGGATCCTTTTATCCCCCCCCTTCGGCTGGAACTCGCCAGCGGACCGAAACACCTTCGCGCCACCTTCCACTGCACCACTAGTTTAAAAGTTACGTAAGCCAAACGTCACCTTTGAGTATTGATCCCTTTTGTCAATTCTATCCTGTTCTTTAAATGGTTTATCGAACCATCCCATCTCTTTAACTCTATATTTGTTTTACCTTTTTTAATCCTTTAAATCCTCGGATTAGCCCGAGTCTCCATGACCCTTTCCATTCTGTTTATGTCAATATTTTCCGTTTTTGTGTATTGTTGATAGTTATTATTAATAAAACTCTATTTTATTAATGATAGCAATATTATTATCCCTGAGCTCAGTTCCACTTCTTAAGCATATCGAAGATACATAATATCGGCCGCCAGACAGTAACGCACTCTAGAGATAATTAAGGAAGTTCCCTCAACGAATAGTGATATATGGTATCGTCGGGAGTCATTCTACGACAATGGGCATCTGGTAATACCCCCATACCACATCCAGCTTCGTAAACCACTCCATCCCATGCATACTATACACACACTCAGATACCACACACATCGGAAACCTTTCTTTCATAGTCCTTTCATTCACCTTTCGATAATCCACACACAGACACAATCTTCCATCCGGCTTACGTACAGGCACAATTGGACTATTCCATGCACTCTCGGTCTCTTTAATCACCCCCAATTGCTATAATTCTACACACTGCTCCTCAATCTCATCAGCAATCGGACGTGGGAAATGCCTCTGCCGCTGATAGATTGGAGAGTCCTCCTTCAGGACAATCTTGAATTCCGGAAGTTTTGCAACCCCGAAATCCAGATCACCCTTACTGAGGGCTCCCTTTCGTTCAAATATCATTCGATACACATCCTTCCTTTCATACTCAGTTAAACATCCATCCTATTCCACCATGCTCTTCACTTCATTATACGTCCATTCACACATCTTTTCACCTGCAACATCCATACTATCATCCATACCTACCTCATTGACAGTGGAGAGGTGCTCAGTACATCTTCGACTTGGATACCCCTCACCTGTCCTTTCACCCTGGGGTCCGCCTGCACACATACAAAAGGATCATTCATTCTCATCAAGCCATCAAACACACCAGCAACGCGCCTTACCTTATAACATGCATCCTTTCCATCCAATATCACAGTGTTCTCACCCACATTCAAACTAACATCCCTACTCCAACTCACTCTAACAGACACCCTTTCACCCTTCACAAGCCTTACATTCTCCATAGCAGTCACCTCAATACCAGTAAACACACTTCAAAATGCTACCATCTTTCCCTACCTATAACTTATACACCCCATTTTTACCAATCTTTCTCTCAATCTGATCACTCGCAGGATGCACAACCATACGATTCATTCTCATAAAATCATACCCCCAAATCACACCATACTCACCTTATTAATCACAGAGAATTCACATTCATTCATCAACATACCATGCATTCGAACAGATGACCTTATCATTCCAATCACAGGCACTCTCCTACTACCAATACCTTCCAAACTACCCTTACACTCAGACAGGAGAGCTTTCTCATTCAACTTGTCATACACATCTTTATACACCAAGCTTGCCTTGCATCCAGAATCTATTAAAGCCAAACACTCAATTCCATTCAATTCCACCTTCACACTCAGACACTCATACTTCCTACCAGACAGCACTTTCACACTAGACAGACTTACCAACATTACTCACACTCATGCACCCAGAGGATACTTCAGCAGGTACCCTCTTACCATTCAGTTTCCCACTTCAGACTTTCCATTCACACCTTGCGCTCTCAGTCTAATCCAACACTTTTCACTTGAATGTCCTTCCATCGCACAATAGCTACATACATTCCTCTGGTCACGACACATCCTTGCATAATGACCAACCTTTCCACAATTACCACAAGCATACTTCACACTTCCCCCAGCAGTTGCTCCATCATTCAACCTTGGACAATCTTTCTTCAAATGGCCTATTTCTTTACACTCAAAGCACTCTTTCACACTTTCCTGGCAATCCTTTATCATATGCCCTTTCTTAACACATCTAAAACATGCACCAGACATGCACCTACATTCCGCCAACATATGACCTTTCCTTCCACACCAACGACATTCCACAATCTTTCTCCCACCATTCGGTCTCTCGTTTGCTGGGACATACCTCGGTTTCTCTCTCATATATCCGTTCCCACACTTGAAATTCATCTGTCCCCTTCCATTCGACCACCCTCCATTTACCCATTGATTCTGCCAGCCCAGGAAGTTCAACATCACTCCAGCTGGCGCAGCCTTCAGGGTATCCCTGTAGCTGACAAACTGCTGGGATGGATGAAAGTTCCTCTTCTAGATCGCTTTCATCATCAAATCGTCCATCTTCTAACAGTTCCAACACATCCTCCCACATCAACCGTTCACCTGCCAGTCTCATTCTCTCCTTTCTCTTTCCACTCAGCCATTCACTCACCTTTCGCAGGATCGTGTCCCAAAACTTCCTCATCAGTGGTTTACATTCATTTACATCATCATCACTATACCTCGTTCTTGCCATACTCTCAAGTTTATGTGCATACATGTTCACACTTTCACTCTTTTTTAATGTTAGTATGCAAAATATAGAGTTCAGGCCTCCCATCAGACTCACTTTTTCACTTAATGTGTCACATTCATAAAATGTTACTTTTCACATTTTTTTATAAAAAATGCCTACCTCTATCTACTTTCAAATAACAATCATCCCTCAGTTAATATTTATAAACCAATAGATTTATGAGTAACATAGAGGGTATACCTAGTTTATATTAGTGCTAAGTTGTTTCTACATTGAACCCTAATTGGGTCGAGTATATGACTTAGGGATGAGCTCCTTATAGAAACAACTTTACATAGCATAGGGATTTCCTCTGGGGATGAAATTATCCAAAGGGGTGCCGAAAGAAAGGCGTTTAATCTTAAAGGATAAAGAAAAATAATAGGTATTTTATTATGCTTATAACTATAGGTGGGTATGTTCATTTATAAAAATGAAATTGGGGATTTGAGGAAAAATAATATTGTCAAATTTACTTAAAGGAATGTGCAATAGGTATGTTTAAGGTTGATCATTAATGTCATGTCAATTTGGAGTTATGATCATTTTTAGGAAATATCTTTTATTTTCAGTTGTCTTGGTTTGATCCCTATAACTAGAGGGACACCATTCTCAATACATATTGGTAGCAGGTCCCTTTTAGAGTTCTTTTTCCTAACTTTGCAAGTATATAATCGATTCCGGGCCCCCCCCCAAACCCCAGATAGAGACTATCCTTACATCTCTAGAGGCTTTTTTTTTTACTAGGTACATACTTATATACCTCACTTGAGAACCCTTAATCATAACAATAAAATTTAAAATACTAAATAATTCTGCCCTTGTTTAGGATTGAACTTTAGAAACCACCTGCAGTAAAGTAGTTTTAGGTAGATAGATAAGTAAGTGGAAGGCAGTGATATGCTTATTTGAAAATTGACATGACATCATTAAATAAACTTATTTTATTTGATGTTACAAAGGATTACCTTTTTTTCCAGATGAAAATACATTATTTTCAGAATGAAAAACATTAAAGTAAATAATTATTTGGTTTGAAAAGATTGAAAATATTCTAATAAAGGAATGGGCCAAGAAAAAGGATAAGCATACATTAGTGTGTCTAGTATGCAATACTTTGATATGTGTGAAGAAAAATGGATTCCAAGCCATAACACAGCACTCTTCATATAAAAAGCATAAAGAAAATTATAAGACCAAAGCTTATATGAATCAAACAAACATTCAACTCCAGTGATCAAATATCTTTGCCTTCAATATCTAGTTCATTAAATATCGATAATAATATCATTGTAATTTTGTAAAAGATGGAGCATATAAGGCTGAACTTATGCAATGAGAAATTGTTAAAGGAAGCATTCTTTAGCTGCCAGTAAAGGAGTCGTAGATTTGAAATCTTCATACTTTGCATTTATATTTGACAAAATGAAGGATAATGAAGGTAAAAAAAAGAAATTCAAATATTAGTGCATTATTGGTCAGAAAAGAATGAAGAAATTATTAATCATCACTTAGAGACATTCTTTATGGGACAGGCAACTGGAGAAATTCTGCTAAATAAAATTTTTAATTCAATTAACAATGTTCCATTAAATCTAGCCAATCTCCTTGTGTTAGGTGCAGATGGCCCAAATGTAAATTAAAAAAAGGTTTTAACTTGTTAAATAAAGAAGCTAAAAAAGTAAGTGATAAAAATCTATTAAATGTTGGGTCATGCAACTTGCACATATTGCACAAGGCATTTGAAGATGGAATGAAGGCAGGATTTGATAATGATCCATCTGATTTGTTAATGTGTGCATTCAATTTTTTTCATAACTGGCCCTCATCAGGAAGATTTTTAATTTATTCAAGAAAAATTAAGTTTGCCCCAAAATAAACTTATTCGCCAGATTTCAAATCGATGGCTTACATTTTAATCAGCTGTAAAAACTTTTAGTGATTAATGGGAAGCAATACAGGAATATTTCAAGGAGTACATTCCTGCCAAGCAAAAGAGTCTCCCTAAGTAATTTTTACTGCAAAAAGGTCAGAGAATGTTTGAAAAAGTCTTCAATAAAAGCTGAGCTTTATTTTCTGCCTAGAACAGCAGAAATATTTTCCAAGCTCCTAAATAAATATCAATCATTCAAGATTTGTATCTTGATTTGAAGGAAATTGTTGTTACCTAAGCAAATAGGGTTATTTCTCGATCATTCATCTCTTCCACAAACCCTTCATTGTAATCCTTAGAAGATGTACTGGACAGAAATATACCAGGTGATTTTGTAAAGGGTCAGAATGTGCAGTGCTGTAATGGATTGAAATCATTAATAAAGTCTCTTTCCAAAAATGATCAAGAAAGGTTTTTTAATTGTTGCATAGAATTTTATAAAAAGAGCTGCAGGCATATTTTAAAGAAGTTGTCTTTGAAAACAGATGTCTAAAATATTACAGATTTTTGAAGCCTGAGCAGAGGACCAAGAATGTAAGTATATCAGGCATTCAGGAAGTGAGCAAAATACTGCCATTCGAAGTAAGGGAGGACCTCTTGCATGATGAATGGAGATGTTTGATAACTTTAAAATATAATGGAGAAATTGATAGAATTGATCACTACTGGTGAAATGTATTTAAATCTAATTTAAAAATAGAAAATATTGCCAAAGTAGTGAAAGCTCTTCTAGTCACACAGTGCAACTCTGCCATGGAGCGTGGATTTTCCGTATCAAAGAATATATTGTCAGAAGACAGAGCAAGCATGTCAGTTGAAATGCTAAATTCAAGGCTAAATATTAAAAGTGGACTTTATTTATATAATAACAAACCACAACTTGTCCCTATAACGAGAACCTTACTAACATATGCACACACTGCATATTCTAAATATAAAGAACTAGAAAGGAAGAGAAAATTTAAAAAAGAAGAAGAAAAGGCTCACAAAGAAAAAGAGAAGGAAAAACTGGAAAAGGAGAGATGTTTGAAAGAACTGTCCATTAAAAAAGTATAAGGAATTAGTTTCATAATCAAATAAAATTGAGCAAGAGGAAAAACAAGATGTTACTGTTTCAAACAAGCTCATTGAAGAAGCCCAGATTCGAATAAAAGAAGGTATAGACAAAAGAATCAGCTACTTCAAAGAAACGGAAGCTGGATGAAATTCAAACAAGAAAAGTAGTAGTTACCAAGAAACAAACACTAATTGTAAACCATTTAAAAAAAAAAAGCTCTTGAATTTGTAAATTAAATTTGTCCAAATTGTTTGTACTATGTTGTATCTATTTTTTCATTGATAGATAAAGTAAAAAATTTTTTTTTAAGAAGGTAAAACATTAAGGACCTAGCAACACTTTTATTCTTTTTCATCTTACATTATTCCAAAAGTAAAAAATAACATTTAAACTGTTTAATTAATTTTTGCTAGGGGGGGGGGGGTATGGGAAGGGGCTTGTTGGGGTTTTAGCTTCTTTAATTTTTTTTATAACTATTCCTGTAAAATTGTATAATTGATATATGTTTAGAATTAAAAAAAATTGATAATATATATATTAATATTTTTTCACCTGGGATCAGCTAGATAATTTAATCATAAAACAGTTAAATGCATCTATACCTAATAAAGTGGGGTTTTTTTCACTTTTACATTTCTGGTTTGTATCACTTTTTTTTCACTTTTGCTCCAATTTTTGTTACTTCTTTTCTGTAAAATATTTGCTGGGAGTCCTGAGACTTAATTAATTTTTAATCTAAAATTGTCTTTAAATAGCTTTTTGTTTAAATTTCTAGGTAGATTAGGGACTGAGATTTTATTAATTGGTAAAAATTTTGTGAAAATAGATTAATTATATGAGAGCATATTAAATAGGGTGGGACTGCCAAAAACTCCAAATTGGGATGTCCATAACATTGTTTGTAATTAAGATATTTAAAATTGGATATCAGACTAAGTGGTTTTAGCCAAATATCTACCTATATATACCGATCTGATCGAAGAGCTTGAGATTGGTGTCCTAAACGTGGATGAGTTTACTCATCACTGTCCGAGAACCGCTTCATTTTCTTGCCTCGACCTATCTTTGTGCTCTTCGGATGCACAGCCTGATTTTGATTGGGAGGTGGTCAATGACCTCCATGGTAGTGATCACTTTCCCATTCAAATATCATTTTCAGGGCAACTGCCACCTGAGAGACCACCTCGGTGGTGCTTGGCGCGGGCGCGGTGGCCTGCATTTCAGGAAATGACTGAATTCTCTATCTCAGTCGAGGAGTTTAGGTCGGTAGATGAGGCCGTTGAGTTCTTCTCCGGCAACCTCATCGCCGTGGGCCTGACTACTATTCCTAGGACGTCTGGCCGTTTTGCACGCCGACCACTCCCATGGTGGTCGGCCGAGTGTGAGACGGCCCTCAAACAGAAGCGTTATGCCTACATGCGCTATAAGCGCCGCCTGAACGATTTCACTGTCGCTGAATTTCGTCGGGCTAGGGCTAGGTTCCGGTATATTTCGAAGCACGCCCGCCGCTCTTCTTGGCAGGCATACGTGTCTTCACTTAACGGGAAGACCCCTTTAGCTGAGGTGTGGAAGCGAGTCAAAAGGATTCTGGACAAGTTCTCGCAGGACCCCCCTCCCGTTCTCCAGGAGAATGGGACCGCAATCTCGGACCCCGCGTCCGTGGCGGAATCCTTCGCGACCCCTTTCTTCGCATTCTCTAGCCGTGATGCTGCTCCGCCCGCATTCAATGCAAGTCGTGATGTCACGGAAGGCCGCCGGCTGGACTTTACCTCCAAGGGCGGAGAACCCTTCAACGACAGGTTTACTGTGAGTGAGTTGCCCTTCGCTCTTGTTTCGTGCGCGGACACCGCCCATGGTCCGGACGATGTCCCGTACGCCATGCTTCGACACCTGGGTGAGCGAGGCATGGCCTTTCTGTTAGATTTGTTCAACACGATCTGGGTGGAAGGTCTTCTCCCAGACTCCTGGCGAATCGCTACTGTGTTCGCCTTTCGCAAGCCGGGGAGAGATCACTCTACTCCGACCGGTTTCCACCCAATCTCTCTAACCTCTTGCATGTGCAAGTTGATGGAGAAATTGGTAAATGTTAGATTGGCCTATTTCCTGGACAGCGGAGGCCATCTGTCTTCTGCACAGTGCGGCTTCCACATGTTCCACTCCCTGTCGGATGCACTGCTCCGCCTGGAAAATGCCGTCTGCCAGGCCTTCCTTCGTAGACAGCACTACGCCACGGTATTTTTCGATCTGTAGAAGGCCTATGATACCGCATGGCGATGCGGTATCATGAGACTGTCCACACGATGGAGGCGAAGGGATGCCTCCCAATGTTTATATCTGAATTTTGGTGAGATCGTCACTTCCGCGTCGGGTGGGGGGGGCCCTTTTCGGCCCAAAGGTGCAGGAAGAGGGTGTCCTGCAGGGAAGTGTCCTCAGTGTCGTACTCTTTGCCCTGAGCATCAACGGCATCACTTCGGTGCTGACGGAAGATGTTCTCGCTACGCTCGACGTGGACGACCTTTCGATCTCTTTTGGCGCGGCCCAGATGCCAACTCTTGAGCGTCGACTCCAACAGGCATTGAACCGCGTTTCTCGCTATGCCGAAGCGCACAGGTTTCGGTTTTCTTTGGCCAAGACTTAGGTGGTGCACTTCTGCCGCCATCCACGGCTTCACCCCGACCGAGATTTGTTTCTTAATGGGGTGCGCCTGGATGTGGTGGAATCGCACCGTTTCCTTGGTCTTGTATTTGACCGACGCCTCACCTGGGAGGCTCATATTCGCAGCCTTCTTAGTCTCTTGTACCCGCGCCATGGATATTCTCCGTTGCGTGATGTTCAATGTTTGGGGCGCTGATAGGGCTACTGCCTTACTTTTTTATCGATCCTTTGTTCGTTCGAAGCTCGACTACGGATGCGAGTTTTATGTATCCGCAGCCGAGCGTTTATTGCGGAAGGTGAACTCGATTCACTACACTGACCTTCGCCTGGCGACCGGTGCCTTCCGCACTTTGCCCATTGAGAGCCTGTTGGTCGATGCTGGGGAGATGCCACTCGCTCTGCGCCGCTTGCAGTGCATCACTCGCCTGTACGTGCGAGCCCGGATCCTTCCTCAGTCGCCAACAGCTCTCACTGCATCCGCAGCTGATTCTCGACGGTGCCTATGCCGCCGACAGACGCCAGACATACCCTAAGCCCTTTGGGTTTAGGGCCAAGAAACTCCTTTGAGAGCTAGGTATAGCTCTCGGCCCGGTGGCGCCCCTGGCTCTGCCCAGGATTCCACCCTGGAGGGTACTACATTTGGCTATTTGTCGCCACGCCTCTGCTCCCAAAGCTTGTACTGCGCCGGGAGTATTGCGTTCGAACTTTTTGGAGCACACCTCGTGTCACGCTGGAACCGTGCCAGTGTATACGGATGGCTCCAAGTCCCAAGAGGGGGGTCGACTTCCACGCCGTATCCCCTCTGTTTGAAGTCAGCGGGGCTCTGTCTTCACGGCCGAGCTGGTGGCAATACACCACTCGGTACGGGAGATTACGCGACGTGCCCGGTTCGGAGACTGCATTGTGGTCTAGAGCGACTCATAAAGCGCCCTGAGGGCTCTCGGGGTATTGGAATCTCTGCATACCCTGGTTCGCGATATCCGTGATGCCACGGTTTTGGCGAGCCGGGCAGATGTCGAGATTATCTTCTGCTGGGTTCCTGGACATGTAGAAATTGTGGGAAATGAGCGCGCTGATGAGGGTGCCAAAGAGTCCACGAGGACTTTCCACCTGGACCAGCATTTCGCTCTTCCTCACCCAGACTACATGGCAGGAATAGGGGCAGCTCTTCGGACTGCTTGGCAAAGAAGATGGGAGACAGTCAAAAGAAACTTAAAGTTGCGTGCCATTGCGCCGCGACTGTTCCCATGGACCTATCCCCCAATGCCGCGACGGCTTCAGGTCGCTTTCTGTCGTCTCCGAATCGGACACACTCGTGTGACGCATCGCTATTTGATGGAGCGCTCGCCTGCGTCTTATTGCGACGACTGCTTCGTCCCTCAAACTGCTCGGCACATTCTTGTCAAATGTCCCAGTCTGGGTGATCTTCGCGCATGACACCTGTCCCGGTACCGGGATGGGCGGGGTCGCTACCGCCTGTCCTTTGTACTCGGGATGAGTACGTGCACATTAACTGGTGGACTTGTTGACCTCTTGGGGGGGAGGCCAGCCTTCTCCCTTTTATTTAATTAGGTTTTGTTATTGTTTTCTTTGTAGGTCGCACGCTCCTGCGCAGGGGAGAGGGGGACCTCCCCCTAACACTGGAGCTAACTTCCTAATTGTTGTCATCTTCCCTTTTTATCCTTGTTTTGTTTTCAAATTTTTATTTTAATGTAGCCTTGAACTAGGCTGTTTGATTGCGGCGACTTATGCCCAAGTGGGCAATCGCCAGATAGCCCCCTTAAAAAAAAATGATAAAGCTCATCCACACCTTATTGCGATGACTGCATTATCCCTTACACTGTTTGGCACATTCTTCTGACTGTCCCTGTCTGGATGATGCTCATGCACATTACATGTTCCTATATTGGGATGAGCAAGGTCGCTACTGCTTGTCCCATGTACTCAGGTAGGTTTGTATACACAGACTAGTGGACTATCTGACTTTTTGTTCTTCCATTTTATTTGACTTGCTTCAGTGCCGGGGGAGGCAGGCACTCACCAGATGGGCTCTTTAAAAAAAATTACCCATATACCAATTTTCATCAAAGTCTGATGGGGTGTGGTTACATAGTCAAACTTCTTTGCACTTCACTTCCTATAATATGGTAACCAAAATTGCACTGCATAGTCAAGATGAGGCCTAATAATGCTAGGTACAGTTTCAGAATGACATCAGCACTCCTATTACTTACACTCCTCTCAATAAATCTCAATACTGTATTAGCTTTATTCCTAGCATTTTCTAGGCCGTAGGTCAGAACTTACTAGGACACCTAAGTCTTTTTTACTTTCTGCCCTTCCTACAACTCTCCCATTCAATGGATTACACCTACCTATATTAAGTACACTACACTTGCTTACCAATGTTAAATTCCATTTGCCATTTCTCTCTCCATTGGGATAGTATGGTTAATTGATTTTATGTAATCTCTCAGCATCAGAGTCGCACATAATAATCCTTCCTAACTTAGTATCATCGGCAAACTTGTTCCGGTTGATGATTTTTTTTTAGTCCTTGCTCTGTTAAATGTGTGTTCTTCCATCACCTTTCATCATAGAAGGGCTGTGTTTATTTTCTGTTCTTCCCTGGCTGTCTGGTGTGCTTTGGTAGGAGTTGCCACCTTTGATGGGAGGAAAGAGGTACCATTACAGTTAATTTGGCTCACTTAATACAACAGGTATTTCCTTAATGGCAACTTTCTGTCCCTCCCTGTCCAAATTCTGGCTGCAATGCATAATTAATGAAAAATGAATAAAACAGAGGAGTTAAATGCAAAATACTGGGCACATGGGTAGAGCAATACAATGCTATGCACCCTCTCTATGTAATCCAAGTCTGAAGTGTCAGGTACCCATCCAGGTGTCTCCATTCACTAGTTACCAGTTATCAGAAAACTATCCACCAACCTCTATAGTGTAGGAAATGGAATTTCAGGACCTCACTGCCATATATTTTTAATTGGGAAGTCCAGAAACTTATCTGCGTATTTTATAGGAACAGAATAAAGTAAATTACTATTTTAGCTTAGATTTGGGTGTGGAGGGATTGAGAATCTAATCATTTATTAATCAATTGTTTATTGAGGGGGTGTTTGCTATAAATTTTTACCCTAATGATTTTTGCCTCTTTTCAGAAATATTTTTTGGAGTAAATAGTAACTGACAATAATTTATTCTGGAGTCAATAACTGTAGCTTTGGAAAACCTTCCACCTCTAAATGCAAGTACAATGTCTGGTGATCATAAAAAGGTAAGCTTAGTTCTTTGTCTCAGTGCCTAATATATTGAATTTTCCTACAATCATAATTTGATGAATTGAAACTTAACATTTTAATTTCTCTTTTGATACTTATGCAGTTTACTAAGTCTCCATCTTTCTAAAGTTACCTTGGCCATTTATATTGAGTTTTGCATATTTATCATTTAGTCTTTTGATATTTAATTGTAAAAATAGTTTTAAAATCAAAACTGAAAAATTGATAATTTTTTTTACTATATGAATAATCCCAATAACAATATTCGCAGTCTTCAAAGTTTGACCTAAATATACAAATGTACCTATTCTGTTCATTCTAACTCCTCGTTTATATTTTTAAATTTGATTGTCCACTCTCCGGAACTTCTGTTTTGACTAATTATTCTAACTTTTTATAAATTTAAAAAATAAATAAAATTGGCTGTTTGTTCGTCTCAGCATTTTGCGTATGATTATTTATTTTTTTTAGGTATAACTACAATTTGAACTTAGTTAAGCTATTTAATTCTTAAAAAAATAAAGAAAATAGTAATCTCTAAAAAATATAACCATTTAAGTATATGACTGCAAATGTGATCATTGAGCTAGTTTGGAAAAATAGCTACAGATAAATGTTCTTGAGCACCAGTATATGTGGTATCACAGAGTTTTTGGAGGAGGGAGACCTGGCTCATCCATGGTATGTTTTTTATTGCACACTTGGCCCCCCGAGAGCGGCAGCCCTGCCTTATAATCTTATAGTGCTTCTTTCTTTTTTCCTGCTGATCATTTAACATAGCTCTTTTTTTTATTTAATTTTCCTTATAGATTTTATTTGTCATTTCAATGGCTGTTATAAAGGGTTTTTAATTAGATGATTTCAATAGTGAGATGGACATTGGGTTGTGTTGTAGCCAGAATTTGATTCTGGTGATATAGAGTATTGTGGACATCAAGCTACTTACTTTTAATTTGAGTGTTGAGTAAGTATGTTGTATAGATTACAGTGTAATCTTGTAGCTTAGAAAGAAATGGTTGGACAGGTTTAGAGAGAAGATGGATCCTTTTGGGATTTTGTTATATGGGTGGTGTTTGCTATGTCTTGATGTATTGTTATTTTTGCTCGCTGCCCTGGGAGGACTTTGGTCAGGCATCTTCTGCCATCTACTAATATTGTATTTAATAATGAGGAGACAATAATATTATTTTCATGCATTAAATACATCACAAACAACGCCATAAAGAAAACCGCCACCTAAAAACCACTAACAATGTCACACTAGGAAAGCAAAAGGAGACAGGTACCATACTCAATTCATCTGGGACTACGCAGCACCAGTGTGGCAGCCAAACCACCACATCCCATGCAAAAACATGCTCCAATCTCCCCAGAATAATGCACTAAACCATCACCGGATGCACTAGAACCACACCAACCTCACACCAAAACAAAAAAAAACCCACTCAACATTCACTTTGGCATAATCAGAACCCAATACCTCTACCACCTCAATACCAAAAAGAAGCCCCAGCACACTCATAACCTAATAAAACATCGACACCACCAAGACACCTGGTTACTCTAACACCCAACACCATCCTAAATAACCCTCCCCCAATAAACCACTCAGAGAAATTACTATGCCTGACACAGACTCATCCCGTCCCTACCAACTAAAGCCAGGCCATTATACAGAACCAACCTCACCCCATCACCAAAATGCAACGATATACTGACATCACCAAACACTACCTTAACCGTCCAAACCTCAGATACCCACACAGCTGCTCCAACCTCAAGGACTGTGGGGATCTGGTGGCCTTCCTGGTCGGCTCCAACCTCACTCTTTATTGCCTTTGTCTGCTGGAGTTATTACTAAATTCATCTCTTTCTGATGGTTATGGTTGTATTGTAGGACTCATTTCTTTTGGAAAAACATTTCAGTAAACCTGCATTCCCCCCCCCCCCCCCCCATTGAAATTTAATAATTTCTCAGGCAATAACTTTGAAAATCCTGGTAAAGAATGTGGTTAGCTTTTATTTATCTCTCAACTAATTGTTTCTTTGTAGATTTTCCTTATTTGTTACTTCTGCAACAGGGGGGGGGGGGTTGCTGTATATCACCCTCCCAGACCCAGTGCTCACAGTAGTCGCAAACTAGATTGCCCTCTTAACCCAAGCACCCACAGTTTCCCTCCTGACCCACTGCCTGCCTCAGAGGATTTGTGCCATATGCCTGCCACATATTTTCAACAGATCTCTCCTTAGACTAGTCTTAGCCATTGGACTGAGTCACCATCCTGCTGAAACACATAGTCCACCTTCTTCATGATCTTTCTCACCTAGGGCAGGACTTACACACCCAAGGTCTCCCTGTAATTGGCTGCAGTGAGCCTGTAACTGGCTGAAAACCACACCAATGCTATCTTCTCGCCATTTGAAGCCACATTGCCGAACATCATCACAGAGGCTAAGTGCTTGGTTGAGTACATGGCAGACCTCAGAGACATCCTGGCCAAAGCTTAACCCTGCGGTCATTCTGCTTGTTGACTGAATTGACCACAAAGGGTTTTTTCATCAGAAAAAAAGGAAAATTTGATTGCCATGACTCCTCATGTCATTACAAAGGCAACAACAGCACTCCCAATGTTGTTCTCTCATAGTCATTGAGGAGAGGCTTTTCCAGACACCTCAAGTTCTTGCTGCCCTCTTCGTTGATCGCCTTAGATACTGTCTGGATGATCATCTGGCTGATGTGGAGCCATTTGGCTGTGTCAGACTTGTTGTGACCCGTATGCAAGAGAGCAGAGATCTCTCTTCTGTTGTCTTCCATCCCGACACACTTGCGCACAATGGAAAAGACATTTTAGTGACATGCTGGAAAAGTAGAACTTTAAATTTCTTTGGCGAACTTTTCTATCACACTCATAAACCCCTTAACAGGAAGTAGGTATCCTGTGTAGACTTACTCCTGGTACCACGGGTGGCAGCATGTCCTCCCAGCTCCAATGCCTGCAATTATGCACCACCCTCTGGCACATCCTCCCATACCCAGTATCCACAGTTGTACAATCTCTCTACTCCACTGTTTGCAGGATCTGCAACTTTATATCCTTCCAGCCCAAGTGCCCCCTACCCTTACAAGAGGCTTGGTCCACTGAGTTGACCTAACCTCTTTGGCTAGGCCTGGTGAAGGTGACATATTACCCTGATCCCTTGAGCCATCTTCTTTAGAAGCAGGGTATGGCTGTGAATGGATGAGATTAAAGTAATGATGAACTCCATTCATCCACTCACCCACCCAAGACATCCCATTGTTAGAAAGAACACTCAAAGTCTGTCATGGCAATGCAGAGGAATGCCTCCTGACACTCCCTGTGGAATGGCCAGTGATCTCAGTAAAATCTCATTTTCCTGGGTTCCAGCAAACATAAGGGTCACCATGAATTGGAAGACTGATACAGTGGCAAAGACTATTGCCTTTTGTCAATTCAGGCCCATCAATGTGTCAATCTCCTGCAAAGACTCCATGAGTCACCATCTTGGAAGTCCAGGTGGCTGCCAGATGTGCAGAGGTCTGCACATTCTTTAGAGAGAGTGCCGCTTCATCTTCAGTGGTGGGGAACCCTTCAATAACCTGTTTATCCTAAGTCAGCTGCCTTCCACCCTTATTTCATTCGCATATACGACCAATGGTTCGGTTGATATCCTGTATGTCATGCTTAGGCATATGGTTGAGCTCTATATAGCCTCATTGGTAGCTCTGTTCAACAGGATTTAGATGGAGTGTATTTTCCAAGATTCCTGACAAAGGGTTACCAGACTTGCTTTTTGCAGACCATGGAGAGATCTCACTATCCCAGTCAGTTTCAGGCACAATTCTCTAACTTACTGCATGTGCAAGTTGGAGAAGTTGGTTAATGTAAGGTTAGTTTATTTTCTGGACATGTGGTAATTTATCTCCTGAAGCTCCACTCTGTATCGGATGCTCTGCTCCTACTCAACTTGGCTATCTGTAAGGTCTTCTTTCATGTGCAGTGCTTAACCAGTATTTTTTGATCTGGAGAATGCCAATGTTACTGTTTGGTGATACAGTAGCATGTAGGCCCTTCATACTATGAGGATGGGAAGATACCTCCCAATTTGTCTGATTTCCTGCCAAATTGTGTTGGGGGAGTGCTCTCCATTCCAATAGGGCAGTAAGAGGGTGTCCAGGAGGAAAGTGGCCTCAGCATCACTCTCTGCCTTGAGTATCAATGGTATCACCTTTGTGCAGCCCAGATGCCAACCTTAGAGCATCAACAAGCTCTGAACTGTATCTCACTTTGCTTAAGTTAAAGGTTTGTTTTCTTTATTGAAGACCAAGATGCTCTACTTCTACCATCATCCATGGCTTTGCCCCAACCTAGGCCCCATTACTAAAGGGTCTCTCTCTGCATGGTCAGCTATGTTGATGTAAGGCATCTTTCGTACCATAAGCCTTTCTAGTTTAGGGCCAGAAAACTCCTTTGAGAGCTTGATATAGCTTTTGAGATGCAGCACTGCTTGTTCTGCCCAGGGTACTACCGCAACATTTATTTCCACATTGCTCCCAAAGCTTGGACACCTCCCTGTTTGAAGCTGCCAGGGCTCTTCCAGGCGCTATATCTGTCTTTATGACCAGGTTAGTTGCACTAGACATCTACGAGTGGAGAGGATGATCCTTGAAAATTGACGGGTGAAGGTTGAAGAAATCGAGCGAGAACTTGGAATATCACACGGAAGTGTTATCAACATCATCCACAACAATTTGGCCATGACCAAGGTCTCTGCCCATTGGGTCCCTAGAAACCTCACAAAACCTCACGCCCCATGATCGACTTCAACGTCGTCAAAGTTCACAAGGCCAGAGTTGCGCGAGTGCGGATTCGAGAAGCTCAACCATCCCCCCTACGTTCCAGATCTGGCCCCTAGCGACTACTTTTTATCCCGCCAGCTCAAGGCTGCACTGCGTGGACACCTGTTTAGGGAAGATGAAGATGTCCAGCTCCCATCCAGGAGTGGATTGAACAGCAGTTGGGAGATCTCTAATTGTCAGGAATTCGAAGCCTCAGGGACAAGTGGCGCAAGTGCATTGAAGTTGAGAGTAGTTATATTGAAAAATAATAAAACACTTTTCCTCATATCTTGTTTCCTTATATCCGAATTGCAAAACTTATTGACTGCCTCTCATATGTAGGTCTGAACTATATTTGCAGTTTTTTTTTTTTTGGCCTAGATATAGGTTTATTTGTTTTCAGTAACTTTGGCAGTTGCCAAGGAGACCTTCAAAATTTATATACTCAATTTTCCAATATGCCTTGATATTCTTGAAAGATATTCCAAAATTTATTCTTTCTAGATGCAAGGAGGTTTTTCTGCCCTGGTTATATCATGAGATACCATTTTTGTGAGGAATTTTTTAGGTACGATGCCATGCACTGCAGGTTTGTGAAGGTGCTTGTGGTTCTGTTTGCATTATGTGCAAACAGGGTCATCTTTGGAATTTTATCATCATTGTTTCAATCTTGTTAAAAATCTCTGGTTGGATTTTAGTAAAGCATAAGAATAATCATTTCTTTCTTTGTGTTGTTTATATTTTGAGATTGTAATGGTATTGCTAATTTCAGATCATTAAAGGAAGTCCTGCACAATATGTCAAGTTGAATGTTGGTGGTGCACTTCACTACACAACTATAGGTATTTTGACCAAGCATGACAATATGCTCAGAGCTATGTTCTCTGGGAGACTTGAAGTTTTGACAGATTCGGAAGGTTAGTCAAAATGTATAGTACCCATTTTATTTTAGACTTCTGTCATTTTTTAGTACTTTTCTATAACTATATTTTAGCAACGTAATATTTTGAAAGGGGGAAAATTTATTCCCTTTAGGGGAGAGTGGCGAAGCCATTGCCTGGTTCTTTTATAATATGAAAAACAAAATGGTGAAGTTCAGAAATAAATTTAAGTATTAAAATTTTGTGAATTTTTTAAAACCCAAACAAAAAATTACAAATGGTGAAGTTAAGAAAATTTATATATATCTTCCTCTTCTATAACTATATTTTAGCAATGTGATATTTTCAAACGGGGGGGAAATTTAGTTACTTTTTAAAATTATTTTAATTGACGAAGTTCAGAAAATTTATAAAAATTTAACTATGGGTGCTTTTTTTTTAGATTTTAAATTTTAATCTCAGTAGCGAAGCGCAAACTCGAGTGGTGAAGCCATTGCCTGGTCTTTTGTATACTTAAGTTCTTTCTGTCTCGGGTGCCTAGTTCTAGGGCAGCTACCTCGTCCATTTTCATTGACTGGTTCTGGTTCTACCAAAGTTCCATGATTTCATTTATCTGTATATTTTATTGAAGATGTGGGAGGGGTGGGCATGTTGCGAGTGTTAGTGAATGAGGTTCTGAGATGGTAAGAGAGGGGGCGGGATAGGATGAGATGGGCAATGTTTTAAGTTTGATGGATGTTACATTTTTTTGTGGGGGAGGGATTTAATATATTTTATTTATGTAGTACAAGTTAGTATCCTGATTGTAGGTGGGCCAGTGGTGCAATGATTTTGGACTAATTAAGATTTGAAGGGGTGGTGGTGGCGGCTTGGGATAAGGCTCATTTTGAAATGCTACATGGGTAAAGTGAGGGTGTATGTGTGTCATAGTGTTCTGGTTCTGTACAGTTTGGGGTAGGTTATTTAGCAATTGGGTGCAGCCTGGGTGAGAATAGAGAGGATGTGTGGGGAGGGGGGTATAGCAATTTGCTATGCCTATCATGTTTGTTTGGCATGGGGGTGTTGTATTAGGGTGGGTTTTGTGCATCTTGTTTCATTAGGAAGGCACCATTTGTTACCCATGCTGGTGATTTGTGGTGTTGTGTAGACAAGTGTCTGTATAAGATTGTCAGGGTTTGTTTGTGTTTGTTTGTCTTTAAGAGAGTTTTTGAGCGAGGCTTTGGAGGTGGTTTTGAGGGTTTGTGACATCTAGAAAAGTGAGAGGAGTTGGCTGTGTAGCAAGATGTTGGATGATAGTTTGATTGTTTTAGGTCAGGGGTAAAGAGGGTGTCTGTTAATGGTGGGGTGGGGGGGAGAGGTAGACATTGTGTTTAATGTGGAGCAGTTTTGGAGAAGTTGTAAGTTTCTGGAGGCTGTGCTTATGAAGGTAGCTTAGGATGTTATGGTTAAGTCATCTGTGTAGATGTTTAGTCTGATCATTTGGGTAGTGTGGAGGCGTATGTCATGCATGCAGAGGTGAGGTAGAAGGTTTGGAAGTAAAGGAAACAGATAGTTATGTCTAAGGAAGTAGGTGAGTAATTGTATTGTGGAAGTATTCTTGCTGGTTGGTGTCTATTGTTCAGTATGTCTAGTGGGTGAAGTTGTTCACTGATGCTGGTGACTCTTAGTAGCTCTTCCTGTGAGGTTAGCTGAATGTACTGGTGAGCATTTAATTTGTCTCCTCAGAAGAGTTTGTGGAGCTGTAAGAGTTGTACCAAGTTTGGCAGAAAGCCTGTTGGATAGTGTTGGGAGGAGCTTGGTGGGATGTTTTTGATGTATGTGGTCTTATTGGCCTTTATGGCAACTGATTGGAGTTTAGAGGTGAATTTATTTTGTAGGAGTGTTTCTGTGTCTGCTGGTGTTGCAGAATGGGATCTCCTGTATCAAGGTGAGTAAGCTATAGTGTGCTGGGTGTACATCATGTCTTATTATTGTGTAGTTGTGGAAAGTCTTAACTGTGATTGGGGAGTTAAGTGCGATTTTGGGGTTAGGGCAATGTTGTTTAAATTCTTTCTGCTTAATATGTTGAATTGGAGAGTGTTGAAGGTGTGTGTGGGGGGAGGGGGGGGGGTTGTGCATGGATTGCAGCAGGTCTCCTGGGTTGTGTAATTGTTTAGGGACTGCAACTTGGTGCATTGGAAATGGTGGCATTTGTTGCACGAGTCTCACTCAGATCGCCTGTTCGCTCCACTCACCCTTCTACTCATGATCCAATAGAAGCAGTTGATACTCCAATATCACCAATTACGGCAGTTGGACCAACCTCTCAGACATTGAAAATTCCCTTGACCCATGAATCCAGATCTACCGGCCAAAAATACCTTCTCAATCTTCCTTTTCTGAATTACAATCTAGGCTCTCAGTTGGTTCTCCAAAACCCTCGAAAATAGCCCCAGTTACTGCTCCCTCTAGGATCTCTTTCCCCTGCAAAAGCAGGCTCCTCAAAATTTGCTCTCCATCCCCCAAGCTCTTTGGGACGAACCTCAAACACAATATCAGCCACAAAAGAGAAAGAGATATCTAGAGTGGTATCTACCCCTCTCACATAATATCTTCCATTTTACAATGGAATTCTTCCAAAGTGGGAAGAATTCAAAATTCTTTTGACGACTCTGCACCCTGCTGTTATTTGTCTGCAAGAGAATGAACTGCTTACACGGCCCTTTCCGCTGGTACCCAGTTTTGTCACTTTAACTCTATTGCTCCTGTTGCAAGCTCCTCTCATGTGGGGGGGGGGGGTCTATCATGGTACCTTCATCCTACCATGTTTCTCTCATCCCCCTACATACTACCCTCCAAGCTATTGCTGTGAGGATTTTTTTTCTTACTAAGCATTTTACTGTTTGCTCTATTTACCTACCCCCTTGTTTATCATTGTCAAGACCTGACCTTTTAGAACTTATAGACCAGTTGCCCTCCCCATTTTTATTACTAGGAGATTTTAACGCCCATCACCCATACTGGGGCGACATCACTCAGAATGCCAAAGGCAGTGTTTTCGAGTCTTTAATTATACGACTTTCTCTGTGTTTTAAACACTGGTGATTTTACCTCTTATTATGACCAGACAGACTCTTTTATCTGTATTGACCTGTCTGTTTGTTTCCTGGATTGCTTCACAGAATTTTGATGGTCAATTCTTGACGATCTCCATGGGAGTGACCACTTCTCTATTGTATTGTCGGCCCTTCAAGTTAGCCCTCATACAACCATGCCCCTTAAATGGAACTTAGGTCATGCAGATTGGGAGGGTTTCCAAGAGGCATCCTTCATAAGTGCATCCTTGGAGACCTTCAATGGAGTGGATGCGGCAGTAGAATACTTTACATCAACTATCTACAATGCAGCAACACAGACCATTCCACAGAGGTGACCCGCCACAGGTCACTCAACCATGCTCTGGAGGACCTCGCCGTGTGCAACAGCTGTCCAAAAGAACCCAACTTTGTGCAACAAGGTCGACTGAAACTGAGCTCATGCACTTCGCCAAAGAACCCTTCATCGGGCTTGCCAAAATTCATGGTGCTGTTACATTTTATCAATTTCCTCTATGACACCTACTGCTAAGATCTGGAAAAGGATTAATCAGATCAGTGGCTGTTATGTTAATCATCCTTTCCCAACCCTCAATTTACACAGTTCCTTGGAGAAGTGACAGCCTGGCAGTCAGCAATGCTTTTGCTGACCATTTCCACACTGTCATCAGTGTCAGCCATTATGATAAGGCTTCTCTATCCTACAAATCAAAGGAAGAGTCTCATTCTCTCACTTTACAACAAAATCTAACTTTTGATATAATGCTCTATTCAGCATCCATGAGCTGTGTAGTGCTTTGTCCCTTTGCAGAGCTACTGCCCCTGGCCATGACGAGATCCATTTCAATATGATTCAGCACCTACATCCACACTCTACTCTCTTCTTACTTGATTTGTACAAGCTTATATTAGTGAAGGGTTTTTACCCATCATCATGGCGCATTAGGATCATCCTTCCCTTTGTCAAACCTGGCAGGGACGGGTTGGACTTAGATTACTGCCGTCCTATAGCTCTTAACAGCTGTTTGAGTAAGTTGCTGGAAAATCTGGTGTTGGAGTGCCTAAGCTAGTTCCTAGAAACCAATCACCTTCTCTCTCCATTTCAATGTGGCTTCCGCAAAAGTCATACTACCCTTGACCTCCTAGTATGTTTTGAGGGATCGGTCCGGAAAGCTTTCTCTTTAAAGCACCGAGTCCTGGCCATATTTTTCGATATTGAGAAAGCGTATGACACAACCCGGAAATACGGCATCTTGAAGCAGCTATATGTCTGGGGTATGAGAGGCCTTTTACTGTCACTTATCCAAAGTTTTTTAGCATCTTGATCCTTCAAGGTACGTGTTGGAGACACAAGAGGATGGAGTTTCTCAGGGCAGTGTTTTAAGTGTTTTATGTTTTATATTGGGTTGAGGAATAAGTTCTTTCAGTTTTATCAAATTTATTCATTATCATTAACAATTTTAGAAAATCTTGATTTTTAATTGATAACAATATGCAATTTAATCAATAATGTATTCTCCGTTGTTATTTACGACTTCTTCCCAATGTTCAACTAGTTTTTTGATGCCTCTGCAATAAAAATCTCTGGATTTTGACTCAAAGAATTTGTCTAACCAGGTTCTTAATTCCCCATCAGTATTGGATGAAATGCCGCGCAAATTGTTGGAGAGCGATCGGAACAGATTGAAATCCGATGGAGCTAAGTCTGGTGAATATGGAGGATGCGGCAGGATTTCACAATTAAACGTTTGGATGGCGTCTTTTGTCATATTGGCAATGTGAGGACGAGCATTGGAGTGTTGCAGAAGGACTCCATAACGTCGATGAGTTCGCTTTTCACGAATAGCTTCGGCGAGTTGATACATTTGTTGAACATAGAGTTCTGCATTGACAATCTCGTTGTTCGCAAGGAACTCATAAAGAATGATGCCTTCACAATCCCACCACACACACAGCATCGTGTTTTGTGGCTGAAGTCCTTGCTTTAATCGCGGAAGTGTTTTTTTATTGGGGCTAAGCCATTGTTTTTGATGGTTCATGTTGACATAAACACACCACTTTTCGTCGCCAGTGATGATGCGGTGAAGAAATCTGTCCTTATATCCATGAGTAGCCTTGTGACAAGCAAGCAAACCTGCGGAAATTGTGGAGCATTGAAGTTTGTTGCTTCCGCTCAAAGCGTGCGGAACCCATGCACAGAGTTTTTGAACTTTCCCCATCGAATGAAGGGGATTCATTACAGTTTTCTGATCATACGCCAATTGTACAGCCAATTCTCTAGTCGATTGACGAGGATTTTCATGAAGAAGGTCGTTCAATCAATCTTCATCCAACTTAATGGGGTGACCAGAACGTTCTTCATCATTAAGATTGAAATGACTGTTTTTGAAACGTGAAAACCACCATTGAGCTGTCCTTTCTGATAAAGCATTTTCTCTGTATACAGCACAAATATTGTGACAAGCTTTGGCTGCGTTTGCATTGTTCCCACCTCGATTGAAAATGAATAACAAGTGTCGAAAATGCGCCTTTCTTTCAACTTGACATTCCATTTTGAGGGTACAAAACAAAAATTAAATTAACACAACTTTTAAATAAACTGCAATGACTTATTACTCAACTTCAAGATGTAGCCTAAGCAAAAGCCTAATAGTCGACGCTGTTAAGAGACGTAGCCTAACCTTTGCAAATTTTGCTCTCATTATTTATTATTGTTTCTTAATATGTGCACAAATCACATCAATAAAACTTAAATCAACACATTAAAAAAAATGCAAGAACTTATTCCTCAACCTGATAATTGCGATCAATTATATTATTTCGTCTCTCCAAGAGGGTGTATCAGCAACTCTGTTTGTTGATGATTTAGCACTATACTGTTCCTCATCTCGCCTTCCATCAGCAGTGTGTCGGCTACAACTGGCAGTCGATTCTGTTTCCAAAAGAGTACAACTTCTGAGATTCTGCTTTTCCATGAACAAAACCAAAGCAATGTATTTCCACCGGGGCAGAGGGGTTCTTGTTCCACCATCTACAGGGGTTGGACAAAATAATGGAAACATTAATTAAATTACTGACTGAGTCCCCTCCTCCTTAGAAGTATTTATAGATTCAATACATTGACCAATTGATTCATACAGTTTTGTGCTGTATCTATACAAATTTAACTGGTTTCGGGTGAAACCTACTCTAGCTCTTTCATAGATGCTTTTTAGAGGGAATATATCCCCTAGTTTTTGCTCCAATGTACGCAAAAAAAAAAAAACTTGATTATGGCAAGATCTGTGAATTATGGAGACCAATATGTGTTCAAGGTCATTATCAGGCATTTTAAACAAGTTTATAAATCTTTTTGGGTGTGAATGGGTGCATTAGTTAATGTTTCCATTATTTTGTCCAACCCCTAAATCTCCCTACAAGGTGAAGATATAGAGTTTGTCTCTGAGTTTCGGTTTCTTGGCATAACTCTCAATCCAAAGTTATCCTGGTTACCCTACCTACACTGTCTTCAAACTTGCTGTCTGCAGGCTCTAGATATTTTGAAAGTCCTCTCTCACACTTTGTGGGCAGTGACTGACAAACATTGTGGACATTATACACAGCCCTTGTCCAATCCAAATTGGATTATGGCTGTCAAATTTACTCATCAGCTTTCCCTTCAGCCCTTAAAATGCTGAACCCCATTCGAAACCTCGGAGTTCGCCTTTCCAGTGGAGCCTTCTGCACTTCTCCTGTCAACAGCCTTTACTGTGAGAGTGGGGTACTCCCTTTGCCCTATCATAGACTTCAAATCTGCATACAATACCTCTGCCGAGTGCAGCAAGCCTCTGTATCAGAGGTCTACAGATGCCTGTATGCTGTCGAATCAATGGCAACATATTATAAGTTGCCATCTTTACCCCGCCCCTTGAACCTTTGCATAGGAGATCATCTCTCTAACTTGGGTGCTCCAAGGGTCCTTACCCTTCCATCCTTACTGACCCCTAGTTGGAGTGCTCCTCTTCCCACAGCATGTACCAACATATGGAGCCTGGAGAAGAAGTCTTCCATGGACCCTCACATCGATAAGAGCCTGTTCTTAGAGCATTCAACCTCACACAAACAATGCTGCCCATTTTACACGGATGGCTCTAAGTCAGACAGTGGCATGGGCACCGCAGCCTTCTACCCAGGAGGAGAATTCCTAACTTTATCTTTGCTGCCAGCAGCTTCCATTTTTACCAGTGAACTTTCAGCAAACCTTTAAGCCTTTAGACTCATCCCAATTTTACCTTTTAATGATTTTGTAATTTTTTCTGGCTCAAGGAGTGTTTTATAGTCAATTAGATCTTTTAATACATCCCATCCCTTAGTCACAGAAATTTGCAACTGGCTGGTCCAAAATGCGTCCCGATATAGAATTATTTTTTATTGGGTCCCTAGGCAACGAGAGGGATGATCGACTGGCCCGCTCAGAACATTCTGAGTCCTCGGAGAACATGGCTCTGCATTTTAGGGACTACTTTCCTTCAATAAGAAAGTATATTTTTTAACTGTGGCAGAATTAATGGGATGACTGTTCATCATCTAAACTGTACAAAATTAAAAATTCTGTTTACTCTTGGCCCTCGAGTCATCATAGATTGCGGTCATTGGAGGTAGCCATTTACTGAGTTCACATTGGCCACACAATACTTACTCACTGCCATCTTGTTTCGGGTGATGTTCAAATTAGCCCTTGCTGTCGTTTTTGTGGTAAGGACCAATCAGTTGCCCACCTTTTTTTAGATTGCACCCATTTTGCCACTCTCCAGTTCTCCTGTTTCCTGACCCTTTTAACTATCCCTCAACACACCTGCCTTTGATTAATATTGGCAGAGGAATCTTTTAACCCTTCATTTTTTAAAGTTTTATCACAAAGTGGTCTCCTCCACCTTTTATAGATAATTTGCCTCATTTTATCCTAGCTGCCATATAGAATCCACTTGGATTGGGCAGCAACCCACTAGTTCTTTACCTTAAACCTTGTTGCATGAGTTGCAGAGGATGGAAGCTTGTAAGTGGTGAAAATCTCGGCCACAAGTGAGTGGATGAGGGTTTTGTTCTGTCACCAGTTGAGGCAAGGAGACGAGTGGTCACTGGGGTTACCACCCATCCGGGATTAAAAATTTAATGTATAAGAAGGCGAGGGTGGAGACGTAGGCCTGCTAGGCCAGTCAACAGCCTGAGGCAGCATCCCTTTTTAAGGATTGAGCAGTTTGTTTGGTATCGCCAGTGGGCTGGGCAGTGTTTTTCCTGCAAAGTCGTCTTCCCCGGTCAATAGCATTCATTCCAGTAATGCCAAGATTTCTTTTTTATCTATATTTTTCCTGCGATCTGGTTTTGATTATTTTGTATGATGTTTCTGTGTTGTGGCAAGAGGCTTAATATCCACGGACAATTTTGAATTATGGTATTTTGTTTCTTGTCAGTATTCAGTTTGTATTTGTTACTCACTATTGCATAAAGTGTTACCCGGAGAAGCGCCACATACCGTAACCTGAGTGGACCTACATCGATAGATAACTGTGGTATTGGCAAAAAGTATATCCTAGACTTGTCCTTTCCAAGAAAACAAAAGTTGATTGAGTGAAGAAAGTTCTCGAGGGGAAGGCCAACAAAAATGTGCATTTCCTCCCAAGGAATTGAGGTTAAATATCTTTCTGTTTACTTAGGAAAAAACATTCTCTTATAAGCAAGATATTAATGTCACCTTTTATGTTTTTGTCTCATAGAATGAAGGTAGAATTTAAACAAATATGGAAAATATATATAAGTCCTCGCCTTTTCAGATCCTGGTAGAAGGAAAATGTTATATTAAACACCAGTATCGAAAAGTTGGATCCAGGGAGAAATATCAAAGGGGTAGGGGTGAATATTTAAAAAAAAAGAATGTGGCCAAATATTCCTATAAATTTAGACAACTTGGAGATAAGGTTGACTGATGAAGTATGTTTGCATGAAAAAAAAATCTGTAAAATGAATAAATTTACTATTTTATTCAGTCAAAAATAATTGAGGACAAATGTGTTAATACTATTTTTTTTTATCATTCTATTGTAACATTCAAATATCAATTTTTTTTTACATAGAATGATATATTTATGTAGTCTATATAATTTTAGGTATCATCATTTGAAGTGGAAGTAATTCATTCTAATTACAGAAAGTTAGGCAACTTTGCTCTGAATGTATTCAGTAAGATTAAAATCTCATCATAAAAATACACTTGAATGTACAATATTTTATAGTCTTAATCAATTATATGAAAATAAATGTGTAATGATTCACATATTAGTCAATTTATTATATTTTTTCTCACTTTAATATATTTGTCTTTCAATTGGACAATCCTGAAAGTTGTAGGAAATTTCATAGCGATATTATCTAGCATTGAGAGGATATATTTATCGAGTCAAGAAATGATGGTAATAATATGAAGTAGGTTTGAGCTTAAAGCTTAAGATCACTACTGAATTAAATTTACATTTGATCTATAATATTAACTGGATGCGAATATTATTAACCATTGAATCAATTTCTGTTCCATTTTGTATACTCGTACTATCTCCTGATATAGAAAAGACAACATTTTGGGTGAATAGTCAACTCAAAGTGGATACATCTTTGGCTAAACCAAAGTTATTTTTGTAAATGTTGTAATGTAAGCAGTAAATGTAAACAACCTGCCTGAAGTTTGTGGGAGCAATTTAATTTGTTTATAACCAGACATTAATCCCTAGGCTCCTGAGGGAGATTTTTCTCATCAGTCGTTCCTGGTTTTGTCTTTGTATGGTTTTAGTTGTTTGCAATCAAGGCACATAATCTGTTTATTATTGCCTTGGTATCTTTTGAATGTGTTTTGATATCGCAGCCTCCTAGCACATCCACACCCAGACAATCACTTATATCCTGATCACCCTAGAAAACCCTGCAAGGGGTGTGTAGCATGCGTAACCATGTTGCAGATGACATCTGGAGGATTGTGTACCCTCCTGGCCCCAACATCCATTAATGCATCTGCAGCTGTATATCCTATTGGCATTTTCCCCTCATTTACACTACTTTCTGTAGAGATCTATCCGTAAAATCTTCCAGGCAGAGATGCCCTCATTGGTTTTTACTTAAAATCCCCCCTTGAAACTTTCCTTCCATTCAAAATCTTGCTTTTCTCTCATTGAGGTACTGGGTTCAATCCCAAATAAGAGTCGACAAAATAGCACATGTAGAAGCCTGGCTCCCAATTGGTGGATCTGGTGTGCTTACCCTGCTGAGATGTGTAGATTTTGCCCAAGTTATCACAGCCAATTACAACACTACTATCTTTCCTCTTGTCTTCACTACACAACTCCGTAAAGGGTGCCACAATTTGCCATCCTGGCCGCCATGCTGACGGGACTCAGTACCCCATCCGACCCCAGCTTAGCCTCTTTTGCTTCACCCGTAAGGGGCGCGGCGATTTGCCATCCTGGCCGCCGTGCTGACAGGATCCAGCGCTCCGTCCGGCCCCAGCTTAGCCTCTCTTCTTTCCTTCAGATAGCCCGATTTCTCCCCTACCTCATCGCTTTTCATACAACCTCTCCCACAACTTTCTCTGGTCAGCCTCTAATTTCACAGGGTAGATGCTGACCTTCTTCTCAAGCCAACCACCCCGGATCGGGGCTGGGGGGAGAGGGGACATTGTTCCCTAACCCCTCAGCTCCGGTTCGGGATGGGGTTTTTTAACAACCTGCTTCATCCCCACCCATACCTTCCTCACATCCCCTTTCCTCTCCTCTTCACATTCTATCAATTTTATGCTGTGTCCAAGGTGGAGCCACCATGCCGATGGACTGCCAGGCCACCAGGCGGGAGGGGTGGTCCCGAATGACGGCGCCTGGCTCTGCCGGGCTAGTAAGCACCTCTCGCAGTGCGGGCAACTGCGAGAGGTGATGAGCTATTGCGTCCCGTATTAAAAAGAGGGTCACCATGCCCATGTATGACACAAAAAACCAAAAAACCCAACCCCCAACTTCCCCAAGAAAATCAACGGAGCCGCCCTCGGGCAGCTCCACCGAGAAAATGGAGGTCCCCCCCCTTGTGCTTGCGCAAGGGACCCTCCATAATTCTTTAACCGGAGAGGAGGCTTACTCCTCTCCTACGCTTACGGGTGTAGGGGACTCCCCCTCACCCCCTTCTCTGGAGGTGCTTTCGGGCACTTCCCTATCTCCAGCGGCAGTCCCTCCTTTGCTTTCTAAGGGGACTGCCAAGAAAGCCAGCAGGCAGCCCATTGCCGACCGCCCCTCGTGCAAGCGGCTCGGTAGGGCAAACCCCCTTAGGGGGGAGAGGGAAGCCAGGCCCCTTCGGTCGCTTCCCTCAAAAGACCTGCTGGCAAGAATTTTAAACCTTGCTGGGGTCAAGGCCTGTGTCTCCCCACACAAGACTGGCGACACTGCCAAGGGGACCTGCGATGTCCTGGGAGGGGATGGCCAACTGGAGGCCCCTCCTGTGATAGACATGGTCCTTGAGGAGACCCAGCCTCAGATGGTAGGGCCTTCCATGGGGGGGAATCCGGGCTCGGCGCCAAGCACCGAACCCGAATCCGCCCCTATGCAAGGTCCCCCTCAAACGGCCGAGGGCTCCGAGGCAGTAAAAGGAGGGGAGGGATCTCCTCCGACAGGTGCCCCTACGACGACCAGGACCTTCTCCATTTCAGAGAGGGACCTGTCTGAGGCCGGCCCATCTGGCATGGGGGCTTCTGCCAGCAGAGGTGAGAAGCGGGTTCATTCCCTGCCCTCCTCTCCTAAAAAGACGAAGAAGACTCGGGGCTCCTCTCCATCCGCGGGGGCTGCGGGGACGGATGGGTCTGCTGCCACTTTGGTAGGCGACCAAGCCAAGATCGGCACATCCGGCCCCTCTACCCCCTCGTGTGTGGAGCCCCTGACTAAGACTAACACCAAGAATGCACAGGGCGGAGCCTCGATGACATCGGGGCCCCTCATTCAGAGGTTACCTGGCGTTTTCGAGCCCGCTGGCTTCAAGCGCTTCCTCGTTATTCGCTCCACTGATGGCACCATGTTGTCCAAGGGCAACATGATCCATCAAAGGAGAGGATTAGCTAGTGCAATTGGTAGAGAGCCGAAGATAACCCGTTTCTCGGACGGGAGCCTTCTGGCGAATGCGGCAAATCCCGCCGAGGCGGCCAAGATAAGTGCTCTTCGGACACTTCATGGCACCCCGGTGAGTGTGACGCCGCACTCTACCATGAACTTTGTGAAAGGAGTAGTTTATGCGAGGGAACTCGTTGACTACTCCATTGAAGACATCACCCTAGAGCTGGCCGACCATGGGGCCGTCAAGGTCGAACGTGTGATGAGAAAACAGGGAGGGGCCTCGAGACCCACCCCTACACTCTTCGTCACGTTCGACTGTGACAAGCTCCCTGAGTCGGTGCGTGCCGGTTGGTACCGCTACCGCGTGAAGGCATTCGTGCCACTGCCGCAGCGGTGCTATTACTGTCACCGCTTCGGCCATACGAATCGATCATGTAGACGTGCAAAATCGGGGTCACCCGAAGTCTGTGTAAATTGCTCCAAGGTCGCACACGATAAGTCCAAATCGTGTGTGGCCAAGTGTGTCAATTGCGGAGAGCCGCACCCTGCTTCTTCGAAGCAATGTGGTGCATATCTCCTTGAGAAAGAAATCCTGTCCGTTCAGGCCCAGGATCGACTCTCATTCCGCGAGGCAAAGGACTTGGTCCTGGCGGGCCCGGCTCTGCCTGGGACGTCATATGCCTCAATAGTTAGCAAGGCACCCTCTGCTCCTGGCCCATCCAGGCCAACGAGCACGGTTGTTTCCGCGCCCATTCGGAGCCCTTCTGCGGGCTCTACCCAACCCGGGCGCTCCCCTGGTAAAGCTGGCGGCAAAAAGGGTTCATACCCTGCCCCGGCTAAAACCAGGGCTCCCCCCTCTTCCCCCAGCGTGACCGTTTCCCGTAAGGCGAAACGGCCACGCGCCTCCACCGAGTCGTTAGACTCACAGGAGGCAACACCCCTGAAGATGGTCGCTAGGCCATCTTCAGGGGTTCCTAAAGCTGTCCCCCGAAAGGAGGACAGCAACAAAGGAGCTTCGGCTCCTTCGCCCACGCCCCGAGGTGGAGCGAGTGGCTTGGAGACGGTGGTTCCTCGAAAAGAGGCCCCCCCGCCTCCGAAGCCGCAGCGCCTGCCTAAGGTTTTGAGGCGGAGGGAGGAAAAGACTCATGGCGAGCCCAACCTCCCCCAATAAGTCCTCGAAGGCGACAGCGCCTCCAGCGCTTTGTCCGGCCAACAGCGCCCGGGGTTCTGCCCCCGGGAAGCGTACGGCCATTCCCGTGAGGGTCTTCAATTCGAGGAGGGCCCCCGCGTCTCCTCCGAGCTAGGCCTGGAGGGCATATTCCTTCAATGGAATTGCCGTGGACTCCGGGCCAACTGGGGGGAGCTGCGGAGGCTCGCCTCGTCCCGTTCCCCGTTAGCTATTTTTTTGCAGGAGACCATGCTAGGCGCGTGCCCGCTGCCTGCCCTCCCGGGGTATAAGGGTCTTGCGACCCCACCACCGCGGGATGGCCGGGCTGGGGGATGCGCGGTTTACACCCGGCATGATGTCTCCGTTCTTCCTTTCTCTTTAGATACCTCCTTTCAGGCAGTGGCTGTGCAGCTGCACCTGGATAGGAGGTATACTATCATTTCTGCGTACATTCCACCGTCAGCTGACTTCGACGCGGGGGACTTCCGCCGCGTCGTGGCACGGTTGCCGAGGCCCTATCTCTTGCTTGGAGATCTGAACGGCAGGCATCCTCTCTGGGGAGATTACTCCATAAATCCCAGGGGACAAGTCCTTGCCGATCTGATCGAAGAGCTTGAGATGGGTGTCCTAAACGTGGATGAGTTTACGCATCACTGTCCGAGAACCGCTTCATTTTCTTGCCTTGACCTATCTTTGTGCTCTTCGGATGCACAGCCTGATTTTGATTGGGGGGTGGTCGATGACCTCCATGGTAGTGATCACTTCCCCATTCAAATATCCTTTTCAGGGCAACTGCCGCCTGAGAGACCACCTCGGTGGTGCTTGGCGCGGGCGCGGTGGCCTGCATTTCAGGAAATGACTGAATTCTCTATCTCAGTCGAGGAATTTAGGTCGGTAGATGAGGCCGTTGAGTTCTTCTCCGGCAACCTCATCGCCGTGGGCCTGACTACTATTCCTAGGACGTCTGGCCGTTTTGCACACCGACCACTCCCATGGTGGTCGGCCGAGTGTGAGACGGCCCTCAAACAGAAGCGTTATGCCTACATGCGCTATAAGCGCCGCCCGAACGATTTCACTGTCGCTGAATTTCGTCGGGCTAGGGCTAGGTTCCGGTATGTTTCGAAGCACGCCCGCAGCTCTTCTTGGCGGGCATACGTGTCTTCACTTAACGGGAAGACCCCTTTAGCTGAGGTGTGGAAGCGAGTCAAAAGGATTCGGGGCAAGTTCTCGCTGGACCCCCCTCCTGTTCTCCAGGAGAATGGGACCGCAATCTCGGACCCCGCGTCCGTGGCGGAATCCTTAGCGACCGCTTTTTCCGCATTCTCTAGCCGTGATGCTGCTCCGCCAGCATTCAATGCACGTCGTGATGTCGCGGAAGGCCACCGGCTGGACTTTACCTCCAGAGGCGGAGAACCCTTCAACAACAAGTTTACTGTGAGTGAGTTGCGTTCCGTACGCCTTGCTTCGACACCTGGGTGAGCGAGGCATGGCCTTTCTGTAGATATGTTCAACAGGATCTGGGTGGAAGGTCTTCTCCCAGACTCCTGGCGAATCGCTACTGTGCTCGCCTTTCGCAAGCCGGGGAGAGATCACTCTACTCCGACCGGTTTCCGCCCAATCTCTCTAACCTCTTGCGTGTGCAAGTTGATGGAAAAATTGGTAAATGTTAGATTAGCCTATTTCCTGGACAGCGGAGGCCATCTGTCTTCTGCACAGTGCGGCTTCCGTAAGTTCCACTCCACGTCGGATGCTCTGCTCCGACTGGAAAGTGCCGTCTGCGAGGCTTTCCTTCGTAGACAGCACTACGCCACGGTGTTTTTTGATCTGGAGAAGGCCTATGATACCGCATGGCGATACGGTATCATGGAGACTCTCCACACGATGGGGGCGAGGGGACGCCTCCCAATTTTTATATCTGAATTTTTGCGAGATCGTCGATTCCGCGTACGGGTGGGGGGAGCCCTCTCTGCCCCAAAGGAGCAGGAAGAGGGTGTCCCGCAGGGAACTGTCCTCAGTGTCACACTCTTTGCCCTGAGCATCAACGGCATCACCTCGGTTCTGCCAGAAGATTTTCTCGCTACGCTCTACGTGGACGACCTTTCGATCTCTTTTGGCGCGGCCCAGATGCCAACTCTGGAGCGTCGACTCCAACAGGCATTGAACCGCGTCTCTCGCTATGCCGAAGCGCACAGGTTTCGGTTTTCTTTGGCCAAGACTAAGGTGGTGCACTTCTGCCGCCATCCACGGCTTCACCCCGACCCAGATTTGTTTCTTAATGGGGTGCGCCTGGATGTGGTTGAGTCGCACCGTTTCCTTGGTCTTGTATTCGACCGACGCCTCACATGGGAGGCTCATATTCGCAGCCTTAGGGTCTCTTGTACCCGCGCCATGGACATTCTCCGTTCCGTGACGTTCAGCGCTTGGGGCGCTGATAGGGCTACCGCCTTACTTTTTTATCGATCCTTTGTTCGCTCGAAGCTCGACTACGGATGCGAGTTTTATGCATCCGCAGCCGAGCGTTTATTGCGGAAGGTAGATTCAATCCACCACACCGGCCTTCGCCTTGCGACCGGTGCCTTCCGCACTTCCCCCATTGAGAGCCTGTTGGTCGATGCTGGGGAGATGCCACTCGCTCTGCGCCGCGTGCAGTGCATCACTCGCCTGTACGCGCGAGCCCGGCGCCTCCCTCAGTCGCCAACAGCTCTCACTGCATCCGCAGCTGATCTCGATGGTGCCTATGCCGCCGAGAGACGCCAGTCATACCCTAAGCCCTTTGGGTTTAGGGCCAGGAAACTCCTTCGAGAGGTAGATATAGCTGTCGGGCCGGTGGCGCCCCTGGTTCTGCCCAGGACGCCACCCTGGAGGGTACCACATTTGGCTATTTGTCGCCACGCCTCTGCTCCCAAAGCTTGTACTGCGCCGGGAGTATTGCGTTCGACCTTTTTGGAGCACACATCGTGTCACGCTGGTACCGTGCCAGTGTATACGGATGGCTCTAAGTCCCAAGAGGGGGTCGGCTTCCACGCCGTATCCCCTCTGTTTGAAGTCAGCGGGGCTCTACCAGGCGCTGCGTCTGTCTTCACGGCCGTGCTGGTGGCAATACACCACTCGGTACGGGAGATTACGCGACGTGCCCGGTTCGGAGACCGGATTGTGATCTATAGCGACTCACAAAGCGCCCTGAGTGCTCTCGGGGCATTGGAATCTCCGCATCCCCTGGTTCGCGATATCCGTGACGCCACGGTTTTGGCGAGCCGGGCAGATGTCGAGATTATCTTCTGCTGGGTTCCTGGACATGTAGGAATTGCGGGGAATGAGCGCGCCGATGAGGGCGCCAAAGAGTCCGCGAGGACTCTGCGACCGGACCAGCGTTTCGCTCTTCCTCACACTGACTACATGGCAGGAATACGGGCAGCTCTTCGGACTGCTTGGCAAAGAAGATGGGAGACGGTCGAAGGGAACTTAAAGTTGCGTGCCATTGCGCCGCGACTGTTCCCATGGACCTGTCCCCCAATGCCGCGGCGGCTTCAGGTTGCTTTCTGTCGTCTCCGAATCGGACACACTCGTGTGACGCATCGCTATCTGATGGAGCGCTCGCCTGCGCCCTATTGCAACGACTGCGTCGTCCCCCAGACTGTTCGGCACATTCTTGTCGAATGTCCCAGTCTGGGTGATCTTCGCGCACGACACCTGTCCCGGTACCGGGATGGGCGGGGTCGCTACCGCCTGTCCCTTGTGCTCGGGACGAGTGCGTGTACTTTGACTGGTGGACTTATTGACTTTTTGGGGGAGGCCGGCCTTCTCCCTTTTATTTAACCCGATTTAATGGTTGTTGTTGTTTTTGTAATTGTTTTGTTATTGCTTTGTTATTGTTATTGTTATTTCTTTTTATTGTTTTCTGTTTAATTTTTTAAAGTAGCCTAAAACTAGGCTGTTTGTTTACGGCAACCTATGCCTTAGTCGGCAGTCGCCAGATAGCCCCTTAATTAAAAAAAAATAAAAATTAAAAAAAAAAATACCTCTTTTGCTTCTTTCAGACAGCCTGTAATTCTCCCTTACTTCGTCGCTTTTCATACAACCTCTCCCACAACTTTCTCTAGTCAGCCTCTAATTTCACACGGTAGATGCTGACCCTCTTCTCCGCTAACTGTCCGGGATTGGGGCTGAGAGGGGAGGGGACAATGTTCTCTAACCCCTGAGCTCCGGTTCGGGATGGTGGGTTTTTAACAACCTGCTTCATGAATGAAAAAATAAAAAATCCAAAATCTCTCCACATTTCCCCTTGTTCATCAATGGAGCCACCCTCAGGCAGCTCCACAGAAAAAATGGAGGAGGACTCCCCCCTCACCCCTTTCTCTGGAGGTGCTTTAAGGCACCTCCCTTTTTCCAGCGGCAGTCCCCTCTTTTCTTACCAAGGGGACTGCCAAGAAAGCCAGCAGGCAGCCCATAGCCAACTGCTACCCATCGAAGCGGCTCGGTAGGGCAAACCCCCTTAGGGGGAAGAGGGAAGCCAGGCCCCTTCAGTTTCTTCCCTCAAAAGACCTGCTGGCAAGAATATTAAACCTTGCCGGGTCAAGGCCTGTGCCTCCCCACACAAGACTGGTGACGCTGCCAAGGGGACCTGCGATGTCCTGGGAGGGGATGGCCAACTAGAGGCCCCTCCTGTGATAGACATGGTCCTTGAGGAAACCCAGCCTCAGACGATAGGGCCTTCCATGGGGGGAAATCCGGGCTCGGTGCCAAACACTGAACCCGAATCTGCCCCTATGAAAGGTCCTCCTCAAACGGCTAGGGTTTCTGAGGCAGTACATTTTTTTTTTTTTTTTTTTTTATAAGAGCTCATCTGGCGACTGCCTACTTGGGCATTAGTCGCCGTATTAAAACTGGCCTAGTTCCAGGCTACTTTAAAATGAAATTAAAGAGAAAAAAAAAAACAACACCCCAAAAGGGGGAAAGGAAGCAAGCTGGTGCGTCGGGGAGAGGTCCCCCCGGCGCAGGAGCGTGCAACTAAAGAAAAAAAACAAAAACAAAACAAATGCAAAAAAAACAACAAAAAATCACAAACAAACCTTGCTTAAATAATAGGGAGAAGGCTGGCCTCCCCCAAGAAGTCAACAAGTCCACAAGTCAGTGTGCACGAATCTGTCCCAAGCACAAGGGACAGGCGGTAGCGACCCCGCCCATCCCGGTACTGGGACAGGTATCGTGCGCGAAGATCACCCAGACTGGGACATTCGACAAGAATGTGCCGAACAGTCTGGGGGACGACGCAGTCGTTGCAATAGGGCGCAGGCGAGCGCTCCATCAGATAGCGATGCGTCACACGAGTGTGTCCGATTCGGAGACGACAGAAAGCAACCTGAAGCCGCCGCTGCATTGGGGGATAGGTCCATGGGAACAGTCGCGGCGCAATGGCACGCAACTTTAAGTTCCCTTCGACCGTCTCCCATCTTCTTTGCCAAGCAGTCCGAAGAGCTGCCCGTATTCCTGCCATGTAGTCGGTGTGAGGAAGAGCGAAACGCTGGTCCGGTCGCAGAGTCCTCGTGGACTCTTTGGCGCCCTCATCGGCGCGCTCATTCCCCGCAATTCCTACATGTCCAGGAACCCAGCAGAAGATAATCTCGACATCTGCCCGGCTCGCCAAAACCGTGGCGTCACGGATATCGCGAACCAGGGGATGCGGAGATTCCAATGCCCCGAGAGCACTCAGGGCGCTTTGTGAGTCGCTATAGATCACAATCCGGTCTCCGAACCGGGCACGTCGCGTAATCTCCCGTACCGAGTGGTGTATTGCCACCAGCTCGGCCGTGAAGACAGACGCAGCGCCTGGTAGAGCCCCGCTGACTTCAAACAGAGGGGATACGGCGTGGAAGCCGACCCCCTCTTGGGACTTGGAGCCATCCGTATACACTGGCACGGTACCAGCGTGACACGATGTGTGCTCCAAAAAGGTCGAACGCAATACTCCCGGCGCAGTACAAGCTTTGGGAGCAGAGGCGTGGCGACAAATAGCCAAATGTGGTACCCTCCAGGGTGGCGTCCTGGGCAGAACCAGGGGCGCCACCGGCCCGAGAGCTATATCTACCTCTCGAAGGAGTTTCCTGGCCCTAAACCCAAAGGGCTTAGGGTATGACTGGCGTCTCTCGGCGGCATAGGCACCATCGAGATCAGCTGCGGATGCAGTGAGAGCTGTTGGCGACTGAGGGAGGCGCCGGGCTCGCGCGTACAGGCGAGTGATGCACTGCACGCGGCGCAGAGCGAGTGGCATCTCCCCAGCATCGACCAACAGGCTCTCAATGGGGGAAGTGCGGAAGGCACCGGTCGCAAGGCGAAGGCCGGTGTGGTGGATCGAATCCACCTTCCGCAATAAACGCTCGGCTGTGGATGCATAAAACTCGCATCCGTAGTCGAGCTTCGAGCGAACAAAGGATCGATAAAAAAGTAAGGCGGTAGCCCTATCAGCGCCCCAAGCGCTGAACGTCACGGAACGGAGAATGTCCATGGCGCGGGTACAAGAGACCCTAAGGCTGCGAATATGAGCCTCCCAGGTGAGGCGTCGGTCGAATACAAGACCAAGGAAACGGTGCGACTCAACCACATCCAGGCGCACCCCATTAAGAAACAAATCTGGGTCGGGGTGAAGCCGTGGATGGCGGCAGAAGTGCACCACCTTAGTCTTGGCCAAAGAAAACCGAAACCTGTGCGCTTCGGCATAGCGAGAGACGCGGTTCAATGCCTGTTGGAGTCGACGCTCCAGAGTTGGCATCTGGGCCGCGCCAAAAGAGATCGAAAGGTCGTCCACGTAGAGCGTAGCGAGAACATCTTCCGGCAGCACCGAGGTGATGCCGTTGATGCTCAGGGCAAAGAGTGTGACACTGAGGACACTTCCCTGCGGGACACCCTCTTCCTGCTCCTTTGGGCCGGAGAGGGCTCCCCCCACCCGTACGCGGAATCGACGATCTCGCAAAAATTCAGATATAAAAATTGGGAGGCGTCCCCTCGCCCCCATCGTGTGGAGAGTCTCCATGATACCGTATCGCCATGCGGTATCATAGGCCTTCTCCAGATCAAAAAACACCGTGGCGTAGTGCTGTCTACGAAGGAAAGCCTCGCAGACGGCACTTTCCAGTCGGAGCAGAGCATCCGACGTGGAGTGGAACTTACGGAAGCCGCACTGTGCAGAAGACAGATGGCCTCCGCTGTCCAGGAAATAGGCTAATCTAACATTTACCAATTTTTCCATCAACTTGCACACGCAAGAGGTTAGAGAGATTGGGCGGAAACCGGTCGGAGTAGAGTGATCTCTCCCCGGCTTGCGAAAGGCGAGCACAGTAGCGATTCGCCAGGAGTCTGGGAGAAGACCTTCCACCCAGATCCTGTTGAACAAATCTAACAGAAAGGCCATGCCTCGCTCACCCAGGTGTCGAAGCATGGCGTACGGGACATCGTCCGGACCATGGGCGGTGTCCGCGCACGAAGCGAGAGCGGAACGCAACTCACTCACAGTAAACTTGTCGTTGAAGGGTTCTCCGCCTCTGGAGGTAAAGTCCAGCCGGCGGCCTTCCGCGACATCACGACGTGCATTGAATGCTGGCGGAGCAGCATCACGGCTAGAGAATGCGGAAAAAGCGGTCGCTAAGGATTCCGCCACGGACGCGGGGTCCGAGATTGCGGTCCCATTCTCCTGGAGAACGGGAGGGGGGTCCTGCGAGAACTTGCCCCGAATCCTCTTGACTCGCTTCCACACCTCAGCTAAAGGGGTCTTCCCGTTAAGTGAAGACACGTATGCCCGCCAAGAAGAGCGGCGGGAGTGCTTCGAAATATACCGGAACCTAGCCCTAGCCCGACGAAATTCAGCGACAGTGAAATCGTTCGGGCGGCGCTTATAGCGCATGTAGGCATAACGCTTCTGTTTGAGGGCCGTCTCACACTCGGCCGACCACCATGGGAGTGGTCGGCGTGCAAAACGGCCAGACGTCCTAGGAATAGTAGTCAGGCCTACGGCGATGAGGTTGCCGGAGAAGAACTCAACGGCCTCATCTACTGACCTAAACTCCTCGACTGAGATAGAGAATTCAGTCATTTCCTGAAATGCAGGCCACCGCGCCCGCGCCAAGCACCACCGAGGTGGTCTCTCAGGCGGCAGTTGCCCTGAAAATGATATTTGAATGGGAAAGTGATCACTACCATGGAGGTCATCGACCACCCCCCCAATCAAAATCAGGCTGTGCACCCGAAGAGCACAAAGATAGGTCAAGGCAAGAAAATGAAGCGGTTCTCGGACAGTGATGCGTAAACTCATCCACGTTTAGGACACCCATCTCAAGCTCTTCGATCAGATCGGCAAGGACTTGTTCCCTGGGATTTATGGAGTAATCTCCCCAGAGAGGATGCCTGCCGTTCAGATCTCCAAGCAAGAGATAGGGCCTCGGCAACCGTGCCACGACGCGGCGGAAGTCCCCCGCGTCGAAGTCAGCTGACGGTGGAATGTACGCAGAAATGATAGTATACCTCCTATCCAGGTGCAGCTGCACAGCCACTGCCTGAAAGGAGGTATCTAAAGAGAAAGGAAGAACGGAGACATCATGCCGGGTGTAAACCGCGCATCCCCCAGCCCGGCCATCCCGCGGTGGTGGGGTCGCAAGACCCTTATACCCCGGGAGGGCAGGCAGCGGGCACGCGCCTAGCATGGTCTCCTGCAAAAAAATAGCTAACGGGGAACGGGACGAGACGAGCCTCCGCAGCTCCTCCCAGTTGGCCCGGAGTCCACAGCAATTCCATTGAAGGAATATGCCCTCCAGGCCTAGCTCGGAGGGGACGCGGGGGCCCTCCTCGAATTGAAGACCCTCACGGGAATGGCCGTACGCTTCCCGGGGGCAGAACCCCGGGCGCTGTTGGCCGGACAAAGCGCTGAAGGCGCTGTCGCCTTCGAGGACTTATTGGTTGGGCTCGCCATGCGAGTCTTTTCCTCCCTCCGCCTCGAAACCTTAGGCGGGCGTTGCGGCTTGGGAGGCGGGGGGCCCTCTTTTCGAGGAACCACCGTCTCCGAGCCACTCGCTCCACCTCGGGGCGTGGGCGAAGGGGCCGAAGCTCCTTTGTTGCTGTCCTCCTTTCGGGGAACAGCTTTAGGAACCCCGGAAGATGGCCTAGCGACGATCTTCAGGGGTGTTGCCTCCTGTGAGTCTAACGACTCTGTGGAGGCGCGTGGCCGTTTCGCCTTACGGGAAACGGTCACGCTGGGGGAAGAGGGGGGAGCCCTGGTATTAGCCGGGGCTGGGTGTGAACCCTTTTTGCCGCCAGCTCTACCAGGGGAGCGCCCGGGTGTAGTAGAGCCCGCAGAAGGGCTCCGAATGGGCGCGGAAACAACCCTGCTCGTTGGCCTGGATGGGCCAGGAGCAGAGGGTGCTTTTCTAACTATTGAGGCATATGACGTCCCAGGCAGAGCTGGGCGCGCCAGGACCAAGTCCTTAGCCTCGCGGAATGAGAGTCGATCCTGGGCCTGAACGGCCAGGATTTCTTTCTCAAGGAGATATGCACCACATTGCTTCGAAGAAGCAGGGTGCGGCTCTCCGCAATTGACACACTTGGCCACACACGATTTGGACTTATCGTGTGCGACCTTGGAGCAATTTACACAGACTTCGGGTGACCCCGACTTTGCACGTCTACATGATCGATTCGTGTGGCCGAAGCGGTGACAGTAATAGCACCGCCGCGGCAGTGGCACGAATGCCTTCACGCGGTAGCGGTACCAACCGGCACGCACCGACTCAGGGAGCTTGTCACAGTCGAACGTGACGAAGAGTGTAGGGGTGGGTCTCGAGGCCCCTCCCTGTTTTCTCATCACACGTTCGACCTTGACCGCCCCATGGTCGGCCAGCTCTAGGGTGATGTCTTCTATGGAGTAGTCAACGAGTTCCCTCGCATAAACTACTCCTTTTACAAAGTTCATGGTAGAGTGCGGCGTCACACTCACCGGGGTGCCATGAAGTGTCCGAAGAGCACTTATCTTGGCCGCCTCGGCGGGATTCGCCGCATTCGCCAGAAGGCTCCCGTCCGAGAAACGGGTTACCTTCGGCTCTCTACCAATTGCACTAGCTAATCCTCTCCTCTGATGGATCATGTTGCCCTTGGACAACATGGTGCCATCAGTGGAGCGAATAACGAGGAAGCGTTTGAAGCCAGCGGGCTCGAAAACGCCAGGTAACTTCTGAATGAGGGGCCCTGATGTCATCGAGGCTCCGCCCTGTGCACTTTTGGTCTTAGTCAGGGGCTCCGCACACAGGGGGGTTCAGGGGCTGGATGTGCCGATCTTGGCTTGGTCGCTTGATAAAGTGCCAGCAGACTCATTATTCGCTCCACTGATGGCCCCATGTTGGCCAAGGGCAACATGATCCATCAGAGGAGAGGATTAGCTAGTACAATTGGTAGAGAGCTGAAGGTGACCCGTTTCTTGGATGTGAGCCTTCTGGCAAATGCGGCGAATCCCGCCTAGGCGGCCAAGATAAGTGCTCTTCAGACACTTCATGGCACCCCGGTGAGTGTGACGCTACTCTCTACCATGAACTTTGTGAAAGGAGTATTTATGCGAGGGAACTCATTGTCTACTCCATTGAGGACATCACCTTAGAGCTGGCCGACCATGAGGCAGTCAAGGTTGAACGTGTGCTGAGAAAACAGGGAGGGGCTTCGAGACACACCCCTACACTCTTCGTCTCGTTCGACTGTAAAAAGCTCCCTGAGTCGGTGCGTGCCGGTTGGTACCGCTACCACGTGAAGGCATTCGTGCCACTGCCGCTGTGGTGCTATTACTGTCACCGCTTCAGCCATACGAATCGTTCTTGTAGATGTGCGAAGTCGGGGTCTCTCGAAGTCTGTGTAAATTGCTCCAAGGCCGCACACGATAAGTCTAAATCGTGTGTGGCCTAGTGTGTCAATTGCGGAGGGCCGCACCCCGCTTCTTCAAAACAATGTAGTGCATATCTTCTTGAGAAAGTAATCCTCAACTCTCATTCTGCGAGGCTAAGGACTTGGTCCTGGCACGCCCGGCTCATCCTGGGATGTCATATGCCTCAATAGTTAGAAAGGCACCCTCTGCTCCTGGCCCATCCAGACCAACGAGGACGGTTGTTTCCGCGCCCATTCGGAGCCCTTCTGCAGGCTCTACTCAACCCGGGCTCGCCCCTGGTAAAGCTGGCGGCAAAATGGGTTCATTCCCAGCCCCTGCTAAAACCAGGGCTTCCCTCTCTTCCCCCAGCGTGACCGTTTCCCGTAAGGCGAACTGGCCACGCGCCTCCACCGATTCGTTAGACTCACAGGAGGCAACACACCTGAAGTTGGTTGCTAGGCCATCTTCTGGGGGTTCCTAAAGCTGTCCCCCGAAAGGAGGACAGCAAGAGAGGAGCTTCGGCTCCTTCGCCCACGCCCCGAGGTGGAGCGAGTGGCCCAGAGACTGTGGTTCCTCGAAAAGACGGCCCCCACCTCCGAAGCCGCAACGCCCGCCTAAGGTTTCGAGGTGGAGGGAGGAAAAGACTCGCATGGCGAGCCCAACCTCCCCCAATAACTCCTCTTAATGGGGTATGCCTGGAAGTGGTTGAATTGCATAGTTTTCTTGGTCTTGTATTTGACCGAGGCCTCACCTGGGAGGCTCATATTCACAGCCTTAGGATCTCTCGTCTGCGCACCATGGATATTCTCCGTTCCGTGACGTTCAGCGCTTGAGCTGCTGATAGGGCTACTGCCTTACTTTTTTTACCGATCCTTTTTCTTTTGAAGCTCGACTACGGATGCGAGTTTTATGCATCCGCAGCCGAGCGTTTATTGCGGAAGGTGGATTTGATCCACCACACCCGCCTTCGCCTTGCGACCGGTGCCTTCCGCACTTCCCCCATTGAGAGCCTGTTGGTCGATGCTAGCGAGATGCCACTCACTCTACGCCGCGTGCAGTGCATCACTCGCCTGTACGCGCGAGTTCGGCGCCTCCCTCAGTCGCCAACAGCTCTCACTGCATCCGCAGCTGATCTCGATTGAGCCTATGCCGCCGTGAGACCCCTGTCATACCCTAAACCCTTTTGGTTTAGGAAACTCCTTCGAGAGCTAGATATAGCTCTCGGGCCGGTGGCGCCCCTGGTTCTGCCCAGGACGCCACCCTGGAGGGTACCACATTTGGCTATTTGTCGCCACGCCTCTGCTCCCAAAGCTTGTACGGCGCGAGTTCGGCGCCTCCCTCAGTCGCCAACAGCTCTCACTGCATCCGCAGCTGATCTCGATTGAGCCTATGCCGCCGTGAGACCCCTGTCATACCCTAAACCCTTTTGGTTTAGGAAACTCCTTCGAGAGCTAGATATAGCTCTCGGGCCGGTGGCGCCCCTGGTTCTGCCCAGGACGCCACCCTGGAGGGTACCACATTTGGCTATTTGTCGCCACGCCTCTGCTCCCAAAGCTTGTACAGCGCCGGGAGTATTGCGTTCGACCTTTTTGGAGCACACCTCGTGTCACGTTGGAACCGTGCCAGTGTATACGGATGGCTCCAAGTCCCAAGAGGGGGTCGGCTTCCACGCCGTATCCCCTCTGTTTGAAGTCAGTGGGGCTCTGTCAGGCGCTGCGTGTCTTCACGGCCCAACTGGTGGCAATACACCACTCGGTAGGGGAGATTACGCGACGTGCCCGGTTCGCAGACCGGATTGTGATCTATAGCGACTCACAAAGCGCCCTGAGTGCTCTCGGGCATTGGAATCTCCACATCCCCTGGTTCGCGATATCCGTGACGCCACGGTTATGGCGAGCCGGGCGGATGTCGAGATTGTCTTCTGCTGGGTTCTTGGACATGTAGGAATTGCGGGGAATGAGCGCGTTAAAGTGTCCGCGAGGATTCTGCAACCGGACCAGCGTTTCGCTCTTCCTCACACCGACTACATGGCAGGAATACGGGCAGCTCTTCGGACTGCTTTGCAAAGGTGATGGGAGATGGTTGAAGGGAACTTAAAGTTGCGTACCATTGCGCCGCGACTGTTCCCATGGACCTATCCCCCAATTCCGTGACGGCTTCAGGTCGCTTTCTGTCGTCTCCGAATCGGACACACTCGTATTACGCATCGCTATTTGATGGTGCGACGACTGCGTCGTCCCCTAGACTCTTCGGCACATTCTTGTCGAATGTCCCAGTCTGGGTGATTTTCCCGCATGTTGCCTGTCCCGGTACCGGGATGGGCGGGGTCGCTACGCCTGTTGTTTGTACTCGGGACGAGTGCGTGCACATTGACTGGTGGACTTGTTGACTTTTGGGGGGGCCGGCCTTCTCCCTTTCATTTAACTAAGTTTTGTTGTTTTTGTTATCTTTATTGCTTCCTAATTGTTACTTCTTTTTATTGTTGTTTTCTGTTTAAATCTTTTAAAGTAGCCTAGAAATAGGCTGTTTGTTTACGGCGACTTATGCCCAAGTGGGCAGTTGCCAGATGGCCCCTTAAAAAAAATTATACTCAAAGCTAAATGAAGGCCAGTGAAGACGAGGAGGTCAGTGGAGACGCTACAAGGACACCATTAAAGTACATCTAAAGGAAATGGAAATAAATTATGACACCTGGGAAGATCTGGCAGACGAATGCAATCAGTGGACAGCAGCAGCCAGGAGGGAAAGTGCAAACCTTTGAAGGAAATCGCCATCGCTGTCTGGCAGAAAAGAGGAAAAGGAGAAAAGCCTGTCAACAAAACCCTCAGCCAAGCGCTTTCCCCTTGTTCAAACTGTGCCACAATTTGCCCCTCGAGAATCGGACTAATTGGCCACTCGAGGACGCACCGGAACTGACAAACTCACCGCTCACTACCCATGGAGCTGTAACCCAGCAATCATACTCATGCGTTGAAAGACCCCAACAACGACGGTGACCTTCCGCCCCGAAGACTGTAACACTCTTATCAATGGAGCCTACAACACTACAATTCCCCCTCTTTAACTTTTCCAGAATTTTGCAATTTGAGTTCCCCTTCAAGGGTGGTTCTCTCATACGACCTCTTAAACTGGACTGGCTGCCAATTAAAATTTTTAATTACTTTTAAAGACCTCACATTTAAAATCCTAAACTCCACAACTCCCCTTAGCTGTCTTCCATTACTGGCTGTGTCCAGACAACAAAGAGCCCTTCACTTGGCAAGGACCTTCCTGCTTTCAGTTGCTCACACACATCTTTGCTGCTGGGTGATCATGCCTTCTCTGTAGATGCCCCTAAGCTGTGGAATGGGCTGCCTTCTGGCAAACACTCCTCTTCCTCATCTGGCACTTTCAAGCGGGCTTTGAAAACCCACCCCTTCTATCAGCCCTTTTCCTATAGTCGATGGATGGCTCCTGAAAGGGTCCCATAGAAAACCTCTATTATTATTATAGTGGAAAGCTAGTGTTGGTTGAGAAGGAGGTTTGCAAACTTGCAATGTAGTATATTTGGTTTGAAATTTATATTTTCTTTGTCAGGGTAAAATGTTATATTTAATGATAGTTGGCATAAAGTAATATTTCTCCTCCACAGTAGCTCAGAACAAAATCTGAATTTGCTTATCACTAACACTATAATTTAAGAAGGGGATTTTTTTGAGTATTTGAATAAAAAATTTATCTTAGTTTGGTTATGACTTGTTTTTTTTTATTAAAGTTCAGAAATAAATATAAGTATTGAAACATTGTGATTTTTTTAAAACCCAAAGAATTACAAATGGTGAAGTTCTGAAAATATATTTTTATATATCTTATTCTATTCTATAACTATATATATTGGCAATGTGATATTTTGAAAGGAAGGTAATAGTTTAGAATTCCTTTTTAAAATTATTATAATTGGTGAAGTTTAGAAAATTTATAGAAATTTAACCATGGCTGCTTTTTTTTAGATTTTAAATTTTAATCATAGTAGCGAAGCGCAAGCTCTTCCCATAGGGGGGAGTGGTGAAGCCATTGCCTGATATATTCAAGTTTCTTATAATTTAAAATGTCACAAATAAGCCTCAATCGGGTTGTTAATCAAAATCACTACTCTCAATTTTTGAAACCACTAAACCATGGTATTGATAATCATAGGGTTAACTAATACTTGCCTTCTAATTGGGCATTACTTTGCATAATATCATACAATAAAAAGGGAAGTTTAGAAATTAAATTTGGTAAGAAGAGTAGATATAGTAGATCACCTTAAAGCACCCTGTGAGTCTGACCCAATCTAGAAGATCATCAATTGTATGCACTTGTGGAATTATTATTAAAGAAATTGGGTTCACAGTACATCATCTCTGCCTCTTTCATACATGGATGTGATTGCATGGACAGAAAGGCCTCGAAAGACAAGTGAGAATTTGTCTTATAATCTGTAGCCCCCAAATAAGTAAATTATGCTCAGCTCACATTTTAGTGGGATATTCTTCTCTTATTCTTATCAAAGGAATTATTTATGTAATTTGTTCATTTTGTGTCCTCTAGAAAGTGGTCTTCTTCTACACATTGATTAAATAAATCAACTGTAATATTTCCTTTAGAAGCTCAGAATTTTACCTGATGCATTATTGTGTATTTGACAGTTGCTGTTTTTTTTTTTCCTCCCAGGCTGGATCATGATAGATCGTAGTGGGAAACATTTTGGGACCATCCTGAATTTTTTACGAGATGGAGATGTTCCTATACCTGAAAACCAGAGAGAACTGCAAGTAGGTTACTCCTATAAGACATTTGCTATTTAAAATGCTCAGTTTTAATGGTTGTTTTTAATTTGTCCCGATGTTTTCTGTGTTCCGAAGTGTTTGAAGGGAAATGTAAGTAAAAATAAGATGACCCTTTGTCGTAAACCCTACAATTCTCACTAGGGATGCTGTTTTTTTCAGGTGGGCTTTAACCCATGAAGCCTAACCTGGGAGGGGCTAGTGCATCCTTGAAGTCCAAGCAAGCACCCTCTAGTCATCAATTATTCTTTGCCTAACCCATTTTTCACCTCCTCCTGCCCTTGTGCACAAACCATTCCATCCACTTACACATCACTTTCATCCAAACCTCCCACATGTTGTTACCCTGTGTAAACTGGTCCACCTGGTACCTGGATGAGCAGCACATCCTCCCAGCCTGAGTGCCTGCAATTAGACCCCCTCTGACACTGCTACAAGTGTGCACCCTCCCTGCTTCACTGCTTGCATGATTTATGGCTTTATATCTTCCACTATTTCCACTCTACCTTCAACCCCTTTCTTTCAGATCTCTCCTGCTCTCGAGCCGGTGGCGCCCCTGGTTCTGCCCAGGACGCCACCCTGGAGGGTACCACATTTGGCTATTTGTCGCCACGCCTCTGCTCCCAAAGCTTGTACGGCGCCGGAAGTATGGCGTTCGACCTTTTTGGAGCACACCTCGTGTCACACTGGAACCGTGCCAGTGTATACGGATGGCTCCAAGTCCCAAGAGGGGGTCGGCTTCCACGCCGTATCCCCTCTGTTTGAAGTCAGCGGCGCTCTGCCAGGCGCTGCGTCTGTCTTCACGGCCGAGCTGGTGGCAATACACCACTCGGTACGGGAGATTACGCGACGTGCCCGGTTCGGAGACCGGATTGTGATCTATAGCGACTCACAAAACGCCCTGAGTGCTCTCGGGGCATTGGAATCTCCACATCCCCTGGTTCGCGATATCTGTGACGCCACGGTTTTGGTGAGCCGGGCAGATGTCGAGATTATCTTCTGCTGGGTTCCTGGACATGTATGAATTGCGGGGAATGAGGGCGCCAAAGAGTCCGCGAGGACCCTGCGACCGGAACAGCGTTTCGCTCTTCCTCACAATGACTACATGGCAGGAATACAGGCAGCTCTTCGGACTGCTTGGCAAAGAAGATGGGAGACGGTCGAAGGGAACTTAAAGTTGCGTGCCATTGCACCGTGACTGTTCCCATGGACCTATCCCCCAATGCCGCTGCGGCTTCAGGTTGCTTTCTGTCGTCTCCGAATCGGACACACTCGTGTGACGCATCGCTATTTGATGGAGCGTTCGCCTGTGCCCTATTGCAACGACTGCGTTGTCCCCCAGACTGTTCGGCACATTCTTGTTGAATGTCCCAGTCTGGGTGATCTTCGTGCACATTACCTGTCCCGGTACCGGGATGGGCGGGATCGCTACCGCCTGTCCCTTGTACTCGGGACGAGTGCGTGCACCATGACTGGTGGACTTGTTGACTTTTGGGGGGAGGCCGGCCTTCTCCCTTGTATTTAACTTGTTTTTTTTGTAGATCGCAGGCTCCTGCGCCGGGGGGAGGGGGATCTCCCCCTGATGCCGGAGCTTGCTCCCTGATTGTTATCCCCTTTTTATTGTTCTTTCTGTTAAATTTTTACTTTAAAGTAGCCTAGAACTGGGCTGTTTGTTTGCGGCGACTTATGCCCAAGTGGGTAGTCGCCAGATAGCCCCTTGAAAAAAAAAATCAGATCTCTCCTTAGTGGGTTCTGGTGAGTAGGGTGTAAGTACCATATGTAGATTGCTACTTCTGGTACCTGGAGGAGCGGCATGTTCTCCTGAGCAGGGCCCCAAAAGGAAGGCCTGGCTCACCTGAAGTAACAGGGGCTGGAGAAACTGTACATTTGCATATTCCTTTATGCACCTATTTTCCCATAAGAGGTGCGGTGATTTGCCTTCCTGGCCGCCATACTAACGGGACTCAGCGCCCCGTCCGGCCCCAGCTTAGCCTCTTCTTCTTTCAGACAGCTTGTATTTCTCCCCTATTTCCTCACTTTCCCTACAACCTCTCCCACAACTTTCTCTGGTCAGTCTCTATTTTCACAGGGTACATACTGACCTTCTTCTCAGCCAACTATCCTGGATCGGGGGTGAGGGGACAATGTTATAACCCCTGAGCTCTGGTGCGGGATGGTGGGTTTTAACAACCTGCTTCATCCCTACCCATACCTTTCTCACATCTCTTTTCCTTGTCTCTTCACACTCTATTAATTTTACGCTGTGCCTAATGTGCAGCCACTACGCTGAAGGGTTGCCAGGTCACCATGCGGGAGGGGTGGTCTTGAATGGTGGCACCTGGCTCTGCCAGCCCCGTACGCACCCCTTGCAGGGTGGGCTACTGCAAATGGTGATGAGCGTCTGCATCCCGTAGAAAAATTAGGGGGAACCCCATGCCCGATGATGCAAATAGAAAAAACCTTTCCCTTTCCTCCTCACAGTCAATGGAGACACCTTTGGGCAGCTCCACAGAAAAAATGGAAGTTTCCTCCCTGTGTTCTCGCAGGGAAACCTCCAAATCTCTCTAACGGTAGAGGAGGCTTACTCCTCTCCTTCGCTTATGGGTGCAGTGGGCTCCCCCTCACCCCCTTCCTTGGAGTCACCACCTGACTCCAGCTCAAATCTGGCAGTCCCGCCTTTGCTTTCCCCGGGGACTGCCTAGGAAAGGCAGCCCATAACCGGCTCCTCAGCAGGGCAATGCCCCATAGGAGGGGAGAGGGAAGCCAGGCTCCATCTGTCGCTTCCCTCAAAAGACGTGCTGGCTAGAATATTAAATTTAGTGGGGGTCTTGGCCTGTGCCTCCCAAGACAAGACTCATGACACTGCTGCCAATAGGACCTGTGATGTCCTGGGGGGAGATGCTCAACTGAAGGCCCCACCCGAGATAGACATGGTCCTTGAGGCAATCCAGCCTCAGACAGTAGGGCCTTCCATGGGAGTGAATCCGGGCTCGGCGCCAAGCATGAACTCGAGTCCGCTCCTATGCAAGATCCTCCTCAAACGGCTATGGTTTCCAAGGCAGTACAAGGAAGGGAGGGATTTCCTCCAACCGGTGCCCCTGTGACTGCCAGGACCTTCTCCATCTTGGAGAAGGACCTTGCTGAGGTTGGTCCATTTGGCCTGGGGGCTCCTGCCGGCGGAGGGGAGAAGTGGGTTCATTTCCCACCCGCCTCTCCTAAAAAGATAAAAAGACTCGGGGCTCCTGTCCATCCGTGGGGGCTGCAGGGACAGATGGATCTGCTGCCACTTCGGTAAGCGACCAAGCCAAGATCGGCACATCCAGCCTCTCTGCTTTCCCAGGCATGGAGCCCCTGACTAAGACCAAAAGTGCTAATGCGCAGAGCGGAGCCTCATTTACATCGGGGACCCTCATTCGGAGATTACCCGGTGTTTTCGAGCCTGCTGGCTTCAAACGCTTCCAGTATTCAGTCCACTGATGGCATCATGTTGGCTAAGGGCAACCTGATTCATCAGAGGAGAGCTTTAGCTAGTGTGATTGGTAGAGAGCTGAAGGTGACACATTTCTCTGACGTGAGCCTTCTGGCGAATGCAGCGGATCCCACAGAGGAGGGCAAGATAAGTGCTCTTCATACACTTGATGGCACCTTGGTGAGTGTGACACTGCACTCTACCATTAACTTCGTGAAAGGAGTAGTTTATGCAAGGGAACTCGTGGACTACTCCCATAAAAGATATCACTCTAGAGCTAGCTGACCACGGGGCAGTCAAGGTCGAGCATGTGATGAGAACGCATGGAGGGGCCTCGGTCTAATGATGGCATCATGTTGTCCAAAGTCAACATGATCCATCAGAGGAGAGCATTAGCCACCGCCTAGGTCGAACGTATCATAACATTGAGGGACCTCGAGACCCACCCCTTCACTCTTCGTCACGTCGACCGTGACAAACTCCTGAGTCGGTGCGTGCCGGTTGGTATCGATATCGCGTGAAGGCATTTGTGCCACTGCCACAGAGGTGCTTTTACTGTCACCGCTTCGGCCATACGAATCGCTCATGTCTACATACAAAGTTGAGGTCACCCGAAGTCTGTGTAAATTGCTCCAAGGCTGCACACGATAAGTCCAAATTGTGTGTGGTCAATTGCGGAGAGCCGCACCCTGCTTCTTTGAAGCAATGTGGTGCATATCTCATTTAGAAAGAAATCCTGGCCGCTCAGGCCCAGGATCGACTCTCATTCCGTGAGGCTAAGGACTTGGTCCTGGCGCGCCCAGCTCTGCCTAGGACGTCTTATGCCTCAATGGTTAGAAAGGCACCCTCTGCTCCTGGCCCATCCAGGCCAACGAGCACGGTTTTTTCCGCGCCCATTCAGAGCCTTTCTGCGGGCTCTACTCAACCCGGGCGCTCCCCTGGTAAAGCTGGTGGCACAAAGGGTTCACACCCAGCCCCGACTAAAACCAGGGCCCCCCAGCGTGACCTTTTCCCGTAAGGCGAAACGGCCACACGCCTCCACAGAGTCGTTAGACTCATAGGAGGCAACACCCCTGAAGTTGGTCGCCAGGCCCTCTTCCAGGGTTCCTAAAGCTGCCCCCCCCGAAAGAAGGACAGCAACAAAGGAACTTCGGCTCGTTCGCCCATGCCTAGTGGTGGGCTGAGTGGCTCGGGGACGGTAGATCCTCGAAAGGAGGGGCCCCCTGCTTTCGAAACTGCAATGCCCGCCTAAGGTTTTGAGGCGCAGGGAGGAAAAAAATCCCATTGGTAGCCCAACCTCCCCCAATAAGTCGTCGAAGGCAACAGCGCATTGTCCGGCCAACATCGCCCGAGGTTCTGCCTCCAGGAACTGTACAGCCATTCCTGTGATGGTCTTCTGTTTGAAGAGCCCACCATCCCCCCCCCCCCGAGCTAGGCCTGGAGTGCATATTCCTTCAATGGAATTGCCGCAGACTCGTGGCCAACTGGGAGGAGCTGCAGAGGGTAGTCTCGTCCCTTTCCCCGTTAGCTATTTTTCTGCAGACCATGCTAGGCGTGTGCCCCCTATGGGGTTTTTCAACCCCATTACCATGAGATGGGGGATGCGTGGTTTACACCCGGCATGATGACTCCGTTTTTCTTGTCACTTTAGATACCTCTGTAGCGGGCTGAAAATCTAGACTAACCCCCAATCGATCCAACCCGCTTCCTACACTAATCCGGACATAAGAAATTGAAGGAGAATGAAACGGATTGTATATACAGTCCCTTTACTTACAAAAAAATACAATATTTACATAAATATGGGGTAAATATTTACACAATAGAGAGGGGGCGATTATATTGGAGATCTCGTTACTATTCACAAAATACAGCTAAAGTTTCCTATAAATATGAAATAAAAAAATAAATAAGTCCCACTTATTTATATTATTAATTGATCCTAAGAATTAAAAAAATCAAACAAGCAACCAAAAAAAATCCGGACTACAACAGTCAATATATAGTTAACAAACAAAAAAGGAGAAGGCCTCACGTGGTACAAAGAGGGTGGAGGACGTCCAGCCACCTGCCACTCGAGTGAGCAAAATGCCTATGACTTCCTAACAATTGGCACCTCTGCACTTAATGGAAGTGAAGTGATCTTATCACTCTTGCGTGGCTATTCTAAGCCCTCTTTCCTTAACAACACTAGTAATATTTTGTTTGCTATATAAAGATATATGACACTAAGTCCTTTCCAGAATATGGCGCCTGGAAAGAAAACAAAAATCTTATAATAACATGCTAATCAATAAAAAACAAACAAACAAAAAACAAACCCATTCCCATTCACACACTCATTCTAACAGAGGGAGGGAGAGGGTATTGAGAAAAGGGGTGGGAGAATGGCCCTTTTTACACACACTCATTCGCTCCACCACACCTCCTTTCAGGCAGTAGCTGTGCAGCTTCATCTGGATAGGAGGTATACTATCATTTCTGCATACATTCCACCATCAGGTGACTTTGATTGCCGGAGACTTCCACCGCGTCGTGGCACGGTTGCCGAGGCCCTTTCTCTTGCTTGGAGATCTGAACAGCAGACACCCTCTCTGGGGAGACTACTGAATAAGTCCCAGGGGACAAGTCCTTGCCGATCTGATCGAAGAGCTTGAGATGGGTATCCTAAATGTGGATGAGTTTACGCATCACTGCCCGAGAAACGCTTCATTTTCTTGCCTTGATCTATCTCTGTGCTTTCCAGATGCACAGCATGATTTTGATTGTGGGGTGTTCGATGACCTCCATGGTAGGGATCACTTTCCCATTCAAATATTTTCAGGGCAGCTGCTGCCTGAGAGCCCACCTCTGTGGTGCTGGCGCGTGTGCAGTGGCCTGCATTTCAGGAAATGACTGAATTCTCTATCTCAGTCGAGGAGTTTAGGCTGGTAGATAAGGCCATTGAGTTCCTCTCGTTGAGTGTGAGACTGCCCTCAAACAGAAGTGTTATGCCTATGTGCGCTATAAGCGCTGCCCGAATGATTTCACTGTCAGTGAATTTCATCTGGCTAGGGCTAGGTTCCGGTATATTTCGAAGCACGCACGCCGCTCTTCTTGGTGGGCATACATGTCTTCACTTAACAGGAAGACCCTTCTAGCAGAGGTGTGGCAGCGAGTCAAAAGGATTCGGGACAAGTTCTCGCAGGACGCCCCCTCCCATTCTCCAGGAGAATGGGGCCGCAATCTCGGAACCCGCGTCCGTGGCGAAATCTTTTGCGACCGCTTTCTCCGGATTATCTAGCCAGGATGCTGCTCCGCCAGCATTCAATGCACGTCGTGATGTCGAGGATGGCCGCCTACTGGACTTTACCTCCAGAGGCTTACAACCTTTCAATGACAGGTTTACTGAGTGAGTTGCGTTCTGCTCTTGCTTCGTGCGCGGACACCGCCCATGGTCCGGACGATGTCCCGTACGCCATGCTTCGACACTTGGGTGAGTGAGGCATGGCCTTTCTGTTAGATTTGTTCAACAGGACCTGGGTGGAGGGTCTCCTCCCAGATGCCTGGCGAATAGCTACTGTGATCGCCTTTCGTAAACAGGGAAGAGATCACTCTACTCCGGCTGGTTTCCGCCCAATTTCTCTAACCTCCTGCATGTGCAAGTTGATGGAGAGATTGGTAAATGTTAGTTCATCCTTCTTTCTGGACAGTGGAGGCCATCTGTCTTCCACACAGTGCAGCTTCTGCAAGTTACACTCCACGTCGGATGCTCTGCTCTGACTGGAAAATGCTATCTCCAAGGCCTTCTTTCGTAGACAGCACTAGGACATGGTGTTTTTTGATCTGGAGAAGGCCTATGATACCGCGTGGCGATACGGTATCATGGAGACTCCACACGATGGGGGGCGAGGGGACGCCTCCTAATGTTTATATTTGAATTTTTGCAAGATCGTCAATTCCGCATACAGGTGGGGGAGCCCTCTCCGGCCCAATGGAGCAGGAAGAGGGTGTCCCACAGGGAAGTGTCCTCAGTGTCACACTTTTTGCCCTGAGAAACAACCGCATTACCTCAGTGCTACCGGAAGATGTTCTCGCTACACTCTATGTGGACGACCTTTCGATCTCTTTTGGCGCGGCCCAGATGCCAACTCTGGAGCATCGTCTCCAATGGGCATTTAACCTCTGTCTCTCGCTATGCCAAAGCGCTCAGGTTTCGCTTTTCCTTGGATAAGACCAAGGTACCATCCAAGCCTCCACCCCGACCCAGATTTGTTTCTTAATGGGGTGCGCCTGGAAGTGGTTGAATCGCACCATTTCTTTGGTCTTGTATTTGACCAACGCTTCACCTAGGAGGCTCATATTCACAGCCTTAGGGTCTCTTGTACTCGCGCCATGGATATTCTTCATTCTGTGATGTTCAGCGCTTGGGGTGCTGATAAGGCTACTGCCTTATTTTTTTATTGATCCTTTGTCTGTTCGAAGCTTAACTATGAATGTGAGTTATATGCACCTGCAGCCGAATGTCTATTGCAGAAGGTGGACTCGATCCATCACACCGGCCTTCGTTTGGTGACCAGTGCCTTCCTCACTTTTCCTATTGAGAGCCTGCATGTCGATGCTGGAGAGATGCCATTATCTATGCACCAGAAACAGTTCCTTACTCACCTGTATGCACAAGCGCAGTGTCTTTCTTTGTCGCCAATGGTCTCGACAGTGCCTATGCCAGTGAGAGACGCAAGTCATACCCTAAGCCCTTTTAGTTTAGGGCTAGGAAATTTCTTTGAGAGCTAGATATAGCTCTTGGGCTGGTGGCGCCCCTGGTTCTGCCCAAAACGCCACCCTGGAGGGTACCACATTTGGCTATTTGTCACCACACCTATGCTCCCAAAGCTTACACAGCGCCAACAGTATGTCGTTCACCCTTTTTGGAGCACATCTTGTGCCAGTGTATATGCATGGCTCCAAGTTCCAAGAGGGAGTCGGCTTCCACGCCGTATCACCTCTGTTTGAAGTCAGCGGGGCTCTGCCAGGAGCTCATCTTTCTTCACGGGCGAGCTGGTGGCAATACACCACTCGGTACGGGAGATCACGCGACCTGCCCGGTTCGCAGACCGGATTGTGATCTATAGCGACTCACAAAGCGCCCTGAGTTCTCTCGGGGCATTGGAATCTCCGCATCCCCTGGTTCGCGATATCCGTGATGCCACGGTTATGGCGAGCCGGGCAGATGTCGAGATTATCTTCTGCTGGGTTCCTGGACATGTAGGAATTGCGGGTAATGAGGGTGCCAAAGAGTCTGTGAGGACTCTGTGACTGGACCAGCGTTTCGCTCTTCCTCACACCTACTACATGGCAGGAATCCGTGCAGCTCTTCAGGCTGCTTTGCAAAGAAGATGGGAGATGGTCAAAGGGAATATGAAGTAGCGTGCTATTGCACCGCGACTGTTCCCATTGACCTACCCCCAATGCCGTGAAGTCTTCAGGTTGCTTTCTGTCTTCTCCTAATTGGACACACTCGCGGGCCGCCCTGCCATTCGATGGAGTGCTCGCCTGCACCCTAGTGTGGACACTGCATTGTCCCCCAGACTGTTTGGCGCTTTCTTGTTGGATGTCCTTGTCTGGGCAATCTTCATGCACATTATCTGTCCCGGTAATGGGATGGGCGGGGTTGCTACCACCTGTTCCTTGTACTTAGTATAGGTTTGTGCACACCGACCTGTTGACTTTTAGACTCTTTGGAGTAGGTTAGCCTTCTCCCCTCTATTTAAATAGTCGGGTTTGTTTGTTTGCCAGCCTTCTCCCCTCTATTTAAATAGTTGGGTTTGTTTGTTTTTTGTTGTTTTTTCCTATTTCATTAGGTTGCATGTTCCCGTTGTGGGGGGAGGTGCACCTGCCCCTGACCCCTATGCTTTCTTCCTGCTTATTTCCTTTTTTCTTTGTTTTATTTTTATTGATGGCTTTTTTATTTATTTTTTTTTTAGTATCCTCTTTTAAATATGCCTAATTTTAGGCAATGTTGAATACCCAGGTAGGCAGTCGCTAGTTGAGCTCTTTAAACAACAAAAATATTTTTTTAAAAAAGGCCCTTTTATAACTTCCAAAATCATCATAACCTACGGCGCTGTTTTTGAGATACAGGGTGTTCCTTCAGAGCCCCCATTGAAACCTGATATCATTTAAATGGCTATAGAATTACTAAAAATTAAGTATTCAAACTCAATTCAGGAGCAAAAGATGCACATATGATTTATTTATGATTTGAAATCAGTTTGCTTTAGTTAGATTAAAATTTGTGCTAATGGTGGACTAAAACATATATTTTTCGGACAAGGTCAATTATAGGTTTTACTCTCAGGTGGAAAAGAGGGTTTTAGGTGAATAGTAGTGGTGTTCTGAATGCCCTGGAATTTAGTTCAATCTATATTTGAATGATGCTAAAAATATAAACGAGTCCTTAGGCACTGTTTTTTTTTTTGCCAATATTTAAAATCTCATGGTATAGTTTTGTGTTTTCTTCACAAATCAACTTTTAAATCTATGGAGAATCTCCACGAATGTATGAATTTTGCATTTATCATAATTTTCACTATGTTCTAGTCATGTTGCTAAAACAAAATATATATACTATAAAATAGTGCATAAAATTTGCAATAAATTGATATAAAAATCAATGGTGTAGTTTTGTTTGTTTTTTCACAAATTAACTTTAAAAATCTACAGAGAATTTCCACAAATGTATCAAATTTTGCATTATCCTAATTTTCGCTATATTCTAGTCATGTTGCTAAAAAAAATAATTTTACCATAAAAAAGTGCATAAAATTTGTAATAAGATGATATACAAAACCAAAATAATGCAAATTTTGTACAAAAGAATTTGAAAAGTGACTAAGTAAAAAATGTGCTATACCTTTTAAGTCTGTAAAAAGGGACCCCCGCCCACCGCAAAAAAAATCGATAATCCCAAAAAGTATATAAAGTGCAAATGACCATATATGTCTAGTGATTATACAAATATTAAGATTGTTTTTTTACCTTATGTACTTTATAAAAGTCACCCCCTCCCCCTCCCCCAATTCTGTAAAACTAGATTCTTATTTGCTCAAAGTATTGCATATATATTTTTTACTTCAACATTTAGCTCAGCTCACTATGGAAGAGACAAAACAAAGCAGTCCACCTACTAACAAGTTACACCTACAGCGCCCTGATTAACCACCTACACCATGAAACAAAAGTTATGTTGCTGAAACACCATCTTGACATACAGGAAATACAACCTCTCCTCAGTACAAGAAACCTTAACCACCATCCATGTAATAATGTGCATAACTCCAAGGCCATCTTGCACTGAAATACTCTACCCTAAAACCAGGCCCTCATCACCCATAAAACCATCTATATATGTATACACACACACAACACAGCTATGCATACACATCTCTGGGCCTAAGTCACCTCAATACCATTCTACCCAACATCAACCCAGAAGAAAGACCGCTCCCACAGCACAAATGGGTCACTCCACAGCACCCACCACCCAAAAAAGAATCCCTCATCCTGAAAATGAGATTTTCACACACACACACACACACACACACACACACACACACAACCGGATAATGAAACCAATATGAAGATCAGAGTGACAATCCCTAGTGATCCCAAGGACACCAATGGCTTTTCTTCATTTGGGATATGTATGTTGGAAATATTTGTTTTTGACACCAACAGTGAGGAGGTAGGGACCTTCATCAGTTATGATGTATGGGATCTCAGGGGGGGGGGGGGGGCATTCCAGTATGTGTGGTTCATTGTGGTCACCTACCTAGGGGAAGGACCTTAGCTGGGGGTAACATGCCTCACCTTCAAAGTCCTCCATTACCCTTTTCACAACCTACAAAAAGGATTCCCACAATAAAACTCCAACAGTGTTTGGAATAATGTTGTTTACAGGATGACTTTTCTACAATACAAAAAACAAAGTTAACCTAAATTGAATGTGTACTCTTAGGAGCCACATTTGGACAATGTATGGAATCCATCCTCCACACATACAAGCACTATATCCCGCTCTTGCCTATGCCTCTCCAGCTCAGACACCCAGTTTTGCATCCACTCACCTCCACACACGACAGAAAAGGCAAAATAAAACACTCATATCTTACCATGCAATACACCTGCAACAAAGGTCACACCCATCAAACACAATCTAGATATACGCTGAACGCAAATTCTCCATAACATCCATAAAACTACTACTTCCATAAGCAAAACTACCAGAACATACTACACAGATAATTAAAGTAATCCTACCCGTGATAATCAAGCTTCCATCAGTGCTGGACATTGTTTAGTAAAAAATGCTTAGGGGATACTGATACATAGATACATGAAAATTGTCTTTGGTAATACTGATATATTAATACTTTGACACACTACCTTAGGTGTTACAGATACACAGATAGATTTTTATGTACCTATATAAGTAAGACCTTAAAATCACAAAGATTTTGATGATAAAAGCCTACTAAAAGTAATTTTACCTGAATTCACTTAGCTTTTATTTATACTATATAAGCTATTGTTTGCTGAGTCAGCACAAAGGTAAAAAATGTGGAAATAATAAGCATATAGTTCTGCCACACATTTATTGCCCATATTCTAATTCATTATTTTTAAAATTTCCTTTCAAAAATAGTTAGAAAATCATTCTATCTGAGAGCCTATTTCTTTTAGGAGAGTGAATATGTCGAGCTAAACTGAATACTCTCTTCACTGGTGCTGATGATGGCAGAGGTGCGTTGTACTTTACAAAAAACTTTTACAACTCTGGGATACTCTCGCAAGGATTGCAGCAATGCGCTTGAATCAGCAAAGTATTTCAGTGCATCCATTTCAATAGGCATCTTTAGTGATAATTCTTGTATTATAACTGGCACTCTTCTTAATCAACTCTAGCAATATGCACATTCTGAAGCATACCTATATGCTCATGATGAATGACTATTTCATGTGCAATCAATCCAGCAATTAAGTAGCCAAAGACTGCTACCCATTGGAACATTTCAATGTAATGAATAAAGCTCACAAAGTACATGTGATTCAAAATTATGCAGGTACACCCACAAAGGAAAAGTGAAAAACAATTCTGAGCGCTTTTGTCTTTATTCTTAAAGGTCTTTAAGAATAAAGAAGAAAGTGCTCAGAATCGTTTTTCACCTTTCCTTTGTGGGTGTATCTGCATTTCAATATAATATATGCCTTGCAAAACATAGCTAAGAGTTTCAACAAGTGAATACAATGTCCTAAATTTCACATCATGTGTATTTTACATTTGATTTGTTTAGTTACACAAGTTATTCTTGTGTTTATTCTCCAGGTGTTTCACTCCACACACACACCCATTATTAAATGGTAATTAAAGTAAAAACAACTAAATGAATAAATAAATTCAATGAATTGTGAAGTTCACTGCTGGAAAATTTCACAATGTCTCTGCATAGGAATCTGGTTTTATGTGCTTAATGCATAGCCGTACTACATCCCTTATTTATTATGCGTTGCTCATTTATGTGGCCTAATTACAATATTCCTTAATTTGTAAACAGTCTGCTACAAATCATTAGGCATCTCCATTCTATTTTCACTCTTTTTATTGGAGAGTAATTAAGAAATTTTTAAGGATTCTGGATTCCAATTTATTGCTAAGCAAAGGTGTGTGTGTGTGTGTGTATTTTGTAAGAATATGAAATAAGAACATGCTCAAATTTGATGTATATTATATTTTACTTAATATGTATTATCAATTTTATAAATATGATAGATTGAAAAATGCATCAAGTATTGGTGTGTCCATACATTTAGAAAAGGAAATGCCTAAGGTGATACTGATGTATCTTGGGTCCCCTTACGGGATACTGATGCATCTTGGGTCCCCTTACGGGATACTGATGCATCTTGGGTCCCCTTACGGGATACTGATGCATCTTGGGTCCCCTTACGGGATACTGATGCATCTTGAGTCCCCTTACGGGATAGTGATGCATCTTTGGTCCCCTTACGGGATACTGATGCATCTTGGGTATCCTTACGGAATACTGATGCATCTTGGGCCCCCTTATGGGATACTGATACACAATACAAATATACCAATTAATAGGTATCGGTGATTACATGTATCTTAATACCTCCTGCCATTACCCACAAAACATTCTGCACATGCACACACAACAGTATATATAGCATCCAATATCTGTGTCCAAACTACCACTTGTATGCTTTTTTAAGCATCTCTCCCAGGGGTTCACACTGACAGAAAAATGTCCTTTGGCTTTCCACCTGGTACCTGGAAGTGCTTCACACCCTCCATGCCCCATTCTTCTTTGCTAGGTGGCTAGTTTGGGTCTAGTTGCACACTTGATTTCATCCTTGGATCCATTTGTGAGGGAGGGGAGGGATGGGACATGACTTGCACTCTTCCCACCCTTTTCCTCTTCACGCTTTTCCTTATCCAATGTGCGATTGGGTGTCTGGTCTAGCAAGTGTAACCCTGCCTCAGCTACACCTGGAGGATTGAGTGCCCTTCCTTCCTCAACACTTGCTGGAGGATCTGGGGCTAAAGTTTTCCACACATTTTGACTTCCTTTCTTTGCCACTTTCTCCACAAATCTCTTCTTGAAAACTTTCAGCCTAGAATGCCCCTGTTGGTACTTCACTACTAAATTGGGGTTGTGGTTATAAACTGGGAGTTATTGAGTCAATATTCTGAGTTTGGGCTTGAATCTTCTTCTTCCCTGGGTCTTTTTAGTTGGTTGATAAATTTGCTGTATGAAGATATAGCAAATAGTTGTTTTGATTCACTAATTAAATAGTGCACCATTTTTGGTTTTGTTTCTCTTGTTAATTGAAATGGATGCCCTTATTTACCAGGCTCCTCTGTGATGGGGTGTCATGTGTAGCATGCTGCAGCCTACATCTGAAGAATTGCATGTTCCCCCAGCCCCCACTGCCCCCAACAAGATTTGCAGCTAAATATCTTCCACCCAATTTTACTTCCTCCATCTTCACCACCTTCTTTGAAGATCTGCCCTTCGAGCTCTTACTGGCCTAGTGAATATGGCGTTGGCTTTCCAGTGTCAAGGCACGAGTTAATTCCCAGTGAACGCAGACACGAAGCTGTCAATGGCTTCCCAAGGTGGCCACCCATTGGTGGATATACTAATACTTACCCTTGCATTGTTAAGTAGCTCTTCCAGCATGCATCATCATGCATATAGGCAATCACAACCCCTCTATCAATTCCCTTGTCTTCACATCACAATATATCTACTCTTTCCTCTGTTACAGAACAATGTAAATGGGGTACTAGTGTCCCTTACAGTGGTACTCATAGTCACATAATCATGATGCGGAACCACAAAGGATTGCTGGTTGGTGTCAAGGCACAACACTACCCAACACCTGTGTACACCTCCCTTCCCTATGAGAATTAGCCTGTGGTGCCTTCAGGTTTACCAGTTATTGTCATTCTGATTGTTGTGCATTTCATTATCCATTTGGAACATTTCTTCTACAATGAAAGGTGTGGATAGTGCAACTTTCACTACTTAAACCATTGAATAATTGTTTTCACACAATTCCTACAAATTGTGGCTTTCAGGAATTATTACACGAAGCTCGGTATTACTGCATGGGAGATCTAAGTGAGCTGTGTGAGAGTGCCCTCCGCCAAAAAGAGAGTGAGAAAGACTTCAAGTACAAAGTACAGCTGATCACATCACCGCAGGAGGAGCAGAGGATCATCCAATCCACCTCAAAGCCAGTTGTCAAGCTTCTACTTAATCGCCATAATAATAAATTTTCTTACACAAGGTTAGTTATGGTCTCATTCCAGATTTGGGTTTACTTTCTACAGGCCCATGAGAGGGTGGGGGTGAGGGCTTAGACTGTTGCACTTGGCACTGGAGATGTGGCACTCTCTCCCGCTCCCAGTGATCTTGGTGGTTATCCGAAACTAGGCTGAGACTACTTTGGCTCTAATATATCATAGGCATTTTCCTTTGCCTCTTTTACTTCTCCACTTTCTCACAAGCCCAATTTTGCCCATCATGCTTGATAGTGCCGAATTTTTCAAATTTCCAATATCATCTTTCAACCATGCACCCCATGTTCAGGGCTGGGATTAGGGGGGGGGGTTCCTCTTGCCTCTTAGCTCCACTCAGTGGAGATGGTTAATTGCCCACCTTCTTTCCACCCATTCTCCCTTTTACTATTTCATCTTTCTTTTTAGCAGTCTATACTTGTACACAAATGTCTTGGTGGTGTGCCACACTGCATAATGCTTTACCACTGTGTGGGGGACGCAGCCCGGAATTGTGTCATGCCCCTTTCAAATGGCACATTATGCACTTACTTTGATCCAGGCTGGACATTTTGCATTTGCATCACATCCACATAATTAAAGAGGTTCTCCTTTTGCCCACTTCTTTTGTGGAGTCTCTTAAACTGCTCCAAATCATTATTTGAGGAGGCCATGACCCCATTCAGGCTGCTTACCCAACTTTGTTAAGAGAAGCTACGGAATTGGTCCCTGTGCAACCTAGGACTTCCTAACCTTCTTTTTTTTTAAAGTACCCCTTTGTTCCTTGTCTCCCCAGGCCCATGAATATGATAGCCACTGCCCAGTCAGAGCCCTTCTCTAGATTTGACCCACCATGGTAGAGCTGACAGCAATTCAAGCTTGCACCCTCTCTCCCCTCAAACTAGCCCCCCTTCCCCCTGGCTGTGAGGTAGTCCATTTGGGCTTTGTAGCATTTATCTTCAGCACTATTCACCCCCCCCCCCCCGCCTGTAACCCCTTTGCAAAAAGTGAAACATCCTCACCCCACAGAATCATTAGACTCACTGGGAGCAAATCCCTGGAAGGTGGTGGTCAAGCCATGCCCAGGGATATTCCAAAGTCTGTCCACCCCCCTCCACAAAGGAGGGTGGCAAGAAGGGAACTATTTCCCTCACCCATATCTAAGTCAATGGGACCCAGATTTATTTGATAAGGAGGCCCTGATGTTGCAAAGTCAGACCCCTACAAAGGATTAAGGACCATCAACCCCATATACCAGGCATTGCAAAAGTCCTGTTACACCTGTTACGATGCTCTCAACAAAGGAGACAATGATAGTTCTGAGGCAGTTAGACACATTTTTATTTTTTAATATATGTTTAAATTGTAATATTAATCAATGGGGCGAACCTCGGCAGCAAACACACATTACGATCAAAGTCCTTCGTCATGCTTGCCTACACGCATTTGACGGAGGAATTCAGCTTATTGACATTGCTGTGATTGGCCTAGCAGGCCTTGCCTCGACATGCACCCACACACTGTAGTCGAGGGTGATTGATGGGCAAAAGTCCTTCGACCAGAAGTTCATTTTCAACCCCAACCACTCTTGCACGGTTTTGGTTGTGTGGGCCTGGGCACAAATTTTGTGGCCAAGATGTCCCTGTATTTGGGCGTGGTGACCCTTGTAACTGGCCGTGAACCAAACCAGTGGCATCTTGTCACCATTCTTGGCCATGGCGCCGACCATCATCAAGGACATGTAGCGGATCTCGGAGATGTCCTGGCTGAAGCTTAATTATCCCACGCAGTGGTTTTGTTTGTTGATGACGGGATCGACTGTATAGGATTCTTCATCCCCCCAAAATGTGAATATAATTGCTATTACTCCTCTAGTTGTTGAGAAGGTGACATCACTCCCGATGTTCTCGCATACAGTCGGTGAGCAGAGGCCTTTCTACGAACCTCAAGCTCTTGATGGTCCTGGTTACCATGGCCACCAAGATGTTTTTCTTCATGTGTGCTTCATTTTGAGCTTCGGATCACTTTCAAAGGACTTTATCACAGCCAAATGGTTGACAACTTGAGGTCGATGTTTGAGGTTTTCCTCATACTTGAGCCCTTCTGCGACTGTGGACAGTCATTTGTCTGACGTTGATCCGCTTGCCGATGTCAGACATCGGACTTGTTGTGTAGGAGAGCTGAGAGCTTGGTTCTTATCGCTTCTATCTCAATAGAAGTGACACCTCCATTTGATGGAGCGCTCGACAGCGCCCTACTGTGAAGACTGCATTGTCCCCCCAGACTGTTCGGTACATTCTTGTTGAATGTCCCAGTCTGGGCGATCTCCACGCATGTTACCTGTCCCTTGTACTTGGGACGGATTCATGCACACCGACCTGTGGAATTTTAGACTTTTTGGAGGAGGCCAGCCTTTCCCCTTTATTTAAATAGTTGGTGTTTTTTTGTTGTTTTTTCTTATTTTTTCTTATTTTAGTAGGTTGCACGTTCCTGCACTGGGGGGGGGGGGCAGACATCCCCCCTGACGCCTGAGCTTGCTTCCTGCTTATTACCTTTTTCTTTGAATTATTTTTATTGATGTTTTTTTTTATTTGTTTTTTTAGCATCCTCTTTTAAAGATGCCTAATTTTAGGCAATGTTGAATATGGCGACTTATGCCCAAGTAAGGGGTCGCCAGATGAGCTCTTAAAAAATATATCAATAGAAATGACTATAGTGATTCTCCGAGGCATATGGTAGGCATGATCTGCCTACCACGCCATTGGTAGGATTTTGTCTGATGTTCCTAAAGAGGCAGTGATGGCGTATCCACCCCATTCTAGCGGTATCAGCTGGTCCACATAAGAGGCCCCACCTGATTAACCCTTCATTGGGGTTGGTAGGGCCACTACCACACATCTCTGACTGGAGTAGGGGTTTTACCCTTTACCACTCCCTCGGGCAACTCCACCTCTTTTGAGGAGGTTGGTTTCTGTGCTTCCTCAGAGGACGCTCATAGGTGAGAAGGTTTCTCTTTACCCCCTTTCCTTTCTCAGGAGCCCACCATGAGCATGACAAGGTAATGGATTACTTGCTTACACTTCCCCCCTCCCCCCATAAGGGCAGGTGAACCAGTTCAACCCCATTAGAGAGCTAAGAGGCGTCGGTGCCTGGGCCCTGCCAAGACACCACGTCAATCTCCGAGGTTTGTGACTTTGGTAGGAGCAGCAAACTCGCTCCCTGCTACTCATTTGGGTCGGCAATCAAGTTGCTTTAGATTGAATCCCTTATCTTAAATTTCCCATTTGTGGTGGCCTTTTCCTTACCTTCCAAATTGATGGAGGCCTGATTGGGGCCTGTCGACCCATAATGAGTAATAGAGAGCTTGATTGGGTAGAGCAATTTTATGGGGTACCGTAAAACCTGACCATCTCTTCTCCTTAAGGTAATGACTAGGACCCTGTTTTTTTTCACCCGGGATTAGCTTGAGGATGCAACACATCTGCCAGAAGGGATGGGCTGAAAATTAAAACTACATCCTCCACCTTCATGCGATTAACCCAGAAACTTTGAAAAATGTCTCAGCTGTTCTCTTGCAAGTGTAGTAGATATGAGGAATACCACATTTCCCGGAAAGCTTTGAACTTTTCAATTAGGTGCGAGAGGGACTTTTTTAATTCCTCATGACAGTTAGTTCCAGCTTTCCACAGAAGGTCATCCTGTTCAGAGAATTTGAGAGACAGATTAATGTTGGAGTGGAGTTTGAGGAAGGAATTGGGAGACAGAGGTATGAAGTCTTTCTTGGATGAACGGTGTGTGAGGGGCCAAGGAAATCAGAGTAAGTAAATCAAAATAGTCCCACATGGACTGTCCTATTGTCTTTTAGAGGCATGTTTTACCACTCTAATTAAACACTCCAACACACTCCCAAACCAGGGACTAAAGATTGGAATCATGAGGTGTTTGATGATGTTGGCGACCATGTGATATTCAAACTCATTTGAAAGCAAAGCATCGAATAAAAATTGACCTCCCAGTTCGAAACTTTTGGCATTATCGTTATTAACAAAATCTGGGACTCCATGGAGGTGTGAGAAACGTTGAAAGGCTTTGATTAATTCGGATGTAAACATGGACTGTAGCAATTCGAAGTGCACTGCACGTATGTTGAGGCAAGTGAAAATAAGGAGGTACATTTTATTAGTTAGACCATTTTACTTGATGAAAAGATAACCGTTATAATCAACTCCAGTATGTCTAAAGGGTTTGACAAAATTCATTTGGGCTTCGGAGAAGTTTGTCATTTTATGGTAGGAAAAGGCAAAGTAGTTGAACTTTTTGCACCTAATGCATTGGCTCAGGATCCTTTTGATGGTTTGACAGAGGGAGGTTACCCAGAATCCCTTACTTCTGAGCATTTTAAGAGTTGAGTCGATCCCTAAATGTTTGCATTTTGCATGACAATTGCCAACTATTAGGAGGGTTAAATGAAGGTTCTTCCCCAATAAGAGAGGATTAATGACATCGTAATAGTTGAATTTAGCAATTCTCTCCTTACTTCTCATCAAACCATGTTGATCTAAAATCCAAGTCCATGTCTTTAACTGGGGCAGGAATAAGGGTTTTATTTTGATTACGGGCATCTTCGAGGAATCGGTTTTCATTAGGGAAGGATTGAAGTTGCATGATAGAAATCCAATGCAAGTGAGTAGCAAAATGAATATCAGCTTCAGGCTTTTTCCTTAATTTGAAAATAAATTTTAGCACAAGGCAAGTAATTCAGAAAAGTTTATTTAAATCTGAGAAATTTTGATGGGGTAAGAGGGGCACAAACTTGGTTTGAATTGTTACATGACAAGATATCATATTTCTAGAAGACTCCTTAAGGCATTTCAATTCTGCCTTGGGCCACATTTCCCATTCCAATATCAGCCAGGATGGACCATGAAGCCAAAGATTTAATTTGGAATTAAATTCCTTAAGGAAAAGGCCACTGGTAATTAAGTCTGTGGGGTTGTCAAGAGTGCGAACGTAATTGAAAGAAATATCAATTTGATATTTAGAGGTCATTTTTTTTTGCTTTGACAATTTGATATCTTGTCAATTTTTGACAAACATGACTTTTGCTTTAATTTACTTATATCATGGAGAATCCAGGACACTACAATCTGAGCGTCAACCAAGGTCTCAATAGCTCTGAAAGAGTGCTAGTAAGATTCAAGGAAGAGGAGGAGGGATTTGAAGGCAAGAACGACACCCATTAATTCCAAGGAAGGGAGCGTTCCTGCAGAAATAGGGGAAACTTTGGATTTTGAAAATATGAGGTCGAATCCGGTAGAATGCAAAGCATAGATGGCAAACCCATAACAAGCCTTACTGGCATCACAAAATACCTTCTATTCGGCTTTACTGTCATCTTCTAAAGCGACCTGCAGAATTTTCACATCCCCCAACTTCACCAATTCAGAATGAAGGGACTCCTGTGCCTTCGCCTCAGTTTCGCCTATTTCAGAATCCCAGTCAACATTTTTAGACCATAGATTCTTCATCAGTAGTCAGCCCTTGATTGCCACCGGCAAATAGTCTCAATGGATCAAATACTTTGGAAATTTGAGAGATTCTGCTTCTTTTAGTTTTTGTGATGTCAAAAGAGGGAGGGATGACTGACAGAAGGTCAGTTTCTAATTCGTAATGGTACCCGAGAATGCCCTCGGTCCCAGTTCCATGAGTTTCCAATCTACTATCATCTTTGAAAAGTTGTTTGCGACCAGGATGGTTTGTGTTCCGTGATCTCAACTTGAACCCTCCTTGTCGCATAATTTTGTTTGATTCTAGATATATTTCTTTGAGAAAGGTAGGGTCGGAGTTTGTGACTATTAAATTATCAACATTAAACGAATTACTCGACGTTTTACTGCAAGGATTCGAGGTATAGGAGCTCAGTTAAGTATAAAGAGGGAGGAATTAACTCTGAAAATGAGAGGAACAATAACGTTAGGTAACAATTTCACCATTATTCACCCAGAAAAAAAACAGGAGCGATTTCTGTCTTCTATTAATTTTAATTTGATTTGAAGGAATGCTTTTTCAATGTCTGACAGAATGACAAATTGGTTCAAACAAAATTGGCACAAGATGGTAGAAAGAGGCATGAGAAGGTCTATCCCAGAATAGGATGCATCATTGAGAGATCGAGATGCAAAAGCCTGTAAGCTGCAATTGAGGACAGCCCTTATTTTAGTGGTGGTTGGGACAGCCGATTTTAGGGTGGGTTTATGAGGGATAGAAATATAGTGATCATAATTCTTTGGGGACACATTTATGGGCTCAATTATACCTTCCTCCAACTGACCTTCGAAAATTTCATTATAGGCTTTACTTAGCCCCTTTTGAGCTAAGGACGCTTTGACTTTGTTTAAAATACCCAAAGCTATTTTATAATTTGAGAGAACCTCCGGCAAAATTTCATCGTACTATGAGAGTTCTACAAAATACTTCCCACCCCTTTTTTCTATGGAATTATGAAATTGGGGGATTTTAATCGTATCTAGGGATCCTGTATCAACATCTTTAATGCCCAGAGATTCCAAGCTAAACACATGTTCAAGCCCTACATCTAAATCAGTATCAGACTTGCATAAATTGAGGTGGGGGGGGAGATATGAATGAATAGGGTCAAAGCCTGTGTTGACATAGGGGATGATGGAAGCATCCGTTCTTAGGTCAGTATCGGAGAGCCCTACAGCTGGTTTTAATTTAATTCCCGCTCTGTCATCTTGGTTGACCTTGAAGACTGTGGAGTAGGCCCCTGGCAGATTGCTTCCCGAGGCAGGGCTTCTGAGTTGAATTGGAATATTGGGTTTTATGTAAGTTTGAATTTGAGTTTGAGGGGGTTTAGGATAACCGTTTGCCTCCGTTGGCAGCTTGCCTCCCTTTACCCCTGACAATACTGGAACTGTCCCCATCCCCGCCTTGCTAGGGCTGGCAGCTAACACCAGGGGGAAAGGGTAGCAATCTCTCCCTTTGAAGGGCTTTGGAAAGTTGTCACACTGTCATATGGGATGAGCCCATGCCTACAGGAAAAGAATGTATCTCCGCCCTCTGTCTTATTTTGAAGATCTCTCATAGATTGGATGCAGTTTACACCCATGACATGATCTTTCACACCACCCAAGAGGTAAAAGGCTCTGTCTGCTAAAGGGGTCCCAGCGATCCAGAGAGTCTGTATATATTCATCAAGTCCAGTGACTGAAAAGTCCAAGGAAAAATTTAGATCAACCATAAGGGAAGCCTGAATAATTTGAGACCCAAAGTAGAGGTCAGCCTCCATTTGCCCCAAATGCATGTTTTTTGAGTGTGTGAATTGTGCAGGAGTATTTTGGAAGCCTGCCCAGGTTAGCACCCAATGAGATAGCCAGAGATTCCAAAATGTAAAACCTTTGGGACGCAAAGTCCAATAGTGCTCTGGCAGGTTGCAACTTTCCTCCCAGCCCAAGGTCAAGCTAAGAGTAGGGAGCAAGGAATTTGACTTGCTAAAGGGACTCATACCAGAACCCTCGGCAGGATTTGTCATCACATGGCCCTCTCCTAGTCAGGCGGTTTCACCATGATTTAAGTTTGAGGGCAAAGGGCAGAAATATGGGTTCTCGCTTGGCAGAAACTACAGGGATGAGATAAATCTCTCTGCTCAGTTGGACAAGCATCTGAAAGGTGCAGAGAACTGCTACACCTTTTGCATAGCTTCAGTTTGGAACACCTCTCTATCTTAAGAGCCATAGCGTTGAAAACGGGGCACTTTAACATTGAATGGGTCCCTGCACACATTTTACAAGACAGATTAGGGACCCTAAGAGCCTTAGGCTGGAGGGTATTTGAATTTGAGCCTTTGCTTTGAGGTTCGGCCCGGGCAACAGAAATATTCGTCTTAAGCGTTTGGATGCACAGTTGATCATTACTGGGATTATTATAATTTGAGCAGGTCTATTTGAGACAAAAGATTTATTTTGATTTGAGGGATTTGTATTTTTTAAATAGTTGCCATTGGCAATTTGATGTGAGGGACCTTTGAAGGGGGGACCAAAAATCTTTTTGACTTGTTCCAGTTTTTTTGAAGGTCTGAAAGGTTGAGGAATAATTGTTAAAAAGGTGAGAGAGAGAATGATAATCACTCCTTGTAGTCAATCTCAGTTATCTTTTGAAATTTGTGGCCATTTTGCCATAAATAATATGTGATAGAAGTTTATTACTGGCGCTACCTTCTTCATAGTTTGATCAAGAGAGCGAGTTTAGTTTAACCAAAGGGACAGTTTGGATAAGTTGGAGTTGTAAAAAGAAGGGGCAGAAATAATTTTACCGAGATACTGGTCGACAATGGCATCTTTGTCCTGGAATTCGTCATTCAAAAGTTGAAGAGCAATCTGATAATTTTCTTCCGTAGTACAAAGATGTTTGATGAGGGAAAATGCATACTCTCTCAAATAGCCCTTAAGGTATGCCAATTTAACTCATCTTGGGTGCCGTAAAACTTTTACAAGGGGGAAAGGGTTCAGAGTTAGCCTTCCCTAGGCCAACTAGTATCACTTTCAGGTCAAAACTGAGGGGGTTAGAGTCATCAGGGGAGGTGTTTGGGAGGTCACTTCTGACTCAAGATCGACTTGGGAATTCAACTCTGTTTCAAGGGAGGGATCGCTATCGCGGTCATGACTTTGGAATGTTTGGAGAATTTTCTCATCTAACTGGTTTACGGAAGTAAGGACAGTTCTAACAGGGTTCAATCTAATTTGCACATCTAACTCAGAGATGGACTCAGATTCTAGTTCTTTATCTTTTCAAATTTCTTACTTGCAATGCCTAGCTTGAAAGGTGCAAAACCAACGTATTAGGGTTATAAACAAGAAGTGGAGTGGCTGAAGGCCAGGGAAAGGAAAAACCGATAAATAAGAGTAAGGTTTTTGAAAAGATAAAGGTGGTCTTTTCCAGGTAGATTTCTAAGTGATGTAAGCTCAGATAACCCGCGTTAGTTCACAGTTTAAATGAAATTGGTAAGAGATGAGGGAAAATTTGAAGGACTGTGCCCATTCTCCCGGTAATGAAAAATTGTGGACTTAGCTTGAGTAGCTTCGGAATTGAGACCTTGCCATTGAAAACCACTGGATCGTACTTTGAAGGGGAGGAAACGTAAGAGTCTGGAATCTTGGAGAGGGAGGTGTTTATGAGGCGAGTTCAAGCACAATTGTCTGGGACAATCTCTAAAGTGAGAAAGAACCCTGGGGGTGGGGAAAGGTAGCTCTATTTCCCCACATCCTAGGGAGTCCTGGGACAATAAGGTCAGCACGTGTGTGCATGTGGGATAGCGCGGCAAATACAAGGTCAGTTTTTCTTACACTGGAGAAGGTCTATGATAGCGCATGGCGATACGGTATAATGGAGACTCTCTACACAATGGGGGCAAGGGGACGCCTTCCATTCTTTATTGCGAGATTGTCGATTCTTCGTATGGGTGGGGGGAGTCCTCTCTGGCCCAATGGAGTAGGAAGGTGGTGTCCCGCAGAGAAGTGTCCTTAGTGTCACACTCTTTGCCCTGAGCATCAACGGCATCACCTCGGTGCTGCCGGAAGATGTTCTCGCTACGCTATACGTGGATGACCTTTCGATCTCTTTTGGTGCGGCCCAGATGCCAACTCTGGAGCGTCGACTCCAACAGGCATTGGACCGCGTCTCTCGCTATGCCGAAGCGCACAGGTTTTGGTTTTCCTTGGCCAAGACTAAGGTGGGAAGGTTTAAAAGTTTTTCATTATGGTGCAGCGGCTTTGTGCTAAATCCTTCTGCACTTCTTTTTTTTCTCCACCTCTTTTAAATTTTATTAAATATATTGAGCAAATGGTATATGAACTGTTAATTTCATCAATGGTGAAATTTTTCTAAATACAATTTGATATTTTGCATATGTAATGTTAAAAAAAATTCTTGTTTTATCTTAGCTATTAAATAATAGAATCAAAAAAGATATTATGTATAAGCATAAAACCCATTTATTGCCTATAAAGCTAAAAAAAAAAATCTACCTCTATATAAACAAATTTTAATATATAAGGTAAACTTAGATGGTATCTGGTTAGATATTTTTTACTATCCAGTTTAGACAGTATCCAAATGGCTAGTAAAATTTATTATCTATCTATCTCTTGTCAAGAAGAGTGTTTCTCTGACACTTTTTTTTAAAATTATTATTTGTCTCTTCTCTACCTCCAGTAACTCTGATGATAATCTTTTGAAGAACATTGAGCTCTTCGATCGCCTCTCCCTCAAATACAGTCGACGAGTTATGTTTATCAAGGACGTCATCGGCTCTAATGAGATATGTCAGTGGACCTTTTATGGACATGGCAAAAAGCTTGCAGAAGTGTGTTGCACATCCATTGTCTACGCAACCGAGAGGAAACATACCAAGGTTAGATTTAGAGTATTTAAGGTTTCTTAATGAGCAAAGATAGTTGTTTTAGAGTCAGTTGCTTGGATTAAGACCATGAAGTCCATCATAGTTGGCAAAATTGTTCAAGAGCTCATCACCACCTGGTAGAATAGGAGTTTACATTCATAAATGACAAGATGGAGAAGAAAAAGCAAAAAGGAGACAATAGAACAAATACTAGTGTTCGCTGAAGAGGATGCGCCGAGGCAGTTGAAACATTCATTCCATACCGACGAGTTTTCAGTTGGGTTGTTGTTCAGTCAACCTATCTGTTGGCTCGTGGATAAGGCATGTCTGAACCTATCTTGGCTTGTGGATAAGGCATGTCTGAACCCACTCCTCAAGTGGTCGAGGTAAGTTTGTGTGGCTGGCATCTACGAAGAGGAGTTATAAAGGAAGGCGGCTGTGATGCCCAATAACTTCCTCCCAAAACACTGTACATTGCGCTATCCTTTCTCTCTACCAATTCATTTAACATCCATACCCGTGGTACTCCACTGTCAGTCCAGTCCTATGCAGTTAATCACAACATAAATGTACACATCGGGAATTAGTAATGATAGTTCACAATTGCAAACACCCCTGGAGCGAGCTTCTTTGCCGCGCAGGTTCTCCCCTGCCTGGTACTCTTACCAGTCAGAGGAGCTGCTGCACAGCCTCCTGGTCGGAGTTAATGTGAACTCTCCGATGGGGCGTGGAGAGTTGGTGGTGCACTTGCCCTTCACTCCCTCTCAGCGCTTTTCTCCGACTATAACTTCACCCTTTTGTGTATCTGCATTTTGTACCAGGAGGAACTATTTTCACATGGTAGGCATGGTGTCCCGAGATCACCTAGCACCGGGGTATGATAATAATAGGTGATCATCCTCCCTACTCGTTCGTGGACCCGCCTCTCTCTTACTTTTCTTTATTACATACCTGCCTACTCCACCCCTCCACCCTTGTTTTTCTATCCACAGAGGTTTTGGTCCCCCGGCGCATTTTCTTGGCTTAGTAGCAGTGTATACCGTAAGGTCCCTACCTGCTCCCCCTCCCCCAGCGGCAGTCAGCGGCGCATTTTCTTGGCTTAGTAGCAGTGTATACCGTAAGGTCCCTACCTGCTCTCCCTTCCCCAGCGGCAGTCAGCGGCGCATTTTCTTGGCTTAGTAGCAGTGTATACCGTAAGGTTCCTACCTGCCCCCCCCCCCCCCAGCAGCAGTCCGCCTTTTGTATCAGGAAAACTGGCAAGAGAGCAGGCAAGCGGCCCAAAATCGATTGCTCTCGGTGGGAGCGGCTCATTGTGGCCTAATCGCTTAGAGGGACAAGAAATAGTAGGGCCCATTGGTCCCTATGCCCCCTACAGTCCGGCAGTCATGCATCTCAAGTTTGCATCAGGTGGTCGTGCCTGCCTCCTTCTCTTTCCAGATTGAGGGTGGCATATGGAGGCCTCCCCCGCCCCTCCTGAGCAGGACTGATCCCGGAGGTAAAACAAAGCTACAGAGGGCTAGATCTTCTATAGGGGCGATCTGAATCCTCCCCTATGCAATCTTTTCTCCAGGAGGAGAGGGACCTCTTCCCCTAACTGGTATCCCTTTGACTTGACAGCTACGACCTTCTCCATTTTAGAGAAGGATGAGGCATGTCCATTCAGCCTAGGGGTCCCATCTTGAGGTTGAGAGAAGCGGCTTCATTCCCCGCCCTCCTCATAAGAGGAGGACTAAGGATTCCTCTCCTTCCGCTGTGGTTCCGGTGACGCACGGGTCCGCTGGCCAGACCAACATCGGCACGTCCAGCCCCGAGGCGCCCTCGAGTGGAGGGGCCCAGACCAAGACCAAAGTCGTAAGTACGCTAAGAGCAGCCTCGGGGAGCCCTTCATTCAGAGATTTCCTGGCGTTTTTTAGCCCACTATCTTCGAATGTTTTCTGGTTACTCGGTCTAATGATGGCATCATGTTGTCCAAAGTCAACATGATCCATCAGAGGAGAGCATTAGCCACCGCCTAGGTCGAACGTATCATGAGAACATTGAGGGACCTCGAGACCCACCCCTTCACTCTTCGTCACGTCGACCGTGACAAACTCCTGAGTCGGTGCGTGCCGGTTGGTATCGATATCGCGTGAAGGCATTTATGCCAATGACGCGGAGGTGCTATTACTGCCACCGCTTTGGCCATACGAATCGCTCCTGTAGACGTGCAAAGTCGAGTTTACCCGAAGTCTGTGTAAGTTGCTCAAAGGCCGCACACGATAAATCTAAATTGTGCGTGGCCAAGTGTGCCAATTGCGGAGAGCCGCACTCCCCTCCTTCGAAGCAATGTGGTGCGTATCTCCTTGTGAGGAAATCCTGGCCTTTCAGGCCCAGGATCGTCTCATTTCGCGAGGCTAAGGCCTTGTTCGTGGCGCGCTCGCCGCTGGCTTGGAGGTCTTATGCCTCAATTTAAAAAAAAAAAGGCATTCTCCACTCCTGGCTCGTCTAGTCTAACGAGGGCGCCTCCCTGATAGAGCTGGCACCACAAATGGTTCTCGCCTAGCCTCGGCTAATACGTTGTCTTCCCCCATCGTGACCGTTTTACTTTGAGTGAGTTGCGTTCGCCCTGGCTGCGTGCGAGGATACCGCCCATGGTCCGTACGATGTCCCGTATGCCATCTTTCGTCACATAGGTGAGCGAGGCATGGCCTTTCTGTTAGATTTGTTCATCGGGATCTGCAGAAGGTATCCTCCAAGATTCCTGGCGAATCGCTACTGTGTTTGCTTTTCGCAAACCAGGGTGAGATCACTCCACCCCAGCTGGTTTCCACCCACTCACTCTAACCTTTGTGTAAGTTGATGGAGAATTGGAAAATGTTAGATTAGCTTTTTTTCTGGAGAGCGGAGGTCATCTGTCTTCAGTACAGTGCGGCTTCCGCAAGTTCCACTCCACGGCGGATGCTCTGCTCCGACTAGTAAATGTCGTCTGCTAGGACTTCCTTCGTAGACAGCACTACACCACGGTGTTTTTCGATCTGGAGAAGGCCTATGATACCGCATGGCAATACGATATCATGGGGGCGAGGGGACGCCTCCCAATCTTTATTATCTTAATTTTTACGAGATCGTCGATTCCGCATACGGGGGGTGGGGGACCCCTCTCTGGCCCAATGGAGCAGGAAGTGTGTCCCACAGGAAAGTGTCCGCAGTGTTACACTGCCCTGAGCATCAACGGCATCAACTCGGTGCTGCCGGAAGATGTTCTTGCGGCTCAGATGCCAACTCTGGAACGTCGACTCCAACATGCACTGAACCGCATCTCTTGCTCGGACGAAGCACACAGTACATTTCTGCCCCCATCCATAGCTCCATCCTGACACGGACTTGTTCCTAAACGGGTTACGCCTGCAATTAGTGGACTCGCACTGTTTCCTTGTTTTCGACCGACTATAGATGCGAGTCTTATGCATCCACAGCCGAGTGTATATTGCGGAAGATGGAGTCGATCTACCACACCCGTCTTGCCCTCCGCACCTCCCATATTGAGATCATACTTATCGATGCTGGGAATATGCCACTCGCTTTGCGCCGTGCACAGTACATTATGCACTTGTTCGGTCCAGGTCTAGGAAACTCCTTCGAAAGCTCGTTGGTGCCCTTGGTTCTTCCCAGGACCGCACCCTGGAGGGTACCGCCTTTGACTCTGTCGCCACACCTCTGCTCCCAAAGCTTCCACAGAGCCAGGAGTATTACGGTCGGCGTTTTTAGAGGACACTTCTTGTCAAGCAGGAACCGTGCCAGGAGCGTGCTTTCTTCTTCTTCTTCTTCTTCTTTGGTTTTGTGGGGATTTTTTGAAAATTAATAAATATTTTTGGGGGCTTAATGGACAAGTAACCTCATGTTTTTAAAAAAATCAAAGGATTGAAATAGTTAAAAAGGTTAACAAAGGGTGTTTTGAAAAAACAACTACAAATACGAATATAAATAACAATGAAAAACAATTAAATGAGAATATTATTTTAACAAGTTGACTGAAGGTGTTGAAATTACAAAAAAAACACGATGATATTGATGAAATTGAGGAAAATGAATTAAATACAAATACTATTTTATCTAATGAGGAAACCATGGAACAGATGAAAATATAACAAATGTTAATGATAATATAGAATATATAGAAAAAAACTTTAAAAAATTAAAAGTTTAAACGTAGACTATTTGCAAGCGGAGCGACCTTTAAACTATGGGGTGGACAACAATAATTTTTTTTTAAAGTGAAGTAAGTTAAAAAAATAGGTTTCAGGGTGTTTAAAAATTCTATATTATTATAAAATCAAGATGTTAAAAACTGTTATGAAAGGTGTTGAAAGGGTGTTTTGAAAAACAAACTATACCTATATATCTTTAAGGGATGTGTGCGAGTGGAGAAAGCATGGGATGAACAATAACAAGATAACAAAAGATTAAATAACTAAAAGGTTTTCAGGGTGTGTATGTTGAAAAAGGTGTTTGGAAAATAAACTATATATATGAATCTTCAAGGGGTAACGACGATATAAAAAAAGGTGAAATAACTTTAAAAAAATGTTTCAGGGTATCTATGTTGAAAAAGGTGTTCAGGATGTTAAAATAAAGTGTCTATAAAGGGGATTAAAAAAAGTGGTTTAGAATAGCAAATAGGCCATAGGTCATACGCCGAAGGAGTGCCTGTGGAACCAAGTTCTTTCTGTAAGAAAGAATACAAAGTATGGCTTATTATTATTATCTAACCTCACATGATGTCAGAGGTGGGCAAACTGTGGTCCAAGTTTCATTTCAAATTTCAACAAAATATTGAAAAAAAATTATACATTCTGCCAAAATCTCATCTCATTATTTATTTTTCATGTATGTCTTACATTCTTAAATCTGTCATTTAAAAATATGAGGGGCGGTCAATAAGTTTTGTGAATCGGTAGGGCTAAACAGAGGAAGGGGGTTGGCTGTTTGTGGGGGTGTTAGGACAAGTCAGGACCTGCAGCCGCACGCTCCTGCCTCGTCTATTTAAGAAGCAGTAGCTGATCGCAGATCGTCAATCACAAATTTTTCAACAATGGAGAAGGTTGAGCACCGCGCAGTGATCAAATTTTTGACCAAGGAAGGCAAAAATGCAAAAAGAGATCCATGAACGCATGGTTGCAGTGTACACCGACACCGCCTTTTCCTATGCAAGCATTGCTCGCTGGAATAGGGAGTTCCGCCATGGTCGTGAGTCCCTTAAAGATGATGCCCGTCAGACGTGACCAACGAGGACAATGTGGCCCGTGTGGAGAGGATGATCCTCGAAAATCGACGGGTGAAGGTCGAAGAAATCGAGCGAGAACTTGGAATATCACATGGAAGTGTTATCAACATCATCCACGACAATTTGGCCATGACCAAGGTCTCTGCCCGTTGGGTCCCTAGAAACCTCACGTCCCATGATCGACTTCAACGTCGTCAAAGTCCACAAGGCCAGAGTTGCACAAGCTGCCCTGCGCGAGTGCGGATTCGAGGAGCTCAACCATCCCCCCTACAGTCCAGATCTGGCCTTTAGCGACTACATTTTATTCCGCCAGCTCAAGGCTGCACTGCGTGGACGCCGGTTTGGGGATGATGAAGATGTCCAGCTCGCCGTCCACGAGTGGATTGAAGAGCAGTCGGGAGATTTCTGGTTGTCGGGAATTCGAAGCCTCATGGACAAGTGGCGCAAGTGCATTGAAGTCGAGGGTAGTTATATTGAAAAATACTAAAACACTTTTCCTCATCTCGTTTCCTTATATCCGAATTGCAAAACTTATTGACCGCCCCTCGTATGTTACTTTATTAATACTTATTCTCATTACTCTTTATCCCTTTCGCTCGCGAAAGTTAAGCTACTTTGACTGATTTGTACTTAGATGGGAGATGCCTGAGCCCTGGATTATAATCACGTGATGTAGAATTGTAAATCGTGTATTTTTCCACATTAAGCTGTAGGTCTCCATTCACTCTGATTAAGTCGGGAAATGGTTTAAAATGGGTGGCAATTTGCCCCCCATCCCCCCTCCCAAATGCACTTAGTTATTAGTGTGTAGCTCTATCTTGACTCTATAGTAATCATCATCATCACTAACTATAATTTAAGAAGGATTTTTTTTTAGTATTTAAGTAATAATTTCATCTTAGTTTTGCTTATGACTTGTTTTTTGTATAAATAATTTTTTTTTAGAATAATTCTTTTATAATATCAAAAAAAAAATGGTGAAGTTCAGAAATAAATATAAGTATCAAAATTTTTGATTTTTTTAAAATCCCAAGAATTACAAATGGTGAAGTTCAGAAAATTTATTTATTTTACCAACGTGGTATTTTGAAAGGGGGGAAATTTAGTTCAGAGTTCCTTTTTAAAATTATTATAATTGGCGAAGTTCATAAAATTTATAAAAATTTAACCATGGCTGCTTTTTTTTAGATTTTAAATTTTAATCTTAGTAGCGAAGCGCAAGCTACCCCCGTAGGGGGGAGTGACGAAGCCATTGCCTGGTTGTAATATATACAAACAAATGCACAAAGGTAATTACAATTAACTTATATGTATTCAATTCCCCCCCCCCCCCCCCTCTTCTTCCTGGACTTTTTGTTCTTCAGGGATTGGTCCCAAAGAGGCTCTGGTCTTGTCGTGGTGAGGGGGAAGGGCACCTGGTGCTGCGAATTTGACTTTTACTATACCTCCCCCTATTACTTTATTTCTCCTTCTTTTTTTTCCTATCTAGTTAGTGGCTCTGACGGTTACCTGACTTCTGTATTTTTTCAGACTGATTCCAAATTGTTCTTTTAATAAGGTCGGAGGAGGCTGGGCATATCCACCACCTTCGTCCCCCGATGCCCAAGGAGAAACCCATCTTTGGCCCTTTTTTTTCTCCGCACGCAGGAGAAGTTGGGTAGCCTCTTCAGCTTATAAAGATGGTGTGGTGGATCCTTATCCGTTCTCCAAGAGTACATACCGGAGGCAACCGAATCGAGAGTTGCAGTAGCGCCGGGCCTTTGTAGGCCTCCGTGGTGGAGAGTCCCGAGAAAGCATGTGAAGTTCGAGCACAAACCTCACCTCTTGGTCGTCTCTTCTTAGATGTCTTGCGTGACGCTGGATGAAACCGACCATCACATTCACGATATGCCGTCGAAGCATCGCTCTCACTCCGAGATACCTAATGTTGCTTCCCTATTCCCGGCAGCTTTAGCTGGGACTGCCGCTCAAGGTGACACATTTGAAGACATCATCAACGTTATCTGAAACCATTTATATCGACTAGTGAAGGTTCTTCTACACCCACCCTTCGGGACCCAAAGCCCCGTGGTAAGTGGAAGGACTCCTCACCTGGGTCATCGGCCATCAATAAGCGGGCAGCCTCTGGAGCTGACTCGGGCGAGCCTCAAGAATCTTCAATGGACTCTTCTGTTGCTGAATATTCTCTGCCCTTAAGCCCCTCCCGGGACTTAGGCCCCTTAAGGACCCGTCCAAACGGTAGCAGAAATCCACCCAGTTCCTTGTACTTTGTCTAGATCGCCTGCCCCACCCACTCACCCTCCTACTCATGGTTCGATGGAAGCAGATGATATTCCAACATCACCATGAATCCGGATCTACCTTCTCGACCTTTCGTTTCCGCCTGGCTGTGCGCCCCAATTACTGGCATGGTCCTCAGCTGGTTCCTCAAAACCATCGGAGATATCCTGTCACTGCTCCTTCCCGGATCTCATCCCCTTCAAAATCTTCTCTTCGTCCTCCAAGCTCTTTAGGACGCACTTCAAACATAACAGCCACAAAGATGAAAAAAAGATGTGTTATCTAACCATCCCGCATAATATCCCCCATTTTACAATGGAATTGTCAAGGCGTTCTTCCAAAGTGCGAAGAACTCCAAAGTTCCTTTTACGACTCTCTCCCCTGTCCTGTTGTTTGTCTTCAAGAGAACAAACTGTGTACACAGCCTTTTCCGGCGGTACCCGGTTTTCGTATTTTCAACACTTGACACCCTATCGGGGGGCTTGTCTCACGGGGGAGTGTCAGTTATGGTTTCGTCATCCCACCATGTATCTCCCCTCCCCTTCACATTACCCTCCAAGCTGTTGCCGTCAGGGTCTTTCTTACAAGGCATTTTACTGTTTGCTCTGTGCAATTTTTCTCGGGTGTTTTATTCTTTCATTGGTCAAAATTTGGAATCAATTTTCCAATGATATCGTCTTTTCTCCTAACATCTCTTCATTTAAGTCTCGATTAAATGTTTATTTATTACTTGGGCTTACCAAGGGCCTGTTTCCTTTTGTTGCCTCTGCCTTTCTCCAGTACTCCTGGTATTTTGTGCAAATTCAATTCTATTGTATCTGCACCCTGGGGGAAGGCTTCGATAGCTTGAAGATAATAATAATAATTACCTCCCTCTTCTTTACGTGTCCAGACCCGACCTTTTAGAACTTGTAGATCAGTTGCCCTCCCCATTTCTATTACTCTGAGATTTTAATGCCCGTCACCCATACTGGGGCGACATCACTCGGTATGTCAAAGGTAGTATTTTAGTCTCTTTTATTATCTGACTTTCTTTGCCTTTTAAACACCGGCGTGTTTACCTCTTATCGTAATAAGATGGATTCTTTTAGTTGTGTTGACCTGTCCCTCTTTTTCCGGATTGCCTCAATGATGACCTCCATGGGAGTGACCACTTCCCTATTCTCTTGTCGGCCGTTCATCCTAGCCCTCATACAACCATGACTCTCAAGTGGAACTTAAGCCATCTCTGTTGGGAAGACTTCCGTTAGGCGCCCTTCACAAGTACCTCCTTGGAAACCTTCAATGGTATCGTCGCGGCAGTAGCGTACTTCACTTCGATTATCTACAACGCGGCCACACAGACCATTCTTCCGAGGCCACCCCTAACGGGTCGCTCAACCGTTCCCTGGTGGATCATGGAGTGTGTGACAGCCGTCAAGAACTTCAAGTTAGCCCGATTCCGGTTGAACCCAACTTTGTGCAATCAGGTTGACCGAAACCGAGCCCGGGCGCTTCGCCAAAGAACCCTTCGTCAGGTTCGCCGAACTTCATGGCGCCGCTACGTTTCATAAATTTCTTCTATGACCCCTACTGCAAAGATCTGGAAGAGGATTAATAAGATCCGGGGTTGTTATGCCGGCCATTACACCCCCACGCTCAACTTAGAGAGGTCCTTAGTGAATGACAGCCTGGTGGTCAGCAATCCTTTGGCCGACTCCTTCCGTGCCGTCAGCCGTTACAATAAAGCTTTTCTAGCCTATAAATTAAACAAAGAGTCTCATCCTCTCAATTTTACAACAAAATCTAACCTTCAGTATAATACCTTATTCTCCATTCACGAGTTGCGTGCTGCATTGTCCCTTTGTAGATCTACTTACCCCTGGCCTTGACGATATCCATTTTTAAATGATTCGGGACCTCTGTCATTGTCATACTTGATTTGTACAACCTTATATGGATGAAGCTTTTTACCCATCACCATGGCGCGTTGGGATTGTCCTTTCCTTTCTCCTTCCTGCCAGGGATGGGTTAGACGCTAATCACTACCGCTCTTAGCAGCTGCCTGAGTAAGTTGCTAGAGAAGTCCTCGTAAGGGGCGCGGCGATTTGCCTTCCTGGCTGCCCTGCTGACGGGACTCAGCGGCCCGTCCCCCGTAAGGGGCGCGGCGATTTGCCATCCTGGCCGCCGTGCTGACGGGACTCAGCACCCCGTCCGGCCTCAGCTTAGCCTCCCTTCCTTCAAAACACTTGTTTCCTCTCTTTTCATACAACCTCTCCCACAACTTTCTCTGGTCAGCCTCTAATTTCACAGGGTAGATGCTGACCTTCTCGGCCAACCGTCCTGGATCGGGGCTGAGGGGGGAGGAGACAATGTTCCCTAACCCCTGAGCTCCGGTCTGGGGTGGTTGGTTTTTAACAACCTGCTTCATCCCCACCCATACCTTCCTCACATCCCTTTTCCTCTCGTCTTCAAAATCTATCTTTTTTACGCCGTGTCTAAGGTGGAGCCGCCATGCCGATGGACTGCCAGGCCACCAGGCGGGAGGGGTGGTCCCAAATGGCGGCGCCGGGCCTGCAAGCACCTCTTGCAGTGCGGGCAACTGTGAGAGGTGGTGAGCTGTTGCGTCCCGTGTAAATAAGAGGGTCACCATGCCCAATGATGAGTATCAAAAAAAAACCCAACCCCCAACTTCCCCAAGAACATCAAAGGAGCTGCCCTCGGGCAGCTCCACCAAAAAAATGGAGGTCCGCCTCCTTGTGCTTGCGCAAGGGACCCTCAAAACTTCTTTAACCGAAGAGGAGGCTTACTCCTCTCCTACGCCTACGGGTTTAGGGGACTCCCCCTCATTCCCTTGTCTGGAGGTGCTTTCGGGCACCTCCCTATTTCCAGCGGCAGTCCCTCCTTTTCTTTCTAAAGGGACTGCCAAGAAAGCCAGCAGGCAGCCCATTGCCGACCGCCCCTCGTGTAAGCGGCTCGGTAGGGTAAACCCCCTTAGGGGGGAGAGGGAAGCCAGGCCCCTTCGGTCGCTTCCCTCAAAAGACCTGCTGGCAAGGATATTAAACCTTGCCGGGGTTAAGGCTTGTGCCTCCCCACAAATGACTCTTGACGCTGCCAAGGGGACCTGCGATGTCCTGGGAGGGGATGGCCAACTGAAGGCCCCTCCTGTGATAGACATGGTCCTTGAGGAGACCCAGCCTCAGATGGTAGGGCCTTCCATGGGGGGGAATCCGGGCTCGGCGCCAAGCACCGAACCCGAGTCCGCCCCTATGCAAGGTCCCCCTCAAACGGCTGAGGGCTCCGAGGCAATACAAGGAGGGAACGGATCTCATCCGACAGGTGCCCCCACGACTACCAGGAACTTCTCCATTTCGGAGAGGGACCTGGCTGAGGCCGGCCCACCTGGCATGGGGGCTTCTGCCGGCGGAGGTGAGAAGTGGGTTCATTCCCCGCCCTCCTCTCCAAAAAAGAAAAGGACGATAAAGACCAAAAAGACGAAGAAGACTCGGGGCTCCTCTCCATCCGCGGGGGCTACGGGGACGGATGGGTCTGCTGCCACTTTGGCAAGCGACCAAGCCAAGATCGGCACATCCGGCCCCTCTGCCCCCCCCCCCCGGGTACGGAGCTCCTGACGATGACAAAGACCAAAAGTGCACAGGGCGGAGCCTCGATGACATCGGAGCCCCTCATTCAGAGGTTATCTGGCGTTTTCGAGCCCGCTGGCTTCAAACGCTTCCTCGTTATTCGCTCCACTGATGGCAGCATGTTGTCCAAGGGCAACATGATCCATCAGAGGAGAGGATTAGCTAGTGCAATTGGTAGAGAGCCGAAGGTAACCCGTTTCTCGGACGGGAGCCTTCTGGCGAATGCGACGAATCCCGCCGAGGCGGCCAAGATAAGTGCTCTTCGGACACTTCATGGCACCCCGGTGATTGTGACGCCGCACTCTACCATGAACTTTGTGAAAAGAGTAGTTTATGCGAGGGAACTCGTTGACTACTCCATTGAAGACATCACCCTAGAGCTGGCCGACCATGGGGCGGTCAAGGTCGAATGTGTGATGAGAAAACAGGGAGGGGCCTCGAGACCTACCCCTACACTCTTCGTCACGTTCGACTGTGACAAGCTCCCTGAGTCGGTGCGTGCCGGTCGGTACCACTACCGCGTGAAGGCATTCGTGCCACTGCCGTGGCGGTGCTATTACTGTCACCGCTTCGGCCATACGAATCGCTCATGTAGACGTGCAAAGTCGGGGTCACCCGAAGTTTGTGTAAATTGCTCCAAGGTCGCACACGATAAGTCCAAATCGTGTGTGGCCAAGTGTGTCAATTGCGGAGAGCCGCACCCTGCTTCTTCGAAGCAATGTGGTGCATATCTCCTTGAGAAAGAAATCCTGGCCGTTCAGGCCCAGGATCGACTCTCATTCCGCGAGGCAAAGGACTTGGTCCTGGCGCGCCCGGCTCTGCCTGGGACGTCATATGCCTCAATAGTTAGAAAGGCACCCTCTGCTCCTGGCCCATCCAGGCCAACGAGCAGGGTTGTTTCCGCGCCCATTCGGAGCCCTTCTGCGGGCTCTACCCAACCTGGGCGCTCCCCTGGTAAAGCTGGCGGCAAAAAGGGTTCATACCCTGCCCCGGCTAAAACCAGGGCTCCCCACTCTTCCCCCAGCGCGACCGTTTCCCGTAAGGCGAAACGGCCACGCGCCTCCACCGAGTCGTTAGACTCACAGGAGGCAACCCCCCTGAAGATGGTCGCTAGGCCATCTTCCGGGGTTCCTAAAGCTGTTCCCCGAAAGGAGGACAGCAAGAAAGGAGCTTCGGCCCCTTCGCCCACGCCCCGAGGTGGAGCGAGTGGCTCGGAGACGGTGGTTCCTCGAAAAGAGGGCCCCCCGCCTCCCAAGCGCAACGCCCGCCTAAGGTTTCGAGGCGGAGGAAGGAAAAGACTCGCATGGCGAGCCCAACCTCCCCCAATAAGTCCTCGAAGGCGACAGCGCCTTCAGCGCTTTGTCCGGCCAACAGCGCCCGTGGTTCTGCCCCCGGGAAGCGTACGGCCATTCTCGTGAGGGTCTTCAATTCGAGGAGGCCCCCCGCGTCTCCTCCGAGCTAGGCCTGGAGGGCATATTCCTTCAATGGAATTGCCGTGGACTCCGGGCCAACTGGGAGGAGCTGCGGAGGCTCGTCTCGTCCCGTTCCCCGTTAGCTATTTTTTTTGCAGGAGACCATGCTAGGCGCGTGCCCGCTGCCTGCCCTCCCGGGGTATAAGGGTCTTGCGACCCCACCACCGCGGGATGGCCGGGCTGGGGGATGCGCTGTTTACACCCGGCATGATGTCTCCGTTCTTCCTTTCTCTTTAGATACCTCCTTTCAGGCAGTGGTTGTGCAGCTGCCCCTGGATAGAAGGTATACTATCATTTCTGCGTACATTCCACCGTCAGCTGACTTCGACGCGGGGGACTTCCGCCGCGTCGTGGCACGGTTGCCGAGGCCAAATCTCTTGCTTGGAGATCTGAACGGCAGGCATCCTCTCTGGGGAGATTACTCCATAAATCCCAGGGGACAAGTCCTTGCCGATCTGATCGAAGAGCTTGAGATGGGTGTCCTAAACGTGGATGAGTTTACGCATCACTGTCCGAGAACCGCTTCATTTTCTTGCCTTGACCTATCTTTGTGCTCTTCGGATGCACACCCTGATTTTGATTGGGGGGTGGTCGATGACCTCCATGGTAGTGATCACTTTCCCATTCAAATATCATTTTCAGGGCAACTGCCGCCTGAGAGACCACCTCGGTGGTGCTTGGCGCGGGCGCGGTGGCCTGCATTTCAGGAAATGACTGAATTCTCTATCTCAGTCGAGGAGTTTAGGTCGGTAGATGAGGCCGTTGAGTTCTTCTCCGGCAACCTCATCGCCGTGGGCCTGACTACTATTACTAGGACGTCTGGCCGTTTTGCACGCCGACCACTCCCATGGTCGTCGGCCGATTGTGAGACGGCCCTGAAACAGAAGCGTTATGCCTGCATGCGCTATAAGCGCCGCGCGAAGCACGCCCGCCGCTCTTCTTGGCAGGCATACGTGTATTCACTTAACGGGAAGACTCCTTTAGCTGAGGTGTGGAAGCGAGTCAAAAGGATTGGGGGCAAGTTCTCGCAGGACCTCCCTCCCGTTCTCCAGGAGAATGGGACCGCAATCTCGGACCCCGCGTCTGTGGCGGAATCCTTAGCGACCGCTTTTTCCGCATTCTCGAGCCGTGATGCTGCTCCGCCAGCATTCAATGCACGTCGTGATGTCGCGGAAGGCCGCCGGCTGGACTTTACCTCCAGAGGCGGAGAACCCTTCAACGCGCGGACGCGGACACCGCCCATGGTCCGGACGATGTCCCGTACGCCATGCTTCGACACCTGGGTGAGCGAGGCATGGCCTTTCTCTTAGATTTGTTCAACAGGATCTGGGTGGAAGGTCTTCTCCCAGACTCCTGGCGAATCGCTACTGTGCTCGCCTTTCGCAAGCCGGGGAGAGATCACTCTACTCCGACCGGTTTCCGCCCAATCTCTCTAACCTCTTGCGTGTGCAAGTTGATGGAGAAATTGGTAAATGTTAGATTAGCCTTTTTCCTGGACAGCGGAGGCCATCTGTCTTCTGCACAGTGCGGCTTCCGTAAGTTCCACTCCACGTCGGATGCTCTGCTCCGACTGGAAAATGCCGTCTGCGAGGCTTTCCTTCGTAGACAGCACTACGCCACGGTGTTTTTTGATCTGGAGAAGGCCTATGATACCGCATGGCGATACGGTATCATGGAGACTCTCCACACGATGGGGGCGAGGGGACGCCTCCCAATGTTTATATCTGAATTTTTGCGAGATCGTCGATTCCGCGTACGGGTGGGGGGAGCCCTCTCCGGCCCAAAGGAGCAGGAAGAGGGTGTCCCGCAGGAAAGTGTCCTCAGTGTCACACTCTTTGCCCTGAGGATCAACGGCATCACCTCGGTGCTGCCGGAAGATGTTCTCGCTACGCTCTACGTGGACGACCTTTCGATCTCTTTTGGCGTGGCCCAGATGCCAACTCTGGAGCGTCGACTCCAACAGGCATTGAACCGCATCTCTCGCTATGCCGAAGCGCACAGGTTTCGGTTTTCTTTGGCCAAGACCAAGGTGGTGCACTTCTGCCACCATCCACGGCTTCACCCCGACCCAGATTTGTTTCTTAATGGGGTGCGCCTGGATGTGGTTGAGTCGCACCGTTTCCTTGGTCTTGTATTCGACCGACGCCTCACCTGGGAGGCTCATATTCGCAGCCTTAGGGTCTCTTGTACCCGCGCCATGGACATTCTCCGTTCCGTGACGTTCAGCGCTTGGGGCGCTGATAGGGCTACTGCCTTACTTTTTTATCGATCCTTTGTTCGCTCGAAGCTCGACTACGGATGCGTGTTTTATGCATCCGCAGCCGAGCGTTTATTGCGGAAGGTGGATTCGATCCACCACACCGGCCTTCGCCTTGCGACCGGTGCCTTCCGCACTTCCCCCATTGACAGCCTGTTGGTCGATGCCTGGGAGATGCCACTCGCTCTGCGCCGCGTCCAGTGCATCACTCGCCTGTACGCGCGAGCCCGGCGCCTCCCTCAGTCGCCAACAGCTCTCACTGCATCCGCAGCTGATCTCGACTGTGCCTATGCCGCCGAGAGACGCCAGTCATACCCTAAGCCCTTTGGGTTTAGGGCCAGGAAACTCCTTCGAGAGGTAGATATAGCTCTCGGGCCGGTGGCGCCCCTGGTTCTGCCCAGGACGCCACCCTGGAGGGTACCACATTTGGCTATTTGTCGCCACGCCTCTGCTCCCAAAGCTTGTACTGCGCCGGGAATATTGCGTTCGACCTTTTTGGAGCACACATCGTGTCACGCTGGTACCGTGCCAGTGTATACGGATGGCTCCAAGTCCCAAGAGGGGGTCGGCTTCCACGCCGTATCCCCTCTGTTTGAAGTCAGCGGGGCTCTACCAGGCGCTGCGTCTGTCTTCACGGCCGAGCTGGTGGCAATACACCACTCGGTACGGGAGATTACGCGACGTGCCCGGTTCGGAGACCGGATTGTGATCTATACCGACTCACAAAGCGCCCTGAGTGCTCTCGGGGCATTGGAATCTCCGCATCCCCTGGTTCGCGAAATCCGTGACGCCACGGTTTTGGCGAGCCGGGCAGATGTCGAGATTATCTTCTGCTGGGTTCCTGGACATGTAGGAATTGCGGGGAATGAGGGCGCCAAAGAGTCCACGAGGACTCTGCGACCGGAACAGCGTTTCGCTCTTCCTCACACTGACTACATGGCAGGAATACGGGCAGCTCTTCGGACTGCTTGGCAAAGAAGATGGGAGATGGTCGAAGGGAACTTAAAGTTGCGTGCCATTGCGCCGCGACTGTTCCCATGGACCTATCCCCCAATGCCGCGGCGGTTTCAGGTTGTTTTCTGTCGTCTCCGAATCGGCCACACTCGTGTGACGCATCGCTATTTGATGGAGCGCTCGCCTGCGCCCTATTGCAACGACTGCGTCGTCCCCCAGACTGTTCGGCACATTCTTGTCGAATGTCCCAGTCTGGGTGATCTTCGCGCACGACACCTGTCCCGGTACCGGGATGGGCGGGGTCGCTACCGCTTGTCCCTTGTACTCGGGACGAGTGCGTGTACTTTGACTGGTGGACTTATTGACTTTTGGGGGGGAGGCCGGCCTTCTCCCTTTCATTTAACCCGGTTTAATTGTTTATTTCTTTTTATTGTTTCCTGTTCAATTTTTTAAAGTAGCCTAGAACTAGGCTGTTTGTTTACGGCAACTTATGCCTTAGTCGGCAGTCGCCAGATAGCCCCTTAATTAAAAAAAAAAAAAAAAAAAAAATCAGCGGCCCGTCCGTCCCCAGCTTAGCCTCTTCTTCTTTCTGACAGCCTGCGTTTTTACCGTACTTCCTCAATCCCCCTACAACCTCTCCCACAACTTTCTCTAATTGAACAGGGTAGATGCCGACCAGCTTCCTCTCATCCAACTATCCCGGATCAGGGGGGGAGGGGGAAGCGTCCCCTCACCCTAGAGCTCCAGTTTGGGGTGTTGAGTTTTTAACAACCTGTTCATCCTCACCAACACTTTCCTCACATCCCCTTCTTTCTCCTTTCAATCCCTATTGATTTTACGCCGAGCCCGAGGTGGAGTGGCCTCAAATGGCGGCAACTGTCTTTGCCGGCCCCGTACTCACCCCTCGCAGAGCGGGTTATTGTGTGGGGTGATTAGCGTTTGCGACCCCCGGAAAGACCAGGTCCACCATACTTGGATGAGTTTGGTTGATGAGCAATGCACGGAGTGATAACTTGCACGAAGACGTTTAAGGTGGAAAGTAGGTGTGCATTCTTCAGTCCACCATCTTCACTTTCCTCTCCTGAGTCCAGTGGCAAGGAAACGATCCAGGACCACTGGAGCAGATTTAAGTTGCAGTGCTCCGCCGAAAAAAAGTCCCTCCCTGGACTATCGTCTAATGCACGAGCACCGTGCAGATTTGATCTCCAGATTTACTCCTGAAGCCTTGGCCCTTCCAAGGGCTTCCACAAGGCAGTGGGGTTGGTCGAGTTATACCGCCCGGCACTCGGTCGTTGGACGTACCTTCAGTTAAAGGCAGGGGGACCACGAGCAGGTAGTACGCCAACAGTTGAGAGGCAGAGGCTAAGTAACCTTATTTTCTATGACTTAAGATTAAGACTTAAGGTTATATATTGCGCATGCACTCCCAAACCCCCTACCATGCCCATGAGTAAAAAAAAAAAAAAAATCAATCTTTTCCCCTTTACTCCTTCAATAGCGACGGAGCCGCCTTCGGGCAGCTCGAAGGAAAAATGGAGCTCCCACTCCTGGACTTTCGCAGGACTCTCCTATGCCTAGGGGTGCAGGGGACTTACCCTCTCCCCCTCCTCTGGAGTCTCCTTTGGGCGAGTTCCTCTTCATAGTGGCAGTCCCCCCTTTGCTTTCCAAGGGGACTGCCAAGAAGGCAGGCAAGTGGCCCATTATTGACCGCTTTAGGCACGATAGGGGAGGGGGGGCATGGCCTGTCGGTCCATGCCCTCCAAAGACCTGCGGTCGCGCATAAAGATCTTAGAAGGGGTCACCAGATGTGCCCTCCTCTCTTCCCCAAACGATGCCGGTTTGCTGGCCAAAGAAAAGATTACAAAAGGTACCTCGAATGGGACCTGTGATGTCTCGGGGCATGGGGGCACACATGGAGGCCCCCCTGAGATAGACATGATTCCTGAGGTGACCCAGCCCCTAAGGTGGAATCTTTCTCGTGGTCAAATCCGGGTTCGGTGCCAAGCACTGAACCCGTGTCCGACCCTATTCCGGCTACTCCTCAGACGGCACGGATCCCCGAGGCCTCACAATGAGAGGAGGGATCTCCTCTCCCGATTGGTGCCCTGGTAACGGACAAATCCTTCTCCATTTCGGAGAAAGATCTTGCCGAGGCTGGACCTTATGGCCTAGGAGCTCCTAGTAGCGGGAGAGAGAAGCGGGTTCATTCGCTCCACTCCTCTCCTAAGAAAAAGACTAGAGTTCCTCTCCCTCCGTGGGAGACACGGTGACTGACGGGGCCCCTCATTCAGAGGCTACATTGCGTTTTCGAGTCCGCTGGCTTCAAACGCTTCCTTGTTATTCACTCTACTGATGACAGCCTGTTGGCTAAGAGCAACATGATCCATCAGAAGCGAGAGTGATTCTCGGACAGGAACCTCCTGGCGAATGCCTCGAATCCTCCGAGGCGGCCATGATTAGTGCCCTTCGGACACTTGATGGCACGCCGGTGAGTGTGACACCGCACTTTACCATCAACTTTTGAAAGTAGTAGTTTATACGAGGGAACTCGTGGACTACTCCATAGACGACATCACAGAGCTGGCCGACTATGGGGCGGTCAAGGTTGAGCGTGTGATGATAAAACAGGTAGGGTCCTCAACACCCATCCATACACACTTTGTCACGTTCGACTGTTACATGCTCCCTGAGTCGGTGAGTACCGGTTGGTATCGCTACCGCGTGAAGGCATTCGTGCCACTGCCGCGGAGGTGCTATTACTGTCACCGCTTCGGCCATACTAATCGCTCCTGTTGATGTGCAAAGTCGAGGTTACCCGACGTCTGTGTAAGTTACTCCAATGCCGCACATGATAAGTCCAAATCGTGTGTGGCCAAGTGTGTCAATTACAGAGAGTCGCACCCCGCTTCTTCCAAGCAATAGGGTGCGTATCTCCTTGAGAAGGAAATCCTGTCAGGTCAGGCTCAGGATCGTCTCTCATTTCGCGAGGGCTAGGACTTGGTCCTGGCGCGACCGGCGCTGCTTGGGACGTTCTATGCCTCAATGTTAAAAAGACATCCTCTGCTTCACAGACCTGCTGGTCAGGATGGATGATTGCATCCGACAAGTTTTCTCAAAAGGACAGCACTCCATCGCTGTATTTTTTGACATAGAAAAAGCCTATGATACCACTTGGAGGTGTGGTATCTTGAAGCAACTGCATGACTGAGGTATCAAGGGTCACCTCCCCAGATTCATACAAAAATTTCTTGCTAGACGCACATTCCAAGTGAGATTCGGAAATGTCATGTCAGAGGCAGTTGACCAGATAGAGGGCGTACCACAGGGAATTGTTTTGAGCGTCACCTGCTTCTTGGTGGCCATCGACATATCGTTACTGACCTTCCAGCGGAGACAATATCAACTTTCTCTGTGGATGACTTGGCAAATTGTCTCAACATCACCTCGGCTGCCCTTTGTCACCCGAAAATTGCAACATGCCATTAATATCATTGCCAAGAATTCCACCGCAAAAGGCTTCCGACTATCATCCTCAAAAACCAAGGCAGTTTACTTCTACAACTTCAGGCGAGTTGAGTGGGAACAGCCAACCCATTTCTATATGACTTTCCCATATAACTGCTTTGAAAAAATCCTGCCTGAAGAGAATGGACATTCTAAAACTCTTATCACATGTTTCGTGGGCAAGTGACTGCCGTACCCTGTGGCTATTGTGTACAGCCTTGATCCAGTTTAAGCTGGACTACGTGTCACAGGTGTACTCTTCAGCATCACCCTCAAACCTGTATAAACTCAATTCCATCAGGAACCAGGGCGTCCGTTTAGCTTTGGGAGCATTCAAGTCCTCCCCAATACCTAGTCTTTATGCAGAGAGTGGGATTCTCCCACTACCCTTTCACCGCCTTAACCTTAACCTGCAGTACCTCTTCACACTGCAACAACTTCCCCAATCACCTGTATATGAGTGCACCTACAATATTCACTCGGTAGCCTCATATGACAGGTTCCCTTCACTGACTCGCCCATTTGCCCTGCTCATGACTGAAGATACGGGTCAACTGAGGGAACTATCAGATCCCAAAAGTACCCCCATGGCTATTACCACCAGTCAGGGTCTGCAAGGTGTTGGCAGAGGAACCAAAGACCAAGTTCCTACCTTCCGTTCTACGATGCCTCTTCCATGAACATACTGTGCGCCACAAACCAAGCACCTTTATATACACAGACGGATTGAAATTTCCTGATGGGGTAGGAGCCTCTTCTATCCTCCCCTTCCATCACCCCGTAAGGGGCGCGGCGATTTGCCATCCTGGCCGCCGTGCTGACGGGATCCAGGGCTCCGTCCGGCCCCAGCTTAGCCTCTCTTCCTTCCTTCAGATAGCCTGTATTTCTCCCCCACTTCGTCGCTTTTCAAACAACCTCTCCCACAGCTTTCTCTGGCCAGCCTCTACTAATTTCATAGGGTAGATGCTGACCTTCTTCTCAGCTAACCGTCCCGGATCGGGGCTGAGGGAAGAGGGGACAATGTTCCTTAGCCCCTGAGCTCCGGTCTGGGGTGGTTAGTTTTTAACAACCTGCTTCATCCCCACCCATACCTTCCTCACATCCCTTTTCCTCTCCTCTTCACATTCTATCAATTTTACGCTGTGTTCAAGGTGGAGCCGCCATGCCGATGGACTGCCAGGCCACCAGGCGGGAGGGGTGGTCCCAAATGGCGGCGCCTGGCTCTGCCAGGCCTGTAAGCACCTCTTGCAGTGCGGGCAACTGCGAGAGGTGATGGGCTATTGCGTCCCGTGGCACAAATAGGGTCACCATGCCCATGGATGAATCTTTAAAAAAAAAAAAAAACCCTTCAACTCCCCCTGAAACAACGACGGAGCCGTCCTCGGGCAGCTCCAGCGAAAAAATGGAGGTCCCTCCCCTCCCTGTGCTTGCGCAGGGGACCCTCCATATCTCTCTAGCCGGAGAGGAGGCTTACTCCTCTCCTTCGCTTACGGGTGTAGGGGACTCCCCCTCACCTCCTTCTCTGGAGGTTCTTTCGGGCACCTCCCTTTTTCCAGCGGCAAAAAGGGGGGACTGCCAAGAAAGCCAGCAGGCAGCACTTAGCCAGCCGCTCCACATCGAAGCGGTTCGGTAGGGCAAACCCCCTTTGGGGGAAGAGGGAAGCCAGGCCCCTTCGGTCGCTTCCCTCAAAAGACCTGCTGGCAAGAATATTGAACCTTGCTGGGGTCAAGGCCTGTGCCTCCCCACACAAGACTAGTGACGATACTGCCAACGGGACCTGCGATGTCTTGGGGAAGTGGATGGCCAACTGGAGGCCCGCCCCTGAGATAGACATGGTCCTTGAGGAAACCCAGCCTCAGACGGTAGGGCCTTCTATGGAGGGGGAAATCCGGGCTCGGTTCCAAGCACCGAACCCGAATCCGCCCCTATGCAAGGTCCTCCTCAAACGGCTAGGGTTTCCGAAGCAGTACAAGGAGGGTAGGGATCTCCTCCGACCGGGGCCCCCACGACTACCAGGACCTTCTCCATTTCAGAGAAGGACCTGGCTGAGGCCGGTCCATCTAGCCTGGGAGCTCCTTCCGGCGGAGGCGAGAAGCGTGTTCATTCCCTGCCCTCCTCTCCAAAAAAGAAAAAGACAAAGAAGACTCGGCGTTCCTCTCCATCCGCGGGGGCTATGGGGACGGATGGGTCTGCTGCCATTTTGGCAAGCGACCAAGCCAAGATCGGCACATCCGGCCCCTCTGACCCCCGGTTGCGGAGCCCCTGACTTAGACCAAAAGTGTACAGGGCGGAGCCTCGATGACATCGGGGCCCTTTCGAGCCCGCTGGCTTCAAACGCTTCCTCGTTATTCGCTCCACTGATGGCACCATTTTGGCCAAGGGCAACATGATCCATCAGAGGAGAGGATTAGCTAGTGCAATTGGTAGAGAGCCGAAGGTGACCCGTTTCTCGGGCGGGAGCCTTCTGGCGAATGCGGCGAATCCCGCTGAGGCGGCCAAGATAAGTGCTCTTCGGACACTTCATGGCACACCGGTGAGTGTGACGCTGCACTCTACCATGAACCTTGTGAAAGGAGTAGTTTATGCGAGGGAACTCGTTGACTACTCCATTAAGAATATCACCTTAGAGCTGGCCGACCATGGGGCGGTCAAGGTCGAACGTGTGCTGAGAAAACAGGGAGGGGCCTCGAGACCCACCCCTACACTTCGTCACGTTCGACTGTGACAAGCTCCCTGAGTGGGTGCGTGCTAGTTGGTACCGCTACCGCGTGAAGGCATTCGTGCCACTGCCGAGGCAGTGCTATTACTGTCAGTGCTTCGGCCATACGAATCGATCTTGTAGACGTGCAAAGTCGGGGTCACCCGAAGTCTGTGTAAATTGCTCCAAGGCCGCACCCCACTTCTTCGAAGCAATGTGGTGCATATCTCCTCGAGAAAGAAATCCTGGCCGTTCAGGCCCAGGATCGAATCTCATTCCGCGAGGCTAAGGACTTGGTCCTGGCGCACCCGGCTCTGCCTGGGACGTCATGTGCCTCAATAGTTAGAAAGGCACCCTCTGCTCCTGGCCCATCCAGGCCAACGAGCACGGTTGTTTCCGCGCCCATTCGGAGCCCTTCTGCCGGTTCTACTCAACCCGGGTGCTCCCCTGGTAAAAAGGGTTGCTACCCAGCCCCGGCTAAAACAGAGTCGTTAGACTCACAGGGGGCTACACCCCTGAAGCTGGTCGCCAGGCCATCTTCCGGGGTTCCTAAAGCTGTCCCCCGAAAGGAGGACAGCAACAAAGGAGCTTCGGCTACTTCGCCCACTCGTAGAGGTGGTGCGAGTGCTCGGAGACGGTGGTTCCTCGAAATGAGGGCCACCTGCCTCCGAAGCCGCAACGCCCGCCTAAGGTTTCGAAGTGGAGGGAGGAAAAGACTCGCATGGCGAGCCCAACCTCCCCCAATAAGTCCTAGAAGGCGACAGAGCCCTCAGCGCTTTGTTCGGCCAAACAGCGCCCGGGGTTCTTCCTCCGGGAAGCGTACGGCCATTCCCGTGAGGGTCTTCTGTTCGAGAAGGGCCCCCACTTCTCCTCCGAACTAGGCCTGGAGGGCATATTCCTTCAATGGAATTGCCGTGGACTCCGGGCCAACTGGGAGGAACTGTGGAAGCTCGTCTCGTCCCGTTCCCCGTTAGCTATCTTTTTGCAGGAGACCATGCTAGGCGCGTGTCCCCTCGCGGGGTATAAGGGTCTTGCGCCCCCCCCCCCCGACCACGGGATGGCCGGGCTAGGGGGTGCGCGGTTTACACCCGGCATGATGTCTCCGTTCTTCCTTTCTCTTTAGATACCTCTTTTCAGGCAGTGGCTGTGCAGCTGCACCTGGATAGGAGGTATACTATCATTTCTGCGTACATTCCACCGTCAGCTGACTTCGACGCGGGGGACTTCCGCCGCGTCGTGGCACGGTTGCCGAGGCCCTTTCTCTTCCTTGGAGATCTGAACGGCAGGCATCCTCTCTGGGGAGATTACTCAATAAATCCCAGGGGACAAGTCCTTGCCGATCTTATCGAAGAGCTTGAGATAGGTGTCCTAAACGTGGATGAGTTTACGCATCACTGTCCGAGAACCGCTTCATTTTCTTGCCTTGATCTATCTTTGTGCTCTACGGATGCACAGCCTGATTTGGATTGGGGAGTGGTCGATGACCTCCATGGTAGGGATCACGTTCCCATTCAATTATCATTTTCAGGGCAACTGCCGCCGGAGAGCCCACTTCAGTGGTGCTTGGCGCGGGCGCGGTGGCCTGCATTTCAGGAAATGACTGAATTCTCTATCTCAGTCGGGGAGTTTAGGTCGGTAGATGAGGCCATTAAGTTCTTCTCCGGCAAGCTCATCGCCGCGGGCCTGACTACTATTCCTAGAACGTCTGGCCGTTTTGCACACCGACCACTCCCATGGTGGTCGGCCGACTGTGAGACGGCCCTGAAACAGAAGCGTTATGCCTGCATGCGCTATAAGCGCCGCCCGAACGATTTCACTGTCGCTGAATTTTGTCGGGCTAAGGCTAGGTTCCGGTATATTTCGAAGCACGCACGCTGCTCTTCTTGGTGGGCATACGTGTCTTCACTTAACGCGAAGACCCTTTTAGCAGAGGTGTGGAAGCGAGTCAAAAGGATTCGGGGTAAGTTCTCGCAGGACCTCCCTCCCGTTCTCCAGGAGAATGGGACCGCAATTTCCTACCCCGCGTCCGTTGCGGAATCCTTAGCGACCGCTTTTTCCGCATTCTCTAGCCGTGATGCTGCTCCGCCAGCATTCAATGCACGTCGTGATATCGCGGAAGGCCGCCGGCTGGACTTTACCTCCAGAGGCGGAGAACCCTTCAACGACAAGTTTACTGTGAGTGAGTTGCGTTCCGCTCTCGCTTCGTGCGCGGACACCGCCCATGGTCCGGATGATGTCCCGTACGCCATGCTTCGACATCTGGGTGAGTGAGGCATGGCCTTTCTGTTAGATTTGTTCAACAGGATCTGGGTGGAAGTTCTTCTCCCAGAGTCCTGGCGAATCGCTACTGTGCTCGCCTTTCGCAAACCGGAAAGAGATCACTCTACTCCGACCGGTTTCCGCCCAATCTCTTTAACCTCTTGCGTGTGCAATTTGATGGAGAAATTGGCAAATGTTATATTAGCCTTTTTCCTTGACAGCGGAGGCCATCTATCTTCCGCACAGTGCGGCTTCCGCAAGTTCCACTCCACGTCGGATGCTCTGCTCCGACTGGAAAATGCCGTCTGCGAGGCTTTCCTTCGTAGACAGCACTACGCCACGGTGTTTTTCGATCTGGAGAAGGCCTATGATACCGCATGGCGATACGGTATCATGGAGACTCTCCACACGATGGGGGCGAGGGGACGCCTCCCAATATTTATATCTGAATTTTTGCGAGATCGTCGATTCCGCGTACGGGTGGGGGGAGCCCTCTCCGGCCCAAAGGAGCAGGAAGAGGGTGTCCCGCAGGGAAGTGCCCTCAGTGTCATACTCTTTGCCCTGAGCATCAACGGCATCACCTCGGTGCTGCCGGAAGATGTTCTCGCTACGCTCTACGTGGACGACCTTTCGATCTCTTTTGGCGCGGCCCAGATGCCAACTCTGGAGCGTCGACTCCAACAGGCATTGAACCGCGTCTCTCGCTATGCCGAAGCGCACAGGTTTCGGTTTTCTTTGGCCAAGACTAAGGTGGTGCACTTCTGCCGCCATCCACGGCTTCACCCCGACCCAGATTTGTTTCTTAATGGGGTGTGTCTGGATGTGGTTGAGTCGCACCGTTTCCTTGGTCTTGTATTCGACCGACGCCTCACCTGGGAGGCTCATATTCGCAGCCTTAGGGTCTCTTGTACCCGCGCCTTGGTCATTCTCCGTTCCGTGACGTTCAGCGCTTGGGGCGCTGATAGGGCTACTGCCTTACTTTTTTATCGATCCTTTGTTCGCTCGAAGCTCGACTACGGATGCGAGTTTTATGCATCCGCAGCCGAGCGTTTATTGCGGAAGGTGGATTCGATCCACCACACCGGCCTTCGCGTTGCGACCGGTGCCTTCCGCCCTTTACCCAATAGAGCCTGTTGGTCGATGATGGGAAGATGCCACTTGAGCTGCGCCGGGCTCGCCTGTACGCGTGAGCCCGGCGCCTCCCTCAGTCGCCAACAGCTCTCACTGCATCCGCAGCTGATCTCGATGGTGCCTATGCCGCCGAGAGACGCCAGTCATACCCTCTAAACAATTTGGGTTTAGGGCCAAAGGGCTTATGGCCAGGAAACTCCTAAGAGAGGTAGATATAGCTCTCGGGCCGGTGGCGCCCCTGGTTCTGTCCAGGACGCCACCCTGGAGGGTACCACATTTGGCTATTTGTCGCCACGCCTCTGCTCCCAAAGCTTATACTGCGCCGGGAGTATTGCGTTCGACCTTTTTGGAGCACACATCGTGTCACGCTGGAACCGTGCCAGTGTATACGGATGGCTCCAAGTCCCAAGAGGGGGTCGGCTTCCACGCCGTATCCCCTCTGTTTGAAGTCAGCGGGGCTCTACCAGGCGCTGCGTCTGTCTTCACGGCCGAGCTGGTGGCAATACACCACTCGGTACGGGAGATTACGCGACGTGCCCGGTTCGGAGACCGGATTGTGATCTATAGCGACTCACAAAGCGCCCTGAGTGCTCTCGGGGCATTGGAATCTCCGCATCCCCTGGTTCGCGATATCCGTGACGCCACGGTTTTGGCGAGCCGGGCAGATGTCGAGATTATCTTCTGCTGGCTTACTGGACATGTATGAATTGCGGGGAATGAGGGCGCCAAAGAGTCCGCGAGGACTCTGCGACCGGACCAGCGTTTCGCTCTTCCTCACACCGACTACATGGCAGGAATACGGGTAGCTCTTCGGACTGCTTGGCAAAGAAGATGGGAGACGGTCGAAGGAAACTTAAAGTTGCGTGCTATTGCGCCGCGACTGTTTCCATGGACCTATCCCCCAATTCCGCGACGGTTTCAGGTCGTTTTCTGTCGTCTCCGAATCGGACACACTCGTGTGACGCATCGCTATTTGATGGAGCGCTCGCCTTTGCCCTATTGTGACGATTGCGTCGTCCCCCAGACTGTTTGGCACATTCTTGTCGAATGTCCCAATCTGGATGATCGCGCACGTTACCTGTCCCGGCACCGTGATGGGCGGGGTTGTTAACGCCTGTCCCTTGTACTCGGGACGAGTTCGTGCACTTTGACTTTTGGGGGGACGCCGGGCTTCTTCCCTTTATTTAAGTAGTTTTTATTTTGTTTTTTGTTTGTTCTCTGTAGGTTGCACGCTCCTGCACCGGGGTGAGGGGACCTTCCCCCGATGCCGGAGACTGCTTCCTAATTGTTAAGTTTTTCCACTATTTACCATTGTTATTTTTTCATTTTTTTATTTTAAAGTAGTCTAGTTCTAGGCGACTGCCCAAGTGGGCAGTCGCCAGATGGGCTCTAAATAAAAGAAATAAAAAAATCCCCTTCCATCATGTGTCTGTGTGCGTGCCTAGTGCAGCCTCTATCTTCACGGCTGAGCTTGTCGCGATACTGGCTGCACTGTATACCATCGCTTATTCACCCTCAGGATCATATACGATATTCTCCGATTCCCTCAGCTCCTTAGAAGCCTTAGCCAATCCATTCCCAGATCACCCATTGGTTTCAAAGATACAGAAGTGGCCTTTTTTATGTCCTCGTTCCACAAAATCTTATTTTGCTGGGTACCTAGCCACATAGGTATAAAAGGGAATGAGAGAGCAGACACTGTTGCCAAGACAGCAGCATCTCTAGGAACCACCACCCCTGCCCCTCTTCCTTTCCGAGATACTGTGCCACATATCCATGAATATGTGGTCAACCACTGGCAGAGGACATGGGATGAACTCCCCCCAACCAAACTGCATACCGTCAAACAGTCAGTTTGCCCTTGGCCACCCACTACTAGAACCCGTACTCAGGATGTTATCCTATGCCGGCTGAGAATTGGGCATTGTCACCTAACACATGGCTTTCTAATGGAGGGCCTTCGATAGCCTCCAATGTGCACTCACTGTGAAGTACCAATGTCCGTACTCCACCTATTCACCGAATGCACACGCTTCCAAACCCTTTTATTTGCCAAGGGATGCGTTCTCAGCAGGCCCTGAGAGGTATCCTTTCTGAGCACGAGAACACCTTTAATATCAACAGTGCTAAAAATTTTATCAAAAACGAATCTACTGAAGGAAATTTAGTATTTGATCATTTTTAGAATGAGATAGACATGTCTTATTACTTTATTTTGATTTTACTATATTTTAGAGACATTTATTTTTCTATGATTTTACTCCCTTTTATTTTCTACGGTTTTACTCACTTTTATTCTAGATTTGTAACCATAGTCTATGTTTTTTAACGAACCCTTTTTGAAAATGGCTGCGAGTTCGTCCACTTGGACCTACGCAGCATTCGCCTTTTATGTACCATTCATTCATTCATTCTGGCACCTCCAGCCCTACGAGCACGGTCGTTTCCGCGCCCATTCGGAACCCTTCTGCGGGTTCTACCCACCTCGGGCGCTTCCCTGGTAAACCTGGTTGCACAAAGGGTTCTTACCCAGCCCCGGCTCACACAAGGGCTGCCCTCCCTCCAGCGTGATCGTTTGCCCTAAAGAGAGAAGGCCGCGCGCCTCCAATGAGTCGTTAGACTCACAGGAGCCAACAGCCCTGAACTTGGTCTTGAGGCCATCTTCCGGGGTTCCTAAAGCTGCCCTCCAAAGGAAGACATCACTAAATGAGCTTCGGCTCCTTCGTCAACGTCCATTGGTAGGCTGGGAGGTTCGGAGACGGTGGATCCTCCAAAAGAGGGACCCTTGCCTCCGAAGCCGCCCCGCTTAGCCTAGATTTCGAGGCGGAGTTAGGAAAAGGCTTGCATGGCGAGCCCAACCTCTCCCGATAAGTTGGCCATTGTTCGGCCAACAGCGCCCGGAGTTCTGCCTCCGGAAAGCGTAAGGCCATTCCCGCGAGGGTCTTCTCTTCGAAGAGGGCTCCTACATCTCCTCTGAGCTAAGCGTGGAGGGCATATTCCTTCATTGGAATTGCCGCAGACTCCGGGCCAAATGAGAGGAGCTGCAACGGCTCGTCTCCTCCCGCTTCCTGTTAGCCATCCTTTTGCATGAGACCATGCTGGGCGCGGGCCCCCTGCCCACCCTCCCGGGGTATAAGGGTTTTGCGACTCACCACCACGGGATGGGGGCCGGGGAGGAGGATGCGCGATTTAGTCCTGGCATGATGTCTCCGTTCTTCTCTTCGCTTTAGATACCTCCTTTCAGGCAGTAGCTGTGCAGCTGCACCTTGATAGGAGGTTACTGTTATTTCTGCCTACATTCCGCCGCGTCGCTGCACGGTTGTTGAGGCCCTTTCTCTTGCTCAGAGATCTGAACGGTAGATACCCCCTTTGGGGGGAGACTACTCGATTAATCTCAGGAGTTAAGTTCTTGATTAGCGGGAGATATGTGTCCTAAATGTAGATGAGTTTACCCATCACTGCCCGAGAACCGCATTATTTCCTGCCATGAACAGAGCATTATTCGCCTGTACGCGAGAGCCCGGCGCCTCCTTCAGTCGTCAATAGTTCTCACTGCATCCCCAGCTGATCTTGCCGCTGAGAGACGCCAGTCATACCCTAAGCCCTTAGGGTTTATGGCTAGGGAACTCATTTGAGGGCTAGGTATCGCTCTCGGGCCGGTGGCGCCAAAGGTTCTTTCCAGGACACCCCACCCTGGAGGGTACCACCTTTGACTATTTGTCGCCACGCCTCCACCTCCCAAAGCTTCTACTGCGGCGGGAGTATTGCGTTCGGCCTTTTGGAGCACACTTCGAGTCATGCGGGAACCGTGCCAGTATATACGGATGGCTCAAAGTTTGAAGAGAGGATCCGTTTCCACGCCGTATCCCCTCTGTTTGAAGTCAACGGGGCTCTGCCACGCGCTCCGTCTGTCTTCACGGCCGAGCTGGTTGCAATACACTGCTCGGTACGGGAGATAACGCGACGTTCCCGGTTCGGAAACCGGATTGTGATTTATTGCGACTCACAAAGCGCCTTGAGGGCTCTCGGGGGGCATTGGGATCTCCGTATCTCCTGGTTCGAGATATTCGTGACGCCACGGTTTTGACGAGACTGACGGACGGATGTCGATTTCTGATGGGTTCTTAGACATGTAAGAATTGCGGGGAATGAGGGCGCCAAAGAGTCCGCGAGTACTAGGCGACTAGACGAGCGCTTCACTCTTTTTCACACCGATTACAAGGCAGGAATACAGGCAGCTCTCCTGGCTGCTGGTAAATAAGATGGTAGACGGTCGAGGGGAACTTAAAGTTGCGTGCCATTGCGCCGCGACTGTTCCTATGAACCTACCCCTCAATGCTTCGACTGCTTCAGGTTGCTTTCTCTCGTCTTCGAATTGGACACACTAGCGGGACGCACCGGTATTTGATGGAGCGCTCACCTGCGTTGTCCCCCAGACTGTTGGGCAAATTCTTGTGTAATGTCCCAGTTCAGGCGATCTTCGCGCACGTTAGCTCGGGACGAGCTGGTTCGCTACGGCTTGTTCCTTGTACTCTAGACGGCTTCGTCCACACTGTCGTGTATACTTTTAAGACTTTCTGGAGGAGGCTGGCCTCTTTTTAGTTCCTGTAATTTTTTTTTTCGTTGTTTTTTTAATATAGCCTAGTAATGGGCTGGGTTGAGTACAGCGACATATGCCCAAGTACGCACCCGCCCGATGGGCTCATACACGGATGGTTCCAAATCAGACCGTGGTGTGGGTGCCGCAGCCACCTACTCAGGAGAGTTAACTTTGTCTTTGCCGCTTTTAGGTGCTTCTATTTTTGCTCACCCATTCTTTTATCTTTTAGACTTGATCCAAATTTGTCTTTTAAAAATGTCGCTATTTTCTCCGACTCTGGGATTGTTTTACAAGCAATTCGTTCTTTTAATGCTTTCCATCCCTTACAGAAATCTGCAACTGGCTGGTCCAGAATGCGTCCCGATATCGAGTTATATTTTGTTGGGTCCTGGACAACGAGAGGGCTGATCAGCTGGCACGTTCAGCCTACTCTGTGTCCCCAGAACACTGCATTGCTTTATCGAGATTTCCACATGGCACATAAAAACCCACATAACAAACAAGGCCTCAAAGCACTATCGATATAACATTATATTTGGACACCAGAAAGAGCCTCTCACCACTTAATACATACGATTCATCCGCACCACACACCCTACACTTACATAATGAAACAAAGATACTCCCAATCAAAACACACCTAGAGATGATTGGAACCCAACACTTAGGCAAAGCCCCCACTACTCAAACCCCCCAAAAAACGCACTACTTCCATCACATCTACAATAACCTCCTCCCCCACAACTTAAACACCACCCTCACCCAAATATAACTTGAATACACTACCACCAAATAACATCCTTAACGAGCCCACCTTAATAAACCAATCAGAGAATTCACTACACCGAGTAATGCTATCTCAGGTCAGGCAGGCTACTTCACCTCTACTCCCAAAATACGACACCAAATTCAACCAAAGCCCAGACAACATCAAGCACTTACAATGCCCACACCTCACACAAAATCATGCACTAGACACTATAGCCCCCCCACCCCCTCTCCCACAAGAGAAGTAGGGAAATCCAGCAAGTAAAGTTGGTCTCGAGAAATTGGGTATAGATCAATATAACGTTAGGATTTTTATTCAGTTAAAGACAGTTTTTACTTCAAAATATAATTCGTTAACTTAAAGCCTTTAATACACTGCATTTGTTTTAATTACATCATAATTTAAATTCATACTATTCGAACTCACTAAAGACTAGTAGATGAGAGGCTCCAAAGATAAAACGCAGGAAAAGTACATTGACAGTCAATACAGAGTAATTTACCTCTTTATAACGGACTAATTCGTCTTTTCTTCTCACTATTAAATTAAGGACTCCATTTCTCTTGAACGTTCTCTGACAAGCTTCATTTGTTGACCAGGTGGAGTTTCCTGAAGCTCGAATATACGAAGAAACTTTGAATGTGCTTTTGTGTGAAAATCGTGTCGGCCCTGACAATGAACTACTACAAGCCACGTCCACAAGGGGGGCCGTAGCCCCGGCGTGTACATCCGATGATGAAGATGAAAGAAGGGCAAGTTCCACTCCAGGAGGAAGTCTGGTCAAACTTCGGTCGAGCAAAAACTGACGATAATAACAAAAAGCCTCAATTAGCTCGTAATACTTAATTTTTAGACCTTTTTAAATACCCACGCTTATATTCTTTTGTTTAAATTTATTTTATAACAGTTATTCCCAAAGATCTATATAGAAATAAATGTGTTGAACTTTTTGTTGTTAATCTTTAACTATCATCAATTAAGATGTTTACCTGCATCTGAAATAGTCAAGCCTGGGAATATTTATGCATGTTTTTCATTGTGGCGACTGCCTACTTGGGCATGAGTCGCCGTACACAACAGCCTACTATTCGGTTCTATTAAACAAAAAAAAACAAGAAAGCGTGCTCCGAAGACGGGGATAGCCCCCCCCCCCCCGCACAGGAACATGCGCAACACAAAAAGTCAAAACTAAAGTGGAGGAGGCAGGGCTCCTCGAAAGATTCGGTGTGCACGAATCTGCCCAGAGTACAAGCGAGAAGCGGTAGCGACCTCGACAGGTAACGTGCGCGAAGATCACCCAGACTGGGACATTCAACAAGAATGTGTCGAACACTGGCGGACAACGCAGTCTTGACAGTAGGGCACAGGCGAGCGATCCATTAAATGGCAGTGTGTCCTGCGAGTGTACCCAATTCCGAGACGACAGAAAGCAACCTGAAGCCGGCGCGGTATGGGAGGAGGGGGGGGGGGGAGGGGCATGGGAACAGTCGCGGCGATAGGCACGCAAATTTAGGTTCCCCAAGACCGTCTCCCATCTTCATTGCCAAGCTAAGCTGCCCGTATTCCTGCCATGTAATCGGTGTGAGGAAGAGCGAAACGCTGGTCTGGTCTCCCAGTCCTCGCGGACTCTTTGGCGCCCTCATTTCGCGCAATTCCTACATGTCCAGGAACCCAGAAGAAGATAATCTCGACATCCACCTGGCACGTCTCGTCAAAACCGTGGGTCACGGATATCGGGAACAAGGGCACCGTCGAGATTAGCTACGGATGCAGTGAGAGCTGTTGGCGAATGAGGAAACGCCGGGTTCGCGCGTAGGCGAATAATGCACGGCGCAGAGCGAGTGCCATCTCCTCAGCATCGATAAGTAGGCTCTCAATGGGAAAGGCACCGGTCGCCAGGCTAAGGCTGGTTTGCTGGATCGAGTCCACATTCCGCAATACACGCTCGGCTGTGGATGCATAAAACTCGCATCCGTAGTCGAGCTTCGAACGAACAAAGGATCGATAAAATAGCGGTAGCTCTAAACACCCCCAGACGCTGAAGGTCACGGAACGAAGAATATCCATGGCGCGGGTATAAAAGACCCTAAGGCTGCGAATATATGAGCTTCCCATGTAGGGCGTCGGTTAAATACAAGAACAAGGAAACGGTATAGTCCGCCACTTCCAGGTGAACCCCATTTAGAAACAAGTATGGCTCAGGGTGGAGCCGTGGATGGCGGCAGAAGTGTACCAACATATTCTTGGCCAAGAAAATTCGAAACCTGCGCGCTTCTGAATAGCGAGAGACGCGGTTCAATGCCTGTTCGAGTCGACGCTCCAGACTTGGCATTTGGGCCGCGGCAAAAAGAGATCGAAAGGTCGTCCACGTAGAGCTTAGATAGAACATCCGCCGGCAGCACCTTGCTGCTGCCGTTGATGCGCAGGGCAGTGTGTGACACTGAGGACATTTACGTGCGGGAGACCCTCTTCGTGCTCCATTAGGCCGGAAATAGCTCCCCTCCCCCACCACATCCGTATGCAGAATCAACGATTTTGCATAAATTCAGATATAAACATTGGGAGGCGTCCCCTCGCCCCCATCGTGTGGAGAGTCTCCTTGATGCCGTATCGCCATGCGGTATCATAAGCCTTCCCCAGATCGGAAAACACAGTCGCGCAGTACTGTCTAGGAAGGAAGGCCTCGCAGACGGCATTTTCCAGTCGGAGCAGAGCATCCGAAGTGGAATGGAACTTGCAGTAGCCGCACTGTGCAGAAGACAGATGGCCTCCGCTGTCCAAGAAAAAAGCTAATCTAACATTTACCAATTTCTCCATCAACTTGCAAACGCAGGAGGTTAGAGAGATTGGGCGGAAACCGATGGAGTAATCTCTGCCTGGTTTGCCAAACGAGCACAGTAGCGATTCGCCACGAATCTGGGAGGATACCCTCTACCCAGATCCAGTTGAACAAATCTAACAGGTGGGCCATGCCTTGCTCACCCAGGTGTCTAAGTATAGCGTACGGGACATCGTCCGGACCATGGGCGGTGACCGTGCACAAAGCGAGAGCGGGACGCAGCTCACTCAGAGTATACCTGTAGTTGCAGGGTTTTCTGCCTCTCAAGGTAAAGTCTAGTCGGCGGCCTTCCGCGAAATCACGACGCGCGGTCGCGAAGGATTCAGCCACGGACGCGGGGTCCGAGATTGCGGTCTCATTATCCTGGAGAACAGGAGGGGGCCCTGGGAGAACTTGCCCCGAATTCTTTTGACTCACTTCCACACCTCTGCTAGAGGGGTCTTCTGGTTAAGTGAAGACACGTATGCCTACCAAGAGGAGCGGCGGGCGTGCTTCGAAATATACCGGAAACTAGCTCGACGAAATTCACCGACAGTGAAGTCGCTCGGGCGGCGCTTATAACGGATGTAGGCATAACGCTTATTTTGGCGGTTTGTCTCACACTCGCCGACCACAGGAGTGGTCGGCGTGCAAAACGGCCAGACGTTCTAGGAATAATAGTTAGGCCCACGGCGATGAGGTTGCCGGAGAACAACTCAACGGCCTCATCTACCGACCTAAACTCCTCGACTGAGATAGAGAAATCAGTCATTTCCTGAAATGAGGACCACCACGCCCTGACCAAGAACCAACGGGGCGGGCTCTCTTGCGGCAGCGTCCCAGAAAATGATATTTGAATGGGAAAGTGATCACTACCATGGAGGTCATCGACTACCCCCCACCTAAAATCAGACTGTGCATCCAGAGAGCACAAAGATAGATTGAGGCAAGAAAATGAAGCGGTTCTCAGGCAGTGATGGGTAAATTCATCCACATTTAGGGCATCCATCTTCAGCTCGTCGATCAGGTGAGCAAGGATTTGACCCCGGGGATTAATATAGTCTTCTGAGATGGGCTGTCTAACGTTCAAATTAACGAGCGAGAGAAAGGGCCTCGGCAAGCGTGCCACGACGCGGCGGAAGTCCCACGCGTCGAAGTCGGCTGACGGTGGAATATACGCGGAAATAACAGTATACATCCTATCAAGGTGTAGCTGCACAGCTACTGCCTGAAAGGAGGTATCTAAAGGCCACTCACAGGAGGCAACACCCCTGAAGTTGGTCGTGATGTCATGATCCGGGGTTCCTAAAACTGCCCTCGAAAGGAGGACAGCACTAAAGGAGCTTCGGCTCCTTCGCCCACACCCAGTGGTAGGCTGGGTGGCTCGGAGACGGTGGCTCTTGCAAAAGAGGGACCCTCGCCCAGCATGGTCTCCTACAAAAAGATGGCTAACGGCGAGCGGGCGGAGACTAGCCTACGCAGCTCCTCCCAGTTGGCCTGGAGTCCACGCCAATTCCATTGAAGGAATATGCCCTCCAGGCCTAGCTCGGAGGAGATGCGGAGGCCCTCTTTGAAGAAAAGACCCTCACGGGAATGGCCGTACGTTTCCCAAATGCAGAACTCGGTGCGTTTTCACCTTCGAAGACTTATCGGGGGAAGGTTGGGCTCGCCATGCGAGTCTTTTCCTCCCTTCGCTTCGAAAACTTAGGCGAGCAGGGGGGCTTGGGAGGCGAGAGTCCTTCTTTTGCAGGATCCACAGTCTCCGAGCCACCCAGCCTACCACTGGGTGTGGGCGAAGGAGCTGAAGTTCCTTTAGTGCTGTCCTCCTTTCGAGGGGCAGCTTTAGGAACCCTGGAAGATGGCCTCACGACAAACTTCAGTGTGTTTCCTCCTGTGAGTCTAACGACGCGGTGGAAGCCGTTTCATCTTACGGGAACCGATCACGCTGGGGGAAGGAAGGGGAGCCCTGGTTTTAGCTGGGGTTGAGTGTGAACCCTTTGGGTCGCCAGCTTTACAAGGGGAGGACCTCGGGGTGGGTAGAACCCGCAGAAGAGTTCCGAATGGGCGCGGAAACGACTGTGCTCGTAGGCCTGGAAGGGCCAGGAGCAGAGGGTGTCTTTCTTAACATTGAGGCATACGACGTCCCAAGCAGCGCTTGATGCACCAGGACCAAGTCCTTAGCCTCGCGAAATGAGAGATGACCCTGGGCCTGAACGGCCAGGATTTCATTCTCAGAGATATGCACCACATTGCTTCGAAGAAGCGGGGTGCGGCTCTCCGCAATTGACACACTTGGCCACACACGATTTGGACTTATTGTGTGCGTCCTTGGAGCAACTTCCACAGACTTCGGGTAACCCCGACTTTGTGCGTCTCCAGGAGCGATTTGTTTGGACGAAGCAGTGACAGTAGTAGCACCTCAGCGGAAGTGGCACGAATGCCTTTACGCTGTAGCGATACCAACCGGCACTCAAGGACTCGGAGCACGTAACAGTCGAACGTGACGAAGAGTATATGGGTGAGTCTCGAGGCCCCTCCCGGTTATCATCAGACGCTTGACCTTGACCGCCCCATGGTCGGCCAACTATAAGGTGATGTCATATATGGAGTAGTCCACGAGTTTCCTCACATAAACTACTGGTTTTACCAAGTTCATGTTAGAGTGCGGCGACATTCACAGGCGGGTAATCCAGTGTCCGAAGGGTACTAATCATGGCCGCCTCGGAGGGATTCGTCGCATGCGCCAAAGGGCTCCCTTCCGAGAAACGGGTAACCTTCGGTTCTCTATCAATCAGACTAGCTAGAGCTCTCATCTGATGTATCATGTTGCCTTTAGCCAACATGCTGCGAATAGTGGAACGAATAACGAGGAAGCGTTTGAAGCCAGCAGGCTCGAAAACGCCAGGTAACCTCTGAAGGGGCTCCGACGTAATCGAGGCTCAGCTCTCCGCAGTTCCTGTCTTCGTCTGAGACTCCCCACCCGGTGGAGCAACGGCACCAGACGTGCCGATCTTGGCTTGGTCGCATACCGAAACGGCAGCGTCCCCGTCCGTCCCTGAGGCCCCCGCCGAATGAGAGGAGCCCTAAGTCTTTTTCAACTTTTTAGGAGAGGAGGGCGTGGAATGAACATGCTTCTCCCCTCCGCCAGCAAGAGCCCCCAGGGCCACCAGCCGGAGGAGGAAATCCCTCCTCTCCTTGTAGGGCCTCGTAGACCCGAGCCGTTTGAGGACCCTGCACCGAGTCCAGATTTAACCCCATGGGAGGTCTTACCGTCTGGGGTTGGGTTACCTCACGGACCATGTCCATGTCAGGGGGCGCCTCCAAGTGGCCATCCCCCGGCAAGATATTCCGGGTCCCCTTCGAGCTATCTTTTAGGGTATTCTGGAGCGGCGAGCCGGCATCCGTCGGGAAAGCTAGAGGGGCACGTACTGTGACCCCCTGTAGTTCACTATGCACGCTCGCAAGTCTTTGGAGGACATGGGCTGATGGGCCCTGTCTTCCATCGCCCTCCTAAGGGGGCTAGCCCTTAGGATAGTAGGCGGCACTTGAGCCACCTGCATGCTTTCTTAGCATTACCTTGTGAAAGAGAAGCAGGGACTACTGCTGGAAAGAGCGAGGCACCCAAGGGCTCCTCCAGAGAAGGGAAAATCTCCTTTCATAGGAGGAGTAAGCCTCCTCTCCACTTGAAGTATTTTGGAGGGTCTCCTGTGAAAGCACAAGGGGGTGACCTCCATTTTTTCGGTGGAGCTGCCCGAAAGCGGCTTTGATGATGCTAAAGGGAGAGTTGATGGGTTTTTTGTATATTCATCATCATTGGGCATGGTGATACTGTTTTTTATATGGGACACAAAGGCAAAATCACCCCACACAGTAGCCCACTCTGCAAGGTGCGAGTACAGGGCCGGCAAAGCCAGATGTCGCCATTTGAGACCACTCCTCCCACCTAGTGGCCTGGCAGCCCCTCCTTGGGATCAGCGTAAAATCACTAGAGATTGAAAAAAAAAACAAATTTTAATATCTCATCTGGCGACTGCCTTCTAGACCATAAGTCACCATACTCAAGCTAGCCTAGCCTAAATCTAGGCTATATTAAAAGCCAAAATAATAAAAAAAACAAAAATCAAAACAAAAGAAGAACAAACAAATTGAAAAAATATAAAACGAGCTCTGTCGATGGGGAAGGGCCACCCTGAAAGGAGAAAGAAAAGTGATATGAGGGAGGTGGGGGTGGGGATGAAGCCGGTTGTTACAAAACCACCACCCCAAACCAGAGCTTATGCAGGGTGTCTACTTGTTTGGTGATTTTGAATTCAAGAACTTTTCAACATTTTCAAGGAATTTTTTAAAAATAATCAAGGACGGGTTTTAGCCATTGTTTTTTTTTCTTTAAATTAAAAAGGTGCAATAAACATTATGGGACATTGATGAAGGTAAGGTATTTAAGGAAAAAATGGGTTATAAGCAAAGCATAACCAAAATCAACTCACCAGTGCAAAAAAAAACAAGAACAAGGTATCCGAGCGACAGTCAAAGAAGTATAGCGAGCATCCATCATAAAATACAATGCATCCAAAGCATACATATGTTCACTCACATTAGTGAGTAAATTAATTTAAATATTACTATTTTCCTAATAAACATTAAAAAGTATATAAACAGTGAATTTGAAAAATCATTTGATCACTCGATTTTTGATTTTATATATTCAAGGACCATCTACCTTTTTCATCAAATTCAAGGACTTTTCAAGGATTTCAAGGGCAAAAAATAAATTCAAGGTCTTTTCAAGGACTTCAAGGGCAGTAAACACCCTGTCATGGATGAGGGGGCATTGCCTCCTCCCCCTCAGCCCCGATCCGGGATGGTTAGGAGAAAGGAAGCTGGTCGGCGTCTACCCTGTGAAATTAGAGGCTGGCCAGAGAAAGTCGCGGGAGAGGTTGTAGGGAGAGTAAGGAAGTAGAGTAAAAATGCAGGCTATCAGAAAGAACAAGAAGAGGCTAAGCTGAGGCCGGATGGGGGTGTCAGGGGGCGGCCAGGAAGGCAAATTGACGCACCTCTTATGGGGTATTTATGCATGGGAAGGAAGCGAAGAAAACAGAATGAGAAAGCATTGCTACAACACTTACCGTCATCTGCTCAGGGCAGCAATGCAACAGCGACATCCCTGGGCTCTATGCACATTCACTTGCTCCACCCCTATGCCAATTGCCTGTCTTAAATGCCTTAATAAATACCTTTTATCCAGTCTCATCCATTTTTTTCTTACTGTTAAGACTTCAATTACATATTTTCTTACATAACTAATACCCATTCGTACCGTGGTTCTGTCCCCAATAAATATTTTCAAATCATACTCTAGCGACTAAGTAATCTGCATACAATCACTCCATACATTCTTAGAACATGCGAATTGCCTTCTCCCTATACCCGTTATCCCGTGCTTACTTAACTACTCTAACTTACTACTATTATAGTGTCAATTCACTGCCTGCCATAAATGTTGCATCAACATGGGTTATTATCATTTTTCCTTTCGCATCTACAATAACGATGGTTGACTGGCACCTTTACGAGCCATTTTCTAAATCATTAATTAATCTTGTTGACATGAAAGGTAAGCGACAAAGACCATTCCAGTTCAATCCTACTGAGTAAGCACCGAAAAGAGTAAGTTACAGTTTGACTACAATCACCAGCAGTTCTATTACAGTTAAAAAAAAGTCCTATTTTTTGTGCAGTATTCTAAAAAAAAAATTTTAAATAGCAACAATACAAGTGACCATTACAACATTTGCGTATTGTGAAAGAAATCCGATTCCACAGTTAAAAAAGGCTTGCTTATATTTTTAAATAAAATGCATTAAATTAGTGTCTCAACACCTTATACTCTTGAATAGTGGATCAAGGCATGGATGTGGTTTCAAGTACGTCTCCTGTTTTGCCATGGATCCTCTTCAACTGTGTCATTATCAAGAATATCAGGTCTTCGAGATTGAGGTGTACAAAAATCAATATAAACACTAAACAAGAAAACATGCTCCGGCGTCAGACCATGCGACCAACAACAAAGAGTAAAATAAAATAGGTCAGCCTCCTGCAAAAGTGGCAGAGTCCAAAAGCATGTGTGTGCAAACTGTACAAGGAAGAAGGGGTAGCAAAGCCGCAAGCCCACCTACTGGGACAGATAATGTACGCGAAGATCTCTGAGACTGGAACATTCAACAGGAGTGTACCCATTCGGAGGGGGGGGGGGGTGTAAAGCAACTGTCGCACTATGACAATGGTGCATCCGGCGAGTATGCTCATTTTGGAGAGGACTGAAAACAATCTGAAGACACTGAGAAATTGGAGGATCGATCCACTTGGTATTTTTTAAGGAGCCTATCTGGTGAGTGCCTACTAAGGCAAAAGTCGCCATAATCATGCTTCAGCCGAACACTAGGCTGGATTAAATATATATAAAAAAAAACATGCAAAGAAAAAAAGCAATAAGAAGGAAGAATGCTTCAATGTCAGGGGTGAGGTCCCCCAACCCTGGTGTGACCTACACAAGTCAAATAAAATGGAGGTGGGCAAAGTCATGTAGTCCATAAGTATGTACACAAATCCCGTCCCAAGTAGATGCGACAAGCGGTAGCGACCCTGCTCATTAAGATACGGGAATGGGGCTCAACAAGAATGTGCCAAACAGTCTGGGGGTCAATGCAGTCATCACAATAAGGTGTGGGTGAGCGGTCCATCCATTTCAAAGACAACAGAAAGCAACCTTGGGGGAGTATGTCCAAGGGAACAGCCAGGGTGCATAATGGCATCTTCTTTGCCAAGCAGTCCTCCTCGACTCTTTGGCGACCTCATTTCTTGCAATTCCACATGTCCAGGAACCAAGCAGAAGATAATTTCAATATCCGCTGCAACGTGGCAACCATAGCAATCACATACCTCGAACCGAGGGAAGAGAAGATTCTAATGCTCCAAGAGCACTCAAGGCACTTTATGGGTTGCTAGAGAACAGGATCCAAACAGGGAACGACGCGTTATCTCCCGTCCCGAGCGCTGTATTGCAACCAACTCGGCCATGAAGACAGCCGCAGTGCTTCACTGACTTCAAATAATGAGGATACAGCATGGAAACCGACCCCCCTCTTGGGACTTGGAGCCATCCGTATACACTGGCACAGTTCCAGCATGACATGAGGTCTGCTCCAAAAAGGTCGAACGCAATACTTCCGGCGCTGTAGACACTTTGGGAACAGAGGTGTGGTGACAAAGTCAAAATGGGTACGTTCCAGTGTGGCATCCTGGGCAGAACCAGAGGTGCCACCAATTTCACGGAGGAGGTTTCTAGCCCGAAACTGAAAGGGCTTAGAGTATGTCTGGCGTCTCTCGGCGGATAGGGCAGACGAGATCGGTCGCGGATGCAGTTAAAGCCATGGTGACTGAGGGAGACGCGTACAAGCACATATTGTGACATCATTAAGTAGGCTAAATGGAGGATGTGTGGAAGCAACTGGTCTCCAAACGGAGATGGGTGTGGTGGATCGAGTCAACCTTATGCAATACACACTCAGGTTCGGATGCATAAAACTCGCATCAGTAGTCAAGCATAGAACAAACAAAGGAAAAGTAGGCATATTGTTAATGTCAGAGGGCCGTCACACTCGGCTGACAACCAAGGAAGTGGATGGTGTGCAAAACAACCAGATGTTCTAGGAATAGTAGATGGCCCACAGCGATGAGGTTAATGGACAAGATTTCAACGGCCTCATCCACCAACCTAAACTCTTTGAATGGTACAGAGAAATTATTCATTTCCTGAAATGCGGACAGCAGCACCCATTCCAAGTGTCTCGGGAAATGAATTGAATGACAAATTGGGCACTACCATAAACATCGAGTAGTCCCCCTAGGAAAAGTTTCTACTGTTCAAATCCCCCAGCAGTCGAAATAATCCCTACAAACCTAACTCAGAGATGCGGGGGCACTCTTTGAAATCAAGACTTACGCCTTCTAAGGGCAGAACTCCGAGGGGAGGATACAAGCCATTGATGCCTTTGAGGACTTACCGAGGGAATTTGTCTTTTCCTCTCTCCAGCTTGAGGATCCCTCTCTTGTAAGGTCCCGCATCTTCGAGTCACCCAGTCTAGCCTTGAAAGGGAGCCAAAGCTCCATTGGAACCGTCTTCCTTTTGTAGACCGCTTTATGAGTCCCCGAAGACAGTCTCACTACCAACTTCTGCAGGGTTTGCTTCCTGTGAGTCTAAGACTCATTGGAGGCATGTGCCCATTTCACCTTATGGGAAACGGTCACGGGAAGGGGGAGGGGGAACCCAGGTTTTAGCTGAATCTGGGTGAAAGCCTTTTGTGCTGCCAACTCTAGCAGGGCAGCAGTTGGGGGCAGGGGGACTACAACTGGTAGAAGTGTTCCGAATGGGCGCAGAAGCGACCTTGCTCATAGGTATGGAGGGGCCATGAGTAAGAAATAGGCATAAGCAACTCAGATATCACTGGGCACGACAGAACCAAGTCCTTAGCCTCGCAAAAAGAGAGTCGATGGGCTACCTGAACAACCAGGATCTTCTAAAGGAGATAAGCGGCACATTGCTTTGAGGAAGGAGGATTTATTGTATAAAGTCTTGGAGCAATTCACAGACGTCAAGTAAGCCTAAATTTGCAAGTTTATACAAACAATTCTTAAGGCCAAAACAGTGGCAGTAGTAGCACCTCTGCAGCAGTGGCCACATGGATAACATGATTGGAGCAATTATGGGGAGTGGCAAAAGTAGAATGAGAGCCATGGGAAAGTTTTTCCAAGCCTGATCAGCATTGAAATAAGACTGGTTGAACCACAAGTTGTGTAATGAAAAGGTCTTTGAGGAAAAAGGATAAATGCTTCCATTCCTGAGTGACTTGTGTTATATGCTTGGTGGAGCCAGAAGTATGACCAGTTATATAAGCTCTTCCAGTCAGCTCTGTTTAGGTGCCAATATTTATGCTTGGAAGGGGCTGCTGCCGACGGAGGTGCTATTAAAATAAATACATTGTGTGTGTGATCATATGAGCCAATTGGGGGCAAGAGTGTGTAATCACATGTGGTGGACAAAAAAGGAAGAAGAAATCCAGAATATTAGAAGAGTGGTTATGGCAGTCGGGTATATGAGTAGGGTGGGAGATAATTTGCTCTAAATCATTGAGGATGGAGAATGTGAATCTACCAACATCCATATGAGAGGCATTCAAGCATTCCCTAAGGTGAATGTTGAAATCATCAAGGTAGATGATCTTGCTTTCTGGGTGAGAGGATGCCCAACTCACATTATTTCACCATAAATCATTCCACTTTTCTTTCTAGTTCTAGTGCACACATTTAGCCATTGCATGACCTACTTTTACCTCCTTAAACTTGGATAAGATTTTTTTTTTATATCACCACAATAACTACTCTCTCTCAATGTCAAGCAATCTCTGTCCATCTGTCAGTGATTCAACACCTTTCATTTCTGAGTCTCCCTTCCGTGCAGGCATCCTCATATCTCATCCAAACACCTTACCTGTCAGCTGTCATATCAAATAAATCACGCAGCACATTTTTGCCTAGGAATAGATCAATCATGCCCCTACATTCACCCACTATGTGTAGTTATGGACATCTCTGTCCTGAATGTTTAGTTTCTCTTTTCACAGAAATCTACCAATCATCCTCCATTCTCAGCAGGTAGATTAAAAACCTTTCTCATTTCATCTCTTATGCTGTCACCTATTAATCCATTCATATCACTCACAGCCATTCATCTCCCATCTGAAGTCATACCTGAACATCTAATCCCCAACCTCCGCCAAGACTCCCTACCTCACATCTTCTCATCCAAACACTAACTTAATTAAGCATAATCATACCACTCAAGCTTTCACATCAAACAAATTTTAACTTCACCAACCCAAATGTCAATTGATATCCAAACCATTACATCATCAGGTCACTCCCTCAACAGTACAGTCAACCAATATACACTAACACTGATCTTGCCACCACAAGTCCTGCAAATTGAAATCTCCTTTTTAAAATATCACAACTTCTACCCTTTCATCACATATATCCCTTACATTACATACATTCATTTGATTCACACATTGATGTGTATTAACTGAATGTCTACAACAATCCTATTACTAAAATTTCTCAAAATGTTCACTGGTTGGCTAAATTAGAACATCTTCCTAGGACCTGGATTTGGTACCCTTTTACAACCTTAAATGGCAATATGGGGTAGGACAGTACCACAATAGAAAATACTAAATGGTGATGGGAGGGGAGTGATGAATAGTAGGCTCATCAATGTAAATTTAATATAAAGATATACCAGATCCTCACCTTTAGTTCTCTCTTCCATCACTAGCTCATGAAGGAAGCCATAGGATCCTCTGGTCTTACTCTTCGTATCTGATAAGCCTCAATTTCCTCTTCAGTCAACTGCTTATGCTCATACTTAGAGTTATATCCACGTTTCCTCTCATCCATCTCAAGGAGAGCCTTGCCATGGTCTTCCTCAAACTTGGCTTTTATGAGGGCTTGACGGAGCTTCATTTGTCGCTTTGCTTGCCTCGCTTCTTCATCATCAGAGTCAGAATCTGAACTACTGTTACTGCTACTTGTCTCGGCTTTCTCTTTCTTCTTCGAGTTTGCCAACTTTTGTTTTTTTTTCTTATTTTTCTTCTTTTTCTTGGCAAGTTTCTTCTCCAATTTTTCTTGGTGTATTTCCAACAGGCTTTTATCTTGGTCAGTTTCCTCCTCTTCTTTTTCTTCTTCCTTTGCTTCAGCTGATATTTCTTGGGTCTGTGCAGGCATATATGGGGTAATACAAGCAATGGTTTCCACTGATGCACCCTTCCCAGCTTCACCAGTGCAGTAGGAATTCTTGATGAATGAGTGACAACATGTGTATCCCCATCGCCCATTCTTCCAGTAACTACCCCAAACACTAGCATGATTACTGGGATAAATGTCTTCTTCGTATTTTGATCGAATCACTACTTTCTCTGCTCCTTTGATAATCTTGCCATGCCGTGAGAATTCAACATAATTCTCAGATTGTGCTAGTAATAATTCTCTGGGAGGAACATCAAGGTGCTCTTTCCCACCATACTTTTCAAGGAGGTCACTTGAAACCTTCTCTTTAAATTCATCTTTCTTCTTGCTGAATTCTTTCTTGAGGATTTCCAATTTCGTTGGCTCTGCCTGTAAACTCACATCAACACCCTTCTCATATGCATCCCAAGCAAAGAGCTGAGCCTTTGCTTGGTCTACAGTATCACCAGTAAATTTAACAAAGTTTTCTCCAGCATAATCAACTTCTTCCTCTGTTTTACCTGTGTTTTTATAGGGGTTGTCTCTCATTGACCTTGTCTTAGGGTCATAGTAAGCGGAATTAGGATCTAAGTTACGGAGGTATTTTGCAGTATCTTCTCGAATACGTAAATTCCTCACAGTGATTCTCTGCTTGCTGTCAACTTTTGTACCAGGCATATCAATGTTTTCAGCATACTTCTCATCATCTTCATCTTCATCATCATTATCATCACTATCAGTGCCATTCATGTCCTGCCCATCTTTTAGTTTCTGAGCCTTGAGTTGGCGCTTGAAATCTTCCACTTTCTGATGTTCTTCCACCACTGCCTTGTATTCATATGGATTAAAGCCATTCCATCGATCCCTCTTGCCATCATAATCAAGTGATAACTGGGGCAATGCCACATCATCAGACATAATATTAATGCTGTGATATTTTGCTCCAACCTTTCTTGGGCGCTCGAAGCAATCTTTCTTTGAGTGACCCATTGCACCACAATTCTCGCAAGCCCCTTTACGGTACTTGAGTGCCTGACTGCCTCGCTGTCCTCGGACATAATATTCACTTAGAACATTAACAGATATTTCCTTTTCTGGTTGAGGTCTCTGATGTTTCAGAGTGGGTCCAAGAGCTCCAAAATACCAAGGAGCAGTTGCAATGTATTGAGGGATGTGTGGGTTGATGTCTTTCCCTTCTTCATCAACAGCTGCTGGTACTGTGCCAGCTTTCCTAGCCTCCTCTAATTCCTTTGCCTTTTTCCACTCCTCTCTAGTTTTCTTTTTGGGCTCTCCATCTTCATTCTTTTCTTCATCTTTTAACTTTGCTATGGCTGAAAATGGCAAACTAGTAGTTGCCATTGTTAGCAAATTTGTTCAAACTAGATTCGAACTTTAGCTAAATCTGAAAATAAATAGAAAGTTAATAATTAATTTGAGGCAATTTATAATACAATCAAATTTGATAAAAAAAGTGGGAAGAGTTAAAGTTCTTTTTTTTGTTTATGCTGATCCCTGAATTGAAGGGTTTACAAAGAACCCTCCCAATCACAGGAATGAAGCATAACTGGTTGTTTCGTTAATTTTCTTCCACTTCTGAATGGTAGTTTCCCTTTTTCTCATCTCATTTGAATGCATGAAAGAAATTGAGTTCACTACTTTAAAAGGGAATGTCATTGAACACAAAGGTTCCCTCGACACACCTAAAAAAAGAGAGAGTTTGTAGTGTTATGACAGATCTGTACTCTTTTTGAGGCCTTTTATTTCTCAGTGGGGAACTAAGAGTTGAATGATACCTTCTCACATACCTTCTTTTAAATGAGAACATAAGCTCACTGGACAAAAAATTAGTCACCTCAGGAGAAAAAACATGATTTAACATGTATGAACCTTAAGCAGCCAAGAGGCATGGCTTAGTTTACATTGAAACATTAGTTAGGCTTTATTTGTATTGCGGATGACATAAAGATCTGTAGATAGCAAATCCACTTACTTAAAATGAGCCAGAAAAGCAACCTTTGGCCGCGCTAAAGGTCGTGTGAAAGAGGTGGCGGAATTTGGCAGGGTTTCAATGAGTACAGTTATCTGGATTTACAAGCAATGGCAGAACTCCCAAAATGCAAAAAACTCTCGCTAGAATTGCGGATGGAAGAAGGTGTTGACAGACAGGGACCGCCGTAGAATCTCCAGGCTTGGAATTGCAAATCATTTTGCTTCCAGGCAGGAATTGCTACAAAATGTCAATTCTGGTCCTTCACCACCCATTTGAGAAAGAACATTACACAGAGAACTCTATAGCATGAACATATGGAGCACAGTGGCATGCAAGAGGCCTTTAATATGGTTACAAGTGACTAATTCTTTGTCTGGTGAGCTTATTTAGCACCTTTAACCTATCTACATATTCAAGGTGGTTTAGGAAAGGCATCATCTTTGTTGCCCTCCTTTGCATTGACTCTGGCAGGTTTATATGTCTAGTGTAAGGACCATTCTTGTACACAGTACCTACTCTAATGAAGCCCAACACTATTTGCTTTATTTTTTACCTTAATACACTGCTTAGCAGCCTCAGTGACCTATCTGTTAATATTGATCATGGCTTTCTGTTGCAGGTGAAGACTGAGGGTGTTTGGACTATGGATATTGGTAAGTCTACCACATGGTAGCAGAAGAATAAGGGATCATCTCAGCCTCTGGTGCAACTGATTAGTTTGTGTTGAATGGCAGAAGCACCATGGTTATACTTTGCAATATGGTAACAAACAATTTGAAAATGCCCCCAGTCCTTGTTGATGAAAACTCGTACTATGAATGGAAAAATGATCTTGCGATTTGGCAATTGTATACAGCCTTGATAAGAAAAAACAGGGTCAGCAGTGTAATTGATTTTATCTGGTAGAGCTTGTGAATGTGTTACAGACTTAAAGCCAGAGGATGTTGGTGTGGACAATGGGGTTACGAAAATAACTGATAAATTGGATACATTGTTTCAAAAAGATTTAATACAGAGACTTATTTGGCTTTTAAGGAATTTCATCATTATAAGCATCCATCTGATGTCAGCATAACAGAGTTTCTGGTGCATCATGAATATTTTTATCACAAATTAACTAAATATATCATACTTCCTGAGGGTATTCAAGCATTTTTTGTTCTTGAAGCAGCGAATATCTGAAGAAAATGAAAAACTGGCAAGAGCTACATGAAAGAATGCATTCAGGAAATTTGGGAAGATCCATCGAGTGATGGAAGTGGATGTACTCCAACAGTCAAGAGTGAGCCAGTGTTTTATTCTGATCATTCCAAAAATTTGAATTATACTAGTGAGTATAGAGGTGGTTGGCATGGTTAGAGAAGAGGTGAAAGAGGTTGTGGTTATAATACATATAATCATTCTGGGCAAGGTGGATCCAGTAATGGAAAGAATCCTGTTGACAAGGATGGCAAGTTGCAAAGTGTTTTAAATGTCCCTCAAGAACTGTTGATAGAGAATCTAAAACTCAAGTAGTACACATTACTCTCTTTAATGGGAGATCTGATACATATATGGTAGGTCTGGTTGGAGAATGCTTTGGTAGGGCAGTACTAGACAGTGCTTGCTCAAAGACTGTATGTGGTGAAACTTGGATGGATGTGAATTTGGACACACTCGATGAGGATGAGATGAAACTTGTTGAAACACTACACTTTGATACAAAATTTAGGTTTGGTGATGGCATAGAAGTTAAGTCTAGAGAGAGTGATTGGAAAAATGCTAAGGTACTGAGTGTACTTTTTTTTTTAGGAGCCCATCTGGCAACTGTGCACTTGGGCATAAGCACTGTACTCATGACAGCTAAGTACTAGGCTAGATTAAAATAACAATATGCAAAACAAAAAACAACGATAATAATAAAAAAGGAAAAGGGAAACAAGCAGAAAGCACACTCCGCATCAGGGTTAGCATGCAACCTACAAAAAACAAAACAATAAAACTCGTTAAATAAATTGGAGGAGGCCAGCCTCTTCCCAAAAGTCATAAAATCCACAAGTCAGTGTACACGAACCCATCCTGAGTACAAGGGACAAGCAGTAGCAACCCCACTCATCCCAGTACTGGGACAGATAACGTGCTCAAAGATTACTCAAGAGTGGGACATTTAACAAGAATGTGCAAAACAGTCTGGTGGGCAATGTATTCATCACAATATTGCACAGTCAAGCACTCCATCAAATGGTGGTGCATCTTGCTAGTGTGTCTAATTTGGAGATGACTGAAAGTAACCTGAAGACGTCGTGGCATTGGGGGGTAGGGCCATGACAACAGCCATGGAACAATGGCGCGCAACTTTAGGTTCTCGACTGTCTCCCATCTTCTTTGCCAAGCAGCCCGAGAGCTGCTCGTATTCCTGCCATGTAGTCAGTGTGGGGAAGAGCGAAACACTGGTCTGGTCACCCAGTCCTCCTGGAATCTTTGGTGCCATCATCGGCACGCTCATTCCCTGCAATATCTACATGTCCAAGAACCCAGTAGCAGATAATCTCGACCTCCACCCGGCTCGTTAAAACAGTAATATCACAGATATCGTGAACCAGCGGATGCAGAGATTCCAATGCCTGAGAGCACTCAAGGCGCTTTGTGAGTCACTATAAATTACAATCCAGTCTCTGAACTGGGCACATCGAGTAATCTTCCAGACCGAGCGATCTATTGCAACCAGCTCAGCCATGAAGACAGAGCCCCACTGACTTGAAACAGAGGGTATACAGCGTGAAAACCAACCCCCACTTTGGACTAGGAGTCATCTATATACACTGGCACAGTTCCAGCCTGACATGAAGTGTGCTCCAAAAATGCAGAATGGAATACTCCCAGTGCTGAAGAAGCTTTGGCCTTTGGGAGTGGAGGTGTGGCAACAAATGGTCAGAGGTGGTGTGGCACCCTCCAGGGTGAACCAGGGGTGTCACTGGCTCAAGAGCTATATCTAGCTCTTCAAGGAGTTTCTTAGCCCTAAACCTAAAGGGCTTAGTGTATGACTCGTGTCTCTCGAAGGCATAGACACTACCGAGATCAGCTGCGAATGCAACTCGGGTATACAGGCAAGTTATGCACTCTATACAGCACAGAGCGAGTGGCACCTCCCCAGCATCGATAAGTAGGCTGTCAATGGGGGAAGTGTGGAAGGAACCAGTCGCCAGGTGAAGGCCAGTGTGGTGGATCGAGTCCACCTTCCACAATACATGCTTGGCTACGGATGCATAAAACTTGCATCCGTAGTCAAGCTTCAAATGAACAAAAGATCTATAAAAAAGTAAAGCAGTAGACCTATCTGGGCCCTAGTCACAATGTCACAGAGCAAAGAATGTCCAGGCACGGGTATAAGAGAGCCTAAGGCTGTGAATATGAGCTTGCCAGGTAAGGCGTTGGTCAAATACAAGACCAAGGAAAAGGTTGCAGGTCTACCATTTCCAGGCAAACCCTATTTAGAAACAAATCTTGGTCAGAGTAGAGCCACGGATAGTGGCCAAGGAAAACTGAAGCCTGTGTGCTTCGGCATAATGAGAGATGTGGTTAAACGCCTGTTGGAGTTGACACTCCAAAGTTGGCATCTGGGCCACGCCAAAAGGTCACCCACATAGAGCATAGTGAGAACATCTTCCGCGTTGATGCTTAGGGCAAAGAGTGTGACACTGAGGACATTTCCCTCTGGGATACCCTTTTGCTGTTCCATTGGCCAGAGAGGGCTTTCCCCACCTGTACAAAGAATCAACAATCTCGCAAAAATTCAGATATAAAGATTGGGAGGTGTCCCCTCGCGCCCATTGTGTGGAGAGTCTCCATGCTACTGTATCGCCATGCAGTATCATAGGCCTTTTCCAGATCAAAAAACACTCTCTAATCTTTCCGATATTGACTTTTGTATTGAAGATGTTGAGAAAATCTTGAACTCTCTGAACTCTGACAGTGGTATGAGGCCAGACAACCTTTACCAAACACCAGAAATAGGCTTGCGAGCACTTTGAATGAAGTATACTGGGAACGAGCACAAGTTAATTGACTCTAATTTTTCATTGAACAAAATAATCAAACCTATAATTAGCACTATCATACTCTTAAAATGGTTACCCTTAAAATGAGTAGAAAACAGTTCAAAACCAGAAGGAGCTTTCTCATTGGTCAAATTTGGCTGATAAAAAGAAAGCCGTACGCTCAAGGGTCAATGGATAGCCGAGGATTTCTTCCTCCCGAGAAATGTTCATGAGATGATAAACTTTCAAAACTTATTTTTCATTGTAACTACATTATTATAATTCATTTCTTAATGTCGTAACTCACACTGTTAAGTTATTGCATAATGAGATGATATGGTAAAAAAAAATATTAACGTAAAATGCGGGAATTGGAAACTGGCCTTATTTCAATATAACCCAGATTTGAAAAGTACACATGAAATTACATAAGAAAAACATATTTTTGAATTTAATGGAAAAAAATAAGGTAACCTAACCTCAAATATGCAAAAGAGAGCAACCTAACTCTAACCCATTTGAGGGATTTGAAAGTGGTGAGCAATATTCTATAATTGGGAGAATAAGGCTTTTTATTTATTTAATTTGGGCTCAATAAAATGTATACTTTTCCCTTTACAGAAATTTCAAATTATGTCAGCTAACCCTAAAAAGAGAAAAATAGATGAGGAGGGCGGTGTATTTAATGAGAGTTGGACTTCTAACTATGTCTTATATGCCACAAAAGTATAAAGACCTTAAAGGCATTTGATATCCAAAGACATTACAAAACACGGCATAAGAATTATTTTTCACTTCAAGGTGATGTACGCTCAAACAAGATGTCTGCTTTGAAAAAATCATTATATACGCAGCAAACTTTCTTTAAAAACAAAACCAGTGAAACAGAATCATGCGTGTATGTCAGCTATGTGGTCACCAAGTGTATATGTGAAAAAGGAAGACCACTCACCAATGGAGAATTTGTTAAAGAGTGCATGATAAAAACGGTTAAAGAAATATGTCCAGAAAAGTTGTCACTTTTTCAAAATGTAAGTTTGTCAGCTTCAACCGTCACAGGGCGTTTGGAAGATTTAAGTGTAGACATATTTTCAACATTATCTGTGAAGGCAGTTATTAATATTTTCCTTTAGCCTTGGATGAAAGCAATGATATTATGGATACTGCACAACTTCTGATTTTTATCTGAGGTATTGACAACAACTTTCAGATTGTGGAAGATTTGTGTGCCCAACGAAGTATGAAAGATACTACGACATCAGGAAATTATTTCTGGAAGTATCTCAGGCAGTAAAAAACCTTGATTTAAGCTGGGCCAAGCTAAAAAGTATAACCACAGATGGGGCAAGAAACATGGTGGGAAGTAAAGTTGAGTTAGTTGAAAAAATCTGCACTGAAGTTGTTGGTAATGGCATCCCTCCTCTGAAGTTTATTGCATCATTCACCAACAGACACTGGGCATAAGGTCCTTAAAAATGAAGATGTCATGAACGTCGTTGTATCAAGTGTGAACTTCATTAAACGTCATGGTTTGAATCATTGAAGGTTCAGACATTTTTATCTGAAATAGATTCAGAGTATGGTGATGTATTGTACCATACTGAAATGAAGAGCCTTAGTAAAGGAAAAGTTCTGACATTTTTTTGGACTTTGTAACAAAATTGAAATATTTCTGACTGAGAAAGGAAAGTTTCAAGAATCATTTTCACATCCGGACTGGGTAATTTGTTTAGCCTTCTTGTCTGATATAAGTGATCATCTAAATATTTTGAACATAAAACTGCAAGGTAGAGGAAAGTTGGTATCAGACATGTTTACCGATGTGAAAGCTTTTGAAAATAAGCTAGATTTTTTTATAAAACAGTTAAATGAAGAAAACTTTGCATTTTCTTGCTTGAAATATGAGTTGCTGAGTGAAACAAAAAATGTTTCATCTGCCTCAAGAAAAGAATGTAATGAGGCTAAAAGAGGACTTCCGAAATAGATTCAAGGACTTCCACGATCATATGGTAGAAATTAGAATGTTTCAAAAATCCTTTCACTGTATCAGCAGAAGAAGTTGCAGAAACTTATCAGATGGAAATAATTGAAATGCAAGCCAGTGATGCACTGAACACCATCTTCAAAGAAAATAGCCTTTTGGAATTTTATTCTTGTCTACCCGAGGGATATTCAGATTTAAAAAGGTTTGCTATAGGTATGTTTTCAGTTTTTGGTAGTACCTATATCTGCGAACAAACCTTTTCAAAAATGAAACACATAAAATCGAAGCTTTGATCACCAAATTTTGAGGCTTTCTGTTACAAATATTGAAAGTGACATTGCTAAGCTTGCAAATAAGAGGCAGCATCAACTATCTTATTAAAGGTGAGCTAAATAGGATTATCTTTATCCGGTTTTTCTTTGTACACTAAATATTAATACTACTATTATATATTTTTTATAGTTTGATTTAGCCTGTATTTTATTTCTAGCAATAGTACCAATACAGCAATAACCTGCCCAATGTCTATAATAGTAAATAGTATAAATACCTGAGATTTCTTTGAGAGTATGGATTACTCTAATATGCAGCCCTCATCTATATTTTGAATGTTACTGTGGCCCTTTTATGCAAAAAGGTTGGGGACCCATGCTCTAGTACATCTAACAGTTACTCCATGGCTTTTATAGAATTAGTCAAGAGTAATCAATCATCAGCAAAGAAAAGGGCCAGCACATACAGTATTTCATTCTTAAAACCTATTCTTGTTTTGAATCAGATCAGATTAGATTTTAGGTGTTGCCTTTAAAGTGCAATAAAGTCAAGGATCAAGATATTCGCAGATGACACTAAGGTATATAATGAAATCAAGGTACCTGAAGACATTGTGAAATTGTAGGAAGATATGAGGAGTATGGAGGAGTGGTCAAATCAATGGTTGATATCAACCAATGCAAGAAAGTATTTTGTTCTGCATATAGGTAGTAATAATGAAAGAGCTGTATATGAAATTAATGGAGCTGAAATTGCTTATTCTGATGTTGAGAAAGACCTTGGAGTGCTGGTCTCATCTGGTTTGAAGTTTGTGAAGCAGATTTCAGAGTGTGTGAAGAAAGCTAAACGGCAGTAAACTTGCCGTTGAAGGGTTCTCCACCTCTGGAGGTAAAGTCCAGCCGGCGGCCTTCCGCGACATCACGACGTGCATTGAATGCTGGCAGAGCAGCATCACGGCTAGAGAATGCGGAAAAAGCAGTCGCTAAGGATTCCGCTGGGGACGCGGGGTCCGAGATTGCGGTCCCATTCTCCTGGAGAACGGGAGGGGGGTCCTGCGAGAACTTGCCCCGAATACTTTTGACTCGCTTCCACAGTCAGGCCCACGGCGATGAGGTTGCCGGAGAAGAACTCAACGGCCTCATCTACCGACCTAAACTCCTTGACTGAGATAGAGAATTCAGTCATTTCCTGAAATGCGCCAAGCACCACCGAGGTGGTCTCTCAGGCGGCAGTTGCCCTGAAAATGATATTTGAATGGGAAAGTGATCACTACCATGGAGGTCATCGACCACCCCTCAATCAAAATCAGGCTGTGCATCCGAAGAGCACAAAGATAGGTCAAGGCAAGAAAATGAAGCGGTTCTCGGACAGTGATGCGTAAACTCATCAACGTTTAGGACACCCATCTCAAGCTCTTCGATCAGATCGGCAAGGACTTGTCCCCTGGGATTTATGGAGTAATCTCACCAGAGAGGATGCCTGCCGTTCAGATCTCCAAGGAAGAGATAGGGCCTCGGCAACTGTGCCACGACGCGGCGGAAGTCCCCCGCGTCAAAGTCAGCTGACGGTGGAATGTAGGCAGAAATGATAGTATACCTCCTATCCAGGTGCAGCTGCACAGCCAGTGCCTGGAAGGGGGTATCTAAAGAGAAAGGAAGAACGGAGACATCATGCCTGGTGTAAACCGCGCATCCCTCAGCCCGGCCATCCCGCGGTGGTGGGGTTGCAAGACCCTTATACCCTGGGAGGGCGGGCAGGGGGCACGCGCCTAGCATGGTCTCCTGCAAAAAGATAACTAACGGGGAACGGGATGAGACGAGCCTCCGCAGCTCGTCCCAGTTGGCCCGGAGTCCACGGCAATTCCATTGAAGGAATATGCCCTCCAGGCCTAGCTCGGAGGAGACGCGGGGGCCTTCCTTGAACTGAAGACCCTCACGGGAATGGCCGTACGCTTCCCGGGGGCGGAACCCTGGGCATTGTTGGCCAGACAAAGCGCTGAAGGAGCCGTCGCCTTCGAGGACTTATTGGGGGAGGTTGGCTCGACATGCGAGTCTTTTCCTCGGAGGCATGGGGCCCTCTTTTAGAGGAACCACCGTCTCCGAGCCACTCGCCACACCTCAGGGCGTGGGCGAAGGAGCCGAAGCTCCTTTGAGGCTGTCCTCCTTTCGGGGTACAGCTTTAGGAACCCCGGAAGATGGCCTAGCGACCATCTTCAGGGGTGTTACCTCCTGTGAGTCTAACGACTCAGGGGAGGCGCGTGGCCGTTTTGCATTACGGGAAACGGTCACGCTGGGGGAAGAGGGGGGAGCCTGGTTTTAGACATCTATTGTAGCCTATAAACAGCGCCACCTACTGTGCACCCCAAAACTGAAGTGTTACCAAAAATATAATGCTGTGATTGGTCACATCTGACGCTACTGTCTGACATCATGACATATTGTAGCCTATAAACAGGGCCACCTACCGTCCACCCCAAAAAATGAAGTGTTACTGAGTCGACTACAATCCAAGTCAATATCTCATACACCATTAGAATCACCGAAATAGTTTGCGGCCCATCGTTGATGTCGCTGATCGTAATGTCTGCCAATGTTACAAGTATGGGTGGATCCAATTCTAGCTTATTTTGAGGGTCGGCTCGTTGTTGGGGAAGGCTCATCGGGGAAATGGGCCTACGATGATCCTGAGATTTCTATCGGAAATCACCATAAATTTCGTCCACATAGATTTCAGCTCAGAAAATGATCTAGGAAAAATAGCCCAAAATAAGCTATGACTCGGATCCGGCCATACTCTACACAATTACCATTATTATTTTGGGTAAACATGTAGACGAGCAGCCCGGCCAGGAAAAATTATTTTGTGTAAATATTATCGTTCACACGACTCTGAATATTCCTGTGCGAGTTTTCTAACGTCATAACATAACATAACATAATTACACGGATGACAAAAGCCACAAGGGCCTATCAAAGGTCATCCGCCTCCGTCAAAACCCACCCACAAAAAGCACCATCACCAGGGGAAGACAAAATCAAAGTCCCCCACAATATAATATAACGGATGACAAAAGTCACAAGGGCTCATCATAGGTCATCCGAGTCAAGCGGCCTCTTTTTCAAGGCACCCAAACTCCCAGGAAAACTACATCCAGAGGATTGCATCCAGAAACAAGGGTATCACCAATCAAGGCTTGTCAAGAACTAAATCATGCAGCTATAGATATATACAAACAATATTAATATATACAAAACTTAGGAACCATCACAACCTTCCCTTCCCATAAACTCATCCAACCTACTCTTAAATACATTTAGATTTGGACTACCTACTACCCTCTGCGGCAATTTGTTCCAGAAGTCTACCACTCTATTGGTGAAAAAATATTTTCTTAAATCCAACCTACATCCTTGCTTTTTAATTTTCAAGTGGTGACCTCTAGTCCGATTTCCATCATCTAACTCAAAAAACTTGCTAACATCCAATTTATCTATCCCGGAAAAAATTTTAAACAGCTCAATCATATCCCCTCTCACACACCTCCTTTTGAACGAGAACATATTTAATACCCTCAGTCTATCTTCATATTCAAGGTGCCTCAGGGAAGGAATAATCTTTGTTGCCCTCCGTTGCACTGACTCAAGAAGGTTAATATCGTGTCTAAAATGTGGGGACCATGCCTGTATACAGTACTCTAGATGTGGCCTAACATAAGAGTTATAGAGTATGGCCGGATCCGAGTCATACCCCACCCCCAACCCCTATTATAATTTGCAAACCGATTAAAGGCGCTGACATGATGTAGTTAAAGCATTCACCTCTGTAAACATCAGAACATTATAAAAATTAGGATTATATACTGGGGGGCTGTGACCCCCAGCCCCCCCCCTATAAAGTGAATATGTAGATGAGCAGCCCGGCCGATAAGATGTACTATTTAGTCTGTGTTCCAAAATATTTAACGTTTTTGGAGTACATTTATAGAGACGGCTCATGGGGGGTTAAACATGATGTGTGGACCGCACTACGATGATCCTGAGTTTCATTAAATTGGGGGGGTCTGGGGGGCACAGCCCCCCAGTATATAATCCTAATTTTTATAATGTTCTGACATTTACAGAGGTGAATGCTTGGTAAACATGTAGACGAGCGGCCCGGCCGGAAAAAATTATTTTGTGTAAAAAATATTGTTCACCCGTCAAATCTGACGTCATACCCCACCCCCAACCCCTATTATAATTCCCAAAATGATTAAAGTCACTGACATGATGTAAATGTCAGAACATTATAAAAATTAGGATTATATACTGGGGGGCTGTGCCCCCCAGACCCCCCTCAATTTAATCGTTTTGCGAATTATAATAGGGGTTGGGGGTGGGGGTGGGGTATGACGTCAGAAATGACACGAGTGAACAATAATATTTACACAAAATCATTTTTTCCGGCCGGGCCGCTCGTCTACATGTTTACCCCCCCAATTTAATGAAACTCATGATCATCGTAGTGCGGTCCCCTATAAATGTACTCCAAAAACGTGAAACATTTTGGAACACGGACGAAATAGTACATCTTATCGGCCGGGGCGCTCGTCTACATATTCACCTTATTTTGAGCTAAATTAATTTATGCCACACTTTTGCTCTTCCTTATAATCTTAGTTAGCTCACTTCTAGACGACATATAAGACGAGTCAACAATGTTTTTGTTGCATTGATATCAAACACTTGGTTAATTCCTTGTCCTGATTTCAGATCTGAAGTTAGTTTTTTCCTCAGTGCTCTACTTTTGTTTTGTTTTTTGCAATCAAAGTATTTGAAAATCTCAAAATTTCGTCATCGTCACATTGACGTCGTAGTCTATCAGGAAAAATATGTGATGAAATATGTCATAAAACTTTTTTATATATCTGAGTAATAAAACAGAAAATGCAAGATAGTATAAATCTATTCAAGATCACTATTTGGAACACTTTTCCAAATAAGAACATAAGAACATAAGAAAAGAAGGAGACTGCAAAAGACCATTCATGGCCTACACTTGGCAGCTCCTGTTCCATTCAACACACAAAAGATTTCTTACCAGAGAAAAGTCATCAACATTGTCACCCTTAACAGGAGTTCGTCAGATCTAATCTACAATATACATAAAATGCATCCAGAGGATTATGTCCATTCATGCAACCGCAAAATATAATCTTCCCACTCCTTAGAAAAATATATACATATGTACATAAAAAAAGTCAGTCCCATCTAGCAGCTTCATCCATATATTTATCTAATCTATTCTTAAAACTACCCAGAGAGGAGGCTTCTATCACATGCCTAGTGAGCCTATTCCATTCATCTACCACACGATTTGTAAACCAATTCCTCCCAATCTCCTTCCTAAACCTATACTTATCAAGCTTAAACCCATTGCTACGTGTCCTGTCATGTTCACTAAGTATAAGAACCTTACCCAGATCCCCTTTATTATATCCTTTTACCCATTTGAAGACTTCAATCAATTCCCCTCTGACTCTTCTCCTTTCCAATGTATGTAGATTTAGTTTTCTGAGCCTTTCACCATAGGGTAAGTTCCTTAGCCCACCAATCATCTTTGTCATACTTCTCTGCACAGACTCAAGCAAATCAATATCCTTCCTATAATATGGTGACCAAAATTGTACTGCATAGTCTAGATGAGGCCTAACTAGCGCCAGATACAGTTTTAGAATGACTTCAGCACTCTTATTGCTTACACTCCTCCTAATGAATCCCAATATCCTATTAGCTTTATTCTTAGCATTTAGACATTGCTTTCTAGGACGAAGGTCTGAACTTACCAAAATACCCAAGTCTCTCTCACAATCAGTTCTCCCTAAAATTCTGCCGTTAAGTTTATAACTATTCAATGGATTATTTCTACCTATACTAAGTACACTACATTTGTCTATGTTAAACTTCATTTGCCATTTCTCGGCCCAATTGGACAGAATGGTCAATTCCTCCTGCATTACAACAGCATCAGAATCAGCCCTAATGGCCCTACCTAGCTTAGTATCATCAGCAAATTTACTCAGGTCACTACTTATACCTATGTCAAGATCATTAATATAAATTAAGAATAGCAAGGGACCCAAAACAGATCCTTGAGGAACTCCACTGCTAACACACCCCCACTCAGATTTAACTCCATCTATACTAACTCTTTGCTGTCTGTCACCAAGCCATGACTGAATCCACCTAAATATACTGCCATCGATCCCGTGTGCTTTAACTTTGCTCAGAAGTCGTAAGTGTGGCACTCGATCAAAAGCCTTACTAAAGTCCAAGTATAAAATATCATAGTTTTCATCATTATCTGCTGCTTCATACACCTTACTATAAAAAGACAGCAAATTAGTCAGACAGGATTTACCCTTACTAAAGCCATGCTGTGATTCTTTTATCAACTTATGCTTATCCAAGTGATCTCTAATATTCCTTGCTATAATAGATTCCATCATTTTCCCTACCACTGATGTCAAACTTATTGGTCTGTAATTAGACATATTTGTTTTATCCCCTTTCTTAAATATAGGTATCACATTGGCTTTCTTCCATGCCACTGGCACAATGCCACTCTCCAATGATTTTCTAAAGATGCATGCTAGGGGCTCACTTAACACATCCTTACATTCTTTCAAAATTCTAGGAAAGACCTCATCAGGACCGGGTGCTTTACTACTTTTGATTTTATCAATTTCCTTTGTCACTATCTCCTTTGTGATCAATATATCCTTTAATTTCTCTTCATCATTACCCCGAAAGATCATTGACACCTCAGGTATATTTAGAGTATCCTCCTGTGTAAATACTGAGAGAAAAAAGTCATTTAGCATTCCAGCCATTGAGTCCCTATCACTCACTAAGTCTCCATTGGAATCTATAAGTGGGCCTATTTTATCTCTAACCTTAGTTTTGTATAATTGATAAAAACTTTTAGGATCTTCCTTTGCCCTATTTGCCACTTTAATTTCATAATTTCTCCTTGCTACTCTAACTAACTTTTTAACATCTCTTGCTAGTTCATTATATCTCTGCCTTAAGTGATCCTCCCCATTTTTTATTTTCCTATAAATGCCCTTTTTAATGCCAATATAATGCTTAATTTTATCTGTCATCCATTTTGGGTCATTATTTTTAGTCCTAATCTCCTTATATGGTTATAGTTTATATAAAACTGATTAGTAGATGAGAAATTTGTTACTATGAGGAGAAAAAGTTCAATTGCAGTCTACTCAGGCATGAATTTCTGATTGTAGTGTTTTTGTTAGTGGACTGTCTCAGGGCATTCTCGTTTAATGCCCCAGCAGTAATCTGCCATCATATGTTTATCTCATCTCCCTTGGTAACGCTCTTCCATGGTCTTGAGGTCCTGATGGAACCGCTCGCCTTGCTCCTTACTTACTGCTCTTAGGTTCTCAAAGAATCTATCACAAACCAGGGAGGACAAAATATATGTGTTGAAAGCATTCATGGTCAGTATTCAACGCCTTGACAAACTACTTATTCAAACCCAGCTTTGATATGGAGCGAAGGAAAGATTATCTTTTCTCGACTGACAATTGGATCGTTGACAATATTTGGCATACCTGCGTCCAGAGGCTCACGTATATGCCACTGCTTCTGGTTGCAGTGCTTTTCTCGATCTCTGTTGTCCTACATGCAAAGATTAGCAGGGATACTTTGTAAATCCTCTTTGTTAATCTAGGATGAAATTAACCATTTTGAGGTGCACACAAATGGTCAAGTTGTGCTCGTAGTATTTTAGTAGGTTAATCACAGTTTTATTGTCATTATGTGATTCTCATAAATACAGAGAATGTCATATTGGTACAGCTGCATAGACTTTTCCATTATGAGGTAGAACACACTTCAAACTGCGCTTAGAAATAATCGCCAGTAATTTGGATTGTATACTAGCATCCCTAATTCCTGGAGGAGACCTGAGATATTATGACAATAAACAAAGTGATTATCGTTGTAAAATAAAATGAAACAAAAACCTGCTCCATATTTAGGAAGTATGAAACTTTAGTTGTATAGCTCAGCTGATACTTTTCTTGCAACCCGGAGTCTAACACTTCGGCTGCATTTTTGGAGAGACCCAAATCACACACAAGGTCAATCAGCTCTGGCTGGCTAAAATGTGAAGAGCATCATAAGAAGAATCGCCGGATTCGGAAAGTATTTCTTGACTTTGATCAGCAGTCTCTTGCCCTTGTTCACTACCCACATCTTTGGATGGAAGAAATCCTTTAAAAACTGGGGATTAGTAGCTCATCAGAGTGCAGAGTAGGTTGGATTGTTGAGGGGATACTAGGATATGAGATTTTGTGCCTGTTTTTCTTATCAATGCCCTTTGTATTGACTATATAAAAATAGCAGTTAGTTGTGTGATCCGTCAGTTCTCGCCAGTTCATGCTAATTCCGAAAAGTAAACCCTTACGTTTCCCTTTTGCTCAGTCACGAAGCAATTCCTCGCAGTTATGACACACAATATTTAGCCATTATAAGATCTGTAAGAAAAACAAAAACAGTTTTAATATCTCTGTTGATAACATAAACGTGTTAGTAATCAACTTGACCACAAAAGGCTAGAATGAAAACACTTAAAATACATGAAAACTAGAACATGCAGAGCTCAACCGTTATCAGATTTTAGTTTAGAAGATAAAAAAACAGTAAAAATGAGTATAAAATCTTATGTAATTGAGATTTCGAAAAAAAAATTTAACTAGTGTAATGGTTTGAATTGTCAAAAGTACTTTCTCTCTGTAATCTCTGGTATGTCCTTTTCTTCTTAGAAATTTGCCTAGCTATCTCCTGATTCCACCGCAACGGCTTCCTAAATTTCTTCCTCGTAGCCTATTGGGATACACTGCTCCTGGACTATATTCAATACCATGTTAAAAGTACCCCACATCTCATAAGTATTCCTTCCACTGAATTCTATATCCCACCTAATCTGATTTACCAAGTTTCATAATTTATCATAATCGGGGCGCCCCTATAACAACATCTTGGAGTTTTTTGTGGAGTTTGTTGATGTTCTACCTTTCACTATTCTCAAGTTAAAACGAACCATCTGATGATCACTATTTACCAATGCTTCCCCAACAGTCAATTCCTGAACCAAGTGATCGTCTTTTAAAAGAACTAGATCTAATATATTGGCACTCATTTTGGCTTATTAACAAATTGAATCGAAAATTATCTTCAAAGCATTCTATAAAATTACAACTTGCTCTTTCCCTTCATATCATATTTTCCTAGTCTACAGAATTTAAAATAAAGTCACCAAAAATAACTATCCACTTCACATCCCTTACGCATTTCCCTGATCATTAACTCATCAATACAATCAGTCTGCCCGGGTGGTCTGTAACAGGCTCCCAAGTGAATTATCATATTTGTACTGACCCTAACATCTATCCACAGTGACTCAACTTCTCCTTGCTTTATAGAATTATTTATATTTAAAGATATGTTATGACTGATATAAATAATCTGTAGCGACCGGCGTGTACGTCCAAAATAGGACACACGCGAGAGTCGCAACACACATAAAGTACAGAGAGGGAAAAGTAAAGTTAGGCTCGTTTACGATAATGTCACACGGTAGTAAACGGAGCACAGTTATCTCTGTTGAGGCAATCTTAGGCAAACATTATAATCAAGGCAGAATCCAGACTAAACCGGATAGCTATCACTATTAAACAAATAGAAACCAGATTAGGAAGTTGTCTCCATGGCAACATGCCACCGCCCACAGAGAATTTTACCCAATAGTCGGAGGTCCTCCCCCCATATCAATATATTCGGCAGTAGCCAATCAAAAGTCGAGTTATGTTAATGCCGACAGATCAATTGGCCGGTACATAAGAGGGAGGTGTGGTTTAGTTGGACGAGGAACTTTTAGGGCGTTGCTTAAATTGAATATATAACTGTGTGAAGCCAGAATAAAGAGGATAATTAGATTATTGTTTTATATAGCAATATATCGCGTTATATATCGTTCAGTCCGATCTCTCGGATTCGCGTAATCATCTTTGTATATAGTCGTGGAAATAACGCAGACATTAAAGTGTAACTCTTAAAGGCTCTATTCGTCCGGCCTCCTTTAAACCTTGCCCCCACTTGACCTCGAAATTAATTTATGTCATAACTTAGAACTTAAAACATAATTAAAGAACTTTTGTAAAGTGGAATAAAATCTAATTCAATAATAATTCTATTTTTGCTTCGGTGACTTCAATATCCTGACATTCTCAATCTTCCTGCTTCAAGGCCCTATTAATCGGAAAAACAGCACTTGCACATTTTCCTCGCTAGTCGCAATTCCTCGCTATTACATAACTTCCGAAATACCGGCGTTCTACCCTGGTATGGTCTATCCCCATCTTCCGGGCAATTTGACCCCATCGCTAGAATAAGACCGCCCCTCTGCTTAGTGCACCCCATAGCAATGAACAAATAACTCTCGTGGGAAATAAGGAAGGGCAACGCAAACCAACCGAGGCATCTGTATCAACCGGAGTCCTTGCCAAAAGATAAAGCGATAACTCGGTAATCTATCACCATTACTGGCAACCAGCGTCCCCCTTTCAAAGCCCTTGGGTTGTCCTCACAAGTACCTTCAAGGTTCCCCCAGAATTAGGGACGACCTTCAAGAGCACCCCCCCCCCCCCTGATTCATCAACCACCAGTCCTATCAATCCCTTGACTATTGTACATATCATAAACTTGTAGTTCAAATTCACTCACATTGTCATTAAATTTATTTTCATTAAATCATGATTCTATAACACATATTATATCTATATTCTCATAAATAATATAACTAAATAACTCATCTTTCTTATTTCTAAGACTACGAGCATTGATATGAAGACAACTCAGCCCTCCTATCCCTAAAGCACATATTTTAGTCTGCATAGCTACCGCTCTATCTCCTCTGCATCTCTTTCCTTTCCCTGGCCCTCCCTAACCACTATCAGTAACTAGTTTTCCGCCTGCAAAGACCTAATGACACTAAGTTCTGCCACAACACGTCAATCTCAGCCCGGTTTAGATGGAATCCATCCAATGCATACAACGCCCTATTACTCAAAGCCATTCCATACATCTACAAACACTATTCCCGACTCCTCACCCAGGGAAGACATAGGCAGGAAGGGAAACTAGAGCTGATAACCCATCAGCAGGAGAAATAATATATATATATATATATATATATATATATATATATATATATGGATAAAAACACAGTAATAAGAGTAATTTTATATAGGGAACTTAAAATTATAGTAGCAAAATATGTCTCAGTGATTAAAAGGATTAAGTGTTTCCATTGCAATGCATTGCAGTCTTCTATTTCTCACTCACCCTTTTCTATCACTTTAAAGGCGGTTTCAAGTCCATGCATTCACACGCACACACATACTGCAAGCTTCCCAATCTCCCTTCTCATTTCACCCTTGAGTGAAATGAAGGAGGGATGAGGGATTCCAAGCGCAAGCACTAAGGACTTTACCCGACCGACAAAAAACAAAAAAGGGTAAAATCTTTGAAAAACGTTACGGTCAATTCAACATTGCGCTGTTCGGCTCGTCGTAATCCCCGATGGATACGCAGCTATATGTACCAGGGAATGGGACACTGAGGTTCTCACCTTCTCCCGTGGTACGGAAACACTTCAACTTACCAATTTGCGTCCACAAACCCCAACCTAAATTCGCTCACACAGGAGCATGAGTTGCCGACGACTCGACCCTTGGGTTGGAGTCCACACGTGGCCAAAAGTAGCTGAGGTCAGTAAGTTCAAAGGCTACAACCAAGTCTGTCTCTAGCAGTTTGAGCGTGAAAAATTCGTTGACCTGTCAATGTGTTTTAAAGGCTACAGGGACAATGAACATACGATTGCTACTTCTACCAATGCAAACACCCAGGTATATTCAGCCTGCGCCCTAAAAGGATACGTCTGGTGAAATTGTAAAGGCGATTCCCCGAAGTGTCTGAATTATAGTGGCCCACACAGAACAATGTCGATGAGTTGCCCAGTTAAATTAGACATGATTCCGAAACAAAATACCAGGGGGGGAAAGCTATTGCCATTTATGCGAAGGTTGCCAAGGCAGCAGACGCGGAAAGCGGAATGGCACCCAAACAAATAGTGCAACAAATCGAGAATGAAAAATCATACAAAAAAATATGCTGTATATATTATGCATAGATTGCAAGCCTCACCCGACCTGGCATTTACGCTAAGGAAATGAACGCCATGTTCGTGAAAAACGGCATGGAAGAAATGGATATTCCCCGAGAACGTTCCCACTGAAGAAAATTCTTCGCACCAAACTCTACCTAAGAGCGCAAAGAGCTGCCCAAAACTCCCGTCCCCAAGATATGTCATATCACGAGACCCTTAGTCTAGGCTATAACAGAAAGGCAAAGAACACGCACACGCACGCACACAAATACAGTCACCGATGCAACAACCACTAAGTCACAAGTTGAGACCTCAAAGTATATGATGCTGAAGGAAGCCCGTTTCCTGGCGATGTGGGACCACAAGAAGTTTCCGAAGATCTAAAGGCCGGACAATTCAAGTGGTACTACCCAGATAACACGCCAGAAAAGCAAGTCAAAGAGGCCATCTTTCATAGACTCATTAAACTATCCACCGATTGTTTGGTCATGCTCGCGGTTGCTGAGTTCCGTAAGAAAAGATCCGGCAAGGGGAGGACACCCCCGTTCTGTCCCTCAAGGATTCAAAATTGGACGATAATAAATACGGGCACAAACACAAACACCTACGCTACATAGCAAGCGTAGTGTCAAAATGTTCGCCGATTAAAAAAAACATCCATATAGCTAATCTAACATTACAGGAGTCCTAATATTGAAGTTACAATCCATCCAATAATAAACAACTATTTCTACTGTAATGCGGAAATATCCAGCTGCTAAAAAGGCTTGAACGCCATTGATTGTAAAATCAAAATCACGAATATGACATGCCGCACGTCAAGACGATGAACCCTTCGTAGGCCGACCGCTCATCGGCTTGGCAAAGGCTAGGCCGAAGAGTTAGGTTTTCAGAGCCCGATTGAAAGAGCCGAAGAGGGGGGCAGAGGACCCTCTAGTAGCAGGTTGACCTTTCTTCAAATTAAGGGCAACTATAGGGAAGGTACACTGAATCATGCAACAGAGACGAGTCCGAAGAATCGAAAGCAGTAAGGCGCTGCCAGAGTGAAGGTATCTTTTTTGTCTGGACACAGCCACTTCGGAGGACAGGTATGGGGGACTTGCGGTAATTAGTCTTTTAAGTGTGAAAAGGAAGACTTTAAAAGTACATAATTCAAAATTCAATGGGTAGCCAGTGCAGTTCGTGGAACAGGGATGTGACACGAGTGAACCTTCCTCGCCGGTGGAGAACTCGAGCCACAGTGTTCTGGCTAAGTTGAAGGAGACCGATTGCATTGTTAGTGCTCTGGTTAGAAGAGAGTTACAGTAATCATGTAGAGAAGTAACAAAAGCATGGATGTCTCTCTCGAAACTGTTTCGGTTCAAGTAGGACCAAATAAGCAGAGAGATGATTTACTGTTATTGGCAAGATGCGATTTGAAATTGAGTTGAGTGTTAAAAGAAACACCTAGGTTTCTAACGTTGTCAGAGTAGACGATCGGTGATCTACCTAGATTGAGAAAAAGGAGCTACTTTATTTTAGAGCGAGCGACATCTGCTGAGTTGCCCATCAAAAGAACGATAGTTTGAAGGATTATTAGGGTCAATATTTTGTTCCATTAAGATCGGACGGATAGCAGAATGTTTAAATTCAGAATGCACCTCACCTAGTAACAGGGAGTAATGGAAGATAGGAAAGCATGATTTTTTTCGATTAATGAAGTATTGATGCAAGCTCTAGAGCGGAGAATGGGACGAGGTAAGTGAGATTGCGAGGTGAGGTAAGCGGAGTTATAGTGAGACGGGTGCAGACAAAGACGTGATATCTGAGCGAATATTAACTATATTTTCAAAGAAAAAGTCACAGAAGGCAGATGAGAAGGTGTGGAATGGGGGCGGGAAAGTTTGGGGTAGCTTGGGAGATGAGAAACGACCTTTAAAAGAGCACGAGGATTTTGTTTGTTTTCCTCAAGTATTTTACGGGTATAGGCCACGCGGCAGAATCGCAGGAGGGCTGGGTACGCATGAATACGCATTCGGAAAAGTCTGAACTGGTCTAGATATCACAAGAGCTGGTCGATAGACCAATGGAAGCAAGTAATATTCTCTCACGATTCAAGTTTTTCTCTTTTCCACACTGCAGGGTGAGCATATGTGTGGGACAGCCAGGGGAAGCTTTTACTCCTGACTGCTTTCTTCCTATCGTGAGGCACGGAGGAGGGTCAGTGATGGTTTGGGCAACCATATATTGGAATTCTTTTGGTCCAATCGTTGCCCTGCATGATAGGATCAACAGAAACGAATATCTGAATATTTTGGAAGATCAAGTCCATCTCATGGTCTAGACATTATTCCCATGTGGTTAAGAATTGGTATGAAGAGCATAGTAGTGAGCCCCACAATCTCCAGATCTGAATATTATTGAGCATTTGTGGTGCGTCTTGCAGCGAAAAGTTAGAAGTCATTACTCTCCAACGTCGTGCCTGAAACTGCCGGATCAGATATTGCCAGAAGAATGGCTCAAGATTCATCTTAATGAAGTCAGGAAGCTGTATGAATTAATTCCAAGACGGATCAACGCTGTTCGGGAAGCAAAATGAGGACCAACTCCGTATTAAATAAATATTCATTGAATTTAACACTTGTTCCAATTATTTTAGAACAACCCCTATATACAAATACAATATATATATATATATATATATATATATATATATATATATATATATATATATATATATATATATATATTTTCCTCCATCTGACATTGAAGCCTTTCAAATCTTTTTATGCTAACTCGTTAGCTTTCATTATTTTATTTTTATTTTACCGGTTTGTGTGCACTTCGCCTCATTTTGTTATTTATTCTTGTAGATTTCTGTAGTTTGCAAATTGGGGAGGCAAAGATTTTGATGTCCATATCTTCACGCACGAGGTACCCTTTCCTAAAGACGTCCTTATTCAGGGTTACGGGTACATTTTTATTATGTGCCTGATTGATCCTGTGATGGGTGTTGCTTAGGCTGCTGTTCGTACCTTTTGGTGTTATTCTTTTCACGTTTGTCGCTTCGCTTCCCTACTCGTGCGCAAGTATTGCCAAGGCAACGATCAAAAATATAGAGAACCCATCGTAAAAATACCATCCCAGAAAACACCATGCTTGAGATCTTGATGTGCATAAATGTATCAATAGCAATGAACAGCTCATTTAATTCTCATCTATGCTAAACCAGGTGATGAAGAACAACGGGATAAAAGAGATGTAGTTTCTGGAACATTATAATTATTCGAAGATTCTGGGAAGCAACCTCGAAAAGTAAGGAAAGACTAAACAACAAGAACAAACAACAGACCAAACAAAGAGTAGATGATACCGGAAAATGGAATGGAAGTAAAGCAGAAGACACTCAGGAAGCAGAATGTGAATATGAACATTAGCAAATAGTCGGAATAGGAGACACTAGATAAAAGCGACCCCAAGGAAAAGAAAGCTTCTCGCTATTAAAAGGAGAAATAGAACTGACCGTTTACGCAAATCAATCCCAAACCCTTTCGAGGCAAAGTTGCCTCAAATACATCATTATAGGAATCGTAGATTGGAAGTGTAAATGGCAATACGAATAAGGTACGGAATAAGAAGACAAAAGCCGTAGTATTAAACGGATACATTCTAGTTTACACCAAAGATTGTTCAGTTTGAAGAAATAAAAATAACAAGAGGACCAGAAAGAAATAAACTGGTAGAAAACAATTTATACATTAAATTAAATCAAAGCTACATATAAACAACTACTCGAATTCGAGAAATAAAATACCAATTAAGTAAATATTTTTTAAAAAAAAGGAAACCATTAAACAAAGAAGAAAAACTAAAATAAATAGAGAGCAATGAAATGAGATCAAAACGGCATTAATGACAAAAACAAATAACGATTAAGAATAATTGAAGAAAGAGGTAAGAAAAGAATCAACAGAGATAATTCAAATCTAATGCCATCCTATTCTTTCTACAACCTTTTTACCTCTCCATACTACTTTTCCTACCCAACCTTCTCTCACTACACCCTCAATTCAAATTTAGGTCGTTTAACAAGCGTGTTCTTCAGGATATCTTCATTCCTCCCTTATTTTCTCCTTGGAATGTTTAAAACTTATCTTTGAGCATCTCCAACTGTCCTGTAATGTCAATATTTTGGAGCACATCAAATAAATAATATATTTAAAGATAGCAAATCAAAAAGGTTTTTTTTTATTGTATAGGGTCTGTGTAACGAATTGTCTCTCTGTTGTAGTTTCGTTCGACGAAGAGGAGCAACCAGTTATTGGGTCTGTGTAACGAATTGTCTCTCTGTTGTAGTTTCGTTCGACGAAAAGGAGCAACCAGCTATTGGGTCTGTGTAACGAATTGTCTCTCTGTTGTAGTTTCGTTCGACGAAGAGGAGCAACCAGCTATTGGGTCTGGGTAACGAATTGTCTCTCTGTTGTAGTTTCGTTCGACGAAGAGGAGCAACCAGTTATTGGGTCTGTGTAACGAATTGTCTCTCTGTTGTAGTTTCGTTCGACGAAGAGGAGCAACCAGCTATTGGGTCTGTGTAACGAATTGTCTCTCTGTTGTAGTTTCGTTCGACGAAGAGGAGCAACCAGCTATTGGGTCTGGGTAACGAATTGTCTCTCTGTTGTAGTTTCGTTCGACGAAGAGGAGCAACCAGTTATTGGGTCTGTGTAACGAATTGTCTCTCTGTTGTAGTTTCGTTCGACGAAGAGGAGCAACCAGCTATTGGGTCTGTGTAACGAATTGTCTCTCTGTTGTAGTTTCGTTCGACGAAGAGGAGCAACCAGTTATTGGGTCTGTGTAAAGAATTGTCTCTCTGTTGTAGTTTCGTTCGACGAAGAGGAGCAACCAGTTATTGGGTCTGGGTAACGAATTGTCTCTCTGTTGTAGTTTCGTTCGACGAAGAGGAGCAACCAGCTATTGGGTCTGGGTAACGAATTGTCTCTCTGTTGTAGTTTCGTTCGACGAAGAGAAGCAACCAGCTATTGGGTCTGTGTAACGAATTGTCTCTCTGTTGTAGTTTCGTTCGACGAAGAGGAGCAACCAGTTATTGGGTCTGGGTAACGAATTGTCTCTCTGTTGTAGTTTCGTTCGACGAAGAGGAGCAACCAGTTATTGGGTCTGTGTAACGAATTGTCTCTCTGTTGTAGTTTCGTTCGACGAAGAGGAGCAACCAGCTATTGGGTCTGGGTAACGAATTGTCTCTCTGTTGTAGTTTCGTTCGACGAAGAGGAGCAACCAGCTATTGGGTCTGTGTAACGAATTGTCTCTCTGTTGTAGTTTCGTTCGACGAAGAGGAGCAACCAGCTATTGGGTCTGGGTAACGAATTGTCTCTCTGTTGTAGTTTCGTTCGACGAAGAGGAGCAACCAGCTATTGGGTCTGGGTAACGAATTGTCTCTCTGTTGTAGTTTCGTTCGACGAAGAGGAGCAACCAGTTATTGGGTCTGTGTAACGAATTGTCTCTCTGTTGTAGTTTCGTTCGACGAAGAGGAGCAACCAGCTATTGGGTCTGTGTAACGAATTGTCTCTCTGTTGTAGTTTCGTTCGACGAAGAGGAGCAACCAGCTATTGGGTCTGGGTAACGAATTGTCTCTCTGTTGTAGTTTCGTTCGACGAAGAGGAGCAACCAGTTATTGGGTCTGTGTAACGAATTGTCTCTCTGTTGTAGTTTCGTTCGACGAAGAGGAGCAACCAGCTATTGGGTCTGGGTATCGAATTGTCTCTCTGTTGTAGTTTCGTTCGACGAAGAGGAGCAACCAGTTATTGGGTCTGTGTAACGAATTGTCTCTCTGTTGCAGTTTCGTTCGACGAAGAGGAGCAACCAGTTATTGGGTCTGGGTAACGAATTCTCTCTCTTGTCGTTTCGTAGTCTGGGTTATGTGATCAGCGAGCTTCCTTCGGATAAAGGAATATATATATATATATATATATATATATATATATATATATATATATATATATATATATATATATATATATATATATATATATATATAGCTGGATTCTTTATTCCTTGGTTAGTAGCTTGGACTAAGCCTCGAAATGGTGAACAATAATGAGAACTTTTCTTCTTGAATAATAATGATAACTCTTTCAGTACTGACCTTTTCCACAAAAGTACATCTATATAAATAGTCATTTCATCTCCTCATAATAGTACAAAATTCAACTAATCGGGATTAAGATACATTTAATCGTCTTACTTATGTTCATTTTTGGAATAACAAAAAATATATAAAAATATATATTTAGAGACATGAGTAGAGTATGACTGCTTTGGTTGCCTTAGCTCGTCAAATTTCCATTGCTTTCATGAAGACTGTGTCAGTGCCTAAATTTTTATCACACTGAGATTTGTACGTTAGCACCGCGCATTTAGTGAATCCTTTTGGAAATGTTTTGGCAGTGCTGCTAAGAAATTCATTTACGATTTTTTGCATTAAAATTGTAAAATCTTTCACTCGCTTTCGTGCGCCCGTGGCAAGGAGTGAAAATGTTTCTCCCCTCCCCCTCCCAGTTCTTCATTGAATCTCCTTGGTCGGAGAACAACCTGTAGGCATTCCTAACGCGCGATAAACGGAAGGTAAAGTGTCATTAGAATTTTTGGGGGGGTGGGGGGGTGGGGGGACTGGGACACCTTTCTTGGAAACTCACTTTCCTCTAAAACCTGGTCATAAAGTCTCTCTCAAACTACACACGCGCACACATACAAACACACACACAATTACTCGGTGGGGAATTCCACTGAAGTTTATTTTTTCCAATCCTTACATATGAGGATATGGAAGAATAAATGAGGAAGACCCGGCGGATACCGCTGAAGACCCTCTCCGATGTCCCCAAGCCTGGTCAAGGAAGCGTTTTCGCTAAAATTTAAGGGGATCTAGGAATTGCGCTCTTGAGACTAATTGATACTCATAATGTTTACGTGGCTATTTGCTCAAAGGAGAGTTATTGCGAAGCACTCACGTGTCCTAAAGCAGCAGGATGCCTAAAGACAATAAACCTAGTACCTTACACACTACCCAAAATAAAGACAGACAGAAACATTATCCTTCGCGGCCACGATCCATGAGTTGGGGGCACATCATTGAAGAGATTCATGTGGAGGTGGAAAAAAACACATCAGAGCGAAGATAGCTGAAATTATAAAATTTAAAGAGTACACACACGTACTCAAAATAGTATTTTGTGACGCGGCAATGGCGGTTAAGGCTATGGAGGGAGGTATACTCCTCTTTAACGTCCGTGTCTACCCTGAACAGATCGAACATAAGGAGTTTATCGACCTCCAGATGTATTTCAAGTGCTACAAGTACGAAGAGCACACCACGGCCACCTGCTCCAGGGAAACGCTCTTTTGTGCTCTATTTGCTCGTCAGATGCACATTATTGGAGAAGCTGTAATAGCACCTCTATGAAGTGCCTGAACTGGCTTGCCCGATCAAAAAAGAACTTTTGAAGAAAAAGCTACCTCAAAGAGACAGGAAGAAGAAAACAAAGTGAACAGTACCTACACCAAGGTTGCTAAAGCTGCTGTTGCGGAGTCTAAGGAAAATCCAACATATCTCCACGCCGAGAACGAAAACACGACAAAAATTATGTCTTGCATTTATTATGCTTACATTCCAAATTTCTCCTCCCCGGGGTGCTTTGCGGATGAACTGAATAGAACGCTGACGCATAATGGAATGGGTAAGATGTGGTTTCCCCCAAACTCACGGTCGGAGGAGATTCTTAAGGTTAGTCTCAAACCCAAATGCGAAACTAGTTGCCAGAAGCTCTCCACCCTTAACAGCGCTCCAGTTCTCTCCAGGGATCCTAGAATCCAGACTCAGGCAGCAAGGGGGGCAAAAACACGCACTGAGAAGCAGAACAACACACAAATTGCACTAAAAACAAACTTAATCACACACACACACACACACACCAATGGATAGTGATGTTATGGTGACTGAGACAGCGAGACCTGTAGGAGACGCTCGCCCCGATCACGGAAAAATTCACAGCCTCAGAGACGTCTGAGATCGTCCTCTTCTTGTAAGAGGGAATCTAGGCACGCATACCATTCGAGAAAAAATTACTTGAAGGTATTGGCTGCCGAAAGGTCCCCTTTCCATAAGGAGATGTAGGTCCTTGATATATCAGAAGGAGTAATATCCGGAAGATACAAAACGGGATTCACCTCGAAGGACTGCAGCGAAAAACAATTCGAGTAGGCTTTACTCCAATGCTTGATCAAACTGGCACCCGAAACCTTTATAGAGGAATCTTTGTATATCCAGTTCGCAGACGACGTGACACAGATAGTGGTCTTCCCATATAAAAATGAAAGGACAATGGCAAGGATGACAGCATATGAAATTGAGATAAGATTTAAAGAGTGTGGTTACGATCAAGTTATTGGCCTGGATGATTCCGCAGCGTGTCGGCAGCCCTACCTAAACCCCTAGCCGTATTCGTTGGTGCCCCACCCAAGCAGGTCCGCCGCTCACACGGGCTAACGTTCGATTTTTCTTGTGAAATGAAATGAAAAGAAAAGAAACAGATTGGCTGATCCCTCTCCTTCACCCCACCCCGGGCACTCATGAGTGCCAGGGCAGCGGCTCACAACATACATTCTTGTATTGTTTTTCAAGAATATATGCTACGTTTTCTTGGTTATTTACTAGTTCCCAATTTTTATCTTCCAGGAGTCCAATTATCACTCAGGGTCTTATTTTTTTCTTGGCATTGGAGTGAAAGAATTTGGGGATACTTAGGGAAAACTTGATTTAGGTATATAAAATATATTTCCCGATCGGCTGACGTCATCGCTGATATTTTCCTACAAAGAGATACAACAATTATTACGCAGGAGAGCAGCTAAATGTGAAGAAGCAGTTTGTACGGATGATTTAAAGATAAAGAAAATACACCTCACATTTTTTTTTCTGCAAATATATCTCTTTACCCTTTGAGGCTCACTGTCACGCCTGTGTGCCATAACTTTAACTCGCTGTATAAAATATTCTTATATATTATTTTTAATTCGTTCTATTGTATACTTCAGGTTTATATTATACATATTTAATGACTAATTGGCAACTTAATCGTTTCGGGACCATATTTTGAAGAACGATCAATTGGGTCTTGAACCTAGTTGAGAGTGGTTGTTTTTATATCTTTCACTAAGTGTTAGAAAGTGTTTTTGGGCCTACAATTTTGATATATAATAGTATAGCATCTATACTTGGATGAAAATGATTTTTAAAGAAATAAAGTAAATATTTAGTCCAATTTTTAGTAATATGTATACGGCACAAGTACGTGCCATTGTCGATAAGGGGTAATTTTCTATATCAGAATTTTTGACTTACAAATATCATCACTAGATTACTATTTTGATTATTATTATAAATGTTATTATTATTATTTTTATTCTTATTAATATTCAACATTATTATTAATTTTATTAATATTATTATTATATTTGTTTGCCAATACTTATTACTAAAAGACATCGGTACTATATTATTTTCAAATAATATAAAAATATATTATTCCAAAGATATTACAAATTTACATTATTTTATGACACAATTCTCAATAGGCCTCTATTACAGATACAGGATGTCACGGGGAAGTAGACACATTGTTCTTCAAGGAAATGAAGTCCAACAATTATTATCATGTGACCACAGTGATACTAATGATGTAGCCGTATTTGATGAGGAAGATATGGATTTTATAGAAGAAGATTTAGAAGATGCTCAAAATGAAGAGCTGAGTAAAGGCATAAATGTAATAATAGAACCTAACATTCCCATCCTGATTGGAAACTTCTCCAACAGGTTAAGAGCCCCACCATCAACTTCTGTTGCTGTCAACCCCCCAAAATAAAAATACTATCTACAATCCCCAACACCAACACATTCAATGCGAAAATCTGATTACAGACAACGTTGTAAAGGGTGCACTAAAAATAAAATTTATAGCAGAACCAATAATATGTGTGTTGAATGTGGTATCTACCTTTGTTATGTAAGTGGTAGAAATTGCTTTGAAAAATATCATGAATAATTCTAAAGTGATACCTACGTACTTAATGTTGTATAAATATTATTTTTAGTTTAAAATATTTCCATTCAATGAAGGTTTTTCTTGCAATATTTATCTATTTTTCAGATAAATAATTGAAATTCCCGAATAAATATCACATATTTGAGAAAATAATATGCCTAAATATTTTAACTATTTTTAAATGTTTAATAAATCCTATTACATTATAATATTGTTTTTAATCCTTTTAATATTAATAGAAAATGCTGTTATAAACAGTAAAAGTACACATATGTGCCATGCTCTATTTCCATATGTAAAAAATTATTTAATATTTTTTTGACAAAAACATTAACTACCACTCATATACCTCCATCTATAACAAAGGTAAACATATAGAGGAGCGGCCCGGCCGGAAAAAAATTTTTGTGTAAATATTATCGTTCACCCGGGTCTGAATATTCATGCGCGTTTGAGTTTTCTTCGAATGATAGCTGCCGCCATTTTTTTTTAATAAAAAAATGCCCGAAAGTAAACAAACTGAAAACGCTGTTTCCGCAGCCTATTTTTTTTTTTTACAAAATTGCTCGAATAAACAAACGAAACACGCTGTTTCCGTACTTAATTGCAGTGTTTATACTTCCGAAATAGCGAAGAGGAAAGCCTATTTATTTTGCGCGTCTGCGTCCTATTCGTAATCTAGCTGACGCCATCTTTCTTATCCAAAAATAAAGAACGATAAACGCTGTTAACTTACTTTATTTCGGTGGGTACAATTCAGAAATAGCGATGAGGAAAGCGTGGAATCTTTCTTTAAGTCCTGTTATGGTCAACGGGAAGCGCTTGCAGAAGATGGCGGTTGCAAGATAGGCGTCGAATTGAGAGTTTTTTCTCCCGTATTTGGGAATTGAACTTCTCGCATCTCGCCAGACGCGTTCAATATTATGGGTGTTTGCGCCACTTTCCCGATCAACAAAGTTTTGGGAATGGTTGCCTGCCTGGTGTTTATAGCCCTCCAATTTCAAACCGGAGTAAGCAGCTCAACAATCAGAAATGATGAGTGTTCCAGGCACGATCCACTCTTTAATCACTGAAATAAGTGTCTATTTGGTGCGATCTTTAACCGTGACCATAAATATATTTTTGGTCCCCCGTTCGAAGCCCCCGAAAACCCACACTCCTTCAACCACTCTCCCTTTATTGTATTTCCGTTTCCCGAATTTCGATTCATCCACTTCGACTACTTTCCCCTCGCCGCCAATCTTCTGCCTATTTTGTTCACAATAGTGAATAGCGACCTCTCTGAAGAAACTAAACCAATCTATCAAAGTTTTGGGGGTAACTTTGACTTCATGGGACAAAACTTCTAGTGTCAATTGGTTGACTAGAAACTAGTAAACAATTTGCAGAATAGTTTCTACAGAGAGCCGGGCGTTGGAGAAAAACGTGCACTTCAACGCTGCTTTTTAAAAAAAATAATGGCACTCACTTCAATCACGTTTTATTTTCGAGCATCTAAATTCAAAGTTAGGGGTCACATCTAATGCTCGGCCACAAATGTTGCATTCGCTTTTAATTCGCACTAAATTATGGACATCCAAAAAGGTGTTTAATTTATCTTTATCAGAAACTAGGGTTAATAATTCCGAAATGGAGGACGGACAAAGTGCACAACTCGAGACCATTTTTACACTGCTTAAAAGACGTCTGTCTTAGTCATTTGCACACTGCTAAAAAAAAGTAGTTCCTTTAAATGATCTAGCTTATTACATTTAAATGTATAAAAGAAGGTAATAAAAATAGTAAAATGTGGAAAAATATATTCACAAATAAAAATTACTCCAAAGGAGGATAATAAAAAGCTATTAAGTGGGCAAAAAAATAAAAATTCAAATCAATCATTTTTGACGTCATACCCAACCCCTATTATAATTCGCAAAACTATTAAAGGCGCTGACATGATGCAGTTAAAGCATTCACCTCTGTAAACGTCAAAACGTTATAAAAATTAGGATTATATACTGGGGGGGGCTGTGCCCCCTAGACCCCTCCCCCGAATTTAATGAAACTCAGGATCATCGTAGTGCGGTCCACGCATCGTGTTTACTCCAAAGGAGGATAATAAAAAGCTATTAAGTGGGCAAAAAAATAAAAATTCAAATCAATCATTTTTGACGTCATGATGCAGTTAAAGCATTCACCTCTGTAAACGTCAAAACGTTATAAAAATTAGGATTATATACTGGGGGGGGCTGTGCCCCCTAGACCCCTCCCCCGAATTTAATGAAACTCAGGATCATCGTAGTGCGGTCCACGCATCGTGTTTACCCCCCCCCCCCCCCCCCCACGAGCCGTCCCCTATAAATGTACTCTAAAAACGTGAAACATTTTGGAACACGGACGAAATAGTACATCTTATCGGCCAGGCCGCTCGTCTACATATTTACCACAAATTTCTTTAAAAAATGCTGTTTTTCTTATGTGCGTTAAAGGGTTAAAGTGAAGGGTGAAATAAAGCAAGTAGGATCTTGGAAGGTTTAGTGCCCATTTTATTTTTTTTAGTTCTCATATTTTTGGGAATATTAGCAATGAATTGAGACGGGAGAATAATAATTAATCCCTATTTGCGTGCTGTATATTATTTTTTTAACCTGACAAGTTTAAATTGTTTCAGGATTAAATTAATCATAATATAATAGAATACTTTAGTTATTGTTTAAATTTTAAACCAACCTTATATTTATCTTTCTTTAATAATTAAAAAATTAAATTAGAAACCTTTGTAATCAAATAATTATTTAAAGTATAGGAAATTTATAAGCTTTAAAAATATATTTTACATATGCTTTGAGCTAGTGCTTGAATTGTGAATTACATGTAAAATACCAATAGATATTTTGATCGGTTTATACCGCGATTTAAAACTAAAATAGCCTATTTTGCTATCCTAATTTTAAAGATTAATTAATCTGTTTCCGAGGCATTAATTCCTTTCTCGTTTAATTAATATTATCATTTGAATGCGCCGATGATTATGATGATGTTTAAACGAGTCTTTAGAGAAATTGATAATGGTAGAAAAAGGTTCGGTGAAAAGAATATTGTTTGGCCTTGGTGATTGGCAAACTATTGTATTCTTCTTGTTCTTTTCTCTTTGTTTATATAAATTCTATTTTATTCATTCTTTTTGTAGTATTAAATTTACTTATTATTATTTGTTGTTTTTTTTATATGCGTGCATTACATACATATATACCTAAACATTTATAATAGCTATACACTCATACATATACTTATACATACATTCTGTTGCCCCAACGATTAGTTTACTTAGGAAATATTATAGGATTATTAATTACTGTTATGAGAAAGTGTTTCAACTCGTTCATACTTCCTTGTCTGGAGTGTTGTTCTCCTGTCTGGTTCTTTGCTGCAGCGTCTCATCTTATGATACTGGACAGGGATCTGAGAGCTTGCAAATTTTTAATTCGTGATCTTGTGGAACTGTCGCTCTGTGAGTTCACTGTGTCTGCTATATAAGATACATCACAATTTTAATCATCCTTTGTACAATGAACCTCCTGATCCTTTTCCTGCAGCTCGGTTAACTAGAAATACCACTAATGCAAATAGCCAAGCTTTCACGGGTTTGTAGATGTAACACATCTCAGTACTCTAGATGCTTCATTCCAGAAACTACCAGGTTATGGAATGAGGTCCCTAGTCCTGTCGTTGAATCTCATGAACTTCAAAAGTTTACAGCTGGTGCTCATTCTCTCCTGCTGCGGCGTTAATTTGTCAGTCTTTTCTCCTGATTCCTTCTATTTTCCTCTATTTTTTTCTTTGGAACTGTTTTCTCTGCTCGTGCCACAGAGTTTATAACATTCTGCTCTACCAGCAAGGGTTTGTAGTCCGTCAGATAATAATAGCAATATATATATATATATATATATATATATATATATATATATATATATATATATATATATATATATATATATATATATATATATATATATATATATATATATATATATATATATGAATCCATTAAACCACATTGAAAGAGAAAACGGAATAATTTTTCCTTGCAGTAATTTTTTTATTACCTTTTTTTTTGAAAAATCCGTGCCAGGAAGAGATTCGAACCAGGCACGGATTTTTCGAAAAAAAGGTAATAAAAATATTACTGCAAGGAAAAAATATTCCGTTTTCTCTTTCAATGTGGTTTAATGGATTCATTTTCATCATTCTCTAGTGCTACTTTGGTATATATATATATATATATATATATATATATATATATATATATATATATATATATATATATATATATATATATATATATATATATATATATACATACAAAGAAAGCAACTACAGGATCTGCGGGCGATAATACAACCACCACAGGGCTATTCCATTTTTATTTTCTGTCTTTCAAATAAAATTTGAAGACAGAAAGAAAGATGCAGAAACCTGGTGTAGTTGACTATAAATACATATAGTACAAGAGAAAGAAGAATTGGACGCGAATGAGCGAATGTCTCATTTGCTCATTCGCGTCCAATTCTTATTCCTGGTGTACTATATGTATTTATAGTCAACTACACAAGGTTTCTGCATCTTTCTTTCTGTCTTCAAATTTTATTTGAAAGACAGAAAATAAAAATGGAATAGCCCTGTGGTGGTTGTATTATCGCCCGCAGATCCTGTAGTTGCTTGCTTTGTATGTGACATGGACAGTGAGCTTTTAAATTGTGAACGGGTAAGAGGATGTGGTATAAAAATTCCTTGGAAGTTCCTAGCTTAGGGAGATACTGGGTTTGATGGGGTAACGCTTTGGGTATAATATAATTATTGTGCGTGGTAGCTTAGCGGTAAAGCATCTGACCGGCAATCAGCAGACCCGGGTTCGAGTCCCGGACAGGAATTCAAAACTTTTTTCCCCTGGCGTTATTTCTGTCTTCTCGGTAAAGGATCGCCTTCACTGTGCCGCCCTCTGCTCCCTTTGATTCTCGATTCTTCTAATGTCCCTCTCTTTTGCCATTAAAAAAAACTCCGGTTTCTTTGCTCATTCGCCTTCAATTCTTATTTTATCTTGTTATATATATATTTATATATATATATATATATATATATATATATATATATATATATATATATATATATACGAGGGGCGTTCAATAAGTTTTGCAATTCGGATATAAGGAAACGAGATATGAGGAAAAGGGTTTTATTATTTTTCAATATTACTACCCTCGACTTCAATGCATTTGCGCCTTTGTCCCTGAGGCTTCGAATTCCCGACAACCAGAAATCTCCCGACTGCTGTTCAATCCACTACTGGACGGCGAGTTGGAGCTGGACATCTTCATCGTCCCAAAAGATGGTGCACATGATCTTCCCGGCTGAGGGTTGGGTCCGGAACTTGGTGGGGCTCGGAGAGCCCCTGTGCTTCCAGGCCATGCTTTCGAGCTTGGTCTCGGGATCCCAGTGATGGACCCACGTTTCATCACCTGTCACTATGCGTGACTCGAATCCCGCCGGGTCTTGGTTGTACAAGAGCAGCAGCTCCTCCGAACTTTGACGACGTTGAAGTCGATCATGGGGCGTGAGGTTTCGTGAGGTTTCTAGTGACCCAAGGGGCAGAGACATTGGTCATGGACAAATTGTCGTGGATGATGTTGATAACACTTCCATGTGATATTCCAAGTTCTCGATTGATTTCTTCGACCTTCACCCGTCGATTTTCGAGGATCATCCTCTCCGCACGGGCCACATTGTCCTCGTTGGTCACGTCTGACGGGCATCATCTTTAAGGGACTCACGACCATGGCAGAACTCTCTATTCCAGCGAGCAATGGTTGCATAAGAAGGGGCGGTGTCGGTATACACTGCAACCATGCGTTCATGGATCTCTTTTGCATTCTTGCCTTCCTTGGTCAAAAATTTGATCACTGCGCGGTGCTCAACCTTCTCCATTGTTGAAAAATTTGTGACTGACGATTTGCGATCAGCTACTGCTTCTTAATTAGACAAGGCAGGAGCGTGCGGCTGCAGGTCCTGACTTGTCATAACTTGTCCTAACACCTCACAAACAGCCATCCCCCTTCCTCTGTTTTGCCCTACCGATTCGCAAAACCAATTGACCGCCCCTCGTATATATGTATATATATATATATATATATATATATATATATATATATATATATATATATATATATATATATATATATATATATATATATATATATATATATATATATATATATAATTTCACGGTGAAGGTAAGGACACATAGGAGGCTGAGGTACATGTGATTTATTTATGGAACAACGTTTCGGGCGTATCACCCATCTTCAGGTTCTAAAACATAAATTAATCTAATACAGTTAAAGAATATTCAAAAATAATTAGGTTATGACTATGTAGGTAAATCAAAAATTAGAAAATAACTCAGGAATTTAAAAGTCAAGAGAATCAAATTATCAATCTAATATAACACTATTGAAACGAAAAAAACTCACAAAAAACAAAAGTAAATAATTACAGTATAATATTGCTTACCGATAATTCAGGAATTTAAAAAGCAAGAGAATCAAATTATTAATCTAATGTAATCACTATTGACACGAAAAAAAGAAGCAAAAACAAAAGTAAAAAATTACAGTATAATATTGCTTACCGATGAAGTTCAGGAGAAATCACAAAGTGAAGAAATTATAAAGGATTTGGCTTAAAGAAGGATAGGAATTTAATTGGTTGGTTGTTAAATAAGAGAAGGTTGGTTGGTTGTTGAATGAGGTAATTAAAATTAAGATTTTGTACGTATTAGTAGGGATTCCCAAATTCTTAGACTATATTCATTGTTATTATGACCAATTATTTTCAAGTTATCTATGGAACATTCTGTCTTGCATAGTATACTATGATTTCTAATTACAGAAGCTTCCTTCTTAGACAATATTTTTCCAGTGCGATGGCTTATTCCCATGTGAGAACAAAACCTCTCTTTCAATGAGCGAACCGTACTACTAATATAGGTTCCTTGCAAACAACAAGGACAAGTAAAAGCATAAACATCACGGCTGCTCATTTCTAGAGGAAGTTTGTCTTTTGACGAGAAGAAACTTCCTATGGAAAGTGGGTTAACAAAAGTGATTTTGAAGTTAGTATGAAAGAAATATTTTTTAAGTAATTTGTTGCATTTTCTAGTGAATAATTTATTGCAAAGTCCCATTTCTGGTACTACGAAAAAATTTTCATTTTTGGGAACATTATATGAGAGAAAGGATGGAGAGTAAATTTTGGTAAGAAAATTATTGATTAGTTTGTCAACCAAAGGTGGGGGGTAACAATTATTTTTAAAATAAGACTTTAGAGTCTGGAATTCATTGTGCATTAGGGAATAATTGGAGGAGAGATGGTAACCTCTATATATTAGAGATTTAATTTCACTGAGTTTGTTTGACAAGTCACAATGGCTGAAAAAATTGATTCCTAGGCCACTAAAGGTAGGCTTTCTGTATATTGAGGTAGTTAGTTTGTCGGTTTTTTCTATAATGACGTCTAGAAAAGGAAGTTGATAGTTACTCTCTAATTCAATGGTATATTTAATGTTGGGATGATAAGAGTTTATAAAATTAAAAAAATGGTGGGCATGTTCTATATTATCAAAAATAGCATAGGAGTCGTCAACATACCTACGATAAAATATGGGTTTGAAATCTAAAGGGCAATGTTTCATAAAGTTATTTTCAAGATGAATCATGAAAATATTAGCTGCTATTGGAGCAATTGATGATCCCATTCCTACTCCATCTATCTGTTGGTAAACCTTGTTATTAAATAAAAAATAATTTTCATTAAAAACCATTTCTAAAATAGTCTTCAACTTTTTGCGAGAGAAATTGTAAAAGGTGCCTGTTTTGTTAAAAATTAGATTTAAAATAATATCAATTGTTTCATTAACAGGAACATTTGTAAATAGTGAGGATACATCGTAACTGACTAGGACTTTTGAGGGTGCAAAATTGTGTGACAATAATTCATTAACAAAAGAATAGCTGTTTTTTATGGTGTATTGACCTATGGCTAACCCAGAGAGCAATTTAGCAACATATTTAGAAAGGTTAAAAGTTGCAAGAGAATAGGAAGCCAGAATTGGTCGGAGAGGAACACCAGCTTTGTGTAGCTTAGGGAGGCCGTATAATAAGCCTAACCCAGAACCACTAGAATCTAGGGCATCATAAGTTTGTTAGTCTATAACTTTAGTGGATTTTAGATTTAACAGAACTCTGTTAACTTTATTTTCTAGTTTTAGAGATATTTTTGTAGGTGTTTCTGAGAGCAGTTTAAATTTTGTAGTGTCTGCAAGTATGGATTCCATTTTGTGTACATAGTCAGTTCGATTTAATAGAACAACTCCATTTCCTTTATCGGGTTTGGTAATGACAATATCTGGATTATTAGATAGGGAACTTAGCGTTTTAATATCACTGTTTCTCAACATGAGAGAAAATCTTTTCAATTTCTTCTGTTTGTGATCAAATTTGTGTGCCACTTCTGAGAAGTCAGATTTGAATCTACTGAAGTCAAAGTTTATGGGTAATTTACGAATGTCATGTAGCAACTCATATATATATATATATATATATATATATATATATATATATATATATATATATATATATATATATATATATATATGGCATTCACTTGCACGTTTCAGGTCTTTGAGCGTTGTAGGTTTTGTGCCATAAAGTATATCAACCAAGTAGCCCCACAAGTATAAATCAATCGGTGGCAAGTCCGGTGAAGGTTGCAGGGACTCAATTCTTCGTCTTCGTCCTACCCAGCACTGCATCAGAATCTTTTTAACATTGTTTTAATTTTGTGTAAAAGGAAATAAACATAAAAAAAGAAAATTTTTAGATAAACTTGATAAAATCTTAAACAGAACAAAATCAAACATTTTTTTACTTACTAATAGCCTAAATTATTACAGTTCAAGCTTGATTCATTCATTTAAAAACGAAATCCATTCTTATCTGTTTTAATTTGCGCGAAAAGATTAATTAGTTTCTCTATGATCTCTAATTACTACTGAGGATTTTTTTCCTATTGAAAGCACTGCAAGTGCATCTAGTCTTTCAGAATTCTTAGTGCTCCTTAGAAAAGTTTTTATTATTTTTATTATTGAAAAGCAACGTTCTGCCTCTCATGTAGTCATAGGAATTGTCAAGAGGATTATTATCAGTTTCGTAATTACACTAAGATTATTTCCCAAGATAAATTTCAGCAGCTCAATTATTTTATTAATTAATAAAAGAACCGAGAAAAATGAATTTAATTCTACACTTTATCACATTCAAGAATATAAACACGTTTTTAAGCACAATACACGTAGAGTAAAAAAGAAACACTACCTTTCACTAGTACACCAGGGTCGGCGCTACCTGAGCCACACTGCTCTCTCCCTTCCTTGCCTGCAGCTTCCTATCTCGGACATGTGAGCATGCGCACAACAGCCAATCACCGCGTCGCTGAACTGTTAAGTGCACAGTTCTATACAAGGATTTTGATATTTTTTCTTAAACTAGGGGATGGCTACTGACATTAAGCTTAAGGATTATTTAATGTACAAGTATAAAGAAAGAATTAAAGAAAAAAGACGCATTACATTGAATGTTATTTATAATATAAAGTGGAAATAGATGGGCGAAACACTAACACCAGGGACAAGTACAGCAAATAGTAACATATAAAAACTAGGAAAAAAATAAATACACTGTGGTCCGGGTTCTTGGTCTTGTAGTATATAATTAGATTTATATCCGTATTAGGGTCGGTTGGGGCAACATTACGATAGATAATGGCTTTGAGAGCCTTTTCGTCTTCACGATAGCCGGTATTCTTCTTCGGAGTAGACCTGACGCCAGGACCAGCAGCCAAGTTCAGTTTCTCTTTCATGGTTGCTGTTGATCTCGAATTTAAGAGGGTTTCCCGAGTTCTCGTTAACAACGGCCACCCACAAGAAAATGTACGGCTCGAGGTTACCCCTTCCCTCTGCACCCCTCCCATGATTGGGGGGGCACAGAAGAGGGGGAGGCCCGCGGCCGACTTGTTCCTGGACAAACTCCCCACACTTCTGACTCTCAGTTCAAGTGAACCGATAGTGAAGTGCTTAATGGGAAGTCCGGAGTAAGCTTTAGAAGAGGGTTTATAGTGGGAGACGGAAAGTTTTGAGTTAAAGGAGGATAGATTGGTGAGGAGGCAGATTGAGCAACCTCAGTAGTCAAAGGTGGAAAGGGTTGAATACCCTTGCCCAAAAGACAAGGAGACTTGCTGATTAATGTGGATTCTTAACCACCGCCATGCATTTATTCTCCATTCTTACTTCCTTTCTTATACTTTTAGCACCTTTGTTTCCCATACAGAAGCCGGAGGACCGCCTAATCTCTGTTCCCTTATTCTCTTTATCTTTCATTCATGTGTTTATTGTAGCATTCATGCCGTTTTGAGTTATTTTAGCTTTGAGCTTTGTTTATGTATTGGTATGTTACTTGTTTTTACTTTGTTTCACATTCTCTTGTTATCACTTTTTTCGCTATTCCACTTTAGTTTCACTTGTTTTACTATTAACTTTCATTTCACTATTATTTTTGTTAAACTTTTTAATACTATAGTTCACTTATTACACTTTTAGTTCATTTTGTTTGTATTATTTCTGTTTACACTTTTGATCTGTGTTGTTTGTTCCTATTTTATTTGTTTAAATTCGGTTGTCTTATTAGGGTATCAATCTGGTGTCTTGGTTAGTTATTTCGTTGGTGGGTTTGTATATAGTCGGGTAAATATCTTTATCGTTATGCTTGTTCCTTCTCTCTTTTTGAATTTCTACCTTAGTAAACATAGGAACCTCCTCGATTCTCAGCTGTTTTCTGCCCCTGGGAAATCGAGAGTTAAAGGGGACTCCAGCTCTGGTGTTCGTGTGCTTTGCAAATGTCGGAGGTAGATCGTCTATCTTCCTCCATATTTTCTCCGCTCTGTTCCTGTTGATGTTAAGCGTTTCTAATCCTGCTTCCTGGTGTAGATCTTGTAGTCTTCTCCTCTCTCTCCTACGTGTGTCAGTGATTAGGTAGAGAGCTTTATTTTGTATTCTCTGGAGTTCCAATTTGTTGGCCCTTGTTTCACCGTTAATAGGGATTGGCGAGTATAGTAGTACATCTCTTCCTAGTGCCAGATAGATTTTTCTTTTATTTTTCACGCCTAACCCTCTTGGATCGGACAGTAGATTAAACAACGGAATCGCCTTGTTCTTCCTCTCCCTTATATGTTGTTCGTAGCCTCTTTTTGTTATTTTGAGTCCTAGCACTTTGCCCTCGCTATGATATCTGTAGTTCTGATCTTCAACTACAATTTCAGTCATAGCACTTTGCCCTCATTATGATATCTGTAGTTCTGATCTTCAACTAAAATTTCAGTGCTTTTGTTCCTAGAGATTGGGATTATTGTAGATTTCCTCCTGTTCGTCCTTATCTTCGAATATCTCTCGTAGTTATTGATATTGCTGATTTATAAAGCTGTTCTCCTTGCCTGAAAGCGTACGTTTCTGTACGGAGTGTCGACGAGTTGGCTTGGGTCGTCCGCGAACTGTATGTTTAGGCAACCAGGCATTATTGGTGGTGGCAGGTCTGCTTTGTATATTGAATACAGCGTGGGGCTGAGACAGCCCTCCTGCGGGAGTACAGCTTCTAATTTGAATTCTGGTCCTGAATAACCATTTATCTTCACATATGTTCTTCTGTCTGTAACATAATCGCAGAGAATTCTCTCCAGATTGCTATTCATCTGAAGATTTAAGATCTTATATTGCATTCCTCTGACCAATCTGAGCGTTCCATTTTATATGTTTCTTGTAGCGCTTAGTTTCCCCTTAAACAATTTCCCGCGCCATGATTGGCCAATTTTTTTTAATACTTATGTTCACGTAGAAAGACTATATATAATGTAGCAATTTGCGAATAATTCCATGACTTCTATGGTTGCTTAGCTCGTCTAATTCTCTCTGCTTTCGTGAAGACTGTGCTAGTCTTTAAATTTCTATCGCGCCGAGTTTTGTACGTTGTACCGCGCGTTTAGTGAATCCTTTTGGACAAGTTTTAGCAGTGCTGCTAAGTAATTTTATTACATTTTTTCTGTGCATAAATATTGTGAAATTTTTAATGCGCCCGTGGCGAGGAGTGAACTTATTTCCCCCTCCCCTTCCCATCTCTCATCGATTCTCCTTAGTAGGACAGCAACCTGTAGGCATTCGATAAGCGCCCTGCACGGAAGGTAAAGTGCCATTTGTAAATTATATTTTGGGGGGACGGGGACACCTTTCCTGAAACTCATTTTTCTCTTAAAATCTGGTGATAAGTCTCTCAAACTACACACACGCACACATACAAACACATACACACAATCACTCCGGGGGGAATTTTTCTGTTTAAGTTTATTTCTTCCAATCCTTATATATGAGGATATGGAAGGTAAAATGAAGGAGACCCGGCGGATACCGCTGAAGACCCTCTCCGATGGCTCCGAGGCTGATCGGGGGAGGGTTTTCGCTAAAGTTTATCGGGATCTAGGGATTGCCTTAGTAAGACTGATTGACACTCATAATGGATATGCGGCTATTTGCTCGAAGGAGAGTGACTGAGAAGTACTTACCTCCCCCAAAGCAGCAGAATGCCTCAAGACACTCAACCTTAAACCACACACACTACCGCAAATAAAAACTCACCGAAGTATCATCCTTCGCCGCCTCGATCCATGAGTTGGGGGGCAGAGCATTGAAGAGATTCATGCTGAAGTGGAAAAAAAAAACACACTTGAGCGAAGGTAGCTGAAATAATTAAAGTCAAAGAATACACACACGAATTCAAAATAGTATTTTGCGATACGGCAATGGCGGTAAAGGTCACGGAAGAAAGTATGCTCCCCTTTAACGTTCGTGACGACCCTGAGCAGATCGAACGTGAGGAGTTTATTGACCTCCAGATGTGCTTCAAGTGCTACAAGTACCAGGAGCACACCACCGCCACCTGCCCAGGAGGCACGTTGTTTTGTGCTCAATCTGCTCGTCGGATGCACATTCTTGGAGAAGCTGTAATAGCACTTCTACGAAGGGCCTGAATTGCGCAAGAGAACATAAGACGCTCTCCATGGCTTGCCCGGTCAAAAAGGACCTTTTGAAAAAAAAAAGCTAACCAAAAGAGACAGGAAGGAGAAAACAAAGTGAACAGTACCTACGCCAAGGTTGCTAAAGCTGCTGTTGCGGAGTCTAAAGGAAATCAAACATATGTCCATGTCGAGAACGAAAACTCGACAAAAATTATGTGTTGCATCTATTATGCTTACATTGCAAATCCCTCCTCCCCGGGGTGCTTTGCAGAGGTAGAAAATTACTTACATGAAAAAGAAAATCTAATGCTAAGCGTTTATGCCACTACTTATCAATATCACCTTAGGCCCTTAGGGCAATGAACACCCAGTAAAAGAAAAGAAACACCAAATTAAGTAGAGAAAAGTAGGAAGGAACAAGACATAAATATTTTCCTGTGTTATGGTGGGCGCAAATATCCACGAATATTTCTGGGTAAATATTCGATCTCGGGGTAATACTTCAGTTTAGGGGCGCACGATAGGGGGCGCTATTTCTGGGCTACAATTTAGGCCTTATTACGTCAGACGGCAGCCTAATCTGGATTTGGCCAATCACGGTGTTTTATTTGTATTTATTTATGTCTTTATTTAGTAAATGACTGCAATTCTACTCATATTATTTAGTAATTGTTTTTATTATTTTATGTTTCGTTTGAATACAAAAGCAAACAGCTTCTAGCCGGCAGAACCGTGTTATAAATAGGACCCAATTTGAGAATTATGTAGTTTCTTGATCGTATCACAACTAGAATTTGCCTTCATTATACGCGCCCGTGAAAAACTTCTATAATTTTTAGATGAACATAAATAAATAAAAAAGTCCATAAAGTGGCGAAAATGTAATGCAGATTTAATTTTCTCTGATGATTAAATGTTTCGTTGTGAAAATCATTTGTTAACGCAAACAATAAAAGTCTACGGTGCCGTTTTAAATACACTGTGTATTATTTTTTTTTTTACTTCTGTTTGTTCTTGGGTTAAAAGTGTTGCTTCCCAGAAATAGCGCCTCCTAACGTGCTCCCTTAAACTGAAGTATGATAAGAGTTCCAATGAAATTTTATTAATTTGTTGACACAGATCAAAACAGCATTCTGGGAATTTTGAATAAGAAGGTATGACGAATTTAGAGTACTAAATTATATCAGACTTCGTATGGTTGTAATAATGTCTAACACATGGGTCACTCGTATATAATATTCTTTAAATTATATACGTATTCTGGAATATTTATTTATATTTAGTTACCGTATTAATTTTTAATAAAACGGATAAATATTAGTTTAATGTAAATTTATGAGATAAGTTGCAAATCTAATGAATTTTTTGTAAAACATTCTTTTATTTATTTTAATATTTTCTTTATATTATTTATATTGTTTAGTTGGTACAGGTATATGATTTCAATACCTATCTATATCTCTTATTGTTTATTTTGTAAGATGACTAATATCATCTAATAATGTTGCGTTCTAATTTCATATTATAAGAGTCATCCATGATTATATTTAATTTCAGCGAATCACATTTGGTTGTCGTAGTATCGCAATTAATTTTAAGGCACACTGAACTTTCGTAGAGCAGATCACGGAAAAAAACAGAGTCAGGTGGTAACCTGACTCTTTTGCGGGACAAATTTTGCTTAAAAAATATATTTTCCGTCGGGTGATTTTGGTTACATTCAATTATTATTATAGATCTCATTCCTCAACCTCAAAATGGGTAACTTTCGTACAGGAAGAAATTTTGTACTTTAACTCCTTATGTATATAAGGTTTAGGCAATTTTAGATTGAGGAATTGCTTGTTGTAAACTACTCTGAGGGCACTTTAAATTAATCGATGTATGACGAATTTACAGAGTATTTCATATGGAGGGATATGGCTTCACCTTTTGAATGTATGTAATAGATTCACTCATCACATGTTTATTACTGTTTTATACTAAAGGGTCTTTCTATTATTCATTTTCACGGCTAAGATGAGTAAATGAACTGGAACATCGAGTCACAGTGTCTTAGGCTCCCCAGTTCCACAATTTTCTTATTATGATCTGCCAACAAAATGACAGGTTGGCGGATATATTCAGTATGTAAATTACAATAAATACAAAGGAACAAGGATGTTATTCCTGAAGTATCGTGAGCCCTTAGTGAGATTTGGAAAATGCCAGTATTCCAGTTCAGCCAATCAAGAATGTTAATACCAAATTGCTCCGAATGGTGGAAGAAGCTTCTGTGGTATCATAACAAGGAATGAATGCCACTAAGAATAAGAAGTTCATCTCATCATTGGGTCAACCTTTTGATATAGCAAACTGCCAGTGTGCTGATCTCTTGAATTGCAAGTGTGAAAAGAACATGAAAGTGCTACGTCGAGAGCATGAATTTCTTATTGATCAAAGAACTGTACGTCACATGAAAATTCGAGGAGTGGATGTAAAAAGGAGTCAAATGATTGAAAAAGGGGAAAATCAGAGAAGATCGAATTCAAGAAAGAAGAGAAGAAGAAGAGTCACAAAAAAGAAGAGGGAAGGGAAAACTACAATTTCAGAAGAAATGTATGTATTTCCAGCAAAAACGAGTTTCAGATCTGAAAAGTAAACACAAAACTGCATAAGAAAAACACACTTTCAAAATAAATTTAAAGGACTCGGAACCAGACCTAACATAACCTAATGAAGTAAGACAGAAATTTTACAAAAAAACTCACCTCATTTGTCTTGAAATTCATGCTGATACTTGGTAGAATGCGGGCATTAGAAAGTCACGTGCCCTTAAACGCCCTAACGGAAAATGTGCATAGGGGTTTACACCCTTTCGAATACTTTGCAATTTTAACACACTAAAATAAATTCTGATTCTGTCTAAATCTAAAAATACTGCGGCATGTAGTGCATGTAATATCTCACGGAATTACATTGTGAGCCCTATTTCTAATTCCTGACAATCGGCATCAAAAACTTCTCGTATTAGTTGGTATTGCAATCTAACACAGCCACCACACGCCATTATACCGGTAATATGAACTGAAAACACGGACATCCGCGAATCGTCCGAAAAATACGAAAATATAACAGAGAATGCTTTTGGTTAATCGCCAAAAGACGCATGCGCAGATCGCCTGCAGATATAACAAAGCCTGCTATTCGCTAACTAATCAGGCCAAAACTTGAAGGAAAAGGGCAAATAGAACGCGAGTGAGGAAGCTCGCGGGGTATGGATCTTCATGTTTAGCGAAGTCTGATATAATTTAGTAACCTAAAACTCTAGTTACCTTCTTATTCAAAATTACCAAAATGCTTTTACGATTTGTGATCTGCGTCAAACAATTAATAAAACTTCATTCGAACTCGTATCGTAATACTTCAGTTCAGGAGCGCACTATAGGAGGCGCTATTTCTGGGCTACAATGAATGTGTGTTTTTCGCGGGGGAGGGGTTTAACTCATACACAACTTAGATTAGTAAAAAAAAAAAAGAAGATATATAACAACTTCAACATACGTAAAACGATTTATTACAAAACATATGCGACCTGAAAAATCACTCTGGGAGTTAAATGAGAACCGGCGAGAAATGTTCCCCTAAAAGCTGATTAATTATTTAGAACGACAGCGTTGCCTTTTATTGTTTTCGTTAATAAATGATTTATCACAACGAAACATTAAATGTGAGAAAAAGTTAAATCTGCACTGCATTTTGAGCACTTTATTAGACTTATTTATTAGTTTAAGTTCATCTAAAAACTCTTAGAAGTTTTTCACGGTCGTGTAAAATGAAGGCAAGTTCGAATAGTGATACGAGCAAGAAACTACATAATTCTCAAATTGGGTCCTATTTATAATACGGTTCTGCCGGCTAGAAACTGTTTGGTTTTGTATTCAAACCAAATAGGCAAACGAAACATAAAATAATAAAAACAAATTACTAAATAATATGAGTAGAAGTGCAGGCATTTACTAAATAATAAAGAATAACGGCATAAATAAATACAAATAAAACACCGTGATTGGCCAAATCCAGATTAGACTACCGTCTGACGTAATAAGGCCTAAATTGTAGCCCAGAAATAGCGCCCCCTATCGTACGCCCCTCAACTGAAGTATTACCCTGAGATCGAATATTGACCCAGAAATATTCGTGGATAGAAAAATATTTATGTCTTGTTCCTTCCTACTTTTCTCTACTTTATTTGGTGTTTCTTTCCTTTTTCTTGGTGTTCATTGCCTTATGGCGATCTTGATAAGTAGTGGCAAAAACGCTCGGCATCAGATTTTCCTTTTCATGTAGGTAATTTTCTACTTGACTTACGTGAGATTTATGAGTTTGTTCTGCCTTATATAATTATACTTTGTTAATAATTATTTACCCATTGCAATATAATAATTTGAAATATTAAAATAAATATGAGTATTGGTCATATAATTATATCAAACTCCTGTTAGGAATCCTAATTTACGTCGCTTAGAATCTCTGCTGCCTCTCTCCTCAGAAGTACATAGGATAAGGAGATATTTTAAGATTTTCGTCTCATTGAAAAAAACGATATTAAATTCCTCCAATTTGGTTATTATTTATTTTACTGTAGCACATTTTGCTTAATGTTGGGTTTATGCCCCCGCATTCGAATTTTGTGGGCGCTTTGTTATAAATATTTCTATTTTTTAAAGAAAATACGCAAATGCTATAGAGTGTACACCATGAAATGTACAGATTAATTTGCTGAAATTTGTTTAGCTATCCTAAGGACTAATGCACATTTCAGGTTTTGTACACTTGAGTACATATATTTCAAAGGTGGAAGCAGTTTTTTTTTTTGCTAAATATTTGCACCCCCCCCCCGCCCCCGCCTCCGTTTTTTAGCTCAAAATTTTGATTGTATAGGTTTATTGTGCAATAGCGTACATTTATACATAATCATAATACAAATAATAATAAAATAAAAACAAAACAAACAAACAACAAAAAAAACAAGGAAGACAAATACAGTAATAATATGATACAATAATATAAATACATGTATAAATGCACACATTACACAAAGCGGGCAGCCCGTCAGTGTTGGCGTGCAGTAAGACGTGGTGGAGCGTCCCACGCGTTTCTTGTCTGCTGCAAGTGGGTGGCGTCGGTCTTCATCACCTGTCGCCTGGCTGGGCGTGAGCGGCGATCAGCGCGGAGGGGGTGCTGTTCTCAGCACCTCCAGCAGCTCGTTTGTTGGGGTGTGGCGGACCACCTGGGTGGCTCTTGCCTCTCGCGCCCTCAGTAGGGCGCCTCTTACAGGGGGAGGGGCTGGCGCTCGCTCTGGCCTGAGGCGGGTGGTAGCTGGCCGGGAGCGGCCGCCGCAGTGTTCGCGCCTCGGAAACAGGAGGAATCTCCAATCAGACCGTAGCTGCCCTTATGAGACAAACGAGGCAACCTTCTTGCTCTACTCTCAAGGTTAATAGTTACCAAATGGTAACATTCTTGGGCGATTAACTCTCGTGGAAGTGGTGATGACTCGTCAGCTGCTTGGATTCACTTTGCAGTGGGAGTGCCGTTCGGTGTGAGCGTGTGTATGAGTGACGGCTATCAAAAATAAAAATAGCTCAAAATTTAATTTATTTTTTTTTTTGAGCCAGAAAGATATACACATCAGAGTTGTTGGCTTGTTGTTATAAGTGCTTCTAAATACATTATAGTTGAGTTTAAACTGAGGGATAATGACAAATAAGTGAGGAATTCAACCGATTATCTAACTGATACATACTATTTGTCAACTGACACATTAAAATCCTGCTTTGTCTCAAACGATTGTATGAAGTCACGGGATTCTAGTACTACCCGAATGTAGCCATCTCTCGCTTCTTTTCCATAAACTTCCGTCACCATTCTCGCACCCGCTCCACACATTGAGAATGACATGGAATGTCAATAGAGAGTGGCTTGTCGACAATTTTTGCAGGTCCGCATTAGATAGATACATTGTAAGTTGTGGCTCAAACATGCACTCCTTTTCAGGAGGAAGTAGATCCGTTAGGTTCTTAGCAGTCTTATCTATTTTTGGTGGCCTGAAATCACGTGACTTCTCGGATTCTCTTGATTCTGTCAATAACTAATTTCTTGTTCTTCTGATCAACGTCTGCTAGCATTGCCAAAAGGACGTTCTCAGGATGGGCCCAGTAGGAATTCCTTTGGATTGTTTGCCATGCTATGGCTTCAATGGCAGGTTGGAGTATTTGCAGAATATTGATCTGTTCCTGGAGATGTTAAAGATCTCTCTGTTCATTTCGGAGATAATTTGATGTCAAACTAGATGGGCCCATAATGACACACGACAAACCCTGTGAAGACACACAAGTAATTATCAGTTTTTTTTTGTTTGTCATATAAAGTCGGCATATTCTGCTGGCAGTGGTAAGCCATCTTGCATGCGATATTGGCCCTGCTTCTATATTTAGAAGATCATCCTTAATTACATTACTTCTAATAGCACTGATTATTCTGTACAAGTAAGCTTGGTCCCGACTAAGCTCATTCACATCTACATCTGGAAGAGGAGCAACTTTAGCAATATATTGAAAGCCATTTGGTTATACTGGTAGAGTTTCAGAGGTGGTTAAAGGCTTTACCAAGTGGTCCTTTCCATTTAGTTCCACTTTCTGTTCGGCCAATATATTTCCTGCACAGGTGCCTCAAAGGAAGCTCATTTAGATGCAAACTGCAGATGATCCACTGTAAAAGACGATGTAATTGTCATCCCAGCCCTTTTATGGATCCATTCTCGTAGCCAGTATTAGTTTTGTGCTCTCAGTTCCCACTGTCTTTATCTTATCTTTAATATCATTTTCAACAAGCCATTTTATCAGTCCGTCTGCAATGCCTAGACATGTTCATCGTTCAATAGTTAGATGATCTAAATAGAAAGTACCAGGTTCTTCTACAAGCACATATTCATCTTGAATTTCCTTTGCTCCATACTATTTGTTCCTTTTCCTCTTTTTAGTTAGTGTTGTGTTTCTCCTCCCATCAAAAAACAAAGCATTAATTTTCTTATCTCCCAAACATTCAGATACGGTGAAATTCCGGATATGATTCGTTTTAACACAATTACGATGTTTTTAATTTTCAAAGACATAAACGTTTGTAATTCTTACGAGAAAAATGATGCACACCGATGTTCATTTTCAACTTCCGGAACATAATAAAAGCGTAGTTATTCACCTTTCGAAAATATTATTTTACTTTGCGAAATTTTATTTTTTTGTGCCATTTGCCATATTCCTGTCAAGTTTTGGCCTGACTAATTAGCGAAATGAGGCTTTGTTATATATGCAGGCGATCTGCGCATGCGTCTTTTGGCGATTAACCAATAGCATTTTTTGTTATATTTTCGTATTTTTCGGACGATTCGCGGATGACCGCGTTTTCAGTTCATATGGTATAATGGCGTGTGGTGGCTGTGTTAGGTCGTAATACCAACTAATACGAGAAGCTTTTGACGCCGATTGTCAGGAATTAGAAATAGGGCTCAAAGTGTAATCCCGCGAGATATTGCATGTTGCATTATTTGTAGATTTAGACAGGACTAGAATTTATTATACTGTTTTAAAATTGCAAAGGATTCGAATGGGCATAAAATCCCATGCACAGTTTCCGTTAGCGCGTGTTGAGGAATAGGTCACCTCCCCAGACAATACGTCTATATATATATATATATATATATATATATATATATATATATATATATATATATATATATATATATATCTATTGGTTGGTAGGAAAGAGATAAAAGCCACGATAATATGTATATATACAGTTATATACACATATATCCTTTAATGTACGTACGCGTCCTTCGCTACGTACAAGTACGTTCACTTCGTAAAAATAATCCGTTGATTACGAGGTATAAGAGTGCGATTTTAATACAGGGGCCGATAACGTTTAATGAGTTTACCAAGTTGTAGTTCAAGGATATATTTAAAGAGTGAAAACCAAAAATATAATTTTAATAATCGCTAGTTAACATATATATACATACGGGAAATATAGGAAATGTAAATAAGGATAATATTGACAGACTATAAAAAATTGGCAATCGGGTAACTTTAATTAGCTTTTAAATGGGATACTATAAACCAGTTATACAAAAGGAATATTTAAAAGTCGGAAAGCGTGTCGATTAACAGGAGATCCAATCGTTTTACCTTAAAGGGAGTCCTCGAGGAAGGGGACTCCTTTAGCAAGTCGCGCGGGGAAATGAAGACGGAAAATGGTCATGATTCTTGGCCGAATATCCTGAGGGTGACGAGGATGAAGGGAGGGGGCGGGGACTAGAAGACGAGTTCACGATCCTCTTTGAAGACGGACGATAGCACGTCTGCTTCAGAGAAGTGCAACCTCCAAAAATTGAGACTCTGACGCAGCGCGGCGCGAAATCTCACACGGGAAACTGAGGATCCTTGAACGGGGGTCTGATGAGACGATAAGAATCTCGGCCAGTCCTTCGGGACAAAACTATTCGAGGCTTTGCTCTGAACAGAGTAAGCCTTCACAAAAGAGATAGATTTGCCTGGTGAGATCCAACCTCGATGGTATACGCGAATACCAGGGACTTGGAGAAATAAAACACACGATCTGAACTCAAACTCAATCTGCCGATCTTTGAAAAACCAGGGTATTTATACGACATCCATTTTTATGGTGCTCCTTTGTTGGAATGCACAGATGTCTGAGAAAAAGCCTCCGGCGCCCGACACCGGTCTTAATCGTCTCCGACGATGTGGGTGAGAACTTTCGGCTGTCCTTTTCCCGACTACCGAGATTAGCATTTCATCGGAGAGGTGAAAGCTTTTAGCGCCCAGCTTAACTGATATTTCAAATTCTTTCTTCTTTTATTTTTCTCCTTGGATACAGAACTTTACTACACGTGGAGTTATACTTAGGAGACATAGGGAGGGAAGGAATTCAAGAGACAAAAGAAGGGTCTATTCCTCTTGGCGCCCTTTCCTTATAGTGCGTTTAAGGGCACGTGGCTTTCTAATGCCCGCATTCGAACAAGTATCGGCATGAATTTTAAGACAAATGAGGTGAGTTTTTTCTAAAATAGCTTTCTTACTTTACTAGGTTATGTTAGGTCTGGTTCCGGGTCATTTAAATGATTTTGAAAGTGTGTTTTTCTTATGAAGTTTTGTGTATACTTTTCAGATCTGAAACTAGTTTTTGCTGGAAATACATACGTTTCCTATTATGGACCTTCAGTAGACTATGGAAAAAGTATGTATTTCCGGGAAAAACAAGTGTCGGGTCTGAAAATTACACATAAAACTGCATAAGAAAAACACGTTTTAAAATTCATTTGAAAATATGTTTTAAAACGAAACTTCACCGAAATTCCACCTTAACTTCTGTCATGCACTCCATACTCTCTGATGGTCACTTACATGAGAGCGTTCTTCTGAATTTATAATACCATAGTCGAATCGGGCTGCACTACTCATAGCAGCACCAGATCTATTTGACACAGAATACCGATCTGCTTCCATGGCAATTGTTGGTATTGGTATGATGTTGTTTTCTGTCCTCGCAAAGACTTTCTTCCATTCATCATTAGAAATGTCAGAAGATGAGGTTTCTTCTGAAATTGTAGTTTTCTCTTCCCTTTTCTTTTTTTGTGACTCTTCTTCTTCTCGTCTTTCTTGAATTCGATCTTCTCTGATTTCCCCTTTTTTTCAATCATTTGACTCCTTTTTACATCCACTCCTCGAATTTTCATGTGACGTACAGTTCTTTGATCAATAAGAAATTCATGCTCTCGACGTAGCACTTCCATGTTCTTTTCACACTTGCAATTCAAGAGATCAGCACACTGGCAGTTTGCTATATCAAAAGGTTGACCCAATGAGGAGATAAACTTCTTATTCTTAGTGGCATTCATTCCTTGTTATGATACCACAGAAGCTTCTTCCACCATTCGGAGCAATTTGGTATCAACATTCTTGATTGGCTGAACTGGAATACTAACATTTTTCCAAATCTCACTAAGGGCTCCCGATACTTCAGGAATAACATCCTTGTTCCTTTGTATTTATTGTAATTTACATACTGAATATATCCGCCAACCTGTTATTTTGTTGGCAGATCATAATAAGAAAATTGTGGAACTGGGGAGCCTAAGACACTGTGACTCGTTGATGTTCCAGTTCCTTTATTTATCTTAGCCGTGAAAATGAATAATAGAAAGACCCTTTAGTATAAAACAGTAATAAACATGTGATGAGTGAATCTATTACATACATTCGAAAGGTGAAGCCATATTCCTCCATATGAAATACTCCGTAAATTCGTCATACATCGATTAATTTAAAGTGCCCTCAGAGTAGTTTACAACAAGCAATTCCTCAATCTAAAATTGCCTAAACCTTATATACATAAGGAGTTAAAGTACAAAATTTCTTCCTGTACGAAAATTACCCATTTTGAGGTTGAGGAATGAGAGCTATAATAATAATTGAATGTAACCAAAATCACCCGACGGAAAATATAATTTTTAAGCAAAATTTTTCCCGCAAAAGCGTCAGGTGGTACGATTGTTTTTTTGCGTGATCTGCTCTACGAAAGTTCAGTGTGCCTTAAAATTAATTGCATCACTACTACCAAACGAATGTGATTAGGTGAAATTAATTATAAACATTGATAAGTCCTATTCTATGAAATTAGAAAGGAACATAACTAGATGATGTTACTCATATTATAAAATAATTAATAACTAATTTGATAGGAATTAAACTCTCATTTTTTATTGTATAGGTTTATTGTGCAATAGCGTACATTTATAGATAATCTAATACAAATAGAAAAATAATCTAATACAAATACAGTAATAGTATGATACAATAATATATAAATACACGTAATATAAGCGTACACATTACACAAAGCGGGGAGCCCGTCAGTGTTGGCGTGCAGTAAGACGTGGTGGAGCGTCCCACGCGTGTCTTATCTGCTGCAAGTGGGTGGCGGCGGTCTTCATCACCCGTCGCCCGGCTGGGCGCGGGCGGCGATCAGCACGGAGGTGGTGCTGTTCTCGGCACCTCCAGCATCTCGTTTGTTGCGGTGTGGCGGACCACCTGGGCGGCTCTTGCCACTCGCGCCCTCAGTAGGGCGCCTCTTACAGGTGAAGGGGCTGGCGCTCGCTCTGGCCTGAGGCGGGTGGTGGCTGGCCGGGAGCGGCCGCCACAGTGTTCGCACCTCCCTGCCGCAAAGTCGGCGTGCAGCTCTTCCCGCGTGGAGTAGCCCAGCCTCACACGCTGTAGCAGCACGCCGTTCGCTCTGGGCTGCTGGAAGGATGAGTTCAGTGGGCGATAGGCTGTGGCTGCAGCATACCACGCCGCTTGCTTCTTAGTTGCTTCCCATTCTTGGTACTGCTGGTGGGCGTTGTGGGCGGCCCTGCGTTCAGCCTGCACTTTGAGCTGCTGCAGGCTGGGGCGCACGGTGCCGGTGATGGTGGGGCCGTGGGCGGCTCGCTTGGCAGCCTCGTCGGCAGCATCGATGCGGCGCACGCCAACGTGGCTGGGAATTCAGTGGAGCCGGACACGCCTGCCCTGAGCTGCCAGGTCCTGCAGGGTGTACAGGATGGTGGTGGTGAGGTGGATGTTGTCTTGGGTGTGGGCGTGGGCGTGCTGCAGCACCTGCAGTCCCGACCGAGAGTCCGTGTGCATCACCACAGTGGCTTACCGGCGGAGCATAGCGTGCTGGAAGGCGTGCAGGATTGCTACCAGCTCCGTCTGGAGGGTAGAGCAGTGGTCTGATGTCATCCACGCCTGCGTCAAGCCGCTTGTGACGAAGGCGGTGCCGGACCTTCCGCTGTCGGTGTCGACGGAGCCGTCGGTGAAGTACACTGCGCTGCCTGGCTCCGTGACCTCAGACATGGTCCTGAGGGCGTGCTAGCGCAGCTCATCGATGGGTAGTTCGCTTTGCTGGCGGGCAGCTGTGTGTGGGTGAAGTGGGCGGTGGGGAGGTCCCATGGTGGTGGTGGAACGTGGGCGTCGTTGTGGGTGTCGAGGTCGCGCCACATCCAGTTCCCTGCCTGATTGAGGGCGTTGGTTGCTAGGCTGACGTTTACGAGCCACCTGTTGTTACGCAGGCACTCGATGCCCTGCGCCACGGCCATTCGGAGTCTCCTCTGCGCAACACCCTCCACGTCGCGCTGAAGCACTCTGGCCACCCGACAGGTCACAATGCAATCCCACCTGGCATTGAGGGGGACCAGGTTGGCCTCACTCTGCATGACACAGGCACTGCAGCACCTCTGTGCCCCCAACATGGTCCTCATGGCGGTGTTTTGCATCACCTCCAGGCGCTGTTGCTGCTGCTGGAGTAGCGCTACAAGGACCAGTGCACTGTAGTCCCCTAGGAAGCGCACTGCCTGCAGGTAGCAGAGGCGGAGGACGGGTAAGGTTGCACCAGCGCTCGGCCGCGTCATGGCCCTCATCACATTAAGCCGGGCCTGTGACCGCTCCCTCAGGTGCGTGACATGATGCGTGAAGGACATCCGCCTGTCCACCCTCACTCCGAGGTACTGGTAGGAGTCGGTTCATGCCAAGCCGACTCCTTGGACGCGAAGCTATTGGCCAGCAGGTGTGGAAGTCTTGATGGCCATGGCCTGGGACTTCTCTGCCGAGATCTTGAGCCCCAGCGCTTCGCACTTGGAAGTGATGAGGTGCAGCGCTTCTTAAGCCCGCGCGAGCTTGTCCCGGTGACGATGAGGGCCAGGTCGTCGGCGTATCTGAGGATGATGGTTCCTTTCCGATAGGGGACTGCCACCAGCTGTTCCATCAGCACGTTGAAGAAATACGGGCTGAAGATGCCGCCCTGGGGCTTCCCGTTCTCGAAGGTAAGGTAGGGAGACTTGTGACCCTGGAACTTCACACGGGCTCGGCGCTGGTGAAGGCAGTCCTGAAGCCAGCCCAGTAGTCTCTCTCGGATGCCCTTCCTCACAAGGGTGGCTAGTATGGCGCGGGGGCTAGCCAGCTCGAAAGCCTTCTCGAGGTCAAGGAAGATTACGATGGTTGGCTAGTTGTTGGCGTAAGCAGGAGGGTGATGAGGCAGTCCGCCGTGCTCACCCCTTTGGTGGAAGTCTTGATGGCCATGGCTTGGGACTTCTCTGCCGAGATCTTGAGCCCCAGCCAAACACGTGGTAGTGAAGGCTCCCCACGCTCCACTGTAGGCGACTCAACACCATCCTTTCCGCTGTTTTTCCGGTGCAGCTCAGGAGCTTCGGATTGGGGATGGGCTGGATGCCGGCATCCTTCCAGGAGGGCGGCAGACGGCCTGCCTACCACGACGCGTTCAGAAGGGCCAGCAGTGCGGCGGGCCTAACGTGCGCCAGCATGGAGTACTGCACTCCGTCGGCTCCCGCCGCTGTCACGCCCACGCTTCGCCATGGCCAGCTCCTCGAGCGTGAAAGGATGGTCCGTCGCGTGCGGCTGGCTCCCCGCCATCTTTGTTGTGCTGTGGTCGTGGGTAGACAGCTGGGCGGGTGGAAGCAGCGGCTGATGCCTTCATGAAGCATCCCCATAGGTGGCCATAGGATGTGTATTGGCTAAAAGAGGCGCACCACTCCAACCACTTTGCCGCTCAGGAAGGAACCTGTCGCGTGCGGGCAACCACGTCCTGCAGGAGTTGCTGGTTGATGATGGTCGGGCAATTCTGGTAGAGCCTCAAGTGGGCCTTGACGCGATGAGTGTGCTCCCGGACATGCTTGTTATTAAACCCCTATCTGTGGGGATGGCCCTGTACCAAGTAAGCTATATAAATAATATATAAAGATAAAAAGGAAATAAATAAAATATGTTTTTACCCCAAAAAACCCTTAGATTTGCAAATTATTTCATAATTTTAAACTAAAATAATATTTATCCATTTAATTAAAAACCAATACGGTAACTAAATATAAATAAATGTTCTAGAATATTAAATAAGATGGGCGGTCAATAAGTTTTTCGAATCGGTAGGGCAAAACAGAGGAAGGAGGATGGCTGTTTGTTGGGGTGTTAGGACAAGTTATGACAAGTCAGGACCTGCAGCCGCACGCTCCTGCCTTGTCTATTTAAGAAGCAGTAGCTGATCGCAAATCGTCAGTCACAATTTTTTCAACAATGGAGAAGGTTGAGCACCGCGCACTGATCAAATTTTTGACCAAGGAAGGCAAGAATGCAAAAGAGATCCATGAACGCATGGTTGCAGTGTACACCGACACCGCCCCTTCCTATGAAACCATTGCTCGCTGGAATATGGAGTTCCGCCCTGGTCGTGAGTCCCTTGAAGATGATCCCCGTCAGACGTGACCAACGAGGACAATGTGGCCCGTGTGGAGAGGATGATCCTCGAAAATCGACGGGTGAAGGTCGAAGAAATCGAGCGAGAACTTGGAATATCACATAGAAGTGTTATCAACATCATCCACGACAATTTGACAAAGACCAAGGTCTCTGCCCGTTGGGTCCCTAGAAACTTCACGCCCCATGATCGACTTCAACGTCGTCAAAGTTCACAAGGCCAGAGTGTAACAAGCTGCCCTGCGCGAGTGCGGATTCGAGGAGCTCAACCATCCCCCCTACAGTCCAGATCTGACTCCTAGCGACTACTTTTTATTCCGCCAGCTCAAGGCTGCACTGTGTGGACACCGGTTTGGGGACGATGAAGATGTCCAGCTCGACGTCCAGGAGTGGATTGAACAGCAGTGTGGAGATTTCTGGTTGTCGGGACTTCGAAGCCTCAGGGACAAGTGGCGCAAGTGCATTGAAGTCGAGGATAGTTATATTGAAAAATAATAAATACTTTTCCTCATATCTCGTTAACTTATATCCGAATTGCAAAACTTATTGACCGCCCCTCGTACGAGTGACCTATGTTTATGACATTATTATAATCATACGAAGAAGTCTGATATAATTTAGTACTTCTTATTCCAAATTCCCAAAATGCTGTTGGGGAGCACGTTAGGAAGCGCTTTTTCTGGCAAGCGATACTTTTAGCCCAAGGACAAGACAAAAGTAAAAAAAAAAAATTACACAGTGTATTTAAAACGGCACCGTTGACTTTTATTGTTTTCGTTAACAAATGATTTTTACAACGAAACATTTAATCATCAGAGAAAATTAAATCTGCACTCCATTTTGGCTACTCTATGGACTTTTTTATTTATTTATGTTCATCTAAAAACTATAGAAGTTTTTCACGTTGCGTATAATGAAGGCAAATTCGAGTTGTGATACGATCAAGAAACTACATAATTCTCAAATTGGGTCCTATTTATAACACGGTTCTGCCGGCTAGAAGCTGTTTGCTTTTGTATTCAAACGAAACATAAAATAATAAAAACAAATTACTAAATAATATGAGTAGAAGTACAGGCATTTACTAAATAATAAAGAATAACGGCATAAATAAATATAAATAAATACCGTGATTGGCCAAATTCAGATACCATCTGACGTAACAAAGCCTAAATTGTAGCCCAGAAATAGCGGCCCTTATCGTGCGCCCCTAAACTGAAGTATTACCCTGAAATCGAATATTGACCCATAAATATTCGTGGATATTTGCGCCCACCATAACACAGGAAAATATTTATGTCTAGTTCCTTCCTACTTTTCTCTACTTAATTTGGTGTTTCTTTCCTTTTACTCGGCGTTCATTGCCCTCAGGGCCTAAGGTGATATTGATAAGTAGAGGCAAAAACGCATAGCATTAGATTTTCTTTTTCATGTAAGTAATTTTCTACCTGACTTACGCGATATTATGAGCTCGTTCTGATTTATATAATTATACTTTGTTAATAATTACAAATTGCAATATAATCATTTGAAATATTAAAATAAATTTAAGTAATCGAAATAGACTTTAAACTATGTTCTAATTTAAACCGCTTATGTTCTCAGCTGCGTCTCTCTTATTACACAGTGGCGGATCCATGATAATTGTTGGAGTAGTTACTAACCTGATTGTCTCCTTCTGATTAGTCTGAGAAAAGACCATTGATAAATAACACTGGTTAACAATTTTATTCGAAATCTCAGTTGCATGATATTTTTTAATCTTTCTTACTGTTTTTAACATGTTAAATTCAAATCTGAAAACCGTTCAGCTCTACATGCTCTATCTAGTTTTCATGCAACTTTAAGTGTTTTCATTCTAGCCTGTTGGGGCCAAGTTAATTACTAACACGTTTATGTTATCAACAAAGATATTAAAATTGTTTTGTTTTTCTTTCGGATCTTATCATGGCTACAAGGAGACGTCAATGCGTGAAAAAGCCGGACACTTTCTGTCATATTTGTGGATGCTTCGCGCTTATTCGTCACAGGCGTAATATAACATCATTTGTGAGGTCTGCTTATAAAGCGTACTCGGGACTTACCCTTTGCGACCAAAACAAAAAATGGGCCCCACATACTTGGTGTCATAACTGTTGAGGAATTGCCTCGTGACTGAGCAAAAGGGAAACGTAAAGGCTTACCTTTCGGAATTCACATGACCTGGCGAGAACCGACGGACCACATAACAGAATGATATTTTTGTCTGGTCAATACAAAGGCCATTGGCAAGAAAAACAGACACAAAATCTCATATCCTAGTATCTCCTCAGCAATCCGACCTACTTTGCACTCTGATGAGCTCTCAATCCCAGTTTTTAAAGGATTTCTTCCATCCAAAGATGTGGGTAGTGAACAAGGGCAAGAAACTGCTGATGAAAGTCAAGAAATACTTTCAGAATCCGGAGATCCTTCTTATGAGACCCTAAAGTTATTAACTCCTCAACAGTAAGCCAGCCAGAGCTGAATGACTTTGTGCGTGATTTGGGTCTCTCCAACAATGCAGTTGAAGTGTTAGACTCTGGGTTGCAAGAAAAGAATCAGCTGAGCCATACAACTAAAGTTTCATACTTCCGAAATTGGGAGCAGGTTTTGTACCATTTTTTACAGATGAGAATATCTTTGTTTATTTTCATAATATATCAGGTCTTCTCCAGGAATTGGGGATGCCAGTATACAATCCAAATGACTGGCGATTATTCCTAGATAGTTCTAAGCGCAGTTTGAAGTGTGTTCTACCTCATAATGGCAAAGTCTATGCAGCTGTTCCAATTGGACATTCTGTGTATTTATGAGAGGGACATAATGACAATAAAACTGTGATTGACCTACTAAAATACCACGAACACAACTGGACAATTTGTGTGCACCTCAAAATGGTTAATTTCCTCTTAGGTCAACAAAGAGGATTTGCAAAGTATCCCTACTATCTTTGCATGTGGGACAGCTGAACTCGAGAACAGCACTGGAACCAGAAGGAATGGCGCATACATTGATGAGTGAAACATACGTGGCACATACCTGGAAGCAGGTATGCCAAATATTGTCAACGATCCAATTGTCAGTCGAGTAAAGATCATTTTTCCTCCGTTCCATACCAAGCTGAGTTTGATGAAACAGTTTGTCAAGGCGTTGAATACTGACGGTAAATGCTTCCACTATATAAATTCTCTACTCCCTGGTTTTGATAGACCACAGATTCGTGCACTTGTACGTGGTCAAGAATTTGCCAGAAAGATGAACGACAAGGAAAGGACTGCATTGCTTTCCTTTATGGCAAACTTTAATGCTAATAAAAAGGCTGACAACTATGAAACTTTCGTAGCTGATATGTTGTCAGCTTTTCGCGATCTTGTATCTAACATGAGTGTCAAACTCCACTACCTGCACAGTCATCTTGATAGATTCCCTGAGAACCTAGGAGCAGTAAGTGACGAGTAAGGCGAGCAGTTCTATCAGTCCCTCGTAACCATAGAAATGCGTTACCAAGGGAGATGGGACAAACATATGATGGCAGATTACTGCTGGAGCATTAAAGGAGAATGCCTTGAGACAGTCCACAGACGCAAGAGCTACATACAAGCGGAAATTCATGCCTGAGTAGACTGTAATTAAACTTTGCCTCCTCATAGTAACAAATGTCTTATCTACCAATCAGTTTTATATAAACTATAACCATTGTTTATTTGAGAAGGTGTTTCAAATCGTGATCTTGAATAGATTTATACTATCTTGCATTTTATTTTTTATTAACCATGTCGTGGGTTGGCCGAGATTATATTCTATATATATATATATATATATATATATATATATATATATATATATATATATATATATATATATATATATATATATATATATATATATATATATATAAATATTGGTTATATTATATTTAATACAACAACTAAAATTTGGGGCCTTGACGCGTAGGTTCGTATCTCGTTGATCGCTCGTGGATCCTTCTCTAAGAGTGCGATATTAATATTTTTTTCTAGGGAAATGAATAACAAGGGGTTTCTTTCTTGACTTTACCAAATATTGCCACTTCAACTCGTTCGAGGATAATTAAAACAGAGCTTTTACTAAAAAAAAAGAAGAATTTAATGAACATAAACACTCTCACTAAAATTACATTAAAACATACTGAGCTAATACACGTATAAAAAGAAAATGGGATTACTTGACGAGCTTTCGAGGCTCAATTCTAGATGGAATTTTACGGGCGAAAATTTTAAATTAATATCTTTGTCATTAGCGAGACACCCAATAAACTATTTTTAATGCACGGGGACATAAACAACAGGATTATTCTTTACTTACATAAGGTAATGGAGATTAATACTCGATTCCAGTTAAAATATCTTCGTTAATTTTGTCCCTGACATGCGTAGCTCGAGTAGCTGGTTGTTTTCTCAATAGATGGCGTTCGTCAACCAGCCTGGCGATTTGACAGGTGATGTCACGAGGGATCTGGGTTGGCTGGAGGAGGCTTCAAACGAAAGCTTAGTCCTTCTATTTTTAAGCGGTCGGAGTGACCTTGACCTCGTTTTCTTCCGGACGAGATGAAATCGTTGTCTTCTTTTTTCTATCCAGTTGGGGTTTGTCCAACTCAGATAGAGTAAGATTTGGAGTCCTCAAACTGGGTAAATTGATACTCAATAATCTTGGGGCTCGAACTACGCCGAGCTTCCTTGGAACATTGTCCAAGCACTGCAAGTTCTCCTTAACTTGCAGTAAAACTTTCTACCGGTGATTTTTCTGTTTCTATCTCGAACTCGAAAAATCTTCTCTCAACCTGTGACTTTCTTGTCTCTTGTGTTAGAACAAACAAAAAAGTCTCGTTTCCTCGTGCCAACCTGTTTTAAACCTCAATTAACCCCACGGGGTAAATGGAGGTGTGGGGGACTCCCAGATGGTACGTAACTGGAGTTTTCCTTTTTGGAGGCTCGTTTGCCTAATCGTCATTTTGAATACAAGGGGAGGGTGTAATACGAGGTCGCCCGTTTTCACTTTTGCTTTTAGTGTTTATAAATTTAACCGTTTTCGTATGTTACCGGAGAACTATCGAACAGAATAAGTTAAAACCACATGTCGTTTTGTTATTATAACTTTAGTTCTCCTCGCCGGGAGGGCAGCCTCGATACATATATACGGTCGCTATTTCACCCCAACTTTCGTTAACCCCTTATATCTCTACAAACCAGCTATATTCAGGAGTTTTATAATATTTCATCACATATTTTACCTGATAGAATACGACGTCAATGTGATGATGTTATTATTATTATTATGGGAAATGGTGAGTATGTGAGTGTGAGAGATAGTGGTGTACTAGAAAAGTACCTGGAGATCAGGCTAATCTCTTTCATTGTTTATTTTGTTTGTTTTAATAATGTTGTTTATATATATATATATATATATATATATATATATATATATATATATATATATATATATATATATATATATTACTATAAGGCGTTCAAACCTTTGGATTCGTGTACTAATTTAGCTTTTAATCTTAACTTGGCGTGTAATTTGTTTGTTTAGGTTCCTTTTATAAGTTTTTTGTTTCTACATCATTTCTTACATGTGTCTTATTTGTTTTTTGTAAATGTCTTTGTTATATTCATCGTTGGTTGTTTGTATTCGTATTTTGTATGTTCTATGTTTCGTACTTACTTATTTTCTTCATTTTTATTCTTCCTTGTCATCATTAGGTAGAAGTGGTCTTCTTTGGTTTTGAGGCAAAATCGATTTGGTTCTTCGTTATTGATTGCTTTTCATCGTCGATTTTGGTCGATAAATTTTTCCTATGCAAAAAATGGGCCAATTGCATTTCCAAGCTTGCTGACACTGCTTGGGAATCTCGCGCGACTTGGCTCTCTTTGTTTTTCTGCGATGAGTGCTCTAATTTCCTTGGTCTATTCATTGTGATTTTCTCTTTCATATCTGACTCTCTTTCCTTTAAGATCGTATTGAGCGTGTGAGGGTATGGAGCGTACATACTCGCATGTCGCCAGGCGTTCGTGGGAACGAAATATATTTGTCGTTTGAGTTGCTCTTCGTCTCCCCCCCCCCCCACCGACATTCTACCGCCCTCCTCCGCATTCCCCTTGACCTGAGTCGTTATCCGTGCCAAACTTCCCCAACAGGCGACAGGAAGTGTGACAAAAGAAGGCCTATCTCACAGAGAAGATTAAATTCTATTTGCCTTCTTTATGATGCCATGGAGATTATCCAGAAGGAGCCGCAATAAGCGAATTGTCGTATAGGGAATCTTTCTCTCGATTTCACACAGTCTGCGGTATAAATGACAACGCCGTTCATCCCTCGCTAGAAGTGTTCCAGACCTACTCGCGTAACCCTCACGTCGAACGAGAGTCGCTGCCGTAACGTATCGACTGCCAACGCGACCCGCTAAGTTAACTTGGTCGCTGTCTCAAATAGTTCCTGAGGCAAAGCCCGCCCGCAGAGTCTGTGACTAGAAGAATACGTTCTGTTGCTCAACGTAACTTGAGAAAGAAAAAGGAACAACCAAATAGTTACTGGAAGTAACTATTTGTTAGTGTCACATCCAGTTAGGAGGGAACTAACCGGAACTGCAGTCAGCAGCCCTGAACCCGTCGTCTTATCTACCCTCTTCCCGAGGACTCGTGTTAACGCCACCCGAACCACTCCGTCTGGACTTGAGTAGTCGTCTCTCCAATCCATCACAATTAATGGTAATCTGTAAACTCAGTGTCCCTTTATTCTTAAATTACCTATTTAATTAACAGTGATTGATACTCCCATTGAGTCATTATAAATCTAGACGCTTAACGTCAGTGTTATCCTTCCCTCATTTTTTAAAGAGATTCAAGTGAGTCATTCCCTGATATTATTATTTATAATTGCTGTCAACCCGGACTAATCCGTGTTTAATATTTAATCCTTATTTACCTAAATGCCCGTTTAACTATTGCTACTCATTATTATTTTGGTGGAGAGTAAAGTTTATTTTTGTACGTGTGTTTATTTGTGGCTCCTCCTTTTTGGACGTACCCTTGGCAAGACTTTAATTAAGAATCTCTTCGGCTGATTTATTCAACCTGTATTATGCACTCTTAGAATTTAACAATCCCAAACCTCCCCCCAGTAGCAAATGGGACTTTTATAGTGAGAATCCTAGCCACGGCACAACCCGCCTCTAACCAGCCTTCGCACTTTCAGTAGGAATTAAAGCATATATATATATATATATATATATATATATATATATATATATATATATATATATATATATATATATATATATATATATATATATATATATATAATGATCGTAGATTGAGTCATATGGGCTCAATACCATCGACTTAAACAAAAGCGGTGTGTCCAGATCAAGGACTAGAATAATTATTGAACCGGACTTTGAGCAATTCTACGACATTTATGAAAGTGGTGTCAGCTTTAATGGGTCAAATTTTTGAGAAAGCGAACTCATATATCCTAAAACTTGCCAACGTTCAAGGAAGCCCAAATAAACTAAAGTAAATTTTAATAATTATAGTCTATTCCCCGAAGGAATATAAATAATAACCATTAATAATCCTTTCCAGATAGCAAAAACAAAGCTAGGAAAATATTCGTTATTTTGGGGGTTAGTTATTAGATTGTATCGGTTAGGAACAATCGCAGCTTCTAATTCTCTTACCAGGTGCGTACTTCTTTCGTGAGTCACCAGTTGCGTCAGCAAGAGCAGCAATGGCTTCACAATCGTTCGAAGTTTTCTTCAAGCAAGGACAAGCTCTCGGTCTCACAGGACAGGAACTAAAGGAATTCGTCCAAAGCGAACAGCGAGAGGAAAGAGCACGTGAAATGGAAGTAAGAACAGAAGGGTTAGAATTGGAAGAAAAGAGAAGAAAAGAAGTGTTAGAAATGGAATAAAGGAGAAGAAAAGAAGAGTTAGAATTTGAAGAAAGAGAAAGGATTCGAAAACATGAAAGGGAATTAAGCAGGCCCCCGCCATGAAGCTTTCCCAATATAAACACGAAGAAGATTTGTGCTCATACTTAACACATTTTGAAAAGATCTTCGAGGTAAACGGATGGGCCATAGAATCCGAAGGAGTCAGTAGATTGCTCTCATTGCTTAGTCAACGCTTAAGGGAAATTTTCATCTCGTTACCACATGAAGCCACAATAGACTACAACACCTTGAAGGCCGAATTGCTATCCGCCTTCAACTTGAACCCTCAGATCTACCGCGCTAAGTTTAGATCGGCCAAAATCCAGCCCGGTCAAACTTACCGACATTTTGGATATATCCTGAAGCGAAACCTCCAGTTCTGGCTAGAATCCTCCAAAGTTAAATCGGAGTATGAGGCCCTGATTGACTTTATGTTAAAAGACCAGCTATTGTCTACCCTCCCCCAGGTGATCCGAACATTCGTGCAAGACCACCGAGCGTCTACCTTTCAAGAATGCCTTGAGGAAGCCGATCTCCATGCGACAAATCATCGCCTATACACACAGAATAACCGGAAGAATAGTCCCTCGTCCCCGAAGAATAAATTTATTCAATGGAAGTCTCAACAAAGGAAACCCTTTCCATTGGTAAGGACCACAGCCCTCTTCAGGCCAAAGAATAAGCCTCTTGTAGCCCACGAAGACAGAAAACCCCCAGTCTTCAATACCCCCTACAATAACCAGCAGCAGAATAAGCAGGTTATATGCTACTCCTGCGGTTCCCCCGGCCATTATAAGTACCAATGTGTACAGAATTCTAGCATACGTCCCACCCAGAGCCAACAAGTCCACCAAGTAACCGCTACCCTTCTCCCGGAACAGCTGGCCGCGCTTACGTCATCCCCCTCGGCTCCATCCCCACAGTAATTTCAAGTGAACTTCCTGTTCAACAAGAGGTGCCCCGGAGGACTAAATTTCGAAACCGGCTCGATCAATGGCTGTAAAGTGCCCACCCTCGTGAGAGACAGGGTTCACATGCATTGTCGTGTCAGACAAATTGCTCCCCCCTGTCGACCCCTAACATAAGAAGTACGCAATTGTACACGACTTCTTGGGTCGAGAAAATAGATTCCCGGTAATCCGCTGCCATGTACAGTGTAAATATTTCACTGGTTGGGCCGACGTAGTGGCAGCCCCCATCAACTTTGCTCGGTACTCATTGGCCAGAGCGCACTACTCTCCCCGAGCCAAGTGACTCAAGCTGTCGTCACTCGAGCGCAAGCTAGCTGCTAGGCCTCTTCCCCCACGCGCCTCCTCACCCCAGAAGCCCCTTTAGAGGTTCCAACGAGTAATGCACAATTCCTCAGAGCTCAGCAAAGCTGCCCTTTACTTCCATCCCTTTGGGAAAAGGCCCGAAAGAACGAAGAGGTGATGGTTCGAGGGAACCGTCCCATAAGGTACATCATTAACGATTCCCTTCTGTTTCGCACCTCGCGAGATGAGTCTGACCCAACCTTCAAAGGTCATATGTATTCCGCGCACACATGTAGACCAAATCCTGCGAGTAGCACATGAAAGTCCCATGGCCTGTCATTTCGTTCATAACAAGACTTCTCAGCAAGTATTTAAATACCTTTTTTTTGGCCCGGTGCGGCCAAAGATATTGCAGAATTCTGCAAGACGTGCGATTTGTATCAGAAACCACTGCAAAAGGTCGAATAGCCCCAGCTCCCCTGCAAAGAACCCCAGTCATTTCAGAGCCCTTCTCGAGAGTCGCCGTCGACCTCATCAGACCAATTCACCCCCCTTCCGCCGAAGGTCATACGCATGTACTAACATTGATATACTGCGCTACCCGATTCCCAGACGCTGTCGCTCTAAAAAGGATCGATAGTATCTCTTGCTCTGAAGCCCTTATTTCCATTTTTTCTAGAGTAGGATTGCCCAAAGAAATCTTGTCAGATAGAGGCCGCCAGTTTACCTCTGAGCTCATGGAACACGTGAACACCCTGCTCCAAATCAAACCTATTTTTACAACGCCCTTCCATCCAAGCGCGAACGGCATGTGCGAAAAGTTCAATGCGACCTTGAAAAGCGTCCTCAAGAAGTTTTGCATGGAACAACCCCAAGAATGGCACCGATATTTGCCAGTTGCGTTATTCGCATGCTGCGAAATTCCCCATAGGACCATCGGATTTTCTCCGTTTGAGCTCCTGTACGGGAGAAACGTGCAGGGGCCCTTCAATATTTTGAAGGAGTTATGGACAAATTCCCGTTTGTGTCCAGAATTAAGGAACACTTATTCCTTCGTCCTCGAACTAAGGGAAAGATTAAAAAGGTGTACTGACATAGCAGTCAGAAATTCCGAAATTAATATGGAAAAGTATCGGACATACTTTGATCTAAAGGCCAAACACCGAAAACTGAAGCCCGGAGATGAAGTTCTACTCTTACTCCCCTCGGACTCCCATATACTTCTCTCTCAATGGAAAGGCCCCTACCCCGTTCAGAAAACCCATGGATCGGTCGATTACGTTATACAGACACCCGCAGGTGATAAGTTATATCACATAAACATGCTAAAAAAGGATCATAGACGGGCCTGTATAAACAATATAGTCTCCTTCGACGAAGAAAGGGTAATTGACGCCGTCCACCGAAACAACCCCCTAAATATTGTTAATTCGATTTGCGTAGAGTCAAGCGAAGATTGTCCCCTTCCCGTTCTCCCGTCCAATCTGCCCCCCATAAAAGAACCTTTCCCCGAGTTGGATGTAAACTCCGACCTCACCCCTGCCCAAAGGAACCAAATGATGGCGCTTTTGGAAGAATTTAGTGACGTCATTTCCGAGTCACCAGGATGCTCGACTCAGTTCGAACATGATATCGCCCTCACTACGCTCGAACCTGTGCGATGTAAGCCCTATCCCGTACCGGTGCACCTAAGAGACGCTTTCAATGAGGAAGTCGACAATCTTTTGCAATTAGGGATTATCGAGCCATCTACGTCCGACTACTGTTCCCCAATAGTCATGGTCCGCAAGCCAGACCAGTCCTTTAGGATGTGCGTCGATTTTCTGAAATTAAACACCGTCACCGTGTTTGACGCCGAGCCTCTCCCCCTAATTGACCAAAATTTACATCTCTTCGAAGGAGCCGCCTACATCACTTAGATAGACCTATGTAAGGCCTACTATCAGATCCCCCTAAAGGCATCAGCGAGGAAACTAACAGCCTTTCCTACAGACAAAGGTTTAATGGAATTCACTCGTCTCCCTTTTGGCCTAGTCACTGCCTCCAGTAGCTACAACCGCATAATGCGCCGTGTAATAGACGGTTTAAAAAACGTTTCTTTTTATTTTGATAACGTGTATGTGGCTACACGTTCATGGAACGACCATATCTTGTCCCTCCGCCCGCTTTTAGAACGCTTAAAGCATCATGGCTTAACGATTAAACCCTCAAAATGCCATTTTTCTTTTAAATCCACAGAATACCTTGGATTTAAAATAGGCGAGAGTCATCTGGCCCTACAGAAAGAGAAGGTAAAGGCTATTGTAAATATGCCCCTACCGCGCACCAAGAAGCAATTATGGTCTTTCATCGGTGCCGCTTCGTTTTCACGCTGCTTCGTACCCCAAACGATCTGTTAAAAAAGAAACTCCCGGACCCCCTCCAGTGGAACCCCGACGCCGAAGCGCGCTTTGAAGAGCTCAAAGAGAAGCTAGTCTCCGCCCCGATCTTAAAATTGCCGAACCCTCCAAAAAAATTTGGCGTACGGACAGATGCTTCCAAACTGGGTATTGGCTGCGTATTACTTCAATACAACGAGGACCAAGAACCCGCTCCTATAAGCTATGCGAGTCGCCGACTGACGGCTCGCGAAAGGGCGTACGCTACGATAGAACTGTAAGCTCTAGCGATTGTTTTGGCGATAACAAAATTTAGAATGTATCTGGTAGGTCGTCCATTCCTCATAGAGACTGATCATAGACCGTTAGCCTACTTAAAAACTTGTAAAAACCGAAACGGCAGGCTAATGCGCTGGTAATTATTGCTAGCGGAGTACCGTTATGAAATCGGGTATCTAAAAGGGTCTGTTAATGTACTCGCAGATAGCCTTTCGAGAAACCCGATTTCAGATAGCGATTAATAGTCAATTAATTTTTTGTGTGTGTATCTCTTTGTATAAATAATTATTTCTTGCCTGTACTCTGTATATGTTTTGCTTTGTTTTTTATATGTAAATTAGAGAAACTGACGTAGCAGTAGTATTTTGTAGCCATTAGATACTAAGGTAAATTCCTAACGGTTCTGATAAAATTACCAACTCAATTGTTCGAGTCGAGGAAGATAATTACAAATTCCCTCGGTGAAGTTAACTTTCACATTCATCCTTATTTCATGGTGGAATAATGTTCCTCGAAATAGGCAGACGTGTAAGGGTATGGAACGTACATACTCGCATGTCACCAGCCGTTCAGGGAAATAAAGATATTTGTCGTTAGAGTTGACCTTCAACTCCTCCCTCCCCCCTCCCCTGGCATTCTACCGCCCTCCTCCGCCTTTCCCTTGACCTAAGTCGTTATCCGTGCCAAACTTCCCCAACAGGCGACAGGAAGTCAGACGAAAGAAGGTCTATCTCACAGAGAATCCAAAATTCTATTTGCCTTCTTTATGATGCCATGGAGATTGTCCAGAAGGAGCCGCGATAAGCGAATTGTCATATAGGGAATCTCTCTTTCTCTCGATTTTACACAGTCCGCGGAATAAATGACAACGCCGTTCATTCCTCGCCAGAAGTGTTCCAGACCTACTCGCGTAACCCTCACGTTGAACGAGAGTCGCTGCCGTAACGTATCGACTGCCAACGCGACCCGCTGAGTTAACTTGGTCGCTGTCTCAAATAGTTCCTGAGGCAAATCCCGCCCCGCAGTGTCTGTGACTAGAAGAATACGCTCTGTTGCTCAACGTAACTTGAGAAAGAAAAAGGAACAACCAAATAGTTACTGGAAGTAACTATTTGTTAGTGTCACATCCAGTTAGGACTGAACTAACCGGAATTGCAGTCAGCAGCCCCGAACCCGTCGTCTTATCCCCCCTCTCGTCGAGGACTCGTGTTAACGGCACCCGAACCACCCCGTCTGGAACTGAGTAGTCGTCTCTCCAATCCATCACAATTAATGGTAATCTGTAAACCCAGTGTCCCTCTATTCTTAAATTACCTATTTAATTAACAGTGATTGATACTCCCATTGAGTCATTATAAATCTAGACGCTTAACGTCAGTGTTATCCTCCCCTCCTTTTTTAAAAAGATTCAAGTGAGTCATTCCCTGATATTATTATTTATAATTGCTGTCAACCTGGACTAATCCGTGTTTAATATTTAATCCTTATTTACCTAAATGCCCGTTTAACTATTGCTACTCATTATTATTTTGGTGTAGAGTAAAGTTTATTTTTGTACGTGTGTTTATTTGTGGCTCCTCCTTTTTGGACGTACCCTTGGCAAGACTTTAATTAAGAATCCCTTCGGCTAATTTATTCAACCTGTATTATGCACTCTTAGAATTTAACAATCACAAACCTCCCCCTAGTAACAAGTGGGACTTTTATAGTGAGAATCCTGGCCGCGGCACAACCCGCCTCTAATCAGCCTTCGCACGTTCAGTAGGATTTAAAGCCTATATATATATATATATATATATATATATATATATATATATATATATATATATATATATATATATATATATATATATAATGATCGTAGATTGAGTCATAGGGTCTCAATACCATCGACTTAAACAAAAGCGGTGTGTCCAGATCAAGGACTATAATAATTATTGGACCGGACTATGAGCAATTCTACGACAGAGCGGTTTGATGTCCCCCGCTTTGTACAGATCCGCTTGCTTCCTCCTCTCCCTCCTTCGTGTATTGGTAATGATATACATACACTTATTTTGTAACCTCTGCATTTCTTCTTTTGCTGCATTTGAGACGATGAACAGAGATGCAGAGTGATAGATGAGGGTGGGTCTGACTAGCATCAGATACAGTTTCCCTTTATTCTTTTGGCTGAGGTTTCTGAAGCTATAGAGGGTTCTGACTGCCAAAGATGCCTTATGAATCCGTTCTGTAAGGTGCTTCCTGTACCCACTAGAAGTGACTTTCATTCCGAGTACATTGCCCGCGTTGGTGTAGGGATGACGCGTATCCCCCACTCTCACATCTGCTGTTTTTCTTCTTCCTAATGGGACGATCTTGAATTTGTCGCCATTAGTTCGGATTTTCCAATTTGGTTCATATACGTAGACTTCTCTTATTTCCTCGGCAGTCATTCGAGGTAGCCAAGGCACGTTTCTGTATCCACTAACTATGAGTTGACTTATGTCATCAGCGAACTAGATGTTTAGGCTAGTGGGGTAGCTTGGCTCTGGTATGTTGGCAGTATATATCGAGTATAAGGTTGGACTGAAACACCCGCCTTGAGGCAATCCTGCCTGTAGATAAAAGGTGGGACCGTCCGTGCGCCCTGTACTGATGTAGGCCTACCTCTCCATAACATAACCACAGAGGATTTTTTCAAGCTTTGCGCTCAAACCCAGCTGGAGGATCTTGTATTGCATCCGCCTTAGCCATACTTTATCGAATGCCTTTGACACGCCACTGCATACTATGTCATTATAGCTCTTGTTTTTTTTCGCTTGAGCGATCTTTTCTGTGATGACATTTATTGCCAGTTCGGTGCTTCTCTTCTTTCTGAAGCCGTATTGCTGTTTGTTGTAGAACGAATTTTCCTCCAAGTGCTCGACGAGTCTTCTGTTCAGGATTTTCTCGAAGAATTTCCCCCTAATTTCCAGAAAGGATATTGGGCGATAACTCTCCTTCCTCGTCGTGGGCTTTCCAGGTTAGACAATAAAGATCATTTTTGCCATTTTGTATGCGTTGGGAAAGTAGCCTACATTTAAGGAGGGATTAAAGATGTTGAGTAAACCTTCCGGCACGCATCTCGGTGCTTTGACGAAGTTTAACTTTGTCAAACCAACGGTCCTGGAGCTTTTTGCTTAAAGGAGTGGAACGCGCTTGTTAGTTCCTCTAGCGTCACTTTTTCTTCTTCTCCTTTCACCCTCTTCACTTGGTGGTCAGGATGCGTTCTCTCAATGATTTCGTTCAGCATGTCTATAATCTTTTTTTCAAAATCAATGTCAAAGTCTTCATTGTTAATTATATTGTTAATGCATGCGCGGCGGTGATAGCGCTTAAGCATATTCACATGAAACAATCTATTCCCTGAGAGGGTAGGTATTAAGTAATCTACGGGACCGCGGGCTTCTAGAATTGGGAAAAGGCCTTTCCATTGGGACAAGAGCTTGCTTGTCTCCGTGGGTAACATGCTTCAATCGCCTTTCTTTGAACCTAACGTCAAAATAGGTCCGAATTTTGTACGCTAGATTGGCGCATTCTTCCAAGTGGTTCCGAAGACTTAGCACGTAAGAATACAGGGACTTGATCTCCTCATCCAGGCGGGGATTAGAAAAAAGTTCATTCAAAATGCTCATTCGTCCGCGTACATTTCGGCCATACAAGAGCTCGAAGGGGGTAAGTCCCAAAGTTCTGTGGGGCATTTCTCTGCAGGCGAACAGGGCAAACGGCAGGTATCGATGCCATTATTTGGGCTGAGCATGGCATAACCTTTTCAGAATGGTCTTCAGAGTGCAATTCAACTTTTCCTAGACGCCGTTAGCGACGGGGTAAAAAGGGAAGGTGAACAAGGGCTTGATCTAAAGGAGCTTGCCGACGTGTTCCATTAGCTCAGAGGTGAATTGTCTACCTCTGTCGGACAAGCTCTCCTTCAGGATGCCGACGCGGGAAAAGATAGAAATAAGGGCCTCCACACAAGTCACGCTTTCATTTTTTTTTAAGGGGACTGCGTCGAGTAATCTCGTTGTAAAGTCAACAAGAGTGAGGACGTACGAGTGTCCTTCGCTCGACGGGGGTAAATTGGGCCAATTAGATCTATGGCCACTCTAAAAAAAAGCTCCGAGACAATTGGGGTCTTCTGGAGGGGGGCAGGTGGTATTCGCCCTTTTGCTGTAGTCTCCTGGCAAATGTCACACGACCTGCAAAACTCGGTATTTTTTTGGCAGCACCGGGCCAGAAGAAATAACGGAAGATTCTCTCAGAAGTTTTGTTGTGACTGTAATGACCAGACATTAATCTAACGTGTGCGAATCGGAGGACTTGGGGAAGATGGGATCGGGGGATACACAACGTGCGAGTGGGGGTTTTACCCTCAGCCAAACTGGAGCGATAAAGGAGTCCGTCGCTAATGAGGTAGGCGACTTTCCTTTGACCACGAGCAGATCCACGTTCGTCACTTCTCGCTTGTTCCCACAAGGACTGAAGAGTGGGGCATTCCTTTTGAGCGCTTGCAAAAATCTCGTTTTTAAGGTCGGCAAACTCTGGGACATAAGGGGGTTCTAAAGACACGGGGGAAAGTGTCCTATAGTACTTTTGCCCTCGTGATGACGGGCTGAGCGATGGGATTAGGGGAGAACTGTGGGCTCTGGCCGATCAACATGGCGCAGAATTTAATGGGAGATGCAATCACTTCGGCCCAACCAGTGAAGTATTTGCATTCGAGATAGCATTGGCCTACGGGGAACCGATTTGCACGTCCCAAGTAGTCATGGACTACTGCAAATTTATCGTGGTCGGGGCCCACTAGGGGGAGCAACTTTTCAGAGCCCACGAAGCAAGTACATCCGGTGTCTCTTACGAGGGTTGATACTCGGCAACCATTAACACTTCCACTTTCAAACTCAAGCCCACTGAGTGAGCTTTTGTTGAAAAGGAAATTAACTTGCTGTCCCGGGAGACTGCTTGTTGGGGAAGTTGCTGGCGTTTCAGGGCGAGCGGGCAGATGGGATAGAGAGGCATTTATTTGGTGGATTTGATGACTAGGAGCAGAACGAAATTGGAAGTTTGGGGGACAATAGGTCCTCACATGGCCGAGAACTCCGCAAGAAAAACAAATTATGGGCCTACGAGGGTAACCCGAGACTGAGGAATTATTTATGAGAGGCGTAATATCCCTTGATTCTGGCGGGGAATGGTACTTGGGTTTAAAGGGACCAGATACCTTCACAAACTTGGGTGAATTCTTCGGGGGAAATTTGGAGATGTTATTTTTACTTTGGGGGAGATGGGAAATGAGACTTTTGGGGGTCTTTCTGGTAAGGATGGTGACTTGATGCGTGCACATCCGCTTCTTCTATGCATTCCTTGAAAGAAGACACGTGTCTGTCCTTCACAAATGCGCGGATTTTAGAGGGAAATGCAACCATCAACTGATCCCGTAAAACGAAATCAATTAAGGACACGTAGTCGCGGAGGGGTGACTTGAGCTGAGTCCAACCAGAACTTAAAGTTCTCTGGTGCTTAAATCCAAATTAACGGTAGGTCTGGCCGGGGATTATTTTCGCCTGGCGGAACTTTGACCTATAATAATCGGGATTCATATTAACTGCCGATAATAATTCGGACTTGAAGGAGGAGTAGTAGAGAGTAGCATCGGCCATGTGGGAAATGAAGATTTCTCGGAGGTTAGTATTGAGGAGAGGAAGTAGTCGAGCGACTCCATCGGCTTCAATTGCCAGTGGTTCACTTCGAAAATTTTCTCAAAGTGATTTAAGTAGGCGCTGAAATCCTCACCGGCCATAAACACTGGCAACTTTACCGAAGGGGTTTGGGGGGATTCATTTCTCGAGCTAAGAGAAAGGGTCTCCAAATTATTCCTGTTAAGCTCAAGCTTATGTTGTTCTTTCTCTTTCTTCAGCATCTCTCTGTTCTTTTTCAGTTTCTCTTAGTTCTTTTTCTCTTCTCTCTTCAACTTCTCTCTGTTCTTTTTCAGCTTCTCTTAGTTTTTTCTGCCCTTTCATTTCTTTCTTGCTCCTGAATATATGCAACTAGATCATTGCCTGACAACCCAAGGATAACTCCTTGTTGACGGAAACGCTCAAATGAGGACATCTTGTTGATGTAAATGCGCCTCTGGTCACTCGGTGCATCCAAAGAACTTACGGAAAAGATTATGAAGCTCTGACGATCGTATCAAAAATCCTAACGGAGATTTTGTTACACAAAGATTGCACTCAATAAAGAAAATAACATAGAAAATAATTCAAAACTTGATCTCTATGTGACAAATGATTATAGGCCTTTATTCCTGCACGGAGATTAGTAGAGGGTTTTTAGGGGAGATCGTCCCCCAAAAAACAACACACACAACGGAAATAAAATTAGGAAAAAATGCTAACCACAAAAAAATCATCAATCAAAGAAAAAAGGAATTTGTTCCACTTTCTTTGTATATCCTTAAACGAACTTGGCAAACTGGTTACTGAACAACTTACTTTGGGGGGTGGGGGCCATGAAAAGAAGAAGGGTTCTTTCAAACAAAAAAATAACCCAACTTTATCTGCCACCAGATAAAGATAAGGATAATGATTAAGAATCTAGGTTTTTCACTACCCAAAGTACCCAACTATACCTGACATATATATATATATATATATATATATATATATATATATATATGTGTGTGTGTGTGTGTGTGTGTGTGTCTAGGTATACCTGTGCAGACTAGCTCGGTGCTTAGAGTCTTACACAAGTACGGGCAGACAGCTGGCCGGCCACAGGACACTTGAGTTATGTCTGGCGATTAATAAAGAGTGCCAATTATGGTTGACCGGGTTTAGATTTATGGCTTACTAAGTTGCAGTTCAAAGGATATATAAAGACAATTACAAAAATATAATTTTAATATATATATAAAAAGTGGCAATATTATATATATATATATATATATATATATATATATATATATATATATATATATATATATATATATATATATATATATATATATATATATACGTAGGTGAGTCAAAAAGTTCTCAGACAAATGCCAGATTATTGAAATGTTCGATTTTGTACAAGTAAATACAGGGTCAAACACGACTTTCATGTTTTCTGAACAATTCCTACAAAATTCGTCATTCAATTTGTCGAGACTCTTTGTATTAGATGTGCTTCAAAAAGGTTACTTTTTTGAACCCATAAAATGGCAAATTTTGAGATAAGAGCGAACATTAAATTCCTGACTAAACTTGATTGGAAGCCTGTTAAGATTATTGACGCTCTACAACAGGTTTATGGTGACTCTTCGCCATGTAGAGCGGTAGTTTACGACTGGATTAAGCGCTTCAAGGGGGGCAGAGAAGAAGTTGAAGATGATCCACGTGAAGGGAGACCCTCCACCTCCATTAACCCAGAAAATGTCGAGCTTGTGAGGAATCTAGTGGATAAAGATCGCCGTATTACTATTGATGAAGTTGCCAATGCATGTGAAATCTCTCATGGCTCAGCATTTGGAATTCTAACTGAAAATCTTGGCCTGAGCAAGCTTTCAGCACGTTGGGTCCCAAAAGCGTTGCGAGAAGACCAGCTGAATCATAGGGCCAACCTTTCTTTGGCTATTTTGACCAAGATTGAAGCAAACGAGGATAGTTTTTTTGAGCGCCTCGTAACGGGAGATGAAACTTGGGTGTATCAGTTTGATCCTGAAAGTAAAAATCAATCAAAAGAGTGGCACCCAAGGGGGGCAGCAGGGCCTATCAAGTTCAAGACAGAGAGGTCCGTTAAGAAGATAATGGCTACAGTTTTTTGGGATTCGGAGGGAATTATTTTAATAGACTTCTTAGAAGGACAAAAAACTGTTACATCCAGCTATTACGAAGGAGTTTTAAGGAAGCTGAAAACTTCAATAGCCAAAAAACGACGAGGAAAGCTCCACAAGCAAATCTTGTTCCACCATGACAATGCCCCTGCACATTCGTCCAAAGCTGTGAGATCTCAGCTACGGGAATTTCAAAGGGAAACTCTTGCTCATCCCCCTTATAGCCCTGATTTAGCACCCTCTGACTTTTTTCTGTTTCCAAATTTAAAGGGACACCTAAAAGGAACCCGGTTTCAATCATTAGATGAAGCAAAAAAGCAGGTCATTACTTGGTGCCAGAGACAACCCCGTGAATTCTACAAAGATGGTCTTTACCGTTGGATTCATAGATTAAGAAAGTGTATAGATGTTAATGGAGCTTATGTAGAAAAATGATTACAGTATTATTACAAATAAAAATTTTATGCCATTTATCTGAGAACTTTTTGACTCCCCCTCGTATATATATATATATATATACGAGGGGCGGTCAATAAGTTTTGCAATTCGAATATAAGGAAATGAGATATGAGGAAAAGTGTTTTATTATTTTTCAATATAACTACCCTCGACTTCAAGGCATTTACACCACTTGTCCCTGAGGCTTCGAATTCCCAACCACCAGAAATCTCCCGACTGCTGTTCAATCCACTCCTGGACGGCGAGCTGGACATCTTCATCATCCCCAAACCGGCGTCCACACAGTCCAGCCTTGAGCTGACGGAATGAAAAGTAGTCGCTAGGGGCCAGATCTGGACTGTAGAGGGAATAATTGAGCTCCTCGAATCCGCACTTGCGCAGGGCAACTCTGGCCTTATAGACAGGGGCATTGTCATGGAGGAGCAGGACACCGCGTGTCAACTTGCCATGCCGCTTCTGACGGATGCACATCTTCGACCCAGCCAGTTCCTCGGCATAATATTGGCCTGTAATGGTCCTTCCACGAGGCGCATAGTCCACCATCAACACTCCCTCAAAATCCCAGAAGATCGTAGCCATGAGATTCCGGGCTGAGGGTTAGGTCCGGAATTTGATGGGGGTTGGAGAGCCCCTGCGCTTCCAGGCCATGCTTTCGAGCTTGGTCTCAGGATCCCAGCGATGGACCCACGTTTCATCACCTGTCACTATGCGTGACTTGAATCCCGACGGGTCTTGGTTGTACAGGAGTAGCAGCTCCTCCGAACTTTGACGACTTTAAAGTCGATCATGGGGAGTGAGGTTTCTAGGGACCCAACGGGCAGAGACCTTGGTCATGGCCAAATTGTCGTGGATGATGTGGATAACACTTCCATGTGATATTCCAAGTTCTCGCTCGATTTCTTCGAACTTCCCCCGTCGATTTTCGAGGATCATGCTCTCCACACGGGCCGCATTGTCCTCATTGGTCACGTCTGATGGGCATGCTGGACGTGAGTCATCTTCAAGGGACTCACAACCATGGCGAAACTCCCTATTCCAGCGAGCAATGGTTGCATAGGAAGGAGCGGTGACGGTGTACACTGCAACCATGCGTTCATGAATCTCTTTTGCATATTTTGCCTTCCTTGGTCAAAAATATGATCACTGCGCGGTGCTCAACCTTCTCCATTGTTGAAAAATTTGTGACTGAGTCGTTTTCTATGTTAAAGAATTGTTTTATTTGTATAGGTTTATTGTGCAATAGTGATATATGATATAATAATATAGAAATACATATAAATACATAATATAAGCATTACACAAAGCGGGGAACCCGCCGGTTTTGGCAGGCAGCAAGGCGGGGAGAAGTGTCCAACGCGTAGCTTGTCTGCTACTAGTGGGTGGCGGCGGTCGTTGCAACCCGTCACCCGTTTGGGCGCGGGCGGCGATCAGCGCGGAGGGCGTGCTGTTCTCAGCACCTCCAGCAGCTTGTGTGTCGGTGTGAGGCGGACCAACTGGGCGGCTCTTGCCTCTCGCGCACTCAGTTGGGCGCCTCTTGCAAGGTGAGGGGCGGGCGGTGGCTATGCAAGAGAGGAGGTAGTGTACCAGTGGGCGCCGGGAGCGGCCACCGCAGTGTTCGCACCTCTCTGTCACAAAGCCGGCGTGCAGCTCTTCCCGAGTGGAGTAGCCAACCCTCACACGCTGCAGCAGCAAGCCGTTTTCTCTGGGCTGCTGGTAGGTTGGGTCTAGTGTGAGATAGGGTGCGGCTGCAGCATACCACGCGGCTTGCTTTTTGGTCGCCTCCCATTCTTAGTGCTGCTGGTGGGCGTTATGAACGGCCATGCGCTTGGCCTGCGCCTCGAACTGCTGCAGGCTGGAGCGCACAGTCCAGGAGATTGTGGGGTCGTGTGTGGCAGGCTCGGCGGCCTCGTCAGCATCCTCGTTGCCGCGCACGCCCACGTGGCTGTGAATCCAGTGGAGTCGGACCCGTCTGCCCTGCGCTGCCAGGTCTTTCAGGGTGCACAGGATGGTAGTGGTGAGGTGGATGTTGTCCCTGGTGCGGGCGTGAGCGTGGGTGTGCTGCAGCACCTGCAGCCCCGACCGGGAGTACGTGTGTATCACCACAGTGGCCTCCCGGCGGAGCAAGGCGTGCTGGAGGGCGTGCAGGATTGCTACCAGCTCCGAATGGAGGGTGGAGAAGTGGTCTGATGTCCTCCACGCCCGCATCAGACCACTCGTGACGAAGGCGGCGCCGGACCCCCCGCTGTCGGGGTTGACGGAGCCGTCGGTGAAGTAGACTGCGCTGCCCGGCTCCATGACCTCAGACATGGCTCTAAGGGTGTGCTGGCACAGCTCTTTGGTGAGGCAGTGCGCTTTGCTGGCGGCAGCTGTGTAGAGGTGAAGTCGGCCACGGGGGGGCTTCCATGGTGATGGTAGAACGTAGGCGAGGTGGGTGTTTTCGGGGTCGCGCCACAGCCAGTTTCCTGCCTGGCTGAGGATGTTGGCTGCTAAGGTGACCTTTATGAGCCACCTGTTGTTGCGCAGGCATTCGATGCCCTGCGCTACGGCCATTTGGGGTCTCCTCTGCGCAACACCCTCCACGTCGCGCTGAAGCACTCTGGCCACCCGACAGACCACAATGCACTTTACTCTGGCGGTGAGGGGCACCAGGCGGGCCTCGCTCTGCATGACACAGGCACTGCACCACCTTGGTGCCCTCAGCATGGTCCTCATTGCGATGTTTTGCACCACCTCCAGGTGCTTCTGCTGCTGCTGCCGGGGGTAGGGCTACAAAGACCGGTGCAATGTAGTCCACCAGGGAGCGCACTCCCTGCAGATAGTAGAGCTGGAGGACGGGGAAGGTTTCACCAGCGCTCGGCTGTGCCGTGGCCCTCATCACGTTGAGCCGGGCCTGCGTCCGTTCCTCAGGTGCGTGAAAGATATCCGCTTGACCACCAACACCCCGAGGTACTGGTAGGAGTCAGTCCACGCCAGCCCGACTCCCTGGACACGCAGCTGCTGGCCAGCAGGCGTGGAAGTCTTGATGGTCATGTCCCAGGATTTCTCTGCCGAGATCTCGAGCCACAGTTCTTGGCACTTGGCAGTGGTGAGTTTGAGCACCTCTTGAGCCTGCGGGAGCTTATCACCGCGCCCGGTCACGACGAGGGCCAGATCATCGGCGTACCTGAGAAGGATGGTTCCTTTCCGATAGTGAAGCGCCACCAGCTGCTCCATCAGAACGTTGAAGAGGAATGGGCTGAGGATGCCGCCCTGGGGCGTCCCGTTCTCGAAGGTCAGGTAGTGATATTTGTGACCCTCGAATTTCACACGGGCCCGGCGCTGGGGAAGGTAGTCCCGGAGACAGCCCAGTAGTCTCCCTCGGATGCCCTTCCTCACAAGGGCAGCTAGTATGGCGCGTTGGCTGGCCAGCTCGAAAGCCTTCTCGAGGTCAAGGAAGACTACGATGGTGGGCTGGTTGTTGGCGTATGCCAGGAGGGTGATGAGGCAGTCCGCCGTGCTCACCTCCCTGGTGTAGCCGAACACGTGGGGGTGAAGGCTCCCCACGCTCCACTGTAGGCGACTCAGCACCATCCTCTCCGCTGTTTTTCCAGTGCAGCTCAGGAGGAAGATTGGCCTGAATGGGGTGGGGTCCTTCGGCTTGGGGATGGGCTGGATGTCGGCGTCCTTCCAGGGGGGCGGCAGACGGCCTGCCAGCCACGACGCGTTGACAAGGGTCAGCAGCGTGGCGTGCCCAGCGTGTGCCAGCATGGAGTACCGCACTCCGTCGGCCCCCTCCGCTGTGTCACGCCCACGCTTCGCCCTGGCCAGCTCCTTGAGCGTGAAAGGCTGGTCCGTCGCGTGCAGCTGGCCCCGTGCCTCCTTGACCTTATTGTCGCTCTGTGGGCATAGCTGCTGCTGGAGGTAGCGGGTGTGGGGAGGGAGCTGTGAAGCAGTTCACCAGCCGATTTGCCTCTTGATGTGGGCGTGAGTGGGCGGTGATTATGCTGCAGCTCCAGTGCAAGGACCTCCACGCCGTCCCTACAGTGCACGGGTGCGGCGATCCTCTTGTGCGGGATGGTGTTCCGTATGAGGGCTGCACAGCCACGTCCATTTCCGTCACCGCCCGGAATCGAGTGTAGGGTGTAGCCTGCCACACGCCACTCAAAGCCGGCCGGCGACAGCGTCTCCTGGAAGACGGCTTGCAGCACCTGGTGTTTCTTGGGGCGGAGGCCCTTCACATTCCACCCCAGCACCCTCAACGTGGGCACCGGCGCGTGGGCTGGGTGGGCGGGGCTATCACTCCGCGCCTCTATCTTGATTTTGGGCTTGCGGTGGGTGGAGAAGGTGTTGAGTGGGACCCCTTGGCGTGGTAGATGATGGTGGGGGCTGGAGGCACCCTCTGTGACGTCGTTGAGCACCTCTTCGCGGAGAATTGCGTCGAGGTCTTGCTCGGTGGGGGCTGTGGTGCCCTGCCGGCGGTCGACTTGCTTTTTCACAATTTGTACCACACACGCGAGGATGACGTCCACAATGGTTCTGCACTCCTCATTGAGTCCCTCGCCGTAGCTTGAGGGTCCACGTCGAGACCCTGTCGGTGGTTGGGCATTGGGTAGCACCGTGGACTGCTCCTCGTCTGGGCGGGCGCGGTGGGCCTGACGCCTGTGTCCCTCCCTCCTTGTGACTTGGTGTCCAAGGAGGTTGGGGGCTGGGTGGAGGTGTGAGCGGAGTTGCCGGTGGTGCGGTTGCTGGTCCCCTCTCTCGCTGCCCGCCCCTCCTTTCCCCGACCTGACCTGTGATGGGCTGTTGAGGGGTGGGGGGGGGAGGCCCACGTCGGCCTGTTTGGTGTTGGCGCGGGGACAAGGAGTCGGCTGTCTTGTTGTTGGGGGGCCCACGTGGTTCCCTCTGCTGCTGCTGCTGCCGGTGTCCCTGTGGCATCCTCCTCATGCGCTCGGGGCACTTGTAGCACCTCACAGGCTCACCCTGGTAGGGGCGCAGGGCGTAGCGGCTCCAGCTGCCCAGGTTCAGCTTGGGGGGGCGGTGGCCCCTCGTACACTAGCAAGATCTGCCTCGTGCGGACCTTGTTTCTGGAGACCTCTTTGCTTAGTGGACAAGTAACCTCATATGTTTTTAAAAAATCAAAGGATTGAAATAGTTAAAAAGGTTAACAAAGGGGGTTGAAAAAGGTGTTTTGAAAAATCAACTACAAATACGAATATAAATAACAATGACAAACAATTAAATGATAATATTATTTTAACAAGTTAACTGAAGGTGTTGAAATTACAAAAAAAACACACGATAATATTGATGAAATTGAGGAAAATGAATTAAAAACAAATACTATTTTATCTAATGAGGAAACCATGGAACAGATGAAAATATAACAAATGTTAATGTTGATAATATAGAATATATAGAAAAAAACTTTAAAAAATTACAATTTTAAACGTAGACTATTTGCAAGCGGAGCGAGCTTTAAACCATGGGGTGGACAATAATAATTTTTAAAAAAGTGAAGTAAGTTAAAAAAATAGGTTTCAGAGTCTTTAAAAATTCTATATTATTAAAATATCAAGATGTTAAAAACGGTTATGAAAGGTGTTGAAAGGGTGTTTTGAAAAACAAACTATACCTATATATCTTTAAGGGATGTGTGTGAGTGGAGAAAGGGTAAACATGTAGATTATCGGCCCGGCCTAGGAAAAATTGTTTTGTGTAAATATTATCGTTCACCCGTGTTTGAATCTTCGTTCGCGTTATCTTTCACCCGTGTTTGAATATTCATGCGCGTTTGAGTTTTGTTCGAATGCTAGTTGCCGCCATTTTTGGGGGGGAAATCTCGAAATTAAACCCACCGAAAATGCTGTTTACGTAGGCCATTTTATTTACCAAATTGCCCGAAAAAAAAAACGAAACACTTTGTTTCCCGTACTTAATTGCATTGGTTATCATTCCGAAATAGCGGAGAGGGAAGCCTATTTATTTTGCGCGCCTGCGTCGTATTCGAAATCTAACTGACGCCATCTTTCTTATCCAAAAATAAAGAACGATAAGCGCTGTTAACTTACTTTATTTCGGGGGGTAAACTTCAGAAATAGCGATGAGGAAGGCGTGGAATTGTTCTTTAATTCCCGTTTTGGTCAACGGGAAGCGCTTGCAGAAGATGGCGGTTGCAAGATAGGCGTCGAATTGAGCGGTTTTTCTCCCGTATTTGGGAATTGAACCTCTCGCATCTCGCCAGACGCGTTCAACATTCTGGGGTCACCTCTAATTGCCGGCCACAGATTTCGCATTCACTTTTAGTTCGCACTAAATTATGCACTTCCAAAAAGTTGTTTAATTTATCTCTAGCAGAAACTAGGCTTAATAATTCCGCAATAGACGACGGACAAACTTGAAAATTCGATTGCATTTTGAAACTGCGGTGAAGACGTGCGATTGAGAATTTTCAAACTGCGTAAAAGGGGAATGTTTGACACCCAAACTGCTAAAAAACAAGTAGTTCCTTGAAATGATCTAGCTAATTATATTTAATTGTATAAAACAAGGTAATAAAAAGAGTAAAATGGGGAAAAATATATTGAAAAATAAAAATGACTCCGAATGGGGATAATAAAAAGCTATTAAGTATGAAAAAAAATTGAAATTAAGCATTTCTGACGTCATACCCCCACCCCCACCCCCTATTATAATTTGCAAAACGATTAAAGACGCTGACATGATGTAGTTAAAGCATTCCCCTCTGTAAACGGCAGAACATTATAACAATTAGGATTATATACTGGGGGGCTGCGCCCCCCAGACCCCCCCCAATTTAATGAAACTCAGGATCATCGTAGTGTGGTCCCCCCCTGGTGCTTACCCCAACACGAGCCGTCCCCTTAAATGTACTCCAAAAACGTGAAACATTTTGGAACACGTACGAAAAAACTACGGTTTATCGGCCGGGATCGGCCGGGCCGATAATCTACATATTTACCAAAAAGGTGTTTGGAAAATCAACTATATATATGAATCTCCAAGGGGTAACGACGATATAAAAAAAGGTGAAATAACTTTCTAAAAAAAAGTTCCAGTGTATGTATGTTGAAAAAAGGGTGGAAAATTCTTAACTATATGCAAATAGGCCGTAGGTCACATGCCGAAGGAGTGCCTGTGGAACTAAGTTCTTTGTGTAAGAAAGAATATGAACTATGGCTTGTGTTTGTATATATGTATTATGTAATAATGAACTTACTAAATTTTGCCTAATAAGTCAGTAAAGTTAATGGTAAGGGGGATGCGATGAATTTTGTAGAATATTATTTATTATGAATGCTAAAAGCATCCGCAAAAAATCGATTACATAAAGTTAAGCGTAGAAATGTCGCATCAAGCGAGTATTAATTAATTTAAAATAAAGAAAAAAAACAACAAAATTACAAATTTAAGTTAAAAACTTTGAATAATAACAAAAACAAAAAAATACGCAAAATTTTGTTTCGCATTTTTTTATAAACTAAATTATATTTATCCACTAACTAAATAAAACTAAACTGTAAAAGCTGAAAATTAAAGAAAAAGTTTCAAATATCTGCATTTACGTAAGGAGAGGGAAACAGCACAGTTTATAAGCAGCGATATGGCGTAAACTAGGATTCTTAATAACAGTTTGATGTAAATAATTTACTTGTAAAACAAACCTATCTTAAAGTTTATTTTTAGGGCATTTTGTATTACATCTTCATACGCCTTGTTGTTGTTACTTGTTGTTGTTGTTTGTGTTGTTGTTGTTTCTTAAGGGTGTGCTGGTGTAGTTTTGAGGGTTGAGTAGTTTTTTTTTAGTTGGTTTGATAATGTTGAATAATAATGACACTCGCAATTTAGGGTACTACAGCCTGTAAGACTGCTTCCTATCGTTGTAGTAGTGTACTAGGAGTAATATTTCGATAGCGGAAATGGTTTATCACACGTCATAACGTCGCCCAAAAGACAATTTTTAACCGAATGCCGAAACACAATGATTCTTTTACGACGCCATCTGGAAATGCTATGACTCAGACTAACGCTCGTGAGGGCGTTTAACAATTTGTTTGAGAGTCTGGCTAAGTTAAACATCTTGATATGTCATGTGATGATTTAAGTTACCCTATCGCGTTTGTTTAGAATACTAATATTAGTTTACTTTTTTCGTATTTAATTTTGGTATGAGCCTATAACTCTTGTACGTTGTTTTGTCTTACTTCTTCTTCCTTTCTTGTTTATGCGTGATGCGTTCCTGTTAAGGTGAAGTTTGTGTATTGTAAGAGTATCTTGTGTTGTTCGATGTTCTACTCCGAGCAGATCTTGGTGCTTGGGAACCTTTTCCTGCGAGTAACTTTATCTCTTAATCTTGCATAGATGTTTATCCTGCCTCTGATCTCTTCCAGCTCCTGAATGATATTACCAGTCATTGTTTCCAGGAACGTTTTGGCCATATTCTGGGTCGCAACGTTGACGGTGTCCAGTCGTTGCCTTCTGTGCAGCCTTCTTTGGCTACGACGGGGTCATCGTCTGACTTTGTTTATGCAAAGGGTGCGGGGTTCTACACGCGTTTGAGTTTCATCGTAGAGAATTAGCTGGCCGCTTAAGTCGCCACAGCCGGGTGGATGGGCTTAGATTGGATTTACATTAGTTATATTTTCCTAATATTGACGCGCTAACCTCTCTAAATTTGTGCAACTTAAAGAGTTCCTTCTTGGCCAGATTCTAATCTCCGTGTGGTGCCTCCTCTACCCATGGACGGAGAGTTTTAGGCCCAGCACGCTGTTTTCGACGACGTGACCGTATCTCGTCCCGTTTGCTACGACTCTGTTGCAGTTTTCAGGCGGCACAGCTGGATAATTTTGAACTTATTACGGTTCGTCATAATCTTCGCACTAGTTCGTGCTGCTTGAGCCCAAGTATTCCTATTTGTGCATGAGGCAATTTGTGTGATGCCGTCTGCGAATTGCAGATACATCGCATTGCTTTGCAGAGATTTTGGTAGATTTATGGTGTGGGCCAGGTATAGCAAATGAGACGAGTCCTTCTGTCCATAGTGAACTCGCAGAGGATGCTTTTCAGGGCTGGATCTAGCTTGGATGCTCAAGATCTTGTGGAGTCCTTCCAGCCAGACGTCGAAGATGTTCTACAATTCCCTCATCATAATATTCACTTAGTTCCCTTTCACTCGGCATTTGGGCAATTTTCTCTCTTAGGAAGACCAGAGATGTATCAGTGCTCTTTCTCCTACGGAACTCATGTTTTGTGAGTTGTGTGATCCCAACTCGTTGTGTTGAGCTTCTAGCCTTTAGGCCAAGATTTTTTTTCCGAAAATCTTGCTGACTAACTCCAGGAGAAAGATGGAGCGAAAGTTATTCAACTAGTGTGGAATGTTGTTCCTTTCAGGATAAAAATGATTTTAGCCTTCTTATACCCGTCCGAGAAGTAATATATTTTCAGGGCAGCATTCATGGGGCAAATGGAGATATGGATGGGTCCTATGTGACAACGTGCCAAGGAGGTCGATCAGCTGGTCTTCGAAGTAATCGTTTTCTTGTGGGGTTATCGCGAATATCCGCTTATCGGACGTTTCGCCATAAAATTTGAGAGTGCTTTTCCTGTCCAGCTTACCAATAATATCATTCTAGATATCCCTTTGCTGTCCCAGGATAATGTTTTTAAGTTCTTCGCTTAGACGGTGCATTCGGGATCTTTTTTTCCGATTGATCCTGCCCTGCAGATTTCCTCATAGATTGCTGTATGTTCTCGAGAGATTTCCCTCGTCTTTTATTTTCACTTAGGCTGTGGGAGCATTTTGTGTGGGGTCATGAAGAAGCATCTCTCGTAGGCTCCACTGAAGAGATTAGTAATCTTATCGATCTCTTCATCTATTTCCTCGAGATTCGCATCGTCCAAGTCAGCCAGTTGGTAGGTGCTGAGCATCTATTTGAAGAGCTCGCAGTTAGGTTGCGGATAACATTTCCTAATAAGGATGTGTTTGAGCATTGGTGTAAGCGAGATTGTTGTTATTATAGGGGTGTGTTCACTCAGGGCCACGGGCTGGTTCGCTTCTGATTTTGAAGGGAAAGTTTGAACTCATTAACTGCGAGAAGGGTAGACATAGTGAGATTGGCTGCATAAGAGGGGTTAAGGTGTACAGAAAAGTGCGAATGAGACAGAGTTTAATTTCGATACCGTCCGAATCGGAGTAAACTCCGATTTTGCTGTATTTCGCCTTACGACCTCCATATTTAGATAAATAACTTGACATAACCTATGAGTAAAAATACTGAAAATAGTATTTTAATAGTGAAACCATACCTTAACGAGCAGGTGAAGGATAGTGTTGAGACACAACGGAGAACAAAAGGTTCACTCGCGTAGAAGCATGTGGCTGTGCAGCTATCAATTAATATCTAGCGATATCTCTATTTCCAGAAGACAAACGTTTGATTGTCTGATTATGAATTAACTGTTTTTTGCGGTCTTTTTTTAGTCAGTAACAATTTTATGGGTGTAATTTTCGAATAACTGGCAAATGGTGGCTCATTCTTTACGTCGGATATTATGGTTGTACCTAACTTAATGTATTGCATGATTAAGGAGATTAAAGTTTCAACCGATCGATCTTGCATCTACACAATAAATAAATTTAAAAAAATTAAAATTCAGGTTGGATTAGGGTCACTGTGAATACATTTTACGGGGTTTTCGAAATACATTTCATCTGCATCAAACTTTATAACGCAAGGCTGTACAATCCAAAACAACGACAACTGGGCAAAATGTGACGAAGTAAGCTCGGTTGAAAATATATAGACAGTGTGACGTCCCTATATTTTTTTTTTACAAACCTCTTCTCTAATGTGACGTCATCACAATTAAAGAAAAGAAAAATATTAAAATCCAAATTCTTATTATAATAGCAACATCAAACGCTCAATAAATTTTATATCAGTGGATTCCCCAAAATGATATTGACACAATGGGAGTTATTAAATTTGTTTTCGAGTGATTACGGATTTTAAAATATTAACCACAAAAGAAATTGCTCATATCTCATAAATTAGGCAAGTCAGGAAATATTTTCTTAAAGAACATTCAAAATTGAATTGGAGAAACACTTGATTTAAATAAAACTTAAAATGTTCCCCTGAAATTACAAACTTAGTTATTGAGTATTTTCAGTATTAAAAATTACTTAAATTTGGGGGGTTTTTAAACTTATCTGGCGAATGCCTATTGGCGCAAAAGTTGCCGTAATAACTTTAGAGCCTAATGGTAGGCTAGATTAAAAAGAAAACATGTCAAAACCAAATAACAAAACAAAAACAAAGGCAAAAAACAAGCAAACAAAAGCAAAACAAGCAGAAAAGTAAGAGGAAGAAGGGAGCACGGTTCAGTAGCCGGTAAAGCCCCCCAACCCCGTCGCAGGAACATGGGATCTACGACAAAGAAATTCAAATGAAATGGAGAAAGCCAGCTTTTACCAAAAGTCAAATAGTCCACAAGTCTGTGTGAACGAACCCGTTCCGAGTACAAGGGACAAGCGGTAGCAACCCCACTTAGCCCGGTACCGGGACAGGTAACGTGCGCGAAGATCACCCAGACTGGAACATTCAACAAGAATGTGCCGAACAGTTTGGAGGACACGGCAGTCGTCGCAGTAGGGCGCAGGAGAGTGCTCCATGAAATTGCGATCTGTATAACCTGGCCCGGTACCTGGCCACTTAATGCTTTTAAAACACCACTTGACGGAGGGGGGGCGGCACAGGTTCCTGATAGTCCCGTACTTTCTTGGTACCGAACAGCAAAGGTTTCTGACTGTGCAATGTTAGCGGCGTGCGCATATAACCGCATTGCCATCACCTCCAGGCTTTGGCTGCTGTTCGACTCTTGTTGTGGTTCCGTACTGCTTGTTCTTTCTTGGGCTCTTGATGAATTGCGTGAGTTCGTTTTTTTTGCTAGTTTGTTTTTTCTTTGTTTTTAATAGCTCCTTCTTCTTGTGACATCTCATTGCTAGTACTGAGTTAGGGCCGTCGCAATTGGCGCATTTCTTCTGCTGCTTGGAGCAAGAGATCTCGAGGTGATCAGGATCCCCGCATTCGGAACAGCACTTTTGCCCCTCAGAACCACTCCATGCTATGTTTATAAGCACGAAGTCCTTTACTATCTGACCAAGAGTTCCGCTCGGGTTGAAGGGTCAGAAGCCCGTTTCTAAAGTGTTGTTTTTTTTCGCCATGGCGGTCTCAGTATATATGGCTTTAATAGTTCTCGCTGGTTGTTCGAATTTAAATATGCCTTGTACCTTTGCCTATCCTTGTTGGAGCTTTATTTCTTCTAGAATTTCTTGGGGGTTTGCTCTCGGATCATGGGGTCCATTTTTCTACAGACAATTGCTCTTTGGGTAATGATTTCTGGATGCACGATGAACTCCAGGTTCAAATCTTTTAGCTGGTCAGTGGCGATTTTTGTGAGCAGCATCTTTTTATCCTGTTCAGAGTGACACATGGCTACGAATCCCTTGGGGGTAGTTGAACAGCCTGACGAGGGCCACATTAAGCTTTAAGAAGATTACTTCAGTAATCTTCTTCCTGATGGGCTTGGTGATTTACTTTAAGAGGATTTATAGCCGTTTTTTTATTATAGGCTCATCTGGCTTAAGCTGGTATCAAAAACAAGATATAAAAATGGTCAAATAATGTGGACATATCTGCCGGGTTAAAAAAATAAAAACAAAATAAAAGAGCATTAATATGCAATTAAGTAAAATCCTTCATGTAAAAATAGGAATGGACAAGGATCTGATAAAACTAAGGAGAGTAAAATATGATTAAAATATATGGCAGTACGGAGGTAACAGGAGTATTAGATTTTGGAGAAAAGGCCATCATCTTCCAGGAATTGGACTAAGTTGGGCATAACATGGGGAGAATGTCCGAGAATAGAGGAAAAGGTGGGGGGTGAGGATCGAAGTAGTTCTTTCGATGGGCAGAGTATCGCTGGCAGGTGAGTAAGATGTATTGTATTGAGATGAGAGAATGACACCTCTCGCTAGATGGTGGTTCCTCGCTGGCCATTAATGTCCGTGGGTGAGGCGACAGTGGCCGATTCGCAAGGGCACAAAGGGCACAGCATGACTTCATGCCATCTGGTGAAGGAGTAGGATGATGGCCACGGGAAAGCATTTTCTTAAGTTGAAGTAGGTGAGGGTGTCCATAAGAGTTCCAATATCAATCCCATTCTTCGATAACCAATTAACGGATGAGAGGGATGTAGTTTTAGTGGAAGATGGGTGATTCATGGGGCTTGGTGATATATTGCAACACCCATAGATAACGAATATTTGATTGGTAGCTTTATCAAATTCTGGATTCTGCTACTTCCATAGTCGGGTGACAGTCAGCGTGGTTGTTTGCCGCTATGCCCGCCAGGGGGCGATTCCAGTCATTGTTACGATTTACTTTGGGTGAGACGCTGCTGCCATCTTGGAAAGTTTTGAAATCATAAGTTAATTATATTCATTTACCGTTGTAGGCCTGTTAGCTCTAGTACTTGTAAGTAATTAAGATGTGGACTCCTGCTATTTAAGTGAATAAGTGATAATGTATGTTAAATAAGGAAAGCCAGCATATGATACATACATGTTGCTTAGGGAGGGACGCTATAATGATCTAGAAATTGCAAACTTAGCCTTAAGCCTCACAATGCACGCGTTAATTTCTAAAATGACTTAAAAGTTATAGCAATAATTACGTAAATAATACACAAATTTAAATTAATAGTGCAATTACGCTACAATAAACTGAACTATTATCGAATGATTTTATTATTCATAGTATTGTATACGTTTGCAAACAAACGAGGGCGATTAGGCTTAACAAGATTGCGATCGTCTAAAATTGTCAGAAATGACATCCTTGAACACATTTTTTTTTATACAGCAAAAGCTCCTCCATTCAGCAAAAATATTCTCAAATATATATTTTTTATTTTGATTTCGTTAACTTTGTATCGGCGCCGATTTATCAGTATCGGTCGATATATCGGTTATCGGCTAATTTGCATATCGGTGCAACCCTAATCTATGGTATTGTTTATCCATAGATAACTGTTCATCATAACTGTGATATTAAAAGTCGTGACTACGATACGCACCCTAAACTACACCTTCACCGATGCTTTGGGTTGATCAAATCCTCTCTGGCTAGTTATTATGGTAAAAATATATTTTATTGTCGTTTATGATTACTAACTATAATTTAAGAAGGGGATTTTTTTTAGTATTTGAATAATAATTTCATCTTAGTTTGGTAATGACTTATGTTTTTTTATCAAAGTTATTTCTAATAATTATTTTATAATATCAAAAACAAAATGGTGAAGTTCAGAAAAAAATATAAGTATCGAAATTTTGCGATTTTTTTTTAAAACCCAAATGGTGAAGTTCAGAAAATTTATTTATATATGTCTTCTTCTATAAATATATTTTAGCAACGTGATATTTTGAAAGGGGAAAAATTTAGTTTAGAATTCCTTTTTAAAATTATTATAATTGGTGAAGTTCAGAAAATTTATAAAAATTTAACCATGGCTGCTTTTTTTTAGATTTTAAATTTTAATCTTAGTAGCGAAGCGCAAATTTCCACCGTATGGGGCGTGGTGGTGGGGGGGAGTGGCGAAGCCATTGCCTGGTAAATTTATTAAACACGGGTTCAAAGACAGCAATAAAATCTAATTAATAATACTGTACTGTTATTCATATGATTACAAATGGTGCGTTATTTTGCCAGAAAGGCCGGCAGCCTCCTAAAGTGTGTTTCTTGTCAGGAGGCTCTGGTAGAAGGCAACACCCTTATGCCCTCAGTGTAGGTGGCCGACCCCGACAAGCTACCAGAGATTTTCAGAGAGATAATTGAATTCCAGGACCGCGGTTGTCTCCTCTACCCCTCAAACGAGTGCATCCACATGGCCATGATGGCCGTAGAAGTCTTCAAGGCGATTACAACACCAGGCGAAAGGAAGGCCAAGATCCTGGCGGCCTACTCTTCAGAAGAAGTGTTCGTGACTGTCTACAAGGAAATAATGAGCAATGACTTAGGCATGTCCCTTCTGGACTGTGGAAAGGGTTGCAGCTTGGTCAACACCGTCGTTCCTGACATCGCCAGGTCCCTCTTCCATATCATGGGCAAAAATATGATGTCAAAATCTAACAGTCATATTCATGCAAAAGTCAAAAGAAGAGTAAAAAAAAGAGGTAATCTGGATACGCCCGAGAAAGCTACCAGGAGCAAAAGTGACTACAAGAAGAAGAAACTTTCTAGTGAGAAAAAGTCCTAAGTCAATTTAAGTGCGCGTAGTCACTGACATTTGGTATGTATCTTTATTTTGTAGGGTATATATTAGAATCCAGGTTAACCATGAAATAAGTTACTAGTACAAGGTGTCCACACCTTAGATTCTTACTAGCTATTACTTTATTATACGTATTTCAGAATAATAGAGTCCGTACTCACCCATGGGCTATGAAAAAGATTTATAAAGTAAAAAAAAGAAATCAAATGCAGGGTCTAGCTAAATAATACCTAATAGAAATATAATTGTTTGTTAGATTGGTCAAGTGTGGGCCCTGGAGGGATTTCTTCTTTTTTTATTTAATTAATGCTACCTACTTTATTTCATTTATTAGAATATACCTTGAAATATGTTTGTAGTTAAATGTAATATACCCATTTTTCATTACAGTTTTAATTAGAGATTTTGCCATTTATTTTTTTTTTTTAAGTACCTGGAAAACCTAGTGGAATTTTGAAATTTGCTATTAGTAGACACCCTGTAGTATCTAAGAATCCCATTGTAAACAGCCTTATTAAATAAAATTGAATTGAATATAACCAACATCGGTTATAAATATAAGGTTTTTCTTTTTTCTTTTTTATTAAATAAGTCACACTTTCGTTCGTCACGCCGAATCTGTTTGTCGAATAAAATTTGACTTCACAGATCGAAGTACATTGGTCCCAGGGTGCTTCATGCCAAATTTGGGGTGAATATCTTTAAAAATAAAAAAAAATGAGAACGATTTTTGTTTTTTCCTGGCTAGCCCGACAAAGGAATCGCCGATTTTGAGCTACTAATCAAGTATTTGCTATCTATGCAACACCCTAAGGGTGAGCTACCTCCATTTCTCTCTATCTCCATATATATACATATATATTTTTCTTTTTTAAAATCCCCCCCCCTCTTTTTTGAGGGGGGGGGGGGTGCGTATTCACTCTTAGCTCGACACAAAAATTATGCATAAGGGGAAAGCCACTGGAGCTGCCTCAGCCGAGCCTCAAGAATCTTCAAGGGACTCTTCTCCTGTTGCTGAATATTATCTGCCCTCAACCCCATCCCGCCCTTCAAAGGACTTTGGCCCATTACCAGTCCAAACGGTAGCAGAAATCCACCCAGTTCCTTGTACTTTGTCCAGATCGCCTCCCCCACACACTCAACCCCCTACTCATGATCCAATGGAAGCAAGTGATACTCCAACATCACCAGCCGCGTTTGTTGGATCAACTCATCAGAAATAGAAAGCGCCATTGGCTCGTCATTTCGGATGTACCGTCCGAAAATCTCTTCTTGAGCTTCCGTTTTTGTCTGGTTGTGCGCCCTAATTAGAGGAAGGGGCATCGGCCGGTTCATCGAAACCACCGAGCATAGTTTGAAAGATTTCATATAAAATAAAATAAAAAATAAACCAAAATTTTCTGTTTAGCTATATCTTGCAGTCATAGGTGTTGTCAGGGGGAATTTGTATATAAAGAAAGTTACTTTCTTAATTCTATTGGGTGAAAATGAAAAAAAAACATATTTATAACTCAAAATATGTATTTTGTCCATGGTAATAAAATAAATAACGAATACAGTGGTATTTAATTTCTGTTTCCTTTGAGAAAGTATTATGAATTGTGGCCAATGTCGCAAAAATGGGACGGTAGTCTTTGGGCACAACAAAAATAAACAAATCTTCGTGTAATTCATGTATTATCGATCAAGGGGATTTAAAAGATAAGAATAAGTCTTATATAACCAAAATTCTTAGTTATTTAATTTCGGCCCATCATGGGTTAAACACATCAAACAATTCCAGCTTTCAGTCTTTGCAACTTCGATGTCTTCACTGCTGATCTGTATGCATTGAATGTGGTACTACCTTGAGTAGCTGTCACACAGAATCTGCAAAGATAAATATATATATATAAGAACCCCACTTTTTCGAGCAGTCACAATCTGTTTTACACTCACTATATACCCTAGTTTTTTTTTATTATTACCTCCTTAAAGAGGTTATGTTTTAGCCGCTGCACTAGATGACTCTAGTGCAGCGGTCGCCAACCTTTCGGACTTCATGGACCACTAAGTTTATAATTTTAAATTTAGCGGACCATTTATATGATTTTTTTAAAAAAAGTAAATAAATTTATAAAATAATAATCATAGAACTTTTATTTTATGAAATGCACCTATTAAATATAACAAAGTTATAGTTTAATTATTACAAAATACTTGAAGTTCATTTAAGTATTACACATTTTTCGTGTGATATTTGTTCCTGCTTGTTTGAAATAAGTTTATGGATTTTTTACTCCAATGACGTTACTGCAAGACAGAGAGCCGTTTTTATTTCAAGCCGAGTTTTAATTGCTGTGGCAGATGAAAATGTCTTTTCGCACAAATATGTTGTTGAAAATTGAATCAAAATCTTCATTGTTTTTTTCCTCATTGATGAGTATTCACTTTTTATGGAGAGCCAAAAATGAGGTCTTGATGAGGATGACTGGAATTTGGCTTTGAGACTGTCGTTCATTTATGCTTAAATTGCTATCTTAAATGTTTGTTGCAAATGGATCTATTATCCACATATTGTAATGCCTGGGATCTTCCTCATTTGAGTAATAACAACCCAAATATTCTGTCAGTGACTGTAAGTGTTGTTGAACAACAGGTACCACTTGCCGGTTGACATCCTTCTCTCCCATATATTCATCGAAATTTGAAAACATATGCAGATCTTCTTCAGCCAACCGCGTTAGTATTTTGCCCCTCGAAAGCCATCTCACCGCAGTGTGAAGGTGAGTTACTGGGAAAAAATCTGAAAAAACCCTCCAGTAATTAGAATTCAATGATATTTGAGCTTCAATATAGTCTATATATATATATATATATATATATATATATATATATATATATATATATATATATATATATATATATATATATATATATATATATATATATATATATATAAAGGGTGTTCCATTAAGACGGATCGAAGTTAGCAGTAAATAAAACAGTGTTATTGGTGAATATTTATTGATTTCACAATTGAATCATGTTATTTGAGTCATGGCAATTATGTGTGAAAATATTATCGCCTAAATGTCCGCCAGGGCTTCGGCGGCACACCTCCACTCGATGGTGAAAGTTTTTTGATGACTCTCTGCATAGTTGCTCCTCGATCTCACCAATATGCCTTATTATCTCATCCTTCAGTTGTTGAATTGTTGGCATAGACCTTACTTTTGAGAGGACCGTAAAGGATGAAATCTAAAGGTGTCAAATCACACGATCGTGGTGGCCAATTGACCTCGCTGTTTCGAGAGATGATGCGACTTGGTAACTTCTCATTCAATAAAGCCATTGTTGCATTGGCTGTGTGGCATGTGGCGCCATCCTGTTGAAAACACAAATCTTCGACATCTATAGAATTAAATTCAGGCCATAAAAAGTTGGTTATCATGGCACGGTATCGCTCGCCTGTCACCGTAACAGAATTCCCGGCATCATTATCGAAGAAATACGGCCCAATGATTCCGCTAGCAAAAAATGCACACCAAACAGTGACCTTTTATGGATACAGTGGCTTTTAAACAACCTTCCTGGGATTTACATCAGCCCAAATGAGACAATTCTGCTTATTAACGAATCCACCGAGATGAAAATGGGCTTCATCACTAAAGATGATTTTTTGCGAAAAATCATCATCGGCTTGTATCTCTTTGCTCGTGCATCTAATTGAAGAATGTACGGCGCTTCAAATGGTCAGCAGTCTTCATTTCTTGTGTCAATTGAATTTTGTAAGCGTGTAGAGACAAATCTTTGGTCAAAATTTGATGTAACGTTGTTGTGGAGAGGTTCAATTCCTGAGCGCGATGACGAATAGAGGTGTCTGGATCTTCGGCCACATTCGCGCGCACTGCAGCAATATTTTCAGCTGAACGGCGTAAACGAGCACGCAATGGTGTCTTCATATCTGCTACCGACCCCGTTTGCTTGAATTTACGAACAATTTTCCCAATTGCAATTGCGAAGTGCCCGAAATGCGTTTCTATTTGAATGTCCATTTTCGTAATAGGCTTCGATAACTTTAACACGTTATTCGATTGTTAATCCTTCCATGGTTGAAATTGCAAAAATTGAAGTTGTTAAATCTAAAAGAAAAAGAAAAAAATCATTAGACGCTTAAAGTAAACTCACATTTAAAATTGGTCCAAGTTATATATATAGGAATCTTTTCTGTTTGGCGGCAGGCGGATCTTTTGTACCAAATTTTCGACAATGATGCAGTTTTGAGTGCTGAATACGAATATAACATTTCTTTTTTTGGAGAAAGGCAAGTTAAAATAATAAAATTGACAATTATTAAAATTAAAGTAAAAACACTAATAACAATATATAGAATTAAATAATACTACTGTGTGATTTAAAGAAAAAAATAATAGAAAGTATAATTATAACATAAACTGACTTGAATTTCACATATTAAAAGTTACTGGAGTAAACAAAAATTAGCCTATTATATTAAATTGTAAAAAACAACAAAAAAAACGAAAACAAATCAGAATGAACACAGTGACTAACCTTTATCGTAGGAGTTGAGAAATCAACTAACTAAACATATATAACCAACCCACACTTCAATAGATTAACATACAGCGATCGATTTCTACGTGAGCTCTTCAACCTAAGAGAAGTCTTAGCCGGCAAAGGAGGAAACATTGAGGGCAAGTCACCTCCAGTACACTCCCGCTCACCAACGGTTTTTCTCGAGGACGAGATTTACTCACCATCTACCAGTACCCCCGGACCTAAATAGGACCTTAAGTCCCCCCCCCTAGCCCCCCCCCCCCGAATAAAAATACCTTTATTTCCTTGGCACGTCATTCTGATATGACGTGCTACCCCCCCCCCCCCCCCCATCCCTGCTCCGCCGTGTTGTCTGGCTCCGTGAACGTGACTCTACACATATAGCTTCGTTTGCAACTATGCCGTTCTACTTAGAAAAGGCATAATTGAAAACTCTGGGGAAAGGAGGTCTGAGGCTTACCCCGCTGCGGAACCCAGAGGAAGAAGTAACCTGGTTTGGGATTCAGTTACAAACGCGGGGAGGCATAACAACCTACCCTGCGGCACCGTCCAGGACCGCAGAGGGAGACTCTTCCGTCTCTGTGAGATGTCGGACGTAACTGTTAAATAACCAAAACCCAATAGAGGGGGCGGCACCCCGACTGGAGTCAGTTGATTCTGGCTTCAGTCATCATTAAGTCCGCCATGTTTTTACACCCTCTGAGGAGCCCAACCAGGTCCATAAAATCATCCATCACCCTTCACCACATTCGAGTCATGTTCACGGGGTCCTCATCGGCGGGGCGGGGGCCTTCCCATATAAAGTTAAAAACCGTAAATCCACAAAATGGCAAATACCTCTCACCTCACACTAACGAGCACCACACAACCAGCACCTGACACAATCGACCACCACACATTGCTCACGCTAGCCTCCACCCACGGCACACCAATAACAAACATAATTAAACTACGCACAGGCCACAAGCTCGTCTTCCGCTCGCAGGAGGACGCGCTAACCTTCCACCAAAACGCCACCACTACACTAAATACACACAACCTGCAGACAAGACTCGCTGATGGTATCATGAAACGATACCAAATACGCATCACAAGGACCAACCCTTTGTGGCTGGCCTTCACAAACGATGACCTTCGCTCGCACCTCCGTCAGGAGTACGGGAAGGAGGTCATTAAGGACCTGTACTTCAACAGGTCAAAAAACTGGGCAGTAATTACACTGTCCAGTGACAACACTAAAAACATGCTGCTAGACCAAGGCATTAAGGTCTGCGGCACCCTCACAAACCCCACACACATTGAAGAACAACACAACATAAGACCCACACAATGCCACCGGTGCTATAAAACCGGTCACAGCACCAATACCTGCACTGCAGACCTAATCTGCTCAAAGTGCAGTGCAGCGGGGCACCACTACACGACCTGCACCTCCACCACAACCCGCTGTGCAAACTGTGGCGGCGACCACGTCGCCGTCTACCCCAGGTGCCCTTACCTAGGCAAGGCACGCCACGACGCCGTGGAGGCCATCCGGCACCCACAACCAAACACACGCATAACCACACACCCCGCCCCCGCACCCCCTCCCCTCACCATGTCATTCGCCGCTGCTGCCAGCCCTACGCTGCCGGCTCCCCCTGTTCTACCCCCGACGCACCCCCCCCCCTGCAGCAACCACACCCCACCCACACATCCCTCCCCCCCCACCCCAGCTCAGAACACTCAGAGACCCCCACTACTACCAACACCCACACACCACACTGCCACCTCCACACCACTCTACACGCCCACCCCCACCCCACTCTACACCCCCACCCCCAACCCACCCCACCCCTGCGACAACACTAAAACCAAACTACACCTGGCCACCCTGCTCTCAGCGGTGGCAAAAGACATGTCGAGGGGTGACCCCCGACTATACGCGAAGATCCTCAACACACTATTCGCCTCCAACGGCATAGAGCAAATCACCTTCCCCGAGAAGGTGTTCGCTTTAATAGACGCACACACATCCAGACCTGCACTCCTCCCTACCCCGCGGGTACACTCCCCTGCCCGCAGGGAACCACCGCCCCCCACTCTCACCACGCTCTCCCTGCACCTTCCTCAGCCACTGCCCAAGCCCCCATTCACACAACCTATCCTCCTCGCGCTTCTTCCACCCCTCTATCCAAACCCCGCCTACCTCCCACTGCCACCACCCCCCTCGCACCCATCTCAGCCTCCTCTCCCACAGCCTCCACTGTCACTCCAACCCCCTCGCAGCCCACTACACCCCGTGCTAACCCCCAAAACCCCACCCCCAAGCCCCAACCGCGTAGACAGGCACGGGACAAACAAACCCCCCTCTCTCCTGTTTCCACTCCTTCCTCGCTCCCTACTGCTTCCCCCTCCACTCCTTCTCAATCCTCCCCTTCTCAACACACCCCTTCTCACTCTACTCCTTCTCACTCTACTCCTTCTCACTCTACTCCTTCTCACTCCTCTCCTCCTCCGCCTTCCGCCCCTTCACTTAAGACTCCTTCCCCCCCAACCCCCCTTCCTTCAACTCCTTCTCCTCCGTCTCCTTCCCCTTCTGCCTCCACCACCCCTCCGCCGACCCCACCTCCTCTCTCCCCCGACACCCCTCCTCTCATAATCTGCACCTCCCCAACCATCTCCAGCCCTTCATCCTCCAGCTCTACACCGCCCACCTCCGTCACGAACTCCCCACACTAAGACACCACCCCACCCAAAGCCACCACCTCTACAGAACACACTCCTCCACCCACTACGGCTCCCCCACCCAATAACACGGCCGTGCCTCACAAACACGCATCAACACGTGTCAAGGTACTCGCCCCTCACGCCTCCTGGGCTATAACCAAGGAGAAAGGGACGATTCCTGGCAAGTCAGCCTCCCGCGCACTAAGACCACGACAATAGGTCGCACTAGTGTAGTACAATTAAACGTACGCAGTTGGCACGGTATTCGTCATACGGTCGCCAACTGGGTACTCAACACACAAAGATCCGACATCATACTTCTAAACTCCACCAGCTTACACCCTCCCAACAACAGACTCCGCATTGCAGGCTATCACACATACTTATCCCCACAGGCGCGGCACCTAGGATCTGCAATCCTAGTAAAGCGCAACATACACCACTCCCTCGTCAACACACGCGACACCTCCTTTCTAGCCTGCAAAATCGACACAACCTCTGGTCCCATAATAGTGGCCACTCATTACAGACCACCACGATTACAGCTAAACTTAGAAGTCTCACTCCGGGCCCTTTCTAACTACAACCTACCCATCTTCTTTGCGGGGGACCTCAACGCTTTTCACCCGACACTCCTTTCTAACAACACGAACGATGCGGGCAGTTACTTGGCCGGTGCCTTGCGGTGTCACCGCTGCGAGCACATCGGCCCTGCCTTCCCCACGTTCTTTGGCACGCGCGCAGGCACCACATCCCCGGATGTGGTCTTCCGTAACGACCATGCCACACGTTTCTACACACACATTGCACCCGGTCCCCACCTACTATCAGACCACATACCAATATGCCTTCTCATATCCACATCCCCCATACTCATTCCCACATCACCTCTATACGACTACAAAAATACAAACTGGGCTGAATTCAGAAGCCACATATCCACAAACACACCACATAACCTCGACCTGGAGAACACCAATCCAGGACAAATAGACCACCACTGGTGCTCACTTTTAGACACCATCACCACCGCACGTAATCTACACTCACCACACAAAAACTACACCTGCCTAAAACATTTCACCTTTTCAATACACACACAGAGACTTATCACACAGTACAACAACCACTACACCAGAGGCCCACGACAACAGAACATCAACCAGCTACGTGCCCGCATCCTTCAATGCGTGCAGCTAGATAGGAACCGGCAGTGGCGTGAGGTCGTCCGCATCGCGGATGACACCCGCTGCATGGACCCTTCCTTCTTCTGGCGGCACGTGAAAAGGATGCTGGGTACGGAACCATCCAAACCTATAACACTGAAAATAAACAACCACACACTCACAGACACCAATGACATCCTCGACGCATTCAGGTCCCACTGGGACACAGTACACACCCACAACCCACCAAAACCACATGCGCAGGAGCACTTCCAAGACATTCAGGAATGGTGCCGGACTCATGCTCACGAGCTGAGGCCTGCCCCCCTGATACGTATGGAGGTGCTCGACTACACGTCCACACTTACCACTCCAATCACCGTCGAGGAAACAAAACACTACATAAAATCGACACCAAAACGCGCCCCCGGCCCCTCCGGCCTACCGGCCACACTAATTCATAACCTCCCCGCAGACATATACCCCACACTCACATACCTATTCAATGCCTCTCTAGCCTCAGGCCACTTTCCCAAAATATTCAAAGTCTCTCACAATATACTCCTTCATAAACAACACAAAGACCCAAAACACCCAAACAACTACAGGCCTATTGCTCTATTAGAGCACCTAGGCAAAATACTCGAACGCATGGTCAACTGCCGCCTACGGGAGTTCCTGGAAGAGAGGGACTGGTTCTCCCCCCATCAATACGGGTTCAGGAGGGGCAGGTCCACTCAGGCGGCCGTGACCATCGTACACGACAGAATACAGAAGAAACGACAGATACACCAAAAGACTCTCTCCGTCAGTAAGGACGTGAAGAAGGCCTTTGACAAGGTGTGGCACGAGGGACTCCGTTGGAAACTCGCCAACAACACGGAGTTACCTCTCTGCACCAGAAGGTTCCTCTCACACTACCTCACTGGACGGCGATGCCACATCAGATATAACAACACCCTATCAAGACCCTTCACACCACGCTCAGGCGTTCCCCAAGGAAGCGTTCTGGCACCCACACTCTACATCATGTTCACCAATGACACCCCACGCCCACCAGAAAACTGAGTTCACATTTACATAGTGGCCTACGCCGACGACGAGACCATTCTCGTCAGCGGCCGGGCCCCCGAAGAAATCGCGCTCCATGCACAAAGAATACTTGACGAGAAGACAGACTACGAGGACAAATGGCTGATTGCCACGAATCCTCAGAAGACACAGATGACACTCTACGGCGCTAGAGATCACTTCATGCACAACCTACAAATCTACTCACACACACCAAACATGATCCACCAAAACCCAACAAGGCTCGCATACACACAGTGCACCAAAATCCTGGGGGTAACATTCGACAAATCCCTCAGGTTCAACTTACACCAGACCATAATACAAGCAAGAGCCTCACGTACAAACACATCGCTGGGTAGGTTCTACCCAGCGAGTAAAAAACTAAAACTACACCTATACAAAGCACTCGTGCGTCCCATTCTCACGTACGCCCCACTGTCACTCGTAGCCTCGAGTGACACCTGGAAGCGAAAGGCTCAGCGCATTCAGAACTCTGCTCTGAAGCGCGCTTGCCGTTCGCCGCTGTACTCGAGAATGGACGCAATACACAACAACAACAAACTAACTCCTCTCAACACCTACGCTCACACCAGACTCACAAAACAACTTGAAAAACTCACCACAGACCCACTTTACACCTCGCTACATGTAAGAAGGTACGCGATGGCGCCGCGATATCCCGCGGCCCACGAACACCTGCCACCCGTACCATTCTTCGCATAAAACCAAAAAGGCATCGTGAATAACGCGTTTCCGGATGGACTGTCACCCTCCCCCCCCCCCCTGACTTGCCCCCAACCCTCGTCCAGTCAATTACCACATAACCTACACCCTCACTACAACACCTCGCTTCGGTGTATAGCCACCGACCTATCTACTCTCGCTGTCCCTTTCTTAATTATTTTCCGCAACGCTCCTCTCTGACTACCCGACTGCCGTGTTACAGCAGTCCCTCTCTGTTCTTTCTATACACAAAATGCAAATGCAAATAGATTAACTAGCCAACCGACCAAATTTCGTTAGTAGTTTTATATGTTTAGTTAGTTGATTTCTCAACTCCTACGATAAAGGTTAGTCACTTTGTTCATTCTGATTTGTTTTCGTTTTTTTTGTTGTTTTTTTACAATTTAATATAATAGGCTAATTTTTGTTTACTCCAGTAACTTTTAATATGTGAAATTCAAGTAAGTTTATGTTATAATTTCAATTTCTATTATTTTTTTCTTTAAATCACACAGTAGTATTATTTAATTCTATATATTGTTATTAGTGTTTTTACTTTAATTTTAATAATTGTCAATTTTATTATTTTAACTTGCCTTCTTCCGCTTTTTTAGCCTTTATTAAATACATTCTTTTAACTGTTATCAATTAATGTTACATTCCCTTCTCATTAGTCGACATAGTCGCTGAAGATGGTCCTAGTAAAGGTCCGAAACGTCCGGCCAATAAATGATTAGTGTAATCACCTGGGTCTTCATATTCCTGCTATATATATATATATAATATATATATATATATATATATATATATATATATATATATATATATATATATATATATATATATATATATATATATACATAAATTGCATATTAGTACAATATTGAGCAAAGGTTGCCTGGAGAGCCGGCTAATCTCTTTCTTTGTTTTTAATGTTTTGGTTTCTTTAATTTAATGTGGTTTCTGGCATATATATATATATATATATATATATATATATATATATATATATATATATATATATATATATATATATATATATATATATATATATATATATATATATATATATATATATATATATATATATATATATATATATATATATATATATATATATATATATATATATATTATTTGTCGTTCAAACCTTTGTATTCATGTTCAAATTTAAAGTTCTTGTTTCCTTGACGTATTGTTTGGTTCTTTAGTTACTATTTATTTGTGTTCTTTGTCTCATAACTGCTTCTTACATGTATTCTATTTGTATTAGTATACGTTTATGTTAGTTTCTTTGATCTTTAGTTGTTTCTGTGTTATGTTTATTAGCTTCTTGTTGATTGGTTGTATGTTATGTGTTTCATATTTATGTTTCGTGCTCTTCCTGTTTCTTCTTAGTCCTCGTTGGTTGAATTGGGATCTTCATCGGGTTTGTTCCTTGTAGTCGGTTGTGGTTCTTCGGTCTTCCTGGTAGTTCTTTTTTATTCAAAGTACGGGACAACCGCGTTCCCAAGCTTGTTGACGCTGCTTGAGAATCTTGAATGGCATGGATCTCGTTAGTTTCCTTCAATGAGTGCTCTAATGTCCTCTGTGTTGTTTAACGTTATTTTCTCTTTCATATCTGACGCTCTTTCCTTATATATGAGGCGATTAAAGAATTCTTGTAAAGAATCGGTCCAAAATTGGTCTTTTTTTGACTTTATAAGGTATAAGATAACCTCTACGCTTGGAATAAGACACTATTACAGCGATAAGAACAAATAGTAGAGGTTTTAAGAGCCCAAAACGCCCGCCCCCTTTATATTACCATGGGATAATATCTATTTTAGGACGCAACGTAGTTTCAATATCTAGTTTAGGAACCATAAACTAATTACCCGTATTTTTAAAAAAGTTAAGACAAATGTTCCAATATTTTTTTATCAGGTATAACCACATTTAACATTCGACTTTTGAATTTAAATCTTGGGTTAGGTTCGAATTAGGAATATTACGAGTTATTTGTAAAAGATGCGGGTGTGCGGCCCCTACAATTAAGTGGGAGTATGCCGGGCTAAGCCCCAATTTCGAAACAAAATAACGTGTCAAAACAATGAAGTGAAGGTGGTTATGCCTAAAGTTTCTGGATCGCATTCTTGAGTTGGGTTCTAGGGCATCTGTTGGTCCTAATCTAGATATTTACCGTACCTTTTCGGTATACCTCTTTTTCTTTCTTTCGAATCCCATTTATTTTAGGATGAGAACTATTTAAACTTTCAATATATATATTTCCCAAATTTCTATTTTAATATTAGGGCATAAGAAGGAAATATTATAGTTAGCCCTTTTAAATTGCAATCAATGAATACTATATAATTTTTTAAATCTAAGTGAAGTTTTATCTAAATTTACAAATTTCTTTAAAATTATTAAATCAATTATTTATAATCTTTATAATTAATTATATTTTAGTAATGGAGTCTCTTATTACGGTGGTATAAATTGCAGATGTATATACACACTTTACTATTATTTTGGATGATGCACTCTGCATCTTATTAATAAATTTCTTTCTAATCCAGCTAAATATAATAAGATTCTATTGTTACTCTTTTTTTTATACGATAACTTTTAACTAATATTTATTTCTAAGTTTTGGTTTTGTAATTATATTAATTTATAGATAGCTACGTTCAATTTGCATCGCTTACGATTTCCATCCACACCACATAAGTGACTATACTCAACAGTGGGTGTTGAAATCCCAAGCATGGTTGTGGACCTAAACATGAGAGCAGCATACCAGCCTACTGCCTCTACCTCCCGAATAACAACTTCCCTACCCTATTTGAGCACGGGACACTGAGCGTCTGGGTACGGTCACACTACCAGAGGGCAAGAAATCTGGAACTACTGTTCGTAAGAGACAGACTCTAGAAGATTGGACAAAATAAGAGATGAAATGTAGGTAGAATTAGGGAGAGAATAGTAAGAGGAATAGTAAGAGAGTAAAGTGGTTAAAGGATGAGTTTAAAGTATAGATGATGTGTAGAAGACAGAATAGAAAGATCCCTGGTGAAAGGGTAGCTCTGTCAATGTGATAGATTTGTGTGTTTTGGGGTTGTTTTTTCCATTATTTAATAAATTTATAGTTTATTTAATTAAATTAATCGTAGTTAATTTAATTATTATTTTCGATTTTATTGATCGATTGATCTTTGGCATTCAAGACTTTATTTTTGGCGGGGTTTTATTCCCGCTGTGAGGTTTTGAACAGTTTTTGATTATCATTTTTAAATGAATTTAAAAAGTGAATTGATTTTTAGTTTGCGTTTTGCAAGTGTTTTTTTTAATTTGAGTTTTTAATTTTCTAAAGGAACCTGCGCATTACATTGTATGTTTTTGTCAGTTCTGTCAATTGTATTTCGGAGTCACGTCATTGTCTGTCTGTAAATTGCTACTTTTGAATGGTCTTATTTGTCGGTCTACTTCGATTTCTAAGTGTGTACGAAAGAATTCAGGGGTCAAGCGGGCGCCAATGGCTTGCCATATCCTCTTAGCTCTCTCGTGGAGCGCCACGTTGATCGGGATAATCCTACCGAGGCGTGGAGCTCCCTCTGTCGTTTATGTTCTCTTCTTCGGGTGTTTGTAATAAGTAAAACCGCTTTGTTCAGGATGACTTGAAGTTTCGCAATGTGGGTCTTGGCGCTCGCGTTCAACGGTACCGGGGGTATAAGAGTCTCGAGCGAATGCACGCATTGAATATCTTGAGTTTATTTGAGCGAGTTAAGTCAATGAACCTATAAAACTCCCTCAAATCTCTCTTGCTATTCGCGACTGTCCGCCCGATATGACTCTTGTATCCCCCTGTGGTGATTTTGAGCCCAGAACCGTCCCTTCCGGGCAGTAGGGGATTCTCTCCCCCTCTACCCATATATCGTTGAAGGTCTTGCGAAACATGGTAATTATTTTGAATTTGGGGGCATTAGTTGATATCTTCCATTTCCTCTCGTAAGAGTTGATGTTAGATATCTCCCTAGCCGTGTTTCTCGCCATAAATTTCCTGTGAACGTAAGCAGCGGAACAAATTTGCGATATATCGTCAGCGAAATGGACGTATATCGTACCTTCGGAGAGAGGTTGTAGTAAGTCACGTGTATAAATGTTGTATAAAAGGGGACTGAGACAGCCCCCTTGCGGGACCCCTGATTCGAGCTCGAATTCGGGGCCTTTGTGTTCTCTGATTTGTATATATGCTCTCCTCTCCATTATGTAATCGCATATAATCCTCTCAAGAATGGGGTTGAGGCCTACTTGCAGGATCTTAAATTGCAGGCCTCTCTTCCAAACCTTATCAAAAGCTTTTTTAACATCGCGGAGCACCAGGTCAGCATGCCTTTTGCTTGCCTTGATGTTTGCAAGTTTTTCCGTAATAACGGCTAGTGCCGTGTCAGTCCCTCTTTTCTTTCTGAAGCCGTGTTGCTGCTCGTTATGCAAGTTGGCTTCGTCGAGAAAAGAGTTGACCCTATTTGCCAATATCTTCTCGAAGACTTTGCCAGCAAATTCTAAGAGAGATATCGGCCGGAAGCTGGCAGGGCAGTCTGGAGGCTTTCCCGATTTGGGAATGAAGATCATCTTGGCCACCTTCCACTGGTCGGGAAAGTAGCCCGTGTTCAGAGCGGCATTCATGATGTTAAGAAGCCCACTCAGAACATTAGGCGGGGCCTTGATGAAATTCTCCCTGGTCACGCCCGTGGTACCCGGTGCTCTTTGACGAAAGGATTTTAGTGCAACGGAGAGCTCTTGGGCAGTTATTTTACTCCCATAGCCCTCCATCACTCTTTCCTGTGACACACAATGATGAGGGGAGGTTTTATGTATTTGTTTGTTTAGCTGTTGGATTATGTCATTTTCGAAATCGATGTCATAATTGTCATTTTCTTCGGGGTTAATTTTAAAGATTGAAGACCAGAAAATCCTAAAAATTTCCTCAATCTCTTTAGTCTCGTCAATTTCTTTATCGTCATGTTTGAGTGTAATTTTCTTCTGTGGGGGTTGTCCTTTTAATCGTTTATACGTCTGCCAAAATGTGCGTGAGTCTTTCTCTATGTCGAGTCCTTCAATCAGTCTGTCCCATACCTGTATTTGTTGGTCCGTAATTAGTGTCTGGAGTTCGTCTTTTATCTGTCTTATTCGTCTATGGGCATTGTGGTTGGGGCCTATCAGCGCTACTACATGGGACAGTTCCTTATATTTTGGGGCCAGGGCTTTCATGGGAGGGGTACAAATGGGTGCTGGAAGGGCTTTATATTTGATACGGGGAATGCTATTTTCATCTGCTTTAATTAGGAGGTCGGTGATTTTATCCAGCTCTTCATCTATCTCTTCTAAATTGGCATCGAGTAAAGGGTCTGGGATATAATTTAGAAGGTAATTTTTGTAGCTTTCCCAGTTCGCCTGCTTATAGCTTTTGCGTTCTGGGATTGCAACTTGAATGGGATTTACGCCAATTGTGATTTTAATAGCCTGGTGGTCGCTCAGAATAATGGGGTCTGGTTCAATGTAGTAGTTGTACGGAAACCTGATACTGGATAAAACAATATCAGGTTTCGTTGCTGCATTTCCTGTAATGTATGTCGGGAATTCTGGTCCGATTCTAGTCACATATTTTCTGTCAAGTAAGACTTCGATGTTTCTACCTGCATTGTTGTAGGAGGTATACCCTGATGCTGCACATCTTACATTCAGATTGTAGCGGGCCGAAAAATTTAGACTAACCCCAATCGATCCAACCCGCTTCCTACACTAATCCGGACGTAAGAAATCGAAGGAGAATGAAACGGATTGTATGTACAGTCCTTTACTAACACGAAAAAAAATACAATATTTACAAAAATATGGATAAATGTGCACCCAATGAGCCTATATATATATATATATATATATATATATATATATATATATATATATATATATATATATATATATATATATATATATATATATATCAGAAAAAAAATAAATAAGTCCCACTTATAATTATTATTAATTGATTTTAGGAACAATAAGAATCAAACAACCCAAATAAAATTTGGGTTACTACAGTCAATAAACAACAAAAGATGGGCTCACGTTATACAGTCCCTTTACTTACAAAATTTTTGTATTCAAAATTGCACCTCCGAGCTTGGACTAAGATAGGTAACCTTGTTAGAGTTGTGTGGCTCTAATAAGCCCTCCTTCGTTAAAGCTAAACTATTTTTATACACAATCAAATAGGACAGAACATGGCCTGGAACCCTTGTCCTATACTAATGGCCTTTGGTATAATAATAATAACAGTTATAGCTTCAATTACAGGGGTAATTTACAAGTGCTTGCCCTCTTATCTTTCCAAATTATGGCGCCTGGAAAGATAAAAAAAAAAATTTATAATAACATGCTAATCAATAAAAAAACAAACAAACAAAAACCAAACCCATTCCCATTCACACACACATTCTTACAGAGGGAGGGAGAGGGTACTTAGAAAAGGGGTGGGAGAATGGCCCTTTTACACACACTCACATTCGCTCCACCACAAGATCTCCAGCAAAGATTACGTTTTTCTTATGGCTGAAGATCTGTAGAAGGTTGTGCAAGGGTACATAGCCGCGTCTTGGGGGTTGATACCCCGTGGCCACGACCAGACCCCCAGGGTAGTGCCTACCTCGATGGCAAGGTAAGATTCATCTAATTCGGGTAGTTTTTTGTATTTAAGTCCTTTTTTGGCGGCTATTGCGCAGCCGTCATACCGTTTCTGGCTATAATTTTTGCTAATGACGTCGTATTGAAATATTTTTAAGTCTTTTTGTGGGGTCATTCAGTGTTCGTTTATAAGTATAATGTCAGGGTCGCTTTGTCGCAGAATGTTGCCAAAGATGGAACCTTTACCGTCCCACCCATCGACATTCATTTGTATGATCTTAAATCTATTGGTCATTTGAGTAATGTAGGTTCTTATAGTGTGTGGGATTAAAGTAGACGCTTATTCGCGATCTACTTTAGCCCCCTGTGGTGTACTGGGCGGGGTGCGCTCCCTGCCGTTTCTTTTCTTTCGAAATTCGGTGTCGGTTATCGTGTGAAAACAGTCCGTGGTCAGTTTTACCTTATTTTGTGCGAGGGCCTCCTCAACCTGTCGCTCTGGAACCTCGTCTGAGCATTCCCACTTGTATCGTCCGGTCCTAAGACCTTCCGATACTTCACGGGAGTCAATTTCAGCTGGGAACGGAGTAGATTCAGGGGCGTACAATTTTAGGTTGAAGCCTCTCGAATGGTATTTGAGCTGGTGTTCCCTCCCCCATGATGAGGAGGTAGACCGTGGTCCACGAGTTTTGGAGATTTTTCTCGACCTAGGAGACCTGATCTCCTTGGGTCGGACTGCCTCCTTTGTTGGTGTGGGGGGGTGTTTTTGTTTTTACAGGTGTGGATTTTTTCGGTGTGAGTGGCGCTTGTTTTGGGGTTTGTGCTTCTTTAGGTTTGTTTAGTCAGGGGTCACGTGAGATGGCTGTGTTTGGGGTTGGCACTTTTTGGCACTTGTCTTGGCACTGAGGAGCTAAGGTTATACGCATAACCTCCTTTGAAGGAGGGTTATCGGGGAACTACATCTCCACAAGCCCGTTCTTTACGAGCATGCGGTTGACTTCTGTAGCAAAAGTACCAGGGCGCGTAATGTTCGCAATGTGTGCATAATAAATGCAACACATTATCTTGGTGGAGTGCTCATTTTCAATGTGTAGATATGTCTTCTGGCTGTTAGACTCGGTGATGGTGTCTTTGGCAACTTTAGCGTAGGTTGAATTTGCTTTTATCTCCTATGTCTCACGTTTGAGTTTGCTTTGATTGCTCATCTCCTGCTTTTTGATTGGACATGCCATAGACATTGTCCGGTGCGGGCCTTCGCAATTCAAGCATTTGGTGGTGGTATTCTTGCAATCGCGCCAAAAATGGTCGCGCTCGGCGCAGATGGAGCATAACTTAAGGTCTTTGTTTTCAGGGCAGTTGGAAGTGGTATGTTTGTTGTATTTGTAGCACCTAAAGCACATCTGCAAATCAACAAACTCCTCGCGTTCCATCTGTTCTGGGAAAACTCTCACGTTAAAAAGAAGCAATCCGTTCTCCTTAGCCTTTTGAGCCATTGCTGTGTCTTCAAAAACAACCTTAAACACGTGCGTATAAGTTTTAAATTTGATGACCTCAGCTACCTTTGCCCATTCGTGGTTCCGTTCGATTTCCTGTTTTATTGAGTCCGATGAGTGGCTCCCAACCCAGGGGTCGAGGCGCCTGCAGATCAAACTGCGGTGAGTCCTTATTTGTGGCGGTGTGGTCGGTTTTAGATTTATTGTCTTAAGGCATTCAACAGCTTTCCCGGAGGTCAAGGCTTTGCAGTCGACCTCTTTCACGGAGATATCTGAGTATCTATTATTTAAGGACAATGCGATGCGTAGGGTTCCATATATTTGTTTCTATAACTTTTTCACGGTCAGGTTTCGGGCCCTCTGGGAGGGCCCGAAGAGTAATTCGCAAGGTTTCCCTCATCTCACCTCCATCATATGATGCGTTATGGTATGTATGTGTAGATGTGTGTTCAATTAAGGTTTTTATAGAAGGAAAAGGGTGAGAGAGACAAAGGGGGCTAATGTCCAATAAAAATTTACTTTACCTTAGAAAAAACTTCCTTCAGGCTAGCGTGTGGGCCAGGGGAGGCTTCGGTCTCTGTTTCCACGAAGGAGTAAAGATTTCTTCCGTAGCCGTAAAAAATCTGCAGCCAGTGGTCCACTTTTCGATTGCGTATCCCGCTTTTTCGCTATCCCCAAATTAGTTCAAAACTCAAAGCGAGTATCACAATCACTTGCAAAATTTTGCTTTATAAATTCCGAGGTGGTCACAGCGAGTACAGACTTGCTAAGGCAACCAGAGCGGTCCGACAGACTCCAGAAGATTAGACCGGATTTTCCGCTCTATTTAAGACACCGTTCGGCAACTAAACCGGCCATATTTTTAGTGAGTACAAACTTTCACTTCAACTTCTACAACGAACCAGGACCCGTAGGCAGTGGTCCAGAGTGATCACATCCCTATACCTCCAACAATCTCACTTGGGTCGATGCTCAAGCCCGTCGCACTTAGGAAAAGTTATGCGGAAGCTAACTTGAGGCTTTAAAGAGGAATGCTCATCGACTACCAGCCAGCTGATATGGCCAATGCAAATCACGAAGAAAGAGATGAGGAGGTCAACAAGATCTCCGATCTCATCACACAGGTCGACGAGAATCGTTCCCAGGATCTCACACAAAATGCTCTAACAATCTAGGTGAACGCACGAGATTGAGGATATCGCCCTGGAACATAGAGCAATCTACCATAAAATCATTATGACAGGGCTAAACCTAGGAAAGTAAAGCCCGGATGCCCACTCGAAGCGAGAAGCTTAAAACGTTATCCTTGATATTATCGGTAGGCAGGACTAAAAGAGCGAGTGGGGAAAGTTTTGCACTTAATAAGGGAACGAAGCAGTTGGAAGAGATTTTCGCAATACCCTCTGAAGAGAACGACGACTTCGACCAGAACTTCGAAGACCAACTGCTCGACGACCTCGTTCCCATGACATCACTTAAATTGTCCCATGCGCCAAGAGGACTGCAGGGAGACAGGCAGCATAAACTTGTCATGCATGAAAACGAGAGTCTTTAGAAGTGACACAGTTTTCATCTCGCTAGGGATAAATGACCTCCTTCAAGAGATTGCATGGCTAAACAAGTATGTGTGTAATTATAACTGCCCACAACATGGGTCTTTATCCCTGCTTGTGAGGTCGATATCGATAGTTACGCTCATTTCCAAATTATACCCAAACATTTACCCATCGTCATTGAAGAGAACGCAACTTATGTCCAACGTCATGTACTTCCGGGCCCATAAAAGCCTCAAGGTCTTGTGACAGGGCATTAAAGGAGGCAGTTCCAGGACAGTTTGCAAGGAGGCCATGTTCCCAAGAATACGGTTCCTATTGGTCTTCAGTATATAAGAATAACCAGTGGCGGTGAAAATGACTAGTTGTTTGTTCTGGTTTCCAACCTAACTGGCCCCCAATATACACTAAATCACTAGCGTACATAGTCTCGCAGATACCACAATCGGATCCCTCCGTCCTTAGCGAAGAGTCCTTCAGAATTCGACTAACCGTGTCCACATGGCGAACAAACTTCTCCACAGCAACATGAAAAAAAGTCCCCTCAGCAATTTCCTTAATGTTGAAAGACCACATCATCGTTCACATCTGTGCGTATTAGTGTTCTAAAAGAGGATTTATGCTATTGGCGTAATTTCCCCCAAAAGACGAATCTCGAAAAAATGAAGTACGTGACACAGCATAGTGAAAAGCTAGCATTAGCTATGCCATATTGTGCCTAGCATCTATGAAAATTTGATCCAAGTTGATCACAGAGAACCGTAAAATCTTGACTTTCCTAACAAGCTATTGGGGGGGTTCAGGGTATATTCTTGAGTGGATTGCTTCTGCAATATCTCATTCTTGGATTGGGGTTTCGAAAACACAATTAAACTAATTTAGCTTACTCCATAGTATACCTCCGCATTTGTGGGGCTCAGAGGGAAGAGTAGTTCATGGGGTCAATTTATTCTCCATCCTACTTATACGAGTCTTGGAGTATTTCCTTATGCAATTATACTTAATAATTCTTTAGTTATATGGGTCCATCTTCGTGGTAACTCTTACGTAACGCTGGAAAATATGGTAACTTACTATAAATGCTTCCGATTTTTACGTTTTATTTAATATTTGTTGCTATTACAATTAATTCCTTTTTCATATACTACAGTGTTTTTCTTTTCAGAAAATAGAGCTAAAGTGCCGGCCTAGACAGGGCAAAGATTCCCCAGACAGGTTCTGTTATATCTGTGGATCAGTTACAGTAAGGCAATACAAGAGCCAATTAACTAAACATGTGAAGAAACTCTATAAGGTTTACCTAGTATGTAAACTGGGTAACCAGGACAAACGCTGGGTACCTCACATATTTTGTGTCAGGTGTACAAGTTCCCTTTCTGCCTGGGTGAAAGGCGAAGGGCCTAGCCTCATGTTTAGCATAACAATAGTCTGGAGGTTGCCAAAGGACCATTCAACTGATTGCTACTTCTGCTTAACAGATATTAACGGTGGGTATTGAATGTATTTTCTTTCCTGGTCTTTAATATATTTTCAAGAGTTGTATCAATTAAAAAGATCAAAATACATATTATGTTGTACTTCCACTATTTCTAGTAAGTGATCACAGCCAGTAATATCCATTTCTTTAGCTTGATTTCACTGCAGATTGCAAGAGAAAAGGCAAGAAATCTATCATGTATCCCGATCTTCAGTCTGGTATTCGACGGGTTTGACATTCAAGTGCTATTCCTGTACCACAGCTGCCCTTAGCCAAGCGATGAGACGAGCACTCAGACTATGCAGACTATGCACCATATGTGGCACAGCTTGAATCTGACGAAAAACCTTTGCAAGTGTGATAGTAGCGCCAGATCAGAACATACATGTGTACTCCCAGAATAGTCACCTCGGGAAACTATGACGCGTGGGTGTCATAATGTAATTCATGTGCCACGAGTTAAGAAGGAGAAATTCATTTGACCACTACTGCAGATAATACTAAGCTTAATGGAGCAATGGAGATGGGTTCCATTAAAAAAGGCGTGAATGGAAAACAGGTATAAGGGAAAATGCAGCCCTGCTATGTTGGCTGACTTCTGCCGGAACCTGAAGCGTGACACACTGAGACGTCTTATAATCAAACAAGTAAATACTAAAATATAGGTTAATACTTTATATAATGCAACAAACCTGTTGATTCATTGTATATTCATGAATTAATTACAATAGACAGATTTAATCTTACTTTGGGAGCGAAATATATTTTTTGTATCCTGAAAATCTGTATCAATTACATAATTGTTAAATCGGCAACTTACTTGAAAATGTTGCGTGAATTTTGTTATTGAATTCGAATTTAACACACTCAACTTCATAATAAAATGTACAAGAGATCTATGATTTTTCTCGACACTAAAATTTGCTGTATAGTGTAATAAATAAACTCCTACACGTCAAGCTACTTCTGTCTCTATAATTTTATGTCCGCAATCAAGTTTATTAATTTCCTTCTCGTAGAAGAATTTTTTGCTTTGCAGAATCGGGGTGAAGTATTTTCTTTTGTGACTTGCTAAATGAGATTGACCTTCTCTGGCAATAAAATAGGCCTCCTATGACACTACTACAACGTAACTTAGTCCCACTCGTAACATTTATACATGGAAGAATTATCGTGCAACATCGGGTTAAAAATTGGTCTGTTGGAACTTTATAAAGTGTGCGATAGCATCTCCACTTAGTTCACTATTACAACGCTATGAAAAAGTAGTAGGGGATTTAAGAACCCTAAAAGCTGCAGGCTCCTATATTGATATCTTTTTTTTCTTTTGGATTAGATCTATTTTAGAATTGGAAATATTTAAACTTTCAATAAATATATTTATAAAAAAACCTCTGCTTTTAATACTACTGTTTCAAAAGGAAATATTTTAGTCAGCCCTTTTATCAGTTACTCAATCAATACTATCAAATATTTGAAATAATTTAATAAATTTTGTTAATTTTCGTAAATCTCTTTTATTACCAAAAAAATTAACTAGTTTTAATTTCTAAAACTAATTATATTTTACCAATGTAATCACATTGTGAAAATGTTAACAAAGAATTAATATTGTATATTTTGGATGATGCGTTATGCATCCTAGTGTTAAGTTTCTTTTATTATAAATAACCGAAATCCTCACTTTCGGTGCTGAGAGGTGGATTAGGGATTATCGCTCATGACCGAAACGTTGTACTCCTCTTTAAATGTCTTTTCGTTAATCATATATATATATGCGTTCAATGTAAGCAAAGGAAACAATGTTTCCCCTATTAAACACGAACAATAAAAAGAAAACAATTGCAAATACAATTTAATAAACTGTTCACAAGTATCCCTACCAAAGCATACCTCTAATAATAACACGAATCCGATTTTTAAAGAGGATTAACTTATGATGTGCTCAGATTTAAGTTATTTCATACTTATTAGTATATATAACTAAAAGTTTGCATTGTCAGATGTAAAAGTAATATAATATATGGGGAAATGGAAGCAGTTTGCCTATTGCCGTTACCCAGACAGCGAGCGAATTAGAGCGGTATTGAATTTAGCCAACGGATTCATAAGTGAACCTTCCGGTTTCCTCCATTAGGCTCGTTTTATCTATGAAATTATTTTATTTATTGGCGTATCTCATTATTATTACATTTATATTTTACTAAAAATAAATAAAAGCCTCATTTTACATTGATATTAACGTAATTTCTCTTTATTGTGAAATTATAGTTACATTTCAGCTTTATATAAAAAGATTTAGAATGCAACAACATAGAATTAATAATATTTATTTACGTATTTGTCTAATTCTGGCAACATTTGGAAACAAATAAGGCTCAAGCGAGCGCTCCATCAAATGGCGGTACCTCCCACGAGTGTCCAATTCGGAGACGACAGAAAACAACCTGAAGCCGTCGCGGGATTTGGGGTTAGGTCCATCTGAACATCGCGGCGCACTGGCACGTAACTTTAGGTTCCCTTCCACCGTCTCCCATCTTCTTTGTCAAGCATCCCAGAGCGCTGCCCGTATTCCTGTCATGTAAGCGGTGTGAGGAGGAGCGAAACGCGGGTCTGGTCGCCCAATCCTCGCGGACTCTTTGTAGCCATCATCGGCACATTCATTCCCCGCAATTCCTACATGTACAGAAACCCAGCAGAAGATAATCTTGACATCCTTTTGAGTCGCTCGTCTATGTGGCTCATCGTAACATGGTGATGAGATACGGCTACTCCACCATAGACCCATTATTGCGCCTAAAGATCTCCGCCCACGAATTCGGGAAACACCACATGGAGAGGCAGAATAATGATATAAGGGAAATCTTGTAGCTTTAGAAATTTAGATATCTTAGCTTGGCCAACATTAAGAAAATATATCAATGTTCATCCGATCTAAACTCATCTACCCTGCCGTGGTAACCCAAGTGGCCAACAAATCCTGTAGCAAATAATTTCAACGTGGGCAGAACACCGCAGCCCTCGTAATGAAAAAGACGCGACCATCGACTATCAAAAGGCTACATAGAGCACATGATCTGGAGTTCGTTAACGTTGCGACTCAGAAACTGGCAAAAAACAAGCTGAGAAACTTTGTTAGCATCATTCCAGAGCTGCAGGGAACACGAGATAGACTAAGCATCCCCTGTTAGACGAGAGAGAAAGTTACTGCACCAAAAGATACATTAGCAGTAAGCTTTGTTCAGAGGAACACATATTTGCAATATATACTTAATTCAACAAAAAACGACTATCACAAACAATACACTGGGAGGTAGTAAGAAGTAAAACAATAAGAATCAAACGAAAACACTACAATGTTACAGCTAAAACAAAGTAAAATCCCGCAACCCTAAGGTAAATTGCTAAACACGAACATCTACAGAGGCTCGAAGGCTAAATAATAACCGAAAACAATAAATACACCAAAACATCTAGACAATGAACACTGTAAAAAGACATACATCAAAATAATTATATTAAAAACATTAAACAAAGATAATGGAATAATTAAAAACAAAGTAAAAAGGAAAGCGATGCCCTCTTCACCAGGACAATATTCTCTCTATCCATCCCATTTTTTTCATCTTTATTTTTCACTATTTAATTCTCTTCCACTCTTGGTACCTTACTGAAGAAAGTTTTAGGTCTGCATAGGATTGAATAGATGCCGAGAGTTCTAGCTCTTGCATACATTGGGTTTAATAACCTCTTTTTATTTTGCGGGTGAAAACAAATAAATAAAAATACCAATAATTAAATAAAAAGTTTTATTTCCAGTTCGTTATTTCGTGTTACCGCAGCAAATTTGATTCGAGTGTGTCTTTTTAGGGCCTTGCCTCGGGTCTTCAAGACTTTGACTCTGATCTCGAAGATGCGAAGTAAAAGTCCAATTAGTTTTTCATTCTTCTTTGCAATCGATTATGACAGCAAGGCAGTCCAGTCTTCTGGGGATGGGTATATGGGAGTATAAGGTATACCTGTTTATAGGTAAACCGGGTGATCTAATTGTTTAGTAAGCGAGGTAATTAGTCTATCCGGTTACCGGTTAGGCTACATGACGGAAGGAGGGAATTGGAAGAATAATGGCGTTTCTGGAGGCTTTTAATCTTGAATTAGGGCTATCTCATTTCGAGCAAGTAAAATTTCTGTAACACTGTGGTCGGACGGACCGTGGATTGTACTGTCTGATTCTTGGTGGTTAACTGAATTGTCATACTAATAATACTGTCTCTTTTATGTTATGAAATGCCTATTTATTCTAACGCAAATTAGGGGCGTGGCTTCGCTTTTCCTATCCAAAAGCGGAGCAGAGCTCATCTGTTCAGAGGGTATGTGCGTGTGTCCCCATTCCGACCGCTGAGCGGAGCTTCCTCGATCAGAGGGTTTGTGTATGTTCAGTGTAGGCACGTGTGCACCAAGAGAGTATTTGAATTTGGAAACCTGACCTGGATTCATCAGAGCGACATCCGTAGCAATATTGATTTCGTCTTTCAAGGGTTCACCTTAAGGGTGGTGGGTCAGACTCCCTCTCTTATCAAATATCCTTCCATCTATGCACAGCTGTTTAAACTGTTTTGTAATTTCTTCAGCCAGACCGTCGGCTCGGCCCTGTTTCCTAATGTGTGAATGTTTGTATATTCGAGTAGAACACAACAATATCATCACATTATTACAAAATATTCTGCTTTGCATTGATACGAGGGGCGGTCAATAAGTTTTGCAATTCGGATATAAGGAAACGAGATATGAGGAAAAGTGTTTTATTATTTTTCAATATAACTACCCTCGACTTCAATTCACTTGCGCCACTTGTCCCTGAGGCTTTGAATTCCCGACAACCAGAAATCTCCCGACTGCTGTTCAATCCACTCCTGGACGGTGAGCTGGACATCTTCATCGTCCCCAAACCAGCGTCCACGCAGTGCAGCCTTGAGCTGGCAGAATAAAAAGTAGTCGCTAGGGGCCAGATCTGGACTGTAGGGGAGATGGTTGAGTTCCTCGAATCCGCACACGCGCTAGGTAGCTTGTGCAACTCTGGCATTGTGGACTTTGACGACGTTGAAGTCGATCATGGGGCGTGAGGTTTCTAGGGACCCAACGGGCAGAGACCCTGGTCATGGCCAAATTGTCGTGGATGATGTTGATAACACTTCCATGTGATATTCCAAGTTCTCGCTCGATTTATTCGACCTTCACCCGTCGATTTTCGAGGATCATCCTCTCCATACGGGCCATATTGTCCTCGTTGGTCACGTCTGACGGGCCTTCTGGACGGGGGTCATCTTCAAGGGACTCACAACCATGGCGGAACTCCCTATTCCAGCGAGCAATGGTTGCATAGGAAGGGGCGGTGTCGGTGTACACTGCAACCATGCGTTCATGGATCTCTTTTTGCATTCTTGCCTTCGTTGGTCAAAAATCTGATCACTGCGCGGTGCTCAACCTTCTCCATTGTTGAAAAATTTGTGACTGACGATCTGCGATCAGCTACTGCTTCTAAAATAGACGAGGCAGGAGCGTGCAGCTGCAGGTCCTGACTTGTCATAACTTGACCTAACACCCCCACAAACAGCCATCCCCCTTCCTCTGTTTTGCCCTACCGATTCGCAAAACCTATTGACCGCCCCTCGTACATAGATTATTAAATTGCAACTTAACATTATTTAAAAGTATTTGCTTATTTTTAGATTAATTAATTGTTACAAGATTGCATATTATTTCAATGTTCAATTTCTGTGCCCAATTTCAAATTTCATATGGCCAAAGGGGTGTTCAATTTTTTTAATTTCTTGTTGGCTCTACTTCATCTTGTATAAATTTCGAAATTTAATGTTTCTTCATTAATTTCTTCAACGCTTTTCCTTTCATCATATTGGGTGTATGTCTGTTGTGGTGTTATATTTGGTGGCTCGTTGCAGATGGCCTAGAGAATCTCGCTAAGTTCACAGTCGACCTTCCGAACTCCGGTGCACAGGGTCACGATGTATCTGCAATTCGCAAAGGCCTTCACTCAAATCGTCCCGTACACGTAGAAGAAAGCGCGGGCACAAGCGACTTTCACGATAGCGGAAATTACTAACATAAACCAGTACGAGAGACGATGGAAGATCAGAATCAACACAGACATATTGAGGATCGTCTCATTAAGCTTTAAATTGACGTGACTCATCATCGTAGAAAGGAGGAGATACGGCTTCTCCGCCGAAGGCACTGTCATGGGCCTAGATATCTCCGACCAAGGATACTCGGAACACTACACCTAGAAGCGGAAGCTGGCAAAGCGAGAAATCCCCAAGCTATACAGGTTCATAGATCTTAGCTCGGCCAACATTAGGGAAATATACCTAATGTACATCCGGTCTAAGCTCATCTAATCTGCCTTAGTGACTCAAGCGGTCAACAAGACTCCAATGAGAAAGCTCCAACGTAAGCAGAATTCCGCATCCCTAATCATAAACAAAGACAGAAGACGAGATCACCTTCGAATAAGAGATCTAAAGAGCAGAAAGCGCCTGCAGCCCATCAATGTTGTGGTCCCCAAACTGAGAAGAAAGGTATGGTCTACACCCACGAAGGTTGTCATTCCAGGAATACAAGGAACAGGTTGCAGATTAAACATGCCTACAAGGCTGCGGGAGAAAGTTTGCCGCCGTCGTCAGTTCCCAAGAACCAAGCTATGCTTTCAGGAAAACATAACATCAATATATACATACATAGTTGAGACACTAAAAACTAACACAGTAAACAGTACAACATAGACAAACAAGAGAAGAAATAAGAACATACCAAACAATAACACGAGGTAAATTGATGGACTAAAAGCTAATAATGATTTGAAAGCTCACAATTAGAACAACAAAAGATTCGATTCGCTTCGCTTAAATAAAGAGAGAAAATAATATTACTCTACTTACATATTTTGGGTGATCTATTGCTCATCATAGTAATATCCTTCATTATAATATATCCAAGACGGTCAAATGCATGCTGAATCAGGGTTGCCGAATCAAATTGACCAATCATGGCTGGAGAACAACTAGATTTATAGCTACATTTTATTTTATTAAAAAACCTGATAATACTTCAGTTTAGGGGCGCACGATAGGAGGCGCTATTTCTGGCCTACAATTAATTGGTGGGGGGGGGTTTAGGGGGAGGGGGACGTTGCCTTTCATTGTATTCGTTAACAAATGATGGTGAAACTTCAGAAAACCTAAACCGTTTTTTTTGTGGTAAAAACAGTAACTAATTGTGTTTGTAGAAATTCTAGTCATTAGTTACGGCTTCAGGTAGGCGCGGAAAACACTTATTTTTTTAAGATACTCGCACTCTGAGTACGGCTCAATTTGCAGCGATACTCTCTTAAAAATAACTGCTTTCGGCGTGAAAACGAATCCGTTAAGGATTATTGGCATATGTGCTTGTTTACTGGAGGCCATTATCGAGCCTCGTGCCGGGGGATCATTAGGGAGGGGGCGCTCGCGCCTCAGGAACAAGTACAACGAAACATTATCTAAAACACCAAGTTGTATTAACAATTTGAAAGCAAAGCATTAGGTTCGAATCCAAAGACAAAACAAGCTTACTATTTAGTGCTGAGGCTATTATAATCAAGCCGTACCTGTCGCAAAGCTTCGCTTTCAAAATGAGGCTATAATTTAAACAAAGATTTATTTAATTTACAGAGGAATTAGAAGAAGTCTTATTAAAGATTAAAATTTGAATACGAAAAAACGCGATTATTCTGAACGTTAAAGACACGGGTCTGGGTGATAAGTCGAAAATTGGGCTCAAAAAACTTGTACCCAGTTACCAATATGTGAATTAAGTGCGAATTAAATGTTAACAGTGTGTGAAAATAATGGTTTATTTTCACATTACGAGAACGCAAGGTTGACGTCTTTAAAGACAATTGAAAAGCCATTTACTAAATAAATAAGAATAAATGCCAGGAACAAAATAAAAACAAATAAAACGCCGTGATTGGGCAAATCAAAATTACGCTACAGTCTGACGTAATAAGGCCTAAATTGTAGCCCACAAATAGCGCCCTCTATTGTGCGCCCCTAAACTGAAGTATTACCAAACACCTCATAAAACGCACTTTATTGTAAGAGATGAATATCTTCAATCAAAGCAGTTGTATTTCGTTTCCTTTGATTGACGAAGATTTTTATGGCATTGTTCCAATAGTTTGGTGACTCGAAATCTTTAAAGCATTTGTTTGGCTGTTTTAATCCAGATTTCACGGTTAGTATTGACGTAAGCATTTGCAATTTCATTTTTATTTCCTAATCGTGAATTTTATTATATTTATGTTGCTGAAAACCCACTCAACATCAGGTAAAATTAGTGTAGAAATAGCAAACTCTGCTAACTCCTTGAATGGATGTAAACCTGGCGAATCCTTATGATGGATAACTTCACTCCAAAATTCTTTGGTATCTTTTGTAGAGTTCCAGTCAATTAGGTGAATTTTTTTTTGTACTGAACTTCAGCAGCAGAAATGATATTCGTCACTTTTCATAAATTCCATTACTTTTGTAATGGATTATTTGGGGGATGCCGATTTTTTTTTCCCCATATAATAATGATACATTTGCAAATATGTTTAAATTATCAGGCATCCTTTTCTTTAATTGAAGGAATAAACATAGAAGATAATGTTACATCTTTCTCTTAAGCCCTTTTCCTCATCTTTTATAATCCTCAGGTTATCTTTTAGTTCCTGGAGGTTATTTTCAAATCTGTATTCTAAATATGGCCTAAGATCCAAATATTCTTCAAAATTAACAGCAAAGGGATCGACTCTATCTATTGTAATTATGAGTTTACTGGCAATCGATTTAAACATAAAATTTAAATCATCTGATAATTTTGCTTTGTCGACCGTGTTGAATTCATATATTTAATTTACTTTTTGTATCTCGCCAAGAATTGGGTGTAGAAACAAAAGAAATGCTTAATTCTTTTCATCTTTATACATTTCCGCCAATATTTCAGATGTATAATATTTTACATCTAACCTTGTTATATCAAAGTGGGTCCTTAGTTCAATCCGCTGAGAAAAAATGCGACCAACAGCTGGCTCAATAGAAAGCCATCTTGACTTGGAATTTTCAGTGGTGATTTACCATCATTGATATTTTCATAGAATCTTTGGTAACACTTCAGTTTCGGGGCGCACGGTAGGTGGCGCTGTTTATAGGCTACAATATATGTCTTATGACGTCAGACGGTAGTGTCAGATGTGAACAATTACGGCGTTATAATTTTTTTTTGTATATGAGTATATACTGGGGGGGATGCGCCCCTCATACCCCCCCCCCCAATTGATTGAAACTCAGGATCATCGCAGGGTGGTCCTCCCGCAGTGATATCTCCCCCACGAGCAGTCCCCTTGAATTTACTGGGGTCTTTTTTCCCCAACAGCTTTTTACTGGCAGAAAACCCTCTTCTAATGACAAACAATACTTACTTCTATAGGTTTTTTGATTAGTTTATGCGCCTCTAAATAATCTAAAAGTTTTTCGCGGTCATGCAAAATAAACTCGAATTCGAATAACGAAGAAGCACAACTAGAGCACGAAAAAGCCATAACGAAACAGAAAAAAATGCTGAGTGGGCGGGTTCTATTTATAGCTACGACGTTGCCATTAAGAAGCTGTTATTGTTCACTGCGAAACAAAAAATACGAAAACAAAAAAAAAACATAAAAGACATCAAAAACCTTACCTAACTTAGAAAAAACTATAAACGAGTAGATGGGCAGATATTTAGTAAATAATACAGACTAAAAGTTAAAAATCCTCAAAGCAACAAAAAAAAAATACAACGCCGTGATTGGTCACATCTGAAGCTACCGTCTGACGTCATAAGAGATATATTGTAGCCCAAAATTGTAGCCTATTAACAGCGCCACCTACCATGCGCCCCAAATCTGAAGTATTACCGAATCTTTATGTCTCATTGATGACGCAGAGCACCACGAATACGTTTCAGAAATAAGGAACTCCATATTTCTCAGCAGAGCATCCGATGATGAATGCGAAACTGCTAATTGCAGCAAATGGCAGACGCAGAATGGAAACTCCTCCTTGAGTTTCTGGTATAGACCAATATTCACACCCACCCATAACACTTTCATTGACTGTACCAATTACTACAAGTTTATTAATTCATTCTTTATAGTTTTTACTATGATTTTAGCACTACACGCTTCTAAATCAAAAAGATTCAGAAATTATACATTCTTATATTTTGTTTGGCTATAAATATATCATCACAATCGATGGCATTTTGTGCACCGTGATGTCATTTGATTTATTTAAAACAAGGGTCGGGTAACTTTTTTGAGTACTACCCCAAAAGAATTTGTAGTAAAATGAATTTACCCCTGACTTTGAATTACTCTGGGGAACAAACCAATTTACTTATAAAAATCATGGATAATAAAGACACAAAAAAATTATATCGGGATAATGTTTAATTTTTTATTTCATCTATCACTAGGAAATAAAAGTCCGTCTTTTTGGCATGGAAAAAATTGTAGGAAATTATATATTTATACCAGAAATAAAACAGTCACTTTTTAGCATTACATGGCACACAGGCAAAATTATTGACTATGTCACTATCATATATTTAAAATTCGTACAAAAACAAAATAAGAAAATGTTTTGAATCAACTATTATACGGAATTTTTTTTACCCTTTCTGGCATGAGAATTGTACACAAATAAAACTAATGAAAAAATTGAAAACTTGAATACATCAGCTCCCTCGGGCTTTGGAAAAATGATACTGTTTCATCTTTGATACAACAATTTCAATATCAGGGATTTTTGATGTCACTGCTACTTTGATGCTGTCTTCAGGGTCCAACCAGTTTCTGTATTTTGTTTTTAGATTTACAAGGGTAGAAAAACCTTGTTCGCAAAGGTAGGTTATTGCAAAAGGTAGCAGCATTTTAGTTGCTTCCAAATGTGCAGTTTATAAGCTTTTGCAGCTTTTGACATCCAAAACTTGAGAGGTCATCCTTAGTCTCAAATTCCATGCTTGTTTCACTGTTGGAACGCAGTTCAATAAGCTCTTCTGTCAATCCTTCAGGCAAATCAGCCAGTTCACATTTGAAGGGATTTACAACCCAGCTGGCAGTATGTGAATCAAGCTCTGGAAAGTAGTCACAGAACCTATTCCTAAGTTTGGTCAGGTGCCTTGTGACTGATTCCTTCATGTCACTAAGACTACAGTCTTCACATTCTCCTCAAAACTCTGCCAGGTTTGTTGGAAAGACAGCAATCTTATTGATATTTACTTTATGCTTCCAATACCCAAGCTTTGATACAAATGCTGAAATATTTTCCCTTGTTAATATGAGATTGATTTTCTTTCCTTGTTAAGCGCATTTACATACCCAAAAATGTCAGCTAAGTATGCAAGAAGAGCTAGGCAGGTTGATTTTCTGAACTTCTCTGCAAGTGTGTTTTTGATCAATCGGAAATATTTCAAGTTCGGTTTTAAGGTCCCACACTCTATTCAGGACATTTCCACGTGAAAGCCACCTCACTTCCGTATGGAAAAGAAGGGTTGAATATTCAGCCTCTCCACCCTCACATAAATCACGAAACATCCTCTTGTTTAGTGCGTGCCCCTTTTACAACATTGAAAGTCTTAATTACATCATTCAACACAGCTTCCAATGGCGATGTATCATACAATGGATGACCTGAATATTTGGATTCTGTTGTTTGGCCAAAGCCACAAAACCAGTGACGTGACCAGGCATGGTAGGAGCTCCATCAACTGATACTGCGATAGAATCTTCCCACTTTAAATCAACACTTTGTTTTTTGAAGTATGTATCAACCTTATTGAACACATCAATACCACTAGTTCTCAACTCAAGAGGAGAACATAGCAACATTTCTTCTTCAATCTCATCAGAACCCCTGTATCGAACGTATACCATCAGCTGCGAATTGCTACTGACATCTGTAGTCTCATCAAGTTGAGTGGCAAACTCTTTACTCTTTTTTACTGAATAAATCACTTGTTTTCTCATATTTTCTGCCAAGATGGAAATTCTTTCTTTAATAACTCTTGCAGACAAGGGCACTGTATTCAGTTGTTTAGCTACTTTCTACCCACACAATATTTCTGCCATTTTTACAGCCACCTGTTTGATTAAGTCTTCACCAATAGTTTTTGGTTTGTTGTTTCGGGCAAACAACCATTCCACTTCAAAACTAGCTATTGCTGCTGAACGTTGGTCAAACGTTGCACACTTGTTATTTTCCAATATCTGTCTTTTGATTGTTTTTTCCAGATTCTCAAAGTATTCTCGTGGTTTGCAAGATAGATGTGAATGAACCTTGTCCAAGTGTTTCTTCAGTTGATTCTTTATGAAAGACTCGGCATTTAGTACTACCATACAAACGAAACAATGAGGTTTCATTTGTCCTTTGCCCTCTATTTCTGTGAAGCCATAAATAAGGAACTCTGCCTGATATGTCCTTTTCCTTGCTGATGCCATCTGAAAATGAAAGACAAATCTATCTATCACTTTTTTAAGGTTTTTTGAAAAATAAAAAATTATTTAGTGACGAATTTAAAAGTTTAAATTAAAACTTTAAAATAGCATAACATAAAATCAAACCACAACTCACAACCATAAAAATTCAAACAATAAGACTTAAAAAGAGTGAGCATTACATCTGTAGGGGCTGCATGAAATCTTCTTAAATAGAGTTAAACTCGTTAAAAAACTTACTTTTAATATAAAATAATTCATAAAAATAAATAAATGAAAAATATAATAGTTACTCCTAAAAAAGTGAGAAAATGGCAACTAAAAGGATAATTAGGGCCCTTACAAATAAACTAAAATATTCTAAAGTTTAAACTAATCTTATATTTATATATTTAACTTTTGTGGAATTTTAATCACAAAAGCCTATACAGAAACGTAAATATTATAGATTATATCATAACTCATCTTATGTATATAATTATTATATCACTTGATTTTCTTAAATCCAACCTACACCCTTGCTTTTTAATTTTCAAGTGGTGACTTCTAGTTTGATTGATTGTATAGGTTTATTGTGCAATAGCGTACATTTATACATAATCATAATACAAATAATAATAAAATAAAAACAAACAAAAAACAAAAAGACAAATACAGTAATAATATGATACAATAGTATAAATACATGTATAAATGCACACATTGCACAAAACGGGCAGCCCGTCAGTGTTTGGCGTGCAGTAAGACGTGGTGGAGCGTCCCACGCGTTTCTTATCTGCTGCAAGTGGGTGGCGTCGGTCTTCATCACCTGTCGCCCGGCTGGGCGCGAGCGGCGATCAGCGCGGAGGGGGTGTTGTTCTCAGCACCTCCAGCAGCTCGTTAGTTGGGGTGTAGAGGACCACCTGGGCGGCTCTTGCCTCTCGCGCCCTGAGTAGGGCGCCTCTTACAGGGGGAGGGGCTGGCGCTCGCTCTGGCCTGAGGCGGGCGGTGGCTGGGCAGGAGAGGAGGTAGTGCACCAGTGGGCGCCGGGAGCGGCCGCTGCAGTGTTCACACCTCCCTGCCACAAAGTCGGCGTGTAGCTCTTCCCGCGTGGAGTAGCCCAGCCTCACACGCTGTAGCAGCACGCCGTTCGCTCTGGGCTGCTGGAAGGATGGGTTCAGTGGGCGATAGGCTGTGGCTGCAGCATACCACGCCGCTTGCCTCTTGATTGCTTCCCATTCTTGGTGCTGCTGGTGGGCGTTGTGGGCGGCCCTGCGTTTAACCTGCACCTTGAGCTGCTGCAGGCTGGGGCGCACGGTCCAGGTGATGATGGGGCCGTGGGCGGCTCGCTTGGCAGCCTCGTCGGCAGCATCGTTGCCGCGCACGCCAACGTGGCTGGGAATCCAGTGGAGCCGGACACGCCTGCCCTGAGCTGCCAGGTCCTGCAGGGTGCACAGGATGGTGGTGGTGAGGTGAATGTTGTCCCGGGTGTGGGCGTGGGCGTGCTGCAGCGCCTGTAGTCCCGACCGAGAGTCAGTGTGTATCACCACAGTGGCCTCCCGGCGGAGCAGAGCGTGCTGGAGGGCGTGCAGGATTGCTACCAGCTCCGTCTGGAGGGTGGAGCAGTGGTCTGATGTCCTCCACGCTTGCGTCAAGCCGCTCGTGACGAAGGCGGCGCCGGACCTCCCGCTTTCGGGGTCGACGGAGCCGTCGGTGAAGTACACTGCGCTGCCTGGCTCCGTGACCTCAGACATGGCCATGAGGGCGTGCTGGCGCAGCTCCTCGGTGAGGCAGTTCGCTTTGCTGTCGGGCAACTGTGTGGCGGTGAAGTGTGCGGCGGGGGGGTCCCATGGTGGTGGTGGAACGTAGGCGGGGTTGGGGGTATCGGGGTCGCGCCACAGCCAGTTCCCTGCCCGGTTGAGGGAGCTGGTTGCTAGGCTGACGTTTACGAGCCACCTGTTGTTACGCAGGCACTCGATGCCCTGCACCACGGCCATTCTGAGTCTCCTCTGCGCAACACCTTCCACGTCGCGCTGGAGCACTCTGGCCACCCGACAGGCCACCATGCAATCCACCCTGGCTGTGAGGGGCACCAGGTTGGCCTCACTCTGCATGACACAGGCACTGCACCACCTGGGTGCCCCTAACATGGTCCTCATGGCGGTGTTTTGTATTACCTCCAGGCGCTGTTGCTGCTGCCGGGGCAGCGCTACAAGGACCGGTGCACTGTAGTCCACTAGGGAGCGCACTGCCTGGAGGTAGTAGAGGCGGAGGACGGGGAAGGTTGCACCAGCGCTCGGCCGCGTCATGGCCCTCATCACATTCAGCCGGGCCTGCGTCCGCTGCCTCAGGTGCGTGACATGCTGCGTGAAGGACAGCCGTCTGTCCACCCACACTCCGAGGTACTGGTAGGAGTCGGTCCAGGCCAGGCCGACTCCTTGGACGCGAAGCTGCTGGCCAGCAGGTGTGCAAGTCTTGATGGCCATGGCCTGGGACTTCTCTGCCGAGATCTTGAGCCCCAGCTCTTCGCACTTGGCAGTGATGAGGTGCAGCGCTTCTTGGGCCCGCGCGAGCTTGTCGCCGCGCCCGGTGACGACGAGTGCCAGGTCGTCGGCGTAACTGAGGAGGATGGTTCCTTCCCGATAGGGGAGGGCGACCAGTTGTTCCATCAGCACGTTGAAAAGGAACGGGCTGAGGATGCCGCCCTGGGGTGTCCCGTTCTCGAAAGTAAGGTAGGAAGACTTGTGGCCCTGGAACTTCACGCGGGCTCGGCGCTGGTGAAGGTAGTCCTGGAGCCAGCCCAGCAGTCTCCCTCGGATGCCCTTCCTCACAAGGGCGGCCAGTATGGCGCGGGGGCTAGCCAGCTCGAAAGCCTTCTCGAGGTCAAGGAAGACTACGATGGTGGGCTGGTTGTTGGCGTGAGCCAGGAGGGTGATGAGGCAGTCCGCAGTGCTCACCCCCCTGGTGTAGCCGAACACGTGGTGATGAAGGCTTCCCACGCTCCACTGTAGGCGAGTCAGCACCATCTTCTCCGCCGTTTTTCCGGTGCAGCTCAGGAGGGAGATTGGCCTGAAGGTGGTGTGATCCTTCGGCTTGGGGATGGGCTGGATGTCTGCGTCCTTCCAGGAGGGCGGCAGACGGCCTGCCAACCACGACGCGTTCAGAAGGGCTAGCAGCGCGGCGTCCCCGGCGGGCCCAGCGTGCGCCAGCATAGAGTACCGCACTCCGTCGGCTCCCGCCGCTGTGTCACGTCGACGTTTCGCCCTGGCCAGCTCCTCGAGCGTGAAAGGCTGGTCCGTCGCGTGCGGCTGGCCCCGCGCCTCCCTGACCTCTTCGTCGCGCTGTGGGCGTAGCTGCTGCTGGAGGTAGCTGGTGTGGGGAGGAAGCTGCTCGCTAGAACCCCTCGCTGTAAAGCAGTTCGCCAGCCGATCTGCCTCTTGCTGTGGGCGTGGGTGGGCAGCTGGGCGGGTCGGGGCGGCGCCTGAGGCCTTCCTGAAACTCCCCCACAGCTGGCCGAGGGAGGTGTGTTGGCTGAAAGAGGCGCACCACTCCAGCCACTTTGCCTCCCTGGCGCTAAGGGACACCTGTCTCGCGCGGGCTACCACGTCCTGCAGGAGCTGCAGGTTGATGGCCGTTGGGTGCTTCTCGTACAACCTCCTGTGGACGTTGACGCGGTGATTGTGCTCCCGGACTTCCTCGTTATAAAACCACCAGTCCGGGCGCCGGCGGCGATTTGAGGCTATCCTGGGCATGGCCGCGTAAGCTGCACTCTCTATGGCCGCCGTAAGGTCCCTCTCCTGCAGGTGCAGGTCCACCGGAGGCACATACGTGGACCACCATTCGGCCAGGGAGGCTTGGAACTTTGCCCAATCCGCCCTCCTGACGTTCCACTGGGGCGGCGGGAGAGGAGGAGCTGGTGGGGCCACAGTGAGGGTGGTGAGGGTCCCGTAATGGTCGCTGGTGAGGGTAGGGTGGACCTGCCAGGTGGCACCGGGCTGTAGGTCGCCCGACACCAGCGTGAGGTCGAGCCGCCCCCCATGGACGTGCGTGGCCTCCCCTGTGTTCAGTAGTCGAACGGCAGGAACTTCTTCGAGCAGGTCGGCCAGGTGGCGCCCGGTCACGTTAGTGGGTGACACAGACCAGCACGGGGTGGTGGGCGTTGAAGTCGCCCGCCACAAGGAGGCTGGAGTGGGATGCGAGGGAGAGCAGCTCCCCAACATCCAGCGGGTACCGCTGGCTCCTGTATATATTGTATACAGTCAGAGTGAGCGGCCCCAGCTGTAGCTCCAGTGCCAGGACCTCCACGCCGTCACCACAGTACACGGGTGCGGCGATCCTCTTGTGCGGGATGGTGTTTCGTATGAGGGCTGCACAGCCACGCCCATTTCCGTCACCAGCCGGTAGCGAGTGGAGGGTGTAGCCTGCGACTCGCCATTCAAAGCTGGCGGGCGTGAGAGTCTCCTGTAGGAGAACCAGGTCCAGGTCTTCTTGGAAGACGGCTTGCAGCAGCTCATGTTTCTTGGGGCGGAGCCCCTGAACATTCCACTGCAGCACCCTCAGCGTGGGCGCCGGTGCGTGGGCTGGGCTGTCAATCCGTGCCTCCATCTTGGTTGTGGGCGTGCGGTGGGTGCAGAGGGTGTTGGGTGGGACCTCTCGGCGTGGTAGATGATGGTGGGGGCTGGAGGGCACCCTCTGTGACGGCGGTTAACACCTCTTCGCGGAGGAGTGCGTCGAGGTCCTGCTCGGTGGGGGCTGCGGTGCCCTGCCGGCGATCGAGCAGCTTCTTCACCAGCTGTACGACACACGCGAGGATGACGTCCACGATGGCTCTGCCCTCCTCATTGAGTCCCTCGCAATAACCTGGGGGTCCACGTTGAGACCCTGTCGCTGGTTGGGCATTGGGTAGCACCGTGGACTGCTCCTCGTCTGGGCGGGCGCGGTGGGCCCGACGCCTGTGTCCCTTCCTCCTCTGTGGCTTGGGGACAGAGGGGGTGGGTTGCTGGGTGGAGGTGTGAGCGGAGTTGCTGGCTGTGCAGCTACTAGTACCCTCTCTCACTCCCTGCCTGTCTCTTCCCCTGTCTCGACCTGACTTGTGCCAGGCTGTTGAGGGGTAAGGGATGGGTGGGAAGCCCACGCCGGCCTGTTTGGTGGTGGCGCTGGAACAAGGCGTCGGTTGCCTTGTTGCTGGGAAGGCCCACGTGGTTGCCCCTGCCTTTGCCGCTCCCCCTCCTGTGTACCCCCCAGTCGTGTGCCGGGCAGGCCGAGAGTCGCGGGTTGATGGCTAACCCACGCCGACCCGATTGGGGGTGGCGCGGCAATGAACCGACGCTCTCTTCTTTGGGTTGGGGGGGCACGTGGTTCCATCTGCTGCTGCTGCTGCTGCCGCCGCCGGTGACCCCGTGGCATCCTTTTCTGTCGCTCGGGGCACTTCGTGTTCCAAGCGTGGTGCCCCTTGGTGCAGTTGGGGCACCGTGCCGTGGTGGACTCGCTGGCCTTGAGGCGACCGATACACTCCTCCGTCGGGTGCGCTTGGCTGCACACGCCGCACTTGACGGAGTTTTGGCACATGGCCTGGAGATGCCCGAAGCGCTGGCACTTGTAGCATCGAACAGGCTCACCTTGGTAGGGGCGCAGGGCGTAGCGGCCCCAGCTGCCCAGGTCCAGCTTGGGTGGTGGCGGCCCCTCGTACAAAACAAGGATCTGCCTGGTTGGGACCTTGTCTCTGTGTGCGAGGAGCCGTGTTGCCGAGAGCACGTGGGGGTGAGCCTCGACGGCCTGGAGTGGCAGAGTGGTCGGATACCGTTGAAGTACCAACTTGTGCCTCTTCACTCTGGGGTCGAGCAGGATCACTCGATCCCCCTCCTCGGCAAGGCGGCGCAGCATGGCCTCCGACCCATCGTCCTTCGGGGTGAGGACGTATTCGCCGTTGAGAGTAGGGCGAATAACTATCCGCAGGCCAGGGTGTGTTCTCTCCAGCTCCGTCACAGCCTGGTAGGCACTGATAGTGTTGCTCTGGTGCACGAGTTTAAACTTGTGCCGAGGTCCTCGTCGGGAATGAGACACTGTTACCCAGCCTGCCTCATTCTCCTGCTGGGCCTCCTCGGTCTGGGGGCTCTCGTCGATGACGAGGCGACCGCTATCATCGCTGGGGGCCTCCTCTGCCTGTGAGAACTCTGGCTCCAGTGTTCGGGCGGTCCTCTTGGGCGTGGAGGTCTCGTTCGGCGAGGGTGGACTTAACCCATTCCGCGTCCGCTTGGCAGACATCGGCGTGGTGGATATGGACGCCGACCCTTGCATCGTGGCGTCACTCTTGTTCGCCCATCAGCGCCACGGGTGCAAAGGGGAGAAGAGAAATGCTCTCTACAAGCAGGACAGGAACAGGAGGAATCTCCAATCAACCCGTCCACGCTTGCTTCTGTCTCTTTTGAGAGCCACGGAAACAGGAGGAATCTCCAATCAGACCGTAGCTGCTCTTATGAGACAAACGAGGCAACCTTCTTCTTCTACTCTCACGGTTAATAGTTACCAAATGGTAACATTCTTGGGCGATTAACTCTGGTGAAGTGGTGATGACTCTTCGATGCTTGTCCGTCTGCTTCTTGTTCTTGCTGATCACCTTCTATTGTGACTTCTAGTCCGATTTCCATCATCTAACTCAAAAAACTTGCTAACATCAAATTTATCTATCCCGGAAAAATTTCAAACAGCTCAATCATATTCCCTCAGAAATGAATGAAGTGAGTTTTTATTTTGTTTTTCACTTAATGTCTTTTTATTATCCTCATTTGTCAATATATTTTTCCCATTTTAGTATTTTTATTACCTTTTATACATTTAAATATACTTAGCTAGATCGTTGAAAAGAACTAGTTTTTGTGGAGCCTTTTGGGTGGAGGAGAGACGACTTTTGGGCAGCAAATTCAGTTTTAACATGGCTTCACTATGTGCTATTTGCCCTTCATCTATTATTAAATTTTGTGCTTTATTTTTGGATAGAGAAAAGTTGTTAATATTTTTGGACAATCTCATAATTTGCCTAAAGTTAAAGTCGATTGTGAAGTTTGTGGTCAGGCATTAGAGATTAAAGATAATTATGAATTTAAATGTATTAGGTTGAGGAATAAGTTCTTGCGCTTTTTTTTAATGTTGTGTTGATTTAAGTTTTGTTGTGATTTGTGCATTTATTTAGAAACAATAATAAATAAGGAGAGCAAAATTTTCAAAGGTTAGGCTACATCTTGAAGTAGAGTAATAAGTCATTGCGGTTTATTTAAAAGTTGTATTAATTTAATTTTTGTTCTGTACCCTCAAAATGGAATGTCAAGTTGAAAGAAAGGCGGAATTTCGACACTTGTTGTTATTCATTTTCAATCGAGACGGGAATAATGCAAACGCAGCCAAAGCTCATCGCCGTTTGACCTGGATGACCTATGATGAGCCCTTGTGGCTTTTGTCATCTGTTATATTATATTGTGGGGGACTTTGATTTTGTCTTCCCCTGGTGATGGTGCTTTTTGTGGGTGGGTTTTGACGGAGGCGGGTGACCTTTGATAGGCCCTTGGGGCTTTTGTAATCCGTGAAATTATGTTATGTTATGTTATGGTATGTTGATCAGCTCTACTAATACATCAACTACTCTGAAAGAGGCATGTTCAAAACATGGCAAAATGCCACCCAATTAGGAGAAATTGTTGCCAGATTTTACCGCAAAATAGAAGAAAGGCTCCTCATTGGACATTGGACATAATAAGGGGTGAAAAGATAGAATTAGAGAGAAAAAGTAAGAGAGTAAAGTGGTAAGAAGTGAGTTTTAAAGAATAGATGTTGTGTAGAAGAAAGAATAAAAGATCCCTGGTGAAAGGGTAGCTCTGTATGTGTTTTTTCTTTGGATTTCTTTGTGTTTTAAACTATAATATTTATAGTTTATTTAATCAAATCAGCATTGCTGATTTGATTAAAAGTTCTCATCTTGATGATGAATTTTGGTTTTTGGCATTCAAGCCTTTTTTAGAGTCGGGGTTTTTACGTCCCGCTTTGGTATTTGAAAAAAATATTAAATTTTCCTAAATTTTAGGTTAATTTGAAATTTACTTTACTTTTGATTATTGTTAAAAAGTTGAGTGAATTTGTTTTATTTTTTGAGGTTGAATTTTAGTTAAAAAAACTTTAACATTACACTGGTTTGTTTAGTCGTGTTTATTGTCGATCGCGTTGTGTGTAATAGGGAGTCACGTCACCGTCAGACTGTAATTTACTGCTCTTAAAGGGTCTTATTTGTCTGTCGGCCTCGATGTCTAAGTGTGTACGAGAGAATTCAGGGGTCAAGCGCGCACCAATGGCTTGCCATATCCTCTTAGCTCTCTCGTGGAGCGCCACGTTGATCGGAGATAATCCAACCGAGGCGTGGAGCTCCCTCTGTTTTTTATGTTCTCTTCTTCGGGTATTTGTAATGAGTAAAACCGCCTTGTTCTGGATGGTTTGTAGTTTCGCAATGTGGGTCCTGGCGCACGCATTCAACGGCACCGGGGGGTACAAGAGTCTCGAGCGAATGCACGCATTGAATATCTTGAGCTTATTTGAGCGGGTTAGGTCCATGAACCTATAAAACTCCCTCAAATCTCTCTTGACATTCGCGGCTAGCTCGGAATTCTTGGCAGAAAGTACCTCGTACAGGCATCTTACCAACTGGTAAAGGAGGAAAATTTTTAGGCAATTTTTGCCTACGCCTCCGAAAAATTTGGTTCCTATTTTTAGGACCAAATATTCCAAAAAACGTTATTATCCTTGTGTCACGTCCAACCCCATCATCATTCACTCACTAACCACCATCACCCCCTTTATTTTCAGCGGCCCAACTTAAGCGGATGACTGCTTAAGTCCTCGGCCCTCCTCCCCGCGTGAACCGCCGTCAGATGTGAAGTTAAATTGCCATTCATGTTTCGTCCCAACTATGTCAGGCAGTTGCTTGGCCATAATTGGGGGCATTGGAGGAAGCTGGTTTGAGGAGTAGCCCACAGTAGAGAACAATGTCAGAAACATTCCGGACAAGGGACGGACTGCAACCTTCGGTGCCTAAATACGGCGGAGGCCCCTCCCAGGATCATAGAGGGTGAAAACCGTCTCTATGCTATGTTGGGGAGCAGTCGCGATTTAAAACCCTCGGGGGGGCGGCGTTGTCAATAAGTCCGCCATACAATCACACCCCTGAGAGGATCCCACCCGGACTCATCTCATTCATCATCATCCTTCACCTAAAAGGCAATTTTCATTTCCATCCAGGCGACCGGCGAACGTGGGGGGGGCCTCTTTTCGTCCTCAAGGAAAAACCTGAAATCAACATAAGAAGTAAAACGTAAAATTTTTTAAAACCGAAAAATACACACACACACACACATACACACATAAGAAGTCCTTCAGTGCCACCCATCAAGAGGCACTTGTGAAGAAGACTTGCACCCCCCAGCGAGGGGCTGCAAGTGCAAGTCCAACAATGGCTTCCCACCCAGCCACCAGAGTCCCATTGAGGACAATTGCTGGGCAGACGAAGCCAGACCGAGGAACGGTGTTCTCTCAGATTTTCGGGAAGCTCAATGTAGCCATCCCGAGACTAATTGACACCCCCGTCGGCTACTCCGCTGTCTGCGAAAGAGAGGCAGACGTGGAGACCCTGACCAAGGAGGAAGGTCGAAAAGTTTTGGAGGAAATAGGCCTCCAGCCTAGCACTCCCCCCCAGATTCAGGCGCACCGAAGCATCGTGTGCCGGCAACTAGACCCCTGGATAGGCCAACACTCCAGCCTGGAGATAAAGGAGGAGATCCAGAGGAATCAGACATGGGCCAGCGTGGTGGAAGTGGTAAAGTTCCGTAACAAACGGGACAACACCGACCACCAGCATGTCTTCAAAGTAATCTTTGCAGACACGCAGATGGCTCAGAAGGCAAAAGAGAGAGGCCTATTGGTGTTCAACGCCAAAATCAGCGCGGACCAGATGGAAAGGGAGGAATTTACTCCCATCCAAATCTGCTTCCGCTGCTACAAGTTGGAGCACCACACTACGAAGGACTGCAAGGAGACGAACAGTACTTGCTCCAGATGCAGTGGATCAGGCCATGGATGGAGGGAGTGCAAGGCGACAAAAGAGAAATGCCCAAACTGCGGCCTTAACCATGGGGCGATGGCGATGTCCTGCCCCCAAAGAAAAGAAATTGTGAGGCAGAAAAAGCTGGTAGACCAAAAGAAAGCCAGCACCTCATACGCCCAAGCCACGAAGAGAACCCCAAACATTACAGAGACCCCACAACATCAGACAAAACAGTACCTCAAGCTCGAGAATGAAAACTCGACAAAGATATTAACGTGCATACTCTTTGCGCACGTTAATAATCTTACAATTCCGGGGACTTTTTCAAAAACCCTCAATCTCATGCTCAAAAAGAACGGCATGGAGGAGATGTGGTTTCCCGATGACCCACCTTCGGGAGACGTGCTGAGACTCCAATTTGGTTCTGACAGAGCAACAGAGGCCCCAGCAACCGCGTTCCCCAAAGAGAAGATCGTGGAAGAAACAAAAACAAAAGAAAGCTCATCAAACACGAAGACCAGCACGTCCCGGCTGGACCCCCGTCTAGAAGCGGCAAAGAGACGCGAGAAGAAGGAGAAAAAAGCTGCAAGGAAGCTGAAAGAAGCCGAGGGAAACCTGTCCAGCGGAGCTTCCTCGGACTCTGAAGCGGACGAAGCAGTGAGCAGGGCGACCAAAAGCCCTGTGAGCTCCAGAAGTAGGTCGAAGACCTCGAAGCGTACATACAAGTACGACGGAGAGGAGATCGACCTCAGAATCGTCTCAGACGAGCAGATCCCCCACCCAGAAAAACTCTCCCCCATGGAAATCCTTAAGGGAATCCAACAAGGGAGTATAAAATGGGTCTACGCCGCGAGCTTAAAGGAAAAAGAAGTAGAAGAGGCACTGCATGAAGGCGCAGTTAAAATCTACAAAGACTCTTGTATTGCCCTAAACAATCAAGAGTTTAAGGAAATACGCAACGGGAGATTCCAAACATAAGAACAACAAGAAGTACACTAAAACACATAACATCTCAGACTGGAAAACACTAACAACGCCTTGAAAATACTTACTCTGAATGTGGATGGATGGAAGGGAAAATCCATTGTTTACGGCAACATCTTCCGTACAGTGGACCCAGACATCATCCTCATATCGGAGCATGGTATAGACACAACCACAGACAACATAAAAATACACAATTACAATGTTATACAGAAAAATCACACCCAAGAACGATACGATGGCGCAGCCATCGCTATCAGAAAAAAACATCAAGTACAGAACATTGCCGGACTTAGATGAATCATTCGTGGCAGTCGAAATCCCGACCCTGGTTGGTGGCCTAACTGTGGTGGCAGCCTACCAGCCACCCAGGCGACAGTACCTACCGATCAACAACTTCTTCACCCTGTTCGGGCACAAAAGGCTAGCGCTGCTAGGCGGGGACCTAAACGCCCGCTGCCGTGCATCTGGCTACAGGTGCGCTGACCAAAGGGGACGAAATCTGGAACTACTATTCGACAGAAATAGAGTCCAGAGAGTAGGACCTGACTTCCCAACTTATATAACAGACTGTTCGGCGACAAAACCGGACATTGTGTTAGTGAGCCCGGAATTCCCCTTTAACATCGCCAACGAACCTGGCCCAGTAGTCCCGAGCGACCACGTCCCAATTATCACCAACATTTCGCTTGCGCAAATGCTCAGGCCCGTCCCACACAGGAAAAGTTATGCGAAAGCTAACTGGGAGCAGTACAGAGAGATGCTCAGCGCCTATCACCCAGCTGACCTGGAGGACGCAAATCTAGAGGAAATTGATGAGGAGATTGAGAACATCACCAATCGCCTCATTCAAGCTGACGAAAGATGCGTCCCCAGGATCTCGTACAAAATGCTCCCGCAACCTAGGTGGACGGATGAAATGAGGGACATCGCTAGGGAACACAGGGAAATTTATGAAGAAGTCGGTAGGACAGGCCCGCCCCGGGAAAAGAAAGCCCGAATGAGACAACTGAGCGAGGCTATGAAAAACACAATCCTCGAGAAACAGAAAGACATCTGGGATGATATCATTGGCAGACTAGACCGGGAGACTAATCCTGTACGTTTTTGGAATAGCATCCGAAGACTTAGGGGATTGCCTCCCAGGCCTGGGATTAAAATCAAAGATGGCGACATATTCATAGAAGATCCGGATACCCTAGAAAGAAAATTCAGGGACCACTGGAAAGAGGTCTTTGCGATCTCACCTGAGGAGAACGACGATTTCGACCAGGACTTCGAAGACCAACTGCTCGACGACCTCGGAACGATGCTACATAGGACCCACCCACAACCGCAAGTGTCTAGAGAGAGAGAGATGGTTGACCACGGACGCCCAATCACTGTTGAAGAGACGATTAACACCATCAAGTCCTTCAAACAGACGGCGCCAGGATGGTCTGGGCTCACTAAAAACAACCTAGTGAATGCCCCTAGGCAAATTATTCAGGGAATGGTCAACATCATGAACGCCTCCCTGAATACAGGCTACTTCCCAGACGGGTATAAGATGGCAAAGATCATCTTTATCCCGAAAGGGAACAAGCCCCCAGACCAAGTGGCCAACTACCGCCCAATCTCTCTCCTAGAAGTACCCGGCAAGATCTTCGAGAAGATTATAGCCAATAGGCTACAAAATCAACTCGACGAGTTAGGAGCGCACAACCCGGCACAACATGGGTTTAGACCAAAACGGGGCACTGAAACTGCCCTGGCGCTCCTAACAGAAAAGATCGCGCAATGCCGTGCAAAGGGTCACTACGTGGACTGCAATACAAGATCCTAAGTCTCCAGCTAAACCCGGTCCTGGAAAGGATTCTTTGTGACTTCATCATGGACAGAAGGGCGCGTATCATGATAGAAGATCACAAGGGTCCTGAATTCGAACTTAAAGCGGGCGTTCCCCAGGGGAGCTGCCTGAGTCCCTTGCTTTACCTGGTCTTTACCATCGACCTCCCTACTCCAATCCACGGGGACACGATGTACCTACAATACGCAGATGACATCACTCAGATCGTCCCCTGTAGGGAAAGGAAAGCAAGGAGCCAGGCAAACAACACCATCGCGGAGATCTCGAACATCAACAACTTCGAGAAAAAGTGGAAAATCCGGACAAACAGGGAGAAATTCACAATTCTCCCGCTGGGCCGTGAGTTGACGTGGCCCATCATGATTGATGGGAGGAGATACGGTTACTCCGCCGTAGGCAACATTCTGGGCCTAAAAATCTCCGACCGCGGATACTCGAAGCACTACACGGTGAGGCGGAATATGGCGAGGAGAGAAATCTCTAAGCTATACAGGTTCAGAGAACTCAGCTCGGCGAACATCAGGAAATTATACCTGTCGTTCATCCGGGCTAAGCTTATCTACCCCGCAGTAGTGACTCAAACGGCCAGCAAAACATCTATGAAAAGGCTCCAGCGAGTACAGAACTCTGCGTCCCTCTTCATGAACAAATGCAGAAGAAGGGATCAACTTCGGCAGAGGGACCTGCACCGCAGGCGGAAACTGGAGCCGATAAATGTCGCTACCCAAAAATTGGCCAAGAAAGTCTGGTCCACAATGGCCAATGATATCCTACCAGAGTTACGAAGAACTGGACGCAGAATAAACATCCCTGCCAGGTTGCACGGGGAAGTCGGTCGTAACCGGCGATTCCCGAGCACCAAAGTCTGTTCGGAGGAAAACATAATACCAATATACACCTAAAAACACAAAACACCAAAAACACACAACATGGTGACACAAAAATCGAATCATAAAAATAAAGAAGATCATTGACACGAAGTACACACACATAACTGCAAGCTTACAAAGGCTTGAAAGCTCAAGTACACAGTTTAAATATCACAGACAAACAAAGAACAAATACAATGAAGAACAACAAGAAGAACACGCACAGAACGAAAACATAAGAACATAACAATACCCAAACAAAGGAAAAATAAATAAAAAATGGAAGCAAGCTAACGATGCCCCTAAAACAAGGGCACCCCCCCCCCCCCACTTCACCAACTTTTTTACCTTCTACTATCTTTTCACATAGAGTGATTATTATACCATCAAGCGACATTCGCGACTGTTCGTCCGATATGACTCTTGTATCCTCCTGTGGTGATTTTGAGCCCCAGAACCGTCCCTTCCGAGCAGTAGGGGATTCTCTCCCCCTCTACCCGTATATCATTGAAGGTCTTGCGAAACATGGGAATTATTTTGAATTTTTGGGCATTGGTCGAAATCTTCCATTTCCTCTCGAAAGAGTTGATGTTGGAAATCTCCCTAGCCGTATTATTCGCCATAAATTCCCTGTGAACGTAGGCGGCTGTACAAATTTGCGATATATCGTCAGCGAACTGAACGTATATCGTACCTTCGGAAAGAGGTTGTGGTAGGTCGCGTGTATATATGTTGTATAAAAGGGGGGAGAGACACCCCCCTTGTGGGACCCCAGATTCGAGATCGAACTCGGGGCCTTTGTGCTCTTTGAACTGTATATACGCTCTCCTCTCCATTATGTAATCGCATAGGATCCTTTCAAGTATGGGGTCGAGGCCCACTTGCAGGATCTTAAATTGCAAGCCTCTTTTCCAAACTTTGTCAAAAGCTTTTTTGACATCGCGGAGCACCAGGTCGGCATGCCTTTTACTTGCTTTGATGTTTGCAAGTTTTTCCGTAATAACGGCTAGTGCCGTGTCAGTCCCTCTTTTCTTTCTGAAGCCGTGCTGTTGCTCGTTATGCAGGTTGGCTTCGTCAAGAAAAGAGTTGACCCTATTTGCCAATATTTTCTCGAAGACTTTGCCAGCAAATTCTAAGAGAGATATCGGCCGGAAGCTGGCAGGGCAGTCCGGGGGCTTTCCCGATTTGGGAAGGAAGATCATCTTGGCCACTTTCCACTGATCGGGAAAATAGCCTGTGTTCAGAGCGGCATTCATGATGTTAAGAAGCCCACTCAGAACATTAGGCGGGGCCTTAATGAAATTCTCCCTGGTCAGCCCCGTGGTACCCGGTGCTCTTTGACGAAAGGATTTTAGTGCGATGGAGAACTCTTGGGCAGTAATTTTACTCCCATAGCCCTCCATCGCCCTTTCTTGCGATACACAATGATGAGGGGAGGTTTTATGTATTTGCGTGTTTAACTGTTGGATAATGTCATTTTCGAATTCGAGGTCATAATTGTCATTTTCTTCGGGGGTAATTTTAAAGATTGAAGACCAGAAAATCCTAAAAATTTCCTCAATCTCTGTAGTCTCTTCAATTTCTTCGTCGTCACGTTTAAATACAATTTTCTTTTGAGGGGGTTGTCCTTTTAATCGTTTGTAAGTCTGCCAAAATGTTCGTGCGTCTCTTTCTATGTCAAGTCCCTCAATTAGTCCGTCCCATACCTGTATTTGTTGGTCTGTTATGAGTGTCTGGAGCTCGTCTTTTATCTGTCTCATTCGTCTATGGGAGTTGTGGTCGGGGCCTATCAGCGCTATTACATCGGACAGGTCCCTATATTCTTGGGCCAGGGCTTTCATGGGGGGGGTCCAAATAGGAGCTGGAAGGGTTTTATATTTAATGCGGGGAATGCTATTTTTATCTGCTTTTATAAGGAGGTCAGTGATTTTATCCAGCTCTTCATCTATCTCTTCTAAATTTGCATCTATTAAAGGGTCTGGGATATAATTTAGAAGGTAATTTCTGTAGCTTTCCCAGTCCGCCCGCTTATAGCTTTTGCGTTCTGGGATTGCAATTTGAATGGGATTTACGCCTATTATGATTCTAACTGCCTGGTGATCGCTTGGAATAACGGGGCCTGGTTCAATGTAATAGTTGTATGGAAACCTGATACTGGATAAAACAATATCAGGTTTCGTTGCTGCATTACCTGTAATAAATGTCGGGAATTCCGGTCCAATTCTAGTCCCGTATTTTCTGTCTAGTAGGAACTCAATGTTCCTACCTGCATTGTTGTAGGAGGTATACCCTGACACTGCACACCTTGCGTTCAGATCTCCAGCAAAGATTACATTCTTTTTATGGCTGAAGACCTGTAGAAGGTTATGCAGGGGTACATAGCCGCGTCTTGGGGGTTGGTACCCCGTGGCCACGACTAGACCCCCCAGGGTAGTGCCTACCTCAATGGCAAGGTAGGATTCGTCTAAGTCTGGTAGTCTTTTGTATTTTATACCTTTTTTGACGGCTATTGCGCAGCCGTCATACCGTTCCTGACTATGGTTTTTGCTTATGACGTCGTATTGAAAAATTTTAATTTCTTTATGTTCAGTCATTCCGTGTTCATTAAGGAGTATTATGTCGGGGTCATTTTGTCGCAAGATGTTGCCATAGATGGAACCTTTTCCGTCCCACCCATTGACATTCATCTGTATTATCGTTAGTCTATTAGTCATTTTGTGTAACGTTTTGGGTTATTTTATGTATGTGGGATTAAAGTGGTCGCTTATTCGCGATCCACTTTAGCCCCATGTGGTGTACTGGGCGGGGTGCGCTCCCTGCCGTTCCGTTTTTTCCTGAATTCTGTATCCGTGATTGTGTGGAAGCAGTCGGTGGTCAGTTTAACCATATTTCTCGAGAGAGCCTCCTCAACTTGCCGTTCCGGCACTGAATCGGAGCATTCCCACTTATATCTTCCGGTTTTTAGGCCATCGGATATTTCGTGAGACTCGATTTCAGTGGGGAAAGGGGCCGATTCGGGAGCATAAAGTTTCAAATTGAAACCTCTCGAGTGGTATTTTAGGGTCTCTCTGCCTCGAGATGAGGAGGTTGACCTGGGGCCACGTGTTTTGGATGTCTTTCTCAACCTCGGAGACCTGGTCTCTTTTGGTCGCACTGCTTACTTTGTTGGTGTTTGTTCTTGTGGTTTTGGTGTAATTGTGTCAGCTTTTTGGGGTGTGAGTGGCGCTTGTTTTTCTGTCTGTGTCGTATTTTTGTTCTTATTGAGTCGTGGGTCACGTGAGATGGCTGTGTTTTTTGGGGTGGGTACCTTTTGGCACGGTTCTGGGCACTGAGGGGCTACACTTATGCGCATAACCTCCTCTGATGGCGGGTTGTCGGGGAACCACATCTCCTGTAGGCCGTTCTTTACAAGCATACGATTGACTTCGGTTGCGAAAGTTCCTGGGCGTGTAATGTTCGCTATGTGTGCAAAATAAATGCAACACATAATTTTTGTGGAATGCTCATTTTCAATGTGGAGGTATGTTCTTTGGCTGTTTTGTTCGGCGATAGCGGCTTTAGCGACCTTGGCGTAGGTGGAATTAACCTTTTTTTCCTCAGACTCGCGTCTTGAGTTGGTTTCCTTAAGGATTTCAGCTTTTCTGATCGGGCACGCCATGGACATAGTCCGGTGGGGGCCTTCACAGTTTAGGCATTTCGGTGTGGTTGTGCTCTTGCAGTCGCGCCAAAAATGGTTGCGACCAGCACATATGGAGCAAAGCGTCAGGTCTTTCTTTTCTGGACAGTTTGAGGTGGTGTGTTTGCCGTACTTATAGCACCTAAAGCACATTTGTAAGTCGACAAACTCCTCCCTCTCTATCTGTTCCGAGCAAATTCTTACACTGAATAGCAATAATCCTTGTTCTTTTGCCTTTTGTGCCATAGCCGTATCTTCAAACACAACCTTAAAGACGTGCGTGTACGTTTTGAATTTCAAAACCTCAGCAACTTTCGCCCAAGGGTGGTTCCTTTCCAGTTCGTTTTTAATGTCATCCGCAGAGTGGCTCCCAACCCAAGAGTCGAGGCGCCGGCAGATGACACTACGGTGTGTCTTAATTTGTGGTGGTGTGTGTGGTTTTAGGTTGATCGTCTGAAGGCATTCAACTGCCTTGCTTGAGGTTAAGGCCTCACAGTCGGCCTCCCTCGCACAAATGGCAGAGTATCCATTGGGTATGTCAATTAGTCGAACCAGTGCAATCCTAATGTTTGAGTATATTTTTTCGAATACCGTTCCTCTGTCTGGCTTCGGGCCCTCCGAGAGGACCCGAAGAGTTATACGAAGGGTCTCTCTCATGTTTTAACCATCCCCACTCTCTCTGGGTGTTTACTCATGAGAAAAAATATATGAAAAGACACTTGTGAGTGAAAAAAGGTGGAAGAGATAGAAAGGGCCAATGTCCAATACAAAAATCACTTTACCTCAATATATTATATTGTTCCACGTAGGAGTGAAGATCCGTCCTCGCACCGTAATAAATCAAGCAAGCCAGTGGTCGATGTATGAATCGAACGATGAATAACGATCGCGCTACTTTCAACAAGCTAAGTCACTCTGTTCACAAATCTCGCTAAAATTCACTTTATAAATTTTTTGTAGATGGCTTTACAAAGCGGGAGTCAGCTTGGGAAGGCAGACAATAGCAGTCAGAAAGGCTCCTCGATGCATTCTTTTTCTCCAACTTTCATATTCGTTTCCCTCACTTAGCACATCCATTACCCCCCATTTTTTTCTAAATTACCCCATTTGGGGTAATTTACCCCTGTTCCCCGACCACTGATTTAAAAGAAGGCTGTACTTACTTACTCTCTCCGATGTCATTAATTAAGTCAGTTTCAAAATGAGAACTTCACACCTTTTGGGGAGAAACTTTAGAAGACCTACGCCTTTTTTTTTAATATTAAAAAAGGTACTAATGGTGTTAGGCATTATAGTCGTTATATATGGTTTCGGTTTGGTTGGTAAAGTACATATTTTTAAAATACTCCACCTTAATGCGGTGAAATCTGAAATTAAATATGTCCATCTTGCCTTTCCTTGATTTAGGTCTAATCCACTCTTTGAATTTTGTTAAGCAGCTTCTATAAATGCTGAGTCACTGGATACCTTTAAAACAAATTTGAACCAGTTTGATTTTGTTTTTGTAAAGGAACTCTGTTCAATGAGCAATCATGTTCTGAAGTTTTATAGGCATCACGTCTGCATACGCCTCTATAAAAGTAGTATTGCAATGTTTCATTTTTCATTAAATAAAGTATTTGATGGTTTTAAATATGTACATACAAATAAACGTTAAAGTGTGAATGCAAGTGGTATTTGGGGAGGTGTGAATGAATATTTTGTGTACGTATTTTCAGACCACTTTTCAAAGTGTGTTTAGGGCCAGGAGGGCCTTAATCTGGCACTGTTTACTCTCCATTCGTCCCCACATCGGCGAACACCATTGAGAAGACTTTGGATCTCTTCTGTAGCGTCACTAAGTCGAATGATACCATTTGAAATCTTGGTATGTTGAGTGGACATTAATAACCATGACATCCTGTCCACCTTTCTTGACTTTTGTTATCAATTCATCTATAAAAGCTAAAGAGGTTAGGAGACATGGCACATACCTGTCTGGCCCCTATATCATTCCTCACCTATCCTGTTTCCATTCCTTCTAGGATCATTTTTACATTGTTGTTCTCAATTAGCCTTTGTATAACCTTCCCTTATGTCTGGATCTATCTACAAATCTATAAGTTTCCTAAACACCTTCTTTCTATCAAAGTTTTCATTATGTATAATAAACTAACATATAATTCCACCCTGTTTTCTCACTCTTTTTATGGCAGTTTGGAGGATATGCAGGTTGTCCATAGTTCCTCTCTCAGTTCTAAATCCATTTTGTTCATACCCAATTATCCTTTCCTCTTCTTCCCAAATCGTCCTATCCAATAAAAATTAACCATTAGACGAACTATTGGATAGTCAAAGGGTGACTATGGAAACGAATATTCATGATGGATTTGATTGGTTGCTGCTCCAAAATCAGCTTTGTTCCATCTGAGATTGTATGCTCTATAAATGTTGGGAGACGAAATACGTAGTGAGGATTCGTTTTAACACATTTACAATTTTATACTTTTCAAAGACATAAACGTTTTTAATTTTTAAAATGATGCTCACCGAGGCCATTTTTAACTTCCGGAACTTAATAATAATAGTTATTCACTTTTCGAAAATATATTGCTATTTTGCTAACTTCAAATCTTTCTGCGTCATTTTCGACCCAGCTCTTTCAACCTTTGCCTTGATTCAATCACCTTTGAGATCTAGAGGCGATTTGCGAATGCATTTTTTGACGCTATTCAACCAATACCATGTTTTTATTAGATCTGCAGGCGCTTTGCGCATGCTTCTTCTGGCTTCTTAACCAAATGATAAACTTAGTTATATTTCGTTTATTCCGGGCGATTCGCGTGTGTGGCTGTGATAGATCACAATACCAACTCATAAGAGAAGTTTTTGATGACGGATTGTCAGGCCTTAGAAATATAGGTGGAAGATTCGTTTTAACGAATCAACCCGTTTATTTATTAACTTTTCTGCACAAAGCTTTGATTCAAACTAGAGGCCTAGCGACATTTAGCAATCAACGTTTGATAGGCTTTCGAATTAGGACTATTACGAGGATTTAAAAGTTGCTGGGTGCGTGGGGGGTATGAGGGCGAAGCTCCCTAATTTTCGAAAGTACCTAAAAAATGTTCGTTTTGGGGGAAAATAGCCTAAAGTAGGCGGCGCTATAGTCGCCTTAAATTATCAAGTTATTTCTGGTCTGGATTTTTTAAATGAATTTCTTCTGTAGTTTTCAGATCTGAAGCTCGTTTTTGCTGCAAATCTGTACATATTTTCCTAGTATTAATTTCGGTTGATTATGGGAAAAGTATGAACTTCCGGAATAAAAGAGCATCAGATCTGAAAAAGTACACATAAAACTGCATACAAATTATGTATTTTTAAATTCATTCACGAAAATGTGTTAAAACGAGTCCTCACCCAATATCTACGTTCAAAAGGAATGTCAATGGGATTCAGCTGGGCAATTGACCCCCCCCCAAAAAATGTACCCAGGGAAAGAAATCTAAAATTAGTTTCATGGAAGGATCAGGATGTAGAACAAAGTGGTGATAATATAATTGATATATATATATATATATATATATATATATATATATATATATATATATATATATATATATATATATATATATATATATATATATATATATATATTCAATGTGAGGTAAACTACAATGTACGCAGTTATGACATAACTCTACGCTATATAAATAACTATATCCGATGATTGTCTCAGGCCTATTCACTTATATGGATTGAATAAGGAAAATTCTAGACGCAATGGCTACTCATTGCTTTATCGCATGATTAAATTAATTTTACCAAGAAAAAAGTTATGGTACATATTTATAATTAAAGTTAAATTAAATCGCATTCTTTAAATCAAATCAGCTATAGTCAATTAATTCGCATACTATAGGATTATTAAATCATAATATAGATGCGAAAAACACCTTTCAAAATACATATTGGTATATCCAACATTCATTCAAGGTATAAGTGTAAAACTCAAATTTTAAAGGATCGGTAATTTTAGAAACTAAAATTAATTCATTTAATTATCTTAGATTTGATTTTAAAATACACAAAAAATATTCAAAATTTTAGCAAAGGATCTTATAGAAATTACTTATTTAACTTGATATGGCTAACTAATTTTATTTTTAAATAAGATTAAAAATATTTCCAAATAAGAATTAGAGCTTCACAGTTCGATCGGTTAGCAGCACCATAAAATTTCTTTTCGATTCGCATTGTCGAATTATATCTGCCGACATGATGACTCCTCCTCTCTGCTTTTGAGATACATAACGATGGTTACGCTCATTTCCAAAATAGACCCAAATATTTGGACAACTGTCAGGTCCGTCAAGAGCCATCCCGGTCTCGCTACTGAGGAGAACGCAGCTCATGTCCAACGTCATGTACTTTTGGACCCAATGAAGCCTCAAAGTCTTCAGGACAGCTTGCACGGAAGCCATGTTCCCCAGAATATGGTTCCCGGTGGTCTTCGGTACATGAGAATGGCCATTTGCAGTGAAAATGAGTGTGTTTGCTTGTTTGGGTTTGACACGTAAATGATTGGCGAGGTTCAGGGATTAACATTGTATCTTCTCCGAGTGGATTACTTCTGAAATATCTTAATATTGGACTGGAGCTTCGTAAACCCAATTAAACTAAATGGTACTTACTCGGTAGTATATTTTTTGCAGTTGTGGGTTTAGAACTTAAGGTCGATTTATTTTTGATCGTACTTATACGTGGGTCGGGAGACTTACTTTTACCCCTCGATCCATCGGTGTTCTTCGGTGAATGCAACCTGAAAGAAACCACTCCAGGGTCATCTGATTCTAATGTCTCGAATACCTTCGATGAGATTCCGGGGCCAAAGGACGTATGTACAAGTCCGATGCAGAAGAAATTGATCTGAAGATTTATACCTTGGAGAAGGTAACAGTTCCCTTATAACACGTACCTGTGGAGGTAAACTAGAGAGTACCCACCAATAAGTCCAAATGGGTCTTCGAAGCCCCAGTCCAAAAATCAGACATTGAAGAAGCTCTCAGCTCAGAGAATACACAACTACTCAGGGTCTTATGCATCATCCTAATTGACGCAAAATCTAAAGGTCCGGGACGGGAAAGCCCCCAACAAACGGTAAAAAAGGGAACAAACACAGACATACATTAATAAAAAGACATAAGCATGGCAAACACAAACAACACTCTTACTTAAGATTTTAATACTGAACGTTGATGGATGGGAGGAAAAATCCACTGTATATGGAAAGATATTCCCACCAGTAGAGCCCGACATCATCCTCATCCCAGATCACGGTATAAACACAAACAAAGAAATAAAAATAACTAATTACATCACTATTAACAAAAATTAAACGCAAACAAAATACGATTGCGCAGACATCGCGATCCACACAAACTAGGATTTAAAAAGCTACCAGAATTTGATGAATCATTTGTGGCTGTTGAAATACCAGCCATGGTTTGGGCCTTAACGATGGCAGCGGCCTACCTGCCGACCTGCCGCCAAACCTGCACATTAACCAGTTCTTTACTCTTTTAAAACGCGGAGACTGACCTTGCTAGCCGCTGACCAAAATGCCAGATGCAGAGCGCATGGGTACGAAAACACTGACCAAAGGTGAAGAAACATGGGAACACTGCTTGAAAGAAACATGCTGAAGGGTATTGGACCAGATGTTCTGTCCAACCTCACACAAAATTTCCCTTCTCCATATGCAACGAATCAGTGCCCGTGGGCCGTTGTCCCAAGCTATCAAAAAGCTATACTAACAACAATCTCACTTAAGCTGATGCTCAAGCCCGTTACACTTAGGAATGGTTAAGCGAAAGCTAAATGGGAGCTTTATAGTGGTCTGCTCATCAACTACCAGCCAGCTGATCTGGGCGATGCAAATCTCGAAGAAAGAGATGAGATCATCAAGATCTCCGACCTCCTCACTCAAGCCGACGAGAGATGCGTCCCAAGAATCTCACACAAAAGACTCCAACAATCTAGGAGGACGGACGAGATTGGCGATATCACCCTGGAACATAGAGCAATTTACCATAAAATAAGTATGCCATGGTCAAACCTGGAAATTAGAGCCTGAATGCCGAATCTAAGCGAGAAGCTTAAAACATCATCCTTGAAAAACAAAAGGATATCCACTGTAGCAGAATGACGTCCAATAACGGCCACGTGCCTTCCTGTACCCACGTGGGTCAGGAGATCACCTCGTGAGTCGGGTGAAAGCATGTGAACCTAGGCAAGGAGGAGGTGGTCGCTGTTATCACTCGCACCAGCTGTATTTGCCTAGGAACCAATGTCACCCCCCCCCTCCCTCTCGCGGCCACCTCGCCGCAAGCATGCGGGCGCCTCTTCCCAAGGATTGGAATCCGTTAAACATTCCAACGAGCAGATTGATCTTAAATCTGGTTTATCTCAATTGATCCATTAGTTGTGTCCACGCCCCAGTTAAAATGTCCCTTTAAATCACCAGCTGTATCTGACCTCTTTAATCCCTTAATCAACCTATCTGATCGCGTGTAGATCTTTAACCCCGTCTGTGCGACCATTCCATTTAAACCCAATTTCCATGTAAATATATATTTTCTTTTAGTTGTTAGTAAAGTATTATTTTCGTCATCGTCTTTCTTTTGTAACCCCAATGCGTACCAGCAACCCTTTTAATTTTTGGCCAATTTTCACTCTGAAATAATTGTTTAAAAGGACCCCGCAAAGTAAGAATAACCATTCCACCCCGTTCACTCTCGGTCTTCAATCCGCTTGGGACAATCACCCACGTATATATAAATATATCGTCTGGCCATTCCCCGAAATCCACTATCATATTATTGTTAGGCAAGACTAAGAATACGAGCCCGTAAAGTTTTGTAAGATTATCGGAAAACATACGGGGTTGCCTCTTAAGCGGACGAAGCAATAACCTCTGGAGAGAACGACGACTTCGACCAGATTTCGAAGACCAACTGATGGCGAACTCGATACGATGGCATCACTTAAATCGTCCCATGAGCCAAGAGGACTGCAAGGAGACAGGCAGCATAAACTAGAGCGGAAATTTCGAACATTAACGAGTACGAGAGAAGATGGAAGATCAGAACGAACAGGGGATAAATTCAAGATCATCCCCTTGAGCCGCTGGTCTATGTGGCTCATCGTAACAGGTGGAGGAGATACGGCTAGTCCACCGACGGCACAGTATTGGGCCTAAATATCTTCGCCCACGGATAGGAAAAACACACCACGGAGAGGAAGAATATGGCTAAGAGGAAAATCTCGAAGCTTTACTGATTTAGATATCTTAGCTCGGTCAACATTAGGTAAATACACCAAATGTTCATCCGATTTAATCTCGTCTACCCTTGCAGTGGTGACCCAAGCAGCAACAATTCCTCTATTAAAAACTCCAACAGTCTTCATGAACATGGTCAGAATACGCGGCCATCGACCGCAGTAAGCTTCGATCCGAGGAACAAACATTACAAATATACATACAACAAAAACCTTTAAAACGATCAGCTCAGACAGAACAACGGGAGGTAGTAAGAAGTAAAAGACTAAGTATCAAAAGAAAACGATACAATCCAACACCTAGAACAAAAACAAAGCAAACGCAAAGTAAATTGTTTTCGGTTATTATTTATCTTGAGGGCTAAATAATTACCGAAAACAATAAGTAGAGCAAAACATAGAGACAAAGAATAAAGAACACTGTAAAAAGACATACATGAAAAAAATTACTCTCAAATTCTCTTCCACTATTCGTATATCAATGGAAGAAAGTTTTCGGTTTGTAGAGGATTGCATAGATGCCGAGAATTCCAGCTATTCTCTTGCATACATTGGCTTCAATAGCCTCTTTTTATTTTGTGGGGGAAAATAAATAAATAAAAATTCCAATAAATAAATAAAATAGATTTCTTTTTAGTTCGTGTTTTCTTTTTACCGACCAAATTCATTTAAAGTTTGCCTTTTAGGGCTTTGCTTCTGCTCTTCTAGATTTTGACTCTCCCCTCGAATGTGAGTGTCTGTCTATCTCCTAATGGTTGTGGGGAGAAAAGGTCCACTTATATTTTCCATCCCCAATGGCATCGATTATGGCCTCTTGGTCGCTTCAATCTTCTGGGTAAAAAAGTCTGAATTTAATGTTTGCTCTTTTTTATGTCCTTTCTTCGTATTCGGTGTGTGTCTCTTCTTGTTCTTCTAAGTTTTGTGGTGTTACTTTGGGAAAGAAATATTAATTATCCTCCTCTCTCCCAAACACTAAGCAAATAACTCTTTGTTGCTCTACCTGTTCCTATTTACTCTTAAGAATTCGCGTTTACGATAAATTTATTAATTATAGAACTAGATGAAACTCTGATTTTATTTTTAGGACCATGTGAATTTTTATGTTGTGTTATTGGTAAAACGCCCATGTATCCAACACCTCCAGTGTCACTCAAGAAATCTTCAGGATTAATATGTTCCAGCCCTGAAGAAAATTTAAATACCTTAATCGGATCCCCCCTCAGCATATGGAGAGAGGTTCGAACCCATCAAAATATAGCGTCAAAGGAAAACAGGTATAAGGGAAAATTGAGCCCTGCTATGTTGGCTGACTTCTGCCAGAACCTGAAGTGTGACACATCTGAGACGTCTTACAAACGAACAAGTAAATATTAAAATGTAGGTTAATACATTATATAATGCTAACAAAATGCTGATTCATTATATATTGCTGAATTAATTACAATAGACAGATTTAGTCTTACTTTGGGAGCGAAATACATTTTTTTTTGTATCCTGAAAATCTGTATCAATTGCATAATTGTTAAATCGGCAATTTACTGTTACGGTCTTTTTGTTATCGAATTCAAATTTATCACACTCAACTTCATAATAAAATGTACAAGAGATCTATGATTTTTCTCGACACTAAAATTTATTATACAGTGTAATAAATTCATTCCCACACCTTCAAGCTATTTTTTTCTGTCTCTATAAGTTTATTAATTTCCTTCTTGTGGAAGAATTTTTGCTTTGCAGAATCGGGGCGAAATATTGTCTTTTGTGACTTACTAAATGAGATTGACCTTCTCTGGCAATAAAATAGGACTCCTAAGTGGACACTATTACAACGTAACTTAGTCCCATCATAACATTTATACATGGAAGAATTCTCGTGTAGCATCAGGTTAAAAGTGTGTGATAGCATCTCCGCTTAGTTCACTCTTACAACGATATGAAGAATTAGTAGGGGATTTAAGAACCCTAAAACCTGCGGGCTCCTATATTTATATCTTTTTTTCTTTTGCATTATCTCTATTTTAAAATTGGAAATATTTAAACTTTCAATAAACATATTTCTAAAAAAAAACAATTTCAGAAGGAAATATTTTAGTTACCACTTGAATCTTTTATTCACTGAATACCATCAAATATTTTAGATAGTTTAATTATTTTTTTAATTTTGGTAATTTCCCTAAAATTAACAAAAATAATTAAAATATAAAATTAATTAAGGAGAAACCAACTGCCCATTCAGAACTTCATTAGAATCTTTAATAATAGGTTACCAGTGTTATTTTGGGAGTGACCTGAACGCACACTGTCAAGAGATCGGATATAGACGAAGAAACGGTATAGGTAGAGACCTCAGAACTCTGTTCGATAGAGATATCTGTCAAAGACTTGGCCCAGACTACCCCACCTATGCCAGGGTAAATCTAGCCACTAAACCAGAGATCTGCTTGGGCAACAACTATCTTCCATATAATTAATATATGAGGCCAGAAGATATCTGAAGTTAGGGGGCACGGCGCCAGCCGCACGCGACGGACCAGCCTTTCACGCTTGAGGAGCTGCCCAGGGCAAAGCATGGGCTTGACACAGCGGCGGGAGCCGACGGAGTGCGGTACTCCATGCTGTCGCACTGTGGGCCCGCCGGGGACGCCGCGCTGCTAGCCCTTCTGAACGCGTCGTGATTGGCAGGCCGTCTGCCGACAGCAACCCATCCCCAAGCCCAAGGATCACACCACCTTCAGGCCAATCTCCCTCCTGAGCTGCACCGGAAAAACAGCCGAGAGGATGGTGCTGAGTCGCCTACAGTGGAGTGTGGGGAGCCTTCACCACCACGTGTTCGGCTACACCAGGGGGGTGAGCACGGCGGACTGCCTCATCACCCTCCTGGCTTTCGCCAACAACCAGCCCACCATCGTAGTCTTTCTTGACCTCGAGAAGGCTTTCGAGCTGGCTAGTCCTCGCGCCATACTAGCCGCCCTTGTGAGGAAGGGCATCCGAGGGAGACTGCTGAGCTGGCTCCAGGACTACCTTCACCAGCGCCTACCTTACCTTCGAGAACGGGACGCCCCAGAGTGGCATCCTCAGCCCGTTCCTCTCCAACGTGCTGATGGAGCAGCTGGTGGCGCTCCCCTATCGGGTTAGAACCATCCTCCTAAGCTACACTGACGACCTGGCCCTCGTCGTCACCGGGCGCGGCGACAAGCTCGCGTAGGCCCGAGAAGCGCTGCACCTCATCACTGCCAAGTGCGAAGAGATGGGGCTCAAGATCTTGGCAGAGAAGTCCAAGGCCATGGCCATCAAGACTTCCACACCTGCTGGCCAGCAGCTACACGTCCAAGGAGTCGAGCTAGCCTGGACCGACTCCTACCAGTATCCCGGGGTGTGGGTGGACAGGCAACTCCCCGCTTTGTGTAATGTGTACGTTTATATTATGTGTATTTATATATTATTATATCATATTATTATTGTATTTGTATTAGATTATGTATAAATGTACGCTATTGCACAATAAACCTATACAAACAAAATAAACAGAAGATATCCCATGTATGGACCACACAGCGACTCTGCTCACCCTTAATCAAAGATCAATCCAGATCCCAGGGAAGGTAACAAAAGCATTTAATAGAGCAGACTGGGAGACGTACTGGAGAGAATTGAGCACATATCATCCGAAAGAACTAGACGGCGTATCACAAGAACAGATATACGAGAAACTAGAAACTATTAAGAATTTGATAAAAAAAAAGGCGGATAGAAAAGCCATCCCAAGAAAAAGCTACTCGACGATTAAGACCTTTACCTGGTCTCCAGAGATAATAATGAACCATCGACGAATAAGGGAAATTTCAGACAACATAAGGAGAAACGGACCAAGGAGGGAGTTGCTCAACGCAATAAAGACTATAAAAAGGAACCTTAATACGAAAATATTAGAAGATACAAAATCAACAACGAAATGAAACAATCCAGAAGATTGACGAAGATGCACCCGCGAGAGAATTTTGAAAAGCATTAAAAAAATGAAAGGAAAATCACGGGACAAGAAGATGACCCTGAAGGATAATCATGGCAATAAGATAGAAGATATTGACGCACTAGAACAAGTATTTAAAAAACACTGGAAGAACAGTTTTAACATTAATGAAGAGGAAAATCAAGACTTCGACAGGGACTTCGAACGGAACATCACTAGACAACTCGAACTAGAAGCGGACAGGATAATCCCTTACAGAAATGTAGATGCAGCAAGAGACACCTTGGACGGTAACGATGCAAGAATCACGGTCCAAGAATTGTAAAACACAATGGCACAGTTTAAGCAGAAGGCACCAGGTAGATCAAAGCTCACTAAGAGGCACTACGAGCAAGCGACGGAAAAAAATATTGCAGAGAATTACTTCTGTATTTTATGCCAGCCTTAACACCGGCTACTTCCCGAAAGAACTTAAAGTAGCCAAAATGATTTTCATACCGAAAGCTGGCAAGCCTACTACACAGGGGAGAATTACAGGCCTATATCTATACTCGACTTCATCGGAAAGGTGTTCGAGAAAATTATGAACACTCGCCTAAATGAGCACCTGGAAGCTAATAACCTTCTAAGTAAGTTTCAATTCGGCTTCAGAAAAAAAAGAAGCACGGAGATGGCCCTCGCGGTCATAAGAGAACAAATAGCAAATGCAAAAAGAGAGAACGCTAGCGTTGATATAGTCTGCAGGGATGTGTCCAAAGCTTTTGACAAAGTATGGACGAAAGGAATGCAATATAAGATATTGCAGATACGCCTAGATGGCAAGAAAGAGTGACTACTTTGTAACTATGTACATAACCGAACGTAACGCATTTATCAACATGGGAAACTACCATGGAGATAAATTCACGATGGAGGCTGGCCTTCCGCAAAGAGGATGTCTGAGTCCAACATTATACTCTGTATATACCTTAGACATTCCTCCACCAGCTACATACGGATGCTTAAATATACAGTTCGCAGATGACATCACACATATTGTCGTTTGCCTTTATAAGAACCCTGATATGCAAGCAATACTAACAGCAGAAGAAATACGGCGGACAAACGCTTATGAAAAACAGTGGAAGATCAGCATCAACAGGAATAAATTTAAAATTGTACCAATACAAAGGAGGAAGCTCAGCAACATTGTGATCAAAGGAAACATATACGAATACACAAACGAAGCTACAGTGCTAGGATTGACGATTACAAAAAGAGGATACACCAAGCATGCGAGAGAAAGAGTAGAACAAGATAGAAAGAAACTCGGGCTACTATTTAGACTCAGAACACTTAAAAGGAAAAAACAGAAGAAAATTTATCAAGCCTTAATCCAGTCAACAATGGTATACCTGGTGATACCATTGTATACAATCTCAAAAAGTAATGTCATCGCACTGCAACGAATACAGAACAAGGCAGTTTTAATAATCGCGAACAAAAGAAGAATAGACAGAAGACGACAGCAAGATTTGCATCGTGAAGCAAGAATTCAGCCAATCAACAAGATTATAAAGAAAAGGGCCAAGAAACTCGTCCAAACCACGCAACGCGAGATAGGAGATGAAGTTATGGCCATGATCACTAGGAGACAAGAAGGGGGATCACGTAAAGATTTCCCTACCTTTACTTCAAAGATCAACGAAGAAGTGTACGAAGTGTTCACGCGATGTGAACAAACAGAGGGAGTAAGTAAACAGAGTTAGAAAAAGCTAGAAATAATAAAAGAGACATAAAAGGTTAAATAAGAAACAGGTATAATAAAATAGAAAGGAGAGAACTTTTACCAGTAAAGGAAAGCAACGTAAACAACGGTTTGAACGCCACACACATCAACAATAACACATATTTAAAAACTGACATATAACGAACATAAAGGATAAACCTGATACTCAGGAAACTATTACTATTCATATGAATTCTAAACTATAACATTTCTAAATGCCAGAGATTAGTGTGACCTCCACGTATACTTTGCATTCAAATGCACATCTTCTACTTCCTTCTTCTCCATCTACATTTTCTTCTATCCTTCACACTGGGCTTAACACAGCATACGTGGGACAGGGGCAATAGAGATTGAATAAATAGACAGGATATAGTACACACCGTGGTTCGGATTCCACGTAAAGCTGTAGGTCCGCAGACCACCTTGGTCTCTTTTAATCTTCCACACTACTTCAAACATTGCTATCCCCCCTTTCTCTTTCCTCTTCCTCTCCCTGTCCTTCTCCCTGTCTCCCTCTCTCCGGTACTGAAGTCCAACAGGACTTCAGTATATATATATATATATATATATATATATATATATATATATATATATATATATATATATATATCATAGGCGTGCGGTCAATGTAAGCAAGTAAAGCAATGCTTCCCCTATTAAATACGAGTAATAAAAATGAAAATATTGTATGATGTAAATGAGGTAATTACTCATAATAATAAAATGTTCAAAAGTATCCCTACTAAAGCATACTTCTAATAATAATTGTTTATAAGTACTATATTTAAAGAGAGATAACTTATGATGTGCTTAGATTTAAGCTCTTTCATACATATTGCTATATATAACTAAAAGTTTGCATTGTGACATGTAAAAGTAAGATAATATGTGGGGAAATGGAAGCAGTTTGCCTATTGCCGTCACCCAGACAGCGAGCGAATTAGAGCGTTATTGAATTTAGCCAACGGATTCAAAATTGAACCTTCCAGTTTCCTGCATTAGGCTCGTTTTATCTATGAAATTCCGGTATTTATTGGCGTATCCCATTTATTACATTTTTATTTTACTAAAAGTAAATAAAAGCTAAATCTTACATTGATATTAACGTAATGTCTCTTTATTGTGAAATTATAGTTTTATGACAGCTGTATATAGAAAGATTTAGAATGCAACAACATGGCATTAATAATCTTTAGTTACGTAGTTGTCTAATTCTAACATTTGGAAACGAATAAGGCTCAGGCGAGCGCTCCATCAAGTGGCGATACCTCCCACGGGTGTGTCCAATTCGAAGACGAAATGTCCAAGACTGGGACATTCAACAAGACAGTGCCGAACAGTTTAGGGCATTTGTAGGTAGTTCCATCTGAACATCGCGGCGCAATAGCACGTAACTTTAGGTTTCCTTCGACAGTCTTCCATCTTATAGTCAAGCAGTCCAGAGCGCTGCCCGTATTCCTGCCATGTAATTGGTGTGAGGAGGACCGAAAGGCTGGCCTAGTCGCCAATCCTCGCGACTCTTGGGAGCAATCATCGGCACGCTCATTCCCCGCAATTCTTACATGCCCAGGAACCCAGCAGAAGATAATCTCGACATCCTCTTGAGTCGCTGGTCTATCTGGCTCATCGCAACATGGGATGAGATACGGCTAATCCACCATAGGCACATTATTGCGCCTAAAGATCTCCGCCCACGAATTCGGGAAACACCACATGGAGAGGCAGAATAATGATATAAGGGAAATCTTGTAGCTTTAGAAATTTAGATATCTTAGCTTGGCCAACATTAAGAAAATATATCAATGTTCATCCGATCTAAACTCATCTACCCTGCCGTGGTAACCCAAGTGGCCAACAAATCCTGTAGCAAATAATTTCAACGTGGGCAGAACACCACAGCCCTCGTAATGAAAAAGACGCGACCATCGATGTCAAAAGGCTACATAGAGCACATGTCCTGGTGTTCGTTAACGTTGCCATTCAGAAACTGGCAAAAAAAACAACCTGAGAAACTTTGTTAGCATCATTCCTGAGCTGCATGGAACACGAGATAGACTAAACATCCCCTGTTAGACGAGAGAGAAAGTTACTGCACTAAAAGATACATTAGCAGTAATCATTGTTCCGAGGAACACATATTACCAATATAAACTTAATTAAATAAAAAACGACTAACACAAACAATACACTGGGGGGTAATAAAAAGTAAAACAATAAAAATCAAACGAAAACACTATAATGTTACAGCTAAAAAAAACCCTGCAACCACAAGGTAAATTGCTGAACACGATTGTCTACAGAGGTTCGAAGGCTAAATAATAACCGAAAACAATAAGTACACCAAAACATCGCGACAAAGAACACTGTAAAAAGACATACATCAAAATAATTATATTAAAAACATTAAACAAACATAAATGCATAATTAAAAACAAAGTATTTTCAGCTCCTTATTTCTTTTTACCGCAGCAAATTTGATTCGAGTGTGCCTTTTTAGGGCCTTGCCTCTGGTCTTCGAGACTTCGACGCTCCTCTCGGAGATGCGAAGCAAAAGTCCAATTAGATTTTCTTTCCTCCTTGCAATCGATTATGGCAGCTTGGTCGTTCCAGTCTTCTGGGAATGGGTATATTGAGGTATAAGATATACCTGTTTATAGGTAAACGGGGTGATCCAATTTATTGGTAAGCGAGGTTATTAGTCTATCCGGTTACCGGGAATTAGAAAACTAATGGTGGTTTTGGAGGCTTTTAATCATGAATTTAGGCTATCTCAGATCAGGCAAGTGAAATTGCTGTGGAACTGTTTTTGGACGGACCGTGGATTATACTGTCTGACTCTTGGTGGTTGACTTAATTGTCATACTAATAATACTGCCCTGTTGTGTTTTTTGTAAAGCCTATTTATTCTAACGCATATTAAGGGCGTGACTTCGCTTTTCCAATCCGAGCACGAGGCAAGCTCATCTTATCAGAAGGTATGTTCGTGTGTCTTCGATCCGACCTCTGAGCGGAGCTTCCTCGATCAGAGGGTTTGTGCTTGTTCAGTGTAGGCACGTGTGCGCCAAGAGAGTATTTGAATTTAGAACCCTGACCGGGTTTTATCAAGGCGACATTCGTAGCTAGATTGATTTCGTCCTTCAGGGTTTCACCTTAAGGCTAGTGGGTCAGACTCCCTCCCTCCATCTATGCACAGCTGTTTAAACGTTTTGGTTATCTCGTCGGCCAGACCATCGGCTCTGCCCTGTGTCCTAACGTGAGAACGTTTGTATATTCGCGTGGAACACAACAATTTCCTTGCATTATTACAAAATATTCTACTTTGCATTGATACATAAAGTATTAAATTGCAACTTAACATTATTTACAAGTATTTGCTTGGTTTACATTAATTAATTGTTACAAGATTGCATAAAATTTCAACGTTCGAATTGTTTGCCCAATTTCAAGATTTCATTTGGCCAACGGGGTGCTCAATTTGTGAGGGTCCTTTTCTGCTCTACTTTATCTTGGATAAATTTCGAAATTTAATGTTTCTTCATTAATTTCTTCATCGTTTGTCCTTTCCTCATATTCTGTGTATCTCTTTTCTTGTTGTGAGTTTTGTGGTGTTATATTGGGTGGCTCGTTGCAGATGGCCTTGAGAATCTCGCTAATTTCTCGATCAACCCTCCAACTCCGGTGCACAGGGACACGATATATCTGCAATTCGCGGATGACATCAATCAAATCGTCCTATGCACGTAGACGAAAGCAAGGGCACATTAACCAGTACGAGAGACGATGGAAGATCAGAACAAACAGGAACAAATTGAGGATCGTCTAATTAAGCCGTAAGTCGACGTGACCCCTCGTCATAGAAAGGAGGAGATACGGCTAATACGCTGAAGGCACTGTCCTGGCCCTAAAAAACTCCGACCACAGATATTCGAAACACTACACATAGAGGCGGAAGCTAGCAAAGGGAGAAATCCCCAAGCTATACAGGTTCAGAGATCTTAGCTTGGTCAATCTTAGGCAGATATACCTAATGTACATCCGGTCTAAGCTCATCTAATCTGCCTTAGTGACTAAAGCGGCCAACAAGAACTCAATGAGAAAGCTCCAACGTGAGCAGAATTCCGCATCCCTAATCATAAACAAAGACAGAAGAGGAGATTACCTTCGACAAAGGGATCTACACATGAGAAAGCGCCTGCAGCCCATCAATGTTGTGGCCACCAAACTTGGAAGAAAGGTTTGGTCTACCCCCACGAATGTTTTAATTCCAGAAATACATGGAACATGTTGCAGATTAAACATACTTACAAGACTGCGGGAGAAAGTTTCCTGCCGTCGTCAGTTCCCAAGAACCAAGCTATGCTTTCAGAATAACATAACATCAATATATACATAGTTGAGACACTAAAAACAACACAGAACAAATATGAAGAGAAGTAATAAAACATACCAAACAATAACACGTGGTAAAATGCTGAACTAAAAGCTAATAATCGGTTGATAGTTCAAAATTAGACCAACAAATAAGTCCCCTAAAAATATAACATAAACAATAAGACGGATACACTCATGACACAAGAAAATACATAAACTTAAGAAATACAGTTAAACAAAGAATAACACAAAAAGAAATTTTAACGATATAACGTAAAACGATGCACCCCTACTAGGGAAAAATCCCTCCCTCTTTTGATTTTGACTCACTATCATCTACCACTATCCAAACCATCTTCCAATATTGAGTCCATCAGGTACGTTTCTGTCACAACAAAAATGAAATTACTCATTAATAATAAATTCATTCCCGCATTCGCATAATAATTTCATGTGCTTTTGGATCTCATCTATTTTAGAATTAGAAATATTTAAACTTTCAATAAATTGATTTCTAAAAACTTCTGTTTTTAATTATACTGCTTCAGAAAGAAATATTGAAGTTAGCCATTTTATTCTGAACTAAATTGAAACCATAAGTTTTTTTAAGAGTTCATGTATTTTTATCAATTTTACAAAATCTTTTTTAATACAATTACATTATCCAATTTCTAAAATGAATAATATTTGTGTAACATCCGCCGTTGGTTATTTCTGAAAATAAGGATCGACCATATTCAGCAAATAGAACTGTACTCCAGAGCACGTCTGAAGCCACTGAATATGGAACTCCAAAGGTTAGGGAGAAAGATCCGGGCAAGATCGAAAATGAGATACTCCCGAACATGAACCTCGACCCAGACATTCCGAGAGCAGTTAGGGTACGTGCCACAATGCAAGCCTTATTCCCGAGGTGATGAAACTGCTACTGAACAAGTAAAGCACAAACACCTAAGTGCAAAGAAAAAACAAAACAAACTTAAGAAAAAGAGGCGAAGTGCCCACTATTAAAACAAAATATACAGAAATGAAATAAAAACCTAAACCCTGGCAGAATAAGTTAGAAACTGTTAATTAAAATAACAAGACAAATATATATTTAGCAGATAAAAAACTTGAAAGGCTCTGAATGCCACGATGGAGGAAGAAACAAATTTATTAAAAAAAAGTATATATAAATATATATAAAAAAATAAAACAAAAACAAAAAAGAAATTAAAATAAATGGGAGGAAAAATAAAAACCAAACTAAGAGAAAAAACCTGAGAGATGCCCTCTACACCAGGGCAAAAGTCAACTTCCTTTCATCTTTATATACCTACCACACATTTCCTACTTATTACATCAATTTCAATTCCAATTTTCTAACACTCACAAGCAGCAGGTATCACGAAGATCACGCTCACTACACCCTGCCGAAGGACTTGCCCACTGCACTAGTTTGAACCAGCTACACCTTTGCTGCCTCGTTTGTCTTGTATAGACAGCCACGGTCTGATAGGAGATTCCTCCTGTTTCCGTGGCTCTCAAAGAGGCAGTAGCAAGCGTGGACGGGTTGATTGGAGATACCTCCTGCCATGCTTGTAAGGAGGGCATCGGTCTTTTCTCCCCTTTGGACTCTGTAGTGCTGATGGGCGAAGAAGAGTGATTCCACTATGCAAGGGTCGGCGTCCATAGCCACCCCAGGGAGATCTGCGAAGCGGACGCGGAATTGGTCTGCTTCAGCGTCACCGACGGAGACCTCCGCACCGAAGAGGACCGCCCGCAAAGGGAGGAGGAATTCTCCGAGAGAGAGAGGAGCTTGAAGAGGGCCCCAGCGATGAAAGTGGTCGCCTCGTTATCGACGAGAGCCCCCAGAACGAAGAGGCCCAGCATGAGGACGAGGGAGGCTGGGTAAGAGTCTCTAATTTCCGACGAGGCCCCCGGCCCAAGTTCAAACTGGTTCACCAGGAGAGCACCACCAGTGCCTTCCAGACGGTGACGGAGCTGGAGAGAGCACACCCTGGCCTGCGGATAAACATTCGCCCCCCTCTCACCAGCGAATACGTCCTCACCCCGAAGGATGATGGGTCGGAGGCCCTGCTGCGCCGCCTTGCCGAGGAGGGGGATCGAGTGATCCTGCTTTACCCCAGCGTGAAGAGGCACAAGGTGGTGCTTGAGCGCTATCCCACTCCAGGCGGTCGAGGCCCACCCCCACGTGCTGTCGGTAACACGGCCCTCGCACAGAGACAAGGTCCCAGCCAGGCAGATCCTGGTAGTGTACGAGGGGCCGCCACCACCCAAGTTGGACCTGGGCAGGTGGGGCTGCTACGCCCTGAGCCCCTACCAGGGTGAGCCGGGGAGATGCTATAAGTGCCAGCGCTTCGGGCATCTCCAGGTCATGTGCCAACACCCCGTCAGGTGCGGCGTGTGCAGCCAAGTGCACCCTACGGAGGAGTGCATCGGTCGCCTCAAAGGTAGTGAGACCACCACGGCACGATGCCCCAACTGCACCAAGGAGCACCACGCTTGGAACGTAACGTGCCCCGAGCGAATGAGGAGGATGCCACAGGGTCACCGGCAGCAGCAGCAGAGGGAACCACGTGTCCCCCCCAACCCAGCAAAGAAGAAACTGTCGGTTTATTGCCCCACCACCAGCAGTCGGGTTGGCGTAGGCTACCCGGCCTGCCCGGCACACGTCTGGGCGGTACACAGGAGGGGGAGATGCAAGCAGCGAGCAGCCAACAGCAGCGGCAGGGGGAACCACGTGGGCCCCCTCAGCAACAAGGCATTCAACGCCTTGTTCCAGCGCCACCACCAAACAGGCCGGCGTGGGCTTCCCACCAACCACCCACCCCTCAACAACCCGACACAAGTCAGGTCGAGATAGGAAAAGAGGACGGGCAGGCAGTGAGAGGAGGGACCAGCAACTCCCCTCACACCTCCACCAAGCCACCCACCTCCTGGGTCCCCAAGCCACATAGGAGGGTGGGACACAGGCGTCGGGACCTCTGCGCCCGCTCGGTCGAGGAGTCGCCCACGGCGCTACCCAATGCACAACCTCTGGCAGTCTCCACGTGGACCCTCTAGCTACGGCGAGGCACTCAACGAAGAGGGCAGAGCCATTGTAGAGCACAGGTGAGCACGGCGGACTGCCTCATCACCCTCCTGGCTTACGCCAACAACCAGCCCACCATCGTAGTCTTTCTTGACCTCGAGAAGGCTTTCAAGCTGGCTAACCCATGCGCCATACTAGCCGCCCTTGTGAGGAAGGACATCCGAGGGAGACTGCTCTGCTGGCTCCAGGACTACCTTCACCAGCGCCGGGCCCGTGTGAAGTTCCAGGGTTACCTTCGATAACGGGGGGCCCCAGGGCGGCATCCTCAGCCCGTTCCTCTTCAACGTGCTGATGGAACAGCTGGCCCTCGTCGTTACTGGGCACGGCGACAAGCTCGCGCGGGCTCAAAAAGCGCTGCACCTCATCACTTCCAAGTACGAAGAGCTGGGGCTCAAGATCCCGGCAGAGAAGTCCCAGGACATGGCCATCAACCCTTCCACACCTGCTGGCCAGCAGCTGCGCGTCCAGGGAGTCGGGCTGGCCTGGACCGACTCCTACCAGTACCTCGGGGTGTGGGTGGACAGACGGCTGTTCTTCACGCAGCATGTCACGCACCTGAGAGAGCGTGACACGCCCTCAAAGCCATGTCTATAGTCACGGACCAAGAGAGCGCAGTCTACTTCACCGACGGCTCCGTCGACCCAGACAGCGGGAGGTCCGGTGCCGCCTTCGTCACGAGCGGCCAGACGCAGGCGTGGAGGACATCTGACAACTGTCCACCCTCCAGACGGAGCTGGTAGCAATCCTGCACGCCCTCCAGCACGTTCTGCTCCGCCGGTAGGCCACTGTGGTGATACATATGGACTCTCGTTCGGGGTTCTTGATTGGACTTTTTCGTGTCCAGCAGTATGGTGTAGTGGTGTGTGTGTGAAAGGACTTGGCATCATTTTTTGACCGGAAAGTCTGCCTTGGTATTTGTTTTGTGTCGAAGGCGTAAAGTGGTCTGGCTGCCCAACTTGTATACTTGTCCAGACAGATATTCGTGATTCTATGAGGGTGGGTTTCCGCTCCAACGCCTGGCGCGCACGTGGGATGAGACAGGTGAAGGATGAATGATGAGTATGGACCTGGGTGGACTCCTCAGAGAGTGCAAAAGCATGGCGGACTTGATTATAGGAAGTGATCGAATCATCGATCCCAACCTAAGGGCGCCGCCCCCTCGGACGAGATTTTATTATTCAAAGCTACCTCCAACATCCATAGAGACGGATGCAATTCCCTCTATGGTCTTTGACGGAATTCCCGCGGGGCATGGTTAGTACCCCACAGTTCGTAACTCTGGCCTATATCCAATTAGCCTCTTGCCTCGGGTAGCGCAGTGGGCTAGACCGCAAACCCCCTTCGCCCGAGGCCTGCAATTATATCTTGTCAAGTAAAAGGTATAGATGCATCAAGGCTGTGTGAAAATTCCTATCCCAGGTTCATACCGATGGGCTAGGGAAAGGGGAGTATTTAAGCCATGATTTTTGGAGATGGCTCAATGGTAATAATCTCTCTGTTAGGTGGGAGGCGCAGGTGATGGCAAAGGTGGGGATGGACGACAAACATCCTGTATGGTTCTCTTGGCGTTTGTTCCTGGCTCTCCTTTTAGTTGCCTCCTGTTTCTAAGAGGCAAGGTGTGTACAGATCAAGGCAGCTAGGTCCGAATTGCCTAATTTTATTGTATTAAAAGAGATTTTGTAAAATTGATAAAAATACATGAAATCTTAAAAAAATATCGTGTCAATTTATTGCAGAATAAAAGGGCTAACTTCAATATTTATTTCTGAAGCAGTAGTATTAAAAACAGAAGTGTTTAGAAATAAATTTATTGAAGGTTTAAATATTTCTAATTCCAAAATAGATGAGATCCATAAGAACATACAATTATAGAGACAGAGGTAGCTTGTGCGACCTGTGGGAGTGAATTTATTATTTATGAGTAATTTCATTTTTCTTGTGACAGAAACGTTCCTGATGTACTCAATATTGGAAGATAGTTTGGATAGTGGTAGATGATAGCGAGTCAAAATCAAAAGACAGATGGATTTTGCTTTAGTAACAAGGGCATCGTTTTTCGTTATATCCTTAAAATTGCTTTTCGTGTTATTCTTTGTTTAACTGTATTTCTTATGATTAGGGATTTTCTTGTATCATCGTGTTCTTCTTATTGTTTATGCTATCATATTGTTTGTGTACTTATTTTTTTGTCTAGGTGTGAACTTTCAAGCCATTATTAGCTTTTAGTCCAGCAATTTACCTCGGGTTATTGTTTGGTATGTTCTTATTTCTTCTCTTGTTTGTTCTGTGTTGTACTTTTTACTGTGTTAGTTTTTAGTGTCTCAACTATGTATGTATATATTAATGTTATGTTATTCTGAGAGCATAGCTTGGTTCTTGGGAACTGACGACGGCGGAAAACTTTCTCCCGCAGCCTTGTAGGCATGTTTAATCTGCAACCTGTTCCTTGTATTCCTGGAATGACAACCTTCGTGGGTGGAGACCATACCTTTCTTCTCAGTTTGGGGACCACAACATTGATGGCTGCAGGCGCTTTCTCCTGTGTAAATCCCTTTGTCGATGGTGATCTCGTCTTCCGTCTTTGTCTATGATTAGGATAGCGGAATTCTGCTCACGTTGGAGCTTACTCATTTAGGTCTTGTTGGCCGCTTTATTCACTAATGGGGATTAGATGAGCTTAGACCGGATGTACATTAGATATATTTCCCTAATGTTGGCCGAGCTAAGAACTCTGAACCTGGATAGCTTGGGGATTTCTCTCTTTGTAAGCTTTCGCCTCTATGTGTAGTGTTTTGAGAGTCCGTGGTTGGAGACCTTTAGGCCGAGGACAGTGCCTTCGGCGGAGTAGCCATATCTCCTCCTCTCTATGATGAAGGGCCACGTCGACTTACGGCTTAATGAGACGATCCTCAATTTGTCCCTGTTGGTTCTGATCTTCCATCGTCTCTCGTACTGGTTGATGTTAGTGATTTCCGCTATCGTGCGAATCGCCTGTGCCCACGCTTCCTTCTCTGTGCATGGGATGATTTGAGTGATGTCATGGGCGAATTACAGATACATTTTTCCCTGTGCACCGGAGTTGGAAGGTCGACCGTGAACTTAGTAAGATTCTTGAGGCCATTTAAAACGAGCCACCCAATATTTCCCTACAAAAGTCAGAACAAGAAAATACAAACACTGAATATGAGCAAAGAACAAACGATGAAGAAATGAATGAAGAAACGATAAATTTCGAAATTTATACAGGATGAACTAGAGCCAACAAGGAACCTCACAAATTGAGCACCCCCGTTGGTCATATGAAATCATAAAATTGGGCACACAAACCGAACATTGAAATTTTATGCAATCTTGTAACAATTAATTAATGCAAAACCAAGCAAATACTTGTAAATAATGTTAAGTTGCAATTTAACAATCTATGTATAAATGCAAAGCATAATATTATGTAATAATGCCATGGCATTGTTGTGTTCCACATGAATATACAAACATTCACCCATTAGGAAACAGGGGAGAGCCGACGGTCTGGCTGAAGAGAAAAAGAACAGTTTAAACAGCTGTGCATAAATTGAAGGAAATTTGATAAGAGATGGAGTCTGACACACCAGCCTTAAGGTGAACGCCTAAAAGACGAAATCAATCTTGCTACCGATGTCTCTTTGATAAAGCCTGGTCAGGTTTGCAAATTCAAATACTCTCTTGGTGCACACGTGCATACACTGAACATGCACAGACCCTCTGATCGAGGAAAATCCGCTCAGAGGTCGGATCGGAGACACACGAACATACCTTCTGATAAGATGAGCTTGCCCCTGCTCGGATTGGAAAAGCGAAGTCACGCCCTTAATATGCGTTAGAATAAATAGGCTTTACAAAAAACACAACAAGGCAGTATTATTAGTATGACAATTAAGTCAACCACCAAGAGTCAGAAAGTACAATCCACGGTCCATCCCACCACAGTTCCACAGCAATTTCACTTGCCCGAACTGAGATAGACCTAATTCAAGATTAAAAGACTCCAAAACTGCTATTATTCTTCTAATTCCCTCCTTCCGCCATATAGTCTATCCGGTAACTGGATAGATTAATAACCTCGCTTACCAATAAATTGGATTACCCCGTTTACCTATAAACAGGTATACCTTATACCCTCATATACCCATTTCCAGAAGACTGGACCGACCAAGCTGCCATACTGGATTACAAAGAAGAACGAAAAAATAATTGGACTTTAACTTGCATCTTCGAGAGAAGAGTCAATGTCTCGAAGACCAGAGACAAGGCCCTAAAAAGGCACACTCGAATTGAATTTGCTGCGGTAAAAAGAAATAACGAGCTGAAAATAAAACTATTTTTATTTAATTATTGGTATTTTTATTTATTTATTTTCCCCCGCAAAATAAAAAGGTCATAAAACCCAATGTATCCAAGAGCTAGAACTATCGGCATCTATTCAATCCTATACAGACCTAAAACTTTCTTCAGTAAGGTACCAAGAGTGGAAGAGAATTTAATAGTGAAAAATAAAGATGGTTAAAAAAATGGGATATGTGGGACAGAATTTTGTCCTAGTGAAGAGGGCATCGCTTTCCTTTTTACTTTGTTTTTAATTATTTCATTATCTTTGTTTAATGTTTTTAGTATAATTACTTTGATGTATGTCTTTTTACAGTGTTCTTTTTCTCGATGTTTTGGTTTACTTATTGTTTTTGGTTATTATTTAGCCTTCGAGCCTCTGTAGATAATCGTGTTCAGCAATTTACCTTTGTTTTAGCTGTAACATTGTAGTGTTTTCGTTTGATTCTTATTGTTTTACTTCTTATTACCTCCCAGTGTATTGTTTGTGTTAGTCGTTTTTTATTTAATTAAGTTTATATTGGAAATATGTGTTCCTCGGAACAAAGCTTACTGCTAATGTATCTTTTGGTGCAGTAACTTTCTCTCGTAGTCTATCAAAGGACCTTTAGTCTACCTCGTGTTCCATGCAGCTCTGGAATGATGCTAACAAAGTTTTTCAGGTTGTTTTTTTTTTGCCAGTTTCTGAATGGCAACGTTAACGAACTCCAGATCATGTGCTCTATGTAGCCTTTTGGTAGTCGATGGTCGCGTCTTTTTCATTACGATGGCTGCGGTGTTCTGCCCACGTTGAAATTATTTGCTACAGGATTTGTTGGCCACTTGGGTTACCACGGCAGGGTAGATGAGTTTAGATCGGATGAACATTGATATATTTTCTTAATGTTGGCCAAGCTAAGATATCTAAATTTCTAGAGCTACAAGATTTTCCTTATATCATTATTTTGCCTCTCCATGTGGTGTTTCCCGAATTCGTGTGTCGAGATCTTTAGGCGCAATAATGTGCCTATGGTAGAGTAGCCGTATCTCATCCCCATGTTGCGATGACCCACATAGACGAGCGACTCAAGAGGATGTCGAAATTATCTTCTGCTGGGTTCCTGGACATGTAGGAATTGCGGGGAATGAGCGCGCCGATTAGGGCGCCAAAGCGTCCGCGAGGAGTGGGCGACCTGACCCGTGTTTCGCTCCTCCTCACAGCGATTACATGGCAGGAATACGGGCAGTGCTCTGGGTTGCTTGGCAAAGAAGATGGGAGACGTTTGAGGGGAACCTAAAGTTACGTGCCAGTGCGCCGCGATGTTCAGTTGGACCTACCTCTAAATGTCTCGACGGCTTCAGGTTACTTTCTGTCGTTTCCGAATTGGACACACTCGTGGGAGGTACCGCCAGTTGAAGGTGCGTTGTCCCATAGACTGTTCGGCACAGTCTTTTTGAATGCTATAGTCTGGGTGATTTTTGCGCACGCTACCTGTCCCGGTACCAGCATGAGCGGGGTCGTTACTGCTTGTCCCTTGTACTCTGGACTGGTTCCTGCACACAGACTTGTGGACAATGCGACTTTTCGGAGTAGGCTGGCCTCCTCTTCAATATTTGACTGTTTTTCGTGGGTGGCATGTTCATGCAGCGTGGAGAGGTGGGCCTTCCCCCGGCTACGGAGTGTACTTTCTTTTTCTTGCCCTTTGTTTTATTTTCGTTTTTATTTGTTGTTTTTTTAGCCTGTGCTTAGCCTTTGTCTTTCCTTTTATCTTTGTTATTTGCTATCTACACATTGCATATGCTTTTTTAATCGAACCTAGCAGTAGGCTCTGTTGTGAGGACGGCGGCTTTTGCCCTAGATTTCCTTAATAGGCCGGCGCCAGATGGGCTCTCAAAATAACATTTAAAATCCTACGCAACGCTTTGTTTTCCCTGTTTAATCTATGTCTGGAGTAGGCCCACCTTCTTTAATTATTCTCTCTTTCTCTGCGTGACTTTTCGAAGAAAATTATTACCTAATAATCTCTCAAATATGCATATGCAATGTTCTTCTTTCACAATGGCTTCATTTCCATTATCGAGTTGAAGTGTTGCCCTTCGAAAAGAACAATTGGTCTAACAAAAATAATTTACCCAATAGCTAATTAATCAATGGCCCAATAAAGTAGTCTGAACTGTTTTTGATAAAGTTGCCAGCATGCAGCAGAAGGTTGTTTCCAAATGTCGCCAGAATTAGACAACTACGTAAATAAAGATTATTAATTCTATGTTGTTGCATTCTAATTCTTTTTATATAAAGCTGTCATGAAACTATAATTTCACAATAAAGAGACATTACGTTAATATCAATGTAATAATAATGAGATACGCCAATAAATAAAAGAATTTCATAGAAAAACGAGCCTAATGAAGGAAACTGGTAGGTTCACTTCATAAGAATCCGTTGGCTAAATTCAATAATGCTCTAATTCGCTCGCTCTCTGGGTTACGGCAATAGGCAAACTGCTTCAATTTACCCATATATTATCTCACTTTATCATCTGACTATGCAAACCTTTTGAGTTATATACCTATAAGCATGGAAGAGCTTAAATCTAAACACATCATAAGTTAATCCTCTTTGTGGGGGAATTCCACGTGGAATTTCTTTTTCAGCACGGAAGTGACGTCCATGCGTTAAAGAAAATTCTAGAATTTGGTTAGGTTTAAATTGGTAAGGCCCCCCCCCCCCATCCACAAGCGGTAGCCTCGAACCGCGTCCACCCCGGGCCACCTTTTCGCGGGTTTGAATCGCCTGGGCGTGAAGGTTCGACGAGGCCATTCGAGAGTAGCGCTGGCCAAACAGCCCATTTCCCCCCCTCCCCTGCGGGGGAAGCCTCGGATATATAGGGCTCGTCTTCCAGGTGGGAGATACAGAGTTGAGAAGTCCCACCAGGATCCAAGAAGCATTTCCCCTAGTTCCAAGTCAGGTGCTTAACAACGAAGCAAAGTGACGGCTGAACTTTTCGTATCGTTGGAATTAGCCCAGCCAGTGAGGTATTTCCATTTGTCGATCGCCAACGAGCGATTTTTCCGACTCCACTCATCAACTCCTGTAGAAGCCCTCCTCGTTCCCTCGTCGTCTTCGAGTGGCCGAAATACTCTCCCCTGGACCGGACGATACCGTCCCCCTCCCCTTCGAGAACCGTCATCACGTCAACTTCCCGCTCAGAAGCTCCGAGTGACCTCGATCTCACGTTTATTGCCTGCAGAAGACATCCATGAAACCTCACCCTGACGTCTCACCCGGAATCCTCCGTAAGCCAACCCCTCTCCCCTTCAGCAACCCATTTGAGTTAATCCTCCTCATTGGAATAGTCTCCTTCTGTAACGCATTAATTTCTAACTTCAGAGTCTGATGCATAACTCTGCCATTGCTCCCCCTCATTTACCAATATAATTTTGCCCATTGATTCTCTTATTTTATGTAAATAAAATTATATTTTTGTACATGCCTCTTTAAATAACCTTGAGCTGTGCCATTGCCCAAATTTTACCTGACCTCGTTTTGCACTCTATTCTCGCTGCTCCGCGCGTCGAAACTTGTGGCGTTCCGCCCCTTTGTCGGTTCGCCTTAAAGTTATTAGTCCCTTCCCCATAGATATAATTTGGTATTGATATAATATAATGTCACACCACGACACTTTTAAAAAATTAGAGTTATAAACAGTTTTCGAATAAACTCATAGAATAGGATTCGCGTTATTATTAGAGGTATGCTTTAGTAGGGATACTTTATTAACAGTTTATTAAATTTAAATTGTATTTTCAATTGTTTTCTTTTTATTAATCGTATTTAATAGAGGAAACATTGCTTCCTTTAGTTCCATTAACCGCATGCCTATAAAATTATATATATATATATATATATATATATATATATATATATATATATATATATATATATAGGTTTGCTTCTAAGAAGGCTTAGTTTCAGGTTGAGGATAAATCACAAAATGAGACATTTAAAATTTCTCATTTAATTAAATACAACGTTTCGGCTACCTTACTCATATATATATATATATATATATATATATATATATATATATATATATATATATATATATATATATATGATGATAATGATGAACGAAAGGACATATAAAGGGAAGTTCATTTCATTTACTAGATAGGTACGACGTTTCGGGTGTTAACTTCACCCATCAGGAATGTTAAATATCCCTAATCTCGTTCGTCTACCTTCGATGTAGGAGCATTTTGTGTCGGGTTCTGATAACCCATTTTTCAGCAGCTAGAATGAGGAGGTCGGTGATCCTGTTGAGGTCCTCTCTATTTCCTCGAAATTGGCATCATCCAGATCAGCTGGCTGCTAGTCGCAGCTCCCAGTTAGTTTCCTCATAACTTTTCCTAAGTGAGATTGTTTTTAGGACAGACATGTGTACACTCAGGCCCAAAATCACGAATTACTTAATAGAACCATCAATTTAAAATTAGGATATATGCCAAAATGAATTTATAGAATATAAATGAGCTTTATTTATTGTAAGTAGGCTATTTCCACCCACTTTTGGATCGTGAGGACAAAAATTAAATAGTAAATTAAGTAGTTTACAATAGAAATAAGCAAAATAAGTTAACATCATAAGAAAAAAATTGGGAAAAATTCAATAAAGTAAATAATGTAATTTGCTAACATTAAATACACAAAAGAAAAAAACCCATAGGATAATGCAAAAATTAAAACGAGGCTAAGCTCCGAAGAAAGTGACAAATTTTCCTGACGGTGAACGACCGAGGGGATGATTTGGCACAGTTCTCCGCTTGGCTCAGATTAGAGATTTCGGCTGCTGTTTGAGCCGAATTTCTTGAGTTAGAGTTCGGTTAATCGCGAAGATGAATTGCCTACAAAAAAAATTAGGAATAATCTCAAACTAACTAAAGAAAGCAAGGAAGGGACTTAAAATTACCCATGAAATTACCTTAAAAAGGTATAAATGAGGCAAAAAATAATGCACAAAAACCTTAGCCCTTTAAGAAAGGGATTATAAATGAACAATCACAAAAAAAATACCCTTAAAAGGTAAAGGTTATACACAAAACACTTTAAGGGGGCACGAAAATATAGAAAAAATATATGCACAAGTCAAAAATTGATAAATATATACAAAGAAACTTTAGGAAAACGGGACACACACAATGGAAAGCAAACGCACCTTTGTGTTGATGTTTCCGAAACTAGAGTCAAGGTTTGGGTTTAAAGTTTGCCCGATCTCGGGTCGTCCTAGGCGTCGTGCGGCCAATGGGCGCGCGCGAGGTGGTGGTTGGTTGTCCGAGGGTGAGACAAGTCGCATTTGGACGATAGTTAAAATAATTTGCGCGATTATTCAGGTTCGGATGCGCTCCTTTACATTTATAATAAATTAAACTTAATACTACGATGCATAATGCATCATCCAAACTATTCAATATTAATTCTTTGTTAACATTTTCATTGATTGATTGTATAGGTTTATTTTGCAATAGCATACATCTATACATAATCTAATACAAAAATAATCTAATATAGTAATAGTATGGTACAATAATATATAAATTCACGTAATATAAGTGTACCTATTACAGCGGGTAGCCCGTCAGTGTTGACGTGCAGTAAGATGTGGTGGAGCGTCCCACGCGTGTCTTACAATGAAACTACATTGGTAAAATATAATTACTTTAAGAAATTAGAAATAGTTAATCTTTTTGTATTATAAGAGATTTACCAAAATTAATTAAAATGTTTAAAAGATTTGATGGTTTTGATTGAATAACTGATAAAAGGGCTAACAAAAATATTTCCTTGTGAAACAGTAGTATTAAAAGCAGAGGTATTTTAGGATTATCTTTATTGAAAGTCTAAATATTTCCAATTCTAAAATAGATGTCATCCAAAAGAAAAAAAGATATAAATATAGGGGCCCGCAGGTTTTAGGGTTCTTAAATCTCCTACTACTACTTCATAGCGTTGCAATAGTGAACTAAGCGGAGATGCCATCGCACAATTTCTAAGGTTACAAAATGACCAATTTTTAACCCGATTCTGCACGAGAATTCTTCCATGGATCTATGTATCAATGTATGAGTGCGACTAAGTTACGTTGTAATAGTGTGCTAGGAGTCCTATTTTATTGCAAGAGAAGGTCAATCTCATTTAGTAAGTCACAAAAGCCAATATTTCACCCCGATTCTGCAAAGCAAAAATTCTTCATAAGAAGCAAATGAATAAACTTAGATTGCGGACATAAAATTATAGAGACAGAAGTAGCTTGACGTGTGGGAGTGAATTTATTACACTGTACAACAAATTTTAGTGTCGAGAAAAAGCATAGATCTCTTGTACATTTTATTATGAAGTTGAGTGTGCTGAATTCGAATTTGATAACAAAAATCACGTAACATTTTCTAGTAAAATGCCTATTTAACAATTATGCAATTTATACCGATTTCTACGATACAAAAAATTATTTCCCTCTAAAGTAAGATTAAATGTGTCCATTGCAATTAATTCAGGAATATATAATGAATCAACAGGTTTGTTAGCATTATATAAAGTATTAACCTACATTTTAGTATTTACTTGTTCGTTTTTAAGACGTCTCAGGTGTGTCACACTTCAGGTTCCGGCAGAAGTCATCCAACATAGCAGGACTCCATTTTCCCTTATACCTGTTTTCCATTGACGCTTTTTTGATGGAACCTCTCTCCATTGCTCCATTAAGCCTATTATTATCTGCAGTAGTGGCAAAATGAATTTCTCCTTCTTAACTCGTAGCACATGAATTACATTATGACATCCACGCGTCATAGTTTCCCGAGGTAACCCTTCTGGGCGTAAATATGTATGTTCTGGGGTGGCGCTACTGTCACACTTGCAAAGGTTTATGTGTCAGATTCGAGCTGTGCCACATATGGGGCATCATGAGATTCTGCATAGTCTGAGTGCTCGTGGCATCGCTTGGATGTTCAGAGGGCGGCTGTGGTACAGGAATAGCACTTGAATGTCGAACCCGTCGAATACCAGACTGAAGATCGGGATAAATGATAGATTTCTTGCCTTTTCTGTTGTGACCTGCAGTGAAATAAATTAAAACCAGAGGAAAAATGGATATTACTGGCTATGATCACTTACTGGAAATAGTGGAAGTACAACATAGTATGTATTTTGATCTTTTTAATTGATACATCTCTTGAAAATATATTAAAGACCAAGAAACAAACACATTGAATAGCCACCTTTAATATCTGTTAAGCAGAAATAGCAATCCGTTGAATTGTCCTTTGTCTCCCTCCAGACCATTGGTACTCCAAAAACGAGGTCAGGCCCTTTGCCTTTCAACCAGGCAGAAAGGGAACTTGTATACCTGACACAACATATGTGTGGTGCCCAGCGTTTGTCTTGGTCACCCAGTTTACATACAAAGTAAAGCTCATAGAGTTTCTTCACATGTTTAGTCAAGTGTCTCTTGTATTGTCTTAATGTAATTGATCCACAGATATAACAGAAACTGTCTGCGGAAATTTTGCATTCTCTAGGCATTTTAGCTCTGTTTTCTGGAAAGAAAAACACTGTAGTATGTGAAAAATAAAATGAATAGTAACAGCAACAAATATTAAATAAAAAAGTAAAAATCGGAAGCATTTAGAGTAAGTTACAAAATTTGTAAGCGTTACGTAAGAGTTACCACGGAGATGGACCCATATAACTAAAGAATTATTAAGTATAATTGCATAAAGAAATACTCCAAGACTCACGTATAAGTACGATGGAGAATAAATTGACCCCATGATCTACTGTTCCCTGTGAGCCCCACAAATGCGGAGGTATACTATGGAGTAAGCTAAATTAGTTTAATTGAGTTTTCAAAGCCCCACTGCAAGAATCAGATATTGCAGAAGCAATCCACTCAAGAAGATACAATGTTATACCCTGAACCACGCCAATAGCTTGTTAGGGAAAGTCAAGATTTTACGGTTCTCTGTGAATCAACTTTGATCAAATTTTCATAAATGGTCTGAACAATATGGCAAAACTAATGTTAGATTTTCACTATGTGTTGATACGTACTTAATATTTTTCAGATTCGTCGGGTTTTTTTGGGGGGGGCAGGGATCACGCCAATAGCATTAACCCTCTTTTAGAACACTGGGACGCACAGAGGCTTAAACGATAATGTGAAGTCTTTCAACATTAAGGAAATTGCTGAGGGCACTTTTTTCATGTTGTTAAGGAGAAGTTAGTTCGCCATGTGGACACGGTTAGTCGAATTCAGAAGGACTCTTCGATAAGGAAGAAGGGATCCGATTGTGGGATCTCCAGGACTGTAAAAGCTAGGGATTTAATGCATAAATGAAACCAGAACAAACAAGTACAATCATTTTCACCGCTACTGGTCATCCTGATTTACCGAATACTGCCAGAAACCGTATTCTTGGAAATATGGCTTCCGTGCAAGCTATCCTGAAACCGACTTCTTTAACGCTCCGTCACAAGACTTTGAGGCTTTTGTGGGCCCGGAAGTACATGACGTTTGACGGGAGTTGACTTCTTTTCGATGACGAGGGCGTGGTGACCATTGACCGACATGAAGGTTGGGCAAATGTTTGAGTATAATTCGGAAATGAGCGTATCCATCGTTATCGATCTCAAAAGCAGGGATAAGGACACATGTCGTGGGCAGGGACATGTTTGGCCTTACAATGGCCCTAAAGTGACCGCATCCGCCTACTGCAATCTCTTGAAGGAGTTCTTGTATCCCTTAAAATACTGTGTGGCTTCTAAAGACTCTTTTTCAAGCATGCCCACGCACCATCTCACTCTGTCAGTGCCACCAAAGTGCTCCTCGGTTCAAAGGAAAAAAAATGTGGTCCATCATTAACCAAGATATTTATGCTAATGACGCCATAATTCGTCTAAGGATGGCTTATGAGCGACCTTCAAACTGCAGCAGAGGCATTCCAGCCTGCTACTATTAAGAAATTGACAGACTTCATGCATGATAAGGTTTTTGGTCTTCCGTCGAAATGTCGATCATATGGGCAAATAATTCATGATGTCCATCAATCTTTTATTATAATTATGGTTTTCTGTTAAATATATACACAATGTGTATTTAAAATGTATAATTATCCTTTATTTTACTCAAAATATGTTAGGATGGGCTAAATTCATTCAAAACGTATTAACGTGGTTCACCCCCAAACGACAACTCTGAAATAAAAAATGATGGAGTGAACACAGCATAAGGAAAATATAACATTAGTGTTGCCATATGGTGCAGACCAGCCTGGAAATATTTCATAAAAAAGGATTCAAAGATACCCAGACTTCATAACTTTCCCTAACAAGCTATTATCTTGGTTCAACCTGTAGAGGAACTCCTGCATCAGTTCGGGCCACGCAGAATTTTTAAAAAATCCATATTCATAGTAACGGGGGACCAGATACGGCCCAGACGCTTCTAATTGAGAAAATGGCTTAGTGCCGAACTAATGGATACTGTGTGGACCTTGTGCTGAGAGAGCTGAAGAAGGGCTTTGACAACATCTGGCTGGAAAAACTACAATATAATATCCTTAGCCTTCAGCTAGACAGGATCCTGTAAGTGATACTCTGCGACTTCGACATGCACAGAATGGATTGTCTCAAGATCGAAGGATAAAGAGGACTCCAGTTCGAACTAGAGGCGGGAGTTCCCCAGGTGAACTGTCGGAACACATCGCTCTCCCTGGTCTATACCTTCGAACTCCCAACTCAAGATCATTCCGTTGCAACGCTGGTGTACGTAGCCCATCACAATTGGCAGATTGAGAAATGGTGACTAAGCCGAAAGCACAGTACTAGGCCTGCAAATCTAACATGGATTCTGGAAATAGCACACGGCGAGGCATAATCTGGCTAAGAGGGAAATCTCAAAGCTCTACAAGTTTAGAGATCTGAGCACGACCAAAATTTGGAAAATATGCCTGTGGAGGAATTCCACGTGGAAATTCATTTCCAGCACGGAAGTTCCATGTGCTGGAGAAGATTCTTTTAGGCTTAAATTGGTAAGCCTATCCTTCATCTCCCCCCCATCCCCTTCCATAAGCGGTAGCCTCGAACCGCGTCCACCACGGTCCATCTTAACACAGGTTAGAATAGCCTCGGCAAGAAGATTCGAGGCCATTCGAGAGTAAAGCTGTTTCCCACTAACCCCCCGTCCGCGGGGAGAGCCTGAGGCGTATATAGTGCTCGTTTCCCATGAGACAGGGACAGAGTTGAGAATTCTCGCCCGGGCCCAAGAAGATTCCCCCTAGTTCCCAGTCAGGCGCTAACAACAAAGCAAAGTGACAGCTGAACTATTTGTGTATTGGAATTAGCCTCAGCCAGTGATAAAATTCCATTTAACGATCGCTACCGAGTGATTTTTCCGACTTCTCTCATCAACTCCTGTCGAAGCCCTCCTCGTTCGCCCCTCGTTTTCGGGTGGCCGAAATACTCTCTCTTGGACAGGACATTACTGCCCCCCTTCCTTTTTTTTTGAGAACCGTCATCACTTTAAGGTCCCGCTCAGAAGTTTTGAGCGCCCTCGCCTCACGTGCAGAAGACATCCGTGAAGCCTTACCACGTCGTCTCACCCGGAATCTTCCCTAAGCCAACCCCTTTCCCCCTTCAGTAACCTATTTGCGTTAATTACCTCCATTTGAATAGTCTCCTCCCGTAACACATCAATTTTAACTTCATAGTCTGATTCATAACTACAATTCCCCCCCTCGTTTACTGATGTAATTTTGCCCATCAATTCTCTCATTATTTTTATGTAAATAAAATTATATTTTTGTACATGCTTCTTTAAATAACCTTGAGCTTTGCCATCGCCCATAATTTACCTGCCCTCCTTGCACTCTTTCTCGCTACTCAGCCCGTCTAAACTAGTGGTGTTCCGTCCCTTTTCGGTTCGCCTTTAAGTTATTGGTCCCTCCCCCATAGATATAATATGGTATTGATGTAATATAATGTCATACCCCGACAATGCCTAATGTTCATTCGATCGAAACTCACCTACCCTGCCAGGGTGACTCAAGCGGCCAACAAATCCTCTATGAAAAACTCCAAAGTTTTCTGAACATCGCAGCCCTCTTCGTGAACAAGGTCAGAAGATGCGACCATGGAGTGTAAAAAAGGCCGTACATCCCTGCCAGACTGCTGTAGAAAGTTACCCATAGCAAACTATTCATTAGCATTAAGCTTTGTTTCTATGAACACATATTACCAATATAAACTGAACTAAAACATAAAACGATCAATACAACCAATATAGCGGGAAGCAGTAAGAAGTAAAACACTAAGAATCAAACGAGAACCATACAATACTATAGCTAAAATCAAAACTCGCAACCACAAAGTAAACAGCGGAACGTTATTGCTTACTTAGGCTTGAAGGGTAAAAAATAATCGAAAACAATAGGTACAATAAAACATAAAGACAACGAACAAAGAACAACTTTGTAAAGTGATATACATGAAAATAATTACATTAAAAACATTAAGTAAAGAGAAGCGAATAGGTAAAAACAAAGTTAAAAAGCAAGCGATGCCCCCATCACGAGCGAAAAATTCGCTCCCACCCACCTTTTTTTCCCCATCTTTATTTTACACTGTCAAATCTCTTCCACTACTGGCATAGTAATGAATGGAGATGATCATTCATTGTTTCTAAAAGCGAACGGAGAAAATTGGTTACGCAGGGAAGAATGTGGAATTAGAAACCCTCTCGGAGACTACTGGTGACTCGAGGGAGGCTGGATGGTTCAAGCAGAACCTATGTATTGCTGTGCAGCGGGGCAATGCAATTAATATATTGAATGGGGTCCGAGTTGCTCATGGTGTGAACCTGGCCTTTGACCCCTTAGTTTTATCTATACCTGTGTCTCTTATCTAAAACTTTGTTTTATGAGCCAACCTCATATTCTTATCCTCAGAGGTGGGCAGTATTTAAATACTGTTTTTAAATACATTTATGTATCTATAATTGTCTTTTTAAATACAGTTGAAATCCTGTTATTAACTACTTTTATAAGTATTTAAATATAATGTATTTAAATACTCTTGCAAATATTTTCTGATAATCGGTTTATATGGCTGCTAAGAACGTGTAATGCATGTTTTAGATATCGCAACTTGTATGACACAAACGGTTGATTGAGAAAGCCGGTGAGGGAAGATTGCTTGCATCAGTTCAAATCCAGTTAACAGATAGTCACAATTGTGTTCGGTTGTATAGTGAGAGCGCTGAGCGTTATTTCAACTGCTGCATGGAAACTTCAGCTTCTTCGAAAGAGTGTGAAATGGAGAGATTAGACAATAATAAAGACGAGGAAGATAAAGAATCATGTAATTATAGTAATCCTTTACGAGATGGTAAATTTTTTAGAGTTATGTCTTCCGGCAGAAAAAAAGTGTAGAGTGTATATACATCATGCAATGGCGAAATCTCTGCGGCGAGTAATGCTACTTCCAATCTATGCATTTATTTGAAGGTAAGAATTTATTAAAGCTAATTGTGCTACTTAATTGAATTTTCAAGTTTCACCATTTGTTATTTTAAAAAAAATGGCAAAATTGCTAGTAGCTAATGATAATGTTAAGTAGCGTAGGTTTACAATGCACGATCCTACTTGCTTCTTTTTGCAACACCTTTATTTATATTATATTCTGATTGAATTTAAAGTGAATTATGGCAATGTGAAACAAATGTCCTTCAATTATCTGATCATGTACATTTATCGACAGAAAAAGCATCCTGCTTTGGTGCAAAAAGCGGATAACTACGTGACAGCTCAAGGAAAAGATTCAAAAAGAAAATCTTCAGTATTAGACGCTGAATGCTAAGAATGTCAAACAATCTGTTGTTGATAAGCTGATTGCAGATTTTATCATACAAGGTTTGCATCCGTTATCAACCATGGAGTAACCAGCTTTTGTGAAATTAATTAAAGGTGAGTTCTGAGTTACAAATGTTGTTTACAATAATAGTATTAGTAGTACAAGTTGAGCTTTTATAACGACCGAATACTAAAGCGTTCGGATCATTGGTCACTACGTAGGCTATATAACGAAGTTAAATAAAGGAAGACATATACAAACAACAGGTTAATATATTGCAATAATTACATGAGAATCCACATACATATATTCTTTAAGTGCGCTATCATTTACCTGAAGATATTATTGAATAAAAATTTGTCAGGAATAATTAGTACAATTATTGATCGATTATATGTAGTTATTAGATGAATTCCTATAACGATATATTTCGTTATAGTAGTAATACCTGTATATCATTATGTCAACACTAGCATGCCCTTTCGTCCAAATGTAGGAAATAAAGCTTGATAATGTATATATTCCTAACAATACTGAAAGTAAATATTTTACTATTTAATTCTGAATATGAAGGACTAATACTATATTTATGAATTAATGTACCAGTCCTATATAGCTATAGGATATTCATATAGCTACATTTTATATATAAAATTTTATATGCATACCATATATTCTCATTTCACTGTGAAAATCAATTTTACTCACATTAATCACACATTCCACTACCTCAGGTCTAAATTCTTCAGTTGACGTTATTTCAAGGCGGACGCTAGGCCGAGATCTTATGGAGAAGAGAAAGTGACAAGAGCTCTACTGAAGAATAAACAAGACAGCACCTCTTATTTATGTGTAACTGCAGATATTTGGTCAATTGGTCACCGTAGTTTTTTGGGGCGCTACAGTTCAGTGAGTATGTTAAGATTTTGCTCTTTTTGAAATATGAAATTAAAAATGTCTTTACAGTTAGGGAGTTATCAGCTCTTGGCTGAAAGCAGACCTATTTGTTGGTGGAATTTATCTCGATGTAAAATTTATGGAAACATTTATGAGACAAACATTGGACTGTTATTTAATGGGTGTTTTTCAGCTTGAAGGAAGCTGCTCTTGTCCGTTACAGTGGAGTATTGGCATGCTGTCGCTTAAAAGGAGAACATAACTACATATATCAAGATTGCTGAACATATTGAGAATATCATCAATGAATACGATATCCCCCTGCAGAAAATCACGAGCACCGTCATTGATAATGACTCTAATTTTGTTAAAGCGTTTAAGGAATTTGCAGTCACTGCTGCAAATGTGTCCACAGATTCGGAAAATGGAATCCAGGTAGGTGAAGAAGATCAGGGTGCCCACGAGCTTGAGGATAGTTTCTTAATGAGAAGTGCCTTAGATCAGGAAGAAGACCTTTCATCTGTCCTACGCAGCTTTAGCCTACCTAAGCATGTGTGCTGTGATTCACACACATTCAGTCTCATCGCCACATCTGATGCAAAACAGACAGTGGAAATATCTTCTTTTTCAAATATCAATCATGTTGCGATGGGGAAGTGCTCAAAATTATGGAACAAAAGCGGTCGTCCAAAATTAGCAGAGATTATTAAAACTGTTATCAACTGCTCATTAAAAGTGCCTTGGATTACAAGGTGGAACTCTGTTTAATGCATTGCCACTACTTTTAAAACATAAGGACAAATTACATCAACTCATGACGTCCTTTGAACTTCCAGTGTTCAGAAATCACGAAATCGAATTTCTTGGGGAGTATGTCTCAGTTTTGCCTCCTATTGTAGTGGCAATTGGTGGCCTACAGGGAGAACAAAACGCTCTTTATGGAGAATTGCTCCCTATCTTGCTCACTGTGGAGAAAAAGCTGAAGAGCCTCTTCTAAGTGTAGTCACTAAGCGCTTTGGAAAGCGCTACCAATCATATTTAACCTTAGCAAATGAAGCCAGCGTTACAGATGCCATGATTGCACCACAAGCCATCCATTCTTCAAACTCTGCTGGTGATATATCAGTATTTCATGGGACAGTTCAAGCCACCAAGACTCGTTAAAAATATTATGATTCAAGTGATTGAGAATTTAGCCGAGGGCTCGAAGCTGAATCATCCAGTGATGTATCGGACAGTGACGATTATTTTGGATTTACAAAACCTACTCAAACACGAACAACGGCAGATTTAGAATTGTTCAGTTACCTCCAGGATTCAAATAAAACACTTCAAAGTTTAGATAGATATCTAAACATAAAAAGTTATTTATTAAATACAACACCACCCTTGCGTCGTCAGCTCCTGTAGAACGGCTCTTCTCTTTAGGAGGATTGACCTTATCTCCAAAACGGAGTTCTCTATCTGACGAAACATTTCAACAACTGATATTACTTAAATGTAATGCTGATATTAATAGCTAACTGAAATTTCATTCTATAGAAATTTCTATTTTTTTGTAGTACCTAACTCCAATTGTCAGCAAATCCACATTAATAATTATAATATGCAATTTCATTTTAATGCTTATTTGTTTTGTTGTGATACCAATGGCCCTTATCGATTGTCATTTTATATCATGTATTTGAAATGTATTTAAAAATGTATTAAATACGTTAAATGTATTTAGTATTTAAATGTATTTACAAAAGATGAGGAAAAGGACTTAAGAGAAAGATGTCCAAATTTTCTTTTATGTTTATTCCTTCAATTAAAGCAAACGATGCCTAATCTTTTAAAAAATATTTGCAAATGTATCATTATTATCTGTGGAAAAAAATCTGCATCCATAAAAGTAACCCATTACAAAAGTAATGGAATTTATGAAAAGTGACGAATTTCATATCTGCTGCTGAAGTTCAGTGCAATAAAATTCACCTAATTAACTGGAACTCTACAAAAGATACCAAAGAATTTTGGAGTGAAGTTATCCATTATAAGGATTCGCCAGGTTTACATCCATTCATGGCATTAGCAAAGTTTGCTATTTCTACACTAATTTTTCCTCACTTAAATGCTGATGTTGAGTGGCTTTTCAGCAACACAAATATAATAAAATTCACGATTAGGAAATAAAAATGAAATTGCAAATGCTTACGTCAATACTAACAGTGAAATCTGGTTTACAACGGCAAAACAAATGCTGTAAAGATTTCGAGTCACCAAACTATTGGAACAATGGCATCATAATCTTCGTCAACCAAAGGAAACGAAATCTCATCTGCTTTCATTGAAGATATTCATCTCTTACAATAAAGTGCGTTTTATGAGGTGTTTGGTAATACTTCAGATTAGGGGCGCACAATAGAGGGAGCTATTTGTGGGCTACAATGTAGGCCTTATTATGTCAGACGGTAGCCTAATTTTGATTTGTCCAATCACGGCGTTTTATTTGTTTTTATTTTGTTCCTGGCCTTTATTATTATTTATTTAGTAAATGCCTTTTAAATTGACTTTTGAATACGTCAACCTTGCGTTCTCGTAATGTGAAATAAACCATTATTTTCACACACTGTCAACATTTAATTCGCACTTAATTCACATATTGGTAACTGGGCTCAAGTTCTTTATAAGAGCCCAATTTCCGATTTTCGCACCCAGACCTGTGTCTTTAATGTTCAGAATAGTCGTGTTTTTTTCGTATTCAAATTTTAATCTTTAATATGACTTCTTCTAATTCCTCGGTAAATTTAATAAACTTTGTTGAAATTATAGCCATATTTTGAAAGTGCACGGCTCGATAACGGATTCGTTTTCGCGCGGAAAGCAGTTATTTTGAAGAGAGTATCGCTGCAAATTGAGCTGTACTCAGAGTGCTAGTATCTTAAAAAAATAAGTGCTTTCCGCGCCTAACCGAAGACGTAACTAATGACTAGAATGTCTACAGACGCAATGAGTTACTGTTTTTACGAAAAAACACGGTGTAGGTTTTCTGAAGTTTCACCGTCATTTGTTAACGAATACAATAAAAGACAACGACCCCCCTCCCCCCCAAAAAACCTCACCAATTAATTGTAGCCCAGAAATAGCGCCTCCTATCATGAGCCCCTAAACTGAAGTATTATCAGTTTTTTATAATAAAATAAAATGTAGATATAAATCTAATTGTTCTCCAGCTATAATTGGTCAATTTGATTCGGCAACCCTGATTCAGCATGCATTTGACCGTCTTTAGATATATTATAATGAAATATATTATTATGATGAGCAATAGATCACCCAAAATATGTAAGTAGAGTAATATTATTTTTTCTCCTTATTTAATCAAATCGAATCGGATCTTTTGTATAGAAAGCAAAAGAAGAGGGACTCCTGGGTGGCAGGAGATCTTTTAGTCGAAGAGGAGCGGTTCGGAAATTAACTCATGAGGGGATAGGAGGAGGTAAAAGATCCATGTGGCTCTTCACCGGTGCAGGGTGTCGTATATGCATGTGTCTGTTCTTCTTTTCAATGCGAGGTCAATCAGGAATAAGTTTCTTGAGCTCCGTGGCCTCGTAGTAACAGAGGAACCTGAGATGGTGGCCATAACGGAGTCGTGGATAAAAACCTCAAGCCGAGATTTTGAAGGTGAATTCACGATTCCCGGTTACCAGCTCTTCCTGAAAGATAGGCCAGACAGAGAGGGTGGCGGTGTGATGTTGTATGTCAAGGATACTCTCAACTCGACGGATTGCAACATCATATCCGACCATGAACTACTAGGTGTTGACCTAGAGATAGGTCCTGCCAAATACAGGACCCTGGTGCTTTATAGACCTCCTGCCCAACTCGTTGAAAAGGACAGAGATCTGTACCAGCTACTAGGAGAACTTGTCGAAGACAGAGTGTGTATCGTCATGGGTGATTTCAACACACAAGTTGACTGGGAAACCAGAGAACCCTGTGGCGAGAACGCACTACTCCTGGAGTTCACGAACAACGAGTTCCTCACTCAATGGGTGAGAGAGCCAACGAGAGGAGACAATATCCTCGACTTGGTTTTCACCTCTGAGGATGACATCGTTGAGGACCTCTCTGTTGGCGAAGAGCTCGGTGGCAGTGACCACCGACTAATTAGATTTGTAGTCAAAGTCCCCAAGGCAGAGCCTGCAACTAGTAAATCAAGGAAACTGGATTTGAGAAGAGCAGACTTTGCAGGTCTACGCGCGGGACTGACTGACGCGAGGCTAGAAGAGTGCGATGCTGTTGAAGACTCTTGGAACAGTTTCAAAACCACATTCATGAGTCTTCAATCGCGTTTTATTCCTCTGAAATGCCCCCGTCAGTCTTCTGTTCAACCAAAGTGGTTTAATCGAGAAATCGGGCAACTGCTTAGGGAAAAGAGAAATGTGTACCGGCAATCGAAGATCTCGGGTGACTTTGACGAATACCGGAGGCTAGCCAGGAGAGTGAAGTCCAGTATAAGGGCGGCTAAGCGGTCTGAGGAACTCCGAGTGGCGAGACTCTGTAAAGAGAATCCCAAGGAGTTTTTTGGATATGTGAACAGCCGTAAACCAATCCGTCGAACGATTGGCCCTTGGAGGAATGAGGAGGGGACATTAAAGCATTCAGATGCAAAAAATGCTAACCTACTCAACGACTACTTCTCCTCAGTGTTTACTGAAGAGTGTGGTCCCATTCCCCAGCCGACGGATTCCAACTCGGGGGAAAAGCTGGAGGCAATGGACTTCACCGAAGGAAAATAAAGAAAAAGATCGCTGACCTAAAGACGAATAAGTCCCCTGGACCGGACGGGTTTCTACCTAAAGTGTTGAAGGAAGTGTGCGATGAAGTATCACGACATCTGTGCGCTATCTTTAACATGTCAATCCGGACCGGATGCGTTCCTAGAGACTGGCGTGAGGCGGAGGTGACTCCTATCTTCAAGAAAGGAGACCGTAACCAACCGTCGAACTACCGACCTATCAGTCTGACTTCGATAGTCGGTAAACTCATGGAAAGCATCATGGTGGACAAAGTGACGTCGTATTTAGAGTCAAACCTGCTACTGAGGAGTTCCCAGCACGGCTTCCGAAGGCAACGGTCATGCCTGACGAACCTTGTGGAATTCTTCCACTTCGTTTTCAGTGAGCACGATCGGGACAAGGCGGTGGATGTGGTCTACCTAGACTTTCAGAAAGCCTTTGATAAGGTACCACACCGCCGCCTTCCCCGGAAAGTGCGAGCGCTAGGCATAGACGGAAAGGTAGCCGGCTGGATCGAGAACTGGCTAAGTGGCAGACGGCAACGGGTGGTGGTGAATGGACAGTCTTCTGAGTGGGTGCCCGTTACTAGCGGGGTGCCTCAAGGTTCTGTCCTGGGACCACTACTATTCATCATCTACGTCAACGACATGGACGGTGACATGGTTGCCAAGATTTCCAAATTTGCAGACGATACCAAGCTTGGTATGAACGTTGCAAAGGATGGAAATACGGCCCGCCTGCAGGAAGATCTTGGGATGATTGGGGAGTGGTCGGACACGTGGCAAATGCCTTTTAACGTGGGGAAATGCAAAGTGATGCATATCGGCCACAGAAACCCCCAATCTCAGTATATCCTTAAGGGCACTGCTATGGAATCCACCGACACTGAGAAGGACTTGGGTGTAACAATCACTAGTGACCTCAAGTTCTCGAAACAGTGCATTGAGGCGGAGAAAAAGGCCCAAAGGATGCTAGGCTATATTAAGCGCCAGTTTAGTTATCGGAACCAGGAGATTGTACTGTGCCTGTACAACTCACTTGTCCGACCGCACCTAGAGTATGCCGTACAATTTTGGAGTCCTTCATTGCGAAAGGACATCGCGAGATTGGAACGCGTACAAACCAGGGCAACCAAGCTGATTCCCTCTATCCGACATAAAAGTTATGAGGATAGACTAAGGGAATTAGATCTGTTCTCGCTGGAAACCCGTAGACTGCGTGGTCAGCTCATCGAAGTTTTCAAAATACTTCGAGGGTTCGACAATGTTGACTACCGGGATATGTTCACACTGAGTGAGAACAGAACGCGCAATCACGGCTTCAAACTTGAACTGAAGCGTTACAACCGCAATCTGTGTGGAAATTTTTTCACTTACAGTATCTGCGGTATGTGGAACGCACTTCCAGTGGAAGTTGTCAACAGTGAATCTGTTGACCAGTTCAAGTCAAGACTAGACAAGGTCTTGAAAAGTGGCCGTTTAGGGACGCAAAACAATTGAGCAGCCTTGTGCCCGCTCAATTGCTAGTCCAAAGGTACCCTCTTTGAATGGACCGTAAGGTCTCCTAGGGTACCTTCTTTCCTTGTTGTTACTCCTTGTTGTTGTCTCAAGGGACACGTGACGGGGGCAGAATGAAGGGTAGCTTGGTGCAAAGAGAGGCGCCTGCATCTTGGGCACATCTTCGTGATGCTGTGTATGCTTGTTGTTAACGTGCGTGTATTCCCCCCGGCAGATGTGTCGAGCGTGTTGTTTTGCAGACGGGTCTGGTGGACTTGTTAGTTGCTTATGGCCTTTTACAGACTACCACGATTTTTTGTTTGAGCGCAATTCGCGAGTGGTGTTTTTCTGCCTCGGGGCCTCATCTTTCCACTTGCTCCAATGTTCTAAGTGAGTGTTATGTTGCTGTTGCTATGGGATCGTGAGTTGGTGGTTGTGGGTGATGGTCTGTGTGGGGTGATGTAGAGGGAATTAGGGTTAGAAGAGGAGAAGGATAAGAGTGGTGAGGAGGAGGGTCTAATAAAGTAGGAGTGAGATCGATCTCAGAAGATTACGTGAGGTAGAGGTAGGTAAATGGTACATCGTCAGTGTCATAGAGAGGGATGGGAATTATAGGAGAGATGCTAGGACCAGTATATCAAAGGTCAATCATGAGAGGATGTGTAGTATGGCTGTTGTTGTCCTGGAAGAGAATAGGAGCCGGAGTAGGAACAGGGGAATGGGTGGGAGTAGGAACTGGGCAGGGGATAGGAATAGGTACTGGAGCAGGATGGAGGATAGGATTGGTGGTAGGGTGGGCAGGGAGAGATGAAGGAGTTGGTAGGAGCAGTGCTCGTGTATTGTGGCGCTTGTTGTTTGTGTATAGTAGACGTAGGAAGGAGTGATGGTCGAGTCTTACTTTGTATGTCTAGTAGGGTGAATAATGTCCTCGGGAAGACAATTTGCACAAGACCGTTCGCAGCATAAAGCTGGCTGAGTGCCATGGCGTATGTGAGCGGGTTACCCCCAGTCATGTCTTTTACCACCATGGAGAGTACCGTGGCCAGGTGTGTAGTAGTATAAGTGTGGTGTAAGGGGGTTGGTAAGAAAGGTGGTCGTGTGGTTGCCCTCCTAACCACTGACTGCCGTGGCGTAAGTTTTTATGAGTGGGGGTGGTGGGACGGTGTTGGTAGAGTTGAATGTGGCGTTAGTGTTTTTTTGACTAGGCGTGTTGAGGCCTCCTCCGTTCAGTGATGACATCAGCGCGCTTCTGCTTGAGGTAAGAAAATCTCAAACTATCAGTGACGTGACCGCCACCACATTTTACGCAGTGGAGCAGTTCATGTGTACATGCGGTGTAAAAGTGACCTTTTACACCCCACTTAGAACAGACTGGTTCTGATTTGCATGAGGAAGTTTATTGACCGTCTTGTAACACCGTAGGCACTGATATGGACGGATGTTGTTTTGGCGCTCCATTTGGTGGGTACGTGTTTGGGTGCTAAAGACCTTAATGCCCTGGTTTAGCAGTGTATTTGTGTGAGTCTCGTCTTGTAGCGTGATTAAAGCCCAGGACTTGTGTCTGTTGAAGTAAATGTCCAGGACAACGTTTACCTCGTACTCTTTCTTTTTTAAGGGCTTTGAGGATTTCCTTCGTAGTGTATCCCAGCCAGAGGGGACTGGTGCGATGTATTCTTATATATTTAGAGGTTTTCGTGTCCAGCAGTATAGTGTAGTGGTCCGTGTATGTGAAAGGACTTGGCATAATTTTTTGACCTGAGAGTCTGCCCAGTATGTATGTTTGTTATATTTATAATGGGGTTGTCCAGTGTACGTGATAATGTTAAAATTTCCGCGTTTCTGATATTTGTTGTGTGTCGAAGGCGTAAAGTGATCTCGCTGCCCATCTTGCATACTTGTCCGGATAGATATTCGTGATTCTATGAGGGTGGGTTTCCTCCCCAACGCCTGGCGCGCCACGTGGGATGAGACAGGTGAAGGATGAATGATGAGTATGGACCTGGGTGGGTTCCTCAGAGGGTGCAAAAGCATGGTGGAGTTGATGATAGGAAGGGATCGAATCAACGATCCTAACCTGAGAGTGCCGCCCCCTCGGACGGGTTTTGGTTATTCAAAGTTACCTCCAACATGCATAGAGACGGGTGCAATTCCTTCTATGGTCTTGGACGGGATTCCCGCGGGGCATGTTTAGTACCCCACAGTTCGTAACTCTGGCCCATATCCAAGTAGCCTCTTGACCTCGAGTAGCGCAGTGGGCTAGACCTCATATCTCCTTTCCCCGAGGCCTGCAATTATATTTTGCCAAGTTAAAGGCATAGTTGCATCAAGGCTGTGTCAAGAGTCTAATTCCCGGTTCGTGCCGATGGGCGAGGGGAAGGGGAATATTTTTGCCTTGATTTGTGGAGATAGCTCAATGGTAATAATCTCTCTGGTGGGGGGAGAGGAAAGGTGATGGCGAAGGTGGGTATGGACGACGGACGTCCTGTATGGTTCTGGTGGCGTTTGCTCCTTGCTCTCCTTTTAGTTGGCTCCTGTCTCCAAGAGGCAAGGTGTGTACAGAGCAAGGCAGCTAGGTCCGAATACCTAATTTTATTATTAAAACAGATTTTGTAAAATTGATAAAAATACATGAAATCTTAAAAAACATCGTGTTAATTTATTACAGAATAAAAGGGCTAACTTCAATATTTCTTTCTGAAGCAGAAGAATAGAAAAAAGAAGTTTTTAGAAGTGAATTTAATGAAAGTTTAAATATTTCCAATTCTGAAATAAATGAGATACAAGGTAGCTTGTGTTGCCTGTGAGAGTGAATTTATTATTAATGAACAATTTTATTTTTGTTGTGACAGAAACGTTCCTGATGTACTCAATATTCGAAGACGGTTTGTGGTATTCTTTGTTTAACTGTATTTCTTATGTTTGTGTCTCTTCTTGTACACGAGCGGGTTCTTCTAATTGTTTATGTTATCATTTTTTTGGAGTATTTATTCATTGGTCTAATTGTGAGCTTTCAAGCTATTATTATCTTTTAGTCCACTAATTTGGCTTGGGTTATTGTTTGGTATGTTCTTATTTCTTCTCTTGTTAGTTGTGTTGTACTCTTACTGTGTTAGTTTTTAGTGTCTCAACTATGTATGTACGAAGGGCGGTCAATAAGTTTTGCAATTCGGATATAAGGAAACGAGATATGAGGAAAAGTGTTTTATTATTTTTCAATATAACTACCCTCGACTTCAATGCACTTGCGACACTTGTCCCTGAGGCTTTGAATTCCCGACAACCAGAAATTTCCCGACTGCTGTTCAATCCACTCCTGGGCGGCGAGCTGGACATCTTCATCGTCCCCAAACCGGCGTCCACGCAGTGCAGCCTTGAGCTGGCGGAATAAAAAGTAGTCGCTAGGGGCCAGATCTGGACTGCAGAGAAGATGGTTGAGCTCCTCGAATCCGCACTCGCACAGGGTAGCCTGTGCAACTCTGGTCTTGTGGACTTTGACGACGTTGAAGTCGATCATGGGGCGTGAGGTTTCTAGGGACCCAACGGGCAGAGACCCTGGTCATGGCCAAATTGTCGTGGATGATGTTGATAACACTTCCATGTGATATTCCAAGTTCTCGCTCAATTTCTTCGACCTTCACCCGTCGATTTTCGAGGATCATCCTCTCCACACGGGCCACATTATCCTCGTTGGTCACGTCTGACGGGCGTCCTGGACGCGAGTCATCTTCGAGGGACTCACGACCATGGCAAACCTCCCTATTCCAGCGAGCAATTATTGCATAGGATGGGGCGGTGTCGGTGTACACTGCAACCATGCGTGTTCAACCTTCTCCGCTGTTGAAAAATTTGTGAGTAACGCTCTGCGATCAGCTACTGCTTCTTAAATAGACGAGGCAGGCGCGTGCGGCTGCAGGTTCTGCCTTGTCATAAATTGTCCTAACACCTCCACAAACAGCTATCCCCCTTCCTCTGTTTTGCCCTACGGATTCGCAAAACTTATTGACCGCCCCTCGTATATATATATATATATATATATATATATATATATATATATATATATATATATATATATATATATATATATATATATATATATATATATATATATATATATATAAGGGAAGCAATGCTTCCCCTATTAAATACAAGTAATAAAAAAAAGAAAATAATGTACTATTTAAATTTGGTAATTACACATAATAATTAACTTCAAAAGTATCCCAACTAAAGCATACTTCTAATAATAATTGTTTATAACTTCTATTTTTAAATAGGGTTAACTTATGATGGGCTTAGATTTAAGCTCTTTCATACTTATTAGTATATATAACTAAAAGTTTGCATTGTCAGTTGTAAAAGTAAGATAATATATGGGGAAATGGAAGCAGTTTGCCTATTGCCGTCACCCAGAGAGCGAGCGAATTAGAGCGGTATTGAATTTAGCCAACGGATTCAAAATTGAACCTTCCGGTTTCCTGCATTAGGCTCCTTTTTTCTATGAAATTCTTGTATTTATTGGCGTATCTCATTATTATTACGTTTTTATTTTACTAAAAATAAATAAAAGGCTTCTCTTACATTGATATTAACGTAATTTCTCTTTATTGTAAAATTATAGATTCATGACAGCTTTATATAGAAAAAATTAGAATGCAACAACATAGAATTAATAATCTTTATTTACGTATTTGTCTAATTCTGTCAACATTTGGAAGCAAATAAGGCTCAAGCGAGCGCTCCATCAAATGGCGGTGCCTCTTCACGAGTGTGTCCAATTCGGCGACGACAGAAAGCAACCTGAAGCTGTCGCGGGATTTGGGGGTAGGTCCATATGAACATCGCTGTGCAATGGCACGTAACTTTAGGTTCCCTTCGACCGTCTCCCATCTTCTTTGTCAAGCAGGCCAAGGCGCTGCCCGTATTCCTGCCATGTAATCCGTGTGAGGACGAGCGAAACGCTGGTCTATTCACCCAATCCCGGCGTACTCTGGCGCCATCATCGGCACGCTTATTTCCCGGAATTCCTACATGTACAGAAACCCAGTAGAAGATAATCTTGACATCCTTTTGAGTCGCAGGTCTATGTGGCTCATCGCAACATGGGGATGAGATACGGCTAATCCACCATAGGCACATTATTGCACTTAAAGATCTCAACACGAATTCGGGAAACACCACATGGAGAGGCAAAATAATGATATAAGGGAAATCTTGTAACTGTAGCAATTTAGATATCTTAGCTTGGCCAACATTAAGAAAATATATCAATGTTCATCCGATCTAAACTCATCTACCCTGCCGTGGTAACCCAAGTGGCCAACAAATCCTGTAGCAAATAATTTCAACGTGTGCAGAACACCGCAGCCATCGTAATGAACAAGACGCGACCATCGACTACAAAAAGGCTACATAGAGCACATGATCTGGAGTTCGTTAACGTCATCCACGACAATTTGGCCATGACCAGGGTCTCTGCCCGTTGGGTCCCTAGAAACCTCACGCCCCATGATCGACTTCAACGCCGTCAAAGTCCACAAGGCCAGAGTTGCACAAGCTGCCCTGTGCGAGTGCGGATTCGAGGAGCTCAACCATCTGTCCCCTAGCGACTACTTTTTATTCCGCCAACTCAAGGCTGCATTGCGTGGACACGGTTTGGGGACGATGAAGATGTCCAGCTCGCTATCCAAGAGTGGATTGAACAGCAGTCGGGAATTCGAAGCCTCAGGGACAAGTGGTGTAAGTGCATTGAAGTCGAGGGTTATTATATTGAAAAATAATAAAACACTTTTCCTCATATCTCGTTTCCTTATATCCGAATTGCAAAACTTATTGACCGCCCCTCGTATATATATATATATATATATATATATATATATATATATATATATATATATATATATATATATATATGCATATATATATATGTATATATATGAGAAACGAAAGGACATTTAAAGGGGAGTTCATTTCATTTACTGGATAGGTACGACGTTTCGGGTGTTAACTTCACCCATCAGGAATGTTAAAGATCCCTCTGTTTCTCAAGGATTATGTTTTAAGCTCTCGCTTAGATTGCGCATTCGGGCTCTTGTCCTGAGTGATATCCCAAATCTCGTTCGTCTACCTTCGATGTAGGAGCATTTTGTGTCCGATCTTGATAACCCATCTTTCAGCACCTCCAGTGACAATATCGGTTATCTTGATGTCCTCTCTATTTCCTCGAAATTGGCATCATCTAGATAAGCTGGCTGCTAGTCGCTCGCTGAGCATATCTTTGTCAAGCACCTCATGTTAGTTTCCTCATAACTTTTCCTAAGTGAGATTGTTGTTAGGACAGACATGCGAACAATCAGGAGCAAAAGCAAGAATCACTTAATCGAAGCATTAATTTAAAATTCGGATATATCTGACAATATACTTATAAAATATAAATGTGCGGTATGCATAATAAAACTTCCATAATACTAGGATGCATAAATGCATCATCCAAAATATACATACTTTAATTCTTTATGAACATTTAAACCATGAAATTACATTGGTAAGATATAATTAGTTTTAGAAATTATTAATAGTTAATTTTTTTATATTAATAGAGATTTACCAAAATTACCAAAATTAATTAACAGCTTTCAAATATTTGATAGTTTCAATTGAATAAGTGATAAAAGCGGTAACTAAAATATTTTTTTTTAAACTAGTATTAAAACTGCGCAGAGGTTTTTTAGAAATATATTTGGTAATACTTCAGATTCGAGGCGCACGGTAGATGGCGCTGTTAGTCAGCTACAATTTGGGGCTACAGCATATCTCTTATGACGTCAGACGGTAGCGTCAGATGTGACAATCACTGCGTTATATTTTTTTGTTGTTTGGGGGATTTGTAACTTTTAGTCTATTATTTACTAAATATCTGCGCTCTGCTCGTTTATAGCTTTTTCTAAGTTAGGTAAGGTTTCTTGATGTCTTTTATTGTTTTTTTGTTTTGTTTTCGTATTTTTTGTTTACCGCGAACGATAACAGCTTCTTACTGGCAACATCGTAGCTTATAAATAGGACCCGTTTTGCAAATGTTTTTCTTTCGTTATTGTGTTTTTGTGCTTCCATTTGCTTCTTTGTTATTCGAATTCGGCTTTACTTTGTATGATCGCGAAAAACGTTTAGATTATCTAGAGGCGCATAAACTAATCAAGAAACCTATAAAAGCAAGAATTGTTTGTTATTAGGTTAGGTTTTTCTGCCAGTAAAAAGCTGTTGGGGAGAAAAAAAAACAGTAAATTCAAGGGGACTGCTCGTGGGGGGAGATATCACTGTAGGGAGACCACCCTGCGATGATCCTGAGTTTCAATCAATGGGGAAAGGCTAGGAAGCGCAGCCCCCCAGTATATACTCATATACAAAAAAATATTACTCCGATATTGCTCACATCTGACGCTACCGTCTGACGTCATAAGAGATATGCTGTAGCCCAAAATTGTAGCCGACTAACAGCGCCATCTACCGTGCGCCACGAATCTGAAGTGTTACCATATATTTATTGAAAGTTTAAATATTTCCAATTCTAAAATAGATGTAATCCAAAAGAAAATAAGGTATAAATATAGGTGCGCGCAGGTTTTAGGGTTCTCAAATCCCCTACTACTTCTTCATATAGTTGTAAGAGTGAGCTAAGCGGAGATCCTATCGCACACTTATAAGATTACAATACATAAAACAAATTTTTAACTCGATTCTACACGAGAATTCTTCCATGTATAAATGTTATGAGTGGGACTAAGTTACGTTGTAATAGTGTCCTAGGAGTCCTATTTTATTGCCATAGAAGGTCAATCTCATTTAGTAAGTCAAAAAAAGACAATATTTCACCCAGATTCTGCAAAGCAAAAAATTCTTTGACGATTTTTTGATGGAACCTCTCTCTATTGCTCCATTGGGCCTAGTATTATCTGCAGTGGTTGCAAATGATTTTCTCCTTCTTAACTCCTGGCTCATGAATTATATTATGACATCCACGCGTCATAGTTTCCCGAGGTAACCCTTCTGGGCGTAAATATGTATGTTCTGATGTGGTGCTACTGTCACACTTGCAAAGGTTTCTTGTCAGATTCGAGCTGTGCCACATATGGTGCATCATGAGATTCTGCATAGTCTGAGTGCTCGTGTCATCGCTTGGTAGTTCAGAGGGCGGCTGTGGTACAGGAATAGCACTTGAATGTCGAACCCGTCGAATAGCAGACTGAAGATCGGGATACATGATAGATTTATTGCCTTCTCTGTTGTGACCTGCAGGGAAATAAAATAAAATCAGGCTAAAGAAATGGATATTACTGACTGTGATCACTTACTGGAAATGTTGGAAGTACAACATAGTATGTATTTTGATCTTTTTAATTGATACATCTCTTGAAAATTTATTAAAGACCAGGAAAAAAACACATTGAATAGCCACCGTTAATATCTGTTAACCAGAAGTAGCAATCATTTGAATGGTCCTTTGGGTCCCTCCAGACTATTGGTACGCCAAACATGAGGGCCCTTTGCCTTCACTCAAGCAGAAATGCAACTAATACACCTGACACAACATGTGTGTGGTGCCCAACGTTTGTCCTGGTCACCCAGTTTACATAGAAAGTAAAGCTCATAGAGTTTCTCAACATGTTTAGTCAAGTGGCTCTTGTATTGTCCTAATGTAACTGATCCACAGATATAACAGAAACTGTCTGCTGAATTTTTGCATTTTTCTTGGCATTTTAGCTCTGTTTTCTGAAAAGAAAACACTGTAGTATGTGAAAAATAAAATGAATAGTAACAGCAACAAATATTAAATAAAAAAGTAAAAATCGGAAGCATTTAGAGTAAGTTAAAAAAAATTTAAGCTTTACGTAAGAGTTACCACGGAGATGAAATTATTAAGTATACTTGCATAAGGAAATACTCCAAGACTCACGTATAAGTACGATGGAGAATAAATTGACGTATACTATAGAGTTAGTACAAATTAGTTTAATTGTGTTTTCGAATCCCCACTCCAAGGATGAGATATTGCAGAAGCAATCCACTCGGAGAAGATACAAGGTTATACTCTGAACCACGCCAATAGCTTGTTAGGGAAAGTCAAGATTTCACGGTTCTCTTTGAATCAACTTTGATGAAATTTTCAGAGATGCTCTGCACAATATGGTATAACTAATGTTAAATTTTCACTATGCTGTGTCACGTACTTCATTTTTTTCATATTCGTCTTTTTGTGGGGGAATCACGCTAATAGCATTAATCCTCTTTTAGAACACTGGGACGACCAAAAAGCCTCAACGATGATGAAAAGTCTTTCTTCATCAAGGAAATTGCTGAAGGCACTTTTCTTCATGTTGTTGCGGAGAAGTTTGTTCGCCATGTGGACACGGTCAGTCAAATTATGATCCGATTGTGGGATCTCCGAGACTGTGTAAGCTAGTGATTTAATGCATATTGGCGGCCAGTTACGTGGGAAACCAGAACAAACAACTAGTCATTTTCACAGCCACTGGTCATCCTTATATACTGAAGACCACTAGGAACCGTATTCTTGGGAACATGGCCTCCGTGCAAACTGTGCTGGAACTGCCTCCTTTAATGCCCTGTCACAAGACCTTGAGGCTTTTATGGGCCCCGGAAGTACATGACATTGGACATAAGTTGCGTTCTCTTCAATGACGATGGGTAAATGTTTGGGTATAATTTGGAAATGAGCGTAACCATCGATATAGACCTCACAAGCAGGGATAAGGACCCATGTTGTGGGCAGTTATAATTACACACATACTTGTTTGGCCATGCAATCTCTTGAAGGAGGTCATTTATCCCTGGTGAGATGAAAACTGTCACTTCTAAAGACTCTCGTTTTCATGCATGACGAGCACCATTTCATTCTGTCAGAGCCACCAAAGTGTTCCTTGACCCAAATGAAAAAATGTGGTCCATTATTAACCAAGATGTTTATGCTAGTGAACGTCATAATTCGTCTAAGGATGGCTTATGAGCGACAATCACAACTGCAGCAGAGGCATTCCAGCCTGCTACTATTAAGAAATCGACGGATTCCATCCATGATAAGGTTTTTGGTCATCCGTCGAAATGTCGACTTCAATCTTTTATTATAATTTTGATTTTCTCCTAAATATATACACAAGGTATAATTACAATTTATAATTATCCTTGATTTTCCTCAAAATATGTCCAGATGGGCTAAATTCATTCAAAACGTGAAGGAGTAAACACAGCATAATGAAAATATAACATTAGTGCTGCCATATGGTGCAGATCAGCTGGGAAATATTTCATAAAAAATTATTCAAAGATACCGAGACGTCATAACTTTCTCTACTAAGCTATAATCTTGGTTCAGGCTGTACAGGGACTCCTGCATCAGCTGGGACCATGCAGAATTTTTATAAGAATCCAATGTAAGGGGGGATCAGATACGCTCCAGACGCTCCTAATTGATAAAATCGATAGGGCCAAGTGAATGGAAACTGTGTAGACGTAGTGCCGAGAGAGCTGCAGAAGGCCTCCGACAAGGTCTGACTAGAAAGACTTCAATATAAGATCGTAAGACTTCAGCAAGACACGATCTTAGAAATAATCCTCTGTAACTTCGCTATGGGCAGAAGGGCTTGTCTCATGACTGGAGGATAGAGAGGACTCTAGGTGGAACTAGAGACGGTGGTCTCCTAGGAGAGCTGCCCGAGCACATTGTTCTACCTGGTCTACACCTTCGACCTCCAAACTCAAGATCATCCCGTTGCACCGCTTGTCTACGTACCCCATCATAACTGGCAGGTTGAGAAATGGTGACCACGCAAAAAGCACAGTACTGGGCCTTGAGATCCCTTCCCATGGATACGGGAAATAACACACGGCGAGGCATAATCTGGCTAAGAGGGAAATCTCAAAGCTCTACAAGTTAAAGATCTGGGCACTGCCAATATTAAGAAAATATACCTAATTTTTATTCGATCTAAACTCACCTACCCTGCCAGGGTGACCCAAGCGACTAACAAATCCTTTATGAAAAACTCCAAAGTTTTCTGAACATCGCAGCCCTCTTCGTGAACAAGGTCAGAAGACGCGAGTATCGAGGGCAAAAAAGGCCAGACTTCTGGAGAAAGTTACCCGCAGCAAATTATTCATTAGCATTAAGCTTTGTCCCCATGAACACATATTACCAATACACACGCGACAAAAACACAAAATGATTAACTCAGACAATACAACGGGAGGTAGTAAGAAGTAAAACACTAAGAATCAAACGAGAACCATACAATGCAATAGCTAAAACCAAAACAACGCAACCACAAAGTAAATAACGGAACGTTATTGCTAACTTAGGCTTGAAGGCAAAAAATAGTCAAAAGCAATAAGTACAATAAAACAATGACAACGAACAAAGAAGAACATTGTAAAAAGATATACATGAAAATAATTACATTAGAAACATTAACCAAAGATAAGCGAATAGGTAAAAGCAAAATTAAAAAGCAAGCGATGCCCCATCACGAGGGAAAAATTCTCGGTAGATTTGTTTTAACACATTTTAGCAAATGAATTGAAATATGTTTTCTTATGCTGTTTTATGTGTACTTTTCAGATCTGACGCTCTTTTTTCCGGAAGTGCATACTTTTCTCATAATCGACCGAAGTTCAAACTAAGAAAAGTGTGTATTTCTAGCTAAAACGAGTTTCAGATCTGAAAACTACACATAAAACTACATAAGAAAAACACATTATCAAAATTATTTAAAAGACCTAGAATCAGATCGGACCTAACTAGGTAGTTTAAGACGATAGGCCGCCTACAGGCTATTTCCATTAAAAATAATTATTTTTTAGGTACGTAAGAATTTTTTTAGCTCTCACATAATTGTGGGGTTCCCCTCCCCCCTCCCCATCCCGCGCAACTTCTAAAAATTATAATATTCCCAATTCGAAAGCCTACCTTCAGATTTGAATGCAAAAGTTAGGCCTCTGGTTTTAACAGAAAACAGTTTATAAATACAAGGTTAGCACCTGTTCGAAAACGGGCATTATCAAGCCACGTGCCCTTAAAGCACTAGCGAAAAATTTTGCACTGGGTTTTTGGCGCTTTCGAATCCTTTAATCCCGGCCTACCACAGCGGCCGCACGCCATTTTACCATATAAACTAAGAAAAAAATACAACGGTAAATCGTTCGAAATACACAAGAATGTAACACGTAATGCTATCGGTTCATTGGCAAAGGATGCATGCGCAAAGCGCCTGAAGATCTAATAAAAAAGTTGAATATCCCTTGAAGACGCAGGCGCAAATCGCCTCAAGATCTCAAAAGCCCAGGTTTAGGTGATTGAATCAAGGCAAAAGATGAAGGAACTAGGTCGAAAATGACGCAGAAGGATTCGAACTTAGTAAAATATCAATATATTTTCGATAAAATTAACTACGTTATTATTAAGTTAGGGAAGTTAAAAATGGCATCGGTGAGCATCATTTTAAAAATTAAAAACGTTTATGTCTTTGAAAAGTATAAAATCGGAAATGTGTTAAAACGAATCTTTACCAAACTCTCTCCCACCCATCTTTCTTTTCACCATCTTTATTTTACACTGTCAAATCTCTTCCACTATTGGTATATCAATAAAGGGAGATGATCATTCATTGGAAGGTGGAATTAAAAACTCTCTCGCAGACTACTGGTAACCTTCGGGAGGCTGGGTTGTTGAAGCAGAGACTAAGTATTGCTGTTCAGCAGGGCAATGCAATTAGTATATTGAATGGGGTCCGAGTTGTTCATGGTGTGGGCCTGGACTTTGAACCCTGAGTTTTATCTATACCTTTATCTCTTATCTATAGCTTTGTCTTTCTCTAGTCAATAAAGGTCCTTTGACCCGAGCTTTTCTTAGCCATCCCCATCCGAGGATGTGACGCTGGGCAACTTCACCTCGTGTTTGTGAGCCCACTTCAATTCTTATCCTGCTATTTCCGGTAGCGGAGTTTTAAAAACATTAAACAAAAATGACGACTACAATACTGTTTTTAATACTGAAAACACGGCGTAAATTTTCTAAAGTTTCAACTATGTTTTTCTTTCTTTTTTGCACGTTTTTTTTTATTTGAACTATATTTACTTTAATTTGATTAAATTCTCAAACATTTAGTTCAAATATTCTAATTGAAACCCCCCCAAAAGTCAATTAGCCCTTTTAAAACATGATGAAATGCTTTAAATATCTTGTGAGAGTTTTCATAATTTAATTTAATAAAAAAAATAAATTAATTTTAGTTACCTAAAGTGATCACCCTGAAAAAGGGTAGTTTAAAAGCGGCGTAGTATAATGTAACCTCAGCCTATCACACGGTGTGCTGCTGCAGCGTGTCAGACTGGGCTACTCTACGCGAGAATTTTTTGCTTGTATAGCTTTATTGTGCAATAGCGATATATGATATAATAATATAGAAATACATATAAATATATAATATAAGCATTACACAAAGCGGGGAGCCCGCCAGTGTCAGCGTGCAACAAGGCGCGGTGGAGTGTCCCGCGCGTGGCTTGTCTACTGCTAGTGGGTGGCGGCGGTCCTCACCACCCGTCGCCTGGCTGGGCGCGGGCGGCGATCAGCGCGGAGGGGGTGCTGTTCTCAGCACCTCCAGCAGCTTGTGTGTCGGTGTGAGGCGGACAATCTGGGCGGCTCTTGCCTCTCGCGCACTCAGTTGGGCGGCTCTTGCAAGGTGAGGGGCTGGCGCTCGCTCTGGCCTGAGGCGGGCGGTGGCTGGGCAGGAGAGGAGGTAGTGCACTAGTGGGAGCCGGAAGCGGCCGCAGCAGTGTTCGCCCCTGCCTACCACAAAGTCGGCGTGCAGCTCTTCCCGCGTGGAGTAGCCCAGCCTTACGGTGTAGCAGCACGCCGTTCGCTCTGGGCTGCTGGTAGGTTGGGTGCGATAGGCTGCGGCTGCAGCATACCATGCGGCTTGCTTTTTGGTCACCTCCCATTTTTGGTGCTGCTGGTGGGCATTATGGGCGGCTATGCACTTGGCCTGCGCCTTTAACTGCTGCAGGCTGGGGCGCACAGTCCAGGTGATGGTGGGGTCGTGTGTGGCTCGCTTGGCGGCCGCGTCTGCAGCCTCGTTGCCGCGCACGCCCACGTAGCTAAGAATCCAGTGGAGTCGGACCCGCTTACCCTGCGCTGCCAGGTCTTTCAAGGTGCACAGGATGGTAGTGGTGAGGTGGATGTTGTCCCTGGCGTGGGCGTGCTGCAGCCCGACCGAGAGTCCGTGTGTATCACCACAGTGGCCTCCCGGCGGAGCAAGGCGTGCTGGAGAACGTGCAGGACTGCTGCCAGCTCCGTCTAGATGGTGAAGCCAGCTCCATCTAGACGGTGAAGCAAAGGCGTGATGTCCTCCACGCCAGCGTCAGACAGCTCGTGACGAAGGCGGCGCCGGACCTCCCGCTGTCGAGGTCGACGGAGCCGTCGGTGAAGTAGACTGCGCTGCCAGGCTCCGTCACTTCAGACATGGCTCTAATGGGGTGCTGGCGCAGCTCCTCGGTGAGGCAGTGTGCTTTGCTGGCGGGCAGCTGTGTGGCGGTGAAGTCAGCGGTGGGGTCTCCCATGGTGGTGGTGGAGCGTAGGCGGGGTGGATGGTGTCGGCGTCGCGCCACAACCAGTTCCCTGCCTGGCTGAGGGTATTACCTGCTAAGGTGACGTTTATGAGCCACCTGTTGTTGCGCAGGCACTCGATGCACTGCGCCACGGCCATCCGGAGTCTCCTCTGCGCAACACCCTCCACGTCGCGCTGAAGCACTCTGGCCCCCCCACAGGCAACAATACAGTCTACCCTGGCGGTGAGGGGCACCAGGCGGGCCTCGCTCTGCATGACACAGTCACTGCACCACCTCGGTGCCCCCAACATGGTCCTCATGGCGGTGTTTTGCACCACCTACAGGCGCTGCAGCTGCTGCCGGGGTAGGGCTACAAGGACCGATGCACTGTAGTTCACCAGGAAGCGCACTGCCTGCAGATAGTAAAGGCGGAAGACGGGGAAGGTTGCACCAGCGCTCGGCCGCGCCATGGCCCTCATCACGTTGAGCCGGTCCTGCGTCCGTTCCCTCAGGTGCGTCACATGGTGGGTGAAAGATAGCCTCCTCTCACCCAAAACCCCGAGGTACTGGTAGGAGTCGGTCCAGGCTAGCCCGACACCCTGGAAGCGCAGCTGCTTGCCAGCAGGCGTGGAAGTCTTGATGGCCATGGCCCGAGACTTCTCTGTCGAGATCTTGAACCCCAGCTCTTCGCACTTGGCAGTGATGAGGTGGAGCGCCTCTTGAGACCGCGCGAGCTTGTGGCCCCGCCCGGTCACGATGAGGGCCAGGTCGTCGGCGTACCTAAGAAGGATGGTTCCTTCCCGATAGTGAAGCGCCACCAGCTGCTCCATCAGCGCGTTGAAGAGGAACGGGCTGAGGATGCCGCCCTGGGGCGTCCCGTTCTCGAAGGTCACGTAGTGAGACATGTGACCCTGGAACTTCACCGGGCCCAGCACTGGTGAAGGTAGTCCTGGAGCCAGCCCAGCAGTCTCCCTCGGATGCCCTTCCTCACAAGGCTGGTTGTTGGCGTGAGCCAGGAGGGTGATGAGGCAGTCCGCCGTGCTCACCCCCCTGGTGTAACCGAGCACGTGGGGTGAACGCTCCCCACGCTCCACTGTAGGTGACTCAGCACCATCCTCTCCGCTGTTTTTCTAGTGTAGCTCAGTAGGGAGATTGGCCTGAATGTAGTGGGGTTCTTCGGCTTGGGGATGGGCTGGATGTCGGCGTCCTTCCAGGAAGGCGGCAGACGGCCTTCCAGCCACGACGCGTTGACAAGGGCCAGCAGCGTGGCGTCCCCGGCGGCCCAGCGTGTGCCAACATGGAGTACCACACTCCGTCGGCGCCCGCCGCTGTGTCACGCCAACGCTTCGCCCTGGCCAGCTCCTCGAGCGTGAAGGGCTGGTCCGTCGCGTGCGGCTAGCCCCGGGCCTCCCTGACCTCCTCGTCATGCTGTGCGCATAGCTGCTGCTGGAGGTGGCGGGGGTGGGTAGGGAGCTGATCGTTGACACTCCTCGCTGTGAAGCAGTTCACCAGCCGATCTGCCTCTTGCTATGGGCGTGTGTGGGCGGCTGAGCGGGTCGGGGCAGCGCCTCAGGCCTTCCCGAAGCACCCCCACAGCTGGCCGAGGGAGGTGTGTTGGCTGAAAGAGGCGCACCACTCCAGCCACTTTGCCTCTCTTGCGCTCAGGGGCACCTGCCGCGCGCGGGCCACCACGCCCTGCAGGAACCGCAGGTTGGTGGCGGTCGGGCGCTTCTCATACAGCCTTCTGTGGATGTTGACGCGGTGATTGTGCTCCCGGGCCTCCTCTTATAAAACCACCAGTCCGGGCGCCGGCGGTGGTTTGAGGCTGTCCGGGCATGGCCGCGTCTGCTGCCCTCTCTATGGCCGCCGTGAGATCACTCTCCTGCTGATTCAAGTCCATGGGCGGAACGTATATGGACCACCACTCGTCCATGGCGGCTTGGAACTTGGCCCAATCCGCCCTCCTGACGTTCCACTGCGGCGGGGGGAGAGGAGGAACTGGCGGGGCCATAATGAGGGAGGTGAGGGTCCTGTAGAGGTCGCTGGTGAGGGTGGGGTGGACCTGCCAGGTGGCGCCGGGCTGTAGGTCACCCGACACCAGCGTGAGGTCGAGGCGCCCCCGATGGACGTGCGTGGCTTTCCCGGTGTTGAAGAGGCGGTCATGAGGGACTTCTTCGAGCAGGTCGGCAAGGTGGCCCCCAGTCGCGTTGGTACGTGACACAGAGTGCAGCACGGGGTGGTGGGCGTTGAAGTCGCCCACAACAAGGAGGCTGGATTGGGATGTGAGGGAGAACAGTTTCCCTGCCCAGTAGGTGCCGCTGGCTCCTGTATAAGTTGTAAACCGTGAGAGGGAGGAGCCCCAGCTGCCACAAGCCACCTGAAAGCCCACGTGGTTCCCCCTGCCGCTGCTGCCTTTGTTTCTGGAGGGGTCCCTCTGCTGCTACCGGTGTCCCTGCGGCAACCTCATCATGCGCTCGGGGCACTTCACGTTCCACGCGTGGTGCCTCTTGGTGCAGTTGGGGCATCGTGCCGCGGTGGCTTCGCTGGCTTTGTGGCGACCGATGCACTGCTCCGTCGGGTGCGCTTGGCTACACATGCCGCACCAGACGGAGTGTTGGCACGTGGCCTGCAGGTGCCCGAAGCGCTGGCACTTGTAGCACCTCATAGGCTCACCCTGGTAGGGGCGCAGGGCGTAGCGGCCCCGGCTGCCCAGGTCCAGCTTGGGGGGCAGCGGCCCCTCGTACACTACCAACATTTGCCTCGTGGGGACCTTGTCTCTGTGCGCCTGGAGCCGTGTTGTAGAGAGCACGTGGGGGTGGGCCTCGACAGCCTCGAGGGGAAGATTAGCGGGGTAGCGCTCCAGCACCACCTTGTTCCTCCTCACGCTGGGGTCGAGCAGGATCACTCGGTCCCCCTCTTCGGCAACGCGGTGCAGCAGGGCCTCCAACCCATTGTCCTTCGGGGTGAGGACGTATTCGCTGGTGGGAGTGGGGCGAATGTTTATCGGCAGGCCTGTGTGTGCGCTCTCCAGCTCCGTCACCGTCTGGTAGGCACTGGTGGTGTTCTCCTGGTGCACCAGTTTGAACTTGGGCTGGGGGCCTCGTCGGGAATGAGAGAGTGTTACCCAGCCTGCCTCATTCTTCTGCTAGGCCTCCTCGGTTTGGGGGCTCTCGTCGATGACGAGGCGACCACTTTCATCGCTGGGCGCCTCCTTTGCCTGTGGCTCCAGGCTTCGGGTGGTCCTCTTCGGCGTAGAGGTCTCTGCCGGTGACGCTAAAGGAGAGCGGTTCAAAGTCCGCTTCACTGATCTTCCTGGGGTGGCTACGGGCGCCGACCCTTGCGCTGAACAAGTCACTGCGGGCATGGTCACTGCCTTTCGCTCACCACGTGTTCATAGCGTGATCTTCCGTGTGTATACATGAATCGTCAAGTTTTACTCCTTATTTTGCTCTCTGAATTGTTTAACAATGTCCCAAATTAGGCTTTCGCTTTTGTCTGGGCCGAATTCACTGAATTTAAGCTAAAAAAACAAATTAGTGTATCATGGAACAATAGCACAACACATGGAGTATAAACGGACACAGCCACGCGAGAAGAGCTACACGCCTACTTTGTAGCAGGGAGGTAGAAACACTGCGGTGGTCCCTCCCGGCGCACACTGCTGCACTACCTCTTATCCTGCCCAGCCACCGCCCGCCTCAGGCCAGAGCAAGCACCAGCCCCACACCCTGATTTCATCGTATATATATATATATATATATATATATATATATATATATATATATATATATATATATATATATATATATATATATATATATATATATATATATATATATATAACATATATAATTATAGTTCGCTGTTCGTTTGACTATAAGTTGCATCTTGGGTGCCGAATCATGAGGAGGCACTTGATGACGTGTGGAAACTTGTAAATTGCATCCTACTTGAAATAACGGTGTCAGTGCTAACATGCTTTTTTGACCTGTAATTTCTAGGTTTAATTATTCGTTGATTTCGTTTATAGAAATAGTGGGAGTGCAGTTGCGACGGTTGCAAGTTAGTTCACTGATCAGGTAACTAATCTTCGTAATATCAAAATAGGTGCAGTGCAACAAAACAAAAGATTGGGCCTAGTTACTGAATTTTAGTGTGAATACTTGTTTTGAAGGCAGGCGCGTATTCTCTATTGTAAATCTATAAAAGAGTGGCCTTATTAATAGACAAGGCGAAATATTAGATCAAACTAAGGTCAATGGTTAGTCTAGGTCGACAATAAACAAAGAGGCGCTCTCTATAATTTATCTTGCTAACTTTGGTGAGTACCAGGATTATTGTTTAATTGTAAGCAAGTGATATACGCCCTTATATTTTTATAGTAAATATATATTTTGACCAAGTATATAGGATGGAAGGGACGTTTGTCGTGGTGAAGGGTGTATAGAGTTAGAGACTTGAATAAGCTGATTGCATGGGAGATAAGTAATAACTGGAAGATGGAATTCAATTTTAAGAAGTGTAAGACAATGCATATTTGTAAGAATAATAAAAGTTTTGTATGAGATGGAAGGCAATTGGCGTGATTGTATCAGTCAAGAGAAAGACTTAGAAGTAATTAGTTGTAATGATTTAAAAAGTTCCGGAAAATGCCTAGAGGCACGGGACAGGGTAAATAGAACGCTGGGCACAATTATGAGAAATGTCAGCTATGAAAGTAAGGAAGTGATTACAAAGCTGTATAATTCCTATGTTAGACCACGTATTGAATACTGTATCCAAGCATGGGCACCTCATCATCAGCAAGATTTAGAAATGTTGGAATGGATGCATTGGATATTGGACATAAAAAGTGGTGAGATTTAGGGAGAGTTAGAGAGAAAAGTAAGAGATGAAAGTGAAAAATAGAGTAAATTTAAAGACTAGATGATGTGTAGGAGACAGAATAAATAGGTCCCTGGGGAAAGGGTAGCTCTGTTTTTAGATGATTTTTTTTTAATAAACTATAAAATGTATAGTTTATCCAATTAAATTAATCTTGTTAATTTAATTTTTAATTATTTAGATCTTAATGATCTTTTGGCATTCAAGCCTTTATTTGAGGCGGGGGTTTTATTCCCGCTGAGGGTTTTTGAAAAAGTTTATTTACGTTTTATTTGAATTTGAATTTTTGCAAAGTTTGAATTTATTTTGGAATTTATTTTAGTAACGCTTCAGTTTCCGGGCGCACGGTAGGTGGCGCTGTTAATAGGCTACAATTTTGGGCTACAATAGTCTTATGATGTCAGACGGTAGCGTCAGATGTGAACAATTACGGCGTTATATTTTTTTGTATACGAGTATATACTGGGGGGCTGTGCCCCTACCCCCCCTCCCAATTGATTGAAACTCAGGATCATCGCAGGGTGGTCCCCCGCAGTGATATCTCCCCCACGAGTAGTCCGCTTGAATTTACTGTTCTTTTCCCCCCAACAGCTTTTTACTGGCAGAAAAACCTAACATAATGACAAACAATACTTACTTTTATAGGTTTCGTGATTAGTTTATGCGCCTCTAAATAATCTAAAAGTTTTCGCAGTCATGCAAAATAAACCCGAATTCAAATAATGAAGAAGCACAACTAGAGCACGAAAAAACCATAACGAAAGAGAAACAACTGCTAAGCGGGTTCTATTTATAGCTACGAACTGCCAGTAAGAAGCTGTTATTGTTCGCTGGGAAACAAAAAATACGAAAACAAAGAAAACAATAAAAGAAATCGTGAACCCTTACCTAACTTGGAAAAAACTATAAACGAGCAGAGGCGCAAATATTTAGTAAATAATACAGTCTTAAAGTTACAAATCCTCACAACAACAACAAAAAATATAACGCCGTGCTTGGTCACATCTGAAGCTACCGTCTGACGTCATAAGAAATATATTGTAGCCCAAAATTGTAGCCTACTAACAGCGCCACCTTATCTTTATTTTTACTAAATAAACTTGCGCATCACACTGGTCGTTTTCTGTAATTTGTCGGTTTTGTCAACTGTATTTTTGAGTCATGTCACTGTCAGATTGTAATTTACTGCTCCTAAATGGTCTTATTTGTCGGTCGACCTCGATGTCTAAGTGTTTACGAGAGAATTCAGGGGTCAAGCGGGCACCAATGGCTTGCCAGATCCTCTTAGCTCTCTCGTGGATCGGAGATAATCCAACCGAGTCGTGCAGCTTCCTTGGTCGTTTGTGTTCTCTTCTTCGGGTGTTTGTAATGAGCAGCACCGCTTTGTTCTAGATGACTTGTAGTTTCGCAATGTTGGTCTTGGCGCTCGCGTTCACCGGCACTGGGGGGTACAGGAGTCTCGAGCGAATGCACGCATTGAATATATTGAGTCTATTTGAGGGATTTAGTTAACGGAACCTATAAAATTCCCTCAAATCTCTCTTGCTGTTCGCGACTGTTTGCTCGATATGACTATTGTAGCCCCCTGTGGTGATTTTGAGCCCCAGAACCGCCCCTTCCAGCCAGTAGGGGATTCACTCCCCTTCTACACGTATATCATTGAAGGTCTTGTGAAACATGGAAATTATTCTGAATTTGGGGGCATTGGTTGATATCTTCCATCTCCTCTCGGCTAAGGAGATATCCTTAGCCGTATTTCTCGCCATAAATCCCCTGTGAACATAAACGGCGGTACAAATTTGCGATATATCGTCAGCGAATTGTACGTATATCGTACCCTCGGAGAGAGGTTGTGGTAAGTCGCGTGCATTAATGTTGTATAAAAGGGGACTGAGACAGCCCCCTTGTGGGACCCCTGCTTCGAGCTCGAATTAGGGGCCTTTGTATTCTTTGAACTGTATATACGCTCTCCTCACCATTATACAGTCACATAAAATCCTCTCAAGCATGGGGTTGAGGGCTACTTGAAGGATCTTTAATTGTAGTCCTCTCTTCCAAACCTTATCAAAGGCATTTTTGACATCGCGGACCACCAGGTCAGCATGCCTTTTGTCTCCTTTGATTTTAGCGAGCTTTTCGGTGACAACGGCTAGTACCGGGTCAGTCCCTATTTTCTTCAAAGCCGTGTTGTTGCTCATTATGTAAGTTAGCTTAGGCGAGAAAGCAGTTCACTCTATTAGTCAATATCTCCAAAATAACCTAAAGAAATAAATTCACGATAAAATAAGTAGATAAATATTACGAAAGAAAAATAAGAGCTGGTATAATAAAATTCGTTTGCAAAATATATTAAAATTTATTTATTAAATTAAATTTTAAATATTTAGGATGACTAATTAAAATTATCTGAGAGTAAGAACAGGTAGTACTACTGCTGGAATTATATGGAATTTTTTTCCAAAAAAGAAAAATTTATCCCAAAATGCTAATAAAACAAATTTTCTTGATTGCAAATATATTTATTATTGCAAAGATGGAGTAGAGCTATACGAACTTAGGAAAAAAGAAACAAAGCTTCGAGAAACTTAATTTCTTCAAAATTGCATAAAAAATAGGTACTCCTATATAATTTGATAGGCTTAGTAACATTTCTTCTATAACGTTTTTTGATTAGAAGGCTCTAAAACCTTAAGAATGACGGCGCTATCGTCGTCTTAAATTACCTTCTTTACTTTTAATTGAGGTAAAATTTACTTAACAGCCAACGTGACGAGAATAGAAAGTGTCCAAAATAAATAAAAAATGATTATTTTAACCATACAATATAAGAATAGGTGAATACAAATATTTCAACGTCAATAAATGGTGTGATAATTGAAGAAGTATTGGTATAATAAGAAATTTAATACTTGGGATGGCAACACGGACAATTAGATAATAAAAATATTAAATTATATATATTTATCATTAATAATCTTAAACCCGAGTTTTTGTAAGGAATATTCCATTTCATCGACGGATTAACCAACCAATGTAAAATTATTCATATAACTACGTCCACATCTCTTCGCGATGAATGGCATCATTTATTATTTGAGTTTTGTTAATCCTAATGTGAAAAGATCGAAGCTAACGGAATGCAGGTTTCAGCTCTTTCTTTCTCTTGACCTCTCCCTTAGGTTCTCCCCCCTTTTTTTTATCCCAATTTGTATTCCTTCCTTCTCTCTTTCATCATTTCCCCTCGTCTTAATAAATAGTCTAATGCAATCCAGTTATTATAAATGCGAAATTTACAAATCGAATGTTATCATCTCTTGTTAGAGGCAGAGCATCTTCAAGGTCGCTTTGGCGCCATGATGATTGTTCTTCTTAGTCGTTTGCGCTTCTTGGGTAATCGCGATTTGTCTGTATTTGCTTCGAGACTGTGAAATGTTCTGCCTCCTGAGATACGCTCATCCCCATCCTAAATTTTGTGCCTTTAACACACAGCTCTTTCGAAAGGAGACAGACAGGAGCTCTGTAAAGGTTTGTACAATTTTTTAAGGGTTTAAGATATCACTAATTTGTATTCGTATATACGTCATTTTTTTTGCTTACAGAACATAAAAAACATTTAGTAGAAAAAAACCGACAATTATTATAGAAAACAACTACTTTTTATTAAAATTTACTCTTATGATGAATTAAAATATTAAAGGTGTATAAACTACCAGCAAAATATATACAGATATTAACATATTTACAATTTCTATTCTCATTTTCAAAATAACGTAAGGAAATAAATTCATGATAAAAAAATTAGACAAATATTAGTAAAGTAAAAAAATAACAGGTATGATAAAATTTATTTGCAAAATTTTTTAAAATTTTATTCATTAAAATCAAATCTTAATTTTTTAGGGTCACTAATTAAAAATTATCTGAAAGTAAGAACACAGTATTGGTGGAATTATATGGATTTTAAAAAAAAGAAAATGTTCTCCCAAAAGGCTAATAAAACAAATCTTTTTTTATTGCAAATATATTTATGTTGACCCATTGGAACAGTGATAAGTCTTCTACATTCATTAGTAAGTAGTTGCCAACCTTAGCATCCATGAGTGCTTTAACACGTCTCGGCATGGCATTGATCTCAAGAACATTTCCGGATTCCCTTAGATCTAAACCAAACTTGAATGAGATGGCATATGAGTTGCTGTTTGGTCGCTATGGGCTCCTGTGTATATTTTAACACACTGCATAAACTTATGTGGGGGGGGGGCTCTTATTCTTATTATATCATTTCTTAATTATCCATATTATTCTTGTTCATCGAATCTATTTACTTCTTGAGATGAAGATGCCCCTTCTAACATTGTATTTTCAATTTATCTGACTCATTATTATTCTAGTTGGCTGGGTTAATTCTTCCTTATTTTGGCTGATTAGTTTTTGATCTTCTTTTCTTGATGTATCTTCATAATAACGACGCATGTATGAGTGATGTTTCCTTCCAAATTCTGATGACGTGATGATTTCTTTATGCTTCTTGACGATTTTGATGGGATGAGATGAGTTGAGACGAGTTAGCCCTTGAAAGTCGTTTCCTTGAGTTCACTGATTTTACTGTATGACAATATCTTTAAAATTGGCCATCAACTATGTTACCCTTATCCCTTTCTTCTAAACTGGCTTTCCTCTGCAAAAAGACGTTCTATATACAGCTCCTGCTATCCCTTTTAATGTTCAAAACATTTTAGTTTTACCTTTCTCTGTTTGTTTCATTGACCTTCCCTGTCTTTTAATTAACTTTAACATTTCAGTTGCTTTAAATACGAGTCAGCTATAAAAAAAACAACATTCTAGTTCACAATAATTGTAATATTATTGGGGGAGTCTATTCGGTCGAATGTTCTGTTTGTCCAAGTCTATATTTTGGACAGACAGGAAAGTAATTATCTGTCCGTATTAATCAGCATAAATACAATGTTAGGAGAGCTGCAAGTAATAATGTGGAATTCAGCAAAATTAATTTTTTGCTCAAATGATTCAATGAAAGGAAACCTTGTTGAATGTTCATGTATATGCCAATTTAATAATTTTAACATTTCCCCTGGTGTTTTTAAAATTGATGTTGTTATGAAAAAACTCATTCTTAAAGAAATTAACTTTGCCTTATTATATTATTTCTTCTTGTAGTTATCCTTGAGAATGAAGGAATGAAATGAAAAGGAAAGTGGGAGGAAAAGAAACAGATCAGCCGATCCCTGTCCCCCACCATCACCCGGGCACTCACGAGTGCCAGGGCAAGAGGGGAGGGCGAGGTCTCGGTACTCCCTTGTAGTCCTCCGAGTCCCCTACACCCGACTATGAGACTCGGAGTGGGGAGAACTCGGGGGTGGGGGTGAGAAGGAGAAGAAGAAGAAAAGTTAAGGATAGAACAGCGAGAAATATAGTCTGAGACAATATAGGTGACCTAGGCAGTCATTGGCACTACTGCTTAACGTGGGATCCAAACCACGGTGTGTATCTTCTTTTCTTTTCTTTTTTTTATCTCAGTCGATTCATTATTTTCTTAGGTCCCCTGTCCCTTGTGTACGTTGTAGGCCCGGGAAGTGTGTGTTTTGATAGAGGGAATGTTCTTAGGTTGAAATGGAAGTAAGTAAGAGGTTTGCTTAGGGTTGCAATGCTGCCTGGTGATCTGGATAATCTCTGGCAACTTGAGTAGGTATTTAAGTTAGAATTTGTGTGAGCAGGTATTTGCTTATTGAGTTGTTTTTGAGTTTGCTTAAAAGTTTCATGTAGTTCTTTTGTCTAATTGTCATAGCGTTCAATCCGTTTCTAGCTTTAATAAATTGCTACTGTTACGCATTCTCTTTCTAGTGCATACTTTTCTTTCGTATCTTTTTATTTTGTTTCTAATTAAAAGATAAATAAATAAATTATAATAATTAAAGATCTACTTTACCTGTTTTATTCTTGTTTTTATCTGTTCTTGGTCAGCTTATTGATGAGAATTTCCACTTACGTGTATAATTCTTCCATTTCTCTTTCCATTATTTCTAAGTTAATTGGAAATAGTCGATGGGCTCTCCATCCTTCTAGGTGATCTAGTTGGTTGGTGAGTTCTTCTACCATCTCCTCTTGGGTTTTCCCTAGCATTTTCATTACTCTTTTTTCTATTATTTTGTTGATTGTAGTAAATTTTGCCAAATCTCGTTGATTTCTTCGTTCCGCCCGTCTAGTATTCGTTATTATGTACACTGTTTTGTTCTGTATCTTCGGAATCTGTTGTAGGCTAGTCTTAGAGAGAGTGCACATTGACACCGTAGGGTACACTAAAGCCGATTGAATAATAGTTTGGTATATCTTTCTTTTGTTCTTTAGGTTAAGATTTCTTAATCTGGAGAGTAATTTGAGTCTCATTTTCCTTTGTCAATTCTGTCAGTTACGCGTTTCTTGTAACCTTTTTTTTTAATGGTTAGGCCTAAAACTTTGCATTAGTTGCTATATCTATATCTTTTACCTTCTATGTAGATATCTGCTACTTTTTTTCCATATACTGGTACTATTTTAAATTTGTTTATGTTTGTCTTGATCATCCATTTTTTTCGTACTGTTGTAGGCTAGTCTTAGAGAGAGTGCACATTGACACCGTAGGGTACACTAAAGCCGATTGAATAATAGTTTGGTATATCTTTCTTTTGTTCTTTAGGTTAAGATTTCTTAATCTGGAGAGTAATTTGAGTCTCATTTTCCTTTGTCAATTCTGTCAGTTACGCGTTTCTTGTAACCTTTTTTTTTAATGGTTAGGCCTAAAACTTTGCATTCGTTGCTATATCTATATCTTTTACCTTCTATGTAGATATCTGCTACTTTTTTCCCATATACTGGTACTATTTTAAATTTGTTTATGTTTGTCTTGATCATCCATTTTTTTCGTAGTTGTTTATGGATTCTATTTCAGATGCTGCTGCACCGGTCATGCAGGACGGGTTCAACACACCAGGAAGCAACAAGAAGCAGACGGACAAGCATCGAAGAGTCATCACCACTTCACCAGAGTTAATCGCCCAAGAATGTTACCATTTGGTAACTATTAACCGTGAGAGTAGAAGAAGAAGGTTGCCTCGTTTGTCTCATAAGAGCAGCTACGGTCTGATTGGAGATTCCTCCTGTTTCCGTGGCTCTCAAAAGAGACAGAAGCAAGCGTGGACGGGTTGATTGGAGATTCCTCCTGTTCCTGTCCTGCTTGTAAAGAGCATTTCTCTTCTCCCCTTTGCACCCGTGGCGCTGATGGGCGAACAAGAGTGACGCCACGATGCAAGGGTCGGCGTCCATATCCACCACGCCGATGTCTGCCAAGCGGACGCGGAATGGGTTAAGTCCACCCTCGCCGAACGAGACCTCCACGCCCAAGAGGACCGCCCGAACACTGGAGCCGGAGTTCTCACAGGCAGAGGAGGCCCCCAGCGATGATAGCGGTCGCCTCGTCATCGACGAGAGCCCCCAGACCGAGGAGGCCCAGCAGGAGAATGAGGCAGGCTGGGTAACAGTGTCTCATTCCCGACGAGGACCTCGGCACAAGTTTAAACTCGTGCACCAGAGCAACACTATCAGTGCCTACCAGGCTGTGACGGAGCTGGAGAGAACACACCCTGGCCTGCGGATAGTTATTCGCCCTACTCTCAACGGCGAATACGTCCTCACCCCGAAGGACGATGGGTCGGAGGCCATGCTGCGCCGCCTTGCCGAGGAGGGGGATCGAGTGATCCTGCTCGACCCCAGAGTGAAGAGGCACAAGTTGGTACTTCAACGGTATCCGACCACTCTGCCACTCCAGGCCGTCGAGGCTCACCCCCACGTGCTCTCGGCAACACGGCTCCTCGCACACAGAGACAAGGTCCCAACCAGGCAGATCCTTGTAGTGTACGAGGGGCCGCCACCACCCAAGCTGGACCTGGGCAGCTGGGGCCGCTACGCCCTGCGCCCCTACCAAGGTGAGCCTGTTCGATGCTACAAGTGCCAGCGCTTCGGGCATCTCCAGGCCATGTGCCAAAACTCCGTCAAGTGCGGCGTGTGCAGCCAAGCGCACCCGACGGAGGAGTGTATCGGTCGCCTCAAGGCCAGCGAGTCCACCACGGCACGGTGCCCCAACTGCACCAAGGGGCACCACGCTTGGAACACTAAGTGCCCCGAGCGACAGAAAAGGATGCCACGGGGTCACCGGCGGCGGCAGCAGCAGCAGCAGCAGATGGAACCACGTGCCCCCCCAACCCAAAGAAGAGAGCGTCGGTTCATTGCCGCGCCACCCCCAATCGGGTCGGCGTGGGTTAGCCATCAACCCGCGACTCTCGGCCTGCCCGGCACACGACTGGGGGGTACACAGGAGGGGGAGCGGCAAAGGCAGGGGCAACCACGTGGGCCTTCCCAGCAACAAGGCAACCGACGCCTTGTTCCAGCGCCACCACCAAACAGGCCGGCGTGGGCTTCCCACCCACCCCTTACCCCTCAACAGCCTGGCACAAGTCAGGTCGAGACAGGGGAAGAGGACAGGCAGGGAGCGAGAGAGGGTACTAGTAGCTGCACAGCCAGCAACTCCGCTCACACCTCCACCCAGCAACCCACCCCCTCTGTCCCCAAGCCACAGAGGAGGAAGGGACACAGGCGTCGGGCCCGCCGCGCCCGCCCAGACGAGGAGCAGTCCACGGTGCTACCCAATGCCCAACCAGCGACAGGGTCTCAACGTGGACCCCCAGGTTATTGCGAGGGACTCAATGAGGAGGGCAGAGCCATCGTGGACGTCATCCTCGCGTGTGTCGTACAGCTGGTGAAGAAGCTGCTCGATCGCCGGCAGGGCACCGCAGCCCCCACCGAGCAGGACCTCGACGCACTCCTCCGCGAAGAGGTGTTAACCGCCGTCACAGAGGGTGCCCTCCAGCCCCCACCATCATCTACCACGCCGAGAGGTCCCACCCAACACCCTCTGCATCCACCGCACGCCCACAACCAAGATGGAGGCACGGATTGACAGCCCAGCCCACGCACCGGCGCCCACGCTGAGGGTGCTGCAGTGGAATGTTCAGGGGCTCCGCCCCAAGAAACATGAGCTGCTGCAAGCCGTCTTCCAAGAAGACCTGGACCTGGTTCTCCTACAGGAGACTCTCACGCCCGCCAGCTTTGAATGGCGAGTCGCAGGCTACACCCTCCACTCGCTACCGGCTGGTGACGGAAATGGGCGTGGCTGTGCAGCCCTCATACGAAACACCATCCCGCACAAGAGGATCGCCGCACCCGTGTACTGTGGTGACGGCGTGGAGGTCCTGGCACTGGAGCTACAGCTGGGGCCGCTCACTCTGACTGTATACAATATATACAGGAGCCAGCGGTACCCGCTGGATGTTGGGGAGCTGCTCTCCCTCGCATCCCACTCCAGCCTCCTTGTAGCGGGCGACTTCAACGCCCACCACCCCGTGCTGCAGTCTGTGTCACCCACTAACGTGACCGGGCGCCACCTGGCCGACCTGCTCGAAGAAGTTCCTGCCGTTCGACTACTGAACACAGGGGAGGCCACGCACGTCCATGGGGGGCGGCTCGACCTCACGCTGGTGTCGGGCGACCTACAGCCCGGTGCCACCTGGCAGGTCCACCCTACCCTCACCAGCGACCATTACGGGACCCTCACCACCCTCACTGTGGCCCCACCAGCTCCTCCTCTCCCGCCGCCCCAGTGGAACGTCAGGAGGGCGGATTGGGCAAAGTTCCAAGCCTCCCTGGCCGAATGGTGGTCCACGTATGTGCCTCCGGTGGACCTGCACCTGCAGGAGAGGGACCTTACGGCGGCCATAGAGAGTGCAGCTTACGCGGCCATGCCCAGGATAGCCTCAAATCGCCGCCGGCGCCCGGACTGGTGGTTTTATAACGAGGAAGTCCGGGAGCACAATCACCGCGTCAACGTCCACAGGAGGTTGTACGAGAAGCACCCAACGGCCATCAACCTGCAGCTCCTGCAGGACGTGGTAGCCCGCGCGAGACAGGTGTCCCTTAGCGCCAGGGAGGCAAAGTGGCTGGAGTGGTGCGCCTCTTTCAGCCAACACACCTCCCTCGGCCAGCTGTGGGGGAGTTTCAGGAAGGCCTCAGGCGCCGCCCCGACCCGCCCAGCTGCCCACCCACGCCCACAGCAAGAGGCAGATCGGCTGGCGAACTGCTTTACAGCGAGGGGTTCTAGCGAGCAGCTTCCTACCCACACCAGCTACCTCCAGCAGCAGCTACGCCCACAGCGCGACGAAGAGGTCAGGGAGGCGCGGGGCCAGCCGCACGCGACGGACCAGCCTTTCACGCTCGAGGAGCTGGCCAGGGCGAAACGTCGACGTGACACAGCGGCGGGAGCCGACGGAGTGCGGTACTCTATGCTGGCGCACGCTGGGCCCGCCGGGGACGCCGCGCTGCTAGCCCTTCTGAACGCGTCGTGGTTGGCAGGCCGTCTGCCGCCCTCCTGGAAGGACGCAGACATCCAGCCCATCCCCAAGCCGAAGGATCACACCACCTTCAGGCCAATCTCCCTCCTGAGCTGCACCGGAAAAACGGCGGAGAAGATGGTGCTGACTCGCCTACAGTGGAGCGTGGGAAGCCTTCATCACCACGTGTTCGGCTACACCAGGGGGGTGAGCACTGCGGACTGCCTCATCACCCTCCTGGCTCACGCCAACAACCAGCCCACCATCGTAGTCTTCCTTGACCTCGAGAAGGCTTTCGAGCTGGCTAGCCCCCGCGCCATACTGGCCGCCCTTGTGAGGAAGGGCATCCGAGGGAGACTGCTGGGCTGGCTCCAGGACTACCTTCACCAGCGCCGAGCCCGCGTGAAGTTCCAGGGCCACAAGTCTTCCTACCTTACTTTCGAGAACGGGACACCCCAGGGCGGCATCCTCAGCCCGTTCCTTTTCAACGTGCTGATGGAACAACTGGTCGCCCTCCCCTATCGGGAAGGAACCATCCTCCTCAGTTACGCCGACGACCTGGCACTCGTCGTCACCGGGCGCGGCGACAAGCTCGCGCGGGCCCAAGAAGCGCTGCACCTCATCACTGCCAAGTGCGAAGAGCTGGGGCTCAAGATCTCGGCAGAGAAGTCCCAGGCCATGGCCATCAAGACTTGCACACCTGCTGGCCAGCAGCTTCGCGTCCAAGGAGTCGGCCTGGCCTGGACCGACTCCTACCAGTACCTCGGAGTGTGGGTGGACAGACGGCTGTCCTTCACGCAGCATGTCACGCACCTGAGGCAGCGGACGCAGGCCCGGCTGAATGTGATGAGGGCCATGACGCGGCCGAGCGCTGGTGCAACCTTCCCCGTCCTCCGCCTCTACTACCTCCAGGCAGTGCGCTCCCTAGTGGACTACAGTGCACCGGTCCTTGTAGCGCTGCCCCGGCAGCAGCAACAGCGCCTGGAGGTAATACAAAACACCGCCATGAGGACCATGTTAGGGGCACCCAGGTGGTGCAGTGCCTGTGTCATGCAGAGTGAGGCCAACCTGGTGCCCCTCACAGCCAGGGTGGATTGCATGGTGGCCTGTCGGGTGGCTAGAGTGCTCCAGCGCGACGTGGAAGGTGTTGCGCAGAGGAGACTCAGAATGGCCGTGGTGCAGGGCATCGAGTGCCTGCGTAACAACAGGTGGCTCGTAAACGTCAGCCTAGCAACCAGCTCCCTCAACCGGGCAGGGAACTGGCTGTGGCGCGACCCCGACACCCCCAACCCCGCCTACGTTCCACCACCACCATGGGACCCCCCCGCCGCACACTTCACCGCCACACAGTTGCCCGACAGCAAAGCGAACTGCCTCACCGAGGAGCTGCGCCAGCACGCCCTCATGGCCATGTCTGAGGTCACGGAGCCAGGCAGCGCAGTGTACTTCACCGACGGCTCCGTCGACCCCGAAAGCGGGAGGTCCGGCGCCGCCTTCGTCACGAGCGGCTTGACGCAAGCGTGGAGGACATCAGACCACTGCTCCACCCTCCAGACGGAGCTGGTAGCAATCCTGCACGCCCTCCAGCACGCTCTGCTCCGCCGGGAGGCCACTGTGGTGATACACACTGACTCTCGGTCGGGACTACAGGCGCTGCAGCACGCCCACGCCCACACCCGGGACAACATTCACCTCACCACCACCATCCTGTGCACCCTGCAGGACCTGGCAGCTCAGGGCAGGCGTGTCCGGCTCCACTGGATTCCCAGCCACGTTGGCGTGCGCGGCAACGATGCTGCCGACGAGGCTGCCAAGCGAGCCGCCCACGGCCCCATCATCACCTGGACCGTGCGCCCCAGCCTGCAGCAGCTCAAGGTGCAGGTTAAACGCAGGGCCGCCCACAACGCCCACCAGCAGCACCAAGAATGGGAAGCAATCAAGAGGCAAGCGGCGTGGTATGCTGCAGCCACAGCCTATCGCCCACTGAACCCATCCTTCCAGCAGCCCAGAGCGAACGGCGTGCTGCTACAGCGTGTGAGGCTGGGCTACTCCACGCGGGAAGAGCTACACGCCGACTTTGTGGCAGGGAGGTGTGAACACTGCGGCGGCCGCTCCCGGCGCCCACTGGTGCACTACCTCCTCTCCTGCCCAGCCACCGCCCGCCTCAGGCCAGAGCGAGCGCCAGCCCCTCCCCCTGTAAGAGGCGCCCTACTCAGGGCGCGAGAGGCAAGAGCCGCCCAGGTGGTCCTCTACACCCCAACTAACGAGCTGCTGGAGGTGCTGAGAACAACACCCCCTCCGCGCTGATCGCCGCTCGCGCCCAGCCGGGCGACAGGTGATGAAGACCGACGCCACCCACTTGCAGCAGATAAGAAACGCGTGGGACGCTCCACCACGTCTTACTGCACGCCAAACACTGACGGGCTGCCCGTTTTGTGCAATGTGTGCATTTATACATGTATTTATATTATTGTATCATATTATTACTGTATTTGTCTTTTTGTTTTTTTGTTTGTTTTTATTTTATTATTATTTGTATTATGATTATGTATAAATGTACGCTATTGCACAATAAACCTATACAATCAAATCAAATTCAGATGCTGCCATTCTTCTTGCATAGGTCCATTTCGATTTGGGCAAACAATTAATTGTGTCAAGTCGTATGCGTAGTGTATATTAAGGCTTCCCTCGTTCATAGGTGGAGGGAGGTCCGCCGTATATATTGAACATAATATGGGTCTCAAACACCTTCCTTGCGGCAATCCTTCTTCTAGCTTCAATGTGTTTCCTCGATACTTTCCATGTGCTATGTAGGCGTATCTGTTCATTACGTAGTCACAAAGTATCCGCTCAATCTTATTATTAATTTCCAATCTGGGTATTTTGTATGGTAATCCCTTTTGCCAAACTTTGTCGAACGCTTTCAATACGTCGCTGCACACTATGTCAATGCTAGCCTTCTCTCCTTTGGCTTTTACTATCTTTTCTATGATTACACTTAGTGCCATCTCAGTGCTCCGTTTTTTTTCGGAATCCAAATTGCCATGTATTTAGGCAATCATTTTCGTTTAGGAATCTCATAAATCTATTGGTTATTATTTGTTTGTATACTTTCCCGATGAAATCTAGTAAGGAAATCGGTCTGTAATTCTCAATCTGGGTGGGTGACTTTACAGGTTTAGGCACAAATATCATTTTGGCTACCTTTAGTTCATTCGGAAAGTATCCCGTATTCAGACTTGCTTTAAATACGTTCTTAAGCCCCTCATGTACGAGGGGCGGTCAATAAATTTTGCAATTCGGATATAAGGAAACGAGATATGAGCAAAAGTGTTTTATTATTTTTCAATATAACTACCCTCGACTTCAATGCACTAGGCGTCACTTGTCCCCGAGGCTTCGAATTCCCGACAACCAGAAATCTCACGACTGCTGTTCAATCCACTCCTGGACGGCGAGCTGGACATCTTCATCGTCCCCAAACCGGCGTCCACGCAGTGCACCCTTGAGCTGGTGGAATAAAATGTAGTCGCTAGGGGCCAGATCTGGACTGTAGGGGGGATGGTTGAGCTTCTCGAATCCGCACTCACGCACGGCAGTTGTGCAACTCTGGCCCTGTGGACTTTGACGACGTTGAAGTCGATCATGGGGCGTGAGGTTTCTAGGGAACCAACGGGCAGAGACCTTCGTCATAGCTAACTTATAGTGGATGATGTTGATAACACTTCCATGTGATATTCCAAGTTCTCGCTCGATTTCTTCGACCTTCACCCGTCGATTTTCGAGGATCATCCTCTCCATACGGGCCACATTGTCCTCGTTGGTCACGTCTGACGGGCGTCCTGGACGGGGGTCATCTTCAAGGGACTCACGACCATGGCGGAACTCCCTATTCCAGCGAGCAATGGTTGCATAGGAAGGGGCGGTGTCGGTGTACACTGAAACCATGCGTTCATGGATATCTTTTGCATTCCTGCCTTCCTTGGTCAAAAGTTGATCACTGCGCGGTGCTCAACCTTCTCCATTGTTAAAAAATTTGTGACTGATGATCTGCGATCAGCTACTGCTTCTTAAATAGACGAGGCAGGAGCGTGCGGCTGCAGGTCCTGACTCGTCATAACTTGTCCTAACACCCCCACAAACAGCCATCCCCCTTCCTCTGTTTTGCCCTACCGATTCGCAAAACCTATTGACCGCCCCTCGTACCAGCGGCAGTCCCCCCTTTTCTTTCCAAGAGGACTGCCAAGAAAGCCAGCAGGCAGCCCATAGCCGACCGCTCCCCATTGAAGCGGCTCGGTAGGGCAAACCCCCTTAGCGGGGAGATGGAAGCCAGGCCCCTTCGGTCGCTTCCCTTAAAAGACCTGCTGGCAAGAATATTAAACCTTGCCGGAGTCAAGGCCTGTGCATCCCAAGACGAGGCTAAATACACTGCTGCCAGTAGGACCTGCGATGTCCTGGGGGAAGATGGCCAACTGGAGGCCCACCTGAGATAGACATGGTCCTTGAGGTAACCCAGCCTCAGACGGGAGGGCTTTCCATGGGAGCGAATCCGGGCTCGGCCGCCAAGCACCGAACTCGAGTCCGCCCCTATGCAAGATCCTCCTCAAACGCCTAGGGTTTTCCAGTCAGTACAAGGATGGGAAGGATCTCCTCAAACCGGTGGTTCTTGGACTACCAGGGCCTTCTCCATCTCCCCGAGAAGGCCCAGGCTGACGCCGGTCCATCTGGCCTAAGGGATCCTGCCATCAGAGAGGAGAAGCGGGTTCATTCCCTGCCCTTTTCTTCTAAAAAGGAAAAAATAGTAAAAAGACTAAGAGTACTCAGGGCTCCTCTCCATCCGCGGGGGCTGCGGGGACGGATGGGTCTGCTGCCACTTCAGTAAGCGACCAACCCAAGATCGGCACATCAGGCCTCTCTTTCCCCTCGGGTGCGAAGTCCCTGACTAAGACGAAAAGTGCGCAGGGCAGACCCTCGATAACATCAGTGCCTCTCATTCAGAGGTTACTTGCCGTTTTCGAGCCCGCTGGCTTCAAACGCTTCTTCGTTATTCGCTCCACCGATGGAGAGCATTAGCTAGTGTAATTGGTAGAGAGCCAAAGGTGACCCGTTTCTTAGACGGGAGTCTTCGGGCAAATTCGGCTGATCCCTCCGAGGCGGCCAAGAAAAGTGTTCTTCAGACATTTGATGGTACTCCGGTGATTGTGAAGCCGCACTCTACCATGAACTTTGTGAAAGGAGTAGTTTATGCGAGTGAATTTGTTTGCAACTCCATAAAGGACATCACCTTAGAGCTGGTTGACCATGGGGCGCTCAAGGTCAAACGTGTGATGGGAAAACAGGGAGGGGCCTCGAGACCCACCCTTACACTCTTCTTCGCGTTCGACCGTAAGAAGCTCCTTAAGTCGGTGCCTGCCGGTTGGTACCGCTAACGCGTGAAGGCATTCGTGCCACTTCCGCAGCGTTGCTATTACTGTCACCGTTCGGCCATACGAATCGCTCATGAAGACGTGCAAAGTCGGGGTCACCCGAAATCTGTGTAAATTGCTCCAAGGCCGCACGGGATAAGTCTAAATCATGTGTGGCCAAGTGTGTCAATTGTGGAGAGCCACACGCCGCTTCTTCGAAGCAGTGTGGTGCATATCTCCTTGAGAAAGAAATCCTCGCCGTTCAGGCACAGGATCGACTCTCATTCCGTGAGGCTAAGGACTTGGTCCTCGCCCACCCGGCTGTGCCTGGAATGTCTTACGCCTCAATGGTTAGAAAGACACCCTCTGATCCTGGTCCATCCGGGCCAATGAGCACGGTTGTTTCTGCGCCCATTCAGAGCCCTTCTGCGGGTTCTACTCAACCCAGGCGCTTCCCTGGTAAAGCTGACGGCACAAAGGGTTGACACCCAGCCCCGGCTAAAACAAGCGCTCCTCCTTCCCCCAGCGTCACCGTTTCCAGGAAGGCGAAACGGCCACGCGCCTCTACCGAGTTGTTAGACTCAGAGGATCCAACACCCCTGAAGTTGGTCGCCAGGCCATCTTCCGGGGCTCCTAAAGCTGTTTCCCGAAAGGAGGACAGCAACAAATGAGCTTTGGCTCCTTTGCCCACGCCTAGTGGTGGGCTGAGTGGCTCGGAGACTGGATCCTCGAAATGAGCGCCCTCCGCCTCCGAAGCCGCAACGCCCGCCTATGGTTTCGAGGCAGAGGAAGGAAAAGACTCGCATGGTGAACCCAACCTCCCCAAATAAGTCCTCGAAGGCGACAGCGCATTGACGGCCAACAGCGCTCGGAGTTCTGGCTCCCGGCCATTCCCGTGAGGGTCTTCTGTTCGAAGAGGGCCCCCGCGTCTCTGAGCTAAGCTTGGAGGACATATTCCTTCAATGGAATTGCCGTGGACTCCGGGCCAACTGGGAGGAGCTGCGGATGCTCGTCTCGTCCCGTTCCCCGTTAACTATTTTTCTGCAGGAGACCATGCTAGGGGTGTGCCCCATGCCTGCCCTCCCGTGGTATAAGGGTTTTGCAACCCCATCTGCACGAGATGGGGACCGGGCTGGGGGATGCGCGGTTTAGACCCAGCATGATGTCTCCATTTTCTTTTCACTTTAGATACCTCCTTTTAGGCAGTGGCTGTGCAGCTTCACCTGGTTAAGAGGTATACTGTTATTTCTGCGTACATTCCAACATCAGCTGACTTCGACATGGGTAACTTCCACCGCGTCGTGGCACGGTTGCTGAGGCCCCTTCTCTTGCTTTAATATCTGAACGGCAGGGATCCTCTTTGGAGAGATTATTCCATAAATCCCAGGGGACAAGTCCTTGCCGATCTGATCGAAGAGCTTGAGATTGGTGTCCTAGATGTGGATAAGTTTACCCATCACTGCCCGAGATCCGCTTCATTTTCTTGCCATGATCTATTTTTGTGCTCTTCAGATGCACAGAATTTTCAGGGCAACTGCCGCCTGAGAGCCCACTTCGGTGGTGCTTGGCGCGGGCGCGGTGGCGTGAATTTCAGGAAATGATTGAATTCTCTATCTCAGTTGAGCAGTTTAGGTCGGTAGATGAGGCTTAGAAGTTGTTCTCTGGCAACCTCATCGCCGCGGGCCTGATGCTATTGTCAAAACGTCTGGCATTTTGACGCCAAACACCCCAGTGGTGGTCAGCTGAGTGTGAAATGCCCCTAAAACACTAGCGTTGTGCCTACATGCGCTATGAGCGCCGCCCGAATCTATTTCACTGGCGGTGAATTTCGTTGGGCTTGGGCTAGGTTCCGGTATATTTCGAAGCGTGCCCGCCGCTCTTCTTGGCGGGCATACGTGTCTTTACTCAACAGGAAGACCCCAACCCTCTAGCAAAGGTTTGAAGCGTTTCAAAAGGATTCAGTGCAAGTTCTCGCAGGAGCCCCCTCCCGTTCTCCAGGAGAATGGGACCGCAATCTCGGATCCCGCGTCCGTGGCAGAATCCTTTGCGACCGCTTTCTTCGCATTCTCTAACCGGGATGCTGCTCCGCCAGCATTCAATGCACGTCGTATTGTCGCGGAAGGCCGCCTACTGGACTTTACCTCTAGAGGCGGAGAACACTACAATGGCAGGTTTACTGTGTGTGAGTTGCGTTCCGCTCCTGCTTCGTGCGCGGATACCGCCTATGGTCCGGACGATGTCTCTTATGCCATGCTTCGACACCTGGGATGGCGAGGCATAGCCTTTCTCTTAGATTTGTTCAGCAGAATCTTGGTGGAGGGTCTCCTCCCAGATTCCTGGCGAATTGCTACTGTGCTCGCCTTTCGCAAACCGGGGAGAGATCACTCTACTCCAGCCACTTTCCACCCAATCATTCTAACCTCTGGCGTGTGCAAGTTTAAGGAGAAATTGGTAAATGTTAGATTAGCCTTCTTTTTGGACAGAGGAAGCCATCTGTCTTCTGCACAGTGTGGCTTCCGCAAGTTCCATTTCACGTCGGATGCTCTGCTCCGACTGGAAAATGTCGTCTGCGAGGCCTTCCTTCGTAAACAGCACTACGCCACGCTGTTTTTAGATCTGGAGAAGGCCTATGATACCGCATGGCGATACGGTATCATGGAGACTCTCAACACGATTGGGGCGAAAGGACGCCTCCCAATGTTAATATCTGAATTTTTGCGAGATCGTTGATTTGGCGTACGGGTGGGTAGAGCCGTCTCCGGTCCAATGGAGCAGGAAGCGGGCGTCCCGAGGGAAATTTCCTCACCGTCACACTCTTTTCCCTGAGCATCAACGGCATCACCTCGGTGCTGCCGGAAGATGTTCTCGCTACTCTCTACGTTGACGACCTTTCGAACTCCTTTGGCGCGGCTCAGATACCAACTCTGGAGCGTCGACTCCAACAGGCATTGAACCGCGTCTCTCACTATGCCGAAGCGCACAGGTTTCGGTTTTCCTTGGCGAAGACTAAGGTGGTGCACTTCTGCCGCCATCTACGGCTCTACCCAGACCTCGACTTGTTTCTTAATGGGGTACGCCAGGGAGTGGTTGAATCGCACCGTTTCATTGGTCTTGTATTTGACCAACGCCTTACCTGGGAGGCTCATATTCACAGCCTTAGGGTCTCTTGTACCCGCGCCATGGACATTCTCCGTTCCGTGACGCTCAGCGCTTGGGGCGCTGATAGGGCTACTGCCTTACTTTTTTATCTATCCTTTTTTCGTTGGAAGTTCGACTACGGATGCGAATTTTATGCATCTGCAGCCGAGCGTTTATTGCGGAAGGTGGACTCGTTCCACCACGCTGGCCTTCGCCTGGCGACCGGTGCCTTCCACACTTTCCCCATTGAGATCTTACTAGTTGATGTTGGGGAGATGCCACTCGCTTTACGTAATGTACAGTGCATCATTCACCTGTACGCGCAAGCTCAGTGCCTTCCTCAGTCGCCGACAGCTCTCACTTCATCCGCAGCTGATTTCGACGGTGCCTATGCCGCCGAGAGATGCCAGTCATAACCTAACCCGTTTAGGTTTAGGGCCAGGAAACTCCTTCGAGAGCTAGGTATCGCTCTCTGGCTGGTGGCGCCCCTGGTTCTGCCCAGTGCATCACCCTGAAGGGTATCTCATTTGGCTATTTTTCGCCATGCCTCTGCTCCCAAAGCTTGTACCGCGCCGGGGGAATTCCGTTCGACCTTTTTGAAGCACACCTTGTGTCACGCTGGAACCGTGCCAGTGTTAACGGATGGCTCCAAGTCCCAAGAAGGGGTCGGCTTCCACGCCGTATCCCCTCTGTTTGAAGTCAGCGGTGCTCTGCCAGGCGCTGCGTCTGTCTTCACGGCCGAACTGGTGGCAATACACCACTCGGCACGGGAGATTACACGACGTGCCCTCTTTGGAGACCGGATTTTGATTTATAGTGTCTCACAAAGCGCCCTGAGTGCTCTCGGTGCATTGGAATCTCTGCATCCCCTGGTTCGCGATATCCGTGATGCCACGGTTTTGGCGGCCGGGCGGATGTCGAGATTATATCCTGCTGGGTTCCTGGACATGTAGGAATTGCGGGGAATGAGCGCGCCGATGAGGGCGCCAAAGAGTCCACGAGCACTCTGCGACCGGACTAGCGTTTCGCTCTTCCTCACACCGACTACATGGCAGGAATACGGGCAGCTTTTTGGACTGCTTGGCAAAGAAGATGGGAGACGGTCGAAGGGAACTTAAAGTTGCGTGCCATTGCGCCGCGACTGTTCCTATGGACCTATTCCCCTAAGCCGCTGATTAAAGGGAAGCAGTAACAAAGTAAAGAAGAGGCGACCAAATGAGCAAATACAAAATACGCTCAAGTTGCAAAGGCAGCTTACTCTGAAGCAGAAAATAAGAAAACTTATCTAAAGATCCAAAACGAGAAATCAACCAAAATTCTGACATCCATCCTGTATGCCCACGTCAGGAATCTAACGCAGCCGGTGACATTCCCTAAGAACTAAACCGGATGCTCGCCAAAAATGACATGAACCTGATGTGGTTCCCGGACGATTTCCCATCAGGGGATATCCTTCAACTACAAATATTCCCAAAACAGACTCAGGAAGAGAACAAACAAGAAAAGAAACCCCCAAAAAAGAACAAGAGACCATATCCAAGAATAGAAGCAAGGAAGAAAGGGAAGGATGCTGCCAGATCATAGAAAACGCCCAAACCTAATAATAAAAACACAGAGAAGAATGTAAATACGGAAGACTCGGAAACCACAGATTCCTCGGACTCAGAGGTAGTGACAAAAGATGGACACCGAGAAAAGAGAAAACGGGAGGCCAAAAGACTTCTAGATGCGGGTGAGATAACCATCACAATCTACGCATCAGAACAGTTCCCCTTCCCAAAAGACAGGGACGCCAACAAAATACTCGTCGGCACCAGAAAGAAGTATTATAAGTGGGAATACGATGCCCAGTCCGAAGAAGAAGTAGTCGAGGACGCCCTCCTCAACAATAATGTCACTATCTACAGAGAGACATTTGAAGAGCTTACCACGGCAGACTACAAAAAGAAAAGGAAAGGGAAAAACGTCCCACCGCCAGAAAACACTAGGAGCTAGAAAAGAGAATGGAGAACCCGAACAACAGGTTGACAATTGTGACAATCAACGCAAATGGATGGGAGGGAAAAGCGAAGGCGTATGGGAACATATTCCGTGTGCTCGACCCCTACATCATCTTGATTTCGGAGCACAGTTTTGACACAACATCTTATCAAATAAAGATACCGGGCTACAGAGTCGTTACAAAGAACCATTCTCAAGAGAGGTTTGACGGCGCCGCGGTTGCAATCAAAAGGAATCTCTCGTTCAGGCACCTTCCAGAACTGGACAAGTCATTCGTGGCGATAGAGATGCCCACATTAGTGGGCAACCTCGTGATCGCGGCGGCATATCAGCCTCCTCGAAGAGCGTATCTGCCCCTTAATAACTTCTACACCCTGTTCGGCCACGGCAGAATGGCATTCCTCGGGGGCGACCTCAACGCCAGATGCCGAACGGCTGGCTGTGGTTACAACGAATAACAGAGGCCATAACTTTGAAATGATTATGCGACGGAAGAACATCCAGAGGATAGGACCGGATTTCCCGACCTATATCACTCCTCGGGCAGCAACAAAGCCCGGCATAATTATGACAAGTGACGGCTTCCCATTCAACTACCATAGCGACCCAGGACCAGAAATTCCCAGCGGCCATATAGCGATCTTGACTACCATCTTACTCGTTCCGATCCAGATTCCGGTCCCTCTCCGCAAAGGCTACGCCTCGGCCTACTGGGAACGTTACGGAGAAATCAAAGGCGCGTTCGAACCAGCTGACCTAAGCGAAGCAACTCTAGAGGAGATTTACGGAGAGCTGGAGAGGATAACAGCCCTCATCACTGAGGCTGACCGCGAGTGTGCACCCATGACAGGGTACAAGACTCCTTCACAACCTAGATGGACGCAGGAGATGAAAGAGATCGCTAGGGAGCACAGGAAGGTGTATTAAGAGATCAGAAGAGCGGCTACGAATTGGAAACGAAGCTCGCTGCAACGACAATTGCGTGATTTGCTAAAGCTGGCTATTAACCAACAGCAGGCTGAGATCTGGAACAGCCTAATAGCCAGGGTAGACAGCGAGGTGAGCCCCGATAAATTCTGGCCCCCAGTAAGGAAACTAAGAAGCCTACCAAGTAGAGGAAAGACCTGCGTTAAAGAGGGCAATGACTACTTGAAGGATCCGGCGGTCCTGGAGGAAAGGTTCCGCACGTTCTGTAAGGAAATCTTCTCAATAACACCTGAGGAAGATGCGGAATTTGACCAGGAATTTGAAGACCATCTGATTGAAGAACTTAATCAGATCATACATCGAACACACCCACGAGCCTACGTCGATGAAGGGAGGGAAATGGCGGACCATTGCCGACTAATTACAACGGAAGAGGTGATTAAAGTCATAAAAACCTTTAAACAAAAGGCGCCAGGCTGGACAGGCATCACTAAAAATAATTTTGTGCATGCCCCCCCCGGCAGATCATTCAGGGAATCACTAACATCTATAACGCTTCCCTGAATACGGGCAACTTCCCCGATGGTTTTAAAATAGCTAAAGTCATTTTTATCCTCAAAGGAAATAAGCTCCCCGATCAACTGGTGGACTTCAGGCCAATATCCCTCCTTGAGTTTGTAGGCAAAGTCTACGAGAAGCTTCTAGCCAACAGGCTACAAGATCAGCTGTCTGTCCGAGCTGGAAGCTCACAACCCTCAGCAGTACGGATTTCGCAAGAGAAGGGGGACTGATACAGACCTTGCCCTTCTCACCAAAAAGTTGCCCACTGTAAAGCTGAGGGGAAGTACGTAGACGTAGTGATGCGAGATGTACAGAAGGCCTTCGATAAAGTTTGGCTGAGAGGTCTACAATTCAAGATCTTGTGCCTCCAGCTAAACCCTATCCTTGAAAGGGTCCTCTGTGATTATATTATGGAAAGAAAAGCCCTAATTTCGATTGAGGGCAACAGAGGACCCGAATTTGAACTAGAGGCAGGTGTTCCACAAGGGAGCTTACTAAGTCCACTGTTGTACCTTGTTTACACGTTGGACTTCCTGCTGCAGTCAGATGAACCTGCAGTTTACAGAAGACGTCACTCACGTCATTCCCAGTTCCTATAGGAACGCTAGAGTTCAAGCAAGGGAAACAGCTACTGAAATCGATAATATCAATCGTTCCGAAAGAAAGTGGAAAATTAAGACCAACCACTGAAAGTTCCAGATCCTTCCAGTAAACCACCGGAAACGAGACGACGTCATAGTCGCAGATGAAATTTACCCGTACTCCAACGATGGTAAAGTCCTGGGTCTGCGCATCACCTCAACAGGGTATAAGACGGACATCAACAACCGAATCTCCCTAGCCAAAAGAGAACTTGGAACAATGCAGAGATTCAGAAACCTCAGCGCGAAAAACATCAAGAAGCTGTACACTGTCCTGGTGCGCTCAACACTGGTGTAGCCAACAGTGGTAATGCAGGCAGCTAGTTCAACCTCTCAGATTTATGCAGAGAGTCCAGAACAATGCTACCCTGCTTATAGCTGGCGCGAACAGAATGGACTACATTCGGCAGACTGAACTGCACGCAAGGGCAGGACTTGAGCCACTGAATATGATCCTCCAAAGGCAAGAGAGAAAGACCTGGGAAAAAGCAGAAAATGAAATTCTCCGCAATATAGAGTCAAACTTAGAGATACCGCAACAGATAATTGGACCAGTCACCAGGAGAGCTTTATTTCCAAGTGGAAGACTGTGCCCCCAGAAAGATCAACCAGTTATGTATAGGTAACAAAGACTAAAATATTCTACTCACGAAAAAGACTCCAGGAAAAGAGAAAACCAAAAGAGGCGAAGTGCCCAAATCATAAAAATGATAAATACAAGACCAATAAATAAATTAAAAGAGCCGAAGTGCCCAACCTAAATAAAACAAAATAAATAAAATAATTAAATCAAATATTAAACAATCATTATAACTAAAAGAGGCAAAGTGGTCACAACAGGCGAAATAAACAAAACTAAACCAAAATAAAAGAAAAAATGAAAGCTAACGAGTTAGCAAAAACATAATTGAAAGGCTTAAATGCCTAAAGACGGAGGACATATATATATATATATATATATATATATATATATATATATATATATATATATATATATATATATATATATATATATATATAACAGAAAGATAACAATAAATAAATAAACAAATAAAAAGGCAAGATAAAATATAAGAAAACAACAACAAAAGCGTCAGCTAAAACACTGACACCATCGAAAGAAGAGGAATAAAAAAAGAAATAGAAAATTAAGATGCTTGAGATGCTCTCTGCACCAGGGCAAATTATAAATATTCTTCACCACTATCTACACCTATAACATATTTTCCCCACTTGTTACATCAATCAATCAACAGCCGCCCTCTGAACATCCAATCGATGCCACGAGCACTCAGACTATGCAGAATCTCATGATGCCCCATATGTGGCACAGCTCGAATCTGACAAGAAACCTTTGCATTGGGATAGTAGCGCCATATCAGAACATATGTATACCCAGAAGGGTCACCTCACTAAACTTTGAGGCGTGGATGTCATAATGTAATTCATGTGCCACGAGTTAAGAAGGAGAAATTCATTTTGCCACTACTGCAGATAATACTAGGCCCAATGGAGCAATGGAGAGAGGTTCCATCAAAAAAATCGTCAATGGAAAACAGGTATAAGGGAAAATTGAGCCCTGCTATGTTGGATGACTTCTGCCAGAACCGGAAGCGTGACACACATGAGACGTCTTAAAAACGAACAAGTAAATACTAAAATGTAAGTTAATACTTTATATAATGCTAACAAACATGTTCATTCATTATATATTCATGAAATAATTACAATGGACACATTTAATCTTACGTTAAGAGCGAAATAAATTTTTTTGTATCGTAGAAATCGGTATCAATTGCATAATTTTTAAATCGGCGATTTACTAGAAAATGTTACGTGATTTTTGTTATCGAATTCAAATTTATCACACTCAACTTCATAATGAAATGTACAAGAGATCTATGCTTTTTATAGTCACTAAAATTTGTTGTACAGTGTAATAAATAAACTCCCACACGTCAAGTTACTTCTGTCTCTATAATTTTATCTCGGCAATCTAAGTTTATTAATTTTCTTCTTGTGGAAGAATTTTTGCTTTGCAGAATCGGGATGAAATATTGGCTTTTGTGACTTACTAAATGAGATTGACCTTCTCTGGCAATAAAATAGGACTCCTAGGACACTATGACAAAGTAACTTAGTCCCACTCATAACATTTATACATGGATCAATGGAAGAATCTCGTGCAGAATCGGGTTAAAAATTGTTCTTTTTGTTACTTTATAAAGTGTGCGAGAGCATCTCCGCTTAGTTCACTCTTACAACGATATGAAGAAGTAGTAAGGGATTTAAGAACCCTAAAACCTGCGGGCCCTTATATTTATATTTTTTTTTTTCTTTTGGATTACATCTATTTTAGAATTGGAAATATTTAAACTTTCAATAAAAATATTTCTAAAAAAACTGATTTTAATACTACTGTTTCAGAAGGAAATATTTTAGTTAGCCATTTTACCACTTACTCAATCGACACTATCAAATGTTTTAAAGATTTTAATTAATTTTGTTAATATTATTAAATAACTTTTATGACAAAAAATTAACGATATATAATTTCTAAAACTAATTATATTTTACGAATGTAGTCTCATCGCTGAAATGTTAACAAACACAGAATTATTGTTAAGCATATTTTGGATGATGCATTATGCATCGAAGTATTAAGTTTCATTTATTAATAATAAGCTCATTTTCATTTGTCATCATCATCTTCACTATATCTATAATTTACGGAGGGGATCTTTTTGAGTATTTGAATAATTATTTCATCTTAGTTTGTTTATGATTTTTTTTATTATCAAAGTTATTTTTAATAATTCTTTTATAATATCAAAAAACAAAATGGTGAAGTTCAGAAATAAATATAAGTATCGAAATTTTAAGAATTTTTTAAAACCCAAAGAACTACAAATGGTGAAGTTCAGAAAATATATTTCTATATATCTTCTATTCTATAAGTCTATATTTTAGCAACGTGATATTTTGAAAGGGGAGAAATTTAGTTTGTAGTTTCTTTTTAAAAGTATTTTAATTGGCGAAGTTCAGAAAATTTATAAAAATTTAACCATGGCTGCTTTTTTTCAGATTTTAATCTTAGTAGCGAAGAGAAGGGGGGGGGGAGTGGCGAAGATATTATCTGGTATCTTCTAAATGCATTTTATAATATACCCAAATTTTTAATTAATGCTTCGATTAAGTGATTCTTGCTTTTGCTCCTGAGTGTTCGCATGTCTGTCCTAACAACAATCCCACTTAGGAAAAGTTATGAGGAAACTAACATGAGATGCTTGACAAAGATATGCTCAGCGAGTGACTAGCAGCCAGCTTATCTAGATGATGCCAATTTCGAGGAAATAGAGAGGACATCAAGATAACCGATATCGTCACTCGAGGTGCTGAAAGATGGGTTATCAAGATCGGACACAAAATGCTCCTACATCGAAGGTAGACGAACGAGATTTGGGATATGACTCAGGACAAGAGTCCGAATGAGCAATCTAAGCGAGAGCTTAAAACATAATCCTCGGTGAAGTTAACACCCGAAATGTCGTACCTAACCAGTAAATGAAATGAAATATATATATATATATATATATATGTATATATATATATATATATATATATATATATATATATATATATATATATATATATATAATATAAATATAAATATATATATATATATATATATATATATATATATATATATATATATATATATATATATATCATAGGCGTGCGGTCAATGTAAGCAATGGCTACTCATTGCTTTATTACCGCATGATTAAGTTAATTTTCCCAGGAAAAAAAGTTATGGTACCTACAAATTTATATTTAACGTTAAATTAAATCGTATTTTTAAAATCAGATATGGCTTAGTTGTTTAATGAGTATCTTATACATTTAATTACTTATAATGTACAGATGCTATTAGCATCTTTCAAAATAGATATCTATACATTTGGTACTAATAATAATCATACCCCGAAAAAAGGTGTGGAAGGTGAGATAGAATAGATCGCCAAGCCCCTCCCCCTTCCCCTCCGGACATCCTAAGATGACCAAAGGGAAAAGGGAGGGCACCAGGCCCTCCCAGTCTTCCCTCTCCCTCCAGAGTCCTGTTGGACTTCTGGACAGGAGAGAGGGAGACAGGGAGAAGGATAGGGAGAGGAAAGGGGGATAGCAATGTTTGAAGTAGTGTGGAAGATCAAAAGAGACCAAGGTGGTCTGTGGACCTACAGCTTTACGTGGAATCCGAACCACGGTGTGTACTATATCCTGTCTATTTATCCAATCTCTATTGCCCCTATCCCACGTATGCTGTGTTAAGCCCAGTGTGAAGGATAGAAGAAAATGTAGATGGAAAAGAAGGAAGTAGAAGATTTGTATTTGAATTCAAAGTATACGTAGAGGTCTCACTAATCTCTGGCATTTAGAAATGTTATAGTTTAGAATTCATATGAATAGTAATAGTTGCCTGAGTATCAGGTTTATCCTTTATGTTCGTTATATGTCAGTTTTTAAATGTGTGTTATTGTTGATGTGTGTGGCGTTCAAACCGTTGTTTTAGTTGTTTTCCTTCACTGGTAAAAGTTCTCTCCTTTCTATTTTATTATACCTGTTTCTTATTTAACCTTTTATGTCTCTTTTATTATTTCTAGCTTATTCTAACTCTGTTTACTTACTCCCTCTGTTTGTTCACATCACGTGAACACTTCGTACACTTCTTCGTTGATCTTTGAAGTAAAGGTGGGGAAATCTTTAGGTGATCCCCCTTCTTGTCTCCTAGTGATCATGGCCATTACTTCCTCTCCTATCTCGCGTTGCGTGGCTTGGACGAGTTTCTTGGCCCTTTTCTCTATAATCTTGTTGATTGGCTGAATTCTTGCTTCGCGATGCAAATCTTGCTGTCTTCTTCTGTCTATTCTTCTTTTGTTCGTGATTAACAAAACTGCCTTGTTCTGTATTCGTTGTAGTGCGATAACATTACTTTTTGAGATTGTATACAATAGTATCACTGGGTATACCATTGTTGATTGGATTAAGGCTTGATAAATTTTCTTCTTGTTTTTTCTTTTAAGTGCTCTGAGTCTAAATAGTAGCCCGAGTCTCTTTCTTTCTTTTTCTACTCTTTCTCTCGCATGCTTGGTGTATCCTCTTTTCGTAATCGTCAATCCTATCACTGTAGCTTCGTTTGTGTATTCGTATATGTTTCCTTCGATCACAATGTTGCTAAGTTTCCTCCTGTGTATTGGTACGATTTTAAATTTATTCCTGTTTGTGCTGATCTTCCACTGTTTTTCATACGCGTTGATCCTTCGTATTTTTCCTGCTGTTAGTATTGCTTGCATATCAAGGTTCCTCTAAAGGCAGACGACAATCTGTGTGATGTCATCTGCGAACTGTATATTTAGGCACCCGTATGTAGCTGGTGGAGGAATGTCTGAGGTATATACTGAGTATAATGTTGGACTTAGACATCCTCCTTGCGGATGGCCAGCCTCCATCGTGAATTTATCTCCATGGAAGTTTCCTATTTTGATAAATGCGATACGTTCGGTTATGTGGTTGCAAAGTAGTCTCTCCAGCTTGCTCTCTAGACGTAACTGAAATATTTTATTGCAGTCCTCTCGTCCATACTTTGTCAAAAGCTTTGGACACATCCCTGCAGACTATATCAACGCTAGCCTTCTCTCTTTTTGTTTTTGCTATTTGTTCTGTTATGACCGCGAGGGCCATCTTCGTACTTCTTTTCTTTCTGTATCCAAATTGAAACTTACTTAGAAGGTTATTAGCTTCCAGGTGCTCATTTAGGCGGGTGTTCATAATTTTCTCGAACACCTTCCCGATGAAGTCGAGTAGAGATATAGGCCTGTAATTCTCCACTCGTGTAGTAGGCTTGCCAGCTTTGGGTATGAAAATCATTTTATCTACTTTAAGTTCTTTCGGGAAGTAGTCGGTGTTAAGGCTGGCATTAAATACCGAAGTAATTCCCTGCAAATATTTTTTCCGTCGCTTGCTCCTAGTGCCTCGTAGTGAGCTCTGATCTACCCGGTGCTTTCTGCTTAAACTGTGCCATTGTTTTTTTTTTCAATTCTTGGACGGTGATTCTTGCATCGTTACCGTCCAAGGTGTTTCTTGCTGCATCTACATTTCTGTAAGGGATTATCCTGTCCGCTTCTAATTCGAGTTATCTTATGATGTTTCGTTCGAAGTCTCTGTTGAAATATTGATTTTCCTCTTCACTAATGTTAAAAATGTTCTTCCAGTGTTCTTTAAATACTTGTTCTATTGCGTCAATATCTTCTATCTCATTGCCTTGATTATCCTTCAGGGTCATCTTCTTGTCCCCTGATTTACCTTTCATTTGTTTTCCTAAATTCTCTCGCGGGCACGTCTTCGTCAATCTTCTGGATTGTTTCATTCCATTGTTGATTTTATTTTCTATTATTTCCGTATTAAGGTTCCTTTTTATCGTATTCATTGCGTTGAGCAGCTCCCTCGTTGGTCCGTTTCTCCTTATGTTGTCTGAAATTTCCCTTAGTCGTCGATGGTTCCTTATCAACTCTGGAGACCAGGTAAAGGTCTTAATCGTCGAGTAGCTGTTTCTTGGTATGGCTTTTCTATCCACCTATTTTTTATCAAATTCCTAAGTTTCTAGTTCCTCATCTATCTCTTCTTGCGATACGCCGTCTAGTTCTTTCGGCTGATATGTGCTTAATTCTCTCTTGTATGTCTCCCAGTCTGCTCTATGAAAGGCTTTTGTGACCTTTCCTGGGATCTGGATAGATCTTTGATTAAGGGTGAGCAGAGTCGCTGTGTGGTCCGTACATGGGATATCTTCTGGCCTTATATAGTAATTATATGGAAGATAGTTGTTGCCCAAGCAAATGTCTGGTTTAGTGGCTGCATTTACCCTCACATAGGTGGGGTAGTCTGGTCCAAATCTCTGACAGATACCTTTATCGGACAGAGTTCCGAGGTCTCTGCCTATCCCGTTTCTTCTTCTATATCTGCTCTCTTGACAGTGTGCGTTTAGGTCACCCCAAAATAACACTGGTAACCTATTATTAAAGATTCTAATGAAGTTCTGAATGGGCAGTTGGTTTCTCCTTGGCTGTTGGTATCCCATTCCTATAATGATGTTGGTCAATTCCATTTTAATGTCCACTGCGATGTAGGCTTCGTCCAATTCGTTGCAAGTTCTATATTCAATATCCTTTCTGATTGCTATAGCTGCCCCGTCTTTTAGTTCTCCAGTCGGGTTGGCCGCTATAACGTAGTAATTCCAGATTTTGATCTCGTCTTCTTGAAGATTTACGCCGTGTGCTTAATTCTCTCTTGTATGTCTCCCAGTCTGCTCTATGAAAGGCTTTTGTGACCTTTCCTGGGATCTGGATAGATCTTTGATTAAGGGTGAGCAGAGTCGCTGTGTGGTCCGTACATGGGATATCTTCTGGCCTTATATAGTAATTATATGGAAGATAGTTGTTGCCCAAGCAAATGTCTGGTTTAGTGGCTGCATTTACCCTCACATAGGTGGGGTAGTCTGGTCCAAATCTCTGACAGATACCTTTATCGGACAGAGTTCCGAGGTCTCTGCCTATCCCGTTTCTTCTTCTATATCTGCTCTCTTGACAGTGTGCGTTTAGGTCACCCAAAAATAACACTGGTAACCTATTATTAAAGATTCTAATGAAGTTCTGAATGGGCAGTTGGTTTCTCCTTGGCTGTTGGTATCCCATTCCTATAATGATGTTGGTCAATTCCATTTTAATCTCCACTGCGATGTAGGCTTCGTCCAATTCGTTGCAAGTTCTATATTCAATATCCTTTCTGATTGCTATAGCTGCCCCGTCTTTTAGTTCTCCAGTCGGGTTGGCCGCTATAACGTAGTAATTCCAGATTTTGATCTCGTCTTCTTGAAGATTTACGCCGTGTGCTTAATTCTCTCTTGTATGTCTCCCAGTCTGCTCTATGAAAGGCTTTTGTGACCTTTCCTGGGATCTGGATAGATCTTTGATTAAGGGTGAGCAGAGTCGCTGTGTGGTCCGTACATGGGATATCTTCTGGCCTTATATAGTAATTATATGGAAGATAGTTGTTGCCCAAGCAAATGTCTGGTTTAGTGGCTGCATTTACCCTCACATAGGTGGGGTAGTCTGGTCCAAATCTCTGACAGATACCTTTATCGGACAGAGTTCCGAGGTCTCTGCCTATCCCGTTTCTTCTTCTATATCTGCTCTCTTGACAGTGTGCGTTTAGGTCACCCAAAAATAACACTGGTAACCTATTATTAAAGATTCTAATGAAGTTCTGAATGGGCAGTTGGTTTCTCCTTGGCTGTTGGTATCCCATTCCTATAATGATGTTGGTCAATTCCATTTTAATCTCCACTGCGATGTAGGCTTCGTCCAATTCGTTGCAAGTTCTATATTCAATATCCTTTCTGATTGCTATAGCTGCCCCGTCTTTTAGTTCTCCAGTCGGGTTGGCCGCTATAACGTAGTAATTCCAGATTTTGATCTCGTCTTCTTGAAGATTTACGCCGTGTGCTTAATTCTCTCTTGTATGTCTCCCAGTCTGCTCTATGAAAGGCTTTTGTGACCTTTCCTGGGATCTGGATAGATCTTTGATTAAGGGTGAGCAGAGTCGCTGTGTGGTCCGTACATGGGATATCTTCTGGCCTTATATAGTAATTATATGGAAGATAGTTGTTGCCCAAGCAAATGTCTGGTTTAGTGGCTGCATTTACCCTCACATAGGTGGGGTAGTCTGGTCCAAATCTCTGACAGATACCTTTATCGGACAGAGTTCCGAGGTCTCTGCCTATCCCGTTTCTTCTTCTATATCTGCTCTCTTGACAGTGTGCGTTTAGGTCACCCAAAAATAACACTGGTAACCTATTATTAAAGATTCTAATGAAGTTCTGAATGGGCAGTTGGTTTCTCCTTGGCTGTTGGTATCCCATTCCTATAATGATGTTGGTCAATTCCATTTTAATCTCCACTGCGATGTAGGCTTCGTCCAATTCGTTGCAAGTTCTATATTCAATATCCTTTCTGATTGCTATAGCTGCCCCGTCTTTTAGTTCTCCAGTCGGGTTGGCCGCTATAACGTAGTAATTCCAGATTTTGATCTCGTCTTCTTGAAGATTTACGCCGTGTGCCGAAATCAGAATTATGTCAGGGTCTAGTTTTCTAAAAATGTTTCCATACATTATCCTTTTCTTTTTCCATCCGTTAACGTTGAGTTGTATAATCTTAAGATCTGTTCTATCCATTATAGTTTATAAAGTCCTAAAATCGATTCAGTTTCCAAAGTCCTTTAATCGTTTCCGTTCGTTGGAATAGTATATGTCCTGGGGCCTAAGTAAAAAACTTATTTCCGTCTACCTGCTGGTTTTCGGCAGTCCTTAGCTCTTGAGTAGTGACCCGAGTTTGTTGGATGTGGGCTTGGAGAGTTATGACTACTTTGTGGAGCAGGGCTCTTTCCCGTCTTTGATTTTCTTTTCTTGTGGGTTGTCCTTGTTACTCTCCTAGTCACTTCTTCTTCCGATTCGGAGCTGGTGTCTTCTGTGTCCGATTCCATTTCGCTTATTACTTCCTGAGCGTCTCCTTGGTTTCCAGTCTCAGCCCTATCTATTTTGAGAATGGCCTCTGAATTAACCTCTTGTGGCACTACGACGGGTTCTAGTCCATTGGCCTTCAAAATGGAGTTGAGTTTTTTGCATATGTTCCAGGGTTAAGCGCATTGCGGACATGTACATGAATCACACAAGTGGTGGGGTGTTTGAGCATTGGCTTTTGGCTACGTTAACGTAAGATGTGGTTTTCTCTGCATATTTCTTTGTCTGTAAGTCTCTCTCCTTCTTTTTGATGATGTCCTTTATAAATGGACATGACATAGCCATGGTACGATGGCTACCGCCGCAGTTTAAACATTTTTTGAACGTGTTTCTGCAGTTGCGGTAGTCGCGTCCCTCTTCGGCGCATTCAGAGCATGTGATTGTTCCTCTCTTGGGGCAGTTGGCTGAAGTGTGATTTTCCATGGCATAGCAATTAAAACATATCTGGATGTTGACAATGTGTCTCTTTGTCTATTCAGTGGCGGAATACACATGCTAAAGGCCAATAATCCTTTTTCCTGGGCTTTGAACGTTATTTCCGTTGTCTCGCATATTACTTTAAAGACATGAGTATAGTCTTTAAATTTTACGATCTCCTGTATTTTGATCCACTTCTGGTGTTCCATGATTTCCCTTTTGATTTCTACGCATGAGTGAGATCCCAACCATGCTTATACTTTCCGGCATACTAAGCTTCGGTTTGCGGTGATCTGCGGCGGTGTCTTCGCTTCCAGTTGGAGTTTTCCGATCCCCCGGGGATAGCAGTTTTTCTACGTCATTTCCTTTAGGACACATCGCGATAAATCCGTTGGGGACTTCAATGCATTTCATCAAGGGTATGGAGAGGTCATTGAAGATGGTCTCCACGACTTGCTGCGGGGTATATTTGGTTCCGTTGATACCTTTCTGATTCTAACGAAGAGGCAGTCTTTTTACATCCTGGTTGTCCATCCTGGTTCTAGTCTGCCCCACTATTGTGGGGCTTCTAGTGGCGAAATCTGTAAGTAAACGTTATGGTCCTCAGATGGGAGAGCCCTTTATCTGACCTAATTTTACCTCTCCTACCTCCCGAATTACGTGCTGTCTTTGGTCACCCTACCTATTTAGGCCAAGCCCTATAAGTTGTCCACAGAAGGTTTCGGGCTCATGGTCGAGAATTGACCCCCCTTTTCTGGCCCCCTAACGGAGTCTCCTGCAGGGGTTCACTATACCCTACTTCTAAATGTATCTAAGACCTTGCCGGTGACCAAGTTATGTAGCACTAGTTGAGAAACAAGTTGGAGTAGAAAAGTGTGAAAAAAGTGCCACTAGTTAGAGGAAAAAGTAGCACCTTTGGGAGAAGCTACCTCGCCCACAAGAGACAGGAGGAATCTCCAATCTACCATGTGAGCGCATATATTTCTTCCTGTGGTAGTCGTCCGATGGCTGTAATAGCGTTGAGTGGTAAACAGGCGTTTAAATCAAATTAGCGTGAAAAAATTTACGTTTTGAAGAAAATTACGATGCCGGTTTCCTTCTTTCCTAGTGAGAACTTTGCCAAATCGTAGAATTGCGTGCGAAAATCAGAATAACAAGTATATCTTGATAACCAATTAATTAATTAATTGGTGAAAGTGATGAATTGTGTGGTAGGTTTATAAAGGTGTGAAAATGTTTTCTAGTTTGCCCTGGTGTTAGGGCATCACTAGCATACTTCTCATTTTTTCTATTTTATAATAAAATGTTCCTCCGTCAGTAATGGTGCTGACTGTCGTTGACAGCCAATTTCCTCCATTGTTATATATATTTTTTCTATTTATTAATTTCAATGTATTCCACCGTTGTAGCATTTGAGCCTTTCAAAGTTTTCTTATTATGCTGAATATCTCTATTTGAATTTTGTTAAACTTTACATTTATTATTTTCATTTTGGGCACTTCGCCTCTTTTTGTTGATTTGAGTTATATTATTTAAGTTTGATTTTTATTTAAATTTGGGCACTTCGCCTCTTTTTATTTTGAAGTTTTAATTTTTTAATTTGGGCACTTCGCCTCTTTTTGTTAAGAATATTTTTTCTCTTATGTTTATTTCTTTGTAATGAGTCGGGTTCAATACAGTCAGTCTTTTTATTTTATGTACTACTAAGTATATATTGGTAATACGTCTTCTCTTGCGCAGGTTCTACTGCTTGGGAACAGAGCCGTTCTACCAATTGCGCGTCTTCTGTTTCTACGTACATCCAGGTTGAAGTTTATAGTCGGGAGTATCTCTTGGTCGATTTTGTCCCAGTTCTTTCTCCCTAGCCTTTGGATCTCCGTATTGATCGGCTTTAGTCCGATTCTTTGGTGTAGAACCGATTGCCGAATATGGTCGATTCTTTGCGTGCCAGTCATCGGCAGAGTGGCTTTATTCTGCACCCTCTGCATCATTCTGAGAGATATACAGCTTGCCATCTGCGTGATCACAGTGGGGTACACTAGGACTGAGCGTACCAAGGCCATGTACAGCTTTTTCTTGTTTGGCAAGCTGAGGCTTCGGAAACGGTAAAGTTTCCTCAGCTCTCTTTTGACTAGGGAGACTCTGGTATTTACATGAGCCTTATAACCAGATTTGTAGAGTTGTAAGCCCAGGACTTTTCCCTGGTTGGAGTACGGATAGAGTTCGTTGTTGACGATGACGTCGTCAACTTTCCGGAGGTTCATTTTGAATTATGGTGAACTTCTGGCGGTTGGTCTTAATTTTCCACTTTTTCTCATAACGATTGATGTTGTTAATTTCGGTAGCTGTCGCCCTCACCTGACTTCCAGAATTCCTGAATAGACTCAGGACGATTTGAGTGATGTCATCTGCGTATTGCAGATACATCGAATCGTACCTCACTGTATCAGCTAGGTCAATTGTGTACACGAGGTACAGCAAAGGACTGAGACAGCTGCCTTGTGGAACTCTCGCCTCGGGTTCGAATTCGGGTCCCTTGCAGCCCTTGATCGCGATTTGGGCTTTCCTATCCGAGACATAGTTACAAAGGACCCTTTCCAGGAGTGGGTTAAGCTGGAGGTTAAGGATCTTGAATTGTAGCCCTCTCAGCCATACCTTATCGAAGGCCTTCTTTACATCCCGCAGAACCACGTCTACGTACCTTCTCTCAGCTTTACTGCAAGCGAGTTTTTTCGCTAGGAGGGTGAGGGCTGTTTCCGTTCCTCGTCCTTTGTGGAACCCATGTTGCTAAGGCTTGTGAGCTCCTAGCTCGGCTAGTTGTTCTTGAAGCCTGTCAAATAGGAGCTTCTCTTAGACTTTCGCAACGATTTCCAGCAGGGCGATTGGCCTGTAATTTACCAGTTGATCAGGGGGTTTACCTCCCTTGGGTATGAAGATTGCTTTAGCAATCTTGAAACCTTTCGGGAAGTAACCCGTATTCAGGGAAGCGTTATAGATGTTTGCAATTCCCTGAATGATCTGCTGTGGGGCATTAACCAAGTTGTTTCTGGTGATGCCCGTCCAGCATGGTGCCTTTTGTTGGAAGGCTCTTACAGTGGCCATGACCTCCTCTGGTGTTATGGGATGGCCGTGGTCCGCCATTTCTCTGCCTTCGTTGACTCGATGTTGTGGGTGCGTGCGGTGCATTACTTGATTCATTTCTTCGATCAGTTGGCCTTTGAATTCCTGGTCGAACTCGTCGTTTTCTTCAGGAGTGATCCTGAAAACGTTTTTCCAGAAGTTCCAGAATTTTTCTTCCAGAACCGCCGGGTCCTCTATATAGTTTCCCTTCTCTTTTATTTGAGCCTTTGGTCTTGCTGTAAGTCCCTTTAAGTTCTTGACTTGACGCCAGAACTTAGCCGGGTTAAGTTCGCTATCGACTTTGGCTATCAAGTTGTTCCAAATTTCCTCCTGTTGGAGGTTGATAGCCTCTCTAAGCTCTGTGCTTAGGTGTCGAAGGAGCGAGGTTCTTTCCCGGTTGAGACCTTCCCGTCTTATTTCTTCGTACACTTCCCTGTGAACGCAAGCGATATCTCTCATCTCCTCTGTACATCTGGGCTGAGGAGGTGTTTTATACCAGGTTTTGGGTATGCTCTCGCGGTCCGTTTCTAGTATGGACGTTGTTATCATCTCCAGTTCCCCGGCTATCTCCTCTAATGACGTCGCGCTTAGGTCAGCTGGCGCATATTGACTGAGTCATCTCTTGTAACGATCCCAGTTGGCCAGGGCGTAGTTTTTCCGGAGAGGGACTGGGAGCTAGATCGGTGCGAGAGATACTGTGGTGAGTATCGCTATGTGATCACTTGGGACTGTTGGGCCTGGCTCACTATGGTAGTTGAATGGGAAGCCTTCACTTGTTAAGATTATGTCAGGTTTAGTGCTGATCTGGAAGTGATATAGGTCGGAAAATCCGGCTCTATTCTTTGGATGTTCTTTCTTCCCATAATCAGTTCCAAGTTTCGGCCTCTATCGTTGGTACTACCATAGCCCGCCGCACCGCATCTGGCATTGAGGTTGTCCCTTAAGATTGCCATCCTGCGGTGCCCGAACAGTGTTTAGAAGTTATTTAACGGGAGATAGGCTTGACGAGGGGGCTGATAGGCTGCAGCTATCACGAGGTTTCCTACCAGTGTGTGTAGCTCGATCGCTACAAAGGATTCATCGAGTTTTGGTAGTTGTTTGAACGAGATGTTCCCTTTGACAGCTATTGCAGCACCATCGAACCTTTCCTGGGAATGATTTTTTATGACTACTCTGTAGCCCGGTATTTTAATTCGACCAGCTGTGGTATCGATACCGTGCTCCGTTATAAGAATGATGTCGGGGTCAAGTACTCGGAATATGTTTCCATATGCCGTAGCCTTCCCCTCCCATCCATTCACGTTGAGTGTCAGAATTCTCATTTTGTTGCTTACTCTCTCCATTTTTGTTTATCTAGTGTTTCTGGGGGAAGTTCTTCTTCCTCCCACTTCTCTTTTTTTCTGAACTCAGCATTCGAGATCTGCTTGCAGGTGCTGTGATGTAGGGTCACATTCTGTGTGAGCAGAGCTTCTTCCACTGATTCATGGTTGACTTCGTAGTCGTACTCCCATTTGTAGACTTTTGATTTTATTCCTTGGAAAATATCGCTGGCTTCCATTTCCTCAGGAAAGGGGAATTGATCGCAGGCGTAGATTTTCAGATTGATGTTATCTGCCCACAATCTTTTTTTTTTCTTTTTCTTTCTCTTGGTTTTCTGGGTTTTTGTAGTCGGTGTCCGAGGAATCTGAGGATTCCGAGGAACTGTTGGTGTCAGTGTTATTTTTCTCAGTTGTGGTTGCTTGGCTCTGTTTAGGCGCAGGAGTTTTTGCCTCGACTGCTCGTTTCCTTCTTTTTTATTGGTCACTTTATTGATGTCGTCTTGCCCGTTTGGTTGTTGGTTTGGAACCACCTGCAGTTGCAGTACATCCCCGGAGGGGGGTTGTGTGGGAACCACATTTGTTCCATCCCATTTTTGGCTAACATCTGATCTAGCTCTGTTGCGAACGTGCCCGGGCGAGTTAGGTTCATGACGTGCTCGTGAAGGATGCACGCCATGATCTTTGTCGAATTCTCGTTTTGCAGTTTGAGGTAGGTCTTTTTATTATCTACCTCCGAGAGGGCTGCCTTTGCCGCTTGGGCGTAGGACGTGTTCGCCCTACGCGTTTCTTTATTTTTCTTTGCTTCCTGCTTGTTCCTCATGATTTCTTTTTTAGTGAGACATGACATGGCCATAGTTCTATGTCCCCGGCCGCAGTTTACGCATTTTTCGGTGTTACTGTTGCATGTCCTCCAATTGTGCCCTTTCTCGCTGCATTTAGAACACGTTTCTTGAGGCTCTTTGCAGTCCTTAGTGGCGTGTGTTTCTATTTTGTAGCATCTGAAACAGAATTGGACGGGAAAGTATTCTCCCTTCTCAATCTGCTCCCCGCTAATTTTAGCATTGAACATCAGAAGGCCTTGTTCCTTTGCGCTTTGAGCCATGGTCGTTTCTGCGAATATCACCTTAAATACATGGGTGTAATCGCTTCCATTCCTTCTGTTTTTAAATTTTAACACCTCGGCTACCTTGGCCCAGGTTTGCCGAAGCTGGATTTCTTCACTTATTTCGTCCGCGGAGTGTTGACCGATCCACGGATCGATTCATCGGCATACCACGCTCCTGTGGGCCAGGATTTGTGGTGGTACTGCTGGCTGCAGCCCAATGCCCCGAAGGACCCCAACTACCTTCTCCTTAATGATATCTTCTATGTCCTTCTCCTTCTCGCAGATTGCGATGTAACCTGAGGCTATGTCTAGCAGCCTCACCATGGCAATGCCCAACTTGCCATGCGCAGCCTCGAATACACTTTCTCTGCTAGGCTTGGGCTGCCCGTGAACAACCCGCAGAGGTATTCTAGTTGTGTGGTCTTGGGCCATCTCTTCAAGAGAGTGCTCCCTCAGCCCTGGGTTTGCTTTACCTCCCAAAACTCTTATTATCGTTGACTTGATTTAAGTCAATTTCTCGCTCCTTTTCTTCTTATGCTGCTGATTCCTTTTAGATTTCTTGATGACTCCCTCTACTTCGTCGCTAAGCTTCCGTGAACGTGAACTGCCAAATGAGGGGATGAATGATGGTGGGTTAACCCGGGGAGGCCCCTTAGATGGGTGAAGTGTGGTGATAGAATCAACTACCACCATCCGGGGGTGCCACCCCATCTGGGGTTTGGATATCGATGCTGTTTCCAACTTACACAGGGACCAGTTGCATGCCTCCCTGTGGTCTTGGCCGGAAGCTACCCTTAGATATTAGAGTGAACTCTTCTCTAAAGCTTTCAGTATCGCCTCGAAACCGGGCGATCTCTTCTGTAGAGTTGCACAGTGGGCTAATCCTCAAACCTGCTTTCCTTTACGTTCCCAATTATGTCGATCCAAGTGGACCGACATAGTTGGAGCGAAATAGGATGTAAACTTCGAATTTAAAGGATCGTTAATTTTAGAACCTAAAAATGATTCATTTTATTATATTAGTTTACTTTCTAAATACCCCTCAAAGTATTCAAAATTTACAAAAGTCATTTATAGAAATTGATTATTTAAGTCATTGGGATAACTATTTTTTTATTTTAAAACAAGATTATTTAAGGTAGAATTTATGCATTTGATTTAATCAAATTAAAAATATTTCCAAATAAGAAAAAAGGGGCTAAAAAAGAAAGAAAAATATAATTTAGGTAGTCTTGAATAAGACGACCACATGTATCTTAGGACAGTATATCCTTTAATATTTATTACCTACGTGTAATATTATAATGGCAGAGTATTTCTAACACACCTTATAAATTTACGAACCTAAATTCTAAACGTGATACTGCAACACAAGAATAATTCCACGACGCCATCCTTAAATATTACTTTCATGTCCATCAAGGGCCATCCCGGCCTCGTTATTGAAGTGAACGCAACTCATGTCCAACGTCATGTACTTCTAGACCAGGGGTGGGCAACCCTTGGCACGCGTGCCAAATGTGGCACGCCGATGACTTATTTCTGGCACGCGAAAGCACAGGTTACCGTTTTTTTTAAAGAGGTTTTTAAGAAGGATGTAGAATGATGAGAAATTCAGATACTTTCCAAACACAAAGAGGTACATCGATGATCTTCCAAAATATGACATAACAGACCGCCAATGTCTTCAAAAGCTGTTTGTAAAAATTATTGAGGCAAGTGTTGGGCAGTTCTTTGCAAGATTTGCTAGGTTTAGAGAACTGGAAGAGACGGCAAAATTCATTAAGTTTCCAGACAGTATCAAACTGGATGAACTAAACTAGCAAGTGTTTTCATTGGATAGACATGGATGATTTGAAATGCACTTGATTGAATTTCAAAGTAGCTCAATTTGGAAACAAAAAATTTGTTAATCTTAGAGTTGACTTAGAAAATAGTAAAAAAGGAGCGATTAGAGACGGTAGTAACAGAGAGAAATGCGGAAAACGAAGTATTTAGAATATTATTCCAGAAAATTATCTGTTTAAAGAACCTTGCAACAGCATTACTATCCATGTTTTCTTCTACATATGCTTATGAATCTTTGTTCTCAGGGATGAACTTTGTTGAGTTTCGTAAGAGGAGTAACCTGATGGATAAAACTAGTAGTGCATGCATATCTCTCAAGGTTACTAAATATAAACCCGATATAAAATCTGTCATCATTGATACAGCAGCAGAAATCCCGCTGAAAAATAATATATAGAAAGAGTCAACAAGTTTTCTGACTAGTTTTACATGATGTTTTCTTTTGAAAGTGGTTGTTTGAATGTAGTTTTGAAGGTAAATAAATATATTTTCTTTTTTTTTACATCAATTGTAAAGGATTAAAAAATAAGCAAAATATTATCTGTTAGTAACCTTTTACTGTGATTTAGTAATACAAAGGTATAACTGGGAAAAAATAATGACTGATTAATCGAAAAAAATTTCAATGTTAATTTTTTGTGTTGATGTTAATAATAGTCGTTAAATTATGTGAATAGGTATGGCAGTTACAGTTACACACAGAACCTTTTCGTAAAGCCTGTGATAATCAGTTTTACATAATTAACATACTGCTCTTGGGTGATTCTTTATTATTTAAAAAAGTTCTTCAAATGCTTAAGAGTATCAAAGAATATGTTCTCAAAAACATTTTGGCACGCACTCTCAAAAAGGTTGCCCAACCCTGTTCTAGACCCATTGAAGCGTCAAAGTCTGGTGACGTGGCTGTTTCAGCACAGCTTGCACGAAGGCCATGTTCCATCTATATCGACAATTTTGCCATGACCGCCGATCGGTTCAGCGCGTTTTTTGAAAAAAGAAATAAGTACTTCGCGGCAAAAGCTAAACAAATCGGTGATTGTAGCGTTAGAAAGGACAGTCTGTTCACATATTTCGACATACCTAAAACAATTAATAACGAAAAAATATGAAATTTGAACAATGTCTTTAAAACTTAAATGGGAACCCGCGAAAAATTTACCCTTACGCGCTGATTGTTTAAAACGGCACCGCTGTCGCTTACTGTTTTCGTTTAAATAGATTTTATCGCAATGAAACATTAAATTTTCGGGAAAATGTAAATTCGCACTGCATTTGGGGCATTTTATAGTTTTCTTGATTAGTTTATGCGCCTCTAGATAATCTAAAAGTTTTTCGCGGTTATACAAAATAAACCGGAATTCGAATAACGAAGAAGCACAAGTAGAGCACGAAAACGCCATAACGAAACATAAACATTTTCAAAACGGGTCGTATTTATAGCTACGACGTTGCGAGTAAGAAGCTGTTATCGTTCGCAGCAAAACAAAAAAATACGAAAAAAACTCAAAAGAAAACAATAAAAGGCATCAAGAAACCTTACCTAACTTGAAAAAAACTATCGTAATACTTCAGTTTAAGAGCGGACGATAGGGGGCGCTGTTGCTGGGCTACAATTTTGGGCTACAATCAAGGCCTTATGACATCAGACGGTAGCTCCGAATGGGGCCAATCACCGCGTTGTATTTGTTTGTTATTTCGTTTTTTTTTCCTTTATTATTTAGTAAATGCCTGCACTTCTACTTAATTATATTATTTAGTAATACATTGATTTTTTATGGTAATACTTCAGATTGGGGGCGCACGGTAAGTGGTGCTGTATGTAGGTTACAATTTTGGGCTACAATATATGTCTTATGACGTCAGACGGTAGCTTCAGATGTGACCAATCACGGCGTTATATTTTGTTGTTGTTTTGAGGGTTTGTAATCTTTATTCTGTATTATTCACTAAATATCTGCGCCTCTAGTCGTTTATAGTTTTTTCTAAGTTAGGTAAGGATTCTTGATGTATTTTATTGTTTTTTTCCTATTTTATTTCGTTTTTGTATTTTTTGTTTGGCTGCGAACGATAACAACTTTTTACTGGCAACGTCATAGCTATAAATAGGACCCGCTGTGCAAATGTTTCGGTTTTGTTATGGCTTCTTCTTGCTCTAGTTGTGCTTCTTCGTTGGTCGAATTCGGGTTTATTTTGTATAACCGCGAAAAACTTTTAGATTTTTTAGAGGCGCATAAACTAATCGAGAAAACTATAAAATGCCCGAAATGCAGTGCGAATTTAAATTTTTCCGAAAATTTAATGTTTCGTGCGATAAAATTTATGTAAACGAAAACAATAAGCAACAGCAGTACCCTTTCAAACAATCAGCACGTAGGGGTACATTTTTCGCAGGTTCCCATTTAAGTTTAAAAGACATTGTTAAAATTTAATATTTTTACGTAATTAATCGTTTTACGTAAGTAAATATTGTTTGTCATTAAGTTACCAGGTTTTTTCTGCCAGTAAAAAGCTGTTGTCGTTCGCAGCGAAACAAAAAATAGGGAAAACCGTAAATTCAAGGGGACTGCTCGTGGGGGAGATATCACTGCAGGTGTACCACCCTACGATGATCCTGAGTTTCAATTAATTAGGGGAGGCTCGGGGGGGGCACAGTATATACCTGTATACAAAAAATATAACGCTGTGATTGGTCACATCTGACGATACCGTCTGACGTCATAAGACATATATTGTAGCCCCAAATTGTAGCCTATAAACAGCGCCACCTACCGTGCGCCCCTAAACTGAAGTGTTACTAAAACTATAAACGAGCAGAGGCGCAGATATTTAGTAAATAATACAGACTAAAGGTTACAAATCTCCAAAACAACAAAAAAATATAACGCCGTGATTGGTCACACCTGAAGCTACCGTCTGACGTCCTAAGAGATATATTGTAGCCCAAAATTGTAGCCTACTAACAGCGCCATCTACCGTGAAGTATTACCAAGAAAAGTCACACCAAAGTTGATTCACAGAGAACCGTGAAAACCTAACTTTCCCTAACAAGCGATTGGCATGGTTTGGCGTATAAGAATGTAGCTTCTCTGAGTGGATTGCTTCTGCAATATCTGATTCTTGGACTGGAGCTTCGTAAACCCAATTAAACTAATTGGTGCTTACTCAGAGGTATACTTTCGCAGTTATGGGGTTAGATCTTGAGGTCAATTTATTCTCCATCGTACTTATACGTGCGTGGGAGTCTTCATTTTGTCCGTTGATTTCTCGATGTTCTTAGGTCGACAGTAGTGCTTAAGGCTCCGGGAAGAAAAAGAGAGAAAAAAAAACTGCTAGGAGGATGGAGCAACTTGAAAGAAACAGCTCAATCTCGTCACCTGATTCTGATTCTGAAACTCCGAAGACCCCCGATGAGATCGCGGGGCCAAAGGAAAAATCCAAGACCTATGTACAAATACAATGCAGAAGAAATTGACCTGAAGATTTGCTACTCGGAGAGGGTACCGTTTCCTTAAAGCCCCCACCTGTGGAGGTGAACTAGGGAGTAAACACCAATAAGTTCAAATTGATCTTCGAAGTCCCAGATATTAAAGAATCTCTCAGTTCGGGAAAAATACAACTAACTATACAAGGTCTCATGCATCACCTTAAGTTAAGAAGAATTTTTAAAAGTCCAGAAGGCGAAATCCTGCAACAAAACGTAACAAGGGAACAAACACAGTCACACATTAATAAAAAGACATAAGCATGAATAACTCAAACAACACTCTTACGTAAGATTTAATACCGAATGTTGATGGATGAGAAGAAAAATCCACTGTATATGAAAAGATATTCCGCCCACTGCACCCCGACATCATCATCATCCCAGATTACGGTATAAACACAAACAGCAAAGAAATAAAAATAACTAATTACATCACTATTAACAAAAATCAAACGCAAGCAAAATACGGCGGCGCAGTCATTGCGATCCACAAAAACTTGGATTTAAAAAGCTACCAGAATTAGATGAATCATTTGTGGCTGTTGAAATCCCAGCCATGGTTTGGGCCCTAACGATGGCAGCGCGCTACGTGCTGACCTGCCGCCCAAACCTGCAGATTAATCAGTTCTTTACCCTAGATGCTGACCAAAATGCCAGCTGCAGAGCGTATGGGTACGATAACCCTGAACAAAGGTGAAGAAACATGGGACTACTGCTCGAAAGAAAGAGGCTGGAGAGTATTGGACCAGATGTTCCGACCTCCCTAACACACCGTACATATTGTAAGCGAGTACAAACTTTCCCATCAATATCAACAACAAACCAGGGCCCTTAGTCCTGAGGGATCATATCCATATCTTAACAACATCTCACTTAGGCCGATGCTCAAACCCCTCACATTTAGGACCATTTATGAGAAAGTTAACTGCTCAACGATCTTGACGATGCAAATTTCCCTAATTCGTTACTAATTAATATGCACTATTAATGTATATTTTTTAAAAATACCCAAATGCTATATTGTGCATATAGTAGATATGGTGTATTGAGCTTCTTTAGTATTTAATGTGGGCAAATTTCTCATTATGATGTTATGGAGGAAAATAGATTGGCCACCATCTTGAGCTGCTTATATTAATAAAGACAAGCAACGCGGTAGAAAAGCTAGAGGCCTAACGACATTTAGCACTCGCCTATTGAATTCGAATCTAATATTAGGTTTTAAAATAAGGAATATTACAAGTTTTTAAAAAATTGCTGGTGTGTGGGCGATACCACCCCCACAACTAAGTGGGGGGTTCGAAAAGGGCGGGCAAAGCCCCCATTTTAAATTACCTTATACAATATAATGCAATTGCAATAGCCTAAAAATATCTTTTGGGGAATTTGCCAAAGAAAATACATTGTCAACATTAAAAACAATTGTTTTAAAAACATATATAAAGTTTTTCGTAAGCTAACCTTTAGTGGTCAAGGCCTAAACTTTTTCAGTTTTTGTGACTTTTCTTTCAAAATAAGTGCCATCAAAACATTAATATTTCGTGCTTTTAATATTTGTTCATCTACTCCGGATTTCACCAAGAAGTCGTATTTCTGACTAACTATTTCAAACGAAACGGTTTTCCTGTGTCTCTGATTGAAAAAATTACGGCCCAATTTTTAAACAATATTTACCATCCCATATTTAAATTCCCTACTGTTTGTAAAGATATTCGTTACATAATCTTTCCGGATCTGGGTTTTTTAAATCAAAATTTTTCAAAAGAAATTACATCTCTATTAAATCAATTCTTTTTCCATACCAATTTTAAGTTAATTTTCATTTTAAGTTAATCCGGCCTGAAGCGAAGTGCTCCGTTGTTTAGGAGTTTACTTGCCCCAATTGTAAACTGGGGAGATACATAGGCAGTACGGTGCGCTCGCTGAAAGCGAGGTTCTGTTCCCATTTGGGTGTTAGTCACAGGACAGGGAAGGTTCTCTCTACGAAAGAATTCTCACCTGTAAAACTGATATCACAAGGGATGATTTAAAATTTTTAAAAACCACCCTTGATACCATATTATTAAGTATTCTTGAATCTATGTATATTAAATACCTTTCTCCTTCCTTAATTCCGATTCTTCTTCTCACTCACTACTTCTACTCTAAACAAAAATATTACCAACCTCCTAACCTTCTCTTACTTCTTACGCTCCTCGCCCTTTCTTCCCATTCATCCTTTAACGGCTGATTGTTTAAGGTTAGTTTATCTCGATGTGTTTCCAGTGTTTCCCCAATCGTTAATTTTTAACTCGCAACATAATAATCCAAAAATATCAATGACCTGTAAATTTTCGCAATCCCCCCCTTAATAAATATTAAATACTTTCCATGAATTCATCATTTTGATTGTCTGTTAAAATCTAACTTAAATTGTTTGTCTATTGCACGAATTGTATTTCCAGTACCCGAAGATGGGTGAAAAGTTCACTCGAAAAGTTGTATCTATCAAGAAAATGAAATGAATTTCCCTTTATACGTCCTTTCGTTCATCCTTCAACTCTAACCAATATATATATATATATATATATATATATATATATATATATATATATATATATATATATATATATATATATGTCTCCAAAAAGCGTGACCCTTTTCACTTGATCTGGACGCGGAGCGGAACCAAAGATCAGGAATGATCGTCATCTCCTTTGTTGGGTGGAGCTACAAGAGTTATGTGCAACTAATAAATTTACATATTTTTGCACGTTTTAGGCCTCTCCCGCATTAGAGAGATTGTTTGCTTTTCACAGTTACTTGGATATTTTAACTCGTTAAGGCATACATTACCCTGTATTTGTTCAGCTTGTCCCTGTTATTTATCATTGAGACCTTTCCGCCTGGCAGCTGTTTCAAGGCGTGCCTATGTTACTGTCTGTCCGCATGAAAGAGACTGGGGATCCGCTTTGCTCTATACAAATTTCCTTAATAAATATTCAATTGGGATATATTATTTATCTCTATTTTTTTTTGTTCATTATCTATTACATGACATATTAATTCATTAATCCATGCGTGTACCCATTTTCAGGATTTCATAGATCCACAGAGCATCCATTTGTAGGGGTTCCTAGCTGAGACTACTTATCCTGCAATTTGGGTGTTGTAGGCCTACTTCCCTTACAATTCGAGTGCCATACGTCTATTTCAATTGTTTTCTTGGTGGCATCGATTTTCTCTAAGCTCTTTAAGAAATAATGAATCATCACCTCACGAGAAAAACTTAACAAGTCCACCCACTTTCTGCGTGGGCATTCGAAAAAGAAGTCCACACTTGTATTACTGTCGGAAAATAACGTTTCTGTTACAAATGAAATGAAATTGTTCATTAATAATAAATTCACTCCCACACGTCGCACAAGCTACCCCTGCCTGTATAATTTTATGTTCGCTATCTAAGTTTATTAATTTCCTTTTTGTGTAAGAATTTTTCCATTAAAGAAAGGATTTGAAATATTGTCCTTTTTGACTAACTAAAGGAAAGAGACCTCCTTTGCCAATGAAATATGACTCCTAGGATACTATTACAACGATACAAATGACTATCATAGTATTTACTACCTTGAATCGCGTCCGCGCGAACGTACAAACAACAACCTTGACTCAGGGTTTCTAACATGAAAATGACATTGTCTTGTGGTGAGAAATACAAAGAATCTCAAACAAATCGTGAATCGCCTAGCGAGCGTTCCTTAGTATGACTCATAACATATATATGGTTCGATCAAAGTTATCTTCTGAAGAATCAGTTGACAAATTTACCTTTTGTGACTTTATAAAGTGTACTATACCCATTCCGACTGGTACAGCGATATAAATAAGCAGTAGAGGCTTTAAGAACCTTTGGTTAATATCTATTTCAGGACCAAATGTAGTTTAAATATCATGTTTAGAACCCATAAGCTAAGTACCCGTAGCTAAAAAGACAAATTTTCCAATATTTTTTATCAGGCATAACCACATTTAGGACTCTATTATCTCCATCAAATTTTATATTTGGTTTAGCGGCTCGACTCTTCTCTTGTGAACTCATGATAAACAGTGCCGAATCTTCAATATAATCCAGAAGCCATTCGTGTTTAACATTAGTCTAAACTAGTACACTATAAACCAGTGCTGAATCTCGTCTAAATTTGTATAAATGAACTCACAAGTGCATAAACAATATTAAGTGCAGAATAATAGAGCGAACGAACAAACTCGTGATTTAGCCCGAAACTCCGTGGAAAATTAATACAGAGATCAAACTAATTCACGCGTTACCCAAAACTCAGGTCGAAACTAAATGCTACAACATCCTAGCGGTAATTTGATCTAAACAAGAAAATTGACTAAGTTTCGTGGAACGTACATGTAATACTCTTTACTCTCCTGCACATTCTTTACCCTCTTACTAACTCTCAAAAGTCCCTAGTAAAGGAAGATATTCCAATAAGTTAATATAATAATTAAAACCGATAGGCTGGCTCCAATATAAACAAATGATCAATCAAATCCTTGCCCACCCCCTTATAATGTAGCAAACACGGTAACGAAATGAGGGAAACAACTAGAATTCCCCTACGTTTCCTGTCCCGGGGTGAACCTGACAGAGGGCTAGTTTTTGCCACCATTTATAAAGATGTAAACATAGCATTAGTAAGGCTTATAAACTCACCTAAGGGATACGTGGCAATATGCCAAAACGAGCAAGACGTGGAAACACTGACTTCCGAAATGGCAGTGAGCCTGCTAAAGAAAATAGGCCTGGCCCCAAGAATCCCGCTACAGATTCTTACTCATAGGAGTATTATATGTCGACTCCTCACGTTCAACGTTAGAATAACACCCGAATAAATTGAACGAGAGGAATTTACGGAGGTACAGATATGCTTCAAATGCTATCGCTTGCTTTGAGGACCACTCAACAAGGACATGCCCACATGAAAAAGAGCGCTGCTCCGAATGCGATTCTGACAACCACAACCGGCGCAACTGCGGGAGCGAATACAAGAAATGTATCAATTGGGGGTGGTAATCACCAAATATTGGTAGTGGCTTGTCCAGTAAAAAAAGACATAATAAAGAAGAAGAACGAGGAAAGGAAACAAGAAGAAGAGAAGAGGAATAGCACAAGCTACGCCAAGGTTGCAACCAGCTACCAGCTCGTAAGTATCAAAGGAAAGAACCTTCCTTCAAATTGAAAATGAAAATTCAACACAGACTATGACGGGCATATATTATGCACATATTGCGAATGTAACAAGGGCGGGAACATTAAAAACGAACTAAAAATGATGCTGAAGAACAATGGGATGCCACAAATGTGGTTTCCGGACAATTCTCCGTCTAGGGAAGTTTTAAAAATGAAAGTTATAGACCCCTCTCAAGGTCAAACGAAAGAACAACCAAATGGGACCAATAATCGCGACCCAATGCTTGCTGCACAAGAGGCCCGAAGAAAAAGTGGAGAAGCTACTAAGAAGGATTTAGAACATGAACAAAGAAATGAAGAAATGGTAATCGAGCAAACGCAAATCACAAAAAAAGAACAGAGAGCACAAGACAAGGGAGCGAAAGCGACCTTACAGCCAACAAAGGAAAAGATCGCCAAGGTCAACCCCAAGAAAAGGACAGGAGATCAATACGAAAAAACATCAACCTTAGATTCTACGCCACCGACTCTACGCCCCGAAAAAAGCCGGCCCTCGCCGCAACAGAATGCTGCCCTTAAACAAGACTGGAGAGAGGACCAAGAGCAGAAAAAGAAGGGACCTATAAAAGAAAGAAGTACAACAACAAAGAGGACAACAATACATACAAATATGGACAATTTAAAAAAGACTTGAGGATACTATACATGAACGTTAACGGATGGTCTAGTAATATTATTCAGAAAGCAGACCCAGATGTAATTTTAATATCCGAACATAGGATTAATACGAGCAACATTAGTATCAAAATATTTCAATACGAGGTGCACACAACAAGCCAACGAAGCATACGATGGTGCCGCATTGGCGATTCGCAAAGGAATCTCATACAAAATCCTTCCTCCACTTGACGAATTTTATGTGGCAGTAGAAATACAAACATCCATAGGACCATTGACAATAGCTACAGGATACCAGCCACAAATAAGATGTTAATTGCCAATCCACAACTTTTTGAGACTATTCTCACGCAATAAATCGGTACTATTTTCTGGAGACCTAAACGCTAGGTGTGCGGCCTCAGAGTACAGTAGCACCAACACAGCCGGGAGAAACCTGCAACTGCTACTGGAAAGAAATGCTATAGTACACATAGGTCCAGAATTCCTAACCTAAACTCTGCGAGAGGTGCCACAAAACCAGATATAATACTGGCAAGCACCCAATTCCCCTTTAATTATTACATTCAACAAGGACCAGTTACCCCTAGTGACCATGAGGTATTAGCCATTACTGTATCAACCAGCCTCATCCAGATCCCAATTGAGGAAAGGAAAGCTTATGCGCGCGCCGACTGGGAACATACCGTACCGCATGCCAAGATTATGTACGAGGACAATTGGAAGAAGTGACACCACAAGAACTTCGACACGGAATTTTGGCAATGACACCATGGACCAATTAAATGCAGAAATAGACCGAACCTTATCCATTTAACAACGCCACGGAAGATAGACCCATGGATGGATACGGAAGAAAGATCACCCACCAGGAACTAAGCAAAAGTCTGAGGGCACCAGGCTTCACCGGATAAACAAAGGCGAACTTCGCAAATGCTCCGCCTAACATCACCCAAGGATTACTAAATGTTATGAATGCGACCCTCAACACTGGGTGTACTACCCAGATGAGTGGAAACTATCAAAAATGATAGTTATTCCAAAATCGGGCAAAAAACCTACCTCCCCAGCAGATTATAGTCCAATCTCTCTACTCTAATTTGGAGGAAAATTTATGGAGAAGATCCTTGCCAACAGGGTGCAAACCTATCTCGATGCCAACGGACTTCACAACCAACAGCAACATGGGTTTAGTAGACAGAGGGGTACTGATACTGCACTGGCAATCATCACAGAGAAACTGGCAGAGATAGAGGAGGAAAAGAAATATGCTGACCTAGCGCTGAGGGATGTAAGGAAGGCATTTGATAAAGTCTGGCGCCGGGGCCTACAGTACAAGATACTCCAACTGGAACTAAATCCCAGACTGAAGAAAATAATCAGTAATTACGTCATGGACCGAAGCGCCTTCATAACAATCGGAGAGCTCCAGGGGCCCGTATTTGTACTAGAAGAAGGTATCCGTCAAGGCGTATGTCTCAGCTCGCTACTATATTCGATCTACACCAGAGACCTTCTAAGCCCTAGGCTTGAAGAATCTTTATATATACAGTTAGCGGACGACGTATCACATATAGTAGTGTCCCATTACAAGTACGAGAGATTTATGGCTAGCATGACTGAATGGGAGATAGAAAACATCAACGCATACGAACTTTGCTGGAAGATTGCCACAAAGTCCCAAGAAATTCACAATCATCCCAATAAAAAGGAACAAGACCACTCCAATACAAGTTAATGGGAAAAGATACATGTACAAACAATCAGGCCAAGTTCTAGGACTAGAAATCAGCAAATACGGATACTCACATCAACTTAACAACATCTTAGCACGATCCAAGAAAGAGCTGTATGAATTCTCCAGGTTTAAGAAGTTAAGCATGAAAAACAAGAAAAAGATTTACTCAGCATACATTCGCCCAAAGATTGTATCCTGCCATGCCACTGGTAGAGATACCAAAAACATGGCTCAATAGACTACAACTAATCCAAAATAAAGCTACATTAATCATAACTAACACTAATAGAAGAGATATAAAACGTAAACAAACGCTCCACGAAGAAGTCAGCCTAAAGGCAATAAACAACGACCTGGGAGTGAGAACACAAAAGATCTGGAGAAAGATAGAAAGGAGCACAGTACCAGACTTCATAAGAAGTCATTTTGAGATCCGCAATCAAAACCAAGCACAGGCTAGACGTAGGTTTCTCAGCAGCAGAATTGCTGCTCGGAACAATCAAAACCCAAGATACTCTACTAGATAACACAATGAATAGTTCAACAAAAAAAGACTAATAATAATTGAACATCGATTAACACCACAATACAATGAAGATGAAACAAGTCCTAAAAAAACAACTTAAAATGCTTGCTGCAATATATCCACCATTCTTAGCATGTTCATCACAATCTGTCACTTATGTTTCTCGAATACACATTTTCTGCTGCAAACTGTCGTACTTAGGTATCTATACTCGTTCAACATTTCTAGCTTGTCATTATCCAGAATCTATTTTTTGTTTCTACCTTCTCCAAATACCATTACTTTGCATTTTACTCTAGTAAACTCTACTCTCCATTCCTCCCCAAATCAGCGAACACTATTGAGAAGACTTTGGAGCCTTTCTGTAGTTTAACTTATTAGAATGATATCATTTGCGAATTCTAGTATGTTGAGTTGAATTTCACCAACCATAACTCCCTCTCCACCCTTCTTCACTTTTTTTATTAATTCATCTCTAAAAAAACTGAATAGTTTAGGAGACAAGGCACATCCTTGTCTGACTCCTATATCATTCCTCACCCATCCTATTTCCATTCCTTTTAGGTTCACTTTCACTTTGTTGTTGTCATATAGCCTTTGTATAAGCTTCATTATGTCTGGGTCTATCTCCAAATCTCTATTTTTCCCAAACACTTTCTCTCGATCAATTCTATCAAAGGTTTTCTTTAAGGCTGACTGTGAGGGAATTCCACGTGGAATTTCTTTTCCAGCCCGGAAGTTCCATGTGCTCGAGAAGATTCCGTTAGGCTTAAATTGGTAAGCCTCCCCCACCCTTCCACAAGCGGTAGACTCGAACCGCGTCCACCACGATTCACCTCACGGGCTAGAATAGCCTCGGCAAGAAGATTCGAGTCCATTCGAGAGTGGAGCTATCCCCCCCCCTCCTCCGCGGGAAGAGCCTCAGGCATATATATTGCTCGTTTCCCATGAAACCGATACAGAGTTGAGAAGTCTCGCCCGGACCCAAAGAAAATTCCCCTAGTTCCAAGTCAGGTGCTAACAACAAAGCAAAGTGACAGCTGAACTATTTTTGTGTATTGGAATTAGCCCCAGCCAGTGAGGTAATTCCATTTAACGATCGCTACCGAGTGATTTTTCCGACTTCTCAGGTCAACTCCTGTCGAAGCCCTCCTCGTTCGCCCCTCGTTTTCGGGTGGCGGAAATACTCTCCCCTGGACCGGACGTTACCCCCCCCCCCTATTTTTTGGAGAACCATCATCACTTTAACATCCCGCTCAGGAGCTTCAAGCGGCCTCACCTCACGTGCAGAAGACATCCGTGAAGCCTTACCCTGACGTCTCACCTGAAATCCTCCGTAAGCCAACCCCTCTTCCCCTTCAGTAACCCATTTGCGTTAATTCCCCCCCCCCTCCATTTTAATAGTCTCCTCCTAATAGTCTCCTTTCTCTATGTATTTTTCTATCTCTGAAAAAATCCGCGGCCCCAATTATAACTATTTCCTCCAGTGGGAAGTTTTTCCTATTTATGGCTATTTCTATCTCTGCTACCTATTAATTTTCGCACACCCCTCGGTCACCCTGCTTAGTTAAGCCTCGCCCTACCAGAAGTTGACAGTTCGTTTTAGGATCGTGGTCGATAATCAATCCCCCTTCTATGGCCCCCTAATGGCGTTGTCTGCAGGGGTTCACTGTACCATACTTTCAGGCCACCGAGTTATGTCTTCTTAGTCAGTGAAATCTCATAGAAGACAAAAGAGTAACGGAAACGTGTGAAAGAGACAGTAATACCACTTCTAGGTATTAATTAGTTCCTGGAAACAGGAGTTCTCTCAAATCAAGCAAGGAACGCAATAATATCTTGTTCTATGTATTAGTTCCTTTTCAGCAGAATAAAATATTTCTTCTTGAAAAAGCTTTATGCAAAGAAGTGAAGAAATATTTGAATAAATCCAAAGAACTCCTTGTATGATAATGAGTATGGGACTCGGAGTGAGGAGAACTCGAGTGATGGGGTGAGAGAGAGAGGAAGAAGAAAAGTTAAGGATAGAACAGCGAGAAATATAGTCTGAGACAATGCTTAAAAGTTTCCTGTTCTTTTGTCTAATTGTCATGGTGTTCAAACTGTTTTTAGCTTTAATAAATTGCTACTGTTACGCATTCTCTTTCTAGTGCATACCTTTCTTTCGTATCTTTTTATTTTGTTTTCAATTAAAAAAATAATTAAAGATCTACTCTTTCTGTTTTATTCCTGTTTTTATCTGTTTTTGATCAGCTTATTGTTTGGGAATTTCCACTTACGTGTATAATTCTTCAATTTCTCTTTCCATTATTTCTAAGTTAATTGGAAATAGTCGATGGGCTCTCCATCCTTCTAGGTGATCTAGTTGGTTGGGAAGTTCTTCTGCTATCTCCTCTTGGGTTTTCCCTAGCATTTTCTTTGCTTTTTTTTCTATTATTTTGTTGATTGTAATAAGTTTTGCCTCTATGTGTAAATCTCGTTGATTTCTTCGCTCCGCCTGTCTAGTATTCGTTATTATGTATCCTGTTTTGTTCTGTATCCTCGGAATCTGTTGTAGGCTGGTCTTAGAGATAGTGCACATTACTTGGTATATTTTTCTTTTGTTCTTTAGATTAAGATTTCTTAATCTAAAGAGTTGTTTGAGTTCCATTCTTCCTTTCTTAATTCTAGCTGTTACGTGTTTCTTGTAACCTGTTTTTGTGATAGTTAGGCCTAAAACTTTGTGTTCGTTGCTATATCTATATCTTTCACCTTTCTTGTAGATGTCTGCTGTTTTTTTTCTTATATACTGTTATTATTTTAAAATTATTTATGTTTGTTTTGATCTTCCATTACTTTTCGTAGTTGTTTATGGATTCTATTTCAGTTGTTGTCATTCTTGCTTGCATAGGTCCATTTCTATAGGGGCAAACAATTAACTGTGTCAAGTCGTCTGCGTAGTATATATTAAGACTTCCCTCGTTTATAGGTAGAGGGATGTCCGGCGTATATATTGAATATAATATGGGTCTCAAACACCTTCCTTGCGGCAATCCTTCTTCTAGCTTCAATGTGTTTCCTCGATACTTTCCATGTGCTATGTAGGCGTATCTGTTCATTACGTAGTCACAAAGCATCAGCTGAATCTTATTATTAATTTCCAATCTGGGTATTTTGTATTTAATCCCTTTTGCCTAACTTTGTCGAACGCTTTCGATACGGCTTTGCACATTATGTCAATGCTTGCCTTTTCTCTTTTGGTTTTTGATATATTTTCTATGATTACACTTAGTACCATCTCAGTGCTCTGTTTTTTTATGGAATCTAAATTTCCATGTGTTTAGGCAATTATTTTCGTTTAGGAATCCCCGCGCCTCCATCACTACGCGCCTCCATCACTACGTGCCTCCATCACTACGCGCCTCCATCTTGGTTGTGGGCGTGCGGTGGGTGGAGAGGGTGTTGGGTGGGCCCCCTCGGCGGTGAGTACCTCTTCGCAGAAGAGTGCTTTGAGATCTTGCCCGTTGGGAGCTACGGTGCCCTGCCGCCGGTTGAGCAGCCTCTTCACAAGTCGCACCACACACACGAGGATGACGTCTATAATGGCTCTGCCCTCTTCGTTGAGTGCCTCGCCGTAGTTAGAGGGTCCACGTGGAGACTCTGTCACAGGTTGTGCATTGGGAAGCGCCGTGGGCGACTCCTTGACGGGGCGGGTGCTGTGGTTCCGACGCCTGTGCTCCCCCCCTCCTCTGTGGCTTGGGGCCTCAGGAGGTGGGAGGCTGGGTGGATGATTGGTCGGATTGCTGTTTGTGCAACTGCTGGTCCCCCCTCTCGCTGCCTGCCCGTCCCCTTCCCCTATCTCGACCTGACTTGTGCCGGGCTGTTGAGGGGGTGGGGGGAGGCCCACACCGCCCTATTTTGTGGTTGCGCTGGAACAAGGCGTCGGCTGCCTTGTTGCCGGGGGTGCCCACGTGGTTCCCCCTGCTGCTGCTGTTTCCCGCTCGCTGCCTGCAATTCTCCCTCCTGTGGACCGCACAGACGTGTGCCGTGCAGGCCGGGAGTCGTGGGTATATGGGTAACCCACGCCGACCTGCCTGGTGGTGTCACGGCAACAAAGCGACTGTTTCTTTGTTGCTGGGGGGAAGCGCGTGGTTCCTTCTGCTGCTGCTGCCGGTGACCCCGTGGCGTCCTCCTCATTCGCTCGGGACACTTCACGGTGTGGTGGAGCGAATGTGAGTGTGAGTGTGTGTGTGAAGAGCCATTCTCCCACCCCTTTTTCCAATACCCTTTCCCTCCCTCTGTGCGAACGGGTGTGTGTGAATAACTGGCATTTAAATTTCGTTTTGTTTTTTTTTTCAATTTTTTATTAATGTTTTTTTTCTCTTTTCAGAGATTGTATTTTGTTTAAAATAATCTTTTATAAAAAGAAAAGAGTTAGTTAAAAATAGGTTGAAAGCATAATATCTATACATTTCAAAAAACCGCTGGTGAGGAGGAGTGTTGTCCGATCAGAGACTATTTGCCGAGTTCGAGCATAGAGTGCAGACCGTGTGGACGCAGCCATGGGACAGCGAACTTCTAGCGGAGGTTGGAAAGACGCCGAAAGTGCATCTATCCCCGCCCTCATAGGAGGGTTTGCACGGCCTCTCATCGGAAGCCTCGACCGCACCTGGTTTCCCTACCCCTTGTCTTGAACCAAGAACTATACGGCCTTGGCTAGCCTTGCCCTAACTCGCGAGTGATACCCCTGTACGACCCTTTTGCCATAAAAACAATGTATGGTGTTGATTGAAGTATCTTGTAACGTTCAGTTTTTTTGCGCGCGCATATTATGTTTGACTCAGTACCGATTGGTGTTATTGTATAATTTTTTTCCTTCGTCTGTCGTAGGTTTTTGGGGGGATTGGGGAATTTTCGCCTTGTTGTATGCATACATTTTTTTTCTCATTGAATTCTTATAATAAAATTTAATTTTCTCTTGTAAAAATTATTATTTTTTTGTAAGTAAAGGGACTGTATATACAATCCGTTTCCTTCTCTTTCGATTTCTCACGTCCGAATTAGGGTAGGAAGCAGGTTGGATCGATTGGGGTTAGTCTAGATTTTAGGCCCGCTACAACGTTCCATGCGTGGTGCCCCTTGGTGCAGTTGGGGTACCGTGCCGTGGTGGTATCGCTGGCCTTGTGGCGACCGATGCACTCCTTCGTCGGGTGCGCTTGGATGCACACGCCGCACCTGACGGGGTGTTTTTTGTTGTTGTTGTTTTTTAACCGTTTACTACCCTCTTTCACCCTTTGGCGGGTCTAAACAGGCATCTTCTTTTGTATACGTGCAATCTTTTTTGACTGTTATTAATTTTTTTCAAATAGTTTGGTCTCTTTTAAGTACTTAAACAGATTGTTAATATATTGGAGATTGTCACCTAAAACATTTTCAATAGTTATATTTTCTTCAAAATAGTTGGTTCCGCTAAGCTGGTATTTCCTGCAACTTAGGAGTATATGGGATATGGTCAGTTGGGTATTACATATCGTGCAGTGGGGTGGGGGGAGGTTGGAGAAACGGTAACTATGGGTGAGGTTTGTATGGCCCATACGTAGGCGTCCCAAAATTACGACTTTTTTTCTAGACTTTCTATAGGACGTTTTCCATTTCTCAACCGTCTGTTTTATTTGGCACAGATGTTGATGTCCTTGTGTTCGCCATTCGTTTTCCCATTTCTTTTTATTACTCTTGAAAATGTTGAGTAGTAGTCTTGGTAGTAAGTGGGCTTGGACGGTGGTCTTAAATTAGTAGCTGCTGCTTTAGCTGTGTTGTCTGCCTTCTCATTTCCTTTAATGCTCACATGAGTGGGGCACCAGCATATTGTTATGCTCAAACAGATCCCACAACGAGTATTCTCCTCGTTGTGGGAAGTGTTGTGTGGGTGTCTTTATTGGTGAGATTATTTTGTGCCCATCGCATGAGTCAAGTCTCTCAGTTACTCTAGGTTTTTCACTAGATGCGGAAGTCACCGTTGGTCGAAGATTTAAAGGTGGAGGCTTAATCTGTGGAGAGTCTGCTTAAAGCTGAGCATCCAGATGGGCCTCTGAAATCTGAGGTTTTTTTAGATCTGTTTAAGTCCATCTGTATTGCCATGGTGGATTCTTCAGGTGCTGAGCAGTGTGCATCTTGGGTCGTTGGGTGAAGAACGGGTTATGTACTCGGGGGAGATGTAAGTAACTGATCTTCGTAATTGACTGTTTCCTCACTAGAGCAGCTGTTTTTTATAGTCGCTTTTACTTCTGGACTTTTTGTTGGCGATGTGAAAGATGTTGATTTGGGCGATTCTTGTCTGGTCCTTTTATGCAACATCTTGGGACGTCGAGATTTGGGGATTTTGGATTGTTGGGATTTAGGGCTTTCTAAGGAGTGTTGTTTTTTGAAGTTTTGTTTGGGAGTCTTGCTGGTTTCTGCTATTTCCAGAGTTTCTTCTGGAGCTTTTGGTTAAGAGGTTAGTCTACTGGTAGAGGCTTTAGGGATAAGGGTGTTTTTTGTAGCATCAGCATAGCTGGGTCTATTCAGAGATCTTCCTTCTCCCGACATATCGGCCAAAACTTAGTACCTGCGAATGCCGTAACGGACCATCCTAATTCGCACTTCTTGATGAAAGAAGAAGTGTTTGCATATTCTTCTAAATGCATGATGGTTTTCTCCACACTTAATACAGTGTTCATCTGTGTTGCATTGTTCGCTACTGTGGCCCGGCCGGGAGCATTTAAAGCATAATTGTGGGTTCGACGTGTAGTACTTGGCCGGATGACCAAACTTAAGGCATGACCTGCACTGGATTGGGGAGGGTAACTCTTTTTGTATTTGTATAATTGTTCTAGCAAATCTAATTGTGTTTGGTATGGTTTGTTGTTCGAATATGATTTTAGCGATTTTTAGTGGTATAGGGCGGTTGGGTGAATTCTTGTCAAAGATCGAGACGCCCTCTATTTGGTGGTCATCATCTTCAAAAAGCTTTTGTATGCCTTTGCATATAAAGGACTCTGTGCTCTTTGGCCTAGGCATAAACCTACTCAGTAGGACGGTGCTCACTAGGGTGTTTCTCCCCCCCCCCAAAAAAAAAATTAAAGTTTTACTCCAATCACCAATTTTTGTTCCATTAGGTATAAAAACAATGATCGCCAAATATCGTGCAATTCAATTAATATTTAGGGGTGCCCCTGGAAGGTTTAACATTTACCTTAATATTTATGAGAGAAAAACAATTCTTTTTGAATAGTTTTTGGTTCCAAGCTGGATCTCGCAAAAGCTTCGTGTCATAATGGATGTTCTAATTATAAAAAACGTTTTGTTCTTGTAAATTTTTTTCATTATCTTAACAGGAAATGAGAAATCGCACAGAAAAATTAAAAAAAGAATATATTCATTAATGGATTAATATGAATTCAAGAATATTTTGTCTTTTTTTAAAATAAATGCATTGCGTATATTTTTCTTAAGTATTTGTGAATGCAAATAGTCGCTGTGTTAATTAACATACTATTTGCACGGTTACAATTGATTGTTAAATTGTAAGAGTTCAGCCATAGCAAATTGAATGGCTGCAACATTCAGTTAATTTGCTGTTACCAGGATACGGGACGTGGACCCACTCTTACTTGTATCCCACTGTCGTAGAATGACTCCCGACGATACCATATATATCTATTCGTTGAGGGAACTTCCTTAATTATCTTTAGAGTGCGTTACTGTCTGGCGGCCGATATTATGTATCTTCGATATGCTTAAGAAGTGGAACTGAGCTCAAGGATAATAATATTGCTATCATTAATAAAATAGAGTTTTATTAACAATAACTATCAATAAACACAAGACGGAAAATATTGACATAAACAGAGAATGAAAAGGGTCATGGAGACTCGGGCTAATCCGAGGATTTAAAGGATTAAAAAAGGTAAAACAAATATAGAGTTAAAGAGATGGGATGGTTCGATAAACCATTTAAAGAACAGGATAGAATTGACAAAAGGGATCAATACTCAAAGGTGACGTTTGGCTTACGTAACTTTTGCACTAGTGGTGCAGTGGAAGGTGGCGCAAAGGAGTTTCGGTCCGCTGGCGAGTTCCAGCCGAAGGGGGGGGGGGATAAAAGGATCCTGACGAGGCGTCTTGGGAAGGAGAACCGTTTCTCGACGAACGGCTTGAAGAACAATGGCTGTTCTAGGTTGTTCTCTTCTGAACAAAGGGGGGATGAGAACCGTCTCTTGTCTACGGGCTCAAGAACAATGGCTGTTCTAATGTTGTTCTCCTTTGAACAACAGGGGGGGGGTGAGAACCGTTTCTTGGCGAAGGGCTCAAAACGAACAATGGCTGTTCTAGGTTGTTCTCTTCTGAACAAAGGGGGGGATGAGAACCGTCTCTTGTCTACGGGCTCAAGAACAATGGCTGTTCTAATGTTGTTCTCCTCTGAACAACAGGGGGGGGGGTGAGAACCGTTTCTTGGCGAAGGGCTCAAAACGAACAATGGCTGTTCTAATGCTGTTCTCCTTGAACAACAGGGGGGGATGAGAACCGTTTCTTGGCGAAGGGCTCAAAACGAACAATGGCTGTTCTAATGCTGTTCTCCTTGAACAACAGGGGGGATGAGAACCGTTTCTTGGCGAAGGGCTCAAAACAAACAATGGCTGTTCTAATGCTGTTCTCCTTTGAACAACAGGGGGGGAAGCCTTGGGGACTTGGCGTCGGAAAGGCTCGAACCTTTGGCACTCAAGGAATATTGTCCTCCTTCTGGACAAGTGATGGTGAATCTCGAGGTCGAGGTCCCTTGGCGCACAAAGGGAGAGAGGGTCGTGGTGATGTTTCGCGACGAAAATCTGGATCTCCAATCTGATCTTAGTGGTAAAATTTCCATATAAATAGCCAGGACATCTCCTTGGCGTGGGGGGGACAATGAAGTGGAAGCTTGGAGGGAACGCACAGCCGGGCCGGAGAACAATGCCTTATCTGCCTATAAACCTAACTCAATCTGGCGAGGTCGGCGTATGGGGGCGAACGGGGGGACGATAACCTCCTTGTTTAAACATTGACATCCGGTAGCTGTGATAAGACTCCAAGCCTCGAATCGAAGATGCACGTGGGCAGCATCGTGGTTTTAAATAATACGGGATAGGAGTTGAAATTAAACGCAGCTTCAACACGTTCTATCACACCCTTCCATTCCAGGGGAAGTTGTCACTTCGAAAAAAAAAAGAGAGAAGGGACAACGATAGAGCTCCGTTGTGGGAACTCGTTTTCTTGTACCAACCGTACCTTCCTGCACCTAACTAGTATTACCTCAATACATATGATTATTTTGATCTTTAGATTACAGGGGAAAATAACCTTTAATACAACTTAATCAAAGAAAAAAAAAAGGGCATGGAACAATGAAATGATATAAACTTAGTACATACGGGACAAAATAATTTATACGTAAATTAATAAGAACAAATATATAGACATACAAAAAATTAGACATTGAGCGTTACAAAATTCAGACATATACATTAATTAATTATATTACAAAAGAATCTTAAATTAAGTCGTACAAGACGGTATATACCTACATGGAGATACTAATCCTATGAATACAATTATTCTACGCTATTCGGTAACGCATTCCTACTGAGTGCGTCAGCGACCTGGTTATCGGAACCTTTTATCTAATTCATTTTAAACTGATACTCTTGCAAGAGTAAACTCCAGCGCATGATGCGGCCGTTTGAGTGTCTCACATTCCTAATATAGGCTAACGGACGGTGGTCGGTTCCTATTTGAAATTCTTTACATATCAAGTACAGCTTGAATTTGTCTATGACCCAGATAATTGATAGAGCTTTCTTTTCTCTAGTGGCATATCTCTTTTCGCGTGGTAATAGTTGACGACTAGCATATGCAACTGGATGACTCGTTCCGTCATCCACGTATTGAAGGAGTACACCTCCAATGCCCTCGTTGATCACGTCGGTCTTAATCCCAAAGGATTTTTCCGGGTTGGGCAACTTTAAAATGGGGGCAGAAATGAACTTACTTTTGAGCTGATTAAAATGTGAAACAGCGACATCATTCCAACGTAAACGATCGGGTAAATTCTTTTTTTGAAGGGGGCATAGTGGGGCCGAAATTGCAGCGAAATTCGGAACAAATCGCTGATAGGGAGAAGCTGATCCTAGGAACAATCTTAATGGCTTCTTTGTAATCGGGAGGGGCATGTGGGCGATTGCCTTAATCTTGTTCTCGTGGGGACCTAACTTGCTTCGTCCTATTTTGAAACCCAAATATTTGATGGTTTCGTGAGCAAAATGGCATTTGCTGGGGCCAATGGTGAGGCCATTTTCACGCAGTTGCTCGAAAAGAACTAATAGGGCGGGTAAATGGTGATTCCATTTAATTAGTTCTTGTAGCTGACTCTTCGGACGTGGTGTCAGCTGCGCGTCACTATCCAGGTCAGAGTGTTCTAAAGACTCGCCTGGTAGGGAAGGAGGAGGGTAATCGGCATCAGGTTGGATGCACACTGTCTGGATTACATTAAGGGACTCCGCGGGGCAATCCTCTTCAAGCGCCGATGCTTCGTCCAGTGCTACGAAGGTATCTCCATGGGCGCGTTGGGGGTTCTTTTTTTCTTGGGGTCCAGGGACAGTCTCCGTGTCCTTGTCTGGGGCCTTATCACCTAAGGGTGTTAGTGATTCACACTCCTCTTTTGCCGTCCTAAAGTCCTGGTTAAGGGTCTCCGAGAAATCGGACGGTATCGGGGTTCTGATGGGGACGGGCTCCTGGGCTTCTTTCTTATCTCGGCCTTGAGGAAGGGCGGCCTGAAACACAGGGTCGAAACTTACTTGGGGGCTCTGTCCTATAAGTACGGAACAGAATTGTATGGGTGCTACAATGACTTCAGCCCAGCCATTATAATATTGACACTGCAGGTAACATCTAGCGACGGGGAATCGGTTCGCCCGCCCAAGGTGGTCATGTACCACCGCAAATTTTTCGTGGTTAGAGGCCACTGGGAGGAGTTCGTCGGACACGATGAAACACGTACATCCTGTGTCCCTGACGAGAGTCGATACTCGACAGCTGTCCACGCTGCCCTCCTCATATTTCAAAGTTCCCGCTGAACTTTTATCAAAAACAAAATTTACCTGGTGGCCTGACGGATGGGGAGAAGTTTCTGCTTGGGTCTGCACCACCGGGGGAGCCGGGGTTGCATTAATCTGGTAAACTTGGTGGGCTGGTCCGCTTTTAAGCCTAGAATTTTGGGGGCAGTTCCAGCTCATGTGGTTTTCTACACCACAGGTGAAGCATCTGGTTGGTCGCTTCGGGAAGAGAGATGGAGGAGAAGTCTTAACGGGAGGTTTGGAGTCCCGTTGTTGGTTTTGGGGAAAGAAGTTTGGGGGTTTTACGGGGCTCGGAAACTTTGTCAGCTTTCCTGGGAAGGGGCGCGAATCCTTCCTTCTTTCTTCTCGTTGGATTTCTCTTTCTCGTTCTTCTCGTTGTATTTTTCTTTCTCGTTCTTCTCGTTGTATTTCTCTTTTTCGTTCCTCTCGTTTTTTTTCTCTTTCTCGTTCTTCTCGTTGTATTTTTCTTTCTCGTTCTTCTCGTTGTATTTCTCTTTCTCGTTCCCCTCGTCGGATTACTCTTTCCCTTTCTATTACTTCCATTTTTCTTTGAAATTCTGCTTCAATCCGAGCTAATTCAATCTGATGGTCAGCTTGTCTTATCCGTTCCTCTCTTTTTCTTTCTTCTTTTTTTCTTTCTCTTTCTTCCTCTTTTCTTTGCTCCTCTTGAATGTACTCAGTTAGTTCTTTTCCGGAGAGTCCACAGGACTCTCCTTGCGCTTTAAAGATTTCGAACTGAGTCATCTTTGCACTTGGGGGCGCACTAGTCAACCAACTAAAATTCCTTGCAACAAGAATTATGCCTCTATAGAATTAGCCTACCTAAATATGGGCACTGACCTATTCGTACTTGGTTTCTCAATCTAAATAACCACTGACTAAAATCACAAAAAAAACACAAACAAATTATTATAACCGTTCCTTGAGCTACTCCAGCTTCTTAAGTTTAAAAAAAAGGGGGATAGCAATCGTTAAAACAAAAGGGAACTACTATATTCTATTATTATAACGAATAACACTATGCTTTACTCGACTGAGACCAGTGTTTGCAAAGATATAGCGTTAAACCTTACACACCTGATACCAAATTTAAATAGTATATATATATATATATATATATATATGTCGTAGAATGACTCCCGACGATACCATATATATCTATTCGTTGAGGGAACTTCCTTAATTATCTTTAGAGTGCGTTACTGTCTGGCGGCCGATATTATGTATCTTCGATATGCTTAAGAAGTGGAACTGAGCTCAAGGATAATAATATTGCTATCATTAATAAAATAGAGTTTTATTAACAATAACTATCAATAAACACAAGACGGAAAATATTGACATAAACAGAGAATGAAAAGGGTCATGGAGACTCGGGCTAATCCGAGGATTTATAGGATTAAAAAAGGTAAAACAAATATAGAGTTAAAGAGATGGGATGGTTCGATAAACCATTTAAAGAACAGGATAGAATTGACAAAAGGGATCAATACTCAAAGGTGACGTTTGGCTTACGTAACTTTTGCACTAGTGGTGCAGTGGAAGGTGGCGCAAAGGAGTTTCGGTCCGCTGGCGAGTTCCAGCCGAAGGGGGGGATAAAAGGATCCTGACGAGGCGTCTTGGGAAGGAGAACCGTTTCTCGACGAACGGCTTGAAGAACAATGGCTGTTCTAGGTTGTTCTCTTCTGAACAAAGGGGGGATGAGAACCGTCTCTTGTCTACGGGCTCAAGAACAATGGCTGTTCTAATGTTGTTCTCCTTTGAACAACAGGGGGGGTGAGAACCGTTTCTTGGCGAAGGGCTCAAAACGAACAATGGCTGTTCTAGGTTGTTCTCTTCTGAACAAAGGGGGGGATGAGAACCGTCTCTTGTCTACGGGCTCAAGAACAATGGCTGTTCTAATGTTGTTCTCCTCTGAACAACAGGGGGGGGGTGAGAACCGTTTCTTGGCGAAGGGCTCAAAACGAACAATGGCTGTTCTAATGCTGTTCTCCTTGAACAACAGGGGGGGGGGGTGAGAACCGTTTCTTGGCGAAGGGCTCAAAAAGAACAATGGCTGTTCTAATGCTGTTCGCCTTGAACAACAGGGGGGGATGAGAACCGTTTCTTGGCGAAGGGCTCAAAACGAACAATGGCTGTTCTAATGCTGTTCTCCTTTGAACAACAGGGGGGGGGAAGCCTTGGGGACTTGGCGTCGGAAAGGCTCGAACCTTTGGCACTCAAGGAATATTGTCCTCCTTCTGGACAAGTGATGGTGAATCTCGAGGTCGAGGTCCCTTGGCGCACAAAGGGAGAGAGGGTCGTGGTGATGTTTCGCGACGAAAATCTGGATGTCCAATCTGATCTTAGTGGTAAAGTTTCCATATAAATAGCCAGGACATCTCCTTGGCGTGGGGGAGACAATGGAGTGGAAGCTTGGAGGGAACGCACAGCCGGGCCGGAGAACAATGCCTTATCTGCCCATAAACCTAACTCAATCTGGCGAGGTCGGCGTATGGGGGCGAACGGGGGGACGATAACCTCCTTGTTTAAACATTGACATCCGGTAGCTGTGATAAGACTCCAAGCCTCGAATTGAAGATGCACGTGGGCAGCATCGTGGTTTTAAATAATACGGGATAGGAGTTGAAATTAAACGCAGCTTCAACACGTTCTATCACACCCACCAACCTCTTTCTCTAACCACCACCCATTGAAAGAGGATGATTCTTTGAGACCTAGCGGGGCGGTTCACGGCGGCCTGTAACTGAGTAGCTGTTATACTATTACTGCCACTCATGGATGCTTGAGGGAGATTTTCTTCCGGCTGTCAGGGAACTTGAGTCTGTGCTCCGAAACTACTTTAAAAAATAAATTTATTCAAAGTTTAAATATTTGTTATTCAAAAATAGATGAGATTTAAAAGGAAGAAAATGTAACCAATAAGTTAAATATCTAGATTAGGACGCAACAGATTCCGCAAGACCCATCCCAAGAATGCTTACATCAATTTCAATTTTCTAAAAACTATAGGCAAAACAACACTAACCTTATTGTTTTGATTCGTTATTTTGTTTCGAAATGGGGTGTTTCACCCCCTATACTCACACTTAATTGTGGAGTTTTGCACCCCCACACCCCATAACTTAAAAAAAACTCGTAATATTCCTAATTTGAAAGCCAAACATGAGATTTGAATGTAAAAGTCGAATGCTAAATGTGATTATGACTGATAAAAAAAGCCTGGAACATTTGTCTTCTTCTTTCTTTAAATACGGGTAATTAGCTTATGGATCTTAACTAGATATTGAAACTACGTTGGGTCCTAAAATAGATATTAACAGGAGGGAATATTAAATATAGTGGGGGCGGATGTTTTAGGCTCTTAAAGCTACTACTACTTGTTCAGATCGCTGTGATAATGTCTTATTACAGGCGGAGAGGTTATCGCATACTTTATAAAGTCAAAAAGACCAATTTTAAACCGATTCTTCACAAGAATTCTATATATAATATTATGAGTCATACTAAGGAACGCTCGCAAGGCGATTCACGATTCGTTTGAGATTCTTTGCTTTTCTCACCATAAGACTGTCATTTTCATTTTAGAAACTGTGAGTCAAGGTTGTTGTTTGTACGTTCTTGCGGAGGCGATTCAAACTAGTGAATCCACATGATAGTCATTTGTATCGTTGTAATAGTGTCCTAGAAGTCATATTTCATTAGCAGAGGACGTCTATTTTATTTATTTAGTCAAAAAAAGGAGAATCTTTCAATTCAATTCTGCAGTGGAAAATTTCGTATACAAAAAGAAAGTTAATAAACTTAGATAGCGGGCATAAAATTATATAGGCCGGGGTAGGTTGTGCGAAATATGTGAGTGAATTTATTATCAATGAACAATTTCATTTCATTTGTAACAGAAACGTTATTATCCGACAGTAATAAAAGTGTGGACTTGTTTTCGACGAATTATCACACAAGAAAGTCGGTAGACTTGTTTAGTTTTTCTTGTAAGGTGATAATTCATTATTTCTTAAAGGGATTAGAGAAAATTGACGTCACAGGCAAAACAGTGGAAATAGATGTGTGGCACCCAAGGAACCCCCACAAATGGGTGCTCGGGGAATCTATGAAATCCTGAAATTGGGTACACGCATGAATTAATGAAGTAATATGACATTTAATAGATAGAGAACCAAAGAAAATAGAGAGAAATAATATATCCTAATTGTATATTTATTAAGGAAATATGTATAGACCAAAGCGGATCGCCAGAGACTCTCACGCGGGCACACACTAACATACACACGCTAGGAAACAGCTGCCTCACAGAAAGGTCTCAATGATAGATAGCAGGGACAAGCTGAACAAATACAGGGTAATGTATGCCTTGACGAGTTAAATTTTCCAAGGAACTGAGAAAAGCAAGCAAGCTCTCTAATACAGAGTAGGCCCAAAACGTGTAAAAATATGTAAGTTCATTAGTTGCATATAACTCTTGTAGCGCCGCCCAACGAAAGAGCAGATGAACATTCCTGACCTTTGTCTCCACCCCACGTCCAGGTCAAGTGAAAAAGGTCAAGCAAGCGGTTGCTTGCTGCCTCAGTGTGCACGGTTCGAATAGCACCTCTGTTGGGAATTTGGGCGAATTAGGAAATAACATTTCCTAAATGAAATTATCCTGTTTTTCTGTTTCTTGCGGTTTGCTGGATTCATTTCTTCATTTTGTCGCGTTCATGAAATAGATATATATATATATATATATATATATATATATATATATATATATATATATATATATATATATATATATATATTAAAACGCACACTATATAACCTTAAAACGGAAGACTTACACATAACCGCGTAGGACTCGAACGTTTCGGCTTGCTCTCATTTTGGTAGGCCAAAATTAGTCTTAAGCTAAGAATAAAACTTACTTATCGCCCCTTTTTTTCGAAGTCCTTTTCTTTGCCCGCGATTACAGAATCACCTTTCGGAACCCAGCCTAAACGAGTATTTTCCCGCGAGAAACAAGAAGTCAGAACCATTGGAAGACAAAAGTAGGCTTGCTATCTACAAGCCATCGATACCGTCACATCACCCTCACCCAGAGCACATCACACACTCACCAATACTATAAACAGGTGACTTCGAAAAGCGTAATAACATCGAGGCTCCTTCCATCGACGTGGCCAAATTCAGGAGACCAAACTTATGAGCAACGATGTATAAGGTTAGGGCAGGTTATCTTAACATGTGTAATTCTACAGATTACCGCAAAATTAGCCATCAGATTGGGATGTAAACATGCTTAAATACCCTGCTATCCCTGTTCGGAAAATTAAAGTTAACTAATATTAACATTAAAAACAAACGCACGTCTTAACTTAAGCGGTCGGAAGGCATTTTAAGATGGCGTCGTGGAAGAATTTTTGTGTTGTCAAAGTCTTATTGAGACTTAATGATTGTTGATGGCTCCTCTTTCCATCGAAATATGACTCCTAAGGTATTATTACAACAATAAGAAGAAGTATTAGAGGATTTAGTAGTCCAAAACGCGTGCGTCCCTCTTATTCAATAGTACGGAAACATTCCTTTCACACTTTATGAGATTATTTATCAAATGTTAAATGCGAGTGTCTATAAATCATTAAGAAAAATAATATCTCAATAAATGAAATAATACACTGAGGATATCGGAATCGTTATATACCTATGCATAAAATCACATTAATCAACACGAAATAACAATCACTCGGTTAACCTTTTCTGTCCTATTAAATAAAATTTGCGCTCCATTATACTAATTTGAAGCGGTTCAAAGATAACAGCGTTAGCGACATCTATATAAAGGTGCAGTTTAATTTTAGGATTGGACCCACCCTCGAATTTTTGTATAACTTATATACATATATATATATATATATATATATATATATATATATATATATATATATATATATATATATATATATATATATATATATATATATATATATATATATATATATATATATATATATATATATATATATATATATATATGTATAATATATATATATATATATATATATATATATATATATATATATATATATATATATATATATATATATATATGTTTTTGAAACAATTGTTTTTAATGTAGACAATGCATTTTCTTTGGCAAATTCCCCCAAAGATATTTTTAGGCTATTGCAATTGCATTATATTGTATAAGGTAATTTAAAATGGTGGCTTTGCCCGCCCTTTTCGAACCCCTCCACTTAATTGTGGGGGTGGTATCGCCCACACACCAGCAATTTTTTAAAAACTCGTAATATTCCTTATTTTAAAACCTAGTATTAGATTCGAATTCAATAGGCGATATAGATTTAATCCCTCGGTTCTACGGGCCCTCGTTTGTTGCGGAATTTAAAGGAAAAGTTTGTACTCGCTTACAATATGTCCGGTGTGTTAGGGAGGTCGGAACATCTGGTCTAATACTCTCCAGCCTGTTTCTTTCGAGCAGTAGTCCCATGTTTCTTCACATTTGGACAGGGTTATCGTACCCATACGCTCTGCAGCTGGCATTTTGGTCAGCAGTTATCATGGTTACTGTCCGTGTTCAAAATGGGTAAGGAACTCGTTAAATCTGCAGGTTTGGGCGGAAGGTAGGGCGCTGCCATCGTTAGGACCATCTAATTCTGGTACCTTTTTAAATACTAGTTTTTGAGGATCGTGTGGATAAAATACTCTTATACCCCGAACCTCACCAATCGCTTGTTAGGGGAAGTTAGGTTTTCACGGTTCTCTGTGAATCAACTTTGATGAGGCTTCTCTTATATGCTCTGCTCAATAGGACATCACTAATGTTAGGTTTTCATTATGCTGTTCCACGTCCTTCATTTCTTTCTTTTTTCAGATTCGTCGTTTTGGGGGTGAATCACGCTCATAGCATCAATCCTCTTTTAGAACACTGGGACGCCCTAAAGCCTCAACGATGATGAAAAGTCTTTCTTCATCAAGGAAATTGCTGAGGGCACTTTTTTCAGGCTGTTGGGAAGTTAGTTCGCCCTGTGGACATGGTTAGACGATTTTTGAAGGACTCTTCGCTAAGGAAGAATGGATCCGATTGTGGTATCTCTGGGACTGTGAAAGCTAGGGATAAAAGGTACATTGGCCACCATTTACGTGTCAAACCCGAACAAACAAGCACAGTCATTTTCACTGCCACTTGTCATCCTCATGTACTGAAGAACACCAGCAAGCAACCTTATTCTTGGAAACATGGTCTCCGTGCAAGCTGTCTTGAAACGGCCTCCTTTATCGCCCCGTTACTAGATTTTGAGGCTTCAATGGGTCCAGAAGTACATGACGTTGGACATAGGTTGCGTTCACTTCAATGACGAGGCCGGGATGGCCTTTGGCGCGCATGTCGATTGGGCAAATGTGTGTGTCTATTTCGAAAATGAGCGAAACCATCGTTATGGACCTCAAAAGCAGAGTGGAGGAGCATCTTTTAGGCAGGGATAATTCGACAGTGTGAAACGAAAAGAAGTTTTACGGAGTGTTGTTACTCGTTTGAAAGAGTGAAACTCTAATACTTATTTAAATATTTTTCATTACCTTGAGTAATCTTGTAGCAAAAAATAACTAAATTAGTTAGCCCTATCGAGTTAAATAATTAATTTCTATAAGAGAGTTTGCTAAACTTTTGAATATTTGTTCGTGTATTTTAAAATTTAATTTAGTATAAACAAATTAATTAACTTTAGGTTCTAAAATTACTTATCCTTAAAAACTTCAGTTTTAAATTTTTCAGTAAATTGATGTTGGTTAGATCAATATATATTTTGAAAGATGCTTAATAGCATTTGTATATTATCATTTATAAAGTTAATAGTTAAATACCAAAAGTTAATCTGATTTTTAGAATCGGATTTAATCAAACGGTAATTAAAAATACGTTGCAGGTCTTTACATTCTGTAGTTTCCGTTTCAATAAAAGATGGGAAATAAGTGTGGGATAGTAAGAGAGTAAAGTTAGAAAAAGTGGTAATTTAGTAGAAGAAGTAGTGTGTCAGTACGTCTGGCAATATCTCCATTTTTGCTTCTTAGGTTTTATCCACGTTTCAATTACATGTCAATGAAGCATTCAAGCCTTTGTATTCTTGAATATTTCAAGTGTGGCAGCAGAGATTGCTCATTTTTATTGTCTACATTTTGTAGAGGTGTGCTATAACTGCGTACATTGTAGCTTACCCTACATTTAATATATATCAATTATATGGTCACTACTTTGTTCTACAACCGATTTCTTCCAAGAAACTAATTGCCCAGCTGAATCCCATTGACCTTTCCTTATGCACGTATTGGGTAAAGATTCGTTTAAACACATTTTCGCCAATCAATTTAAAAATGTGTTTTTCTTATGCAGTTTTATGTGTACTTTTTAGATCTGACACTCGTTTTTCCCGGAAATGCATACTTTTCCCATAATCGACCGAAGTCCATACTAGAAAAAGTATGTATTTCCAGCAAAAACGAGCTTCACATCTGAAAACTACATAAGAACCCACATTTAAAAGATTCAGACCAGAAATAACCTGGTAATTTAAGGCGACGGTAGCACCGCCTACTTTAGGCTATTTTCGCCCAAAACGAACATTTTTTAGGTACATTCGAAATGGGGAAGCTTCGCCCCCATACCCCCGCACACCCAGTAACTTAAAAAAACTCGTAATATTACTAATTTGAAAGCCTACCAAACGTATATTGCTAAATGTCGTTAGGCCTCTAGTTTGAGTGAAATCTTTGTGTCGAAAACAGTTTATAAATAAACGGTTAAAGATTCGTTAAAATGAATCTTCCACCTATATATTTCTAAGGCCTGACAATCGCCATCAAAACTTCTCGTATGAGTTGGTATTGCGAACTATCACAGCCACACACTTCATTTAACTTACAAACTGAAATCATCTGGCATAAACGAAATATAACGAAGCTTGTCATTGGTTAAGAAGCCAGAAGACGCAAGCGCCAAGCGCATGCTGATCTAAAAGAAACATGGTATTGGTTGAATATCGTTAAAAGACACTGCGCAAATCGCCTCTAGATCTCAAAAGCCCAGGTTTAGGTGAAAGATTTGAAGTTAGCAAAATAGCAATATATTTTTGAAAAGTGGATAACTATGTTATTATTAAGTTCCGGAAGTTAAAAAATGGCCTCGGTGAGCATCATTTTTAAAATTAAAAACGTTTATGTCTTTGAAAAGTATAAAATCGTAAATGTGTTAAAACGAATCCTCACAACGTATTTCCTCTCCAACATTTATAGAGCATACAATCTCAGATGGAAGAAAGCTGATTTTGCAGCAGCAACCAAACAAACCGTCATGAATATTCGTTTCCATAGTCACCCTTTGACTATCCAATAGTTCGTCTAATGGTTAATTTTTATTGGATAGGAAGATGTGATAAGAAGAGGAAAGGATAATTGGGTATGAACAAAATGGATTTAGAACTGAGAGAGGAACTATGGACAACCTACATATCCTCCAAACTGTCATAGAAAGAGTGAGAAAACAGGGTGGAGTTATATGTTAGTTTAATAGATATATAGAAAACTTTGATAGAAAGAAAGTGTTTAGGAAACTTATAGATTTGTAGATAGATCCAGACATAAGGGAAGGTTATACAAAGGCTAATTGAGAACAACAATGTAAAAATGATCTTAGAAGGAATGGAAACAGGATAGGTGGGGAATGATATTTGGGCCAGACAGGTATGTGCCATGTCTCCTAACCTCTTTAGCTTTTATAGATGAATTGATAACAAAAGTCAAGAAAGGTGGACAGGATGTCATGGTTATTAATGTCAGTTCAACATACCTAGATTTCAAATGGTATCATTCGACTTAGTGACGCTACAGAAGAGATCCAAAGTCTTCTCAATGGTGTTCGCCGATGTAAGGACGAATGGAGAGTAAACAGGGCCAGATTAAGACCCTCCTGGCCCTAAGCACATTTTGAAAATTGACCTGAAAATACGTACACAAAATATTCATTCACACCTCCCCAAATACCACTTGCTTTCACACTTTAAGTTTGATTTGTATGTGCATATTTAAAACAATCAAATACTTTATTTAATGAAAAAATACAACATTACAATACTACTTCTATAAAGGCGTATGCAGTCGTGCTGCCTATAAAACTTCAGAACATGATTGCTCATTGAACAGAGTTCCTTTACAAAAACAAAATCAAACTGGTTCAAATTTGTTTTAAAAGTATCCAGTAACTCAGCATTTATAGAAGCTGCTTAACAAAATTCAAACATCAAAGAGTGGATTAGACCTAAATCAAGGGAAGGCAAGATGGACTTATTTAATTTCAGATTTCACCGCATTAAGGTGGAGTATCTTAAAAATATGTACTTTCCCACTCAAACCGAACACCATTAGTACCTGTTTTAATACTAAAAAAACGGCGTAGGTCTTCTAAAGTTTCCCCCCAAAAGGTGTGAAGTTCTCATTTTGAAACTGACTTAATTAATGACATCGGCGAGAGTAAGTACAACCTTCTTTTAATTAAATCAAATGACATCACAGTGCACAAAATGCTACGTATTGTGATGATGTATTTATAGCCAAACAAAATATAAGAATGTATCAACCTTTATGAATCTTTTTGAGTTAGAAGCGTGTAAATAATCCATTACGAAAGTAATGGAATTTATGAAAAGTGACGAATATCATATCTGCTGATGAAGTTCAGTACAAAAAAATTCACCTAATTGACTGGAACTCTACAAGAGATACCAAAGAATTTCGGAGTGAAGTTATCCAAGAAAGGATTCACAAGTTTAAATCCATTCAAGGAGTTAGCAGAGTTGGCTATTTCTGCTCTAATTTTACCTGATGTTGAGTGGGTTTTCAGCAACATAAATATAATAAAATTCACGATTAGGAAATAAAAATGAAATTGCAAATGCTTACGTCAATACTAACAGTGAAATCTGGTTTACAACGGCAAAACAAATGCTTTAAAGATTTCGAGTCACCAAACTATTGGAACAATGGCATAAAAATCTTCGTCAATCAAAGGAAACGAAATACAACTGCTTTGATTGAAGATATTCATCTCTTACAATAAAGTGCGTTTTATGAGGTGTTTGGTGATACACTCGGATTGGAGAACACACGCACATACCCTCTGATCAGATGAGCTCAGATTGGAAAAGTGAAGCCACGCCCCTAATTTGCATTAGAATAAATAGGCTTTACAAAACATACAATGAGGAAGTATTATTAGTTTCACAATTAAGTCAAACACCAAGAGTCAGACAGTACAACCCACGGTCTGTCCGACCACAGTTCCACATCAATTTCACTTGCCCGAACTGAGATAGCCCTAATTCAAGATTAAAAGCCTCCAAGGCCGCCATTATTCTTCCAATTTCCCCCTTCCGCCATGTAGTCTATCCGGTAACTGGATAGACTAATAACATTGCTTACCAATAAATTGGATTACCCCGTTTACCTATAAACAGGTATACCTTATACCCCCATATACCCATTCCCAGAAGACTGGACCGACCAAGCTGCCATAATGGATTATAAAGAGAAAGAAAAAACTAATTGGACTTTTACTTCGAATCTTCAAGAGGAGCGTCAAAGTCTCGAAGACCCGAGGCAAGGCCCTAAAAAGACACTCGAATCAAATTTGCTGCGGTAACACGAAATAACGAACTGGAAATAAAACTATTTTTATTTAATTATTGGTATTTTTATTTATTTATTTTCCCCCGCAAAATAAAAAGAGGTTATTAAACCCAATGTATGCAAGAGCTAGAACTCTCGGCATCTATTCAATCCTATGCAGACCTAAAACTTTCTTCAGTAAGGTACCAAGAGTGGAAGAGAATTAAATAGTGAAAAATAAAGATGATGAAAACAATGGGATGGATGGGAGAGAATATTGTCCTGGTGAAGAGGGCATCGCTTTCTTTTTACTTTGTTTTAATTATTCATTTATGTTTGTCTAATGTTTTTAATATATAATTATTTTGATGCATGTTTTCGTGGTTAAAAACAAAGATAAACAAATACAGGCCTCCGGCCTATTAAACGATTAAATATTAATTAAAAATAAACTTTTAACTCGAGACAAATAAAAATATAGCTTCTGGGGTATTTCGGTCCGCTCTTTCCTATCGTGTTCATCTCAAATCGCTAGGACCGATAGGTTCAACGGTTTCGGGGGGTAGATGTCAATACCCTCGTTATGCCAAGACAAAAAAAAAGTGATATGTTACGTATACTAGGGTTCCATTTTCTCGGTCCAATTTTGGAAAAAAAATATATCAATATTTTCCTTACTAAAATCGATTAAAACCTAACAGCACCGAGGAAAAAGAGAATAGGAATCTCGCCTATATTTTCCCCTTTATTATCTCGGTCCTTTGTTTCGACTTTCTTTAGTTTTATAACCGTGACCCTAGTATTTTTCAAGTAATCTATTTCTTTTTAATTACTCTAAAAATATTAGTCGGATCCGAAGACTAATTTTATTTTCTTCTTTTCCAGTCCTATATTCATATAAAGCCCAAATTTCAAATTCTTATCTCTAATTGGGACGAAAGAGTTAAATCGCTGTCTGTCCCCCGCCTAGGTAGGGCTTCCATTCGGATATAGGTGGAGGAAGGTACGCCCTTTCCAATGGTGAGAGTCCCATCGCTCTACGACCCATAGTTTACGGTAAAACCGAACAGAAGAGAAGAAATCCTGAACTACTGCTCGGAAGAGACAGGCTCCAGAAGAACGGATCCGATTTTCCGCTCTATTTAAGACACCGTTCGGCAACCAAACCGGCCATAATGTAAGCGAGTACAAACTTTTCCTTCAACTTCTGCAACGAACCAGGACCCATAAAATCAGTATGACAGGGCCAAATCTGTAAAGTAGAGCCCGAATGCCCAATCGAAACGAGCAGCTTAAAACATCATCCTTGAGAAACAAAGGATATGCACTGTGATATTATTGTTAGGCAAGACTAATAAAACGAGCCGTAAAGTTTTGGTAAGATTATCGGAAATCACAGGGGGTTGCCTCCAAATGCCAGAATAGGACTTAATAAAGGGACGAAGCACTTGGAAGAGGCTCTTGCAATAACCTCTGAAGAGAAGGACAATTTCGACTCGAATTTCGAAGACCAACTGCTCGACGACCTCGATACGATGGCATCACTTAAATCGTCCCATGCGCGAAGAGGACTGCAAGGAGACAGGCAGCATAAACTAGAGCGGAAATTTCGAACATTAACGAGTACGAGAGAAGATGGAAGATCAGAACGAACAGGGGATAAATTCAAGATCATCCCCTTGAGCAACTGGTCTATGTGGCTAAAATGGAACAGGTGGAGGATATACGGCTAGTCCACCGACGGCACAGTATTGGGTCATAATATCTCCACCCACGAAAGAGGAAACACCACACGGGAAATCTCGAAGCTTTACTTATTTAGATATCCTAACTCGGCCAACATTAGGTAAATACACCAAATGTTCATCTAATCTAATCTCATCTAACCTCCCGAGGGGACTCAAGCGACAACAATTCCCCTATTAATAACTCTAGCGTGTACAGAACACCGCAGCCGTCTTCATGAACAAGGTGAGAAGACGCGGCCCTCGACCGCAGGAAGCTTCGCTCCGAGGAACAGATATTATAAATATACCTGCCACAAAAACTCATAAAACGATCAACTCAGACAATACAACGGGAGGTAGTAAGAAGAAAAACGCCAAGTATCAAACGAAAACGAGGCAATAAAACACCTTAAAAAAAAAGAACGCAAACGCTAATAAGTAAATTGCTCCACCAGATATCCTACAAAGGCTTGACGACTAAATAATAACCGAAAACAATAAGTACACCAAAACAAAGAGGCAAAGAACAAAGAAAACTGTAAAAATACATACATCAAAATAATTACATTAAAAACATTAAACAAAGATAAATAAAAAGGTAAAAACAAAATAAAAAGGAAAGCGACGCCGTCAACACCAGGGGCAAATTCTGTCCCATCCATCCCAACTCTTTTTCACCTTCTTTATCTTTCACTCTCAAATTCTCTTCCACTATTCGTATATCAATGGAAGAAAGTTTTAGGTTTGTAGAGGATTGCATAGATGCCGAGAATTCCAGCTATTCTCTTGCATACATTGGCTTCAATAGCCTCTTTTTATTTTGCGGGGGAAAATAAATAAATAAAAATTCCAATAAATAAATAAAATAGATTTCTTTTTAGTTCGTGTTTTCTTTTTACCGACCAAATTCATTTAAAGTGTTTGCCTTTTAGGGCTTTGCTTCTGCTCTTCTAGATTTTGACTCTCCCCTCGAATGTGAGTGTCTGTCTATCTCCCAATGGTTGTGGGGAGAAAAGGTCCACTTATATTTTCCATTCCCAATGGCATCGATTATGGCCTCTTGGTCGCTTCAATCTTCTGGGTAAAAAAGTCTGAATTTAATGTTTGCTCTTTTTTATGTCCTTTCTTCGTATTCGGTGTGTGTCTCTTCTTGTTCTTCTAAGTTTTGTGGTGTTACTTTGGGAAAGAAATATTAATTATCCTCCTCTCTCCCAAACACTAAGCAAATAACTCTTTGTTGCTCTACCTGTTTCTATTTACTCCATATTTAAACCCCAGAACAACAATGAGTCCATTATCTTATAAAGTAAAAATAGAATGGTGCATTTGGGGGCTTTTTACAGACCACCTGGGCAGACTGATGATATAGATGAACTAATGATAAGGGAAATAAGTAAGGGATGTGAAACAGATGCAGTTATTATTGGGGACTTCAACTTAAACTCTGTGGACTGGGAAAAAATGATAGGTAGGGATAGAACAAGTGGAAGGTTCATAGAATGCTTTGAGGATAATTTTTTGAATCAATTTGTTAATGAGCCAACGAGGAGGGACAATATATTAGATTTAGTACTTTCTAACAGTGATCATTTAGTTCAAGAATTGACTGTTGGGGAAGAATTGGGAAATAGTGACCATCAGATAGTTCGTTTTAACTTGGGAATTGAGAAGGGTAAAATAACTGAGAATGCTGAAAAAGTTCCAAATTTTCATAAGGGAGATTATGTAAAACTTCGAAGCTTGCTAAATTTGGTAGACTGGGATGTAGAATTCAGGGGTAAAAATGCTTATGGGATGTGGGATACTTTCAAGCATATAATAAATGTAGTCCAAGAACAATGTATCCCAATGAAGGCCATTAGGGCCAAAAGTGGGAAACCATTATGGTGGAATCAGGAGATAGCTAGAAAAATTTCAGAGAAGAAAAGGGCATACAAAAAATTACAAGTAGAAAATAATATTCAAAATTTAAGTGATTATAGAATGGCTAGGAATGAGTTAAATAAGATTATAAAGAAGAATAAAAGGGTGTCAGAAATTAAATTAGCTCAGAATAGCAACAAAGATCCTAGAAAGTTCTTTAGTTACTATAAAATTAATAACAAGTCTGGCAGAGTTAAAATAGGACCTATCAAATATGAAGGGGTTGTGAGAGAAACTGATGAGGAAATAGTTGAGGTACTAAATGGTCATTTTGCATCAGTATTTGCAGAGGATAAACTAAATAGTCTTATGTATAGTACTCATGGGTCAGGGAAAGAAGTGTTTTCTACCATTAGCGTGCATTGGAGGACGATAAAAGGACTAATAGGTGAGTTAGATGCTACCAAGGCCTCGGGCCCTGATAATATTCATTCTAGGATACTTAAAGTAGGGGTAGAAAGTATCTCAATAGCTCTGGAGAAGTTGTATACTAGGTCACTGAAATATGGAGAAATACCTGATGATTGGAAGAGAGCAAATGTAGTCCCCATTTTCAAGAAGGGTAGTAAAGAGGATCCAAATAACTTTAGACCGGTTAGCCTAACTCCTGTAGTCTGTAAAATTCCTGAAAAAATAGTTAAAAAAGGGATTTGCCAACATCTAGAGAGGAAGGGATTAATCAAATCAGCAATGCTCAGCATGGGTTTAGATCAGGTAGATAATGTTTGACTAATTTATTGGACTTTCTGGAGTTCGTAACAAATCAAGTAGATAAGGGAGAGAATTTAGATGTAATTTACTTAGATTTTAGTAAAGCATTTGATAAGGTACCACTTAGGAGACTAGTTCATAAATTAAAAATGATTGGGATATGTGGGGGTGTTTCAAATTGGATAGCTGAGTGGCTGAAAGACAAGAAGCAAAGGGTAGTGCTAAATGGTGTAAAGTCAGAGTGGAGGGATGTTATCAGTGGGGTTCCTGTAATTATAATTGTGTGCAAGTAGTTAAGGTAAAAATTTACGTTTATAGCTGTTTCTGGGGCGTTCAGCTTGAGGACTATCGCGCTTGATGCTCCAACAATAATCAGCTATCATATGTACATCTCATCTACCCTGATAACGTTTTTCAATTTTGGTGAAATCGTTCACCTTGCTCGTCGCTAACAGTACCAAGATCATCCGGAAGCTGACAAGATAGCAATGCAGAAAATTTAGTTTAATACTCATGTTGCAACCAAGCGACTTGTAGCTCTCCAATAGATTCTGAACAATTTCTGTGTAATTACTTGCACGTGTATTTCCAAGAAAGTTCTTGACGACGTCTTTGAATGATAACCAAGCATTCTTCTCAAGGTTTGACATAGTCCCGGTGAACTGTTCATCTTTGATGAGCTGTTGAATTTGTGGACCATCAAATACACCGGCCTTGATATTTTCAATTGACAGACCAGGAAATGTCAATATGATGTACTTAAAACAGTCACCATCAGTTGGCAATGCCTTTACAAACTGTGCAGAGGTGGGAATATTATATTCTTCCTGTCAACAAGTGGCTCATGTAGAATGTTGGGATCTCCAGGTTTAATATCAGATCTTGGAGGCCAATTCATCTCAACCCAATGCTTCCCTCGAGCTCTGCTATCCCACATACAGAGAAAGCAGGGATACTTTGTGTACCCACGTTGCTGATCAAGAAGGAAGCACACCATTTTAAGCTCAACACAGATGATCCAATTGTGTTTGCCATATTGCAATAATTCAATGACCCTCTTTATATCTCCATGTTTTTCTCGAAGACAGACAGAATGCCGAATAGGGACTGCACCAAATAAATTGTCATTGTGTAGCAGGATACACTTCAAGCTCCACTTTAAGGTGTCAATAAACATTCGCCATTCATTTGGATTGTTGATTGAAAGCCTTAATTTCTTCAATAAACTAGGAATGTTATGGCAATACACAAAGCCGCTGTAACTTCGAAAGTACTGCAGAAATGTACTTTCTCTGGTTGGTGGACTTGCCCGGTGTCTCTCTAAACTTTTTAAGTGCTCTTTTTAAGGGTGATCTCTATATGTAACTAAAATTAATTATTTTTTTGTATTAAATGAAAACTCTCACAAGATATTTAAAGTATTTCATAATTTTTTTAAGAAATTGGTTATTTCATTTCAAAGGGCTAACTGACTTTTTTTGTTTTTCAACTAGAATATTTGAACTAAATGTTTGAGAATTTAATTAATTTAAAGTAAAAATATTTAAAATAAAAAAAACGTGCAAAAAAGAAAGAAAAAATTTCGGATAAGAATTGAAGTTGACTCACAAACACAAGGTGAAGATGCCCAGTGTCACATCCTCGGATGGGGTATGGCTAAGAAAAGCTCGGGTCAAAGGACCTTTATTGACTAGAGGAAGACAAAGTTATAGATAAGAGATAAAGGTATAGATAAAACTCAGGGTTCAAAGTCCAGGACCACACTATGAGTAACCCGGACCCCATTCAATATACTAATTGCATTGCCCCGCTGCACTGCAATACTTAGTCTCTGCCTGGACCATCCAGGCTCCTTAATGTCACCAGTAGTCTCCGAGAGAGTTTCTAATTCCACCTTCTTCCCTGCGCCACTGATTTTCTCAGATCGTATTTAGAAACAATGAATGATCATCTCTCTTTATTGATATACCAATAGTGGAAGAGATTTGACAGTGTAAAATAAAGATGGTGAAAAGAAAGATGGGTGGGAGAGAGTTTGGTAAAGATTCGTTTTAACACATTTCCGATTTTATACTTTTCAAAGACATAAACGTTTTTAATTTTTAAAATGATGCTCACCGATGCCATTTTTAACTTCCCTAACTTAATAATAACGTAGTTAATTTTATCGAAAATATATTGATATTTTACTAAATTCGAATCCTTCTGCGTCATTTTCGACCTAGTTCCTTCATCTTTTGCCTTGATTCAATCACCTAAACCTGGGCTTTTGAGATCTTGAGGCGATTTGCGCCTGCGTCTTCAGGGGATATTCAACTTTTTTATTAGATCTTCAGGCGCTTTGCGCATGCATCCTTTGCCAATGAACTGATAGCATTTCGTGTTACATTCCCGTGTATTTCGAACGATTTACCGTTGTATTTTTTTCTTAGTTTATATGGTAAAATGGCGTGCGGCCGCTGTGGTAGGCCAGGATTAAAGGATTCGAAAGGGCGAAAAACCCAGTGCAAATTTTTCCGCTAGCGCTTTAAGGGCACGTGGCTTGATAATGCCCGTATTCGAACAGGTGCTAACCTTGTATTTATAAACTGTTTTCTGTTCAAACTGGAGGTCTAACGACAATTAGCAATCGACTTTTGCATTCAAATCTGAAGGTAGGCTTTCGAATTAGGAATATTATGATTTTTTTTAAGTTGCGCGGGGGGTGGGTGCTAATTTTTTTTGTAAATTGCGTAAAAAAATATTATTTTTAACCGAAATAGCTGGTAGGCGGCGCTATCGTCTTAAATTACCTCGTTAGGTCCGATATGGTTCTAGGTCTTTTAAATGATTTTGATAATGTGTTTTTCTTATGTAGTTTTATGTGTAGTTTTCAGATCTGAACCTCGTTTTAGCTAGAAATACATACTTTTCTTAGTACGAACTTCGGTCGATTATGGGAAAAGTACACATAAAATTGCATAAGAAAACACATATTTAAATTCATTTGCGAAAATGTGTTAAAGCGAATCTCTAACGAGAATTTTTTCCTCGTGCTGGGGGCATCACTTTCTTTTTAACTTTATTTTTGCCTATTCGCTTATCTTTGGTTAATGTTTTTAATGTAATTATTTTTATGTATATCTTTTTACAATGTTCTTCTTTGTTCGTTGTCATTATGTTTCATTGTACTTATTGTTTTTGATCATTTTTTGCCTTTAAGTCTAACTAAGTAAGCAATAACGTTCCGTTATTTACTTTGTCGTTGCGTTGTTTTGGTTTTAGTTATAGTATTGTATGGTTCTCGTTTGATTCTTAGTGTTTTACTTCTTACTACCTCCCATTGTATTGCCTGAGTTAATCATTTTGTTTTTTTGTTGCGTGTGTATTGGTAATATGTGTTCATGGGGACAAAGCTTAATGCTAATGAATAATTTGCTGCGGGTAACTTTCTCAATTAGGAGCGTCCTGACCGTATCTGGTCCCCCCATTCTCTGGATTCTTATAAAAATTCTGCGTGGCCCCAGCTGATGCAGGAGTCCCTGTACAGCCTGAACCAAGATTATAGCTTAGTAGAGAAAGTTATGAAGTCTCGGTATCTTTGAATAATTTTTTATGAAATATTTCCCAGCTGGTCTGCACCATATGGCAGCACTAATGTTATATTTTCATTATGCTGTGTTTACTCCTTCACTTTTTATTTCAGAGTTGTCATTTGGGGGTGAACCACGCTAATAGGTTTTGAATGAATTTAGCCCATCCGAACATATTTTGAGGAAAATCAAGGATAATTATAAATTTTAATTATACCTTGTGTATATATTTAAGAGAAAATCAAAATTATAATAAAAGATTGATGGACATAATGAATTATTTGCCCATATGATCGACATTTCGACGGATGACCAAAAACCTTATCATGATGGAATCTGTCAATTTCTTAATAGTAGCAGGCTGGAATGCCGCTGCTGCAGTTTGAAGGTCGCTCATAACACATCTTCAGCCGAATTATGGCGTCATTTGTATAAATATCTTGGTTAATGATGGACCACGTTTTTTATATGAGCCTAGGAACGCTTGACTGGCACTTGCAGAGTGAGATGGTGCGTTGTCATGCTTGAAAACGAGTCTTTAGAAGTGACAGTATTTCATCTAGCCAAGGATAAAAGACCTCCTTTAAGAGATTGCAGTAGGCGGGTGCGGTCACTTTAACGCTATCCCGAGAACCTAGGAGGGCCAAACAAATCTGTGTGTAATTATACCTACCAACAACATGAGTCCTCATCTCTGCTTGTGAGGTCGATAACGATGGTTACGCTCATTTCCGAATTAGACCCAAACATTTGCCCAACCTTCACGTCCGCCAATGGTCATCCCGGCCTCGTTATTGAAAAGAAGGCAACTCCTGTCAAACGTGATGTACTTCCGGGCCCATAAAAGCCTCAAGGTCTTGTGACGGGGCGTTAAAGGAGGCAGTTTCAGGGCAGCTTGCACGGAGGCCATGTTCCCAAGAATATGGTTCCTGGCAGTCTTCGGTACATGAGGGTGACCAGTGGCGGTGAAAATGACTGTACTTGTTTGTTCTGGTTTCACACGTAATTGGCTGCCAATATACATTAAATCCCTAGCTTTGACATTCTCAGAAATCCCACAATAGGATCCCTTCTTCCTTAGCGAAGAATCCTTCAGAATTCGACTAACCATCGCCACATGGCGAACTAACTCCTCCGCAACAATATGAAGAAAAGTGCTCTCATTCCATAGTATACCTCCGGAGTTGTGGGGTTCACAGGGAACAGTAGATCATGGGGTCAATTTATTTCCCATCGTACTTATACGAGTCTTGGAGTATTTCCTTATGCAAGTATACTTAATATTTTTTTAGTTATATGGATCTATATACGTTTTAGCTCTTACGTAACGCTTGAAAATTTGGTATTTAATATTTGTTGCTGTTACTATTCATTTTATTTTTCACATACTACAGGGTTTTTCTTTTCAGAAAACAGAGCTAAAATGCCTAGAGAATGCAAAGATTCCGCAGACAGTTCGCTTATATCTGTGGATCAATTACATTAAGACAATACAAAGGACACTTGACTAAACATGTGAAGAAACTCTATGAGCTTTACTTTGTATGTAAACTGGGTGACTAAGACAAACGCTGGGCACCACACACATGTTGTGTCAGGTGTATTAGTTGCATTTCTGCTTGGGTGAAGGCAATGGGCCCTCATGTTCGGCGTACTAATAGTCTGGAGGGACCCAAAGGACCATTCAAATGATTGTTACTTCTGCTTAACAGATATTAAATGTGGCTATTCAATGTGTTTGTTTCTTGGTCTTTAATATATTTTGGAGAGATGTATCAATTAAAAAGATCAAAATACATACTGTGTTGTACTTCCACTATTTCCAGTAAGTGATCACAGCCGGGAATATGCAATTTTCCTCTGATTTTATTTTATTTCACTGCAGGTCACAACAGAAAATGCAAGAAATCTATCATGTATCCCGATCTTCAGTCTGCTATTCGACAGGTTCGACATTCAAGTGCTATTACTGTACCACAGCCGCCCTCTGAACTACCAAACGATAACATGAGCACTCAAAATATGCAGAATCTCATGATGCCCCATATGTGGCACAGCTCGAATCTGACAAGAAACCTTTGCAAGTGTGACAGTAGCGCCACACCAGAACATACATATTTACGCCCAGAAGGGTTACCTCGGGAAACTTTGAGGCGTGGATGTCCTAATGTAATTCATGTGCCACTAGTTAAGAAGGAGAAAATCATTTTGCCACTACTGCAGATAATACTAGGCCCAATGGAGCAATGGAGAGAGGTTCCATCAAAAAAGCGTCAATGGAAAACAGGTATAAGGGAAAATGGAGCCCTGCTATGTTGGCTGACTTCTGCCGGAACCTGAAGTGTGACACACCTGATACGTCTTAAAAACGAACAAGTAAATACTAAAATGTAGGTTAATACATAATATAATGCTAAAAAATGCTGATTCATTGTATATTCATGAATTAATTACAATGGACACATTTAATCTTCCTTTAGAGAAAAATACATTTTTTTGTATCGTAGAAATCGGTATCAATTGCATAATTGTTAAATCGGCAATTTACTAGACAATGTTACGTGATTTATATTATCGAACTCGAATTTAGCCCACTCAACTTCATAATAAAATGTACAAGAGATCTATGCTTTTTCTAGACACTAAAATTTGTTGTATAGTGTAATAAATAAACTCCCACACGTCAGGCTACTTCTGTCTCTATAATTTTATGACCGCAATCAAGTTTATTAATTTCCTTCTCGTAGAAGAATTTTTGCTTTGCAGAATCGGGGTGAAATATTTTCTTTTGTGACTTACTAAATGAGATTGACCTTCTCTGGCAATAAAATAGGACTCCTAGGACACTATTACAACGTAACTTAGTCCCACTCATAACATTTATACATGGAAGAATTCTCGTGCGGAATCGGGTTAAAAATTGGTCTTTTTGCAACCTTAGAAATTGTGCGAGGGCATCTCCGCTTATTTAACATGACATAACATAATTTCACGGATGACAAAAGCCACAAGGGCCTATCAAAGGTCATCCGTATCCATCAAATCCCACCCACATAATGTATCCATAGGATTTTGTCAGATCATGCATCTACAATATACAATTTAACAATCCATAGGAATGTCCAACCATGCATCTATAATATATAATTTGAAGCCTCCATAGGATTCTGTCAAAAACAAAATCAAAGTCCCCCAAAATATACAATAAAAGAAACTGCATCCACAGGAATGAGTCAAGAAACATAGCCACATACCAAAAAGTAAGAAATTAACCCTCCATCCCTATATGCGCTTGAAAACATTCAAGTTTGGGCTGTCTACAGTCTCAGGTAGCAAGCTATTCCAATAATCCACCACTCTGTTAGTGAAAAAATATTTTCTAACATCCAGTCTGCACCTCTGTTTTTTAATCTTTAAGTGGTGGCCTCTAGTTCTATTACTACCTTCTAACTCAAATAACTTGCAGAAATCCAATTTATTTATCCCAGAAAAGATTTTAAAAAGCTCAATCATATCTCCCCTCACACACATATTTAATACCCTCAGTCTATCTTCATATTCAAGGTGCTTCAGGGATGGTATTATTTTTGTTGCCCTCCTTTGTACTAACTCTAATAAGTTTATATCATGTCTAAAATGTGGTGACCATGCCTGTATACAGTACTTTAAATGTGGCCTGACATAAGAGTTGTATAGTTGACCTCCTTACTCGTGTAGCTAAAATTTCTTTTAATGTGACCTAGCACCCTATTTGCTCTATTTTTTGCCTCAATACACTGCTTTGTAAATTTCAGTGACCTATCTACTACTACTCCTAGGTCCTTCTCATCTTCAACTGAATTAAGCCAATACCCATCCATCTCGTAGCTAAATTCCCTATTATCTCTCCCCATGTTAATAACTTTGCATTTATTAAGGTTAAAAGTCATGTGCCACTTCTGAGCCCAAGCTAACAACTTAATTAAGTCACCCTGCACTTTAAAGCTACCCTCAACCTCTTTGACTACAGCTGCCAATTTAGTGTCATCAGCAAAAATTGACACTTTGCTATTTACACCTTGCCCAAGATCATTTACATAGATTATAAATAATAAAGGGCCTAAAACTGATCCTTGAGGTACGCTACTAATAACATTTCTCCACTCTGACCTCACTCCATTCAGTACAACTCTCTGTTTCCTATTTTTCAGCCATTCAGTTATCCAATTTAAAACCTTCCCACATATCCCATGCAGCTTTAATTTATGAACTAGTCTTCTATGTGGAACCTTATCAAAAGCTTTGCTGAAAACTAAGTAGATCACATCAACTTTCTCACCCCTATCTAATTCTTTAGTTACATAATCCATAAAATCCAGTAAATTAGTTAAACACGATCTACCTTTTCTAAAACCATGCTGAGCATCATTAATTAACCTGCTACTCTCCAGATGATCAGAAATTCCGTTCTTAACTATCTTCTCAAGAATTTTACAGACTATAGAAGTTAAGCTTACCGGTCTAAAGTTATTTGGGTCCTCTTTGCTTCTCTTTTTAAAATTGGTACTCATTTGCCAATTTCCAATCATTTGGTATTTCTCCAGACTCTAGTGATCTAATAAATATCTTCTCAAGAGCTACTGCAATACTTTCTACACCTTCTTTGAGTATCCTAGAATGAATGTTGTCGGGGCCAGATGCCTTACTAGTATTTAACTGCATTATAAGCCCTTTAATTTCTTCTCTGTCTATATTAATAGAATTTATCACTACTTCCCTTGACCTAGAATTATCATCAATTAATCTAACTGGTTTCTCTTCTGTGAATACTGAAGCAAAATGATCATTAAGGACCTCTACTATTTCCTTATCAGATTCTTTCCAAACCCCTTCATATTTAATAGGTGCTATTTGATCACTATTAAATTTATTATTGATTCTATAATAGCTAAAGAATTTTTTAGGATCTTTATTATTATTTTTAGCTAAATTAATTTCTGCTGTCCTTTTGGTCTTCTTAATAATTTTATTTAGTTCATTTCTGATTGACCTATAATGGTTTAAATTATCTAAACTACTCTCACTTTGTAATCTCTGGTATGCCCTTTTTTTCTCTGAAACTTTATTAGTTATTTCTTGATTCCACCATAATGGTTTCCTACATTTCTTCCTAATAGACTTCATTGGAATACACTGTTCCTGAACCATGTTTAATATAGTCTTAAAAATATCCCACATCTCATAAGTATTCTTTCCATGGAATTCTATATCCCACCTAATCTGATTTAGCATGCCGCGTAATTTATCGTAATCTTCCCTATAAAAATTTGGAATTTTTGTGGAGTTTGTCGTTGTTCTACCCTTAACTATTTGCAAATTAAACCGAACCATCTGATGATCACTGTTTCCCAATGATTCCCCTACACTCAATCCTTGAACTAAGTGATCATCATTTGAAAGAATTAGATCTAATATATTGGCACCCCTTGTTGGCTTATTAACAAATTGGGTCAAAAAGTTATCCTCAAAACACTCCATAAACTTACAACTTGCTCTATCTCTTCCTATCATATTTTCCCAGTCTACAGAAGTTAAATTAAAGTCACCAAGAATAACTGTATCTTCTTTGCATCCTTTACTTATTTTCCTAATCATTAACTCATCGATACAATCAGTCTGTCCTGGTGGTCTATAAAAAGCTCCCAAGTGTATTTTCCTATTTTTACCAACCTTAATATCTATCCATAATGATTCACCTTCTCTTTGCTTTATAGAGTTATTTAGAGTTGAAGAAATGCTATTACTGATATAAATAATCAACCAACCACCAGTCCTATCTCTCCTTTGATTAATGTACATAGTATAACCTTCTAGTTCAAGTTCACTGACATTATCATTACATATATTTTCATTAACCCATGATTCAACTATATATAATTATATCTATATCTGCATGAATGATATAACTAAATAATTCATCCCTCTTATTTCTAAGACAATGAGCATTTGTGTAAAGACAACTCAGCCCACCTATCCCTGAAGCACCTGAGGGCCTATCTCCTCTGCATCTCCTTTCTCTCCTTCCCCGACCCTGTACTCTTGTATTTCCCTGACCACTATCACTACTCAAGTAATTTAACCCTAAAGCACTTCCATTAGCCTGCCTACCTTCTACAAATCTGTGTTTGCTTCCTTTCCCTGCCTCATTTTGGGCCATTAAATTTCCCTGACCACTATCAAAACCTAGTTTCCGGCCTCTAAAGACCTAATAACACTATCTAATTCCCGCCACAAAACCTCAACCTCATCTCGGCTCAGATGGAGTCCATCCATCGCATACAAACCCTTATTCCCATAAAACCCACTCCAAACACCAATCCTGACTCCTCGCACAAACCTTTCACATATTCATTCAACCCCATTGCACGAGACAACCATTCCATCCCCACATCCATTCTCGGAAGCACACCTGAAACAACGTCTTTTACTCTACTTTCACACATCCTTTCAATCAGCCTTTTATACCGCTGTCGTAACTCACAAGTACCCACCTTCTTTACATCGTTTACTCCGACATGTGTAATCACAACTGCTTCCCTCTCACACACAGACACCAACCTATCATACCTCTCACACACATCATTTACACCAGCACCCGGCAGACAAACTCTCACTCCCTTCCATTTACTTTCACTCAACTTCCTATCTAAATACCTAATCTGAGAGTCACCCATCACAATCACCTCAGTCATTCTCCTATTCTCTCTAGGCCTAGTATTACCCTCCCTCCTGCTCTCCCTCACTCGACCTCCTATTCTACTTTCAGGCACGGCCACACCAGACAAATCTCTTTCAAATTCTTCCTCTCTCAGGGCTTCAAATCTGTTAGTTAGCCTAACAGGTTCCATGTCCCTCTCATTCACACACCTAACCTGTCCTAACTTATCTATTCTGTTCACTTTCACCCACCACTCATCATCACTTATATCACTTACTGCTTTCTCTCCAGTCCCTGTTCTAGGCCTAACTTCCTCCCTCCTAGTCCCAATCTGACTCTTCAAAAGTACACTTGCATCTCTTCTCACTTCAGACACTAAATCGTTCAGTCTCAAGCATTCCACACGTAATCGACTCACCTCCTCAATCAAAGCACATACACGGCACTCAGACACATTCACTCTCCTCTCTACACCACAGACATCGCACACTACATACAGACTACTTTCAAAAGGCATACTCACTACATCCAAACAGTCAGCCATACTTAAACAAGAACAATAATAGAAACAAAAACTTACGAACAACAAGAATTTGACCCGAATTTGTGCGCGAAAGTTTAAAACCTGCTAATCAAGATGGCCACTTAAGTAAACAAAAGTCACTTTCTCACCAAAACAAAATAACCACAATTTAACTTCGTTACATTAACCAAATATACGATCTAATAACTTAATATTTATGTTTACTATGTCACACACCAAAGTATAGCAAATAATCAAAATATTCCTAGAGCTCTACGAAACAAGTGCTACCTGTTCGAAGGTCAGTCGAAGACTATTCACTATTACAACGCTATGAACAAGTAGTAGGGGATTTAAGAACCCTAAAACCTGCGGGCCCCTATATTTATATCTTTTTTTTCTTTTGGATTACATCTATTTTAGAATTGGAAATATTTAAAATTTCAATAAATATATTTCTAAAAAAACATCCACAGGAAATATTTTAGTTATCGCTTTTATCTTATACTCAATCGCAACCATTAAATATTTAAAAAAATTTAATTAATTTTCTTAATTTTAGTCGATCTTTCTTAATACCAAAAATTTACCTATTTTTAATTTTTAAAACTAATTTTATTTTACCAATGTATTCTTATGATTGTAATGATAATTCAAAATTATCGTTAATCAAATTTTGAGTGATGCATTATGCGTCCTAGTATTAAGTTTTATAAATAAGGAAATTTATATTTTATAATTGCATTGTATCAAATACGCGAATGTTAAAGTAATGCTTTTATTAAGTTATTCTGTCTTAACAACAATTTTACTTAGGAAAAGTTAAGAGGAAACTAACTTGGAGCTTCTTGACAAAGATATGCTCAGCGAGCGACTAGCAGCCAACTGATCTGGATGATGCAAATCTCGAAGAAATAGATAGGACATCAACAGGATCACCGACCTCCTCACTCTAGGTGCTGAAAAATGGGTTGTCAGGATCCGCCACAAAATGCTCCTACATGGAAGGTAGACGAACGAGATTTGGGATATGACTCAGGACAAGAGTCCGAATGAGAAATCTAAGCGAGAGCTTAAAACATAATCCTCGGTGAAGTTAACACCCGAAATGTCGTACCTATCCAGTAAATGAAATGAACTCCCCTTTATATGTCCTTTCGTTCATCATCATCATCATCATCATATATATATATATATATATATATATATATATATATATATATATATATATATATATATATATATATATATCAGAAGCGTGCATTCAATGGAAGCAAGGAAAGCAATGCTTCTCCTATTAAATACGAGTAATAAAAAGATAAAAATATGAAAATAAAGTACGATTTAAATTAGGCAATTACACATAATAATAATAATAAACTTCCAAAGTATCCCTACTAAAGCATACTTCTAATAATAATTGTTTATAACTCCTATTTTTAAATAGGGTTAACTTATGATGGGCTTAGATTTAAGCTCTTTCATACTAATTGGTATATATAAGTAAATGTTTGCATGGTCAGATGTAAAAGTAATATAATATATGGGGAAATGGAAGCAGTTTGCCTATTGCCGTCACCCAGACAGCGAGCGAATTTGAGCGGTATTGAATTTAGCCAACGGATTCTTATGAAGTGAATCCTCCGGTTTCCTGCATTAGGCGCGTTTTTTGTATGAAATTGGAGTATCTCATTATTATTACATTTTTGTTTTTCTAAAAGTAAATAAAAGCTAAATTTTACATTGATATTAACGTAATTTCTCTTTATTGTGAAATTATGGTTTCATGACAGCTTTATATAGAAAGAATTAGAATGCAACAACATAGAATTAATAATCTTTATTTACGTAGTTGTCTAATTCTAGCGACATTTGGAAACAACCTTTTGCTGCATCTGGCAACTTTATCAAAAACAGTTCAGACTACTTTATTGGGCCATTGATTAATTAGCTATTGGGTAAATTATTTTTGTTAGATCAATTGTTCTTTTCGAAGGGCAACACTTCAACTCGATAATGGAAATGAAGCCATTGTGAAAGAAGAACATTGCATATGCATATTTGAGAGATTATTAGGTAATAATTTTCTTCGAAAAGTCACGCAGATAAAGAGAGAATAATTAAAGAAGGTGGGCCTACTCCAGACATAGATTAAACAGGGAAAACAAAGCGTTGCGTAGGATTTTAAATTTTATTTTGAGAGCGCATCTGGCGCCGGCCTACTTAGGAAATCTAGGGCAAAGGTCGCCGTACTCACAACAGAGCCTACTACTAGGTTCGATTAAAAAAGCATATGCAATGTGTAGATAGCAATAACAAAGATAAAAGGAAAGACAAAGGCTAAGCACAGGCGAAAAAAAACAAAAATAAAAACGAGAATAAAACAAAGGGCAAGAAAAAGGAAGTACACTCCGTCGCCGGGGCAAGGCCCACCTCCCCACGCTGCATGAACATGCGACCCACGAAAAACAGTCAAATAATGTGGAGGAGGCTAGCCTACTCCAAAAAGTCGCATTGTCTACAAGTCTGTGTGCAGGAACCAGTCCAGAGTACAAGGGACAAGCAGTAGCGACCCCGCTCGTGCCGGTACCGGGAGGGGTAGCGTGCGCAAAGATCATCCAGAATGTGACATTCAACAAGACTGTGCCAGCAGTCTAGGGGACAACGCACCTTCAATTGGCGGTACCTCGCACGAGTGTGTCCAATTCGGCGACGACAGAAAGCAACCTGAAGCCGTCGCGGGATTTGGGGGTAGGTCCATCTGAACATCGCGGCGCACTGGCACGTAACTTTAGGTTCCCTTCCACCGTCTCCCATCTTCTTTGTCAAGTAATAGGTGTGAGGAGGAGCGAAACGCTCATCTGGTCGCCCAGTCCTCGCGGACTCTTTGGCGCCCTCATCGGCGCATTCATTCCCCGCAATTCCTACATGTCCAGGAACCCAGCAGAAGATAATCTCGACATCCTCTAGAGTCGCTCGTCTATGTGGCTCATCGTAACATGGGGATGAGATACGGCTACTCTACCATAGGCACATTATTGCGCCTAAAGATCTCCGCCCACGAATTCGGGAAACACCACATGGAGAGGCAAAATAATGATATAAGGATAATATATATATATATATATATATATATATATATATATATATATATATATATATATATATATATATATATATATATATATATATATATATATCCGTCTGTGGTTGGTTTCCGTGCCACTTCCGTTGCGGCGAAGGTGATCTTGAACAGATGGGTGTGGTCACGGAATTGTATCACTTCCCGGACCTTAGCTGATGCATGATGCTCCTCTAATTCTTCGTCCGAGTGTTCCCCAACCCAGCTCTCCACTTGTGGGGAGGGGGTCGCCTGAAGGCCGATCGTCTTTAGTCAACTAGCTCCCTCACCTGACAGGAGCTTGTCCACATCTCTTTTCCCGCTCCTCGAGAGCCGCATCAACTTCCGCTACCCTGTTGCCACCTTCCCTCGTGTCCGTCCGCCATAACTGCTCTCAGATGAGGGTTACTTCTCCCTGTGTTTCTGGTCGGGGGTGAAGATTACTCTCCCACCCGGGGTTGCAGTCAAGTCCCCTACCGCGGAAAAATCTGACCTATGATTCCGTTGTGGCCTATTCATCAAACCAGGGACCACATGAGCCCCTAATTATGTCCGTACCAAGTGGCGGGCAGAGGTAGGATGAAATTAATGGATGATAGACAGACGTTGGTCGGTGGGGAAGAAACTAGCGTTTTTAAGCCCTCGTTGGCTAATGACCAAAAAAAATAACTCTCTGTTTTAAGAGTGGACAAAAACTACACTCGAGTCTCCGGTAGTTAAGTAGCGTCGTGTCTCTTGGTCCGTAACTAAATTCTATACTTTCGCAAACAAATGCTTTGTAAATCGAAAATCGACCTTTGGGGGAGGGGGCATTTGGCTTTACACTTATACTGCCCCTCCCCCACCTCACCTCCCAGCATCATATGTGAACGTCTTGAGAAGACCTAGTAAAATATTCGATGGCATTGCGAAGACGATCCGATCCATCTTGATCAGTTGTGTCGTGGGGTTACTGTGAGGGTTTAGAGTAATTTGAGGGGTTGGAGGAAGACGACCTCCTCCAGAATCTCGTTAAGTTCACGGTCATATTCAGTCTCTCCTTTCTTCGCTTCTGTTTTCTCCTTTCTCCAGCGTGTTAAGTACCCTCAGTTATTCACACGGGGGGAAGAGGCCGTCTTGAGAGCCAGAGGTCCTTGCTCGTCCCATTTTGGGGATTGTTCCCGGTTGGGCTCCACTGACGGCGTGCGTGTAATAGAGCATACCCATTGATTCTCCTCTTCCTTAAGTTGAAGGCAAGGAGGCGCCTCATTAAGGCTTTTTGCCATTTTTAACCCAGTAAATAAAAAAAAACTTTTCGACCTTGGCCCATTCTTTTAAGTCCTCCAATATTTCCCTAATTTCTTCTGGAGTAACCCCGCCGATCATTGGATCGAGTTGGATGCAGACAACCACCATTTGGGCGCAGATTTCTGGAGCCACGGTTGGCTCCAGATTATTTTTTAGGAGTAACTCGGTGACCTTCTTTGTGAGTACTCTTTCATGATTTTGTCTTTGTGAGTACTCTTTCACGATCTTATCCTTGTGAGTAATCTTTCACGATCTTGTTCGGAGTGGCACATGGCTACGAATCCTTTGGGGGTTTCTAATAGCCTTGCCAGTGCCCCTGAAGATCACCTGCGTGAACTTGATATGGAGGCGGTATTTTGTAGTACCTTGATGGGCAGCGATACCACGTTTCTATTTCACGTTATATTCCCCCCCCCCTCCCCTTTTGACGGGGTCTGGAAACACGATCTAAACCTTATGGGGGGGGTTATACCGGGGTAATCTATGTTGGGGTGAGTAGAGCCTTTTACAGCCCCTCCCGTTTAAACTGAACCCCTCCTAAGGGTTGGTGGGGGTTAGTGGCTGAAGACAAAGTGAGCGCTTCTTCCAACCCTCGAATTTAGTTAAGACGCTTTCTCTTCTCTCCTCTCCCTCCCCTCCTCCGTTTATCTTCCGTTCTTGATCATCTTCGGAATCTTTCCTTTCTCTTTTTCCCGGTAGTCTCCTCTTTTTTCGACTCGGTTGTTGCTTCTTTCAAAGGTTCCTGCTGGTGCCATATCTACGGAGAACCTCATTGTATTGTCCCTGGTTTGGCCAAGTTGCCCGCGTGCGCAGCCATTACTTCCAAGCTCTGGTTGCTATTCACTTGTAATTGTTGTGGTTCTTTGCTACTGCTGCTGATTCCTTGGAGATTCGCGTTGCACTCGCCTAGGTGGTATTGCTCCTTATGGTTTGAGTGGTTCTTTCTTTTATATTTTTTTATTGTCTCCTCCTTTCTTGGACATTTCCTTGTGAACGCCGCGGCAATTTATACTTTTTTTTCTACTTCTTTGGGTAGGAGATAGGTGATTGCAATGGTCGCACTCAGAACAATGTATTTGCCCTTTGGGGCTACTTTAAAATAAAAATATGAAAACAAAACAATGATAAAATTTGAAAAAACTTAACAATTAGGAAGCAATCTCCGGCAGCGGGGGGAAGTCCCCCTCACCCCGGTGCAGGAGCGTGCAACCTAAAAAGAAAACAACAACAAACAAAAAAAATAGAACCTTCTTAAATAAAGGGGAGAAGCCCGGCCTCCCCCCAAAACTCAACAAGTCCACAAGTCAATGTGACGAACTCGTCCCGAGTACAAGGGACAGGCGTTAGCGACCCCGCCCATCCCGGTACCGGGAAAGGTATCGTGCGCGAAGATCGTTTAGACTGGGACATTCGACAAGAATGTGCCGAACAGTCTGGGGGACAACGCAGTCGTTGCAATAGGGCGCTGGTGAGCGCTCCATCAGATATCGATGCGTCACACGAATGTGCCCGATTCGGAGACGACAGAAAGCAACCTGAAGCCTTCGCGGCATTAGAGGATACGTCCATGGGAACAGTCGCACCGCAATGGCACGCAACTTTAAGTTCCCTTCGACCGTCTCCCATCTTCTTTGCCAAGCAGTCCGAAGAGCTGCCCGTATTCCTGCCATGTAGTCGGTGTGAGGAAGAGCGAAACGCTGGTCCGGTCGCAGAGTCCTCGCGGACTCTTTGGCACCCTCATTGGCGCGCTCATTCCCCGCAATTACTACATGTCCAGGAACCCAGCAGAAGATAATCTCGACATCTGCCCGGCTCGCCAAAACCGTGGCGTCACGGATATCGTGAACCAGGGGATGCGGAGATTCCAATGCCCCGAGAGCACTCAGGGCGCTTTGTGAGTCGCTATAGATCACAATCCGGTCTCCAAACCGGGCACGTTGCGTAATCTCCCGTACCGAGTGGTGTATTGCCACCAGTTCGGCCGTAAAGACAGACGCAGCGCCTGGTAGAGCCCCGCTGACTTCAAACAGAGGGGATGCGGCATGGTAGCCGACCCCCTCTTGGGCCTTGGAGCCATCCGTATACACTGGCACGGTTCCAGCGTGACACGAAGTGTGCTCCAAAAAGGTCAAACGCAATACTCCCGGCGCCGTACATGCTTTAGGAGCAGAGACGTGGCGACAAATAGCAAAAGATGGTACCCTCCAGGGTGGCGTCCTGGGCAGAACCAGGGGCGCCACCGGCCCGAGAGCTATACCTATCTCTCGAAGGAGTTTCCTGGCCCTAAATCCAAAAGGCTTAGGGTATGACTGGCGTCTCTCGGCGGCATAGGCACCGTCGAGATCAGCTTCGGATGCAGTGAGAGCTGTTGGCGACTGAGGGAGGCACCGGGCTCACGCGTACAGGCGAGTGATGCACTGCACGCGGCGCAGAGCGAGTAGCATCTCCCCAGCATCGACCAACAGGCTCTGAATGGGGGAAGTGCGGAAGGCACCGTTGGCAAGGCAAATGCTGGTGTGGTGGATCGAATCCACCTTCCGCAATAAACGCTCGGCTGCAGATGCATAAAACTCGCATCCGTAGTCGTGCTTCGAACGAACAAAGGATCGATAAAAAAGTAGGGCAGTAGCCCTATCAGCGCCCCAAGCGCTGAACGTCATAACGGTGAATATCCATCGCGCGGGTACAAGAGACCCTAAGGCTTCGAATATGAGCCTCCCAGGTGAGGCCTCGGTCAAATACAAGACCAAGAAAACGGTGCAACTCAACCACATCCAGGTGCACCACATTAAGAAACAAATCTGGTTTGGGGTGGAGCCGTGGATGGGGGCAGAAGTGCACCAACTTAGTCTTGGCCAAAGAAAACCGAAACCTGTGCGCTTCGGCATAGCGAGAGACGCGGTTCAATGCCTGTTGGAGTCGACGCTCCAGAGTTGGCATCTGGGACGCGCCAAAAGAGATCGAAAGGTCGTCCACGTAGAGGGTAGCGAGAACATCTTTCGGCAGCACCGAGGTGATGCCGTTGATGCTCAGGGCAAAGAGTGTGACACTGAGGACACTTCCCTGCGGGACACCCTCTTCCTGCTCCTTTGGGCCAGAGAGAGCTCCCTCCACCGGTACGCGGAATCGACGATCTCGCAAAAATTCAGATATAAAGACTGAGAGGCGTCCCCTCGCCCCCATCGTGTGGAGAGTCTCCATAATACCATATCGCCATGCGGTATCATAGGCCTTCTCCAGATCGAAAACACCGTGGCGTAGTGGTGTCTACGAAGGAAGGCCTTGTAGGCCACACTGTGCAGAAGACAGATGGCCTCCGCTGTCCAGGAAAAAGGCTAGTCTAACATTTACCAATTTCTCCCTTAACTTTCACACGCAAGAGGTTAGAGAGATTGGGCGAAAACCGGTCGGAGTAGAGTAATCTCTTCCCAGTTTCCGAAAGGCGAGCACTGTAGCGATTCGCCAGGTATCTGGGAGAAGACCCTCCACCTAGATCCTATTGAACAAATCTAACAGAAAGGCCATGCCTCACTCACCAAGGTGTCGAAGCATCGCCTACTGGACATCGTCCGTACCATGGGCGGTGTCCGCGCACGAAGCGAGAGCGGAACGAAACTCACTCACAGTAAACTTGTCGTTGAAGGGTTCTCCGCCTCTGAAGGTAAAGTCCAGCCAGCGGCCTTCCGTGACATGACGACGTGCATTGAATGCTGGTGGAGAAGCATCCCGGCTAGAGAATGCGGAAAAAGCGGTCGCGAAGGATTTCGCCAGGACGCGGGGTCCGAGATTGGGGTCCCATTCTCCTGGAGAACGGGAGGGGGGTCATGCGAGAACTTGCCTCGAATCCTTTTGAGTCGCTTCCACACCTCTGCTAAAGGGGTCTTCCCGTTAAGTGAAGACACATATGCCCGCCAAGAAGAGCGGCGGGCGTGCTTCGAAATATACCGGAACCTAGCCCTAGCCCGACGAAATTCAGCGACAGTGTGGCGCTTATAGCTCATGTAAGAATAACGCTTCTGTTTGAGGGCCGTCTAACACTCGGCCGACAACCATGGGAGTGGTCGGCGTGCAAAACGGCCAGACGTTCTAGGAATAGTAGTCAGGCATGCGGCGATGAGGTTGCCGGAGAAGAAGTCAAAAGCCTCATCTACCGACCTAAACTGCTCGACTGAGATAGAGAATTCAGTCATTTCCTGAAATGCAGGCCACCGCGCCTGCGCCAAGCACCACCGAGGTGGGCTCTTAGGCGGCAGTTGCCCTAAAAATGATAATTGAATGGGAAAGTGATCACTACTATGGAGGTCATCGACCACCCCCCAATCAAAATCAGGATGTGCATCCGTAGAGCACAAAGATAGGTCAAGGCAAGAAAATGAAGTGGTTCTCGGACAGTGATGCGTAAACTCATCCACGTTTAGGACACCTATCTCAAGCTCTTCGATCAGATCGGCAAGGACTTGTCCCCTGGGCTTTATTGAGTAATCTCCCCAGAGATGAAACCTGCCGTTCAGATCTCTAAGCAAGAGAAAGGGCCTCGGCAACCGTGCCACAACGCGGCGGAAGTCCCCCGCGTCGAAGTCAGCTGACGGTGGAATGTACGCAGAAATCAGAGTATACCTCCTATCCAGGTGCAGCTGCACAGCCACTGCCTGAAAGGAGGTATCTAAAGAGAAAGGAATAACGGAGACATCATGCAGGGTGTAAACCGCGCATCGCTCAGCCCGGCCATCCCGTGGTGGTGGGGTTGCAAAACCCTTATACCTGAGTGGGGCGTGCAGGGGGCACGCGCCTAGCATAGTCTCCTGCAAAAAGATAGCTAACGGGGTACTGGACGAGACGAGCCTCCGCAGCTCCTCCCAGTTGGCCCGTAGTCCACGGCAATTCCATTGAAGGAATATGCCCTCCAGGCCTAGCTCGGAGGAGACGCGGGGGCCCTTCTCGAACTGAAGACCCTCACAGGAATGGCTCTACGCTTCCCGGGGGCTGAACCGCGGGCGCTGTTGGCCGGACAAAGCGCTAAAGGCGCTGTCGCCTTCAAGGACTTATTGAGGGAGGTTGGGCTCGCCATGCGAGTCTTTTCCTCCCTCCGCCTCGAAACCTTAAGCGGGCGTTGCGGCTTCGGAGGCGGAGAGCCCTCTTTTCGAGGAACCACCGTCTCCGAGCCACTCGCTCCACCTTGGGGCGTGGGCGAAGGAGCCGAAGCTCCTTTGTTGCTGTCCTCCTTTTGGGGGACAGCGTTAGGAACCCTAGAAGATGGCCTAGCGACCATCTTCAAGGGTGTTGCCTCCTGTGAGTCTAACGACTCTGTGGAGGCACTTGGCCGTTTCGCCTTACGGGAAACGGTCACGCTGGGGGAAGCCTTAGTTTTAGCCGGGGTTGGGTATCAACCCTTTTTTGCCGCCAGCTTTACCAGGGGAGCGCCCGGGTGGAGTAGAGCCCGCAGAAGGGCTCCGAATGGGCGCGGAAAAACCATGCTCGTTGGCCTGGATGGGCCAGGAGCAGAGGGTGCCTTTCTAACTATTGAGGCATATGACGTCCCTCTCCATCCGTGGGGGCTACGGGGACGGATGGGTCTGCTGCCACTTTGGCAAGCGACCAAGCCAAGATCGACACATCCGGTCCCTCTTACCTCCCGGTTTTCGAGCCCCTGACTAAGACCAAAAGTGCACAGGGCGGAGCCTCGATGACATCGGGGCCCCTCATTCAGAGGTTACCTCGCGTTTTAAAGCCCGCTGGCTTCAAACGCTTCCTCGTTATTCGATCCACTGATGGCACCATGTTGGCCAAGAGCAACATGATCCATCAAAGGAGAGGATTAGCTAGTGCAATTGGTAGAGAGCCGAAGGTGACCCGTTTCTCGGACGGAAGCCTTCTGGCGAATGCGGCGAATCCCGTCGAGGTGGCCAAGATAAGTGCTCTTCGGACACTTCATTGCACCCCGGTGAGTGTGACGCCGCACTCTACCATGAACTTTGTGAAAGGAGTAGTTTATGGGAGGGAATTCGTTTACTACTCCATTGAGGACATCACCTTAGAGCTGGCCGACCATGGGGCGGTCAAGGTCGAACGTGTGATGAGAAAACAGGGAGGAGCCTTGAGACCCACCCCTACACTCTTCGTCACGTTCGACTGTGACAAGCTCCCTGAGTCGGTGCCTGTGGTTGGTACCGCTACCGCGTAAAGGCATTTGTGCCACTGCCGTGGCGGTGCTATTACTGTCACCGATTCGGCCATACGAATCGATCTTGTAGACGTGCAAAGTCGGGTTCATCCGAAGTTTGTGTAAATTGCTCCAAGGCCGCACACGATAAGTCTAAATCATGTGTGTCCAAGTGTGTCAATTGCGGGGAGCCGCACCCCGCTTCTTCGAAGCAATGTAGTGCATTTCTCCTCGAGAAAGAAATCCTGGCCGTTCAGGCCCAGGGTCGAATCTCATTCCGCGAGGCTAAGGACTTGGTCCTCTTTCTTTAATAACTCTTGCAGACAAAGGAACTGTATTCAGTTGTTTAGCTACTTTCTGCCCACACATTATTTCCTCCATTTTCACAGCCGCCGGTTTTATTAAGTCTTCACCAATAGTATGTGGTTTCTTGTTACGAGCAACCAAACAGGCCACTTCAAAACTAGCTATTGCTGCTGAACATTGGTCAAACGTTGCACTCTTGTTATTTTCCAATTTCTGTCTTTTGACTGTTTTTTTCCAGATTCTCAAAGTATTCCCGTGGTTTGCAAGACAGATGTGAATGAACCTTGTCCAAGTGTTTCTTCAGTTGATTCTTTTTGAAAGACTGGGCAGTCAGTACTTTCATACAGACGACACATTGAGGTTTCATTTGTCCTCTATTCCTGTGAAGCCATAATTAAGGAACTCTGCCTCATATGTCCTTTTCCTTGCTGAAAATGAAAGACAAATCTATCACTTTTCTTCTATTTTTGAAAAATAAAAAAATATTTACTGACGAATTTAAGAGTTTAAATTAAAACTTTAAAATAACATAACATAAAATCAAACCACAACTTACAACCATAAAAATTCAAACAATAAGACTTAAAAAGAGTGAGCATTACATCTGTAGGAGCTGCATGAAATCTTCTTAAATAGAGTTAAACTCGTTAAAAAACTTACTTTTAATATAAAATAATTCATTAAAATAAAAATAAATAAATAAATGAAAATATAATAGTTACCCTTAAAAAAGTGAGACCTGGCAACTAAAAAGCTGATGGGACAATTAGACCCCTTACAAATAAACTAAAATATCCTAAAGTCTAAACTAATCTTATATTTATATATTTAACTTTTGTTGAATTTTAATCACAAAATCTATACAGAAACGTAAATATTATAGAGATGTGATGACACTCACCCACTGAAAAGTGCATCCAAGCAGCTGACGAGTCATCACCACTTCCACGAGAGTTAATCGCGCAAGAATGTTACCATTTGGTAACTATTAACCCTGAGAGTAGAGCAAGAAGGTTGCCTCGTTTGTCTCATAAGGGCAGCTACGGTCTGATTGGAGATTCCTCCTGTTTCCGTGGCTCTCAAAAGAGACAGAAGCAAGCGTGGACGGGTTGATTGGAGATACCTCCTGTTCCTGTCCTGCTTGTAAGAGGGCATTGGTTTCTTCTCCCCTTTGCACCCGTGGCGCTGATGGGCGAACAAGAGTGACGCCACGATGCAAGGGTCAGCGTCCATAGCCACCACGCCAATGTCTGCCAAGCGGACGCGGAATGGGTTAAGTCCACCCTCACCGAACGAGACTTCCACGCCGAAGAGGACCGCCCGAACACTGGAGCCGGAGTTCTCACAGGCAGAGGAGGCCCCCAGCGATGAAAGCGGTCGCCTCGTCATCGATGAGAGCCCCCAGACCGAGGAGGCCCAGCAGGAGAATGAGGCAGGCTGGGTAATAGTGTCTCATTCCCGACGAGGACCTTGGCACAAGTTTAAACTGGTGCACCAGAGCAACACTACCAGGGCCTACCAGGCTGTGACGGAGCTGGAGATAGCACACCCTGGCCTGCGGATAGTCATTCGCCCTACTATTAACGGCGAATACGTCCTCACCCCCGAAGGACGATGGGTCGGAGGACATGCTGCGCCGCCTTGCCGAGGAGGGGGATCGAGTGATCCTGCTTGACCCCAGAGTGAAGAGGCACAAGTTGGTGTTTTAACGGTATCCGACCACTCTGCTACTCCAGGCCGTCGAGGCTCACCCCCACGTGCTCTCGGCAACACGGCTCCTCGCACACAGAGACAAGGTCCCAACCAGGTAGATCCTTGTAGTGTACGAGGGGCCGCCACCACCCAAGCTGGACCTGGGCAGCTGGGGCCGCTACGCCCTGCGCCCCTACCAAGGTGAGCCTGTGAGATGCTACAAGTGCCAGCGCTTCGGGCATCTCCAGGCCATGTGCCAAAATTCCGTCAAGTGAGGCGTGTGCAGCCAAGCGCACCCGACGGAGGAGTGTATCGGTCGCCTCAAGGCCAGCGAGACCACCACGGCACGGTGCCTCAACTGCACCAAGGGGCACCACGCTTGGAACACGAAGTGCCCCGAGCGACAGAGAAGGATGCCACGGGGTCACCGGCGGCAGCAGCAGCAGCAGCAGATGGAACCACGTGCCCCCCCAACCCAAAGAAGAGAGCGTCGGTTCATTGCGGCGCCACCCCCAATCGGGTCGGCGTGGGTTACCCATCAACCCGCGACTCTCGGCCTGCCCGGCACACGTCTGGGCAGTACACAGGAGGGGGAGCGGCAAAGGCAGGGGGAACCACGTGGGCCTTCCCAGCAACAAGGCAACTGACGCCTTGTTCCAGCGCCACCACCAAACAGGCCGGCGTGGGCTTCCCACCCACCCCTTACCCCTCAACAGCCTGGCACAAGTCAGGTCGAGACAGGGGAAGAGGACAGGCAGGGAGCGAGAGAGGGTACCAGTAGCTGCACTGCCAGCAACTCCGCTCACACCTCCACCCAGCAACCCACCCCCTCTGTCCCCAAGCCACAGAGGAGGAAGGGACACAGGCGTCGGGCCCACCGCGCCCGCCCAGACGAGGAGCAGTCCACGGTGCTACCCAATGCCCAACCAGCGACAGGGTCTCAACGTGGACCCCCAGGTTATTGCGAGGGACTCAATGAGGAGGGCAGAGTCATCGTGGACGTCATCCTCGCGTGTGTCGTACAGCTGGTGAAGAAGCTGCTCGACCGCCGGCAGGGCACCGCAGCCCCCACCGAGCAGGACCTCGACGCACTCCTCCGCGAAGAGGTGTTAACCGCCGTCACAGAGGGTGCCCTCCAGCCCCCACCATCATCTACCACGCCGAGAGGTCCCACCCAACACCCTCTGCACCCACCGCACGCCCACAACCAAGATGGAAGCGCGGATTGACAGCCCAGCCCACGCACCGGCACCCATGCTGAGGGTGCTGCAGTGGAATGTGCAGGGGCTGCGCCCCAAGAAACATGAGCTGCTGCAAGCCGTCTTCCAAGAAGACCTGGACCTGGTTCTCCTACAGGAGACTCTCACGCCCGACAGCTTTGAATGGCGAGTCGCAGGCTACACCCTCCACTCGCTTCCTGCTGGTGACGGAAATGGGCGTGGCTGTGCAGCCCTCATACGAAACACCATCCCGCACAAGAGGATCGCCGCACCCGTGTACTGTGGTGACGGCGTGGAGGTCCTGGCACTGGAGCTACAGCTGGGGCCGCTCACTCTCACTGTATACAATATATACAGGAGCCAGCGGTACCCGCTGGATGTTGGGGAGCTGCTCTCCCTCGCATCCCACTCCAGCCTTCTTGTAGCGGGCGACTTCAACGCCCACCACCCCATGCTGCATTCTGTGTCACCCACTAACGTGACCGGGCGCCACCTGGCCGACCTGCTTGAAGAAGTTCTTGCCGTTCGACTACTGAACACAGGGGAGGCCACGCACGTCCATGGGGGGCGGCTTGACCTCACGCTGGTGTCGGGCGACCTACAGCCCGGCGCCACCTAGCAGGTCCACCCTACCCTCACCAGCGACCATTACGGGACCCTCACCACCCTCACTGTGGCCCCACCAGCTCCTCCTCTCCCGCCGCCCCAGTGGAACGTCAGGAGGGCGGATTGGGCAAAGTTCCAAGCCTCCCTGGCTGAATGGTGGTCCACGTATGTGCCTCCGGAGGACCTGCACCTGCAGGAGAGGGACCTTACGGCGGCCATAGAGAGTGCAGCTTACGTGGCCATGCCCAGGACAGCCTCAAATCGCCGCCGGCGCCCGGACTGGTGGTTTTATAAGGAAGTCCGGGAGCACAATCACCGCGTCAACGTCCACAGGAGGTTGTACGAGAAGCGCCCAACGGCCATCAACCTGCAGCTCCTGCAGGACGTGGTAGCCCGCGCGCGACAGGTGTCCCTGAGCGCCAGGGAGGCAAAGTGGCTGAAGTGGTGCGCCTCTTTCAGCCAACACACCTCCCTAGGCCAGCTGTACGGGAGCTTCAGGAAGGCCTCAGGCGCCGCCCCGACCCACCCAGCTGCCCACCCACGCCCACAGCAAGAGGCAGATCGGCTGGCGAACTGCTTTACAGCGAGAGGTTCTAGCGAGCCGCTTTCCCTCCACACCAGCTACCTACAGCAGCAGCTACGCCCACAGCGCGACGAAGAGGTCAGGGAGGCACGGGGCCAGCCGCACGCGATGGACTAGCCTTTCACGCTCGAGGAGCTGGCCAGGGCGAAACGTCGACGCGACACAGCGTCGGGAGCCGACGGAGTGCGGTACTCCATGCTGGCGTACGCTGGGCCCGCCGGGGACGCCGCGCTGCTAGCCCTTCTGAACGCGTCGTGGTTGGCAGGCCGTCTGCCGCCCTCCTGGAAGGATGCCGACATCCAGCCCATCTCCAAGCCGAAGGATCACATCACCTTCAGGCCAATCTCCCTCCTGAGCTGCACCGGAAAAACGGCGGAGAAGATTGTGCTGACTTGCCTACAGTGGAGCGTGGGAAGCCTTCATCACCACGTGTTCGGCTACACCAGGGGGGTGAGCACTGCGGACTGCCTCATCACCCTCCTGGCTCACGACAACAACCAGCCCACCATCGTAGTCTTCCTTGACCTCGAGAAGGCTTTCGAGCTGGCTAGCCCCCACGCCATACTGGCCGCCCTTGTGAGGAAGGGCATCCGAGAGAGACTGCTGAGCTGGCTCCAGGACTACCTTCACCAGCGCCGAGCCCGCGTGAGGTTCCAGGGTCACAAGTCTTCCTACCTTACCTTCGAGAACGGGACACTCCAGGGCGGCATCCTCAGCCCGTTCCTTTTCAACGTGCTGATGGAACAGCCGGTCGCCCTCCTCTATCGGAAAGGAACCATCCTCCTCAGCTACGCCGACGACCTGGCGCTCGTCGTCACCGGGCGCGGCGACAAGCTCGCGCGGGCCCAAGAAGCGCTGCACCTCATCACTGCCAAGTGCGAAGAGCTGGGGCTCAAGATCTCGGCTGAGAAGTCCCAGGCCATGGCCATCAAAACTTGCACACCTGCTGGCCAGCAGCTTCGCGTCCAAGGAGTCGGCCTGGCCTGGACCGACTCCTACCAGTACCTTGGAGTGTGGGTGGACAGACGGCTGTCCTTCACGCACCATGTCACGCACCTGAGGGAGCGGACGCAGGCCCGGCTGAATGTGATGAGGGCCATGACGCGGCCGAGCGCTGGTGCAACCTTCCCCGTCCTCCGCCTCTACTATCTCCAGGCAGTGCGCTCCCTAGTGGACTACAGTGCACCAGTCCTTGTAGCGCTGCCCCGGTAGCAGCAACAGCGCCTGGAGGTAATACAAAACACCGCCATGAGGACCATGTTAGGGGCACCCAGGTGGTGCACTGCCTGTGTCATGCAGAGTGAGGCCAACCTGGTGCCCCTCACCGCCAGGGTGGATTGCATTGTGGCCTGTCGGGTGGCTAGAGTGCTCCAGCGCGACGTGGAAGGTGTTGCGCAGAGGAGACTCCGAATGGCCGTGGCGCAGGGCATCGAGTGCCTGCGTAACAACAGGTGGCTCGTAAACGTCAGCCTAGCAACCAACTCCCTCAACCGGGCAGGGAACTGGCTGTGGCGCGACCCCGACACCCCCAACCCCGCCTACGTTCCACCACCACCATGGGACCCCCCCGCCGCACACTTCACCGCCACACAGCTGCCCGACAGCAAAGCGAACTGCCTCACCGAGGAGCTGCGCCAACACGCCCTCATGGCCATGTCTGAGGTCACGGAGCCAGGCAGCGCAGTGTACTTCACCGACGGTTCCGTCGACCCCGACAGCGGGAGGTCCGGCGCCGCCTTCGTCACGAGCGGCTTGACGCAAGCGTGGAGGACATCAGATCACTGCTCCACCCTCCAGACGGAGCTGGTAGCAATCCTGCACGCCCTCCAGCACGCTCTGCTCCGCCGGGAGGCCACTGTGGTGATACACACCGACTCTCGGTCGGGACTACAGGCGCTGCAGCACGCCCACGCCCACGCTTACACCCGGGACAACATCCACCTCACCACCACCATCATGTACACCCTGCATGACCTGGCAGCTCAGGGCAGGCGTGTCCGGCTCCACTGGATTCCCAGCCACGTTGGCGTGCGCGGCAACGATGCTGCCGACGAGGCTGCCAAGCGAGCCGCCCACGGCCCCATCATCACCTGGACCGTGCGCCCCAGCCTGCAGCAGCTCAAGGTGCAGGTTAAACGCAGGGCCGCCCACAACGACCACCAGCAGCACCAAGAATGGGAAGCAATCAAGAGGCAAGCGGCGTGGTATGCTGCAACCACAGCCTATCGCCCACTGAACCGATCCTTCCAGCAGCCCAGAGCGAACGGCGTGCTGCTACAGCGTGTGAGGCTGGGCTACTCCACGCGGGAAGAGCTGCACGCTGACTTTGTGGCAGGGAGGTGCGAACACTGCGGCGGCGGCTCCCGGCGCCCACTGGTGCACTACCTCCTCTCCTGCCCAGCCACCGCCCGCCTCAGGCCAGAGCGAGCGCCAGCCCCTCCCCCTGTAAGAGCCGCCCTACTGAGGGCGCGAGAGGTAAGAGCCGCCCAGGTGGTCCGCCACACCCCAACAAACGAGCAGCTGGAGGTGCTGAGAACAGCACCCCCTCCGCGCTGATCGCTGCTCGCGCCCAGCCGGGTGACAGGTGATGAAGACCGACGCCACCCACTTGCAGCAGACAAGAAACGCGTGGGACGCTCCACCACGTCTTACTGCACGCCAACACTGACGGGCTGCCCGCTTTGTGTAATGTGTGCATTTATACATGTATTTATATTATTGTATCATATTATTACTGTATTTGTCTTTTTTGTTGTTGTTTTTTGTTGTTTGTTTGTTTTGTTTTTATTTTATTATTATTTGTATTATGATTATGTATAAATGTACGCTATTGCACAATAAACCTATACAATCAATCAATAAATATTATAGATTATATCATAACTCACCTTATGTAAATAATTATTATATCACTTGATCAGCTCTACTAATTCATCAACTACTCTGAAAGAGGCATGTTCAAAACATGGCAAAATTCCACTTAATTACGAGAAATGTTGCCAGATATAGCGAAAAATAGAAGAAAGGCTCCTCGATGCATTCTTTTTCTCCAACTTTCATATTCGTTTCCCTCACTTAGCAATTTCTCGTCCTTTGGTCTTTAAGTGCGAAACAGTTGTAGCGCATTCGTGTATTCATCTTTTTCTCTGCTTAATAATTGTGTGCACTTTAATCCTTTAATTACTCCCTTCTATTGCTATTCTTCCGCCCTGTGAGTTGCCACCTTCAGTGCTATTTTCCTGCAAATCACCGCATATATTAGCAATGGAGGGATTGCTGGGGTTACGCCTTTCTTACCGAGGCTCTCTCGAGAAACCCTCATTTCCTCGTCTTTCTCCTCATGACCGTTTGGGATCTTTCCCTTTTTATTATCAGTTTGATCAGAGGGATTTTCAATGCCTGGGTCGCCTCTCCCCTCTCCGGGTTTGGGATTTATCCAATTCCGTGGAGTGCATAAGATTTCCTCTTATTTTCTTCCCTCTTTATTATGTTTCTTCTTTTTTCGTCTAACGGAAAGCTTTGCCATTCCGAAATTTCCTATTTCGACCAACAGTTGGGTTTGGCCTTATGTTCGATATCCATTTTCCCAGCGCCCCCTTAAATGGGTTCATAATACTCTAATACCAACGTTGCTGGTAGTTGAGTTCTGTTGTGGTAGGTATTGAAATATCGCGGGAAATTAATATCTTAGAATACGCGAGAGAAGGAAAGAAATAATCCCCCATTTCGTTCCAACGAACCTAGTTTTCTCCCCTCAGCCCAGGAAACGCCCCTCGTTCTTCTTTCTTGGTACCTCTTAAACCGAATCTTTTTGTTTAACAGTGCGTTATACAAAGGAACGCAACTCGTTCTTCTTCCTTGGTACCTCTTAAACCGAATCTTTTTGTTTAACAGTGCGTTATACAAAGTAACGCAACACGTTCTTCTTCCTTGGTACCTCTTAAACCGAATCTTTTTGTTTAACAGTGCGTTATACAAAGGAACGCAACTCGTTCTTCTTCCTTGGTACCTCTTAAACCGAACCTTTTTGTTTAACAGCGCGTTATACAAAGTAACGCAACTCGTTCTTCTTCCTTGGTACCTCTTAAACCGAATCTTTTTGTTTAACAGTGCGTTATACAAAGGAACGCAACTCGTTCTTCTTCCTTGGTACCTCTTAAACCGAATCTTTTTGTTTAACAGTGCGTTATACAAAGTAACGCAACTCGTTCTTCTTCCTTGGTACCTCTTAAACCGAATCTTTTTGTTTAACAGTGCGTTATACAAAGGAACGCAACTCGTTCTTCTTCCTTGGTACCTCTTAAACCGAATCTTTTTGTTTAACAGTGCGTTATACAAAGTAACGCAACTCGTTCTTCTTCCTTGGTACCTCTTAAACCGAATCTTTTTGTTTAACAGTGCGTTATACAAAGGAACGCAACTCGTTCTTCTTCCTTGGTACCTCTTAAACCGAACCTTTTTGTTTAACAGTGCGTTATACAAAGTAACGCAACTCGTTCTTCTTCCTTGGTACCTCTTAAACCGAATCTTTTTGTTTAACAGTGCGTTATACAAAGGAACGCAACTCGTTCTTCTTCCTTGGTACCTCTTAAACCGAATCTTTTTGTTTAACAGTGCGTTATACAAAGTAACGCAACTCGTTCTTCTTCCTTGGTACCTCTTAAACCGAATCTTTTTGTTTAACAGTGCGTTATACAAAGGAACGCAACTCGTTCTTCTTCCTTGGTACCTCTTAAACCGAATCTTTTTGTTTAACAGTGCGTTATACAAACCCATAGGGAAAAGGGCAGAGTAGTTTTCCGATGTACTAGGTGGTAGATTAATGGAAGAGGCTGTGGAGTTTTAAGGATAGATTTATGGAGATGGTGAGTGGCACTGAACTGGATGATGGGAGCAGACTCCATTTCTTAGTAGTCTCCTCTTTAGACTGCTCTGGCTATGTACTATCTTCACTTACCCCAAGTTCACCATTTTCTGGCGGAGATCCTACAGTTAGGTTTTAATAATGAGAATGTTTGCATTGCGCTGTTCGAGGCCAGAAGCTTTCACAGAGCGCGTACCATCGGGAAGCAAGCGAGAGAAGAGGTTTGGCTTCTCTTCCGTTGAATGGTTCGAGCCCCGAACGGAGAGGGGGAAATCGAGACAACATAAATCTCTTCATCGTTTACTAAAATTCATAACCCGCAGGGCGATATCATGTGGGATTGCGTGCATTACCTGCCCCACACCCTTAGTTTGCCCTACTCGCCCCAATGCCTGCAGGGAATGCTTTCTTCACCTATCTTCTTCTATACTTTTCCTCTCTGTTCAGTATTCTTCATTCCTTTATTTCTTTTCTTATCATTTCGTTCATCCAAGGGAGTTCTTGGAGTTTTTTCGGTATGTTTTGTTAATATTTTTTTTTCTTTCCTTTTCATAATCTTTCCCAGGGATATAATATCCGACACTTCGTGATTCATTTCTTTCCCTTTTTTAAAAACTCATTTAGCGAGTCATCATCTGTTTCGTAATACATTTTCTGTGTCCAGCGTTTTGTAAAATTTGTCTTCCTTCTTATATTGAACCCTATTTTCCATTAAATTATAATCTGATTCGTCATCATTTTTTTTTTTTATCTATTTCCATTTTCATAAATTTATCATACATCTTATAATTACTTTTCCGAAGTCTATTTCACTCATGGTTATTTCTCTCTCATGTTGTTATACCTGAACACTTTTGGTCTATGTTTTGTAATGAGAGATTTTAGTCTTCCATCCACTTTATCACCAATCTTCCTGCCTCATCTTCCTCTCGGACCCCTAGAAATTCTAGGTGTCCATTAAAGTCTCATAACAGTATCCGTGGTTCATTTATATTGTCTTCAAGTAGATTTATTTATTTATCTGTTTTCTTCTTTGGGTATTCGCCATCCTGCTCCCAGTTAGTATGTATACTAAAATAATGGTACATGTAAAGTTTCCTATTGTGCATTTCACTTGTAGAAGTGGTTGTGTTCTGAAGTTTCTTGCTCTGATTCGCATCTGCTCTTTTGGTCTATTACGGTCATTCGTCCTCCCCTTTTGTCTTCCAAGTCTCTCATCCCATGTGTATATTTCAATTCTGTTTCTTTCATTTGCGTTTCAATTAGACACATTGTATTTTCTATTTCTAAAACCTTTAGGTCTGTTGATCCTTGAATATCGCTTACCCTTTCTGATATATCAGCCTATTTCTCGGTCCTCCTTTTTGTTTCTTGAGCAGAGAAAAGGAGGAGACTCATCAAGTGTTGACGGGTGTGATTTCTGTCATTCGCTTTCTTTCCTCCAGACAATTGTAATTTCGTGAAGAAAGTAAAATTCTTGAGTCAGCAAAAAATGAAACCTATTAAGGTTGTAGTTCTTGCTTCAGTTTTTCGTCTGCTTCTCTTTGTTTCATGGTTAGGTCTGATACTATTTATATTCTTTCGTAATTTTCTTTCTTACCATTCTTCAGGTGTTTTGCCCATTTTAATATTTCGTACTTTTGTCTGGCAGTTTTTAGTTGGACTAGTAATGGTCTGGAGGTCGCTAGTTCATTTTCCCCCCGTCACATTTTGATCCCCCTAGCATTTGTTTCTTCTATCACTGTCTGGTATTTTAATTTCATTCTCAAATAGGCCTAGGCCTACTGCCCTTTCCATATTCGTGTGTTCTTCTCTTTCATTAGTCATTGGTTAAATATCGGGAGATTTTCTCCTGTTTTACATTTCCTCATTCTTCTTCATTTCCTCGATTACTAATTTACTTATGCTAGCTACCAGCCCCTCTTGTTTTGCTAGTTATTTACCTTATTTCTCTAATTCCTAAATCCGTATCATTTTGAGATCTTGCTGGTTCCTCCATTCTGTCTTTTCCTCTCTTAAATTCCTTATTATCACTTTTTATGTTTTTGCACTGACCTTCACAGGTTGGGCAGGACCATTGGACCTTCTTTTTTTACTTTCTCCAGTGCTTCATTGTCCTCCTTTGATATTTTCATGAAGGCATTGTGGAACCATATTTTGCATTCTTAACAAAGTAGTCCTTTAGTTTTCTTTTACCTTTTTTCACACTTTCCACACTGTTCATTTGTGGGTGTGCTTGTATTTTGCTCACTCTTAGCCATACTTTTTTTTATTTCAAATTTACGCACGCAGCTGAACCTAGACACTCTCATTCTACCTCCAGAGAAGAAGAGATGAGGCGCACTCGGCGCATTGCCCTAACGACCCACCAAAACCGGACGATTAGATTCGATTAAATTGACTCCGTGAGGGGAAAAGGGCAAAGTATGTGTGGGGTAGATATAATAACAGTGGTGAAAAGAGAGAAAGGTGAGAGAATTTCAAAAGGATGGAGAAGCCTGTCATTTTACGTTTGCTGTTTTGTTACGGCGTTCAATCAAGCCTTTTATATTATTTAATATTTGTGGATGTTGTGTGTGCTTTTGTTATTGTTTGTGGTATAATTTATATTGATTTTTAGTTTTATTGTTTTCGTATTTCTTTTTTTCATAATCTGGTATCAATCGGGAAATTAATCCGGGTTTTATTTAGCAATTTCGGGTATCCGTCGGTTATTGTCATTTTCCTGCTTTTTACTATTCTAATTCCGTTAATCATATCTATATTTCGTCGTTCATTTCTTCTGTAATTCTTATATATTCCTTGTTCCTTCTTCCTTAACCTTATTTATGGGCTTTTCCCCCGTATCTCTTGCAGTTATTCTTGTCTTCTGTGTGTACCTATAAATAGGTACACACATTTGTTCTGCACTATTAGAAGTCTCGTCTTGTGTCTTTTTTAGACGCAGGAGAGTGTAGAGGTGGGTGAGAGGAGCGGAATTCCTACCAGTTCTTTTTATTGCTCTCTCTGAGGCCATGTATAGAGTTCTGGCTCCGGCAGAGGCCTTTGAAGCTCTATGTGAGATTGTACTTCCTGTTCTCGGTCGAAGAAATCTTCATCACCAGTAAATTGTACTCGTGTTGTGATGAAAGTGTCTATTCCCCACCTTCACATCTGAGAATTGGGTCTTTCCGATCAGTATCACTTTGAATTTCTCTTAGTTTGTTCTTATTTTTGATTTGGCCTATTAGTTGTTCGGTCTTTCTAGTTCTGCCGCAATCATTCGAGCTTGCATAGGTGCATTGCGCCAAGGGTACAATATTATCTGGCTGAAATCATCCTCTAATTCAATGTTGGGGCAAGTGGGGTTGTCTGATGCTGGGCCCAAACCCCTTGGGGTAGGCCTGTCTTAGGCACAAGAACCTTGGTCCGTCCACCCTCTCTACTGATGCTCGCCTATCTCCATAAGTCACATTTTTCACTTAGTCTCAAATGCAATATTTTAAGTTGCATCCCTCATTGCCAAATATTAAACTCCTTTGATACATCTCAGCATACAATGACCATGTAACTTCCTTCATTTTTGTTTGGTTTGGGCAATCTTCTCTGATAACATTGATTGTCATCTCCTAAAGTCGAATTACTACGGATTGTAGCCGGACTTCACTTCCAGTTGGGTGACCCGTTTTTATTTAATACTTTGTCGAAAAATTTACTGCTGATTTCCTGATTGGTGGCTTCCCCGGCTTGGCTAAAATAAAATTTTAGCTGCCTTGAAACCACCGGGGAATTATCTGTATTTAGACATGCGTTGAATATTCTTCTTATTCCTTCTATAACATTCGATGGTGCATTTTCATAATTTAATTTAGTTAGCCCCGATTGTTGCTGGTTTTTCTGTCGGAATGAGCGGAACGAAGCTAATAGTTTTTCCGTTATCATCTCGGCTTCTCTGTTACGCCGTCTGTCCACCTGGTTGTGCGGGTGCTTCCTATCTATTTGGGTGTTTAATTGATTCATAATTTTATGCGCGAATTGCTAAACTTCTGATTTTTGCTTTGTCAGTTATATTGAATATATATTTCAATATTCACAGAATATTTCTTCATCTGGTTTTGTTCTTCCATCTTCTGCTACGATTTCCATCTGCATCGTTAGGAGATGCGTCCCGATAGAGTTCTTCGATCGCCATTTGCCATCTTCTCTATTGCTGGTCCACGATCAATACGGCTATTTCTTCTTTTCTTTATTTGCATTGAGTCGATTGATGCTCTTCTAATGTGTCTCTGATATAATAATTTCATTTATGTGCAAATTCCTCATCTCCTCGGTCCATCTGATCCATCTTCTCTCTGCTTCTATTAACTTGAGGTCGTCGAGTGGCTCGTCAATTTCTTTATGAATTTCCCGGTCCATGGCACCGCGCCCAGTCTGCTCTTTTGTAGTTCTTTCGTTCTACAGCTGGGACTTGTATAGGGTTCCTATTTAGTGTAAGTAGGATCCCTCTCGGGTCAATACATGCCATCTGGACTGGTTCAATGTAGTGGTTAAACGGTACTTAACGATTGACGTTTGCTACGTTTGCGTGAGTAATGCATTCCTTAATCCGGCCGTTAAGGTCGCTCGTAATGTCTGTGAGAGATACCCTCGTTGGTCGCATCACCTCATTTTTCTTGCAGCGCTTGGCTAGCTGACCTGTTTTGTATTATGATTTTTATTTATTTTTTCTTTATTTCATTTCTCCTTAGGCAGCCGAGTGCCATGTTCGGTGCTCTTATTTGCAAATGAGGCACCTTTTTGCTGTGCAAAAGGTTGAGTGGGGGTCTTTCACTCAATGGCGTACAAAGCACACTTGAATGGTATGTAATTTGTCCTGGTGGAGTGTTGGTCTTCCATTTATTGGCGTACAAAGCAAAATTGTAGGCTATTTAATTTGTGCTGGCCATCTTCTCTCCTGGGATTCTCATTCTAGATGCAAGAATGCTTTCCCTTGCTGTTTTCCGTCCCATTTCCATCGAGTAAATGTGTGTGCGGCTATGTCTGTCTGTGTGTGCATTAGGGTAACTGTATTTATTAATAGCTGTCGCCCACTCCCTTCTTGTTCCCCGGCTCGAGATCTGCGGGGATGGAGGGCGACGATGATGGATGGGTTAGGTTGGGCTGAATCAACTGCTACTATCCGGGTCACTCGGAGGAGGTGGCAAGAATACAATATATGTATATATTTGTTTCCAGCTTTGATGCAAAAAGAACTTTGTGGCTTGAATCTTGAAGCGTCCTCTCCTCTGTTCAATTTCAACACTATGTTCAGCACTCCAGGTTCCTCTCACACACTGCTCCCTCTCATCCACTCCAAGTAAGTTGCCCCGTAGGAGGGTACCTGTTACACTTAGTACCCGGAAGGACTACTGCAACACAGCCTCCCAGCCTGAGTGCAAATTAGGGAAGCCCCGCCGCTGGGGTGAAATGAACTCTGATGGCGTCTGGGAAAGTTTTTGCAGCGCTACCTTCCCACTCCCTCTCATCGCTACCTTATATTTATTTATCATTCGTTATTATTTATTATGATTCGTTTTTATTATTTATTATTGAATCTCCCCTCTCAACATTTTCTCCCCGCACCTCCTAAAAAGAGGACTGTTCTCACCTCGACAGAGTTCGGTCCGCTAGCCATGGTGCCTTGGTGAACTCCATACCATTCTCGGATAAGCGAGCACCAGGTTATGATAATACTAGGTGATCACCAAGCCTGCTATTTAGTGGACACGCCACTCTCTACCTCCTTATTACACCTTTTCAAACTTGCTAATCTACCCACAGAGTTTCTGGCAGCCCCTCGGCGCTCTTTCCTCCTCGTAATAGTTATTAGTTTAGAAGCCGTCTCTACTGTGACACGTCACTAGCTGCTACTAGTGCCAAAAGCCCGCTAGATAAGACAAATATTAGGCAAGGGGTTTGTTGTGGCATCAACTTTGCTCACATTCTTCCAGGACACATAGAATGTTACTGTGCTGCCACAATCCTTTATGGTTAAAACAGGGCAATTTCGCCTGAATGGTCGTCAGGGTCGTCAAAGCGGGACGTGTGGACAGATTATGTGTAAATGATTGCCTTCTGGATTTTCTGATGCTATGGAGACATTTATCCTAAGCTCCCAATGCATTGAGTTGTAATAGTACCTACTTATTATACATTTGAATATGTTCGTAAGTGAAAAGAATAGTGTCAGTTCGCATGGAGATCTTCCTCCAAGCGCGTCATCGCCTAGATTATATGTATATAATCTCGCAATTTTCTCACGGAGCGCCTTGAGGCTTATTTATTCTTTTATCGATAGTCAATTTCTATTGATTTGAACTAAATATATAGTGAATATAGTAGTACAATTAATATATATCTATGGGTTTAAATAGTAAACCACTAACAAGGAGTAGACTAAAATAAATGTTTTGGGGTTCTCTATTAAAGGTTCTTTGCAACGTTTCGAGCTAACGGTCATTTTATGCTCGTTTTGTTGACGGCTGCTTTTCTGTGTTTAATGAACCTATTCAACCTCGCCAGTTTCTTGATTACATTAAGGGTCTGCACCCCAAAATTCATTTTACCATTGAAAGAGAGAACCGAATTAGTATCCCCTTTTAAGATAATTTAGTCTCTAAAGAAAACGGTAATATCTTGACTTTAGTTTAGAGAAAACGAACAGGTTAAAGGGCAACTTCTATATCTTCTGCTATTTTATTATAAAATATCGGTGAATTCGGAGTTTATTTCTACCCTCGAATTTTGTGGTCGCTTTGTTAAAAATATATCTTTTAAAAAAAATACGCGAATACTATATAGTGTATATCTATAGAATAAAGTATACAGCACTTTCACCTCGTCAGATAAGCTTTAAAAAAAAATCACTGGCTCTCCATCTTGGGAGCCACAGTGTTAATTGTAATCGCATCCTATTGTATTATACATCATGTTGAAGGTATTTTTTTTTCTGAATTAAAATATAGGGAAATTTCATATTAATCAATTTGAAAGAAAATATGCTTAATTTAATAGCATTAAGGGCGAGACTTATGTCTAAAATCAAGGAACGTGGTAGAAAAACTAGACATTTAGCAATCGCCTTTAATTGCGGGGGTGTAGTGGGGCAACCCGCGCAATTAAGTGAGGAGGTATGGGGGGCGAAGTCGGCCAATTTCGAAATTATTTTAAAAGTCAAATATAATACAATATGATTGCAATAACCTGACAAAAAACTCCTAATAAACCCCCAAATAACCAAAATATCTCTAAAGTCGAGCGAGATTTTCGGTTCTCCCCATTGCAAATAAGGCATTGCTTTGTAGTGGATGCACATTCTTTGAAACGAGGCTCCTCTTGGTCGCAGTTCAAACAAATTTTCTTGTCTTTGTTCGGGCAATTTTGACTTGTGTTCGTCTCCAATTTGTAGTAGGAGAAGCACATCTGTATATTGTGGAATTTGTCTTGCTCTATGTTTTGGGAGTTAATCCTCCTGTGATTATTACGTCATAACTACAGATTTTTCTTTCTTGTTACGAGGCTCTTCGTTCTTAGGAGAGGGGGGGGGGCGGTTTGTATAGGCTCTATGTATCCCACTTTCATGTGTAGGTCCTTTTAGTGGTAGATTGCGGACTCTTCCGTCTCTGCTTTTTTGTTTTTAGTTCGAAATGGTTGCCGCCTAAACCATTGGGTCTCGTCATAAACTTAATGAGGCGGAACGATTGAATTTTACAATATCCCATAAAATATTTATTTTTCCATTACCTGTTCCTGAACCACATACTCCAACTTGTTACCAGATCCAGAAATGGGCTACCATATGAAGGCAATTAAACCTCGGGCAATCAGCCGAAAATAATTCGCCCCATCCCATTGTCCTCTCTCCCGTTTTAGGGGTAGGGGGCTGGCGCATATTGGAAGCGTGGCCATCTTCCTCTCGCGGTGTGGTGTATGTGAGGGGGGGGGGGGTAGGCGATATTCCAAGCTACGTTAATTATTTTGGCTAGTGCTTTTGATGTTTGGTGGAAATTGATTTTTGCTACACCGGGCGATCCATGTGCCTTTAGTCTGAATGACTGAAAGACTCTCCTAAATTCTTCAAGTATGATTAGGCCAGTCCGGGACGGGGATCGCGTTCATTCGTCTCTGTCACTGCATGTAAGTGTTAGGTCATTGTTTATTTCGTCCATGATTTTTGTTTCCAGACTGGAGTTTGTTTGTTTGTTTTTGTCATGCAGTTGTAATGATAGGAGTCTCCCTTCTGAGTATTTCCCTTTCATGAAATCCTGTTCAGGGTTTTTGATGTCTCATATCGGCTTCATTTGAAACTAGGTTCCCGTTTTCTGAGTTCTTTATACGAGGAACGCTGCTTCGTTTACATTTGCTATTCTCTATACGCAGCTAGAGAACTGAATCTTGCCTTGCTTCGTTCGATCTTTTGTTGTTTTCTAAGTTTTCTTAACTTTTATAGTTCACGAGCCATTTTGCCTTGATCTGCTTTGGCTCTTTTATCTATGATTAAATTAATATGATCTGTTGCTTATTTGCAATGTTTCCTGCTTTTTCATATTGAGGTGTTGGTTAAGTAGATATTTTTTTTGTACTCTTTGGATTTTTTCGGGGGAGGGGGGTCTTAGATATGCAATGGAGGACAGCGGAGGTATAGTAGAGTTACTTGCACCATTGCCATATATACAAATATTTCTTCTGTTCTGCATTCTCTTGTTTCTGAATTAATTCAGAGTTTGTACAGCTGGCGAAGTTTTCTTTACCTGCCCCAGTACCCGTTTGAAGTTATATTCATTCCATCCACCTAAGGAGGACGATACTATCTTAAATTTATCATAATTAGTACGGATCTTCCCTTTATTTCATTCATTGATGTGTCTTACTTCTTCGGCAGTCATAGGAACTTTAAATTAAGCATTTTAAAAGGGAAAAAACGATCAATTGATTGATGTCGTTGGCGAATTGAATATTTAAGGGTTGCGTGAATTTGAGATATATGCAATATAGATATTATAATGCGGGGCTCAAATAACCTTCCTGCGAATTTATCAAAAGCCTTGGCAACAACATGACACGTGATCCCCAAATAATTCCTATTATTTTGCATGTCAATCTCTTCCATTGTGGAACTTATTGGTAATTATGTGCCAAGAGTTTTCCTGAAGCCGGATTGGTGTTTGTTGTAGAGGGAATTCTTTACGAAATGGTTAACCAGTCTTTTATTGAGGAGATTCTCAAATAATTTCTACCCAATCTCTAGAGGAGGGAATGGACGGGAACTCTCTTTTTTCGTTGGGGGCTTCCCCCCTTTGGCTATAAATAGCATTTTAACGATTTTATAGTCATCTGGAAAGTAGCCGGTGTTTAAACAGGCACTGTATATTATCCTTAAACTTCACAGTATCCAAGAGTGGTGCGCCCGTATAGTTTAATTTAGTTAGCCCCTTATGGCCCGGTGTTTTGCGATCGAAGGAGAGCAGTGCACTCGTCATTTATTCCGTTGTTATTAGTTCTTCCAGTTTTCGCAGCTTATTTGTTCGGTTTTCTCGTTTTCAGATCTTAAGATCTCCGTTTGCGTTTTTTATTTCTATTTAGGAGGTGATCCTTTTAATATTGTAACGATTTTCCAAAAGTCTTTTAGACAGGCTTTATGGGAGAGTTGCTCGACGGCCTCATCCCATCTTTCCCACTGTTGTACTATGATTAATTGTCTAAGTTTTTCTTTCATCTTTTATGTGTCTTGTCTCTTAGTATCTTGTTCTGACACATATCTGGTATAATTTTCTCAGTTCACGATACACATTCTTCATCCGTTCGGTCCATTCATAAGTCGAAATGTTTTCATTGGAGGTTTCGTGGGTCGCTTTTCTATCTACTCTGATTTATTCTTTGTATTTCCTCGTCTACTTCTTCCAATGTAGTGTCTTGTAGATCCGGTAAAGTGTACTCATTTAAGTCTGCATCGTAGGTTCCTATTTATCCTCATTAAGATGCATATATGATTGCTACATGGTGTAGTTTCCGGTTGTAGGTGGAAGTTAGACAGATATCAGGCTTTTTGGTCTGATCGTTCCGAGATGATAGTCGAGAACTCTGTTTCCAGACGCTGGACGATGTTTCTGTCTAAAAAGATGTTTAAGCACGGTCCTATCCTGTCGCTAGTCTGGTATCCGGATTCTTGGCCATTACCCCCCCCCCCATCGTATCGTTTTTGTATATGGTTGGTTGTTATTACCTTTTAATTCCATATCTTAATTTTCTCGTATTTACTCCGTGTTCTGATATGAGGATTACATCCGCGTCTATTGCAACCTTTTCGTGGTCCAGCAGTTGTTGTTGATTCGCAGGATTCTCGTTGGTTCTATGAATGTTAACTCTCGTTGTTACTATTTTCCTTGGCCATTACTTTAATGTGCCGGATTTGCTTTGCCTCAATCAGTTTTTTTTCTTCAATTTTTGCCATCTTTTCTCTCCTCGCTTGTGGTACCTTGTCTTGATTTCCTTCTTTCTTCTCCTGTTTGTTCTTTCTTACTTCGTACGTTTATCATCCTCGTAGTCTCTTTTTTCCTCACTTGATTTAGTCCTCGTTTGTTTCTTCCATTTCCTGTTAAAGATGTGATTACTGTGGAACGTCTCTTTATTTTCACTCCTGGGATTCTCATAGCCATTTACAAGGTCTCAAATGTGATCTTGAAGATATGGTTGTGGTTTGTGAATTAAACCACCACTTTGATATTAGCCCCCGTCTCAGTTGAGACTCGGTTTCTGTTTTTGATTCTGCTCGAGTGGGTTCTCTTATGCGACTTTTTATTTTAGGGCATGTACCCGATGAACCCGTTGCCATAGCAATTGTATTAATGAGATCTATTTAGAGGTCTGCAATTGGAGCCTCGAGTGGCCTCTGTTCAGTTGGAAGTGCGACTCCAGGGTCCCTTTCGGTGGCCATATTTTCTTTGTTTTTCGACTATTTTCTTTTCCATTTTTCTTGAAATTTATTTCCTGCTGTTGAAATGAGTTTGTCAAAGTATTTAGGGGGATATTTATTATGTGCCACCCCCCCACCCCCCTTCCTCATGCTCCAAGCTCTACTTTTGCCGTAATGATGGGTGGTACCGGTTAGGCCCCTCCCGTGTAATTATTCGTGTAGGAGAGAAGAGTTATGACAATCCAATGCTCGTATCCGTCCTTATGGATAAGACTCGCTCCTTGAATGATCAAAAGTACGTTTATTGATCAGTATCGATTTGGATCCTTCAATTAATTCCTTCGATGCTTTTTATAGCCATTGACACTCCATCGTATCTTTCACCTGAGATGGTTTTGGTGTATTTTGCTATTTTAACTTGTGTAATGAATGCAGTGATTGTCCTTGCTCGCAGAGCATTATAATGTCCGGATCTTCTTGTCGTACTAAAAAGTTAACGTATTTTCTCTTCCAACCCTTTAATAAATGAGATTTATATTAACGGTTAATGTACATGCCGTTAATGTCGGCATGTAAATTGTGGTCCTTGTACTCGTTGTCGATTACCTCTTTTTTTGTACTCAGAGTCCTCCTGTGTCCGTCTGAAGGTGTTATTTTGGACATTTGTCTAAGAGGAAGTTGGATTATATCTTTTCGCGGAAACTGATAGGAAGGGCTTGACCTTCGTATTTCTGACCCTTTCTTCTTCTTTTCGGGTATTTAGCCAATGGTAGAAATATGGCCTCGTTACTATTAGTATTCAGGGCCGTTGTCGTTTGTTGTTTTTTTTTTACTTCGGAGTTCTTTTGGCTCGCAGTAGAGAACGGAGACTGCAATGACGTCAAAACCCCGGTCCTCTACCTAGAACTTCAGATGTCCGGTTTGCAAGCGAGCCTGTGGCTCTCGAGTCGGGTTAATACGTCACGAACGCGGTCATCGAAGAAGATAGAGACCTTTCAATACTCTTTAGAGTGAAAGTAATTATTAGATCTGGGGAGGGGGCGTGCTGCGTCTTTAAATATCTTCGGCTTCCATAGGATCTTTGAAAGTGGGTTCACAGGGAACCGAATTTTCTTAGTGAAGGAGCTTTTGGAGAGGATATTATTTAACTCCTCTGTGAGGTGCGACACCAGGGTTGGCTACATTAAACTTATGGGCATTAATGACCAATGTGGTCAAATCCATCATCAGAACCGGGACTTGGTGATGGGTGATCAAGTCTGTGAGTGGTTTTCCTTTTACGATATTTCTCCTCCTTGAATTCTTCCCCTCGTCCATTACTTCTCTTTTGGGGGACCATTCCATCGCTTGGGTCCTATGATATCCAGAGCAATTGATGCATTTTTTAAAAGTGTCGCTGCAATCCCTGAAGGGGCCAGGTCAGGCCCCGCACGACTTGGGGCCTTTTGCGACTGAAGGTCAGAGGTGACTAAAATTTGCAACCCCCACTGCTAAAAGACCCCCTTCCTCCCCATTGACCCACGAAGCGGTTCATCCCCTGTTATCGAATGTTATGGTGGCCATGTATGTATGTTATGCATAGCGTACATGCTTCCTACCACAGGTACTATTTTAGTCCTGCTGGGTAACCATCAACCCCTCTTATGAAATAACTATGGGGCGTAAATTTACTCGCCGACATCCGACCACGAAACTGGTATTAGCAGATTACACGTTAGCGGTCGCGAGCTTTCATCTCCGATCTGGTATCTCATATCTCACACAAGTAAATATGAGAATATATTGGATACATTTATGGTGAGGATGCTACGTGGGGCATAAAATAATTCCATGGGTTATAAAAGCCACAACCACCTATCAGCGCTTATCCGAATCAACCCCCAACCACCCCTCGCCCCATAAAATGCATCCACAAGATTGTGTCGTCCGAATTGCCTTGCTTAAAAGGCATTGTGATCATGAAGTGTCGAAGGTAATTCTAAAGATGAACAACTCCAACCAAATCGAAGCCTCTTTCTTATCAATATCTATTTAAAAAAATACGCAAATTTATAATAATTATATGACGAAAAAGAAATTGTCTGTCATAGTTTATTATGAACCAGCAAATGAATGGATTTAGTTGGGCTTTGAGGTAGTTTCTTTCTAGTTTGTTTGGGACACAGGGTACCAGGTAATTTTTTCTCCTATAATAAATGTGATTTTGACAATACCTCCCACCCACCCACCCCCACTCCCACACAACCCCTACTATCACAATTACATTGGGACTGAACATTTAATTACTAGAAATAGAACAGGTCCCAGAGCACACCCTGAGGTACCCCGCTAGTGACATCTGTCCAGCTAGATGTTTTTCCATTTATCCGCGTTGCCTACGATTGTTCATGCAGTCTTCTATGTATCCACCTCGCTATGGCGCCTGGAACTCCGTGCGCTTTTAACTGAGTAAATGTTTGTGTGGAACTTTATTGAAGGCATTTTGAAAGTCGAGGAAAACTTTCAACTGCTTTACTCTCGCCATATTCAGTAAAAATGTCATTAAAGAAGTCTAATGGATGCGTTAGGCAAGAACGTTTATTACGAAAGCCGTTTTGGGTGTGTCTAAGTAACTTCCTTTCTTCCAAGTGGTTAAAAAGTTCGTCGCGTATAAATGTTTCTAACCATTTGCAAGGGACTGAAGTTAAATTACTAGGCGATAATTACTAGGTAGGGATTTACTGGGTTTTTTAATATTGGTGTTACGTTAGCGAGCTTCCACTCATCGGCTATTATTCCGGTCTGTAACGAATATATAATTAAACAAAAATGACAGCGGTTTGGCTAATCCACTTCTGGCTTCTTTTAATACCCGAGAGGGAGATCATATCCGGGTCGGGATATGATTTAAATAGTAAACCACTAACGAGGAGTAGACTAAAATAAATCTTGCTTGGTTATTTATAAAAGATTCCACGCAACATTTCGACCTAACGGTCATCCTTTGGCTAGTTTTGTTGATGACTGTTTCTCTGTATTTGGTGAACGTATTCAAGCTCGCCACTTTCTTAATTACATTACCATTGAAACAGTATCCCCTTTTAAGATAATTTAGTCTCTAAAGAAAACGGTAATATCTCTACTTCAATTCATAGAAAATGATCTTCTCCGGGTTAAGGAGTAGCTTTAATAGTTTCTGCGATTTCAATATAAATTTTCACTTAAATCGATTCTTTCAGTGCCCTCCATTGCAATTCACTTATATCTTAGTAGTGGATGCGCATTCTTTGAAATGAGGTTCCTTTGACCGCATTTCGAACAAATTTTCTTGTCTTTGTTCGAGCAATTTTGACTTGTGTTCGTCTCCAATTTGTAGCAGGAGAATCACATCTGTATATTGTGCAATTTGGCTTGCTCTGTTTTGGGATAGAATCGTCTTGTGATTATCACGTCATAATTCTAAAGTTTTATTTGTTTGATAAGTTCGTGTTAAGTTCGTGAGCTGAAATCAATATGACATCTACATCAATTGGTCAGTTCTGTATTCCAGCCATTTGTGATTATTTGCAGTAACCTGAGTACACTTCTTTACTTCATGGTCTCATAACTACATATTTATTTTCTTTCTTTTTTTCCTTCATCTGGTTCATATTTTTCTTGTTACCGGGACCTTCGTTCTACGGGGAGAGGGGGTGGGATTTGCTCTTTGTAGCCCCCGTTCACGTGTAGGTCCTTTCTTCGTTGCCGGCAAAACCATTGTGGAACCGTCATAAACTCAATGGTTAGTCTGGTTAATAAATATAACAAGGCTATTAACTAGTAGAGCAGGGCTATTAAGAAAGACTGATATTAGGGCTACTAACTAAGAATAGATTAACTAGACTCAGATAGATTGGGCAGTATCTAAGACTAGGCTATCATGGCTATTAACTAGTACTGAGCTAATTGGCCTATTAGATAAGACTATGCTAGGAATAATCGTTAAGTTCTTAACTAGGACTCTGGTAGCCAGGGTATTAAATAGAGTAGGTCAGATAGGCTATTTTACTAGGACTAGGCCAGCCTGTTGCCGGAAATATCTAAGCGACCTTTAACTTGTTTAACAGAGTAGCATCGCCAACATTGCGGCGGCTGACATCTTGGGGATTGTCTGCCCTCCCAGCACCAACACCGTCGATCGATCTCCCCTGACCCCAATGGCATGAGGAGGATCAGCGGGTGGATGTACTCAACTCGGTTTCATTTTTCTAAAGTTTAAGAAGGAGTCGTCCTCGTTGCTATTGCGCTTTCAACTTCGAGGCAAACAAATACTAATGGAGCCGGTTTGGGGGGCTTAGACGCTCGGATCCGGCCCTGAACACAACCTTGCTTATTCTCCTCCTTTTCTACAATTCACCATCACACCTACGTCCGCCATTGCCCCCCCCCCCCCCCCGCCCCCATCTCCTTTCTGCGGCGGTCCGACTCTCACACCTGTTCCTTCAAACAGCCGCCACAGGGTTCCATTATCCCGGTGTCTCTATATTACCCCGTAGGTTTCTCCCTAGTCTTCTGATTCACATTGGCCACAGGGTTCCCTTATCCGGATTAATTCTCCCGTTAGTTTATCCTTAGGATTCCGATAGGCAGGCCCCCCCCAGGGTTCCCTTATGCTGGTGTGACTGCATAGTTCTATCCTCAGTATGCTGAGGGAGTCTCCCCAGGGTTGCCTTGTGGTAGAGCAATGAGTTCTCTTTTACCCCTTGGGTGGTTTTGACGCGCCAATCATAATATTTTTGACCCCTACCTTTAGCCAGATTTTGGTTGAAGGGAGGGTGCGCATCATTGCACCAACTTAAGGGGCAATAGTGTGTGGTTGGATTTGGGGGTAATCTTGCCATTTCACTTTCTCTGTTCATTGTGGCGCGTTTTTTGATGCCCTCCCGAAGTGGGTCTAAAGACGGTCGCGTCATCCACCAAAGTCCCGGAAGAGTCGAACTCGTTGACATGTGCAAGCTAAAATCACCCGATGGGAGCGGTTCACGACGCGCTAATGAGAATCACCATTTTTGGCAACCATATCTATTTCAAATAAAAATCATATTTAGTTTGCAATCAAGATTGATGGAGGGATATTTTTAACAAGGCAAATAAGAAACTGGTCCAGGCGATCTCAAACGAGGGATGGATCGCTAAGTAGACCCTCCGACACGCCTATCAGAATGGAACAAATTCTACCTATGAAATAGGCCAAAATGCGAGTAGCAACATAGGGAAAAGCGCAGCGTAGTTTCCTGATTAAGTAGGCCTGATTTTTGTTTGTCCTTGATGGTAGAGAAGGACGGGGGGGGGGGTCTAACAGGTCATTTTTTATGTTGTCGAAAATTCCATTGCTGCATTCGACGGGTTAAATATGCCATTAAGCCTACCAGTTCCTATAGAAGGAAAATTAAGTGCTTTGGTCTGAGTCAGTTTTGTCATGGCAGAAGTAAGAAGGGGGAAAATTGCAGATAGATATAATAATTTGTTAGGGATACTCTCCACATGATAATAATTGATGGGAAAAGGGCACAAAGTCACCCCAGTTCTGAGTATCCAAACTTAGGAATTTCTTATTCGCGGTGGTGCAATCCTCTGAAGGTGTGATAAGGTTCCACGCATTCGGAGCAAATGACTTGGCCATTTTCCCCTTTTTTTCTACCTAGCTCCTTTTATTTATTGTATTTTAGTATTGGGATTTACTCTTCCTGTTCCATTTGGTCATGCGTGATATTTAAGTAGACTCCAAGTAATCCCTGTGCCATAGCCTTTTTCGTCATTGAGGGATCCTTGAATATAATCTTCAGTGTTTTCGGCGAAGGATGTATCGAGCCTTCATCTAGAGTGGGCGAAGCTAGAAATGAAGTCATTAAATTTCCTTGCCTTAGGTTTAATTGGTACTATCTACATTATAGCTCTTGTGGTTCTTGAGAATAGTTCTTTAAACTACGACTATTTTACGCAAGGTTATTTAGGTTTTTGAGTTTTCTGTTGGGATAGGAATTGGACAGATTTTAATACCGATAATATTTGTGATTGTAGTTGTATGGTACCCATCGCAGAACGCCCCATTTCTTATTTTGGCTGATGCGAGGTGGGGGGATGGGGCTTAAAACACCTTCAGAAGGGAACGTGGGTGCCGATAGCTTTATTTCGAAAAACTTGTCGTCGCAGGTTCAATCAAAATTGTCTTCCTTTGGAAGAGACGCATTCCGGCTTTTTCCGTCCTCACAAAATTTGTTCCTACGATACAAGGCTCCAAGGTAATCCTCTTTACTGGTCACAAGGCTCTCACTTTCGTATTTCTTTCTCCCAAGTCTTCCCACCCTCCTGGTGGCTCGAGAGCGGGATTTCATTACACAATTTATGAGTGACCTGCAGTTGTCACACGCCAAGCATCTCATCCCAGCTTACTCTCTGTCTTACGAATACACCGACCACAAACATTCTCTCTTTCATGGTCACAATGACGATTCTCACTCGCGTGGCACTGCGCGAGAGCAGCTCTTCCTCTCTTACAATCTACTTTGGTGGCTGCCACTGAAAATTTTCCCCCTGTCTTTTCAAACAGTCAACTCTGCTTCCTGAACACTGCCCCCCAAATTCTTGTGGACTCCTGTCTATGAAGACCAAGGGTCCGCTTTCGTTGCTTGGATCAGTCTGGTGTTAAAGGCACACACATTCTCTTCTTTCAAAGCACTTTTGTATCGCCTCAAATCTTCTTCGTACTGGTGTTCCCTGTCGGCCAATGCGCACCACCAAACCAGGATTCAGGCAATTTCCTATTACACTTAGTAATTGATGGCTACATAGATATCCTGGGCGAATTCAGAACGTACAGCCTCTTTGTTGGAGCTTTGCTCCACCAGAACCTAGAAGTTCTTTTTCCCTGAGAACTCGAGTGAACATATGTAATGGGGGGCCGGGATTGTTCGTCCTCATCTGAGAGAGTACCTAATAACCAAGTTTCACTCTTAAAGAAACTCCAGGCACTGGGTACCCAGTGCAGCTGTTCCACTTTGTATCCGGAGCAGCTGCACGTTCCCTCGGCCTAAGGGAGGACCCATCACTGGGTTGACGGGAACCGTCTGATAGGGACTCGAAAGTTGTTGGTTCGATTTCCCCTCGCCCCCTTTCAGCACTAATTTACCTTATTATTATTATCACCGTTTGTGAGGGAACCCCACGTGGAATCTCTTGAGCAGACGGAACTTCCACGCGCTGCAGAAGGCCCGGTTAGGCCTAAATTGGTGATCCTACCCCCCCCCCCCCTCGTCCTTCCACAAGCAGGAGCCTCGTACCGTGTCCACCACGATTCACTTTTACACGGGCAGAATAGCCTTTGCAAGAAGATTCGAGGTCATTCGAGGTTAGAGCTTTTTCCCGCTAACCCCCAACTCCAGGGAGAGCCTCGGACATAAATAGCGCTCGACTCCCATGAAGAGACACAGAGTTGAAAAGTTTCGCCCAGACCCCAGAATATTCCCCATGGTTCCAATTCAAGTGCTAGCTAGCAACAAAGCAAAGTGACAGCTGGACTATTTTGTGTATTCGGAATTAGCCCCAGCCAGGAGGTAATTCCACTGATCGATCGCCCCCGAGTGATTTTCCCGACTTCTCTCATCAACTCCTATCGAAGCCCTCCTCATTTCGGGTGGCCGAAATACTCTCCCCTGGACCGGAAGTTCCCCCCCCCCCTCCCCTGTTTTTGGAGAACCGTCATCACTTCAAGTTTCCGCTCAGAAGTTCCGAGCGGCCTCACCTCACGTGCAAAAGACATCCGTAAGCCAACCCCTCTCCCCTTCATTAACCCAATTGAGTTAATCCCCCCCCCCTCCCATTTGAATAGCCTCCTCCTGTAATACCTTAAGTTCTAACTTCATAGTCTCATTTCTAACTACAATTCCCCCTTTCATTTGCTGATGTGATTTTGCCCGTTAATTCTCTGAGGTAATTTTACCCATCAATTCTCTCATTATTTTTGTGTAAATAAAATTATATTTTTGAACATGCCTCTTTAAATAACCTTGAACTTTGCCATTGTCCATAATTTACCTGACCTCGTTGCACTCTCTCGCTACTCAGCCCGTCTAAACGCGTGGTTTTCCGTCCCTTTTGTCGGTTCGCTTTCAAGTTATTGGTCCCTCCCTCATAGATATAATATGGTATTGATATAATGTAATGTCATACCACGACACCGTTCTTACTAATATTTGTTATTAATTATTACTCTTTGGCTTTATTTATTATGATGTACTGTTATTGTAGGGGGCCAGACACCTCCCATACGTGAGCCAGGCATTAAGCATGAACTTTGGTCCGCCATGCTCCCCAAATCGATATACGCCGCTCTCTTCATGACGGTCAAGGAGAGTTCTTCCGGAGTTTTCACTTAATCCCAGCCGCAGTTTCTTGCATTGCATTTCCCTTTGCCACACTTTATTACACGTTTTTGATACCTCCCGTCCCCCGTCAGCCTTTATGACGGTGAGTAAGATCCCTATATGAGCACTATATGGTACCTCCACTGGTTCCATGTAACAAGTGAGCGGCACCATACGATTGGCCAGACGTATGTTTTGTCTCACCAGCTTCCTCTAACATAGGTGGGGAAGTAGGAGCCAATTCGCTGGGTGATGTTCCTGTCCAGTTAAGTATCGAGGCTCCTCCAAATCCTATGGAAATTTCTATAGCCGGACTCCTGACACCCGACATTCACATCTTCCTTTAGTATTGTGGGGGTTTCTTCTGCCAAATATACCAGTGAGAGACTGCTAGGGTAAAAAAATCTCTCCCTGGCGGCTGGGATCTGGTGGCTATGACCATCTTTCCTATGTCGAGTTCGACCTTTGTCGCAAGATAGGATTTTTAATCGCAATAGCGGCTCTGACGAATCGCTCTTGCGAATAATTCCAAATATTCATTTGTTCACTACGCTGGTTGATTGCGTGTTACGAAATCAAGATGAAATCTGTATCAAACTCCCAGAATGTTTCGGTAAAGAGTCCTTTTCGACGTCCAGCCATTTGTGTTAATTTCCAAAATCCTCAGTGCGCTTCGTTGTATGATGTAGTGTTATTTACTGGCGTTTCTTCTTGTTTTGGTGTTTCTTCTTAGCCTGAGGAACATCTTGGAGTGTCCAGGCTTTTCGCTCTTTGGAGGGGGACTATTTAAAATATTTTTATTTGTCCTTCGTCATCCTAGTACAAGTGCTCCTGCCTCGTCTCTTTCTGAAGAGGTGGGTTTTTTTTCTTCCTCTTTTTCATCATCGTCCTCCTTGGATTCTTCCGAAGAGGTCGCTTACACTGTAGCTTCCAGTCCAGATTCCTTCTGTGAGTTGCTCTTGATTATAGATTCTCAGAATGCATTAGAGCACTCGTGGTTTTCCGGCATGGTTACCATTAGCAGGTCATTTGCCTTCAGTAGTGAACTTAAAACCTCCTTGTAGCAACCAGGCTTTACTGCTTTTGCTACATTTGTATGCATGATTTAAATGAGAATTGCATTAAGATTGCTTGAGATTTTTATTTCTGACGGAGATGCCATCGATGGTTGCATCTCTTCATTTTGCTTGGCAGCACTCGCTTTTACACATTTAAGCGGTGACCTTCTGTGGAGCAATCGCTGCACCACACTTTCTTTCTCGAGACAGGTCTTCGATGTATGTTGTTACAGCTTGTAGCATACAAAGACTTGTATGCTGCGGAACATTTCTTGCACCGTTTTTTTTTCTGGGATCCTCACACTGAAGATCAGGAGTCCGTCTGTGGTTGGTTTCCGTGCCACTTCCGTTGCGGCGAAGGTGATCTTGAACAGATGGGTTTGGTCACGGAATTGTATCACTTCCCGGACCTTAGCTGATGCATGATGCTCCTCTAATTCTTCGTCCGAGTGTTCCCCAACCCAGCTCTTCACTTGTGGGGAGGGGGTCGCCTGAAGGCCGATCGTCTTTAGTCAACTAGCTCCCTCACCTGACAGGAGCTTGTCCACATCTCTTGTTCCCGCTCCTCGAGAGCCGCATCAACTTCCGCTACCCTGTTGCCACCTTCCCTCGTGTCCGTCCGCCATAACTGCTCTCAGATGAGGGTTACTTCTCCCTGTGTTCCTGGTCGGGGGTGAGGATTACTCTCCCACCCGGGGTTGCAGTCAAGTCCCCTACCGCGAAAAAATCTGACCTATGATTCCGTTGTGGCCTATTCATCAAACCAGGGACCACATGAGCCCCTAATTATGTCCGTACCAAGTGGCGGACAGAGGTAGGACGAAATTAATGGATGATAGACAGCTCGGGTGAGTTCACACGTTCGTCGGGGGGGGGGAGAAACTAGCGTTTTTAAGCCCTCATTGGCTTATGACAAAAGATATTAACTCCGTCGTGGCTCTTGATCCTTTAGAATTATGAAATTCAATACTTTCGACAACCAATGCTTTGTAAATCGAAAATCGACCTGCTGTGAGAATTACACCTTGGGTGGAGGGGGGATTCGGCTTTACACTCGGCCTGTCCCCCAACTCACTTCACCTCTCACATCGAAGGAATAAGTTAAAAACAGGAAAAACAGCAACACATAAAATTGTATCTTTCGATCCATGAGATCCATAATGCACTGGAGCACTGTGGATCCACTGCACCCGGATCGGATTGCATTGGCTATGATATGATTTGGAATATGCATCCATCCCTCCTCTCACATTTGCTGGACATCTATAACTTCATCTGGATTAGGGGCTGCTTCCCTTCTATGTGGAGGGAGGCTGTGGTTTTACCTTTCCGAAAACCAGGAAAGGATGGGACGGAACCCACCCATTACCACCCCATTGCCCTTACTAGTTGTCTATGTAAATTGTTTGAGATGTTGATAAATGCAAGACTCGTCTGGTTTTTGGAGACAAGCTATCTTATATCTCCCTCTCAATCAGAGTTCAGAAAAAAACAGAGTACCATCGACCTGCCTGTTAGAATGGAGTCTTATATAAGAGATGCTTTTTCAAAGAGGCAGCATTCTGTTGCTGTTTTCTTTGATATTGAGAAAGCATATGATACCACTTGTAGTTGTGGTATCCTTAGGCTACTCCATGATTGGGGCCTGCGGGGCTTTCTCCCCAGGTTTGTCGAGCAAGTCCTCATGGGGCGCACACTATGTGTAAAAGTTGGAAATGCCCTATCAGAGCCCGTAGAACAAGTTGAGGGTATACCACAGGGAAGTGTCCTTAGTCTCACCCGCTTCTCTGTGGCCATCAGTAGCATTATCGCAAATCTCCCAGCTTAGATTTCCTCAACTCTATATGTGGATGACTTAGCGCTTATCTGTTCATCGCCTAGACTTCCATTTGTCATCCGTAAGCTACAGCGGATTATAAATACCGTAGCTAATAATGCTTCTTCCAAGAGCTTCCGCGTTTCCGCAGTAAAGACCAAGGCTGTCCACTTTTACAATCATAGATCGGTGACATGGGAATCTCCCCATTTGTCGCTCTATGGTGTCCTTGTCACCTTTGAGCCCCATTTCAGATTTCTAGGGGTGATCTTTGATTCGGGGCTTTCTTGGAGGCCTCATTTTGACGGTTTGAAAAGGTCTGTCTGAAGAGAATGGACATAATAAAATTCCTGCTACACACTTCTTCGGAAGGTGATCGACGCACCCTGTGGCTTCTGTATTCAGCATTGGTCCAGTCAAAGCTAGACTATGGGTAACAGGTGTACTCCTCTGCCTCGTCGTCCATTCTTGAAAAATTAAATACTGAGCATAACCAGGCTTCTGTAGCCTTCAAGTCCTCCCCTGTGTGGAGTGTCTATGCAGAGAACGGGGCTCTTCCTCTTCCTTTTCACAGGCTCAAGTCTAACCTCAAATATCTTTTTAGACTTGAGCAATTACCACGGTCGCCAGTATATGAGTGCACGGTCAATTTGTGACCAGTGGCCTCATATGATCGATTTCCATCCCTGGCTCTGCTCTTGGCCGAGAACGCAGCACATCTAAGGGAGTTTTCTGTTATTCAGCTGGTTTCCAAGATCCAGCAGGGACTCTTCTTATCTTTCTTCTATTCACAAGATTTCCTTTTGCTGGGTGCCCAGTCAAGTGGGCATCTCGAGTAATGAAAGAGCGAATGCTGCGGCCAAGGAGGCGGCATTTTGGGGCACACCCTCATCAGCCCCAGTCCAACTTCGTGGTGTCTATCCCCCAAGCTCCATTCCATTAAACCTTCAGTCCTCCCATGGCCACGTACCATGAGACCACGTAGACTGGAGGTTATTTTGTGCCGACTGAGGATAGGCCATTGCCGCCTCACTCACGGGCACTTGATGAATGAGTGGCCCCCGCCTTTGTGCATCCTGTGCGGGGTGCAGCTGTCCATCCTTCACGTCTTTGCCGAGTGTCCCCTTTTTGGGGAGAAGAGTCTTTCCTTTCATTACTGGGAAGATGGCCCCCCCAACAGGTTCTGCGAGGCATCTTGTTGAGACTCGTCTCTTTTAGTGTGAATAGAATTTTTAATTTTTTAGAAGAATCGAATCTTTTAGCCACAATTTAATATATTGTTTCATGATTTTATATTCTCTGTTTTTGTCTCTATTGTTGATCCATCTATCGTCAATGTTTTTGTCCCTTGTTGAATTCTCAATAGATTATTTTTGATCTCTTTTTACACCTTGAATTTGGCTGCAGGCAAGTCCGTTTGGGCTTTGCAGCATTTATTTTCGGCACTATTCATTCATTCATGCCATGTTATCGAATGTTATGGGTGGCTATGTAAGTATGCTAAGTATAACGTACACTCGCCCTAGCACAGGTATTATTTTAGTCCTGCTGGGTAACCATCAACCCCTCTTATGAAATAACTATGGGGCGTAAATTTACTCGCTGACATCCGACCACGAAACTGGTATTAGCAGATTACACGTTAGCGGTCGCGAGCTTTCATCTCCGATCTGGTATCTCATATCTCACACAAGTAAATATGAGAATATATTGGATACATTTATGGTGAGGATGCTACGTGGGGCATAAAATAATTCAATGGGTTATAAAAGCCACAACCACCTATCACCGCTTATCCGAATCAACCCCCAACCACCTATCACCGCTTATCCGAATCAACCCCCAACCACCCCTCGCCCCATAAAATGCATCCACAAGATTGTGTCGTCCGAATTGCCTTGCTTAAAAGGCATTGTGATCATGAAGTGTCGAAGGTAATTCTAAAGATGAACAACTCCAACCAAATCGAAGCCTCTTTCTTATCAATATCTATTTAAAAAAAATACGCAAATTTATAATAATTATATGACGAAAAAGAAATTGGCTGTCATAGTTTATTATGAACCACCAAAAGAATGGATTTAGTTGGGCTTTGAGGTAGTTTCTTTCTAGTTTGCTTAGGGACAGGGGGTACCAGGTAATTTTTTCTCCTATAATAAATGTGTGCCCCCCCCCCTCCCACACAATGCCTACTATGACAATTACATTGGGACAGAAATAAGACTGAACATTTAATTACTCAATATCAATCGTTAAACTGCCAAGCGAATGTGCTTCCCATCGCTGCTGATCAATTTCCCCTTCGTACATCGTTAGGGAAAATAATAAAATAAAATATTTTTTTCAATTGGATAATCAATCACTAGCATAGGAGTGCAAAACCCTAAATGGAAGAATGGACAGAAAAACGGTGGGTGTGTGTGTGGGGGGGGAGAGGGGGGGGGGTACGAGTGTAAAGTAAGAGGCCATAAGAGGCCCTCCGGCGATTCCGCAGTACTGAGAAATTTGATAGGCGTGAAAAGGGTTATTGTGGGGCTTGTCCCTTTTGAAGAGGGCATCTCGTGTTGACTTAATTTTTATTTTCATTTTTCATTCTGCCTTCAAGGCCACCACTGGTGACTGAGCTGATCGTATGCCCATCATTTGTTTCGCCCTTATATTTTACTTTAATATATATATATATATATATTTATATTACATACACAGACACATACACACACACACAAACGCACACATACACACTCTGTCCTCCGTCGTTGGCATTCAAGCCTTGATAGACTTGTTGGGCGCTCCAATGTTCATTGTCTCTCTGCAGTGCTCCGCCCCAAATGGGCGGAGCTAGAAAGGGGTCCTAAAATTTCTTAATCGGCGGCTGTGAATTGAAAATTCACAATTGAAAAATTAGTGGTAAACATGAAGGGAGGGACGGAGGGAGGGTGGGGGCGCAGGGAGAGCATTGCAATTGTAAATATAGCGGGACACGAATAAACCAAAAAATTGATTGGCAGTCATTTTGTCGAGCTCCGCCCTCCTCCGGCCCGAAGGGCGGAGCTAGACAAAAGGGTGGCGTCACTTTCCTCCATCAACCTTGAACCCCCCCCACCCCCTATTCACTAGGTTGTTTGGACAAGTCCTTTCGTCGATGCTTTCATTAAGTTCGCATGAATTCTTTCAATTTCTTCCTCCTCCTATTTTTAGTGCATTTTTTATTGCATTATTTAATTGTGGGGAATTCCTTTCATTCTTCTGATCTTCGCTTATAATTCTTCAGCTGTTGCTTCGCTATCTACTGCTTCGATGGCTTCGTTCCATTTGTCTGGTCTTTGTTCATTTATTAGCCTTTTTTTATTCTTCTTTTGTACGGTGCTTTGCATCACGGGAAGTTCTCGCAATGATGCTTCGTTGGTTCCGGAGGGCGGGGGGGGGGGGCTGTAGTTCTTAGATAGCTTAAGGTTGTTCTCTGGGGCGTTGTCGTGTGATTCAGCTGCTTGGTCTTCACGCTGAGATCCCTCGGGGCCCTCCTCAGGTGATTTCGGTTCCCTTTTGCGTCTATTCAATTTCTGTGAATTGGGTTCACCAATATTCCCGTTGAATAGTTTTGATAAGTTATTCTTTTTCATCGTGCCCTGGGGGGGGGGGGGCTCCCATATTTGCTGGTTGCGTGTATTAAGCACGTCAAGATCTCTGCCTCCATTCTTGATTGTATAGCTTAATTTCCTCGAGGGTCGGATTTACTCAATGTTCTGGTAGAAGAATTTCTATTTCTTTTTCCTTTGGGTCGGCTTTTCTATCCTCAATTAATTTTTATGCTTGGCCTTGTTAACGTCTTCCTTTTGACTATGCTTTGAGTCTTCGATCTGTGGTTTCTTGATGGTATCGAAATGGTTCAAGGTAAGACCCTTGGATCTCCCTCATAAACTTAATGAGGGGGAACGTTTGGATTTTACAATATCTCATAAATTATTATATTTGCTTCATGTCCCAATTGTCCATTTCTGACCCATATGTCCCCCCCCTCCACCCTCACACCAACTTGGGTTATTAAGGGGGAGAGGGACATATTTAGGAGGCTTGTCCCTCCCTCACTCCTCCGGTGGGGTTCGGGGGATTATATATTAGCTCCAGTAAAAAGGAGCACAACAGATTTGAGCCGGCCTTCGTCCCAGGGGGTCTTTTCGATGTTGACACTTTGTCAAGTGATCGCCTTTTAGAAATATCTTTTCTCTTGTCAATTAACTCTAAATTAATCTTGTTTCCTTCTTTATTTGGTTTGTGTTTAATCTTGATTCATAAATGTGTGAGAGGAAACTTTTTTCCCTCGCACGACTGCTTCGGTCGCGTTCGGATTTCGCTACGCGGTAAATTGCCTGCCTCGATTCGGAAAATGTTTGTGTTTTTCACAAGTGTTGAGGCTGGCAAGTGTGTGAGCCCCAAAACGCGGCATCTGGCTCAGCTAGTGTGCGCGGGAGTGTTTTCCACCTTAACTGGCATCGATGGAGGCTGGTGAAGGGAAGAGAAATAATAGGAAGAAAAGGACAAGAGCTTCCGACTTCTCCACGCGGCCCAACCGAAGGTAACGTAGTGACAAACCGGTCTTTTTTTTTACATTTGTGCCTTTATTTCACACCCACCCCCTTTAAAACCTGCTCACACGTACATACACTCACTCACACGCATACACACATACACAAACACAGCACGGATTTCCCAACCTCCCTCCCGAATTCTCCCCTATGCTGAAATGAAGGAGTAGGTCGCCTACCCTAAAGCTCTTTTATAACAATTATAGACAAGCCACGCCCCCCCTAAGCCCCCTAAATTTGGGAAGTCAATAGTAACAGTATTTGTGCATGTGTTCGATTCCCTGATCCAAATTTGTAAATGAAATTGTACGCTTAGGGGAAGAGAGAGTTGTGTCGCTCGGCCAGAATAGGGAGGAGACTTCTTGGGGATTGGTGAGAAATGCGCTGCACCAGGGTTAAGTTCTAACCTGTATATATTTTCACTCTAGCCCCATCCACCTTTCCTCCGAGGTTAGTTGTATGTCTGCCATGCATGGATGAAGAGTGCAATTTGTACTTTTTTAACTTTTTTTTACTTTCTATTTCCTTTTTTTCCCACTTTTTTACATTCATTTATTTTTTTCTATACTTTTATTTTGGCATAGTTTTTTTAAACGTGACTATTATTTTCAAGCTAAATCTTAGAAACTTTTACTTTTCTTTACGCTTTACTTCCGCCCTCCCCCCCCATATTTTTCCTACATTCTTTAATACTTACTATTTATTAATGATAAAAGCCTCGATATTGACTTTGAACTAGTTTTTGTGGGTCATTACGAAATCATTGAGTTCCCGGTTACTTCTGCCCACGTCTACGATCGATTAATAAAATTATTCGGTCTATCATAAACTCATTCCGGTGAAAATGCCCACGATTGTTCCTATTTTTTCCACTAATTATTTGCGCTATCCGGATTTCTCGTCTAGTCGAATATCATGTCTGGAAGCCTACCCGCTTTCCCACCACTCAAATTTAACAAAGTGCTCATTTTTGCTATGAAAGTGTTTTGGAGGGTCTAAAAAAAGGACTCGTTCTATTTTACCACTAAATGCTTTTCTCTAAGGTATAATTAAATTAATTTCTCGTTTTTTTGATAATAAGCTTTCATTATTTGTGGGGTTCTTTAGCTACCAAGAATGGCACCGTCAGATTCGAACGTGGAAATAAACAACGTAGTCACGCGTGCTGAACGAAGTCTTGAGCTTCGTCTCTGTTCTGGATATTATCCTTTGATGTAGTGGATGAAATGGAGTGGGTTCGCTTAACTCGCCAGAGGATGAAAAGGACTAGTTATAGTTAGGTCGCTGATATCTTCTGTACAATGTATTGAGGCAAATAATAAAACAAATAGTGGTGGGATTGATTAAGAAGAGAAATATTACGTACAGAAGTTATCTTTATAACTCCTGTGTCGGATCACTCCTCGTTTTGTACACAGCCACGGATCCCACAGGATACCAACCTGCTAGTGTCGGGGCAAAGTAGGGCATCACTTTTAATTTTTATTTTATTTTCCTTTCGCCTTCCATGAAGAACCTAATATTCTTTTTAATTAAGTTATAAACATTTTTAAGAATCAAATTTCCATTACAACCCTTTTCGTTAAAAACATGATAGGGGGAATAATAAGACAACTTATAAATTTAAACGACGAATGAAATGGAAAGGAAAAAAACAAAACAAGGCCAATTATAGCCCATTAGCCTAAGCAGGCAGACGACGTATTTCCTACGCACAAATATCGCTCGTTTTCTTGCCTCGGCAACCAAATTTTGAATGACTTATTTTTTTTAATTGCATCAATACTATTATAGTCCTAGTGTTTAAAATTTAAAGAATAGTAAATAATAGCGATATGTTGTATACATATACATGCACAGAGCGCACGCCACACATCCTTTCTCCCCTCCATCACAGTACAGGCCGATGCGCTACTGAGATCCACACACGCCTCACGTGGAACGGTCTGGGACGCGGAGCTTTCTTTCTGATTGGCGGTGTAAAAACATGACCCCTTTCCTTCAATTGAGACCATGCATTGTCATTCTGATCCTTATGCGCATTTCATTATTCGATGTAGTCCGCGATTGAAAAGCGCCTGTGTAGCCTGTTGGACAGGCTACACAGCCAGGAATACGATGTATGTATATATTTGTTTTCCGGTTTGATGCGGAAAGAATTTTGTGGCTCGGACCTTGAAGCGCCCTCTTTTCTCGCCTCAACTGTTCAATGTCAACACTACGTTCAGCACTCCAGGTTCCTCTCACACACTGCTCCCTCTCATCCAGGTTCCCCGCGGGGGGTGAGGCTACCCCGTAGGGCCTGTTACACTTAGTACCCGAAGGAACTGCACATCCTCCCGGCCTGAGTGCAAAGTAGGGAAGTCCCGTCGCTGGGTTGAAATGAACTCTCTGATGGCGTCTGGGAAAGATGTTGGTGCGCTCCACACCCCCCCCGCCCCCTCTCAGCGCTACCTTATATTTATTTATTATTCGTTATTATTTATTATTATTAGTTTTTATTACTGAATCTCTCTGCTCAACCTTTTCTACCCGCACCTCCTAACAGGATGACTGTTCTCACCAGGACAGAGTTCGGTCCGCTAACCATGGTGCCTTTGTGGACGCCATACCATCCTTGGGTCAGGTAGCACCAGGTTATGATAATAGTAGGTGATTACCCACCATGCTCTCTAGTGGACACGCCTCTCTCTGCCTCTTCATTACACCTTTTCAAACTTGTTACTCTACCCACAGAGGTTCTGGGTTGCCTTCCTCCCCTCCCGGCGCACTTTCCTCCTCTTAATGATTATTAGATTAGAAGCTGTGTCTACTGTGACACGTCACCAGCTGCTACTAGTGCCAAAAGCCCGCTGGATAAGACTAATATTAGGCAAGGAGTTTGTTTTGGCGTTGCCTCTTCTCACCTTCTTCCAGTACAGATAGAATGTGGCTGCGCCGCAAACGTCCTTTTTGGTTAAAACTGAGGGCAATTTGACCTGAATGGCGGGCAGGGTCGTCAAAGCGGAAACCGTGGCACAATTATGTGTAAATAATCGCATTCTGGAATTTCTGACCCTATGTAGGTATTTATCCTAACCACACAATACATTTTATGCATTCAACTATGTATATACGTGAAAAGAATAGTGGTATTCCGCATGGAGATCTGCCTCCAAGCGAATCATCTCCTTACTTATATGTCTGGGAGGTCGAGGAGTCACATCGAGGCACCCCCAGAGCTGGATATAGTCCCAAAGGCAACATGATCAATCAAAGGAGAGCATTAGCTAGGTCGATTTGTAGAGAGCCGAAGGTGACCCGTTTCTCGAACGTGAGCCTCTGGCAAATGCGTTGGACCCTTGCGAGGCGACCATCATTAGTGCCCTTCGGATATTTAATGGCTCGCCGGTGAGTGTGACGTGCTACTCTACCATGAACTTGGTAAAAAGAGTGGTTTATGCGAGAGAACCTTTAGACTACTTTATAGTAGACAGCACCTTCGAGCTGTCCGAACACAGCGATCATGGTCGAACCTGCGATGAGAAAACAGGAAACGCCCTCGAAGTTAAAGACCTGGCCTTAGCGCGTCCAGCGCTGCTTGCGATATCTTATGCCTCAACGTTAAAAAAGGCAACCACTGCTCCTCGCCCATCCAGGCCTATGACTGGTTCGCACCCAGCCTTGGATAAAACGAGGGTTTTTTATGAGTACGGCGATTTTTACCCGAGTAGACAGTCGACAGATGGGCGACAGCTCCTTGTTCCGCTAACTAACAAAGCCTGAATTTCTGCCTCTGTGAAGCCTGCGGATATCCCTTTAGTGGCATTCACGAACTTCCCCTCCCTGTATCTCCTCCGAGCTAGACCTGACGGGCTTTTCCTGCAAGAGCCTCCTCTTGCAGAGGTATGGAAGCGAGTCAAAATGATTCGGGGGTTAGTTCTCGCAGGACTCCTCTCCCCTCTCTAGGCAAATTGGAGTGTAATTTCGGAGCCTTTGTCCGTGGTTGAGTCCTTCGTGACCACTTCCCCACTAGTCTTGACAGGATTTGCCCCTCCACTATTCAAAGCACGTGTTGTTGCTGAATGCCACCAACTGGATTTTACCTCTAGAGGCGAAGAATCCTTCAACAACACCCATACAATGCATTTCACTTTCGCTTCATGCGCGGACTCCGCCCTTGCTCCTGATGTCCCGTATTCCATATTTCGACATATAGGTGAACTCAATAAGAGCTGGACAAAGGGTATTCTCCCAGCTTCCTGGCGAATGGTTACTGTGCTCAATGATCGCAAACCGGGGTGAGTTCACTTTACCCCGGCTGGATTTCGCCCAAGTTCTACTAAACGTCAGATGCTCTTCTCCGGCTAAAAAATGCCGCCGTCTATGAGGCCTTCATTTATAGACGGCAATATGCCACAATGTTTTTGAACAGTGATTGCTCGACATTTATCACCTCAGAAATTGCCCTCAGAAGATATTGATTTTGGTTTCTCAAAGTGGCATGTCATTTTATAGATATTGTCACGTTTTGCAATGAAAGGCCCCTTGGATATATATATATATATATATATATATATATATATATATATATATATATATATATATATATATATATATATATATATCCTCTACCAATATAGATATATTTGGCCTGTTTCCAGTTTTCTTGGATGTTGTTTAAGATTATAACTCGTGATTTTATAAAGGGTGTTGTAAAGGAACCGTTCGTTCGTTCCCGCTTTAAAAAATACTTTATAGTAAATGTCCTTAACAATACTGGCTTCGCAGTTTCTCACATCCTCACTACTTTCTTCTCTGAGCAATAGATTGTTGTCTGTAAACCCCCAATCATTTTCCTTTCAAACAGACTTCTGAGTTTCTGAACAGTAGTGTATATTTCAAAACGTTACGCAGAGTTGAGATCAGAGAGCAACAACTCTACCATTTCCAATTAAGTTTCTGAATGTGTGAATGCCCCCTATTTTTTCCTAATTTTAAACGCTATTTTAGGCTAATTCCCACTTGTTAGTATGATAGCATTGACGGCAAATTAATCGTCATAAAACTGATAAATATATTTCAACCTGTGAAGTAAGAAAAAGGTAGATAAGATGAGATATAATAGTCATTTAATTCCCCAAACAATAAAAATGTAACAACTTTTAAGTAGATTATTACCAAGCAGATCGAAAGTATATTAAAATATCAAAAATATATTTGGAATTCATAGGTCGTCCTTCAACTATATAGCACCGCAAATTTATGGAATTTGAAAGATAAAAAAAAATCATAACACACTACTCGAGCATGAAGACTGTGTCCCGCAGGGAAGTAAGTGTCTTTAGTCACACTGACCTTCGCATAATGGGTATCACCTAATTTTAAAAGCTATTTTAGGCTAATTCCCACTTGGTTGTGTGATAGTATTGACGGCAAATTAATCGTCATAAAACTGATAAATATATTTCAACCTGTGAAGTAAGAAAAAGGTAGATAAGATGAGATATAATAGTCATTTAATTCCCCAAACAATAAAAATGTAACAACTTTTAAGTAGATTATTACCAAGCAGATCGAAAGTATATTAAAATATCAAAAATATATTTGGAATTCATAGGTCGTCCTCCAACTATATAGCACCGCAAATTTATGGAATTTGAAAGATAAAAAAAAATCATAACACACTACTCGAGCATGAAGACTGTGTCCCGCAGGGAAGTAAGTGTCTTTAGTCACACTGACCTTCGCATAATGGGTATCACCGGCTGCTGACCGAATATGTTCTCGCGACGGTTCGGGTTTACTTGGCCAAGACTCGGGTTGTAAATTTCTGCTTCCATCCACGGATCGACCCCGACCCAGACTTGTTCCTAAACGACGTTCGCCTTTAAGTGTGGATTCGTGCCATTTCCTTGGTTTTGTTTTCGACACACGCCTCACGTGGGATGCTCCAATTCGCAGGCTAAGGATCTCTTGTATCCCCCTCACGGACATTCTTGGTTCCGTTACGTTCAGGAATTTGGGTGCCGACAGGGATGCTACCTTACTTTTTTACCGATCCTTTGGTCTTTCTGACTTTTAAGCATCCGCAGCCGACGCTGTATTGCGGAAGGAGGAATCGATCCACCACACCCGTCTCCGATAATGGGGAGATGCGATTTGCTCTGCGCCGTGCCCTGTGAACTATTGGTCTGTACATGCGATCCCTGCGCCTCCCTCAGTCGCCAACGGCTCTCACTGTATCCTCATTCGATCGCGAAGTTGCCTATTTCAACGAGAGACTCCAGTCATACCTTTATATCTTTCAGTTTAGGGCTAGAAAACTCCTTAGAGATCTGTGTATCTCTCGGGATGGTAGCCTTTATGGTTCTGGCCAAAGATACCACCTTTGATTTTTTGTCGCCACCCTCTGCTCCCTAAGCTCCACAGGGCCGGCACTATTGCACTCTACCTATTAGCCTACAGTGGATCCGTGGAAGTGTACACGGATGGCTCAAACGAATCACGGCAGCCCTCCGGGTTGCCGCGACCGTTTCCATGGACCTAGTCTCTTATCAGGCAATGTCCTTAGATCGCTTGCTTTCTGTCGTCTTCGAAATAGGCACCACACACTCGGCACGAACCACCATTTGATGGAGCGTTCCATTGCACCTTATTCCGATAACTGCCGTGTTCCTCAAACTGTTTGGCGCATTCTTTTGGAATTTCCCAATCTTCGTGATCATCGTTCCCATTGCTTGTCTATGGTATTGGGATGAGCAGGTCCGCTAAATCTTGTCACTTATACTCGGGACGAGTTCGTGCACACAGACCAGTGGAATATCAGATTTTTTGGAGGAGGCTGCCATCATACATTTTGTATGACTCTTGATTTGTTCCTGCGAATAGGATTGCCGGGCCCCCACATGATGCCAGAGAATTATTCCTGATTTTTCATAGTTTTTATTTAGTTTGATTTTGGGAATTTTAATGGTCTTATTTATTTTTTCACCTCGCCTAGTATTAAGCTGTAGTGCGAGTACGACGAACTCTGCCCTAGGAGGCAATCGCCAAATTGGCTCTTAAAATTAAAAAGAAATTGTCTTCTGTGCCTAAGCTGGCCCTTATTGGATTGTGGTTTGTGAACCCCCAATCATTCTCCTTTCTCACCTCTGCCGTTTATAATATAATCAATCGCTGATTCTTCCTCCTATTTTGCGATGTAACCATCTCCTTTCTTTACGATTTATTGTAGTGACCTATGTTCAACAAATTTGAAGAGCATTATTCCATTATTGTTTACTCTTCACCCAAATTTCACTTTACCATTGAAAAAGAAAACCGAAATAGTATCCCCTTTAAAATTAACTTAGACATTCTTCATTCCGTGACGTTCATCAATTTGGTTGCTGATAGGATACTGCCTTACTTTCCTACCGATCGTTTGGTCCTTCTTACTTTTAAGCATCCGCACCCGTGGCTGTATTGCAGAAGGAATCGATCCACCACACCAGTGCCTTCCGCACGTCCCGTATTGAGACCCTACTTGGCGATAATGGGTAGATGCCAGTTGCTCTGCGCCATGCACTGTTCCTCTGTAGGCGCGATTTCTGCGTTTCCCTCAGTCTCTAACGGCTCTCACTGTATCCTCAGCCGATCGTGAAGGTGCCTATTTCAACGAGAGACGCCAGTCATACCCTTAGCCTTTCAGTTTAGGGCTAGGAAACTCCTTCTAGATCTGTGTAGCCCCAAGAGCCTTATTCTATTATTGTTTAATCTGCACCCAAATATTTAGTTTACCATTGAAACAGAAAACCGAAATAGTATCCCCTTTAAAATTAATTTAGTTTCTAGAGAAATCGGTAATATCACGACTTCAATTTATACAAAACGTACTTCTACATTTTATGGGCTAACTTTTATAGCCTCACCTTTCGAAATCATCACCTTAGGGTTCGAATTCACTTACGTCGTCAGGTGTTGTTAGGCGCTCCAATGTTCATGTTTTTCTGCAGTTCTCCACTCCGAATGGGCGTAGCTACAATTGAAGTCCTAAAACTTGTTAAACGGCGGCTGTGAATTCAAAATTTACAGTTGAAAAATTAGTGGTAGACAGGGAGAGAGAGAGGGAGGGAGGGAGGGTGGGAGAACATTGCAATTGTAAATCTAGCAGGAGACGAATAAACTAAACTATTTAAGTATGATATAACGAAAAATAGATCATTAGTAACTACTCGTATCTCTCCTTCCTAGCTTTCTTTTAAAGAACCAACATAATGGGGTTAGGTTGAGTATTTCTTTCTTTTTTTTGTTAGGGAAATTATATCGCTTAATGTAGAATATTTATAGTAAGTTGTTAGCTTCTGTGCTGTTTCGGGGAGAAACGAACTAAAGAATCAGCTTATCCTAAATGCACGTCGTATTTCTTCCAATTTAGTGTTCTGTAGATCAGGTAAAGTGTAATCATTTAGGTCTGCCTCATTTGATTCTATTATTAGGATGCTTATATGATCGGGTGTAGGTGGAAGTTTTACGGGGTTAGACGGTTTGTTAGAGAGATGTCGTTCTTTTTGGCTGATCATTCTGTGATGATTGTCTTGACCTCTGTCCGTAAGACGCTGGACGATGTTTGTGCTTAAAAAGATGTTTAAACACCTTCCTCTCCCTTTGCTCGTCCGGTATCCTGATTCTTGGCATCTCGCATTGGATGGAGATGAGGGAATAGACAAAAGTTGCCTCTCTGGTGATTGGCATCCAGTAGCTAACTAATATCATACCTCAAAGCTCCATTTAATTCGTTATCACCAAATACGATTCTTCCAGGTTGCGGATTTTCTTGTATGCCCTTTTTTCATTGCGATTGTTGCCCCATCATGGCGTCCTTCCTGTTTGTGGTTGGTCGATATTAGCTTATAATTTCATATCTTGATATCCTCGATGGTCGTATGGAATCCGTTTTCTGATATGAGGATTACACCCGAGTCTATTTCTCTAAATATGTCCCCAAAATTGTAACCTTTTTGTGGTCCAGACGTTGGTATTGATTTGCAGTATTCGCAAGTTTATTCTCTGAATGTTAATTCTCGGCGTTACTATTTGTGTGTTCCTTTGCGATTACTTATGTGGCGTTTTTTCTTTGCCGCAATTCGAGTTTTCTCGACTTACGCTTTCCTCTTTGGGTAATGGGACTGGTCTTGTGAACTTGTCTGATTAGTTGATTTTCTTTTCTTTGTTCTCTTAATTATTCTTCCTTCCTTTGTTTGGTTATCCTCCTCGGTCGTTTTCGGAAGTCTCCTTCTTCCTCCATTGGTTAAGGGTGTAGTTTTGTTTTGTCCTCGTTCATTTCTTCCATTTTTTGCCAAAGGTAAACCATATGAGAATATTTTGGATTTCTTTTTCTTTTTATTTTCACTCCTGGGACTCTCATAGCCATTTCCAAGGTCTCGAATATGATATGATCTTGAAGCCATGGTTGTAGTTTGTGAATTTAACCACCACTCTGATTTTAGCCCAAATCCGTTGAGACTCAATTTCTGATTTTACTCCTGCTTGGCTGGGTTCTCCTCTACGGCTTTTTATTTGAGGGCATGTACCCGTTGCCATAGCAACGAGATCTATTCGGAGTTCTGTAGTTGTAGCCCCGAGTCATCTGTTTCTTTGGAAGTGACCTTAGGTCCCTCTAAGGGAGGAGAGGTCCATGTCCCCGACCCAAGGTGAGCATATTTTCCTTCCTTCTTGTTTTTCGCTGATTTTCTTTTCCATTTTTATTAAATTGATTTCCTGCTGAAAAATGACCGTTTGTCAAATTATTTAGGGGGTTATTTGTTTCGTTATGACGTTCGCCCTCCTCATGCTCTGGGTTTTGCCAGAATTATGGATGGTACCGGTTGGGCCACTCCCGTGCGATGATTCGTGGGGTTTGGGGTCCTTGCTGGCCCTCAGAGTCTGTGGTTACGTTGCCACTCCCCCCACTCTGAAAGGTTGACTCTTGGCCGAGTGGGCTTTTCCTCAGAGCTGCTTTCGTTAGTGGCCACAATGATGTCCATTTCCATTGCGAGACATTTGAGAGGTTTAGGCAGAAAATGGCAGTGCGTTTATTTATTATACCCTTGAAAGGAAGCAACAATTGGTTTCAAAAGAATAATCGTTGATGTCTGCGTTAGGAATAAGACTCATTCCGTGGTTGATCAAAAGTACGTTTATGGATCAGCAACTAATTTCGATCCTTCCTTTGTTGCTTTTTATAGTCAGTGATCCTCCATCATACCTTTTCCTCGAGATCTTTTTCTTATTTTAACTTTTGTAATTTTTCGTTTTATATACAGTAGCGGTTCTTAGGTTAGGTTAGGTTGGGTTAGGTTAGCTTAGGTTAGATGTTTTTTTCCTAGGATCCAAGGCAAAAAAGCCAAAATATGTATATTTTCATGGGGTTTTTTTGCGGGGACGGGGGTAGGAATAGTCTTGCAACTGTTGATTTTTTGTCGACTAAAAACTGTGTTAAAATGTTAGAAATTACATTTTTACGACAATCTAAAAGAAATCTTCGAAAATTCAGATTTTCACTTGGTTTTGACTTGGTTCCTGTGATATTGATTCGGAATAATTACCCAGCCACATTTTGGTAATTGGAATCGCGTCCTATTTTATCATTTTCAAACGATATTTTTTATTTAAATATGATCGGGAGATTTGATATTGTCAATATTAACCCTTAAATCACCCAACGAATGTGTTCCAAATCGCTGCTGATGAATTTATCGTTCGTACTTTGTTATGGAAAAATAATAAAATTTGATATTTATATATCAAATAACATCAATTTAGTGGGAAAGAATTCTTATATTGATGTAACTTTTACGAATTATTGATAACCATCGACATTTAAAATTGATTGAAGTTATTTATCTTGTTCCTAATTTTCTTTTTGTTAAAATTAATTTTTACTTAATTAGTGCTTAAAAGGTTTATTTTATAGAAAACTTTGCTTCTATTAATCATATATATATATATATATATATATATATATATATATATATATATATATATATATATATATAATATGATTTTAATTGTTTTTTTTCTGATTCAAGAAACCTAATGCCAGGATTTAGAATTGTGACTACTACTAAATGATTATAATTAGGGTATGAGGGTCGAAGTCCCCCATTTCGAAATAATCACCTTAGGGTTCGAATTCAATGAGGTTGTCAGACGTTGCTTTTATGCAGAGCTCCGCCCCCAAATAGGTGGAGTTACACTCGTTTGCCATTGTAAAATTATTGGTAGACAGGAATGGGGGGTGGGGGCTTGCAATTGTAAGTATAGTGAGACCCTTTGAAACCAAAATATTTAAGTATGTTGTAATAACGAAAAATTTATTGGCAGTTATTTTGTCTAGCTTCTCCTGTTTTTATTTCACCGTTTGCATCTTCCAATTATATATATTTATTTAAAATTTTCTGCATTTCTTTCATTCTGATGCTCTTGGCCCATAATTCTGTAGGTGTTGCTTTGCTACCTACATCTTCGATGGGTTCGTTCCATTTGTCTGTTTCTTGTTCATTTATTAGCATTTTTTCTTCTTTTGTACGGTTCATTGAATCACGGGCAGTTCCCGCAATGGTGCTGCGTTGGTTCCTGGGGGAGAAGGGGGTTCTTAGATTTACTTAAGGTGATTCTGTCGGACATTGTCGTGTGCGGAAGCTCTTCCTCTCTGATTGTCTTGCGATTGATACCTTTCAATTTTTTCATGCAGAAGTAGCAGTTGATGACGTGATCTTTGCCTTTTCTACACATCATTGGGACATCAAATGACATACTCTTCATTTTTCTATTAATACAATCCTGTAAATTTTTCACACATGTTTCATATCAAATATGGGAAGCAAATGGCTTATGCCGGTCCCCTAGTTTTACTCCAAAGTGAGCGCGATGTGTCATTTTAACAAAATCCGTAATTTGTGCTTGACGTTCTGGAAGAGCGACATGTCCGCGGATGTAACAAAACCTATTCGGATGATTCTTACACGTACGATCCAATGTAATGCAAATTTAGACCTGTAAAGATGAATAAAATAGAGTATGTATGGTTACTCATCATTGGATGCGACAAAACAGAAGTAATAAACGGTTGGATAATAGCGTTACTTTGGAATATTCGTTCTAATCTAAATCGAGCATATTTTAGAAACCAGATCTGACCAAAGAAAACTAATTTTATTCTTAAATTCAATCTGCAAAACTGATTTTAAATCAATTGGGAAACCTTTGAAATTTTTTTTGAAAAGTAGCCCAGTAAATTCTTGGCGAGAATGATTTTAAATTGATTATGGATGAAATATTGCTGGAGAAGTTTTACTAATTCTTTTGTAGAAGGAACGATTAAGTGAACCTAAATATGGTAAAGATACATAGAATAAGTCTGGTGATACTGCTAATAGGTAACCTAGGCTCATATTGATGGTTTAAGATTTATTTAAGTAGCTTGGCTCTCTGGTAGAGACAAAAAGGCACATCTGGAGTAATGCAAGATCCGAATCTGGGAATCAGTTGGTTTTGAAGAAAACCGGTGAAGTAGTGTTTTTATAGCAGTGATTTTGAAGAGTTGCCAGACTTAACTATCAGTAAGTCCAGAAATGAAAGGATATTATCTTTTTCGAAATGCGAGACGGGGCATTTTCTGATATTTCTTGTTATCAGAAAAATACCGGTCTAGGCAAATTGAAAATCCCCAGGGGTAGATAACTTAATAAGATCTATCAACATAATTTGGTACAAGCTAGAGTTCTTTGATCAAGATGAGTATAAAAATAGAACTGCCTCCAATGTGTAGCTGAGAGTGTCTAGGCTTAGGATGCTCTATACAGATTTTGGCTCTCTGGTAGAGACAAAAAGGCACTTCTGGAGTAATGCAAGATCCGAATCTACCACTATGGAAAATCAGTATTTTTAAGAATAGATAAGCTACTAAAGATAGATCCATGAGTCCCTTTCAATTATTGAATATAAAACAAGTTAAATCTACTCTTAAAAGAACCCTTACACAACACCTTTGTCAAAAGTCACAAGCTGGATAAATACTAAAACCATTAAAAGGCTACAGCGTTTGTTTGAACTTACATTATCTTGATAGACAGCCTCCTGCCAAATTCACCATTTTGAACAATGTTCAGAAGTACATAATAGAACCTACTAGTAAGAACTGAAGAAATTGTTTAAAAATCCGAGTGTAATTGCTAGAAAGAATGGATGGAATGAAAATGCAAAATCCTCATTTGAAGTTTGAAATGGCGTTTTTATATATAAGATGCACCTCCGGCATCAGCTCCTCGAGACTGATTTTCTTCCCCGAAAAAGATTTGTCGAATGACTCCATCAACTCGCTCGTGTTTTGAGATTGTTGTGAATGATAAATTGTGCCATATTCTATGGATGTAAGAGTGAATAACCATAATGTTGGACAGTATGCACTATTGATAAACCGAATTCAACTTTGACAGCCCTATCTGTAACGGTGTGTCTCCGTGAATCGTGGAATTAGACAAGCATAACCACACCGCAATTATCCCAAAGCATTCAATATAATTCGGTTGCTTCAGGGTGGTGCTCCAGGACATAGGAAGATTGCAGTGAGGAAAAGATAGATATAACTCTTTAGCAATTACATAGTGGCGCTCAATCATTTATTGAGTGTCACCAAAGACCACTGGATTTAGCACCTTGTCATTTTTTGTGAGGATATTTAAAGATTAATGTGTGCTGACTTTACCTGCACAAGGAAAATCCACAATTATTGAGATATTTGTGCGAGCAGTAACATGTACATACAGCTGAACTGTGCTTGAAGAGAGATGGGGATTGACTGTGGAGGGAATTGGTCCTTAGGAGTAAATTGGTTTTATGTGTAATGGAATTTCTTTATTATTGGATTTTAATAAATTTATGTTCGATTCAAAGATTTGATTAATTCGTATGTCTTGCGCAAACGTAATTTTGATTAACTTCACTATTATTAAAGCAAACTTAATGAAAGATTTATTAATAAACAAAATCGAATTTACACTCAATCAAAATCACGGAGACTCTTTAAAATTACATACTTATCATTTGAATTTTTACTTTTTTTTCGTGGGACACCCTGTATATCTGTCCTCAACTCTAGCAACATCTGTTAATTGGCTATTTTGTACAAAGGGAATTTATAGCAAAGCATTTCTAAAACTAACTCTTAAACTAATTTGTTTGCATTTAGGTTAAGCATAATTTGCTCATTTGACATTTTGTTTTCGTTAAGTGACGTCATATTATATTTTAACTCGGGATTTTTTTTCTTGATTTTTGTTTCGTTTAAAAAAAAAAGAGAGTTTGTATGTGCAAATTGAGCGAGCGAATTATCCTAAGAGTATATTTTAACTTCGGATTTAAAAAAAAAAGACAGGCAATGGCTTCGTCACTCTCCCCTATGAGATGGGGGGGGAGGGGAGCTTGCGTTTCGCTACTAAGATTAAAATCTAAAATCTAAAAAAAAGCAGCCATGGTTAAATTTTTATAAATTTTCTCAACTTTGTCAATTATAATAATTTTAAAAAGGAACTCTAAACTAAATTTCTCCCCTTTAAAAATATCACGTTGCTAAAATATAGAGTTATAGAAGATATATAAAAATAAATTTTCTGAACTTCACCGTTTGTAATTCTTTGGGTTTTAAAAATTTCACAAAATTTTAATACTTATATTTATTTTTGAACTTCACCATTTTGTTTTTTGATATTATAAAAGAATTATTAGAAATAACTGATAAAAAACATAAGTCATAACCAAACTAAGATGAAATTATTATTCAAATACTCAAAAAAATCCCCTTCTTAAATTATAGAGTTAGTGATGATGGATCATGTGAAGATCTTCCCCCCGAAAGTATCCAACTAAAGATCCCCCCTCCCCAGTCACGCTCATATGAAGATCCTCCCCCCCCCCCAACATTTTAATATAAATAAACTGAATAAAGAATAAATAATAAAACCTTATTCCAATTACTCTTTTGTTACACTAAATATTGCAGGAAATTTGTGCACATAAGTTCTTAAAGAAAGAATTATTACTCTAAATATTGCAAGGAAATATGAGTACATAGGTTATGAAAAGCATTCCTGAAGAAACGGTCACGTCACATAAATTCCTGAAGATAAGAATTCAAGAAGTCCCGCCTGCATCCTCGCATCATGCTGATATGTGCTTTATGTTTGTTCCAGTACGATTCTATGGCCTGAGTGTGGACACTAGTTTGCGGATCCACAAAATTGAGTGAATGGTTCACTGTCCTGTGTGTGAAGCCAAGTCCTTGTATATTAATGTATGCCCTCCACTCGTCACTGTGGATTATCGATCCCCGTTGCACTACTGCTTGTATTATAGGGAGAAGTGTGGCAGCTTCCCTTTTGTCCACAATTTCCATGTATCCCGTTCCTGGTGAGGTGCTGGTATCGACCATTCCAAACACCCACATAGGAGTGTGAGGTCCTCTGCCCCGATGATGCTTTGGTTTGTGAGAAAAACACGATTCATCGATATGCACAACTGTTCCTGGACCACCAAGTTGCACTGGGTTAGCCTGAAGATATCTACTGCACACTTCCCGGAAAAAACTGTAGCAGTCGATCATGGTCTTCTCAGAAACACCAACTTGACGGCTTGCCCTTGATTCACCAATACGTTCACTCCACATATAGATTGCATGAACGAACCCAGGTCTGAAGCGTTAATCTAGAGTTGGAAAAAAACGATCCAGTCCTTATAGATACTGGAGATTTATACTTGGCACAATCTTTGGTCTGGCATTTCCAAGCATTGGATTTGGCATACTTCGTCCAGTTCATTTCACCATCACAAGAGGGACATTTCACATCACTTTTGAGCATTTTGCGTTGCTTAAGCCAATTAATAACTGCGCCAGAGAATCTTCAGTTAGCAAGGTCAGCACAAACAGTCTTGAAGGTATCACGGTCCATGGTGCTCTTGATACTGAGTACATGGGAACAAATGTGGACTATATATATATATATATATATATATATATATATATATATATATATATATATATATATATATATATATATATATATATACCAATACAAATCTGGTCATTATTATTATTATTTTTAATCCCAAGCATTCGATATTCATCTATTTCTGAATTTCACCATTTTGCTTTGTCAAACTTTATATGAATTCTTTGAATAAAATTGGTATGTTTTTGCATGTTTCTAAAATCAAGATATTCTTATTATTATTATTAGTGGTGAAGTTCAGAATATTTATAAAAAATGGATCATATGAAGATCCCCCCCCCAAAAAAAAACCTACTCTTCATATGATCCGTGATGATGATGATAAAATGGTAAGTTCATAAAATTTATCAAAATTTAAGCATGGCTGTTTTTGTTATTATTTTGTATATTTGAAGGTTTTACCGAAGTTATTTCTAAAGAAGATTTTCAATTTTAATCTTCAGCAGGAGGGAATAGCTCCTGTCCCCTAAAAACAAGTAAATCAAAAGGAAGTTATTACAGCAAATATTTAGCTCTGAAGATTTTGTCCGTATTTAAAAAGAATTCCAATACAATATTTTTCTTTGTTTTTTGTCTAGAAAATAAGTATCGATGTGAAAAAGATAAACCGAGAGTAAATTATTAGGAGACAAAAGGAGCGACTTCGTTACTCCTCCTTACAAAAGGAACTTGCGCTTCACAGGCAGACCTTCGGTCTGTGGCCTATCGTCTATGTCGTTTTAGCAACGGACTTTTGGTGAAAAAAAACAAAAAGGTTCCAGTACATCTCCCCCATAACCCTATATTTTAAGAACGAGATTTTGTGAAGATTTGAATCAGATTTTTTCTTTTAGTTCGGTTGTCACCGAAGTAGATTTAAATCTTTTATCAAAGTTATTTCGAATAATTCTTTTATAATATCAAAAAATTAAAATGGTGAAGTCCAGAAATAAATATAAGTATCTAATTTTTGTGATTTTTTTTAAACTAAAAGAATTACAAATGGTGAAGTTGAGAAAATTGATTAAAGTTCGGCCCGGAAATTATTAGACCAAATTTAGATGGAAAAAAAGGAGAATCATGATAGGCCGTAGGCCAGAGACCGAAAGTCTGCCAGCAAAGAGCATGCTCTTTCTGTAAGGAGTGACGAAGCCCTCCTCTTGTCTCCTTATAATTTACTCTTGGTCTGTTTTTCTTATCCATGCTTATTTTCTAGGCATTCATGCAAAAAAAAAAACCTTAAGGAGAATTCTTTTGATATACCGAAAAAACAATCCTCAGAGCTCTTTTTTACCCTCCATCAAAATTTGCTTTTATATACGAAATTTGAATACATTTTCTGAACTTCAGGATTTGTAATTATTTTTTTTAGAATTCCGAAACATTCGATAATCTTATTATTTTTTTATGAACTCTTAGAAAGAACCTTAATAAAAACTTCAAATATTCGAAACACCACCAGCCTTAAATTTAAAAATATGGCAAAATCTCTCTAAATTTCTTTCTTTTCCAATCCTTTTTTCCTGAAAAAACTCCAAAACATTGAATTAGCCTTTAATTTCAAAAGGTTGCTAGAGCCGGATAAGCAGTAGGCCACAAAACGAAGGTCTGCCTGCGAAGCGCAAGATCCTCTTGTAAGGAAGACTGGCGGAGCCACTCCTCTAATTTGTTAATTAAAGGCCTTGAAAGTTTTTCAATTTAAAAATTATAATGAAATAGTCAAGAAAAATTAAAAACAACAATTCGTTGCTGGTTAAAATAGAGTAATATTAATAAGTCCAATGAGGTAAATCTAATTCCCTTTTTCCTGCGCGAAAAATGAATCAGAGAGAGACTGGTCAGGACCTTAGTTATATGAAAGGTCAATTTGGAATGAGGGCGATGAAGGACACTGATAGCAAGTGGGAGGTTTAGAGACTCATGACGTGAATCTTTAATTCGCTTAGGACTCAAAGGTGATAGGAGCAGGTAAAGAGTAATTTGTACAATTGGAGGTCCGCCTAAGGTTAGTCTAGAGGGAGAAAGTTGTGTGATGTAGGCAACGATGGCTGGGCGGATCTTATTTTTTTTGTAGAAATAGGTCCAAGCTTCTTGTTTATAGCAATAACTCTCGGAGGTCCCTCGTCCTCTATAGGAAAGGTTAGGCTTCAGAATATCATTACAGCTAGCCCCAGCCCCCCCAAAACTAAGTAGCTAGAATGATAATCTGAAGCCCTTAACCTCTCCTATTGATGACGTAGGACGTTCCATAGAAGGCTGGCAGCAGTAGGCGACGTTATTGATTGATTTCGACTAATCGCACCAATTATCCTGATATCTTCCATCAGTCAATATATTTTAGCATAGACACCCCCGAAAATAAATAAAACAATTTCCGTTTTCTGCGGCCGCAAAAAGCTAAAGGATAAGAGTTTTATTCGAACTAGTTTTGGTCTGCTATCAAGAATGATAATCTGAAGCCCCTAACCTTCCCTATAAAGGACGAGGGAGGGTTGATTTATACTAACCTTATTGCTTTACAGTAACTGCACCAAATACAGTGTTTTAAAGTTGCTTTGAGAAGGAGAGGAGGTTATAAGAGAGATTGTAGTTAATGAGAAACCTAAGATTTAGTACTTTCTAACAGTGATCATTTAGTTCAAGAATTGACTGTTGGGGAAGCATTGGGAAATAATGACCATCAGATAGTTCGTTTTAACTTGGGAATTGAGAAGGGTAAAATAACCGAGAATGCTGTAAAAGTTCCAAATTTTCATAAGGGAGATTATGTAAAACTTCGAAGCTTGCTAAATTTGGTAGACTGGGATGTAGAATTCAGAGGTAAAAATGCGTATGGGATGTGGGATACTTTCAAGCATATAATAAATGTAGTCCAAGAACAATGTATCCCAATGTATCCCATTAGGAAGAAAAGTAGGAAACTATTATGGTGGAATCAGGAGATAGCTAGAAAAATTTCAGAGAAGAAAAGGGCATACAAAAAATGACAGGTAGAAAATAATATTCAAAATAAGCTCAGGATAGCAACAAAGATCCTAGAAAGTTCTTTAGTTACTATAAAATTAATAACAAGTCTGGCAGAGTTAAAATAGGACCTATCAAATATGAAGGGGTTGTGAGAGAAACTGATGAGGAAATAGTTGAGGTACTAAATGGTCATTTTGCATCAGTATTTACAAAGGAGAAACTAAATAGTCTTATGTATAGTACTCATGGGTCAGGGAAAGAGGTGTTTACTACCATTAGCGTGCATTGGTGTACGATAAAAGGACTAATAGGTGAGTTAGATGCTACCAAGGACTCCGGCCCTGATAATATTCATTCTAGGATACTTAAAGAAGAGGTAGAAAGTATCTCAATAGCTCCGGAGAAGTTGTATACTAGGTCACTGAAATATGGAGAAATACCCGATGATTGGAAGAGAGCGAATGTAGTCCCCATTTTCAAGAAGGGTAGTAAAGAGGATCCAAATAACTTTAGACCGGTTAGCCTAACTCCTGTAGTCTGTTAAATTCTTGAGAAAATAGTTAAAAAAGGGATTTGCCAACATCTAGAGAGGGAGGGGTTAATCAGCGATGCTCAGCATGGGTTTAGATCAGGTAGATCATGTTTGACTAATTTACTAGACTTTCTGGAGTTTGTAATAGATCAAGTAGATAAGGGAGAGAATGTAGATATAATTTACTTAGATTTTAGTAAAATATTTGATAAGGTACCACATAGGAGACTAGTTCATAAATTAAAATGATTGGGATATGTGGGGGTGTTTCAAATTGGATAGCTGAGTGGCTGAAAGACAGGAAGCGAAGGGCAGTGCTAAATGGTGTAAAGTCAGAGTGGAGGGATGTTATCAGTGGGGTTCCTCAGGGATCAGTTCTCGGTCCATTATTATTTGTCATCTATTTAAACGATCTTGGGGAGGCAGTTAATAATAAAGTGTCAATTTTTTCGGATGATACCAAATTAGCAGCTGTAGTTAAAGATATTGATAATAATTTTAAAGTGCAGGGGATTCAAATAAATTGTTATCCTGGGCACATAAGTGGCAAATGACTTTCAACCTTTTTAAGTGCAAAGTTATTAACATGGGAAAAGATAATAGAGAATTTAACTATGAAATGGATGGGCATTGGCTGAGCTCAGTAGAGGATGAGAAAGATCTAGGAATAGTAATAGATAAGTCATTAAGGTTTTCTAAGCAGTGTATTGAAGCAAGAAATAGGGCAAATAGAGTGCTGGGTTTCATTAAGAGAAATGTCAGTTACAAAAGTAAGGAGGTTATTGTTAAACTCTATAACTCTTATGTTAGGCCATATCTAGAGTACTGTATACAGGCATGGTCTCCACATTTTAGACACGATATTAACCTTCTCAAGTCAGTGCAACGGAAGGCAACAAAGATTATTCCTTCCCTGAGGCACCTTGAATATATAGATAGACTGAGGGTATTAAATATGTTCTCGTTCGAACGGAGGTGTGTGAGAGGGGATATGATTGAGCTCTTTAAAAAATTTTCTGGGATAGATAAATTGGATGTTAGCAAGTTTTTTGAGTTAGATGGTGGAAATCGGACTAGAGGTCACCACTTGAAAATTAAAAAGCAAAGGTCTAGGTTGGATTTAAGAAAATATTTTTTCACCAATAGAGTGGTAGACTTCTGGAACAAATTGCCGCCGAGGGTAATAGGTAGTCCAAATTTAAATGTATTTAAGATTAGGTTGGATGAGTTTATGGGGAGGGAAGGTTGTGATGGTTCCTAAGTTTTATATATATTAATATTGTTTGTATATATCTATAGCTGCATGATTTAGTTCTTGACAAGCCTTGATTGGTGATACCCTTGTTTCTGGACGTAATCCTCTGGATGTAGTTTTCTTTAGAGTTTGGGTGCCTTAAAAAAAAAGCCGTTTGACTCGGATGACCTATGATGGGCCCTTGTGGCTTTTGTCATCTGTTATATTATATTGTGGGGGACTTTGATTTTGTCTTCCCCTGGTGATGGTGCTTTTTGTGGGTGGGTTTTGACGGATGCGGATGACCTTTGATAGGCCCTTGTGGCTTTTGTCATCCGTGAAATTATGTTATGTTATGTTAAGATATCGTTGGTCGGAGAAGCACGGGTTAGATTGATATGAAGATAAGACATTTTACGAGGAGCATGTGTAGATGTTATTGAAAGATTTGAAAGGTTTGTGAATGCAACTGAAAGAGATACAATTGTTGTTCTACATATGTGAGTAAATTATGTAGGGGAAGTTATGTCAGCGGAACTACTACCCTGCTATACTGAGCTGTTAGAAAAGGCACGCGAAAGGGGAAGAGATGTTTAGTGTCACGTTTAGAATAGAAGGAGAAGTGGCTGTTTCAATCCTGGGATAAATGAAAGGGTGAAAGAAGTGGATGTCAGTATGGTAATGAAGTTTACAGATTAATGGAATTTGCTTTTTGCTAGAAAGGATTTGTTTGCGATGGTTAGGTAGCACTTTAGCCGGAGGGTGTGGAGGGCTTTCGGGAAAATAATACTGACCACATACCAATTGTTGGGGTGAAGGGGAGAGTAGGGTATAACAATCTCTAAAGGGTTTAAATACTTTTGCAAAAAAGGAAAAGTTTGAGAAATAAAATAGAATTGCATAGAAGAAGTAGATCTGGATTTAATGTGTTATTGAGACATGGGTGAGCCACCAGATACAATCATCAGTTAAATCAGTAAGAAATTGATGGCTATGATTTTTATTTGTATGGAAAAATTAAAAGGCCAGTGTAGTTGTAATATGCTATATAAAAATACTTATATCTACCCTTATATTGATATGAACTAGGATAAATGGATTAAGTGATTTGGGGTGGATATAGAGAATTATATAGTTTAATTATTGTATGTTGGAGCTTATCATACACCACCAAGCCAAAGATATGAATTCAACGCTATACTCTGCCTGCAATTTGATAAGAGAGGTAAGTAATAAAGGCCCCAAAACAATAATCAGAGGAATTTTTTCTTCTCTAATGCAAATGGCGAACTATTGAGGTGAATGATAAAAGCTTTTGACATTTTATTGACTGTTTGTTAGACAATTTCCTCCTCCAATGCAGGATCCAACTCGTGTTGAAGCGATCCTGGATCTTGTTCTCTGGTAACTTGGATTATAAGGATTTTAATGCTTAAGGAAATTGAGTTTTCTGCTGTCTTTTTAGTTGGATTAGTGATTTTCAATGATATCGAAAACAGGGTAATTTTAAACAGTCATAAGTGAAAGCGGAAGCTAGTGTGTAGTGTTGTGCCGCAAAGACCTGCTCTAGGTCCACTCTTGTCTATATAATAATTTAAAACGGATTACAGGACAAAGTCCGGATTTATGGTGGTAATACTAAAATAGATGTTTCAGTGTCAAATATAGGAGCTACTAATCTTCAAAAAGGTTTAGAAAAGTTTTCTGGTAGAAGAGAATGGTGGAGGATAAAATTTAATGACAACAGTAATGTACTTCATCTGTGAACAGGGTAAATGGCTTGTATTTATGATCTGAATGATAGCTGGTTAAAAGAAGTTGATAAGGAAGAATTTAGCTGTTATTAACTCCAGAGATGCTAAGTTTCATAGTGTCTTGAAGTTAGAGGCAACGCTAACAAAATGTTAGGGTGTTATAAAGAAAAATGTATTATATAAAAGCCAAGAGGTCACTCGAATGCTATATAATTTTATGTCAGACCTGATCTGGAATATGGTTCTCAGCTTTGGGTTCCCTACTGTGTGCAAGCTGATCTCTCGACTCGGTCGGCGAGGATATGGGGATCGATTTAAGGAGTTTTGTGATTCCTGTATTGAAGCTTTTGATTGATTCAGATGAGGATTTCTGGATGCAATATTTTGAGAGGAAGCTGATGATGAAGGAGTCTAGGTTAGATATTTGAAAAGATCCGGAAGGATGGAGCAACGGGTAGGAAATTATTGAATAGTTTGCCATGTGGAGTGGTTAGCAGTGACACCCTTGGTGAGTTTAGGTCCAAGTCGGAGCACTATATGGGTATTGTATAGTCTATTTGTACGGACGATTTTAGTTCCATTTGTGAATTTACAAAACATTGGATATATTATTTGATGTTTTGCATCGCATATTTTAGATATTTTATGAGATTGGGTTGTGGTTTTAGTAGTCAAGAATGCTTTGGTAGGTGGTTCATCTAGATAAGTCCCGGTGGCGTTTAGTAAACCTTGACCTTCTTATGTTATTGTCTTCTTACTTTGAACCAATCTTTTGATTTGTTCTATTTTTTAGTACAGTAAAACTTAATTAACTTTATATATTTATTAAGTACGTGCCTAAGTCTTAAGATTCTCGAATTCTATTCTTGCGGTCGTTTTTATTACATCCACTGCGCAATGGGTCTTTAGACACCATGCATCACATCTCAGCCAAAGCAACTCCTTGGGAAAAAGCTCGAACCCCGCTGTTAATGAATGGAAATGGGCTTGATTGTCAAAATGAATTTCTAACAATAAAAATGAAACTCAATATTTCATTTTCTCTTCTTTACACATTTAGGTGACAAAAATATCGATTGCAATATCGTGTGAGCTATAATATTCCCTCCGCCTTGTTTGAGCCATTTTCTCTACTTTCCTCCCGTTTTGAAACTTGCTTTTGTTGCAAGTTCAGTATAGATGCAGCTCCTTCTCAACCCCACAAAGACTTTTATTTTAATTCTCGGGCTTGGTAACTTCCACGCATTCCATTACATTCACGACTTTCAGCACGAAACACCTTAAAGGGAGAGTTACCACACATAAATTTGCCCATTAAAGAATATATTATTGCCTTCCTTTGATCCTTAAAAATATATTATTTGCTTCCTTCTTTTCTTTTCTTTCCTTTTTCTTTTTCCTTTGATCCTTAAAAATATATTATTTGCTTCCTTTTCCTCATTTCTTTTCTTTTCCGTTTTTACTTCCCCTTTTCTTTCCATTGATCCTTAAAAAATATATTATTTGCTTCCTTCTTTTCTTTTCTTTCCTTTTTCTTTTTCCTTTGATCCTTAAAAATATATTATTTGCTTCCTTTTCCTCATTTCTTTTCTTTTCCGTTTTTACTTCCCCTTTTCTTTCCATTGATCCTTAAAAAATATATTATTTGCTTCCTTCTTTTCTTTTCTTTCCTTTTTCTTTTGATCCTTAAAAATATATTATTTGCTTCCTTTTCCTCATTTCTTTTCTTTTCCGTTTTTACTTCCCCTTTTCTTTCCATTGATCCTTAAAAAATATATTATTTGCTTCCTTCTTTTCTTTTCTTTCCTTTTTCTTTTTCCTTTGATCCTTAAAAATATATTATTTGCTTCCTTTTCCTCATTTCTTTTCTTTTCCGTTTTTACTTCCTCCTTTCTTTCCATTGATCCTTAAAAAATATATTATTTGCTTCCTTCTTTTCTTTTCTTTCCTTTTTCTTTTGATCCTTAAAAATATATTATTTGCTTCCTTTTCCTCATTTCTTTTCTTTTCCGTTTTTACTTCCCCTTTTCTTTCCATTGATCCTTAAAAAATATATTATTTGCTTCCTTCTTTTCTTTTCTTTCCTTTTTCTTTTTCCTTTGATCCTTAAAAATATATTATTTGCTTCCTTTTCCTCATTTCTTTTCTTTTCCGTTTTCACTTCCCCTTTTCTTTCCATTGATCCTTAAAAAATATATTATTTGCTTCCTTCTTTTCTTTTCTTTCCTTTTTCTTTTTCCTTTGATCCTTAAAAATATATTATTTGCTTCCTTTTCCTCATTTCTTTTCTTTTCCGTTTTCACTTCCCCTTTTCTTTCCATTGATCCTTAAAAAATATATTATTTGCTTCCTTCTTTTCTTTTCTTTCCTTTTTCTTTTGATCCTTAAAAATATATTATTTACTTCCTTTTCCTCATTTCTTTTCTTTTCCGTTTTTACTTCCCCTTTTCTTTCCATTGATCCTTAAAAAATATATTATTTGCTTCCTTCTTTTCTTTTCTTTCCTTTTTCTTTTGATCCTTAAAAATATATTATTTGCTTCCTTTTCCTCATTTCTTTTCTTTTCCGTTTTTACTTCCCCTTTTCTTTCCATTGATCCTAAAAAAATATATTATTTGCTTCCTTCTTTTCTTTTCTTTCCTTTTTCTTTTGATCCTTAAAAATATATTATTTGCTTCCTTTTCCTCATTTCTTTTCTTTTCCGTTTTTACTTCCCCTTTTCTTTCCATTGATCCTTAAAAATATATTATTTGCTTCCTTTTCCTCATTTCTTTTCTTTTCCGTTTTTACTTCCCCTTTTCTTTCCATTGATCCTTAAAAAATATATTATTTGCTTCCTTCTTTTCTTTTCTTTCCTTTTTCTTTTGATCCTTAAAAATATATTATTTGCTTCCTTTTCCTCATTTCTTTTCTTTTCCGTTTTTACTTCCCCTTTTCTTTCCATTGATCCTTAAAAAATATATCATTTGCTTCCTTCTTTTCTTTTCTTTCCTTTTTCTTTTTCCTTTGATCCTTAAAAATATATTATTTGCTTCCTTTTCCTCATTTCTTTTCTTTTCCGTTTTTACTTCCTCCTTTCTTTCCATTGATCCTTAAAAAATATATTATTTGCTTCCTTCTTTTCTTTTCTTTCCTTTTTCCTTTGATCCTTAAAAATATATTATTTGCTTCCTTTTCCTCATTTCTTTTCTTTTCCGTTTTTACTTCCTCCTTTCTTTCCATTGATCCTTAAAAAATATATTATTTGCTTCCTTCTTTTCTTTTCTTTCCTTTTTCTTTTGATCCTTAAAAATATATTATTTGCTTCCTTTTCCTCATTTCTTTTCTTTTCCGTTTTTACTTCCCCTTTTCTTTCCATTGATCCTTAAAAAATATATTATTTGCTTCCTTCTTTTCTTTTCTTTCCTTTTTCCTTTGATCCTTAAAAATATATTATTTGCTTCCTTTTCCTCATTTCTTTTCTTTTCCGTTTTTACTTCCCCTTTTCTTTCCATTGATCCTTAAAAAATATATTATTTGCTTCCTTCTTTTCTTTTCTTTCCTTTTTCTTTTGATCCTTAAAAATATATTATTTGCTTCCTTTTCCTCATTTCTTTTCTTTTCCGTTTTTACTTCCCCTTTTCTTTCCATTGATCCTTAAAAAATATATTATTTGCTTCCTTCTTTTCTTTTCTTTCCTTTTTCTTTTGATCCTTAAAAATATATTATTTGCTTCCTTTTCCTCATTTCTTTTCTTTTCCGTTTTTACTTCCCCTTTTCTTTCCATTGATCCTTAAAAAATATATTATTTGCTTCCTTCTTTTCTTTTCTTTCCTTTTTCCTTTGATCCTTACAAATATATTATTTGCTTCCTTTTCCTCATTTCTTTTCTTTTCCGTTTTTACTTCCCCTTTTCTTTCAATTGATCCTTAAAAAATATATTATTTGCTTCCTTCTTTTCTTTTCTTTCCTTTTTCTTTTGATCCTTAAAAATATATTATTTGCTTCCTTTTCCTCATTTCTTTTCTTTTCCGTTTTTACTTCCTCCTTTCTTTCCATTGATCCTTAAAAAATATATTATTTGCTTCCTTCTTTTCTTTTCTTTCCTTTTTCTTTTGATCCTTAAAAATATATTATTTGCTTCCTTTTCCTCATTTCTTTTCTTTTCCGTTTTTACTTCCCCTTTTCTTTCCATTGATCCTTAAAAAATATATTATTTGCTTCCTTCTTTTCTTTTCTTTCCTTTTTCTTTTTCCTTTGATCCTTAAAAATATATTATTTGCTTCCTTTTCCTCATTTCTTTTCTTTTCCGTTTTTACTTCCCCTTTTCTTTCCATTGATCCTTAAAAAATATATTATTTGCTTCCTTCTTTTCTTTTCTTTCCTTTTTCTTTTGATCCTTAAAAATATATTATTTGCTTCCTTTTCCTCATTTCTTTTCTTTTCCGTTTTTACTTCCCCTTTTCTTTCCATTGATCCTTAAAAAATATATTATTTGCTTCCTTCTTTTCTTTTCTTTCCTTTTTCCTTTGATCCTTACAAATATATTATTTGCTTCCTTTTCCTCATTTCTTTTCTTTTCCGTTTTTACTTCCCCTTTTCTTTCCATTGATCCTTAAAAAATATATCATTTGCTTCCTTCTTTTCTGTTCTTTCCTTTTTCTTTTGATCCTTAAAAATATATTATTTGCTTCCTTTTCCTCATTTCTTTTCTTTTCCGTTTTTACTTCCCCTTTTCTTTCCATTGATCCTTAAAAAATATATTATTTGCTTCCTTCTTTTCTTTTCTTTCCTTTTTCTTTTGATCCTTAAAAATATATTATTTGCTTCCTTTTCCTCATTTCTTTTCTTTTCCGTTTTTACTTCCCCTTTTCTTTCCATTGATCCTTAAAAAATATATTATTTGCTTCCTTCTTTTCTTTTCTTTCCTTTTTCTTTTGATCCTTAAAAATATATTATTTGCTTCCTTTTCCTCATTTCTTTTCTTTTCCGTTTTTACTTCCCCTTTTCTTTCCATTGATCCTTAAAAAATATATTATTTGCTTCCTTCTTTTCTTTTCTTTCCTTTTTCTTTTGATCCTTAAAAATATATTATTTGCTTCCTTTTCCTCATTTCTTTTCTTTTCCGTTTTTACTTCCCCTTTTCTTTCCATTGATCCTTAAAAAATATATTATTTGCTTCCTTCTTTTCTTTTCTTTCCTTTTTCTTTTTCCTTTGATCCTTAAAAATATATTATTTGCTTCCTTTTCCTCATTTCTTTTCTTTTCCGTTTTTACTTCCCCTTTTCTTTCCATTGATCCTTAAAAATATATTTTTTGCTTCCTTTTCCTCATTTCTTTTCTTTTCCGTTTTTACTTCCCCTTTTCTTTCCATTGATCCTTAAAAAATATATTATTTGCTTCCTTCTTTTCTTTTCTTTCCTTTTTCTTTTGATCCTTAAAAATATATTATTTGCTTCCTTTTCCTCATTTCTTTTCTTTTCCGTTTTTACTTCCCCTTTTCTTTCCATTGATCCTTAAAAAATATATTATTTGCTTCCTTCTTTTCTTTTCTTTCCTTTTTCTTTTGATCCTTAAAAATATATTATTTGCTTCCTTTTCCTCATTTCTTTTCTTTTCCGTTTTTACTTCCTCCTTTCTTTCCATTGATCCTTAAAAAATATATTATTTGCTTCCTTCTTTTCTTTTCTTTCCTTTTTCTTTTGATCCTTAAAAATATATTATTTGCTTCCTTTTCCTCATTTCTTTTCTTTTCCGTTTTTACTTCCCCTTTTCTTTCCATTGATCCTTAAAAAATATATTATTTGCTTCCTTCTTTTCTTTTCTTTCCTTTTTCTTTTTCCTTTGATCCTTAAAAATATATTATTTGCTTCCTTTTCCTCATTTCTTTTCTTTTCCGTTTTTACTTCCCCTTTTCTTTCCATTGATCCTTAAAAAATATATTATTTGCTTCCTTCTTTTCTTTTCTTTCCTTTTTCTTTTGATCCTTAAAAATATATTATTTGCTTCCTTTTCCTCATTTCTTTTCTTTTTCGTTTTTACTTCCCCTTTTCTTTCCATTGATCCTTAAAAAATATATTATTTGCTTCCTTCTTTTCTTTTCTTTCCTTTTTCCTTTGATCCTTACAAATATATTATTTGCTTCCTTTTCCTCATTTCTTTTCTTTTCCGTTTTTACTTCCCCTTTTCTTTCCATTGATCCTTAAAAAATATATTATTTGCTTCCTTCTTTTCTTTTCTTTCCTTTTTCTTTTTCCTTTGATCCTTAAAAATATATTATTTGCTTCCTTTTCCTCATTTCTTTTCTTTTCCGTTTTTACTTCCCCTTTTCTTTCCATTGATCCTTAAAAAATATATTATTTGCTTCCTTCTTTTCTTTTCTTTCCTTTTTCTTTTGATCCTTAAAAATATATTATTTGCTTCCTTTTCCTCATTTCTTTTCTTTTCCGTTTTTACTTCCCCTTTTCTTTCCATTGATCCTTAAAAAATATATTATTTGCTTCCTTCTTTTCTTTTCTTTCCTTTTTCTTTTGATCCTTAAAAATATATTATTTGCTTCCTTTTCCTCATTTCTTTTCTTTTCCGTTTTTACTTCCCCTTTTCTTTCCATTGATCCTTAAAAAATATATTATTTGCTTCCTTCTTTTCTTTTCTTTCCTTTTTCTTTTGATCCTTAAAAATATATTATTTGCTTCCTTTTCCTCATTTCTTTTCTTTTCCGTTTTTACTTCCCCTTTTCTTTCCATTGATCCTTAAAAAATATATTATTTGCTTCCTTCTTTTCTTTTCTTTCCTTTTTCTTTTTCCTTTGATCCTTAAAAATATATTATTTGCTTCCTTTTCCTCATTTCTTTTCTTTTCCGTTTTTACTTCCCCTTTTCTTTCCATTGATCCTTAAAAATATATTATTTGCTTCCTTTTCCTCATTTCTTTTCTTTTCCGTTTTTACTTCCCCTTTTCTTTCCATTGATCCTTAAAAAATATATTATTTGCTTCCTTCTTTTCTTTTCTTTCCTTTTTCTTTTGATCCTTAAAAATATATTATTTGCTTCCTTTTCCTCATTTCTTTTCTTTTCCGTTTTTACTTCCCCTTTTCTTTCCATTGATCCTTAAAAAATATATCATTTGCTTCCTTCTTTTCTTTTCTTTCCTTTTTCTTTTTCCTTTGATCCTTAAAAATATATTATTTGCTTCCTTTTCCTCATTTCTTTTCTTTTCCGTTTTTACTTCCTCCTTTCTTTCCATTGATCCTTAAAAAATATATCATTTGCTTCCTTCTTTTCTTTTCTTTCCTTTTTCTTTTTCCTTTGATCCTTAAAAATATATTATTTGCTTCCTTTTCCTCATTTCTTTTCTTTTCCGTTTTTACTTCCCCTTTTCTTTCCATTGATCCTTAAAAAATATATTATTTGCTTCCTTCTTTTCTTTTCTTTCCTTTTTCTTTTTCCTTTGATCCTTAAAAATATATTATTTGCTTCCTTTTCCTCATTTCTTTTCTTTTCCGTTTTCACTTCCCCTTTTCTTTCCATTGATCCTTAAAAAATATATTATTTGCTTCCTTCTTTTCTTTTCTTTCCTTTTTCTTTTGATCCTTAAAAATATATTATTTACTTCCTTTTCCTCATTTCTTTTCTTTTCCGTTTTTACTTCCCCTTTTCTTTCCATTGATCCTTAAAAAATATATTATTTGCTTCCTTCTTTTCTTTTCTTTCCTTTTTCTTTTTCCTTTGATCCTTAAAAATATATTATTTGCTTCCTTTTCCTCATTTCTTTTCTTTTCCGTTTTTACTTCCCCTTTTCTTTCCATTGATCCTTAAAAAATATATTATTTGCTTCCTTCTTTTCTTTTCTTTCCTTTTTCTTTTGATCCTTAAAAATATATTATTTGCTTCCTTTTCCTCATTTCTTTTCTTTTCCGTTTTTACTTCCCCTTTTCTTTCCATTGATCCTTAAAAAATATATTATTTGCTTCCTTCTTTTCTTTTCTTTCCTTTTTCCTTTGATCCTTAAAAATATATTATTTGCTTCCTTTTCCTCATTTCTTTTCTTTTCCGTTTTTACTTCCTCCTTTCTTTCCATTGATCTTTAAAAAATATATTATTTGCTTCCTTCTTTTCTTTTCTTTCCTTTTTCTTTTGATCCTTAAAAATATATTATTTGCTTCCTTTTCCTCATTTCTTTTCTTTTCCGTTTTTACTTCCCCTTTTCTTTCCATTGATCCTTAAAAAATATATTATTTGCTTCCTTCTTTTCTTTTCTTTCCTTTTTCCTTTGATCCTTAAAAATATATTATTTGCTTCCTTTTCCTCATTTCTTTTCTTTTCCGTTTTTACTTCCCCTTTTCTTTCCATTGATCCTTAAAAAATATATTATTTGCTTCCTTCTTTTCTTTTCTTTCCTTTTTCTTTTGATCCTTAAAAATATATTATTTGCTTCCTTTTCCTCATTTCTTTTCTTTTCCGTTTTTACTTCCCCTTTTCTTTCCATTGATCCTTAAAAAATATATTATTTGCTTCCTTCTTTTCTTTTCTTTCCTTTTTCTTTTGATCCTTAAAAATATATTATTTGCTTCCTTTTCCTCATTTCTTTTCTTTTCCGTTTTTACTTCCCCTTTTCTTTCCATTGATCCTTAAAAAATATATTATTTGCTTCCTTCTTTTCTTTTCTTTCCTTTTTCCTTTGATCCTTACAAATATATTATTTGCTTCCTTTTCCTCATTTCTTTTCTTTTCCGTTTTTACTTCCCCTTTTCTTTCAATTGATCCTTAAAAAATATATTATTTGCTTCCTTCTTTTCTTTTCTTTCCTTTTTCTTTTGATCCTTAAAAATATATTATTTGCTTCCTTTTCCTCATTTCTTTTCTTTTCCGTTTTTACTTCCTCCTTTCTTTCCATTGATCCTTAAAAAATATATTATTTGCTTCCTTCTTTTCTTTTCTTTCCTTTTTCTTTTGATCCTTAAAAATATATTATTTGCTTCCTTTTCCTCATTTCTTTTCTTTTCCGTTTTTACTTCCCCTTTTCTTTCCATTGATCCTTAAAAAATATATTATTTGCTTCCTTCTTTTCTTTTCTTTCCTTTTTCTTTTTCCTTTGATCCTTAAAAATATATTATTTGCTTCCTTTTCCTCATTTCTTTTCTTTTCCGTTTTTACTTCCCCTTTTCTTTCCATTGATCCTTAAAAAATATATTATTTGCTTCCTTCTTTTCTTTTCTTTCCTTTTTCTTTTGATCCTTAAAAATATATTATTTGCTTCCTTTTCCTCATTTCTTTTCTTTTCCGTTTTTACTTCCCCTTTTCTTTCCATTGATCCTTAAAAAATATATTATTTGCTTCCTTCTTTTCTTTTCTTTCCTTTTTCCTTTGATCCTTACAAATATATTATTTGCTTCCTTTTCCTCATTTCTTTTCTTTTCCGTTTTTACTTCCCCTTTTCTTTCCATTGATCCTTAAAAAATATATTATTTGCTTCCTTCTTTTCTTTTCTTTCCTTTTTCTTTTTCCTTTGATCCTTAAAAATATATTATTTGCTTCCTTTTCCTCATTTCTTTTCTTTTCCGTTTTTACTTCCCCTTTTCTTTCCATTGATCCTTAAAAAATATATTATTTGCTTCCTTCTTTTCTTTTCTTTCCTTTTTCTTTTGATCCTTAAAAATATATTATTTGCTTCCTTTTCCTCATTTCTTTTCTTTTCCGTTTTTACTTCCCCTTTTCTTTCCATTGATCCTTAAAAAATATATTATTTGCTTCCTTCTTTTCTTTTCTTTCCTTTTTCTTTTGATCCTTAAAAATATATTATTTGCTTCCTTTTCCTCATTTCTTTTCTTTTCCGTTTTTACTTCCCCTTTTCTTTCCATTGATCCTTAAAAAATATATTATTTGCTTCCTTCTTTTCTTTTCTTTCCTTTTTCTTTTGATCCTTAAAAATATATTATTTGCTTCCTTTTCCTCATTTCTTTTCTTTTCCGTTTTTACTTCCCCTTTTCTTTCCATTGATCCTTAAAAAATATATTATTTGCTTCCTTCTTTTCTTTTCTTTCCTTTTTCTTTTTCCTTTGATCCTTAAAAATATATTATTTGCTTCCTTTTCCTCATTTCTTTTCTTTTCCGTTTTTACTTCCCCTTTTCTTTCCATTGATCCTTAAAAATATATTTTTTGCTTCCTTTTCCTCATTTCTTTTCTTTTCCGTTTTTACTTCCCCTTTTCTTTCCATTGATCCTTAAAAAATATATTATTTGCTTCCTTCTTTTCTTTTCTTTCCTTTTTCTTTTGATCCTTAAAAATATATTATTTGCTTCCTTTTCCTCATTTCTTTTCTTTTCCGTTTTTACTTCCCCTTTTCTTTCCATTGATCCTTAAAAAATATATTATTTGCTTCCTTCTTTTCTTTTCTTTCCTTTTTCTTTTGATCCTTAAAAATATATTATTTGCTTCCTTTTCCTCATTTCTTTTCTTTTCCGTTTTTACTTCCTCCTTTCTTTCCATTGATCCTTAAAAAATATATTATTTGCTTCCTTCTTTTCTTTTCTTTCCTTTTTCTTTTGATCCTTAAAAATATATTATTTGCTTCCTTTTCCTCATTTCTTTTCTTTTCCGTTTTTACTTCCCCTTTTCTTTCCATTGATCCTTAAAAAATATATTATTTGCTTCCTTCTTTTCTTTTCTTTCCTTTTTCTTTTTCCTTTGATCCTTAAAAATATATTATTTGCTTCCTTTTCCTCATTTCTTTTCTTTTCCGTTTTTACTTCCCCTTTTCTTTCCATTGATCCTTAAAAAATATATTATTTGCTTCCTTCTTTTCTTTTCTTTCCTTTTTCTTTTGATCCTTAAAAATATATTATTTGCTTCCTTTTCCTCATTTCTTTTCTTTTTCGTTTTTACTTCCCCTTTTCTTTCCATTGATCCTTAAAAAATATATTATTTGCTTCCTTCTTTTCTTTTCTTTCCTTTTTCCTTTGATCCTTACAAATATATTATTTGCTTCCTTTTCCTCATTTCTTTTCTTTTCCGTTTTTACTTCCTCCTTTCTTTCCATTGATCCTTAAAAAATATATTATTTGCTTCCTTCTTTTCTTTTCTTTCCTTTTTCTTTTGATCCTTAAAAATATATTATTTGCTTCCTTTTCCTCATTTCTTTTCTTTTCCGTTTTTACTTCCCCTTTTCTTTCCATTGATCCTTAAAAAATATATTATTTGCTTCCTTCTTTTCTTTTCTTTCCTTTTTCTTTTTCCTTTGATCCTTAAAAATATATTATTTGCTTCCTTTTCCTCATTTCTTTTCTTTTCCGTTTTTACTTCCCCTTTTCTTTCCATTGATCCTTAAAAAATATATTATTTGCTTCCTTCTTTTCTTTTCTTTCCTTTTTCTTTTGATCCTTAAAAATATATTATTTGCTTCCTTTTCCTCATTTCTTTTCTTTTTCGTTTTTACTTCCCCTTTTCTTTCCATTGATCCTTAAAAAATATATTATTTGCTTCCTTCTTTTCTTTTCTTTCCTTTTTCCTTTGATCCTTACAAATATATTATTTGCTTCCTTTTCCTCATTTCTTTTCTTTTCCGTTTTTACTTCCTCCTTTCTTTCCATTGATCCTTAAAAAATATATTATTTGCTTCCTTCTTTTCTTTTCTTTCCTTTTTCTTTTGATCCTTAAAAATATATTATTTGCTTCCTTTTCCTCATTTCTTTTCTTTTCCGTTTTTACTTCCCCTTTTCTTTCCATTGATCCTTAAAAAATATATTATTTGCTTCCTTCTTTTCTTTTCTTTCCTTTTTCTTTTTCCTTTGATCCTTAAAACTATATTATTTGCTTCCTTTTCCTCATTTCTTTTCTTTTCCGTTTTTACTTCCCCTTTTCTTTCCATTGATCCTTAAAAAATATATTATTTGCTTCCTTCTTTTCTTTTCTTTCCTTTTTCTTTTGATCCTTAAAAATATATTATTTGCTTCCTTTTCCTCATTTCTTTTCTTTTTCGTTTTTACTTCCCCTTTTCTTTCCATTGATCCTTAAAAAATATATTATTTGCTTCCTTCTTTTCTTTTCTTTCCTTTTTCCTTTGATCCTTACAAATATATTATTTGCTTCCTTTTCCTCATTTCTTTTCTTTTCCGTTTTTACTTCCCCTTTTCTTTCCATTGATCCTTAAAAAATATATTATTTGCTTCCTTCTTTTCTTTTCTTTCCTTTTTCCTTTGATCCTTACAAATATATTATTTGCTTCCTTTTCCTCATTTCTTTTCTTTTCCGTTTTTACTTCCCCTTTTCTTTCCATTGATCCTTAAAAAATATATTATTTGCTTCCTTCTTTTCTTTTCTTTCCTTTTTCTTTTTCCTTTGATCCTTAAAAATATATTATTTGCTTCCTTTTCCTCATTTCTTTTCTTTTCCGTTTTTACTTCCCCTTTTCTTTCCATTGATCCTTAAAAAATATATTATTTGCTTCCTTCTTTTCTTTTCTTTCCTTTTTCTTTTGATCCTTAAAAATATATTATTTGCTTCCTTTTCCTCATTTCTTTTCTTTTCCGTTTTTACTTCCCCTTTTCTTTCCATTGATCCTTAAAGAATATATTATTTGCTTCCTTCTTTTCTTTTCTTTCCTTTTTCTTTTGATCCTTAAAAATATATTATTTGCTTCCTTTTCCTCATTTCTTTTCTTTTCCGTTTTTACTTCCCCTTTTCTTTCCATTGATCCTTAAAAAATATATTATTTGCTTCCTTCTTTTCTTTTCTTTCCTTTTTCTTTTTCCTTTGATCCTTAAAAATATATTATTTGCTTCCTTTTCCTCATTTCTTTTCTTTTCCGTTTTTACTTCCCCTTTTCTTTCCATTGATCCTTAAAAAATATATTATTTGCTTCCTTCTTTTCTTTTCTTTCCTTTTTCTTTTGATCCTTAAAAATATATTATTTGCTTCCTTTTCCTCATTTCTTTTCTTTTCCGTTTTTACTTCCCCTTTTCTTTCCATTGATCCTTAAAAAATATATTATTTGCTTCCTTCTTTTCTTTTCTTTCCTTTTTCTTTTGATCCTTAAAAATATATTATTTGCTTCCTTTTCCTCATTTCTTTTCTTTTCCGTTTTTACTTCCCCTTTTCTTTCCATTGATCCTTAAAAAATATATTATTTGCTTCCTTCTTTTCTTTTCTTTCCTTTTTCTTTTGATCCTTAAAAATATATTATTTGCTTCCTTTTCCTCATTTCTTTTCTTTTCCGTTTTTACTTCCCCTTTTCTTTCCATTGATCCTTAAAAAATATATTATTTGCTTCCTTCTTTTCTTTTCTTTCCTTTTTCTTTTTCCTTTGATCCTTAAAAATATATTATTTGCTTCCTTTTCCTCATTTCTTTTCTTTTCCGTTTTTACTTCCCCTTTTCTTTCCATTGATCCTTAAAAATATATTTTTTGCTTCCTTTTCCTCATTTCTTTTCTTTTCCGTTTTTACTTCCCCTTTTCTTTCCATTGATCCTTAAAAAATATATTATTTGCTTCCTTCTTTTCTTTTCTTTCCTTTTTCTTTTGATCCTTAAAAATATATTATTTGCTTCCTTTTCCTCATTTCTTTTCTTTTCCGTTTTTACTTCCCCTTTTCTTTCCATTGATCCTTAAAAATATATTATTTGCTTCCTTCTTTTCTTTTCTTTCCTTTTTCTTTTGATCCTTAAAAATATATTATTTGCTTCCTTTTCCTCATTTCTTTTCTTTTCCGTTTTTACTTCCTCCTTTCTTTCCATTGATCCTTAAAAAATATATTATTTGCTTCCTTCTTTTCTTTTCTTTCCTTTTTCTTTTGATCCTTAAAAATATATTATTTGCTTCCTTTTCCTCATTTCTTTTCTTTTCCGTTTTTACTTCCCCTTTTCTTTCCATTGATCCTTAAAAAATATATTATTTGCTTCCTTCTTTTCTTTTCTTTCCTTTTTCTTTTTCCTTTGATCCTTAAAAATATATTATTTGCTTCCTTTTCCTCATTTCTTTTCTTTTCCGTTTTTACTTCCCCTTTTCTTTCCATTGATCCTTAAAAAATATATTATTTGCTTCCTTCTTTTCTTTTCTTTCCTTTTTCTTTTGATCCTTAAAAATATATTATTTGCTTCCTTTTCCTCATTTCTTTTCTTTTTCGTTTTTACTTCCCCTTTTCTTTCCATTGATCCTTAAAAAATATATTATTTGCTTCCTTCTTTTCTTTTCTTTCCTTTTTCCTTTGATCCTTACAAATATATTATTTGCTTCCTTTTCCTCATTTCTTTTCTTTTCCGTTTTTACTTCCCCTTTTCTTTCCATTGATCCTTAAAAAATATATTATTTGCTTCCTTCTTTTCTTTTCTTTCCTTTTTCTTTTTCCTTTGATCCTTAAAAATATATTATTTGCTTCCTTTTCCTCATTTCTTTTCTTTTCCGTTTTTACTTCCCCTTTTCTTTCCATTGATCCTTAAAAAATATATTATTTGCTTCCTTCTTTTCTTTTCTTTCCTTTTTCTTTTGATCCTTAAAAATATATTATTTGCTTCCTTTTCCTCATTTCTTTTCTTTTCCGTTTTTACTTCCCCTTTTCTTTCCATTGATCCTTAAAAAATATATTATTTGCTTCCTTCTTTTCTTTTCTTTCCTTTTTCTTTTGATCCTTAAAAATATATTATTTGCTTCCTTTTCCTCATTTCTTTTCTTTTCCGTTTTTACTTCCCCTTTTCTTTCCATTGATCCTTAAAAAATATATTATTTGCTTCCTTCTTTTCTTTTCTTTCCTTTTTCTTTTTCCTTTGATCCTTAAAAATATATTATTTGCTTCCTTTTCCTCATTTCTTTTCTTTTCCGTTTTTACTTCCCCTTTTCTTTCCATTGATCCTTAAAAAATATATTATTTGCTTCCTTCTTTTCTTTTCTTTCCTTTTTCTTTTGATCCTTAAAAATATATTATTTGCTTCCTTTTCCTCATTTCTTTTCTTTTCCGTTTTTACTTCCCCTTTTCTTTCCATTGATCCTTAAAAAATATATTATTTGCTTCCTTCTTTTCTTTTCTTTCCTTTTTCTTTTTCCTTTGATCCTTAAAAATATATTATTTGCTTCCTTTTCCTCATTTCTTTTCTTTTCCGTTTTTACTTCCCCTTTTCTTTCCATTGATCCTTAAAAAATATATTATTTGCTTCCTTCTTTTCTTTTCTTTCCTTTTTCTTTTGATCCTTAAAAATATATTATTTGCTTCCTTTTCCTCATTTCTTTTCTTTTCCGTTTTTACTTCCCCTTTTCTTTCCATTGATCCTTAAAAAATATATCATTTGCTTCCTTCTTTTCTGTTCTTTCCTTTTTCTTTTGATCCTTAAAAATATATTATTTGCTTCCTTTTCCTCATTTCTTTTCTTTTCCGTTTTTACTTCCCCTTTTCTTTCCATTGATCCTTAAAAAATATATTATTTGCTTCCTTCTTTTCTTTTCTTTCCTTTTTCTTTTGATCCTTAAAAATATATTATTTGCTTCCTTTTCCTCATTTCTTTTCTTTTCCGTTTTTACTTCCCCTTTTCTTTCCATTGATCCTTAAAAAATATATTATTTGCTTCCTTCTTTTCTTTTCTTTCCTTTTTCTTTTGATCCTTAAAAATATATTATTTGCTTCCTTTTCCTCATTTCTTTTCTTTTCCGTTTTTACTTCCCCTTTTCTTTCCATTGATCCTTAAAAAATATATTATTTGCTTCCTTTTCCTCATTTCTTTTCTTTTCCGTTTTTACTTCCCCTTTTCTTTCCATTGATCCTTAAAAAATATATTATTTGCTTCCTTCTTTTCTTTTCTTTCCTTTTTCTTTTTCCTTTGATCCTTAAAAATATATTATTTGCTTCCTTTTCCTCATTTCTTTTCTTTTCCGTTTTTACTTCCCCTTTTCTTTCCATTGATCCTTAAAAAATATATTATTTGCTTCCTTCTTTTCTTTTCTTTCCTTTTTCTTTTGATCCTTAAAAATATATTATTTGCTTCCTTTTCCTCATTTCTTTTCTTTTCCGTTTTTACTTCCCCTTTTCTTTCCATTGATCCTTAAAAAATATATTATTTGCTTCCTTCTTTTCTTTTCTTTCCTTTTTCTTTTGATCCTTAAAAATATATTATTTGCTTCCTTTTCCTCATTTCTTTTCTTTTCCGTTTTTACTTCCCCTTTTCTTTCCATTGATCCTTAAAAAATATATTATTTGCTTCCTTCTTTTCTTTTCTTTCCTTTTTCTTTTGATCCTTAAAAATATATTATTTGCTTCCTTTTCCTCATTTCTTTTCTTTTCCGTTTTTACTTCCCCTTTTCTTTCCATTGATCCTTAAAAAATATATCATTTGCTTCCTTCTTTTCTGTTCTTTCCTTTTTCTTTTGATCCTTAAAAATATATTATTTGCTTCCTTTTCCTCATTTCTTTTCTTTTCCGTTTTTACTTCCCCTTTTCTTTCCATTGATCCTTAAAAAATATATTATTTGCTTCCTTTTCCTCATTTCTTTTCTTTTCCGTTTTTACTTCCCCTTTTCTTTCCATTGATCCTTAAAAAATATATTATTTGCTTCCTTCTTTTCTTTTCTTTCCTTTTTCTTTTTCCTTTGATCCTTAAAAATATATTATTTGCTTCCTTTTCCTCATTTCTTTTCTTTTCCGTTTTTACTTCCCCTTTTCTTTCCATTGATCCTTAAAAAATATATTATTTGCTTCCTTTTCCTCATTTCTTTTCTTTTCCGTTTTTACTTCCCCTTTTCTTTCCATTGATCCTTAAAAAATATATTATTTGCTTCCTTCTTTTCTTTTCTTTCCTTTTTCTTTTGATCCTTAAAAATATATTATTTGCTTCCTTTTCCTCATTTCTTTTCTTTTCCGTTTTTACTTCCCCTTTTCTTTCCATTGATCCTTAAAAAATATATTATTTGCTTCCTTCTTTTCTTTTCTTTCCTTTTTCTTTTTCCTTTGATCCTTAAAAATATATTATTTGCTTCCTTTTCCTCATTTCTTTTCTTTTCCGTTTTTACTTCCCCTTTTCTTTCCATTGATCCTTAAAAAATATATTATTTGCTTCCTTTTCCTCATTTCTTTTCTTTTCCGTTTTTACTTCCCCTTTTCTTTCCATTGATCCTTAAAAAATATATTATTTGCTTCCTTCTTTTCTTTTCTTTCCTTTTTCTTTTGATCCTTAAAAATATATTATTTGCTTCCTTTTCCTCATTTCTTTTCTTTTCCGTTTTTACTTCCCCTTTTCTTTCCATTGATCCTTAAAAAATATATTATTTGCTTCCTTCTTTTCTTTTCTTTCCTTTTTCTTTTGATCCTTAAAAATATATTATTTGCTTCCTTTTCCTCATTTCTTTTCTTTTCCGTTTTTACTTCCCCTTTTCTTTCCATTGATCCTTAAAAAATATATCATTTGCTTCCTTCTTTTCTTTTCTTTCCTTTTTCTTTTGATCCTTAAAAATATATTATTTGCTTCCTTTTCCTCATTTCTTTTCTTTTCCGTTTTTACTTCCCCTTTTCTTTCCATTGATCCTTAAAAAATATATTATTTGCTTCCTTCTTTTCTTTTCTTTCCTTTTTCTTTTGATCCTTAAAAATATATTATTTGCTTCCTTTTCCTCATTTCTTTTCTTTTCCGTTTTTACTTCCCCTTTTCTTTCCATTGATCCTTAAAAAATATATTATTTGCTTCCTTTTCCTCATTTCTTTTCTTTTCCGTTTTTACTTCCCCTTTTCTTTCCATTGATCCTTAAAAAATATATTATTTGCTTCCTTCTTTTCTTTTCTTTCCTTTTTCTTTTGATCCTTAAAAATATATTATTTGCTTCCTTTTCCTCATTTCTTTTCTTTTCCGTTTTTACTTCCCCTTTTCTTTCCATTGATCCTTAAAAAATATATTATTTGCTTCCTTCTTTTCTTTTCTTTCCTTTTTCTTTTTCCTTTGATCCTTAAAAATATATTATTTGCTTCCTTTTCCTCATTTCTTTTCTTTTCCGTTTTTACTTCCCCTTTTCTTTCCATTGATCCTTAAAAAATATATTATTTGCTTCCTTTTCCTCATTTCTTTTCTTTTCCGTTTTTACTTCCCCTTTTCTTTCCATTGATCCTTAAAAAATATATTATTTGCTTCCTTCTTTTCTTTTCTTTCCTTTTTCTTTTGATCCTTAAAAATATATTATTTGCTTCCTTTTCCTCATTTCTTTTCTTTTCCGTTTTTACTTCCCCTTTTCTTTCCATTGATCCTTAAAAAATATATTATTTGCTTCCTTCTTTTCTTTTCTTTCCTTTTTCTTTTGATCCTTAAAAATATATTATTTGCTTCCTTTTCCTCATTTCTTTTCTTTTCCGTTTTTACTTCCCCTTTTCTTTCCATTGATCCTTAAAAAATATATCATTTGCTTCCTTCTTTTCTTTTCTTTCCTTTTTCTTTTGATCCTTAAAAATATATTATTTGCTTCCTTTTCCTCATTTCTTTTCTTTTCCGTTTTTACTTCCCCTTTTCTTTCCATTGATCCTTAAAAAATATATTATTTGCTTCCTTTTCCTCATTTCTTTTCTTTTCCGTTTTTACTTCCCCTTTTCTTTCCATTGATCCTTAAAAAATATATTATTTGCTTCCTTCTTTTCTTTTCTTTCCTTTTTCTTTTGATCCTTAAAAATATATTATTTGCTTCCTTTTCCTCATTTCTTTTCTTTTCCGTTTTTACTTCCCCTTTTCTTTCCATTGATCCTTAAAAAATATATTATTTGCTTCCTTCTTTTCTGTTCTTTCCTTTTTCTTTTGATCCTTAAAAATATATTATTTGCTTCCTTTTCCTCATTTTCTTTCTCCTTTATTTTCTTTTGTCCTTAGAAGTACATTCTTCCTCCCTTTCCTCCTTTCTCTTTCACAAGCTTCCCTCTCTTGAAAGAAAATCGAGATCGCCCCAGTTGAGATCTGACTCAGCAATATTGTCCATCTTCTTCCCCAGTTTAGCGGATCCGACGCTCCGCTCGGTAGGATCTACGTCGAAGATCCAGATGACTGGGACATTAGCGACAAGAGCTTCGCGTGGGGGGGTAACCCGCACCCCTTGTTCTCTCTAAACGAGAAACTCGGCACCCTCTTTGCATCGAGACAAGCGCGGGAAGGGAGGTAAAATAGACTCGTTCTGGTTCTTTTTATCTTTGAGAGACGCCCAGGAGGCATCTTCCATTTTACACGACTATTCTCTTGTCTAATCATCGCTTTCATTTAACCTTAGGAGTAATCTCCTTAGGAGTAATCTCCTTAGGAGTAATCTCCTTAGGAGTAATCTCCATAGGAGTAATCTCCTTAGGAGTAATCTCCTTAGGAGTAATCTCCATAGGAGTAATCTCCTTAGGAGTAATCTCCTTAGGAGTAATCTCCATAGGAGTAATCTCCATAGGAGTAATCTCCAAACGAACGATTAAACCGTATTTGAAATGGAAATCAGGCTTGAAAAACAGGGACTGGATCATTAATTCCAAAAGCTGAATACTAGCTAAATAGGCCTTGCCTTTAGGAGACATGCTAGGCCTAAAACTTGACTATCATAGCATAAGACCATCAGGAGTAGGTCACACTTATTGGCTCTAGTTTTCAGTTGAGAATATTTGAATGCATAGTAACTCGAGAGGTTTTACTTAAAAATTCGATAAAAGTATTTCAATAGCGGAGGTCAAGTGTGTCATAGAAAACAGCCAAATGGAAATGAAGACCTGTGGACAATATCACTCTAGATCTCCTCTGGAAAGTTGCCAACTTCCTCTTGCCTAAAAGCTAGTCTACTTTATCTCCAACTCTAATTTAGGGCTGTGACATTAACGTTCATAGTGTTGTTATTAATACTAATTTAAAGCTTATTGATTGGAAGAAGAGCATAGCTTACAGAATGTGAAATCCTTTCAAATTAGGGAATAAAAGTGTGATTTCATTTAATATAAAAATTTGAAACATCTTTTTATGCACAAATCGTCCCTTTACTCGCTTTCAATGTAGTTATTCGTAGCATTATTTAGAAATTAATCAACGATAAGAAATTATAAACAATGTTTCTCACTGAAAACATGGCAAACATCCTCAGATATGGAAGTAAGAAGTATGTGATTTTATTGTGGAGATGCCAATTCATTGTGAAAAGGTTTCTAAGTTAGATAAGTAATAAGAGTGTATAATCAGACAAAAGTAGAGTTAGTTCATATCATTACTAGCAAGATATAATTATAAAATTTGTGATAAATGATATTTTGTATTAACAAACGGTTCCAGTTAAACAATAATTTGTCCTTTATTTACATAATTTTGTGGGGCTGTAATTATAGGCACATGCAGTAGATCAGACAGAGTCAATTACACTTAGTCAGAAGAGAAAGGAGACTGAAACAGCGTAAGTTTTTATGTTGTTTTACATTCTTTTTCGAATGATATAATTGCCAAAGTCCTCCCAAGGTTAGCCGGGAAATTATTCTGTTTTGGGAATAACATTACGACTATTCGTCCGATTCTAACAAAATTTGAAACCCTTATGTTGTTTTACATTCTCTTTCGAATGATATAATTGTCAAAGTCCTTCCAATGTTAGTCCGGGAATTATTGAAAGTTTTGAAGGTCGTAAGGTCATAAATCAGAATAAGCGAGAGCAAGGGACTTTTTGGTCAGCCGACCTTGTTTTACTTCCATACACGCACCTATATTAAAGGTTTATTGGGAAGTTAAGTCCCAGAAGGACCATTACGTTTGTTCTAGGTCGCCCCGATCCGATTTATGTTTCGCTGTTGGCGACGAGTTCGTGGCGATTTCTAATTTCTGAAGGGATTCGAATACGGTGGATGTAGCAAGTGGTTATATTCCTGCCAAATTCCTCAAGGATGTAGGTATTTGTTTTGCAAAAGGAGAAGGTCCAGAAGAGTTGCGCTCTCTTTTTGAACCTCTTAAACTTCACGACTCCCACCAGGAGCTGAGTTAGCACTAACGTGATCTCCCGTACACCTATGTTTATGATACAGGTGAATTAAATGGATTAAAATATCCACACTCATTAATAGTGACCGAATGTGAAAACGACCGAATTCCTTGAGTTGATTCATTCGTTACCATAGTGACCGAATTAAGATCTTCTACAATGAGAAGATCTCGCGACATCCTTAGGGAACAAAAGACTCGAGGGCATTTCTTAACAAGACTGCTAGTTTTAGTTATCTATGAGATTGTTATGATTGGATAATAATAATATGTTACTTTGTTATTATTGGCATATAGGATAGGTCCCATCCTATGCTGATTGCCTCGATAATTTACCTTATGTGTAATACCTGAAAATATTCTGCTCATTGTAATAGATTGGATCTTATATTCCGGAAATTCTTGTCCCATACTGGAGGATGTCTATTTCAACGGACACTGAGTCCCTGATCTAATAACATTCGGACCTTAAAAACAGACTGACAAACAATTATTTTCCTACAAAAGTACAAAATATTAGTTCATTGTACTGTAGATACAAAGAAAACAAAAGAGTCGCTTGATTAGAATGGTGCTGCTAAAAATATTTCCTCTACATTTATAGACTTGCAGAGTAAGGTTTGGCGTTATTAAGGTCTTTTGGCTTATGCAAGAAAACCACACGGCGTCAGAAACTATGAATCAAAATATAACCGAGGGATTGTGAGACCACGCGTCTGCGCTCTGGAACATCGGTCTCATCTTCGAGACGCAATGGTCCTGACTCGACCGAAATAGTGAATTAACCGGAATAATAAAAACACTATATGGAAAATGAAATTACAGAAAAATAAGAAATTAAATGACTTTCCATTGACAGCAATTTTATTACTATTCTGATTCCATTCTATTTCTCAGAGCATTTTACCTTCATTATTACCTCTATTTATTCGTTCTTAGCCACCTGATAGCTATCGGGAGTATCTGGTTTATTCTCTTGTTTCCTTTACTTGTTTCTTTTTCCTTTACTAGATATTTCAGGACAATTTTTGGCTCCATTATAATGTTTTCCTATTATCTTTGTGAATATTTTCCATGGAAACAGTTTTATATACTAATATTTTTTTTTTTTTACATATCTCACTTCTCATAGGCATTTTAATCTCAAAACTCTTCTCAGTTTATTATATCTAATAATCCCAGGAACCTTTTGAAAATTTTGAAATTTCTGTATTTTCTAACTCCTCTTCTCTTATTATCTTGACTAAAATGGATTATCTTATCATTACCCAAGTCCTCTTTCACTAACTATTTGTTCCTAGACAAAGAAATCCTGATTGATTAAATCCAGGTCAACTGCAATGACCTGGTTTTACTAGCCTTAATACCTACCCAAGGCGATTCTACCACCCCACCTTGTATGGTCCCGAGACTACTGTAAACACTGTAACTTTTTGTTTCATTAAGATTGATTTTCTTTGCCCAAGACTCCGTTATGCAGACCGTATATCTTCCTAAATACAGGAAACATAGTACCTACCTTACAGGGAGGCATTAGTAGTCTGGAATTCGGTTTGACCTTCCTTATTCCTTCCAGGTCTTCGACGGCGCCCATCCGCAAAGGCTTTTTTTGGTAAATTAGTATAAATGGGGTGACGTCACGAGTAATTTCATCTCAATTGGTAACTGATTGTGTTTACCAATGTTTAGGTGTCCCTACCTCCTAGAATAACCCTTTTTCTTTCCCTCTTGTTTGGGTTAAGCTTGGTGATAACACCCGCAGGGAGGCATATTACCAAGGTTGACCGAGCTGGCTTGGTTGTTATTTAGTACAAGACTTCTTAGGTGGATAAAGCGAATTTATTATTAAATCATTATTCCACTTCTGAACACCTACGTTAATGATCCCACAATACAGGTTATTAGTGACCTCCAATAAAGACTATGTTCATAAATGCACTTATCTAATGACTTCCCCATTTCTCCAATGTAGAAAAAAAGACAGTTATCCCTTTCTTATTACTTAAAGGCGTAATATCAATTGTGTATCCCAACCTGACAACCTTCAAATACACTTAAACCATCATTAAATCTTTCCCTTCCACCAAACTACAAACCCTGAAGGAAAATGCTGGTGTTTACCCAATCCCGTGGAGAGGCCCAAACTTTCCTCTACTCTTCAGTGGAGAAATGAGGAGATCATTCGATCAGCGCATTTAAAAACAAAGGGGAGATCTTAGGAGAGCAAACAATGCATCGAGTCTTTTAAATCGTCCCCGTAAGGAGAACGGCGATTGGCCTCCCTGGCCGCCGTGCTGACGGGACTCAGCGCCCCGTCCGGCCCCAGCTTAGCCTCTTCTCCTTCTTTATTTCAGCACACTCACCCTAAATAAGGGACTGTGCGTAAAAACTAAAAAAAACAACTTTTAAATCGTGTAAAAAAAGCCTACCATGTTATAGATTTCTCTCGTGCTGAAATTATTTACAATTGCAAGGATTTTAATCAAAGGGAAATCAATGAATCATCGTTAATTAAAGAAATTCACAATTTTATTCTCTCAGAAGGTCAGTTTAAATGTTGACCCGACGTGTTAGATCTAATCCTAAAGGATATTGTTAATGACCTTAAATTAACGCCCACAGATTAATGTCGCTGGTCCGCTGTTCGATATTCGTAGGACTTGAGAGAATTTGTCCGTTTTTCTGTTTGCGGCTAAAGTTGATATAATAAACTATATATCGAAACTAATTCCATCGGCATTGTCCTTTCAATAGGACAATGTCGCCCGTATTTCTTCCTCCTACACTAAAAATTGGTTTGGAAAAATGGAGTGGCCACCAGACATCCCAATAGAGTACTTGGACTACAACTAAAATGTACCACAAGTACAAATAAATGGGAAATGTATGATAAATTAGAAGAGAGAGTGAGAAATTGATTTAAATCCACGCTACGAAGCATTATGGGTGTAAATGAAGCAATGAGATCGAAGCGGTTGCTCGCTGCCTCAGTGTGTTTGGTTCGAACCCCCCCCCCCCCAGTACGGATTTTTCGAATTAAGAAATAACCTTTTTTCGGAAGAAAAAATGATTCCGTTCTCTTCTCTTATGCGGTATGCTGGATTTAATACATACAGAAAGTGTTGGGAAGATTAACACTGGGATCTTCACAAAATCCATAGACAAAGATCTCTACAAGAATTATAATTTCCATACTCTCCTGAAGATAGAAACTCTCACTAATCAAAACTCTCATTCACCGATCCCACAGAAGTTCATCTGCCTGGTGACTAGTCGATGAAGAGATTAAGAACATACGGATAAACCCGATTTTCAATGAAGTTTTACAGTTGATCGTGGAACCGACTATTACGAAAACTATAGACACTTTACAATAACAAAACAACATCAGCAGAAAAACAAATCCAGCAATAGTTCAAATTTAGAAAAATGCAACAGAAATGAAACATGAAGAATCCTCATTAAAAAACATTGAAGGCTAATGACGAAAATACACCATTAACAGTCCAAAGTCAATATAACAATTCTAAACTATCCTCCAAATTGACAAAAAAAGAAATATCATAGCCACGTGGTCCACCAATTCTCTTGTCTAGATGAAAATTGTACATCTTTGTACGTTGGTGACACCACAAATAATATCTAGAGTAGCGCCAATCAGGAATCGACATCGATTCACAACATGTAAAATTGCTGACCTTCTTTACAAGACTCACAAAATGAACCGGGTAAAGGACATCTCTGAAAGCTTCAAAATCTCGGGTTGAAGCGAAAATAATGTCGGATTTTTGAGAAAAAAAGTTTTAGATAGCATTTATTAAATAGTCTCTTTTTATCGTTTATGAATGTTATAATGAGTAATTTATACCTTTTTCTTTCAGATTATAAAAAATATTGTTCATAATCGTTTTCGTTATTTACTCCTATGTTCGTCCCATCTAAAGATCACATTACGCATGTTTTACTCTATGAGGTTCATGATAGTGTCAATGCAAGTAGAGTAGAACAATCCATAAAAAGCACTTATGTGGATGATGGAGTAAATGAAAGAAGTTGAAGGAGGTGGTTTTCCCGTTTCCGAAGTGAGAATTTCAGTCTAAAAGACGGACCAAAAGAAGGTCTTCCAAAAGAACTTGATTCCAAAGATTTGGAATCTGTTGTAATAGAAAATCCTTCTCAAACTTCTCGAAAACTCGCAGAGCAATTTAACCTAACCCTTACGACTGGCCTACGCCAACGAACAGGATTGGAAAGGTTAGAGTGATTAGAAAGTGATTAGAAAATGGGTCCCGCACGAACTGTCATGGCGAATCTGCATTCCACAACAGCAAGAAATGTAGTTCTATTTCAACGGGGCAATGCTGCGTGCCTTACTTCCAATCACATCATTTTCTGGCAGGCTTTTTACTGGTGACGAGAAGTGGATTTTATCATAACCCTAAATGCCACCGTTCGTGGATCAGTCGAGGAAGCAGAATTTCTCATACGAGCGGAAGATTTCATCCACAGAAAGATCATGTTTAGCGTATGGTGGGATATTCAAAGAATTTGCATTACGAAGTTTTAAACACCAATCAACCAATTAATGGTACTCTCTACTGCAATCAACCTGGTCATTTGAAGGCCACTATGGGCCAAAGGCAACCCTACTTAGTCAATAGAAAGGGTTGTCATCCTCCATCGCGATAATGCCCGTCCTCACACAGCTCGAAGGACCAAAGATCTCTTGGAGAAGATCGGTTGGGAAATAACGCTTAGTCCTCCATATTATCCTGACCTCGCTCCTTCTGATTATCACTTGTTTAGGAACTACAGAACCATTTAGATGGTCTTAGGTTGACATAGAGAGAGGAGGTTCAAAACGACTTGGATTCATATTTTGCATCAAAATTTTAAGCATTTTAAAAACGTGGCATTTATAAGCTTCTTGACAGTTTAAATGAGGTTCTAGAAAGCAATGGAGGTTATGTTTAGGATTAAATATTTCAATAGTCATTATTTTTTTATTTTGAATATATACCTGACAATAGGACAATACCTTCGTTCCAACCTAAAACTAACAAGTCCCAAGATAAATACCATCTTAAACTTGCAGAAACAAAACAAATAATGACTATTAAACTTGATCGTAATATAAAGACTAATGTAACTTTACGCCAACTGTATAATGTATAACTATGTAGGTCGATTGTCAATTCATCTATTTTCTATTTATTAATATTCAATCAATAATTACGCAATTACCTTCAAAGCCACAACAGCCTGAGGTCATTGGATGATCTCCCCTCACATTTTACCCAATAATGTGAACTCTCCCACTACCAGATTCCTCCTGTACACACACGCGCAAATGTGTATATATATATATATATATATATATATATATATATATATATATATATATATATATATATATATGGTTAGTTTCTCTGATGGTGTCATATGAAACGTGACGAAACTTTAGAACATATATGAAATATGTACATTAGAGAGTGAAGGCCTTGTGTTTATTTCTCACAAAAGTGATGCTTAAGATACTAGATTTCGACGGGAAAAATATATTTCATAAATTAGAATCGAATTGAAAGAAACAGATAACAATAATAATAATAATAATAATAATATAATTGCCTATATCAGTATTTCCTTTATATGAGAAAGAGTCGTTACCCTTTCATAATGGGAATTTGGTTTAACCGATTGTCAACCAATTAATTAACTGTGAGGAACTAGTTTTGGACGAAAACTGAGAAGGTAGAGGTTGACGAATAAGAGGCACACATTTACGTCCTTCTGTAATTTGTGTTTGTTTGTGTTGTTTATTCGATGTATTTTTGAGCAATTAAATAAATAGTTATTTTCCGAAACCTAATTTCAAGACGAGCTCTTGTTTGATTTGGATCTGCCGAGGTTGAAATGGAATGTTTATATTTCCAGGATATCAGTTAAGGTGCGTTTCTCCGTTTGTGGTAGAGTCTGGGAGCTAGAGACTTTTATGGAAGCCAAATGTGTTAAGGGGACTTGGGCAAGCGTTTAAACAATCCCTCATTGGAAACAATTCAGAAGGGATGTGCAAAGGTTGGGTATACCACCTGCCACTTTGTCTCTCAAGCATGGAGCAGATGGGAGAGAACATGTGCAGATTATATAATTGCAGTGATTTCACAAGCCATAAGTGCAGCGCTAAATTTAATGCAATAATTCCAAAAATACTTCTAGTAATTCTCATTGAAGTGACTAATTCTATCTTTTATGTTGCCGTATTATTTTCCATATATAATTAATGTCCTTGGATTAATTATTTATCTGTAGTAAAGTACAAAATACAATATCTCCACTTTCGACCCTCCAGAGTAAAGAGTATACTTTTTACCGTCCTCAAAATTCACTCCGAGCTGTCAATGCCATCGCTGCTTTGTATGTGAATAGAATCAAAAGCAAATAGATAATAGAGGCATAAACCTTACTGCCAGAAGTGTCCAGAACAATTTATGTCATGAGATTGAAAACAGAGCCTTGAACTTACTCTCATCCACCTGAATGTAGCACTAACACACGAACACGTCCTTTGGGGTCTCCCAACCAACACCTAATTCCTCCCCAAAAATAAATAAATATAGTAACTCAGGTAGCCATTATGAAACTATGATCTGCTGCCTGTAAACATCTTAAACTATAGATACACACAGAGTCTTCGTTTACACTGTCAGCGTGGGTGGCTCTACATCAGCCCCGTCGAGAGAAAATGAAATAAAGACTTATTTTAGGGATACTTTTTGGTTTTTCATGTCTGATATTTGATTTTCAGGGATGATCTTTGTTTTTTTTCCAGGTACGAACTTTTTTTCTTGGTATCTGACCATGCGTGGCGTCAAAAGTTCGTGGAGGCCAACGTGACTGTCACCATTCGTCTCCTGTCTCCCGAAGCCCTCACCCTCCTGTCAGCATCTCCGGCTTCCCTCACTAAAGAATGGAGCCCTGAGGTAAGAGTTCAACAATTCAAATTATTTTCTTTTTTCAATGAAACTTTGAAAACCAAAGATGAGAGATTGGCTGGACATTGGGTTCGGGGTTCCAAGAAAAGCGGTTAAATAAAGGGACCTGAAAATGCATAATCCGAGCAGTATTCTTGGATCGGTAGAGTCCCCATTATCCCGGAATCACAAAGCCAAACCTCAGTCCTATAAAGCCTAAAATCAGAGATGGGGATAGTGCCCCACCTCTATAAAACTCGACATGTATTTTTAGGTTAGTTTTTTTTATTTACCTAAAACTAGGAAGCAAAAACTAACGAGGGCAAATTCGCCAAACAGTTTGAAACGGGAGAGGTGTAAAAAGGTGCCGAAGGTCCTGTCCTGGGACTCTTCTAAATTTACCTTGATTGCCTAAAGAAAAAAATAGCTTTGATCCTCGATCACTACTTCTTTATTTTTCACTCCAATTACCCCGCCCCCCTCAATAGGATGATTACAATAATTCTTTCTCCTATTACCTTAGTGGTAACGACTAATCTAAATAAAAGACTAAACAAAGTCCACTATTCTTTTACAGAAAGGTGGAGGCCAACTCGGTTCATTGACTAAGTACATCAAAGATGTTCTCAGTGATGTGGCTTCCGATGTTGAGGTGGTCAGTGTCTACGGAAGCCATGCCGGAAGCGGCGGTTCGCCCCAAATCTACGAGTCACCCTATTTGGACTCTTATTACGACCTCCAAAGCGACCCGCATTTCACCCGATATTTCCCTCTTCCATCCGCTACTGTCTGGATCTCTGCCCTTGATGGCAACGGAGGCTATCTTGACCCCGTAAAGCTGAAGGGCCTCCTTCAGATGGCGCTTAAAACAGTGAGTAAATACTAATAAGTCTTATGCATAACTAGGAGCGAAGAGGAGTGTTAGAGAAACCAGAAGTAGTACGAAGTTCATCTTTCCTGGTTACGCTCCTCTGGAACTTCCTCACTCTGACTTTGTTTCTTGTCACTCTGAGAAAGTTCCGGAGGAGCGAAACTTCAGTGAAGAAGAACCTAGTATCACAGTTTGTTTATCTTAACCTCCCTCTCCATTTGTTGTCGAAGACATCAATAACTAACAATTTATTCTAAGGGTCACACTGTTTAACGAGTTTGTTTTACTCCTCTTATTGCCTTCCAACCACCGTAATTAATGAGGCAGGACCTGCAGTTTAACGTTAAAAGTGAACCATGGTTGATACAGAATATGCCCAAGCTGACCCGAATCACTGTACTTTCCGGCGAATTGCCACACTCAATTTGAGATTAACTCCGCTAAAAGTGGGAGAGATGTTTCTATTTGGATGGGCCCTAGCCCGTTGACTCGATGTATCACTAGTACTCAATTACACTATTTTACACTACTCGATGCTTTAAGTAGACTTTCTTTTAGGCTACCCACACCATAACAAACTGGCTCCAACTGTTTTTAGCATATATTACTCAAATAAAAAGAGTGAAAGACTAAAGTGGCAGCTTTGAAAATCTGTTTCTCTTAATTAGAAGTGAATATATTGATTGATTGCAGCGTCGTTAGCGAATTGGAGACAGACGGGATTTTAAACCCACTGACTGGGCACCAGTAATAGGCGAAGATTATAAGAAGAGGCTATATTTCACTTCTTACTGAGAAAAGAGAGAAATCATTAGTGTCAATTAATAAACAAAAATAAACTTTAAAATTAAATAATTTTAATCAAATTTTACCAAATGCAACTAAAAGCGAAGAACGAGGGAAGAGTTACCTGCTTAATAATCAGATAGTTGGAGTTGTATTTTTGGAGGGAGGCAGATGAATATTTTATTAAAAAATAAGAGGTTGGTAAAGAAAATGATAAATTTATGGAAAAGAAAAGTGTCGGATTTTCCTAAAACTGCCCAAATATGCTTGAAGACGGGTTTTCATGTAGAGTGCCAGCGAAGTAATATATATTACTCAGAAGAAACAAGATTTTTTTTTAAGCTATTCATCATTCGACTGCCATTAAGAACCTGAATCGCCTTAATATTACCCTATTATTAGATTACATTAAAAAAACGCAAAATGAAACACATTAATCAAACAAACAAAACAAAAGAAACAGAAGGAAGGACGCTCTGCGTCGGGGGAGCCCCCGCCTGAAAAGGAGAAAATCCTTCAGTCCACAAGTTTGTGCTTAGGAAACCATAAGTATGACACAGTTGTTCTCGATCCAAGATTGGCGATCGACGTCCGCTTTGGACAAAGCACTGGACGCGATAGGCAACGTTTCCGCTCGTATCTTCCTCCATGGGAACAAAAGTACGTCAGCAATTTGCTTCATAGCCTAAAAATAAATTCAAAGTCCTTGGGGCAGTAAATGCACGAGCTCACATTAATTCATTCACTCTTGTAATTATAAACAAGATACAACTCATAATTCCTGAAATTACGATTAATAGAAATGTTTTTGGTACATAGATATTGATGTATGAAATGTTTAGAAAACGACCCAGAAAGTGAGCGTTAATATTTTGTGGAGCTTTATTTGATCAAACCTGGAAAAAGGATCAACTCTCTAATCAAGTGCTAATATATCGACCGAGTGTGAATTGCTTTCCTTTTGGAGTCTGATCTTTTCCATTATTCTGCCGACATCGGGAAACATTTCCACCAGCGGAAACCTTTATCGTAATATTAATTGCTACTTACCCTAAGATAATGTTATAGCATTGAAGGGGACGACAGTCCGCAGGTTTTTCCACACGACCCGCTTACACGAACAGAGACATACCCGAGCGACCAGGGAGCTTCCGGGTGCGCGAGATAGAGAGAGAGAGAATCAAGCCTCCTCTCTATTCTCCAAATAAGATTCTCCATATTTCCCGTCTGGTTATGGGGTAGGCAACTTGCTAATTATCATTAACTGTAACCACAGGGAAAAAAAAATTAACAATTCCTATAATTACAGTGTTTTCACAGTGCCTTAAATGAAGCGATATATTATTAATAGTAAATTAATTCTCATAAGCAATTTCCGTTGAAGTGAATAATTCGATCTTTTATGTGTTGCCATTTTTATGTCGCATATTAAATGAATATAATCGAATTAATTATTGGATGTTAATAAACCACAAAACCCAATCACTCTCTTTCGTTAGAGCCTTCCAGAGTAAATAATATACACTCAACGTCCTCCAAATTCACTCAGTGCAGTCAAATTCATTCGTTGGTTTCGAAGGTGAATCAAAGCAAAAGCAGACAGGTCCTTAAACAAGACAAAAAAGAGCTTGAACACCAATAAAGAATCCCATAAATAATCAAAAATATATGAAAAGGGTTTGAACGCCAATAAACAATCCCATAAATAATCAAATATATATGAAAAGGGTTTGAACGCCAATAAACAATCCCATAAATAATCAAAAAAGAAAAGGGTTTGAACACCAATAAACAATCCCCCAAAAATCAAATATATATGAAAAGGGTTTGAACACCAATAAACAATCCCATAAATAATAAAAAAAGAAAAGGGTTTGAACGTCAATAAACAATCCCATAAATAATCAAAAATATATGAAAAGGGTTTGAACACCAATAAACAATCCCAAAAATAATCAAAAATATATGAAAAGGGTTTGAACACCAATAAACAATCGCATAAATAATCAAAAATATATGAAAAGGGTTTGAACACCAATAAACAATCCCATAAATAATCAAAAATATATGAAAAGGGTTTGAACACCAATAAACAATCCCATAAATAATCAAATATATATGAAAAGGGTTTGAACACCAATAAACAATCCCATAAATAATCAAAAATATATGAAAAGGGTTTGAACACCAATAAACAATCCCATAAATAATCAAAAATATATGAAAAGGGTTTGAACGCCAATAAACAATCCCATAAATAATCAAAAATATATGAAAAGGGTTTGAACACCAATAAACAATCCCATAAATAATCAAAAATATATGAAAAGGGTTTGAACGCCAATAAACAATCCCATAAATAATCAAATATATATGAAAAGGGTTTGAACACCGATAAACAATCCCATAAATAATCAAAAATATATGAAAAGAGTTTGAACGCCAATAAACAATCCAATAAATAATCAAATATATATGAAAAGGGTTTGAACACAAATAAACAATCCCATAAATAATCAAAAATATATGAAAAGGGTTTGAACACCAATGAACAATCCCATAAATAATCAAATATATATGAAAAGGGTTTGAACACCAATAAACAATCCCATCAATAATAAAAAAAGAAAAGGGTTTGAACGTCAATAAACAATCCCATAACTAATCAAAAATATATGAAAAGGGTTTGAACACCAATAAACAATCCCATAAATAATCAAAAATATATGAAAAGGGTTTGAACACCAATAAACAATCCCATAAATAATTAAAAATATATGAAAAGGGTTTAAACACCAATAAACAATCCCATAAATAATCAAAAATATATGAAAAGGGTTTGAACACCAATAAACAATCGCATAAATAATCAAAAATATATGAAAAGGGTTTGAACGCCAATAAACATTCCCATAAATAATCAAAAATATATGAAAAGGGTTTGAACGCCAATAAACATTCCCATAAATAATCAAAAATATATGAAAAGGGTTTGAACGCCAATAAACAATCCCATAAATAATCAAAAATATATGAAAAGGGTTTGAACACCAATAAACAATCGCATAAATAATCAAAAATATATGAAAAGGGTTTGAACACCAATAAACAATCCCATAAATAATTAAAAATATATGAAAAGGGTTTAAACACCAATAAACAATCCCATAAATATTCAAAAATATATGAAAAGGGTTTGAACACCAATAAACAATCCCATAAATAATCAAAAATATATGAAAAGGGTTTGAACACCAATAAACAATCCCATAAATAATTAAAAAATATGAAAAGGGTTTAAACACCAATAAACAATCCCATAAATAATCAAAAATATATGAAAAGGGTTTGAACACCAATAAACAATCGCATAAATAATCAAAAATATATGAAAAGGGTTTGAACGCCAATAAACATTCCCATAAATAATCAAAAATATATGAAAAGGGTTTGAACGCCAATAAACATTCCCATAAATAATCAAAAATATATGAAAAGGGTTTGAACGCCAATAAACATTCCCATAAATAATCAAAAATATATGAAAAGGGTTTGAACACCAATAAACATTCCCATAAATAATCAAAAATATATGAAAAGGGTTTGAACGCCAATAAACAATCCCATAAATAATCAAAAATATATGAAAAGGGTTTGAACACCAATAAACAATCCCATAAATAATTAAAAATATATGAAAAGGGTTTAAACACCAATAAACAATCCCATAAATAATCAAAAATATATGAAAAGGGTTTGAACACCAATAAACAATCGCATAAATAATCAAAAATATATGAAAAGGGTTTGAACGCCAATAAACATTCCTATAAATAATCAAAAATATATGAAAAGGGTTTGAACGCCAATAAACATTCCCATAAATAATCAAAAATATATGAAAAGGGTTTGAACGCCAATAAACAATCCCATAAATAATCAAAAATATATGAAAAGGGTTTGAACGCCAATAAACATTCCCATAAATAATCAAAAATATATGAAAAGGGTTTGAACGCCAATAAACATTCCCATAAATAATCAAAAATATATGAAAAGGGTTTGAACGCCAATAAACATTCCCATAAATAATCAAAAATATATGAAAAGGGTTTGAACACCAATAAACATTCCCATAAATAATCAAAAATATATGAAAAGGGTTTGAACGCCAATAAACAATCCCATAAATAATCAAAAATATATGAAAAGGGTTTGAACACCAATAAACAATCCCATAAATAATTAAAAATATATGAAAAGGGTTTAAACACCAATAAACAATCGCATAAATAATCAAAAATATATGAAAAGGGTTTGAACACCAATAAACAATCCCATAAATAATTAAAAATATATGAAAAGGGTTTAAACACCAATAAACAATCCCATAAATAATCAAAAATATATGAAAAGGGTTTGAACACCAATAAACAATCGCATAAATAATCAAAAATATATGAAAAGGGTTTGAACGCCAATAAACATTCCCATAAATAATCAAAAATATATGAAAAGGGTTTGAACGCCAATAAACATTCCCATAAATAATCAAAAATATATGAAAAGGGTTTGAACGCCAATAAACAATCCCATAAATAATCAAAAATATATGAAAAGGGTTTGAACGTCAATAAACAATCACTTAAATATTTTTTACCCAAATAAAAATAACAAAATAACGGCGACTAATCTGACCTCAAGACAACTTCATCACTTTGCAAATCTTTTACTTCTTTCCCATTTCACCACTTTTATTTCTTTTCATCTTTCACTTATACTAACTTCATCACTTTATAAATATGAGTAGAAATGAGTAGCACAAAATTTCGGGCAGTATCTTACCTCTAATATATTGATGATTATTTAAACACAATTTAATGCTAGATGTTTTGTCTCATTTTCTTCTCTTCAGCTGGAATTCTTGATGAAACTTCACATCATCACTGAAGATTCTTCATCTCACTCCTCAACTCCATCAACTACCGTCATCTCTTCTTTCTCTCCTCTCCACCATTATCTCTTCTCTCCATCCTCTTCTCCTTCGCCGATGCAGCCATCCTCTTCGTTGTCATCTTCATCTGAAGACGCAGTGCAGGCGCCTTCTTTCGATCTATCTTCACCTGCTTCGCTGGCATCCAGAGCGCCTCCCCTTCAAATATCTTTTACCATAATATCTTTTTTTATTTTCTATTCATTTACCGTTATTTATTTTTGTATAGATAGTTTTTATATATTTTCTTATTTTGGAGTGTAAAAGGAGCATTCTAGAGGTGGTATTTGAAAAGAAATTAAAGGCCAGAATTGTACAAAAAATTCTTTAAAAATCCACAACGGTCTTAAATTTGCATCCTAGAGTAGAGGCATAGTTGAAGAATTAGGAGGGGGGGGGGTATGATTTAATTGGGTTAATGAGTGAAGCGAAGTAGTGAACTGTATGCATAAAAAGAATGTGCACAAAATATGCATGAGCTAGGAAAGTTAGATACCCTGTTAGATTAAGTTAGGTTTGTTCTGGTTGAATTGTAAAATCTAGACATGGTTTACCTTTATCCCTAAACTATAACTAATGTGCCATTCGAATAAATTGATTATCTTAACTAGATCAAAATATTCAAACTAAAAATAATATTTATGTCGATTCCATCAAGGCGAGTGTTTGGCTTCCCGTAAGGGGCACGGCGATTTGCTTTCCTTCTCCTGGCCGCCGTGCTGACGGGACTCAGCGCCCCCTCCGTCCCAGCTTAGCCCCTTCTCCTTCTTTGTGACAGCCTTTGTTCTTACCCTCCTGGATAGGTGGAGCTCGTAGCCATGGCAGGCAGTCCACCAAGGAGAAGGAAACCCTTATTTCAAACCGAGGAGAAGGAAAAATGGGCCCCCACTCCAGTATCGAGACCAGTCAACTATGGATGCTACAATATAAGGAAAGAAAGTCCAGTGGCGCTAACGGGATCCTTGCTTCTTCAAGAGGGGATGTCGCGCCCAGTAACGACGTGAGGTTGCAGGATCTTCAGGACCGACATCCAGGCACTGCAACACGAGATCAAGCAATATCAGCAAAACGTGTTAGATCACAAGTATCCAACATTGGAATATTCGGGCACTTTTTCAAGTCGAAAAACTTGACAATGCCTTCAGTGAAATGAACAGGATGAATTGACGGTGTTTGGGACTGTGTGAAGTTCGATGGACAAATGCAGAGGACTTCATAAAGCATCAGAAGTGAGTTTTTTCCTCTGGAGCCATTGCACTAATCTTAGCCAAGGAATTTTCAAGATCATTTTTGTCATTCTGGCCCAAGAATGAGCAAATTCTCCTAGTCAAACTTAAGTCTAGTCCTTTTAACATAAGCATTATTGTTACCTTTGCACCAACTTCTGAAAGCGAAGATCATGAGATGGATGCATTCTATAATTCTCTAGATGAGTTATGTGAGTCAGACAATTCAGATGAGATCACAATCGTCATGGGGGACCTTAACGCTAAGATTGGCCAAGTTAAATATCGAAAGACAGTTGGCCCCTAAGGACTATGGGAAAGGAATAAGAAGAGGACACAAATTCGTAGATTGGTCTAAAGATACCAGCTTTGTCATCACTAACACCTGGTTCAACGTGCATCCGAAAAGATGGTACACATGGACTAGCCCAGGATACAGAACCCGTAATCAGATTGACCTTATTGCCATAAATCCAAGGTATAGAAATGTAATCAAAAGTTCCCAGGCCTACCCAGGTGCAGATATTGACTCGGACGACAATCCAGTCATTGCAAATCTTTGACTATCGTTGAAGAGTCTTGAAAAGCCAAAACGTAAACCAAAGTTTGATTTCTCAGTTTTGAAGAATGATCAGAAGATACAAATGAATTTTAAGTCAGAGGTATTCCAGATAATCCACTAGCTGAGATTGAGGAGCGGTACCAAGTCATCACACAAACCATCCAAGAAACTGCTGACAAAACTATTCCCACAATATAGTAACGCAAACCATCATCTCAATGGTTCAACCCAGAGCTCGAAGATCTGTTAAGGAAACGAAGAATGTCAAAACCACATTCTGTTCAACACAGCCTAATCAATCAGGATATAGAAAGAAGTGGAAGAAGGCCAAGGAAAAGTGGCTGGAAGAGAAATGCCAGGAAGTCGAGAATTTTATCTTCGACCCTAAGACCATGTATCAAAAGATCAACGAGATTGCTGGCAGCCGCTCAACACCTCCATCTCAATGTATTAAGGCTGCAGATGGCCGTGTCCTGCAAAATCTACAAGACGTCTTGGCTCTCCGGGAAGAATATATCCAAGATTTCTCTGAAGACGACCAAATTGCAGAGGAGGTGATCACCCCAGGGGAAGTTGAAACAGGCCCACCAATATTGAAGTCCGAGGTCAGCTGGGCCTTACACATGATGAAAGCCGGAAAAGCAGCTGGCCCGGATGAAGTGTATATTGAGATGATTCGAGCTCTAGATGAGGAAGGATTAAACATCATATGGGAGCTCTTAAATATCATCTATGAAACAAGACCCAGGGACATCTTTGTGGCACTACCTAAGACTCATGGAACACTGGAATGCTCGAATCACCGAACAATTAGTCTCATGTCTCATATTCTCAGAATTCTCTTGAAAATCCTCCCGCAAAGGATAAGGCGCCAACTTCTACCTGAAATTTCACAAAACCAATTCGGATTTATGAAAGACGGTGAAAGTAGGAACGCAATTTTGGCCTTGAAGATGCTTAGTGCGAGAGCCGTTGAACACCAAAAAGACCTTTATCTCGTCTTCATCGACTATCAAAGGGATTTTGATAAGCTCGACATTCGGAACTTTTCAAGATGCTAGCCAACATCCAAATTGATGACAAGGACATGCAAATCATAAGATCCGTTTATTATGACCAACTTGCAGCTGTCCGTTTACCAATTGGAACAATCAACTGGATCCGCATCAAACGATGAGTATCCCAAGGATGTGTCGTGTCTCCCGAGCTCTTTAAACTTTACTCCGAGATCATTCTGAGAGAACTAGAAGATCGATCAGAAGTAATCGTTGTTAATGGTGTTAATATTAACAACTAACAATATGCGGATCACGCTGTTCTCCTTGCTACATCGAGTGAGGATCTCCAAGAGCTTTTTGATGCTGCTGTGGTCTCCAGTGAACGCCTTGGTTTCAAAGTTAATAGCAACAAGACGAAAGTGATGGTCATTCCAAATTCAGAGCTCCCTCCAGCTTTTCCACTGCAACATGGAAACACACCGATCGAACAGGTCAACTCCATTCCTTTAATTACCTCGGAATCCTGGTAACATCTGACGCTCGATGCAAGAAAGAGATCAAAAGAAGAATCGGACTCGCCAAAGATGCATTTGCACGGCTAAGAAGACCTTTTGTAGATTGAAAGCTGTCAATTAGAGTTAAGATTCGCATTTTAAAATCCTATGTCTAAAATCCTGGTCAATTCTCTTTTATGGCTGCGAGTCGTGGACACTCACGGCCGAGGTACGACGTAACATCGAGGCAGCAGAGTTTTGGTTTTACCGAAGGATGCTGCGGATCTCATATGTAGACAGGAGCAGGAACGAGGAGATTTTGACTCGGCTAGGGGGTGAGAGGGAACTCCTGAATACTACCATGGACAGTCAAAAACATTTCCTTGGACACTCAATCAGAAAGAGGGCACTCGAAGACCTTTGCCTCAGTAGGAAGATCCCTGGAAAGCCGGCCAGAGTAGGTCAGCGGAAAACCTTCCTCGACAATTTTGACATAGCCACGAACACGCTTCGGAAACAAACCAGGGGCAGAGAAGCATGGAAGCGCACCATAGTTCCCCAGACACCGTATATGCGAAGGCACTAAGAGAGAGAGAGAGAGAGAGTGTTGGACTGAAATCTACAGGATGTCTCTAAAGTCTATAAACCGGCAAAATGCATATTTTCAATTAAAAAAATAATTATTTTATTTACTTTGAATTAAATTTTATTTGATTAAAATATTAATAAATAACATTCGATGAACCCGATCTATTAAGTTCAAATTCCCGTCTATCTGACGTGATGTTCCCCCTGGTGTCTCGTCTCTTTAATCTTCATTTAGTCCACCTTCTCCTTTAGCATATCCCAGATAATGAAGTCAAAGTGGGTAATGTCCGCGGAATGAGGAGACTCTGGTGATATTTCCTGTGTCCATGCTTTAGGGACACCCTGTAGAAAAAGTCCTTGAGAGTTGCTCTCAGACCCCCAAATGGGAGCAACGTCGCATTATTTGTGGTGCATTTTTTAGTGTAATGGCAAGACCTTCCTGAGCAACTCTATTTTATAGGAACTGTGTAATGCAGAGGAAGTTGACATATAAGATAAGAAGCAATCATGACTACCAGAGAATATGATTGAACAAAGATTGCTTACTGATAAATCCATCAAGAGCTCTGGATTTATAAACAGTCTCAAAGTATATACAAAGAACTCAAAGACAATGATTAATGTAATACCAATATAATACCACGTTCCTTTACCCTGTTCTAAACCACTGTAGCTTAATTACAGTTGATCCACTAATTCTCTTAAGCTCTGTTTTTCTTTTTACATCATTCCTTTATATTAGACGTTTTATTAAGTAATTCTTTGGCAATATAAATTCACTTCATCTCATAATATTGATTTATTTTACTAATTTCTTATGGTAATGAGCTTTAGCAGTTTATTTTGAGTTGTTGGTAACAATTGAAAAATAGAAAGTAGAGATGGAAGAAGAAATGAATTGAGAACTAGCAAAAACCCCCAAGATTCATATGACGATGGGTAAGAGGCAGAGAGGATATGATTAAAGATAAATGGAAAAGGGATGTATCAAGATAAGAAGAGATAAGAGATTATGTATAAAAGTGTAAGTAATAATTGTTAGAAGACTGAATTCAAAAACTCATATTATGATAGTGAATTTCTTTTGTCCTCCCCAAAATATATGGAGTTGGTTTAGTCATTTTTGTTAGATAAGTTAAAAAGCACAAATTAACATGTTTCTTTAATGTTTAATTCCCCTATTTAAACACCCTAAACATAAAAAACAGTGACCAAAAAAAGAGAACGGAAAAATATGATACTTTTGATAGTTTACTTAAAGAAAATCTAGTAACTAACTTCCTTAATAATTAGAAATAAATTCTTAGAAGCATTTTCTTATTTTTATATGTTTACCACAAATAAATGACAAGAATTACCCTTCTACACTTATGTACATGTATGATTTTTATCAATAGGTTGTTCCTGTACACCTGTGACAACCTTCTTATACCGACGTTCAATTTATTTCTCCCCAAAAGCCTAAATTACCAAATCACCATAAATGAATTCCGTCGTTTGGTTTTCATTTCTACCAAAATCCTTGTTCCTACAGGAAGGTTTCCTTCATTCCTAGGGGTTGGAGGACCTTCACACCCATTTGAATCTAGAGAAACCAAGTAATCCAACCCAGTAGTCTTAAAAGAGGATTTTGAGAAGTCGATAAAGCTCCAATCAACACCTCAGACATTACCTTCAACTTTCTTGGTTGCCTCCTTTACCTCCTTCTGTGAAGCGGAAGGTTCCTAGGAATGCCACCACCTACCCGGGAGGGTCCATAGGTCTCTGAAAAAGGAAAGTGTGTGTTCATTGTACGGTTGTGTGAGGTTGAGGCGATCGAGGCGTTTTATGTCCTCTGGGTGTTGATTGCACTTGGTGCATGTTGGTATTTGAGTGAGGTTCATTCTGTGTTTGTACTGTTGGGATAGGATTCACCACAAATCTACTTTATAGATGTGGCTGGTAATGAAATGATTATTTATCCACATATGACTTTCCGATTTCTGAAGATGTTTCTAATAAAAAACAAGTAAAAGTTTTAGACAGCAACTGTAGAGTTCGAAGATTATGTATTTCAGTGTTTTCTGCTAATCAGGTTGGTTTCTTCCCACTCACACTTTCAAGGATCTTTCAAAATGTGGGAAATTAGATAAATTGCCTGTAATAATGCTACTATTCAATTTAAGTGATCTATCTTATCTTGGCTTCCGTTTTTCAAACGAACATCGAAGATGTCGCCCCCTTTCCATTGAGATGGTAAGATGAGCAAATTCAAATGTTCACAAATAGTAGTCATATAACACAGTTTGGCCAGCCTAAAATCACTGTTGAAATGATTTTTTTTCATGCCACCTTTCTCAGTAAACACTAATAGTTCATTCCTTAAGGACAGTACTCTTTTCAAGTGCTCATCCACGTGACAACCATTAAACCTCACAATCCAGCACATATCCTTTATTAGCTCTTAAATCAGCTGCTCCATTTTGCCTGGGGGATAATACCATTGACAGTTTCCACCCACTCTTGCAACAATTCTTCCAGAACATTTTTCTGTTCATTGCAACAGATGTTCACTGAAAAGAAGAGGTTTACTTGAAGTGAAAAAGAAAAACTCGACGAAAAAGGTAAAATTCCCCAAATATGAAAGAAACAATTACCTAAGATAGGAAAGAAATTTTCCAATAAATCAACAAGAAAAAAAATGGTGCAAAACGACATATAAAAAAACATTAAAGATCAAAATGAATAAATAGACATAAAACCATCAAATTTAGTTCCATTTAGAACGAATTAAAAAAATCAGAAATAACTGAATAAATTAACTGATACTTCATTCACCCCTAAAATTGTTTCATTCCCGTTATAGAAGCACAGGCTTAGAGAATCTTCAAGCTCCTAAAAAATTTCCTATATTTTTTTTAACCCAAACGAATAAAGAATAAAAGAATCAAGAATAAATCAAGGAAGTTTCCAATTGATAGAATTGGAAATATAATTTCTGAGGTGATTTTAAAATCTTAGGAATGAAGCGAAGGTGACGACTTCTCAAAGATTTCGTCTACGTGAGGCGTAGTTTAAACTGAAGACGTGAGGAACAGAAAATCTCTAATTACTAAAGTGATCATTAGAGATTAATATAATTTTTGTCATAAAAAAACATTAGTCTACTTATAGATTTGATTTGGTTTCAAATACAAGGTGTCCCAGAAAAAAGTTAACCGTACTTTGAATTAGTATAACAAACACTATTGGAGGTTTTGGGGTCCTGCATAAAGTGTTTTATTTACCAACTATTTATCTGTCGATTCTGGAAATTTAATTAAATTCCCTTTTACGGTATTGATACACTAATAGGTTTAGTGGAGGCTATCACAAATATGTTTGCGCAAGGAAGTAAAATAATGAAACGAAGCCTAGGAAGGCTAGGCCACCGCGCACTTTCAAGAGAAGCGTAAGAAGCCTAGGTAGCCTAAGTCACTGTGCGATTCTTCAAGCAAAGCCTAGGCCATTTTACAGTGGTTTTTCATCCACGCTGTGGTATGGTCTCGTCATTATTGCTAACTAAGCAAATCAAGGCGTTTCTGTTTAAAAGTTTCCATTCATGAAAAAGGCTGCCTCGTCACCGATCAAAATGTTTTCCAAGAAACGAGCAGGTTTAAGGAGAAGCCATTCGACAAATTGTCTACGACGAGGAACATCAGTTTCAAGAAGCTGGTGTCTTGCATGCATTTTGTGGGGATGCCATTTTAAGTCATGTTTAATAATGCGGTTAATTGATGACTTTGACAATTGTAACCCATTCTTCCTGACTGATACATGTCGATTTTGAAGAAGTGTCATCTGAACATTTTCGATATTTTTTGTTGTTCTTATGGTTCTCATACGACCCGAACGACCTTTATTTAGATTTAAGCATGTTCCTTAATGTTGGTATTTGCGAACATTTTTCCAAATTGTGGGGTTGCTTGGTGGGTGCCTACCTGGAAAACGTTGTTCAAATGAATCTTGTACTTGTTTAATACTGCCAGTCTTAATAAAGTTCGTGACTACAAATACGCGTTGATCTTTTGTTAACTGCATGATTAAAAAGGTTCTATGGAAGTAAACTTTTACACAGAGACGCTTTGATTTTCTTAGTAAGCAATAATGAAGAGACCATTGCACAGCGTGGCTGAAAAACCACTGTAAAATGGCCTAGGCTTTGCTTCAAGAATCGCACAGTGACCTAGGCTACCTAGGCTCCCTACGCTTCTCTTGAAAGTGCACGGTGGCCTAGCATTCCTAGGCTTCGTTTCATTATTTTACTTCCTTGCTCAAACATATGCTTGATATCCTCCACTAAACCCATTAGTGTATCAATATCGTAAAAGTGAATTTAATGAAATTCCTAGAATCGACAGATAAATAGTTGTTAAATAAAACACCTTTTGCAGGATCCAAAAATCTCCAATAGTTTTGGAGTTATGCTAATTCAAAGTACAGTTAACTTTTTCTGGGACCCCCGGTATAGCTAATTGGTTGAAACTGTAATTAATAATTCTTGGTGTAATTCAGTTGTAAAGATTCTCTTTCTTAAATATGATAAATGACTAGAGAGGAGTTGAGTCAAATTGCTGTGGTTACGATGATGTGTACTATACAGTAAGATCTGCATCTATTTTTATCACTTTATTATTATCCTCTCTTCTTTTTAGTTCAATATGAAATACCTTTATTGGATTAAGATTAATAACAGAGCGAAAAGTTTGGTATTTTATTTTCCTAGGAAATTTTCAATCAGCTTTCGAATTTTAAGTCGTTTTCTACTGGTTCTCAACTTCGACAACTACCAATAGGTCAAAGAACGATGAATAGGAGGAAAGGAATGCATAAAGGACAAATATTGTTGAGTAGGAAATCATCTAATGAGTTTAAACCAGGGTCTTATAAAGATTAGCACTGTGATAGTATATAAGAAGCATCTATGTGTCTATTAGGTGAAACCTCGCCCACCTTTTAGCAAGGTTTTTATTTCTTTGGTATCGCACGTTTATTCTTATTTTTGTTAGCTCAAAACCATTCCTTATTAGACAGATATTTTCCTACATGAAAATCTCTGTTGTCTTTTATATTCCTTTACTACTATTGATATATTGATCATATATTTACTTTGGGGGTATTTAAATCATATTTCGTTAAAGTACTCCAATAAGGGGTTATATTTTAGCTGTCAAAAACATGGCCTAAAATCGAGGCCTATTTTCATAATGAGTTTTGTTCAAAATATTAAGTCCTCGAGTGGGGGTTAGGGGTAGTGAAAATCTGTTAATTTCGTGAGTGGTTTCTCACGTCACGTCTTCGTGATGATGATAATGAATAAATTAGCGGATAATTTTGAGTTAGGTTTTTTAATTTGGGCCACATTGAATTTGTTATTCTAAAATAAGTAAACTTCTTGACTGAAATTTACTGTTTTGGTTGTTTGTTATGCAAATAAACTGACAGTACTCGTTTTACAGTTAGTAGATAGTAAAAGGAGTTCACTGGTGACTCCTCGCCTCACAAGTCATGCCCCATGCCCCATTTCAGAGACTACGTCACCATATCTGGGGCGCGCTGATTAGTGTACAGAAGTTTCTTGTCTCAATGGAGGGCGCTGCAGCCCGACAGGAAGGAGGAAAAGGTAATTACTTAAGAGGCTCTTCAAAGCCTTTCTATTTTAAGGCTCGAACGAATTGGACCTGAAACGAGGCCTTTAACATTTCACAGGTGCGTCTGTCCAGGAAATACTGTCGGGCCTGATTGCAAAATCCTCACGAGGTCCTTCGTCCAAGGATCCTGGGCCTGGATTCCTCCTTTGCCTAAGTGTCAGTCTTGAGCTTTCCATGAAATTCCTTACACGAAATTCTAATGGCGTCCTTTTGAATTCTGCTCCACTAACTAATCCATTTCCCTACACGCTCCTTCCACGAAGAAGTAAACATCAACCACTCGACTCGAGTCAATCCTCTTACCTCGCCCTTCAACTTCTCGAAGGACGAGTGGTTCTCATTTACGAAAGTGATGGAGAAATGAAGCGAATTGGAACTAAAAAAAATCAGACATTAGCAGACGGCCGGTGGCATAAGGTGGACGTTATATTTACAAAGCAGGTAAAGTATTTTTACCCTAAAATATTCCCTGGCTTTTGAATATACATATATTTCGAGTATATATCAAACTAAGAAACTTAATATACCCATAACTTGCTGAAGAACAAACAGATTCTTCAATTCTTGAACCCCCAAAATGGTTACCGATTTGCCCAAGTCAGTGGTTTTTAACCTTTGTATGATAGTGGCACACTAATTGCTATCTAGAAGAAGCCGCGGGACCCCAATATAAAATAATTTACGTATAAATACTTAATTACAAGGAAAGCACTTCAAAATTAACCACAATTGACACGTAACCTTATTTAATCGAAATAAGACATGAAAAATAGAAAATAAATAAGTTTTACCTTTAAAAGTTTAATGTGAAATTTGAGCTTGAAGAGTATACTTGACAAGGAAACTCTCATTTTTTCATTCACTGTCTGCAATCTTTTTCTTTTCGTTGTTTTTACGTTGCATAAAAGATAGTTTCAAACTACTTTCAAGTGTCTTTAGATTCTTCTAGAAATGTTCGAAATGCCTATTCTGGGTCATTTTAGGCATTTTTAAAATGCTTTCTTGGTCACTCTCGCGGCATCACGGTTGAAAACCACTGGTCTAATTGATTCCGTTTAACGTTAAATCTGAAGATTTTGAATTACCCCAAGACATAATTAGTATTCTGATCAATTTATTCAATATCTTTATTAACGGATTGATTTTTTTGTAATCTCAATTTGATTTATGTATTTATTTAGAAGTAGGAAAAATGCTGTGAATCTTCGCTATAAAGTTGATACAAAGAGGTCTGTAGGAATTGTGTGAAAGTTAGTGGAAGTAAAGTTGTAAGAAAGATAACTTCCCTAGATAGAGTAAAGAGGTCAGCAAGGTCAGATCATCTCATGTGGCCAACATTAAAAAACACTCAATCTTGCAGGGAGTGTCGCTCATTACCGACGCATGGCTCTCTGCAGAGACCTTTATAAGCTCTCCTTGGTCACTTCCCTGGAAAGGTACCCACTGGGGGTGCTCAAGCCCCACCCAGATTGGTGGACTGGCAAATAGGGCTGCTGATGGAACTGACAGGGATGTAAAGGACATCGTCACCTCTCGCTGGAAGACTGTCTCTCGGAGCTTCGGATCGCGGGAGAGGTCGGTGGCTCCCTTTTTGAGAATTAGACTCATCTGTCAAGAAGAGTTTGGATCCATTTAAGCACTCATCTCAGAACCTATTCCGAGACTATTATGGAAAAATCTAGCATCTTTTAAGACTCATCATCTAGTTCACATGGCTAGAAATGATCTTGTTTCACCCAACCAAGTTGGATTGCGAGGGAAAATGAGGCAACTCTCAGTTATTAGCGAACTTTTTGAAGACAACGAAGAGAAATTCAAGTAGAAAGTCTTGTAAGGTTCCTTATGATCACGAAATATCAAACCATTCAAATCCAACATATGTAGAATCATGAAACAAAACTGCTTCTTTGAAAGTGCTTCCTATATAACACTCCCATATAACAGCTACCTTGTAAGTACTTCCTATATAACTGCTTCCTTGTAAGTGCTTCCTATATAACACCCCATATAACTGCTTCCTTGTAAATACTTCCTATATAACTTCTTCCTTGTAAGTGATTCCTATATAACACCCCATATAACTGCTTTCATCTAGGTACTTCATATATAAAACTCTATATAGTTTCACCCTATATAACACACTATATATTTTCCTCCTTATAAGTGCTTCTTATATAACACCCTTTATAACTACTTCCATATAAGTTCTTTCTATGTAACACGATATATAACAGCTTTCACGTAGGTGCTTCCTATATAACACCTTATATACATATTTTGTTCTTTAAAATTGTTTTCTATTTGACTCTATAACTACTTTCATGTAATTGCTTACTATATAATCCCATAGACCGGGTTTTGTAAAAGTTCTGTTACACTTGGTTTTTTAACCTCTCGAGAGATTTACGTGTGTGATAGAAAGAGTTCCGTCAAACAAACTTAAAATCTACTTTTGCAGCACGTGTCATCAAAACGTCTTTTCCATTGTGTGTCGACATGGACGTGAAAATAATCGAGATCTCTTCTCTCTGGCCCGCGGGCCGCAACAAGCTCGACATAGCCAAGCGGCTCAACGTCAGTCCGATGACCGCCCACAGAGTCGCGTAGAGGCTCCAGAGTGGGGAAGACCTCAAAGACTGACCTCGTTCAGGCATACCTCAAGTTGTCAACCGTTTCGCTGTGAGAAAGGCCTTCGAAGGCGCTTCGAAGCTCAAAATAACTGCGCTCGCGAAGAAGAGAAGAATATCTCGGTATCCACAGTGTCCAAGGCCGTCAAGGAGGATGGCGGCGAGAGCTTGAGGTGCGTGGAAAAACCTCTGCTGACTGACCGTATGCGAGAACAACGTTAACCCTCCACAGTCGATCCGGTCATCAACAAGTAGATATACCTCGTGTTAAGCTTCGGCCAGGACGCCTTCAAGGTCCGCTACGACCAAGCACCCTTCCTCTGTGATGATGCTTTGAGTCGGCGCTACGAATGACGAGAAGATGCCAACGGTCTGGTTCGTGGCCCGTTACCGGCTCACCGTCGCCAATTGCAGGGACATCTTGGCCACGAAAGTCCTGCCATTGGTGAGAAAGGTCACGAAGAAGGCGGACTACGTCTTTCAGCAGAGAGGTGACTCGGCTCACACGGCCAAGACCTAAATCCCCTCGAATACAGCGTGTGGGGGCATGTCGAAGAGAAGACCTGCAAGATCCGCCACATCAATGTTGACGGCAAAGCTCTTTTATTATCTACGTGTGGGCGAACATGGGGAAGGACTTTGTCCGCAACGTGGGCGCGGCCTTCAGGTTTCGCCTGGAACGTTAATTAAGGTTAAAATTGTAACACATATTTATATGTTAAAATAATGAAAAACGTGTCTAACACCATCAAAACTCTCAGGGTGTGCTTTGTTGACAGCGTCGTAATGTGTAACAGGACTTTTGTAATACCCAGTATAACTGCCTCATCGTAGGTGCTTCCTATACCAGGTGTCCCAGAAAAAAGTTGACCGTACTTTAAATTAGTATAACAAACACTATTGGAGATTTTGGGGTCCTGCAAAAAGTGTTTTATTCAACAACTATTTATCTGTCAATTCTGGAAATTTCATTAAATTTCCTTTTATGATATTGATACAATAATAGGTTTAGTGGAGCCTATTAAAATATGTTTGCGCAAGGAAGTAAAATAATGAAACGAAGCCTAGGAATGCTAGGCCACCGTGCACTTTCAAGAGAAGCGTAGGGAGCCTAGGTAGCGTAGGCCACTGTGCGATTCTTTAAGCAAAGCCTAGGCCATTTTACAGATTCATTTGAACAACGTTTTCCTAGGTAGGCACCCACAAAGTAAGCCCACAATTTGGAAAAAAATGTTCGCAAATACCAACATGAAGGAATATGCTTAAATTTAAATAAAGGTCGTTCGGGTCGTATGAGAACCATAAGAACAACAAAAAATATCGAAAATGTTCAGATGACCCTTCTTCAAAATCCACATGTATCAGTCAGAAAGAATGGGTTACAATTGTCAAAGTCATCAATTAACCGCATTATTAAACATGACTTAAAATAGCATCCCTATAAGATGCATGCAAGACACCAGCTTCTTGAAACTGATTTTCCTCGTCGTGGACAATTTGTCGAATGGCTTCTCCATAAACCCACTCGTTTCTTGGAAAACATTGTGATTGGTGACGAGGCAGCCTTTTTGATGAATGGAAAGGTAAATAGCCATAACATTCGGCAGTATGCGCCGCTGAACCACCCCCCAACATTCAACTTTGACACACGTATTTATCAGCAGAAAGTGTCTCTGTGGATCGGAATATGCGGGAATGGCTATCTTGTCGACCCATTGTTTTACGAGAATAACTTGAATGGTGCTGCCTACCTGAGCATGATCAACGAAAGGATCTTCCGGAAACTGCACCAGATTTATGTCAATTAATTCAATAGACTTTGGTGGATTCAGGACGGCGCACCAGCTTATAGACAGCTTGCTGTAAGAACAAACCTAAGAGAAACGTTTGACAACCGCATTGTCACGTTAAATCATGCAATTGAATGGCCCCCAAGATCTCGTGACTTAACACCGTGCGATTATTTCTTATGGGGATATCTAAAGAATTAAGTGTATTCTACTCCACCACAAAGCATCAACCAGTTAAGAGATAGTATCACACGTGAAGTCAATAGACTTAAGGAAAATCAGAAGTTAATCAAAAAAGTTGTTCAATCAATGCCATCAAAGGCGCAGCTGTAAAGAAATGGAGGACATGTGGAAGGAAACGGTGCTTAGAAAATAAAAAAATGAATTTGTATTACTCATATGAAGAGGTTTTTTTGTTAAAAATGGATTTAAATATATTTGTTGATTTTAAACTTCGAAGTTTCCTTATTTTACTTCCTTGCACAAACATAATTTTGATCGCCTCCACTAAACCCATTAGTGTAGCAATATCGTAAAAGGGAATTTAATGAAATTTCTAGAATCGACAGAAAAATAGTTGTTAAATTTGATTTGTTTTGCAGAACTCAAAAATCTCGAAGATGTTTTGAGTTATACTAATTCTCAAAGTACGGTTAACTTTTTTCTGGGACACCTTGTATAACACCCCCATATATTTCCTTCCTTATAAGCGCTTCCTATCTAACACTATATATTTCCTTTCTTATAAGTGCTTCCTGTATAACACCCTGTATATACCTGCTTCCTATATTATTTTTCTCTAATGGTTTTCCAATTTATCCCCTCCCAGAGGCTCTTGACTTCCCTAACTGGCACCGAGATCTACAAAAGGGGACTATATTAAAAATAGCAAAATATTAATTAATAAATGCAATATAAATTAGATTGTGAAGGGAGGAAATTACATAATATATATTTTTATTTTCTCGCTTCATTTTCTAAATTTCTCAAAGATAAATTATGAAACCAAAGAACAAAATGCATGTGTAGAAGCGTCCGATGTACATCAAGTGACTCAATGAAGGAAATGAGACAACGGTAGATATTTATTTTTCAATTCTAAGGCAGGATGGGGGGCAGTCGGGGCTTCTCTATTCAGAAAGATGGGGGAGGAGGCTCCATACTATTTGCCTACTAAAAAATAAATATTTTTTGTGCTCGCATTTCTTTTATTAGAACAAAATTCGGGCGGAAGTGTAACGGGTTTTAGGATCCAATCGCATCTCTGAATTCCTTCTGATTTCTCTCTTGAAAGGCTAATAATGGAGATGCTTAAGATTCGAAGAAACCCGCATTCACAATCATTACGAAACTCGACATTTGTATACTTTCACAAAAACACAACCACTCCACAAACCAGGCCATCCATTAATCTACATACTTCTCTTGAAGGATAGAAGTCATCCCCCAGCCCCCTAAAAAAAAACAAAGTAAACAAAAAGCCTCAGTAATGGTCTCCAATTCTTAGATCCTAAATAGAGAAATGATCTATAATTCCGTATTCGACAACACTGCATCGATCGCTACAAAATATCGCTAAAATACAGACGGAGTTTCTTTCATAATAGACAATTCCTTATGAATTCTGGATAAGATCCAAGCGATGCTTTGGACGAGATTTACCTGCAAAAATGAATCGAGGACAGAAATTATTGAGTGTGCGGAGACAGCCGGGGAGAAAATAGAACTTGCTCTAACGGCCTTTTTTAGATGTTTGGGTTAAGAAATATTGTTTGTAATAGATACGTAACGTTTTAGTCATTCCTTTGATTGATGTGTATATTATTATCGTGAATTTGCAGAAAAGATTTTTCTACCTTCAGTACGGTGGGCAAAGAGACGTTTTAAAAATCTATGCCAGTTGATTTAAACATGATGCAAAGCACCAGAGCAGAGGCGCACCTCAAATCCATTTATTTGTAAATGAATCTCAATTATTCTTCAACTTCTCAAACTATGGTTTATATGGTTATTGTTAAAACATAAGTTACGAAAGACTTGACCTATGATCAATGGAAAACTTGCTGCAACAGCGAATAAGATCATAGTCATACTTAATGTACCCTTAATCTGTCGGTGAGCGATCAAAAGCTACGGGTACTTCATTAACCTGCGGATATAAGGTTTCTTGTGTGTATACGTGAGCGTTTGAAAGCTCTGGAAACTAAGAATTAAATAGATGATTAAATGCTACGATGGGGATTTCTAAACGCATCTGTTAGTCAATAAGATTTCATTTATTTTATCAAATGAACCAAATCCTGTTTTTCCAAATATATTTTTTAATTAAATTTATTGGAGGAATCTCATTTCTCTGTTTGCTTATTTTAGGAAGGGATTAACTTTACAAATGGGCAGTGAAAAGGATTATGTTAAAGAAAATAGTGGAAAAAACAAGTTTGCAAGTTTGCATTTGAGTATTTCACTTCTTAAATTTGTTATCTTTGTTTCACTCTTATTAATTATCCAAGAACAAGGAAAGATTTTAGCTGATTATCCACGCATCAATTTGACCAGGTTGGCCAAGCGCCAGTGAGCAGCGCCTCTCCATGGAAATGGATCCCTAATCCCTGATTATTCTCGCGATGGAATTGATATTTTGAGCGACACAGTGAGAACAGAACGCGCAATCACGGCTTCAAATATGAACTGAAGCGTTACAACCGCAATCTGTGTGGAAATTTTTTCACCTACAGTATCTGCGGTAAGTGGAACGCACTTCCAGTGGAAGTTGTCAACAGTGAATCTGTTGACCAGTTCAAGTCAAGACTAGACAAAGTCTTGAAAAGTGGCCGTTTAGGGACGCAAAACAATTGAGCAGCCATGTGCCCGCTCGATTGCTAGTCCAAAGGTACCCTCCTTGCTTGGACCGTAAAGTCTCCTAGGGTACTTCCTTTCCTTGTTACTCCTTGTTACGTTTGAAAAGACTCAAGAGATCCTTCAACATAAAAACTTTTCTTTCGAATCAAATTAATTCACAAAAATATGAACTGAATTATAAACAAAAGTATAGAAAAATTTTATTACATCAGATTAAACCCTGCAAGAAGGTGGGGGGGGGATCATAGGGGCAATAACCTTCCTGCAATTAAAACCATGGAGAGCGGCACGCCCTCCCGCCCCTTGGGCCCCAAGAGAAACTGGTGCTCTCTCTCAGGTCGTCTTTTGCACCTCTTTTAAATCTCTCACTATCTTTTCGAAGCCTGTTTAGACCCAGCAAAGAGTGAAAGAGGACATTAAACGTTCTATAATAAGAACAGATTGAAGATATGGAAAAGTATACGAGAAAAAGCCTTTATTTCAGGTTAAACTTTGGCGAACTTCATTTTATTAATTTCAGGCGACTTTTAAGTCATTTTGGGACATCGTGACAAGCAACAACTACAATTAATAGAGGTCAAGGCCGATCAATCTTCTGTTCCATCTTCCTTAGTTTGTCTGTGTAGTTGTGTTATAGTCACCTTAAATGCTAGAGTCGAGACTATTTAAAATATACTGAAATAAAAAAAATAAAATGGTACCCGCCTATAACCACTACAATCTATAAATTCGACCAATATTATGTGGTTAGATCGACAACAGTACTAAAATAGTTTCTATCCATCGATTAGTTTACCACCTAATGATCACCAGATATATCTTAATTTCGTAATATTAACACAAATAATTAAATAGAAATAAAATCAACGCAAAAATCTAAAAGATCAAGAAGACATCGGACTTTTATTAGTCCTGTGTCGAGTTGAGGTTGTACAAAAATCACTCAAAATAATAATCAAGAGATACTGAGAATATGGCACTATTTACCTTCACAAATAAAAGAAACTTGGCTTGAAAACAAATTTTGTTTAAATATCGTAAAAGAAACTACTCAAATTTAGGAAAAAGAAGAACTAATTGGGAAAAAAAGGAAATCTAACAACGCATTGGGCCGAAATGAACACCTAAAGTTGTGATTTAGTGAGCTTCAGTTGAGGCATTTCTTAAAGAACTAAGTGATACGAGCCCCTTTACCAGGGAACCCCCTGGTAAAGAGTAGTTATAAATTTATTTTTGAAATCGGAACCATAGTTCAAACCATGAAATCCTTCCGCATAGTTTTAGTCTCCTCAACTTCACTAGTCTCTGTACTAAAATTACCTAACTAAATCCTTATTAGTTTTTGCTTTTGTTAACTTATTAGTTTAGGAAGGACCGGCTGGTGGTTGGCTCGTGCTTGTTAGCGAATGTCATTCTGATCCTTATGCGAATTTCATTATCAGGTCTTTGAATCTTGTCCATGGTTGAAAAGGGTTTAATGGCATGGTTGAATAACTGATTAGTTACTACCTCATAAAAATAATAATTATCTCCTTTGGCAGTTCATCGATCTTGTAAAAGTGGCGTTCAGCAAAGGTAGTGTTCCGGGCTGCCTCCATAAGGATACCTGCCATCCCAAGTGTGGAATGCGAGGGATTTGCGCCCCTGGGGACCCCAGCATCTGCTCTTGCAGTCTTGACTGGACCGGAGAAGCTTGTGAGACGAACCCTACCCCGGTAACCCTGAGGAAAGAGAGCTTCGCTAAGGTGGCTCTGTCATTCTCCCCCCGTGCGTTGGACACAGTGTTTCAACTACGATTTCGAACCCGGAAAAGCAACGCAACTCTCCTGGCATTGAAGAGAGAGCTAGAAATGAACGCTTTTACTCTTTACGTGAGTAGATGATCCCTTAAGTTTAAGATCTTTGTAGGAAGGTGATGCATTTATCGATAGTTTAATTTTTACTTAAGTAGATGATACGTTTATTTTTTACGTAAGTAGACGATACCTTTATAGATCATTTTCTCGCGAAACCTCCGCCTGTGGTGGGACGCGCCACTTGTGTGCCTCATCCTCGTCTTCTGAGTCAAAGAGATAACGTTGTTGATTTGGGGGTAATTTGTCGAAAGAGTTACGCGAAACGTTATCGGACGCTGATTAAAGAAATAATATTATTACTGATTATTCTTGTCTGCCAGCTTCATTCAGTCTTTATTAAAAAATATTTCATCGGTGCTGATTTTTTGTTTTTGTTTAAAGCAAATACAAACGACAACTTCTCCAGCAGCGATATTATAATGAAAGATTTGTAAAGTGAGTGAAAAGTGTAGAAAATATGTTTCCAAAATACCCTGAGGTGTGGAAGTGTGGAGGTGTGGAGGTCCTGCAATTCTCCAGACGTTGCATGATTATCTTATCTACGCTTATATATTCTTCTTGATTACTATTATTGCTCTCATTGATTACCTAATCTACATTTCCTATGTTTACTTCTTGACTGGCCTAAGTATACTTCCTACGTATGAGTCTTGATTATCTTATGTACACTTCTGTATACTTTTTGAATACCCGATGTAGAATTTTTGATTACCCTATGTATACTTCATGATTATCAGCTATAGACTTCTTACGGATAATTCTTGATTACCTTAAATGCCCTTCTTATGGATACTTCTTGATTACCCTATGAACACTTCTTGATTACCCTCTGTATAATAAATACTCTCTGCCATGGTGACGAGAATCGTCCGTCCTTAAACCAATCCGAGGTCGCTTCTCGTTTTTCCCTTGGACTGAGGCGGGAAGGACCGAGACTCGGTCTTTATTCCTTTAGGTTCATTCCGGTCTTTAAAGACTGGCGCGGATTAATGGGGTCTTTTCCCTGGGTTCGACCCTAGATGGAATTGAGGATCGTCGGTCCCCATTTTTCTCTTACTTAATTAAATTGGTTAAAAGATGAATTCTATCCTCACGGTCCTTGTAACGGGACCGAATTCCATGGATTCGGTCATTTTAGAACAATGCCTTGCTCTTTGTACCTTCGTATGTTTGTCGTTTCCCTCTTTTCTTTCTCCCCTAAGGGAGATTCCCCCGTTGGTTAGTTTTTTTTTGTATTCTTTCAAAGGGGATGGACAGGAGAGTTGCGTACACTCACTCTCTTTAGGGCACCAATATTCGTTTTTCAACCTGACCACATATTTCACTTCCTCATCTCTGCAATTGGATGTCAGATGTACTATGAGCCACCATGCTGCAGCTGACATCTGGAATATTGCGTGCCTTACTGCGCCCAACGTCTTGCAATGGATCTAAGACCTTATATCATCCACTCATCTTCACTTTCTCCACCTTCAGCCAAATCTGAAGCAATGACAAACTCCTGGCCTCAGTGTGTACCCTTCAAGGGGGAGAGGTAACATTGGCCATTATGCTGCAGCTGACATTTGAATGATTGCGAGTCCTCCCTATCTTCCCCAAATGTCCACTTCCCTCATTGTTCGATTTTTTTACAAATATCTCCTCACTCCCTTTTCTGGTGGTGATGCCTTCGTTGGTTTTCGCTTATTTTTTAAGTACTAACAATTCACTTGGTTAAAATCCCCCATTTTTGAACCCCTTTTCAACGTGGTGGTCTCCACCATTTCCTCGGTGCTTTTCCTCTCTTAAAATCCGGAACTTCCCTCGAACAGATCAAGGAGCGTCATCTGTGCTTCTCCTTAATAAGCAAAACCCCCGTCCCAGGGCCAGATCCAGACGAAAGCAGGCCCTGGACCTGGAGTAGTGAACCCAAAGCCATCCCAATACCCCCCACGCCAGCCTCCACCCAAGGCCCCTCAAGGGGTGGGGACGAACGGTACAGCGTGGCTGAGTCCCTCTGCATCGAGCGAGAGGAAGTCTCCGACGGGGCGTGTCATTTGGCGAGGGGCATACGACTCGGGCATACGCTCTCCCTCGAACTCGATGAGGGGGATCTTTGGAGGAGGAACTCGAGTTTGGAGTCTCTGGTGGCCACTGGTAACAGAGGCGAGGATCCGGTCGCTTCCTGGATCGAGGATGCCAAGGGAGGAGCGACAGCTGTCATTGGGAAAACATTCCTCGCCGAGGTCTTGGACGATTTAGAGTCCGACGCCACCGAGGATCTCGGTACGTTTCATCCGCGCCGTTTGGGAATCAGGATTCGTTCGATTTGGAAATGTTCCGAATCGAAATTGGGGATGATTTATGAACTCAAGACATAATTTCATTCCCTGTAAACAAATAATTAGCAGAAAAATAGGGATATGTAAGTAAAAACCTACATGCTACACCAAACAATGAATTTATCCTTTTCTCTAATTTTAATTCCCATGTGCTTGTTTATTTACATATGTACGACGTGTGTAAGAAAAGTAACAGGACTTAGTGTGCTGTATGTGTTATGATTGGGTTAGGGGTTAACGCGTTAAGTAATATTAGGAGAGTATATAACTCCATTTTCAGCTCTCTGCAGCCATTGTGTGTTTTTCAACGTGCTTTGGTAGACAACTCCTTAATTTTCAGTCAATCAAGCATAGGTACTGAGCAACCAGCCAACCGGTACGAACTGACCGGTAGTTTCTGCTGCGCCTGGAGAAAATTCCGGCAGAAGCGCTTAACATGCTGCAGGAAGTGTACGGAGATGAGATAATGACGATTCCCGGGGTTTTAAATGGCACAAGAGGTTGAAATAGAGACCCGATGACGTGGAAGACGTCACGTATAGTCGAAGGCCTTCAACGAGCAGGACTGAGGACAACGTTAAACGCGTGATACAGATGGTGTGTGGTGATCGTTCGTCGGCTGACTGTTCTAGTGCTTGCAAGTGTGCTGGGCATGAACCACGACAGCGTCTGGAAGATTATCATGGAAGATTTTGGAATGCTGAAGATTTGAGAAAGATGGTGTGAAGGTGGTGAATGGTGACCAGAAAGAGTGGCGCATGCAGATGTGTCAGGACATCCTCGAGCGTCTTGAAACAGAACCAGACTTGCTGGGGAGAGTCATCACGGAAGAGGAGTCGTGGATCTTCAAAGAGGACTCGAAGACCAAGCGCCAGAGCCTTCAGTGGAAGATTTCGCAGTCGTCGAGGCAGTAGAAAGCAAGACAGTCGAGGTCCAAAATCATACTTATTTCGATCGCATTTTTCGACTTGAGGGACATCGTTTACATTGAGCTCTTGCCACGGGGTCAAACGATCAACTACCGTGTCTACAAAGAGATCCTGCGGGTGTGTTTCCTTCGGGGCTCGAGGGGAGGCAAGAGATGTGGCAAAAGAACTCACGACTGCTCTCCCCCGGAAATGACCCTGGTCACCACATCCGGCAGTTCCTGCTTGAGAAAAGCATCACCGCCCTCAAGAAACCTCACCTGACCTGGAACCATCTGATTTGTTCTTTTCCCCCAAGCTCAAAGAAGTCATCAAGGGGGACACGTTTTCCGGACTTGGAAGCCATCAAGACGACCGCGATGATGGGATCTGCGGATAATCTCGGGAGAATTCTTCCGCGATTGCAGAGAGGCGTGGCGGAGAATGAGAGGAAAGTGCGTTAGACTCGAAAGGGGTTATTTTGAAGGGGGGACGTTGTAGTTTGTAGTTTATAGACTTTAATTAAAGTTTGCGCCCTTTTTTTATTTCTGGCACACCTCGTATGTGTATGTATGTATATTTATAATGAAACATTTTATTATGGCTTATCTAAAGCCTTCTTTTACTTTATACTTTTATCAATTTTCTTCACCCTTTCTTTTTACGATTGGTATATAAGGTAAAAACTTGTAGCCATTGCTGTCATTATTCTCCGACTGAGGATGGAAACAGTTACATTCGAAACTTTCTAAAAATTATATTTGTAAAAACGTTTCCTAAAAATTGCGGGGTTTTTTCTCACAAGTAATTGCAAATAATTGACGTTGATTCAACAAAAAAAATCCTATTAAATATAGAAAAAATAATAATAATACAATCTCTACAGGAATTCCTGACAATTCAAAATTAATATATGAACTTTGAAATCCGAACTTTACTTGTTTCGTAAGTAGTGTAGTAGGATAGATTGAAGTTGAGTAAGTTGGAGTGTAATAACAAAGAACTCATTGTTTGGAATGGCAGTCACGTTACATAAAACCTCCGGAAATTTAAATACTGGTGTATTTATACTGGTTTTATAAAAGAGCATGAACAGTGTTGTTTGTTTCTTGCTACTCTTCATAGTTTTTACTAAAAGAGCCATTCACATTCTTATTAAAGAGTTAATATTGTCAACCATTATAGTAATATCATCGTTTCATTTCACTAAACTCTGTAACCAAGACCAAATGGAAAACATTTTACTTTGTTCATCAGTGAAAACTTTGGCTTTGCAAACTTCCCTTTCATCCTTTTATGAAGAAGAACCTTTTATGGCCAATTCCATTGCTCGCTCCTTATCGAGAATTATGAGTTCATTCTAGGTTGAAATAAACGTTGGATTGCCTCTGAGTACAGACCATTTGCGGTCGACTGCCCACAGTATCCATTACTTTCTAGAACGTCAATTTCAGCTTCAACCAGGCGACTAGGATTGCTAATCACCTCTCAGATAGAATCAATCACCTGATTATTTTACCTCGTAAATATCCCGTCCACGGAATATTTATGTGTTGGTTATTCTTTTCTCCGTTTGCTTCTATCGAATTGATCAGGGTGATAACATTCGGTCAGTCGTAGAATGATGGCGCGTGAGGCTCCGAAACTAGTCCTTTACTTGCGACCAAATCAAAGTTTTTCTCTTCAAAAAGATCTTGGATTTGCACTGAACTATTAACATTTACACTAAATTAACCCTACAACTACAGAAATACGTTTGTAAAACGAGAACAAATTCTCAAAATTGAGAACTTGAAGTCGATTGAAGCCTACTTTTGTTTTCAGTGTGCATCGATGACGTCAGGCTATCGGGCCATCTACTGCCTCTGCCCCCGGCTATCAATGGAAGCCAGTGGGGGCAGATGACTACGATGGCAGGCTTTGAGGCAGGATGTGCTGCCCCAGACGTCTGCCTGGGTATCACCTGCAGGGAGCCTTTCGTATGCAGGGATGAATGGCTCAAAGCCTCCTGCTCGTAGGTCTCAGTCAGGGTATTTTCCATTTCTTGCTATTCATTTTAGAAGGGAGACCCCGAGGGGGGCTTGCTATGAAGAGAGTGGTACAGAAAATGAAGAGGAAAATGAGAAAAGGTACAATCGAGAGTAACAAAAAATGGGTAGGGTCTTCTCTGAGCGAAGGGCGCGAGAAGGCACTTAACGGACTCTCATCCAGAACGCATCTTCTAAAATGGCGCTGGAACGGATGACGTACAGCGAAAAATCCAATTCAAAAGTAAATTCTTGTCTTGGATTTTCTTATCCGGTTTTAGTCGCTTTAGTTTCGGGGGGGGAGGGATTCTACATTGAACTCTTACTTAATAAGAGCATTTAGTTCATTTAGAAAGAAACGGGAACCAAAAGAAACACTATAATAAGTAAATAAATAAGGCACCAATTTTCAGCCCTTTCAAATAACCCCCAACTGAACATTACAATTGTCCCTCCATAAATTGTTAACAATATTATATCATTTATAAAATGAGTAAACGCTGAATAATTAAGTCAAATTATTAGAATAATTTCCTTCTGATAAAAATAGATTAAAATTTAGGTACCCCTTTAGTGTCCGTTCTACTAAAGAACTAAACCTAACTTAAGTTAGGTTGGGTTAGGTTCTCTTGTACATTGAGTGAATATATCTGCGCACCCCAAAGTAAAGGAACCCCTGGAATTTATAATGAGGGGAAAATAATTATATTAAACAGTAAAACGGAGTAGAAATCATAGCGCTAATTTGTCTCATCCTTACTTAGCTTTTAGGACAATAATTTTTCTCCTATTTATTCAGGATTTATGGGGGATTTTGCCTATAATTTTATACCTATTTACGTTTCACACACACACACACACCACTACGTCACATGGAAAATCCGGTAAAATTTATTAATAAAGGACGTTATTAATTATAATTTCATTATTGTTTACAGAAAATTATTTATACATAAGTCGAGAAACTGGGTTGAGCTTTCAGGTGTGATTATTGTATTTCCTATTAGTCAATTTGATCTTTCAATGACCAATTAAGTGTTCCGATTTATCGTGCCCACCTTGCCCCTATGCAATGGCATGATACATTGACATAAGGTAGGAAAAACAAGTGAAGGTCAATAGAATTTGGAAAATCGAGTAGGAAAGGAGTAGAATAGGGTCTTAAGTCTGTTTGGAGCTGGATAGTCTCCCGACCCGGGTGTAAGTTATTGGACCCATTAACAGGGTTATCGGCAAGATACTGGGGTTCCAGCCCCCCCTCCCCCCCTTATCCCCTCCTCTTTGCCATGCACAGATACGTTCGCATCGAGTCGGCATCAACCGAGACGAGGCCGAAATTATAATGAGATTATTTTTAGTACCACAAACTAAAAAGGTTTGAACCCAAAATGGTTTTAGTAACCTAACTCAAAGAGGTTTGCCCCTAATATAATGTAAGCGTATTTAATATCTTTCGGAATCAATTGTTGCCAAATATAAAGAATTTATTACCACCACTGATGGTTCAATCCACTGGCCATGACAATTCAAGAAACCCTACAGTACCATCTGGTAATGTTTGGTACTTAAACCAGCCGAAGAAAACTATACTTTCTTTAGAGAGTGAATTGAAACACCAAGTTTTTAATATCCAATTCTATTTATTTTTTCCCGGCTTCAATTTTCAACAACCCGCCATTAATAGATTTCTAGTGTCCTGATTTCAAGCTGCAAAATTTCCTGACCATGATTGATGTACACGATAAACAAAGCACATCATACTGCTCTCTTATATATGTTAGGTCTTATGTCGGAATGCTAACATGGAAAATGAGGTTCATGTTTTGGTACCGAGTCTGCCCAGTATGTCCTTTGATATCATTTTTCCCTTCCTATCCTCTATACACCATTTTGACCAATGTCCTCCGAACTATCAGTTTAAAACGGACGGATGCCAAAAATTGGAACAGTGCCTTTATGGACCATGTTTGAAGGGAGGGAAAATGCAGCCAAGGCCTCATTACTGGATACACCCGTTCCTGCCCTCCAGGAATCTCTGGAAGGAACTGCGAATGGTCAGAGACACGTGAGGATAGCCATGGTCTGAGGACTTCCCTCCTTCTTTTAGGAGCAACGCTTTCTTTTATATTCAACCACATCCCTAGCCAACTCATTCCAAGTTTCTGTTATTTTATAAGAAAGGAAATTTTTCTGCTATCGCCGTGTTCATGTTTTGTTTTTTTACAAGATTGAAACCTTCAATTGTAGTTGCCGCTCGCTTATTTAGCCCAAATATTGAGTTTTAATATAAATTAGTAATCCTGTTTATTATTTTAAAGACCTCATTAAGTTGAGGAGCTAATTCAGATCTTCCATTGAAAGTCAATTGAGGTGGCTCAATCTTTCTTCGTACGATCTATTTCTTTGTTCAAAGGAATAATTTCATGGCTCCACGCAGTAGGTGTCCCCACTTTGCAATGTCCTTTCGCGTTTGGGGCCACCAGAATTGCACCGCATACTTCCGATGAGGTCTTACAAGCGCTTTATATAAGGAAAGAATAATCTATTGGAATTTTAACACAAAATGTCTCCCTTTTTAGTTCTCTGGAATGGTCAGTGCATTCCGCTCAATGTAATAATGACCATGTTATTACTGCCATGTTTCTACACTGGCAATAACTTCAAGCCTTGTGGGGTGCTCTTCGTACAATAATATTATGGAAATAATATTATGGTTTACTATTATTTTCTCACTGATATATATTACGCTACTCTGATATCTTTTAATCCAATTCTATATATAAGCAGCTCCAACCGTGAATACTAAGCTCAGATATATTACATGTATCGTAGTACTCAGGTAATTCATCCTTAATGTCCATTTTTCATCAATAAACATAAACGATATTTCGTCCTCCTTTGGCCTCAACCCACTTGAATCTCATTCGTGCTTACATCACCCACAATTTCAATCTCATTCGTGCTTACATCACCCACAATTTCAATCTCATTCGTGCTTACATCACCCACAATTTCAATCTCATTCATGCTTACATCACCCACAATTTCAATCTCATTCGTGCTTACATCACCTACAATTTCAATCTCATTCGTGCTTACATCACCCACAATTTCAATCTCATTCGTGCTTATATCACCCACAATTTCAATCTCATTCGTGCTTACATCACCCACAATTTCAATCTCATTCGTGCTTACATCACCCACAATTTCAATCTCATTCGTGCTTACATCACCCACAATTTCAATCTCATTCGTGCTTACATCACCCACAATTTCAATCTCATTCGTGCTTACATCACCCACAATTTCAATCTCATTCGTGTTTACATCACCCACAATTTCAATCTCATTCGTGCTTACTTTCGCCTACATTTGATCTCCATTCGCGCTTCATCCCCAATTTGAAGCTTATTCGTGCTGACATCATCCGCAATTGAATCTCGCTCGTGAATACACCACACTTTAATGTTAACACCTCCATCTCCACAATTCTAATCCAATTCCCCCTTACACTCCTGTAATTTGAACCCCATTCGAACTTAAATCTTCCGCAGACATTGACATGCAATTCGAACAAGCTCAGTCCCGATTACACCCCCTGCAATTTAAATCCCCGCCCCCCCCCTCCATAATTAGAATCTCATAGGTATTTACATACCTGCGAATTTGAATCTCTCTCGTCTTGTAGAAGCCCCCGCAATTTGAAACTTAGGCCTATTTGTATTCTCTTAATTCGAATCCCATTTGTGCTCATACCATCCTCAATTTCAATCTCATTTGTGAGTACACACTACAATTTTAATCTATTCGTGCTCATCTCGCTCCCCCTTCCCCAATTTGAATCTCATTCGTGTTCACCCCCCCCCCCCTCTCCAATTTAAATCCCATTCATGCCGACATTTGGAATTTATTTTAATCCCGCAATTTGATCATTTTGAGTGGTAAAACCTTTTAAAAACTCAAATAGCTGCTTTTACCTGTATGCGCACAAACGCACCCACACAAAAGTGTAATATAATAGAATTAATATATATATATATATATATATATATATATATATATATATATATATATATATATATATATATATATATATATATATATGTATATAAATATATATATATATATATATATATATATATATATATATATATATATATATATATATATATATATATATATATATATATATATTGATATAATTGGAAAAGCACGACATCCCTCCTTTGAGCGACCGAAAGCTATCGGCCCGTGTGGTTGGCGCGCAAACTAGCACGCGTCCCCTCCCCCTAAGCTTAAACACTTGATATCAGTATGTGTGGAGAAGTGATACACAGAAGTGATACTAGACAAACTCATAGGAGTTAGATATTTGATGGGAAACATGCTGTCAATGGTTCTCTTATTGATGAAAATTACACGAAAATTAGTGTGACAATAATGATTTTTGAATAGCCGGGCTAAATTTTAATAGACAGGATTTATTCATACTACCCATTTTTAGTAAAATAATCTACTATAAATCTTTTTGTACGGACAAATCAGGAAGTTTAGAGGTTGGAGAGATAGTCTAAAATGCTTTAAAGTACTCGGTCGAGGTAAAGAATTCTTGACCAGCCAGGAATGTATTTTGGAGACCAAGGGAGGGTCAGATGCTAAAGATTGAAGAGCCTATCATAATACGCTTCTCGAATCAATAAAACCCGTAGGCTCATACAACTGCATAAGCTCGGTTGAAAAATTGGAAGCTGCCGTGGTAACGACTCAGATGTAGACCTGTCATAGGCTGCGACAGACCCTGGGGAGAAGACGCTTTTGTAGGCCTGTGAGAAGAGAGCTGCTGAATAACAGAAAATATACCGTTCACAGACCTGGAGTCGTTGGTGATGGAGCGGGTAAATGCTAGGCTCAGCATAAATGCTCGATATAGGGAAAGAGGGGAATGCGCCAATAGATAGACGGAGGGCCAGGTTGCGAATAGAATCTGTCATGCGGAGAGATGAAGGAGAGACCGAGGAATACAATTCACTACCATAGTTCAACTTGAACTAGACCAGGGAGGTATATAGCCTCCATAACGTGAGCCCATCTCTCCCCAAGATGCGTAGGAGAGGATCTTCAGTAGGTCCATCTTCCAGAGACATCTCCGTCGCAGGTCAAGGAGGTGAGGACACCGAGTAAACTTGGGATCAAGGATCATCCTCAGGAACCCTATCTCTGACACGAATTCTTAGGGGCTACCCTGTAAGTACAAGGGAGGGTTCAACTTGCGGACCCTGATTCCTGTGATAGTGCATCCTGGAGTCGACAGGCTGTGGATGCCGGGCGTTAGGCGGAGCAATAAAGAGCTAGTTGTCCACAAACAAGGTTACAAACATCCCTTCATGCAGAGTATACCAGGCTATTTATCGTAATAGGAAACAAAGTAACATTTAATTTACTGCCCTAAGGAACCCTCCTCCTGGGAATAGAGATCAGAATAAGTGTTACTAACCCTAAACCTAAAATTGCGAGTACCTAAAAAGAATCTAGTCATGCAATTGGAGGAACCTCCCATAGCGCCACGTGATGCCATAAGCCTTCTCAATATTGAAAAAGACAGCCACAAGCAGAGGCCTCACCGGGAGTACCCTACATACGGACAAGAAGATTTGGCGTACTCTGCTTTTTACGAAAGCCAACCTAGTATGTAATTAGGAGGCCATGGTATTCCAGGATCCACTGCAAGCGAGCATTCACCATTTTCTCCAACAATCTACCAAGACAACTGGTGAGGACTATTGATCTATAATGGGAGGGAGACAAGCAGTCTCTACCTACTTTCAGAAATGGAACTGTTGGCCCCATGGAAGTTTGACCAGTCTTTCCTTATAACATTCCACCTGGGGGGATATGAAGGCACTGGGAAAAGGGTTGTGTGTTTCAAAACAATGAGGAAGTTGTCGCTGCCATGCAGGTCATCTAAAACAGACCCCTTGAAATCAATGACACAGCCCGCGGAGCCTTTTGATAGATCCACACAACAGAAGAAAGAATAATTTTGAATGGGGTAAGACACAGCGACCAGAGTTGAGAATGCTAAAGGAATAATGGACAAAAAAGACAGCTTTGATAGTTGCTCACTTTATCACCCCATACGCCGGGGCGTCTGGGCATTATAGAGGCCTAGGACTAGAAATGGGTTAGGAAGCTAAGATAAAGCTTTTAAAAACTGGGCCTTTGAAGGGGGCTCGTCTAGGGGAATATAAAATAAACAGCAAAGCAATCACGATTAAGAGGGGTGCGAGGGGGGGGGAGTATTGCGAGAGCTAAGTTTGTTTCGGTAGACCAAAGTATAGAGACAAGAGAGATTTGGGGGTAGCTTTACACCCATGGCGGGGAGGATCGAAAGTCGCAGTTACGGAGGGCTACACTGGAACAGGGGTACCGGGAAAGGGATATGAGGTATGGTCGTGACCCGAGGGAAATGAAGGAGTTGGGATTACATCACTATGGGCATAGTGTATACAACCTGCGCCAGAGAAGGAGGTCAGAAATTGCAATTACAGGTGTAGGTGAAACAAGGGTAATGGGAAGAGAGGAAGGGATAGGATGTATCTCAAATGAGATGGAAACTTAGAGTTTCTAGAGAGGAAGATTTCCCGCCCTTCCTAGAGGGGGAAGGATAGTCTGGACGGGCCTTAGGTTTGGGTAAGGAGTCGTCAGCAATAATTACGCCAAATCGGAGCGCTTCAGTGGATTTAATATAGGCCTGAATAGCGTCCAGAGTCTCCGCAGTGCCATCCGGAGATTGGACGCACTCGGCTGGCACGGGGGCAATATGCGGAGGAAAGAAAGTGGGTATACTAGGAGACCAAACTTGGGTCTGGGTAGGAGACGAAGGTGATACAGCAGAGGGTGGTGGTGCTGCATCCCGGAAGGCTAGCGGAACAGAATGTTTATACGGAGTACCGGGGCGAACGGGGGGAGAGTCCTCTACAATGCATTGGAGGTCAAGAGGTCCTACGTATCGATGCCAAGACCTCTTCTAGAATTTAGTTCCTTAGTATCGATGGCCAAACGAATGACTCCTTTTAAAGTAGTTCGAATGCAAAGATCATAGTGGTGTAATCCACAAACGGATTCTTCACTCAATAAAGGTTCAAGAAACAGGGTTAATAAAACGTGTATGAAGAGGAGGTGTAGAAGATAGAGTTTCAAAGGACTCGTCCTCAATTCCCATATCGCGTGAGTGGAATGATATTTCCGACAGTCGGAATAATTGGAATAAAGTTCATGGCCACACCAAAACACTGAATGTTGCCCCTCCCTTGTATTATTGATATGAGCTTACAATCTTCAAATAAAATAAACAAACCCAATCAACCTCTCTTAACCTAAACCACACCTCAACCAACTCAAAATCATCAAATAAAACCCACACACCTAAAATCCTACCCTAAAAACAGCAAATTTCCTCCGCGAACCCCTTATTGTATCTTCTAGAGAGTTGCAATTAAACCCCAACAACGCTTTGAATCCTGTGACTATACATATTCTTCAAACCCTGACTGATCCCAGGCATAAGAGCAGTCGAACTTTGGAAGCCATTAGCGTTTTGCCCCCAAGAGTCAGATAGTTTGCTACACCACTAGTGTTACCTTTTTTAAAAAGAGACGTACAAGGAAAGCTTCGAATCATACATAGCATTGCGATCGTACTTCTTAACCATTTTGTAAACAGACCAGGAATTAGGTCAGCGTAAAGTTCAACCTCAGCTTGTTTAATATATATCGCTAGTTCGTTCTCCACAAGCAATCTACCAAATTTGATGGGCTTAAACGCGATTAAAAGTTATTATGTCTCAAAATTCCAAAGGATTTTTCGTCTGCTGTGTTGGGCTCTTTCTTGTTTACAGAGACACCTGATAAGTAAATAGCCACCCAGTTAATTACTGAAATACCTTTACTTGTAAATTATAAAAATAAAATAGATTTTTAACGAAGTATATTGTTAATATTTGTAAACTTCCCTTTAGCGACCTTTAGAGGTGGAACTTGACTAGGTATGCCATCCAGGAGTTTTAACCGTGCTCCTGGTTAATTTCAGATGACTGACTCGGCCAAGGAAGTCGTTTGATGCCTATTTGGTCCTCCAAATTGCTCCCCAAATCGTAATAGTAAAGCCGCCAGCTTTCCTCGATAGTTGTAACTTGTTCACGTCCTACTCTTGGGGGGGGGGGGGAGGGGAATCTCCAAACCCATACCAATTCATGGTCTGAAAATTAAGTAAACCTTTATTCGTCAGAATAAATTATTATGTGCTAAAATTCCAAAGGGTTGTGACTCATTTCATCATCGCACTCATTCTTCTTCTTCATATTGGTGATAGTTAAAAGAGGCTTTTCTGGCTGTATCTTCATAATACCCACAAGAGTGTAAGAAATTTACAGCTGGTTTTGGTCAGATTGGAGATTTTTCGGCAACTCCCGCATAGTTTAACCAATGGTTGTCCTCAATGGATCTTTGAATAACGCAAAAACATCTCAGAAAGCTAAGGACGACCAGGTCGCCACTCCAGGGATGTTTTACCCTTTTATTTAAAATGCAAAAATTCTGCTAACGGAAGAAAAGGGTAGTCCAAGATTGGTAGCATAGTTTCTTTGGGTCTACTTTCAGATTGACCCACAATCCATCCTCTTCGACCATCTTAAATTTTCTTGGAATTTTGCTTTTTACGCTTTTAATAATTACATCATTTTATTATGTAAAGGTGTAAATAATTACTAGTCATAAATGGTAAAAGATCGGAATAGAAGCCTTTTATCATAAAACTGTGGGGGTCAATTTCTTGCATGTTTCTGTATAGTTCCTGATAGCATCTTTTTATCTTTTTCTATCGGCTTTTCTCTATTTGTGATTTTATTCCTCTCCTTATTCCGGATTGTTGTCCTTTGCTATTGGTTAGGTGTTGTTTCATCTGTTCAAGTGATTTTTATTATCAATTGTTTTTTCGCTTGTCTTATATTGTATGTTCTATATTCTTTTCAGTTCTTTTGGAATAAGTTTGTTAAGCTTAATATATTCGATTCTTAATCTAATTCTTCCATTCCCTCATTCTAGCCTTTAATATATGTATTTATTAGCCTTATTTCTTTTGGGCCTGATCACGGCGTCGAGATTTTACAAAAGATACACAGAACAAAATAGTTTATGTTCGTTAAACGTATTTACAGGTGTAATTTGGGATGTTTTTTTGTGTAATTTGTGCCTCAAATTTCCCAAGATTTGTTCTATATTTTCAGGTTTTCAAAAAGATTTCCAAAAGAAATTCAAAAACTTTCCACTGAGATTTATTACGACTAGAACCACCAATTGGCTTATTTATCCATTAAGTTGCAGTTACATACTGTATGAAATTATGTACTGTACTACACTTAATATTTTGTGAACAAAAGTGCACCCTGTGCATTTATGAAGTAATTGATCCTCTGTGTCATATATCGTATGGAAAAATTGAATAGAGGCAGCTAAACCTGGATGAAGGTCCCGTGGCTGGAGAACTCCTCCCCTAAGCCATTTTTAATGCGAGAACTTTCATTTGTTTCGAAATGGACGCGAGAGGTGAAGGGGCGCGCCCCTCACATTTAATCGGGTCTCGACACCCCGTTTATGAGGACGAGGAATCATGCTAATGGCGGTAATTTTCTTCCTCTAACCAAAAGACACATAAACGATGGCTTAAAGCGATTATATCACAAGGCCGATGCGAGACCTCATTTATGTGTATTTCAGTTTTTCGAGCTCTGTCTAAATGGCTGCCATCTATGTTGGAAAGGTAGTTTCCAAAGATTTCTTTCCTACAGATTTTATAAGTCATGGATTAATTTGTGGGGAAACTTATTTAATATGTATCAACTCTAGATTTTATATACCTCGAAAAGAATTCGGTGAGAGTGAGAAAGTTCTCCATGGAAATCACCATTGCACGAAGATCGTATCTCTGGTCGGGTTTCTTTCCAAACTCATTAAAAGTTCTAAAAAGTTCACTACTTCGCTTCCGAAACCCCCCCAAAATTGGGGAGGTTATTTCGTATATGTGTGCTTGTATATGTCAAGGATTTGGGTCAAAGATGCTGGTTATTGTATATGATTAATAAAAATTTCGATGAAATTTTCAAACATTAAATTGAAATTCTTATATTTTATCAAAACTTGTAATTTTAGAGATAATAATATTTTTTCTCACAATGTTTTTTTTATTCAAATGTTTCCTTATGGATCGTTGGTCCATTTTAGAAAATATATTTCTATTATATATTTATGTATATGTTGTATGTGTTCCTTTCACACAGTATAAATTTATTTCAAGAAACTCTAAGAATTTAGATCTTTGTTAGCATCGTATTACTGGGTTGTAAGGGGGATTAGGCTTTATTGGTTTTGAACGGCTTTAGAGTAGGCAATATTCGGATTGATTGTTTTGGAAAAGTTATATGCCTTCTCCAGGGATATTTCGAGACGAGTTGAGTCTCAATTCTGGATTCCCCAAACGATTCTGGATGCTAAAAACAATTCTGGATTCCAAAGACATTTCTGGATTCCAAAGACAATTCTGCATTCCCAGGAATTTGGACGCATCGGCCTCTAAACCCAAATGAAGGAAGTGATCGAGCTTGGGTCCAGGGATCCGGAGTGAATCCGGCCTCCATCGTGAAATTCAACGCTGACGTCATCATTATTCCTGGAATTTGAGAACACAGAAATACATAACTCATTCTATTTTATTATTTAGCTCTATTTTCCGCCATTTTATTCTTAAGAGTTAACTTAATCTCACCTTATGAATTAATTTCTAAGATTTAAAGTATTCATTGAGGAAAAAACGATCCATGGCGTTTAGCATTATACCCTTTAGAAGATTCTACTGGCTGCTTTCCCTTATTTCTCTACTATTATTACTACTAAAACAACTACCCCCAACAACCATAAGAACAGCAACAACATCTTTGGCGCAAACGACACAGTCTGCTAACCCAAAATAGCTCCTTGATGCAACCCCACCTAGCAACCCAAATGATGGCTTTAGGTGTATCGTTGTTTTAAGCTTTAAAATTTGAGTTTGTCACTCATACCAGAAAGGTATTTGCTGAGGGAAATCTTTGGATCACAAACCATGGAGTACCAAATAATTGGAGAGATGCAACCATTTTTGAAGACCTCTCCTTTGGATTCTCCGAATACCGTACCAAACTCTCCAGTGATCAATTGATTTTGTCATTGGTCTACCTGATCCAATTCCTCTTTACAAAATCTCTGTGTTGGTATTTTGATCGCAACCTCTAGAAATGCCATAGCCTTGATTTACACTGGGTTTAATGTGATCCTATAAATCAAACGCCAAACTTTTTTTCTTTGCCATATACATTGTTCTGCCTAAAGCTGTTCCCTGGTCCCTAGTTCTCTTCATTTTAGGGTTCTCGGGCTAGATTCTCTAACGTAAATGTTCACACCCTAATTTTCCCACATTTCCTAACCTATTTTGCTACCCTTTAAGGCTGAGATGATTAAAATTGGTTCAGGCATTTTTATAAAGATAAAATAAATTGGGGAAACAAATCACTCACAAATTTAGGACCATAACTGCAGTTGCATTGTCTGGTCGTGTGAACGCCACGACGTGGATATTGTCGTCGTTACCGCTGACCGTAGAAGCAATTCTCTGAGAGCCCTCAGGAATCACCTTAGTGAAATGAGCCAAAACGTAGTACATTGGCTGTCTGTATATGTCTTGTTTCTCCTTCGGAAGAAAAGTTAGTCTCAAACCATCGAATTTAAGATATGGAGACGGTCCCTTTTTCTTACGAGTCTGTTTCCAAGGCTTAGCACAAAGGTAAATAGGGAAAGAAATCCTAAACGATGTATTTCTATTGTGAATTTTTAAATTAAGAGAAATGGGTAAAAAGTTAGGAGGATAAATTTCCCATTAGAATATCACCACGATCTCAGTACTCCATAAAATTAGGTTACCATGTAAACATGACTAGATGATAAAAAGGGGGGGAGGGTAAGAAACAACGGGTAAAATCTGAAACAATGCTTAATCCCTCCCTTCCCGGCTTCATTGGTAGTGGTATTCAGATCCTAAAAAGACATCTGGTAATGCCAGTAGTTCCTTCTCCGAGCCTTGGCCCTCCATCATGGTGGTTCAAAATTCATATATGCTTTAATACTGATACTTAACTTCTCTAGATACTCTGCTTTGGTAGTTTTTTTGATAAAACTACTATTAGAGGTGTAGTTAGTGAGATTGATAAGCAATTCAATTAATTCAAACATTTCACTTTAACAAGATATGAGCAGTGGTGGCAAAGCAAGTTTTGAAGGATATAATCAGCGGTGGAGTAGAGCGACCAGTCAATTACCAAAAAAATAAAAAGACCACACCTTAGATCGAACTCATGTTTCAAACTCACCATGTTAAAAGAAGCAGAAAGAGGTAAGGCCAAGATTTCTCACCTTATCAACGAGAACCACCGAATCGACGAAATTGCTGGCCCAATTAGGTCCTCCTTCGAGATCCAACGCCAAGTTCCAATCAGTCCAACCGACTACCCAATGTTGCAAGGTCTGGTGGATAAGTAGGATTAAACTTCTCATAAACATGAGGTCTAATAAGTCACCTCACCCTCTACTTGAATTCGTAAAGAACCCGAAACCTATTTTCCTTTATTTGAGAGATGTCCAAAAATGGCCTCTGACATACAGTACCCTTATAATTATCATCACGAACTCTATAATTTAAGAAGGGGATCTTTTGAGTATTTGAATAATAATTTTATCTTAGTTTGGTTATGACTTATGTTTTTTATCAAAGTTATTTCTAATAATTCTTTTATAATATCAAACAACAAAATGGTGAAGTTCAGAAAATTTCTTTTTATATATCTTCTATATGGCTGGGGGTTTTTTATTTTAAATTTTAATCTTAGTAGCGAAGCGCAAGCTCGCCCCGTAGGGGGAGTGGTGAAACCATTGCCTGGTTGACTTATAAATAAAACTTGGACAATAATAACTTATATCCATCATTTCTGATCATCATTGCGATGTTTTTCATTGTGACGTTGGTCAACATAAATTTCGATGCCTCGTATGATAAAGTGTGACTCGCGGGTCAATCCCACTGACCTTATTCATTCAGACTTCCACCTTTTGAAACTCTGGTGTTTGAGAGCATTTATCACCCTGTTCACCTTTATTTAAGCATCGCCTTATAAACCATGACCTATTAAAGAGGCTTATGGCCTCCTTGAATCTTTCCAGTATAAATAGTTGTTAAAGGTTTTAAGTCCCGTACTCCCTACCCCCCACCCCTCTTTCGATTGTGTTATAAGTCAGTGGTGGTGTTAAGGGCAACCAACCCTTGCTTGATAATTAAAGAAAGTAGTCCCGATAAGCCTACCAGATATGTCCTACAAGAGAACTGGGTTGGCCTACAGATGGTGGAGAGTCTACTATTGGAAGGACCTTGACATGGGCTTCTTCCCGACTTTTAATCCAAATGTAAATAATAAATAACATCAACGTCTTCCTGCAATGAGGACACGACTCGATACCATCTACACTTCAACTAAGTCCTAAAAGAATATTTTTATCACATCTCATCCCCTACAACCTAACCATACACTTTTGTGACGTGTATTAATTGTTGTCGTTGTTTTTGTTATTGTTTTTGTTATTGCTTTGTTATTGTTATTGTTATTGCTTTGTTATTGTTATTGTTATTTCTTTTTATTGTTGTTTCCTGTTCAATCTTTTAAAGTAGCCTAGACCTAGCTGTTTGTTTACGGCGACTTATGCCTAAGTGGGCACTCGCCAGATGGCCCCTTGAATAAAAAAAGAAAAAAAAATTGTGACGTGTAAGCGTGTAATTTTTTACATCTACCTTCCCTTCAACTGAACCAAACATTTTTGTGACGTGCACCCTGTAAGTGTGACTGAAATCAAATTAGTGAATACTTCATTTCCTTTCTGGTGGAGAGGGTCAAAGATCCCCCTCGCAGGTCACCCCATATTCTTTGGACTTCCTGGGTTCTAAATCATTCACACATTCTAATCCATCTTCGCTACTTTCTTTACCTAAATCTTTTCAAAAACTGGATTGCCCTGATTGTTACGGTGCTGACCCAAGCGAATGAAAAGAGAACTCCTGGATTGGCCAGGGTTTTTGGACGCAGCATGATTAATATTAGTAAACCCGTTTATTAAGTAAAATACTTCGATATGTTGGCTGAGCAGAAACTGAGCATTCAGTAAAACTAAATTGAGAAGCCTTAGCCTTTCTTCGTGCGATCTATTTCTAAGTTCTTAAATTAATTTCGAAGTTCGACGTTGCAGGCGTTTCAATAGTATAATGCCCCTTTGCATGAATAGAGACCAGAATTGCACCGCGAACTTCAAATGAGGTCTTGCAAGCAGCGTCTGATATAAGGGACAAATATTATCTTTGGATTAAAAACAAATATCTAACTATGTATCCTAGAATTCTTTTGAATTTTGGCGTAAAAATGAAAGATCACTGGACATTAGGACATTGATCCTTGTCCTTGTTGCCTGTTTAAAATCAGATCTCTTCGGGTATTATGATCACTTATGTTGCATTATCATACCCTTGTCCACTTTGAATTACATTGCCATTTTCCCAAGTACTTTACTGTGTGATAGAACGATTTGAGGGCGCTTAATTTCAACCGTTATCATATGTTGTTTAAAAACACGAGGCTACCCACGTGCATCTTCGCTTTGAAGCCGGGCGCATTATAGCCGCCACCTGAGTCAATGTTTAAACAAGGAGGTTTATCTTTCACCGTTTCGACCCATGCGCCGACCTCGCCAGATTGAGTTAGGCTTATGGGCAGATAAGGTATTGTTCTCAGGCGCGGCTGTGCATTCCCTCGAAGCCCCCACTCCATTGTCCCCTACGCCAAGGGGATGTCCCGACTATTTATATGGAAACTTTACCACTAAGATCAGATTCGAGATCCAGATTTTCTTCGCGAGACATCTCTCGAATCCACTCTCACCTTGTGCGCCAAGAGCCCTCGACCTCGAGATCCACCATCACTTGTCCAGAAGAGGACAATATCCCTTGAGTGCCAAGGTTCGAGCCTTCATGACGACAAGTCCACAAGGCTTCCCCTGTTGTTCAGAAAGAGAACAACGTTAGAACAGCCATTGTTCTTTTGAGCCCGTTGACAAGAAACGGTTCTCACCCCCCTCCCTGTTGTTCAGAAGAGAACAACGTAGAACAGCCATTGTTCTTCAAGCCCGTTGGCCAAGAAACGGTTCTCACCCTTCCCCCCTGTTGTTCAGAAAAAAGAACAACATTAGAACAGCCATTGTTCTCGAGCCCGTAGACAAGAGACGGTTCTCACCCCCCCTGTTGTTCAGAAGAGAACAACGTATAACAGCCATTGTTCTTCAAGCCCGTTCGTCACGAAACGGTTCTCATTCCCAAGACGCCACGTCAGGATCATTTAATTCCCCCCCCCCCTTCGGCTAGAATTCGCGGACCGAAGATTCCTTCACGTCGCCTTCCTCTGCACAACAAGTGTAATTACGTAAGCTGAACGTTACCTTTGAATATTTAACCCTTTTGTCAACCCTATCCTGTGCTTTAAATGGTTTAGCAAACCACCCCATCCCTTTAACTTTTATTTGTTTTACCTTTTTAAATCTCTCTTAATCCTCGGATTAGCTAGATTTCCCACGACCCTTTCCATTCTCTGTTTATGTCAATATTTTCCGTTTTGTGTGTTGTTGATAGTTTTTATTATAAAACTCTATTTTATTAATGATAGCCATATTATTATCCTTGAGCTCAGTTCCACTTCTTAAGCATATTGGAGATTAATAACCTCGGTCGACCAGACAACCACGCACTCTAAAGATAATTGAATAAGTTCCCTCAACGAATAGTCATACGAGGGGGAGTCAAAAAGTTCTCAGATAAATGGCATAAAATTTTTATTTGTAATAATACTGTAATCATTTTTCTACATAAGCTCCATTAACATCTATACACTTTCTTAATCTATGAATCCAACGGTAAAGACCATCTTTGTAGAATTCACGGGGTTGTCTCTGGCACCAAGTAATGACCTGCTTTTTTGCTTCATCTAATGATTGAAACCGGGTTCCTTTTAGGTGTCCCTTTAAATTTGGAAACAGAAAAAAGTCAGAGGGTGCTAAATCAGGGCTATAAGGGGGATGAGCAAGAGTTTCCCATCGAAATTCCCGTAGCTGAGATCTCACAGCTTTGGACGAATGTGCAGGGGCATTGTCATGGTGGAACAAGATTTGCTTGTGGAGCTTTCCTCGTCGTTTTTTGGCTATTGAAGTTTTCAGCTTCCTTAAAACTCCTTCGTAATAGCTGGATGTAACAGTTTTTTGTCCTTCTAAGAAGTCTATTAAAATAATTCCCTCCGAATCCCCAAAAACTGTAGCCATTATCTTCTTAACGGACCTCTCTGTCTTGAACTTGATAGGCCCTGCTGCCCCCCTTGGGTGCCACTCTTTTGATTTATTTTTACTTTCAGGATCAAACTGATACACCCAAGTTTCATCTCCCGTTACGAGGCGCTCAAAAAAACTATCCTCGTTTGCTTCAATCTTGGTCAAAATAGCCAAAGAAAGGTTGGCCCTATGATTCAGCTGGTCTTCTCGCAACGCTTTTGGGACCCAACGTGCTGAAAGCTTGCTCAGGCCAAGATTTTCAGTTAGAATTCCAAATGCTGAGCCATGAGAGATTTCACATGCATTGGCAACTTCATCAATAGTAATACGGCGATCTTTATCCACTAGATTCCTCACAAGCTCGACATTTTCTGGGTTAATGGAGGTGGAGGGTCTCCCTTCACGTGGATCATCTTCAACTTCTTCTCTGCCCCCCTTGAAGCGCTTAATCCAGTCGTAAACTACCGCTCTACATGGCGAAGAGTCACCATAAACCTGTTGTAGAGCGTCAATAATCTTAACAGGCTTCCAATCAAGTTTAGTCAGGAATTTAATGTTCGCTCTTATCTCAAAATTTGCCATTTTATGGGTTCAAAAAAGTAACCTTTTTGAAGCACATCTAATACAAAGAGTCTCGACAAATTGAATGACGAATTTTGTAGGAATTGTTCAGAAAACATGAAAGTCGTGTTTGACCCTGTATTTACTTGTACAAAATCGAACATTTCAATAATCTGGCATTTGTCTGAGAACTTTTTGACTCACCTACGTATATGGTATACCGTCGAGAGTCCATTCTACGACATACTGATATTCCCAGTTTTTTTGACAAGTTTTCACTGTCCTTATTTTAGCCTCGTACCTAATTTCGTGTCAACATAAAATTTTGCATACAAAATTCTGTCAGTGAAGTTAATTTAATAAAAAAAAGGAAGTAGTTTGAACTAGAAGGGAATGCAATTCTACAGAGGATGCTCCGGAAGGTTAAGAGACATTGAATCACGCAGACTATCTGAGACGGTAACAAACATGTATTTATAGAGAGAGACAGAGAGAAGGGGAGAGAGATAGATAGATAGATAGATAGATAGAGGGAGAGATAGTAACTGTCACAAAAGACAAAGTTGCCCTTGGAACAAGATGAGTTCAAGTCCTCTGCTACGATTACCTGATTTATCCCTGCTGGACCCCACAAATGTCCACCTTTAAGAAATTTGCCTCACCTCAATGATACTCTTGGCGTAGCTTTCTCCTCTGCCCCACGACCCAGGCTTCACCTTCAAGAACTCCCAGAATTCAGAACCTGCCGAAAATAAGCCTCTTTGGTCTTTGGTATTTACGACTCCGTTTAGATTTTTGTAGGTTAAACACTCTTACGTTTGGACCAGAAACAGATTTCTAATTTTAGTCCAGGTATACTTCAGGTGTGGGGTCTATATGTTTTAACTCAGGAGTCCCTGAATTCTCTTTTAAACTGGTCACCATTACTTCATTTCCGTGTGTGTGTGGGAGGGAAGGTTATGTCTGTTTACACTCATGTTATTCACCACTTCCAACATAAGAGTCGTCATGTCTCGGTCAAATACAGATGCCAGCGTTCTACGAGGGAGGGACTTGAGTTTGAATGACACCTTATAACTAACTAGAAATTACACTGTGTAATATGGATTTAACTAAATGGACGATAAAGTGATGCTTTGGGGATTTTATTTTAGGTATATCACGAAAATGACATTCCTTTTTCACAAAATAACCACTGTTTCGTAAATTGTGAATGAAAAATGAAGAAAATTTGGAAAATTACCATAATGTAGGTCGACTAAATTTTAGCACTACTTCTTAAAAAGTATTAAAAATTTGCATGCATATTTTAATTATATGAGTAAGCTTATTTTAAATGTTTATTTGAATATATTATACAAAATATTAGATAATAAATTTTGAGTACAAAATAACTAAACTTTACGTTTCTTTTAGAGTATTTGGAAAAGCAAAATTTAAGTTGTTTTACTAAATTTATCCCTTATTTTGGAGAGTAGTGGTACTTTCTTTGATGTTTATCATCGGGCTTATCTCTCTGGAGAGCCCAGCAGAAGTTGGCTAACATCGCCGGACTCCATTTCTCCTTGTATCTGTTTTCAATATTGGGGATATCTTGGTGAAATCTTTCGCCATGTTCATCGTTGATTTCTGCTACATTCTTTTCAAAGGACAGATGCGAATAAGGAAATTCAATTTTAGGGACATGTTGCAGCATATATTCTTAGAGGAATTAATTATTTTATTCGACAATAAATTTGTAGTTGTCAGTCCATTTTTCGCACGTCCTTAAGTCTTTGCTAGGTCTCAAATTTTATCTCATTCATAGTAGTTGCAAATTCCTTGTTTATCGTAATTTGACGAATTCGAGGGACCACAAAAGGTTTCATGGACTTAGTTTTATCTGAGGTGAGACAAAATAATTTTTCTTTATTGACCTGTGGTTCACGAACGATATTATGTTATCAAACTATTGACTCTTTCTTAGGTGTTTTAGATAATAATGTCAATCCAGCTCTTCAAAACGCCATGGAATATCATTGCGAAAGCAACAAATGTTGTATATTGAAAACTTATCTTGTAAATCGTCAGAACGACTTAAAAAAATTGATATGTGAAGATCTTAGTCAGCATTTTTCACCATAAGCCGCCATACTAAAAGCTCACCCCTCGTTGTTTATCACGAATCAAATCATTTGGTTCATGTTGAGTCATGAGTTTGGTAGAGGAATTTGTCTCTGGAGGCTCATATATAAGTCATCATGTGCATATTCATCTGCAGAATCTTGTGAAACAGAAGGTAATATTTCGGCCGGTGGTTTTGGTATTAGTATTTCGGATGAGTGAGTTACAGCGCGGATGGCAGAGCGAAGATTGAGATAGACCATAGATAACAGACACTTTGAAGTTTTATTTGGAATTAACAGATATATATATATATATATATATATATATATATATATATATATATATATATATATATATATATATATATGCGTGTTGGAATTGTTTATAACTTCTATTCAATTGCTGTCATAAGTCAGGTTAACTACAACATCAACTAATTACTCTTAGTTTCAACTAAACAAATAACACAAAGCACTGATATGATCTTTTGGGTCCCACCAGACCATTGGCATCCTAAATTTAAGATTTTTCAATTTTCTTTTAGACCATTTGGACAATGAACTACAACATAATTATGCGATGCCCATTTTTCATCTTAATCGCCAATTTTTCAGCCAAAATATAAATTATAAAGATTTTGTTATCCCAAGATTAATTTTTCGCTTTTATTCTTAAAAAAACAATTATTACATTGTCATCTTAGCATATTTGAAAATAATTCTAATTAAATTTAGGTTAAATCGATAAAAAGCGGAAATAAAAACTCTATTAACAACCAATTTTCACTATTTTCAGTAAATTGGTTTCGTAATTTGAAAGAAATCAAGGCATTTCGTGAAAAATGAATCTCATTTTCGTAATCTACGAACAAAAATGACCAAGAGAATGACTTTCACGTCGGTGTAGCACTTAGAAGAGTGAAATTTGTTTGACAGTGTGATTATTATTATTTCAGAGAGGGATATGCGCTTATTCATTTATGATAAATTGACTGGGGTCCCACCTATCACTGGGGCTCACCTGTACAAGCCTCTGTGTAAATGATGGGGAGGTCAGGAAATGAAGTGTGGGTCAGGTCGAGCAGGTTTGGGGAAGCGATGAAATCCCAGTACCAGTGGACACCGATTCCTCCCACGAACTGTGACACATTTGCTACACTCATTATCTAAAGTAGAGAATGCATCATTTTCGGGGGGCTGGGGGCATCGGTAGAGACATGCATAGACAAAAACTAAAACTTAAAAGAACAAAAAATCAGAATCACGCTCTGGAGTGAGGCCCAGTACCTCCGAGGCCTGAGCACTCACCACCCAACACCAAAAACTATATATAATGGAGGAGGCCAACAAGAACTCGCGTATTCAACAACCAGGTGTACACGAACCCGTCTTGAGTACAAGGGAGAAGTGGCAGCCACGCCGCTCGTTCCGGTACCAGGAGAGGTAACGTGCGCGAAGATTTCCCAGACTAAGACATCGACAAGATTGTGCCAGACATTCTGGGGGACAATTCAGTCGTCGAGTAAGGTGCAGGGGAGCACTCTATCAAGTGAGGATGTGTCTCGTAAGCGTTTCCAATTCAGAAGCGACAGAAAACGACCTGGAGTAAATCCACGGGAATAGTCACGGCGCAATTCCGCCGAACTTTAGGGAGGGTCCGGTCGGCTGTCTTCTCTGTTAAGCAGCCATGATGGCTTCCCTAATTGATGCCATGTAGTCGGTGTGAGGAAGAGTCAAACGCTGGTCTGGACGCCCAGCCCTCGCGGACTCGTTAGCGGCTTCAAGGCGTAGCCTTGCAGATACTGCGAACCAGGAGTGCGGAGATTTAAAGGACTCAAGAGCACTCATAGTGCTCTGTGAGTCGCTATATATCATAATTTGCTCTCCGCAACGGATACTACTCATAACGAGCGGTCTTTTGCAACCAGCTCAACCGTTAAGACAGTCTCTGCCCTTAGTAGGGCCCCGCTGACCTCAATCAAGGGAGAGACGGCGTGAAAGCTCACCCCCTTTTCTGATTTAGAGCAATCTGTGTACAATGGCAGGTCTCTAGTAGGATACGGCGTGTGGTCCAAAAACTTCGATCGCCTAATTCTGGCGCTTTACAAACTTCGAGAGCAGAGGCGTAGCGACAAATTTTCAAACGTCTTACCCTCCTATATAGCGTTTTAGGCAGAACCAAGAGCGCCACTGCCCCGAGAGCTACGTCGAGCTTTCGTAGAAATTGCCTTGCCCTTAGGCAGAATGTATTAGGGTACGTTTGGCGTCTCATTGTAGCATAGGCACCCTAGAGATAGGCCGTGGGTGAAATGAGAGAGACTAATATTAGCCAGTCCCATGATGATCATGATGATGATGATGTCAGAGAATTCAACGTTCACATCAACCGAACTAAATTCCCCACCTGGCATAAAGAAATGTAGGCTACCTTTTCACGCTTCGATCACCACTGAGGCGTTTTCTTGGGTGGCAACAGCCTGAAAAAATTATATTTGGCTAGGAAAGTAATTAGTCTCATAGCCCAGGGATATCAAGACAGTGAAGCGGTCTTCGGAGAGTGAGGGGTAAACTCCTCACCATTAATGATACCTTTCCTCAGGTCTTCGATCAGGTCGGCAAGGACCTAACACCTTATATTGATTGTGCAGTCTCCACAGTAACAACAACAACAAGGAAGGAAGTACCCTAGGAGACCTTACGGTCCATTCAAAGAGGGTACCTTTGGACTAGCAATCGAGCGGGCACATGGCTGCTCAATTGTTTTGCGTCCCTAAACGGCCACTTTTCAAGACTTTGTCTAGTCTTGACTTGAACTGGTCAACAGATTCACTGTTGACAACTTCCATTGGAAGTGCGTTCCACATACCGCAGATACTGTAAGTGAAAAAGTTCTACACAGATTGCGGTTGTAACGCTTCAGTTCAAGTTTGAAGCCATGATTGCGCGTTCTGTTCTCACTCAGTGTGAAAATATCCCGGTAGTCAACATTGTCGAACCCTCGAAGTATTTTTAAAACTTCGATGAGCTGACCACGCTGTCTACGGGTTTCCAGCGATAACAGATCTAATTCCCTTAGTCTATCCTCATAACTTTTATGTCAGATAGAGGGAATCAGCTTGGTTGCCCTGGCTTGTACGCGTTCCAATCTCGCGATGTCCTTTCGCAATGAAGGACTCCAAAATTGTACGGCATACTCCAGGTGCGGTCGGACAAGTGAGTTGTACAGGCACAGTACAATCTCCTGGTTCCGATAACCAAACTGGCGCTTAATATAGCCTAGCATCCTTTGGGCCTGTTTCTCCGCCTCAATGCACTGTTTCGAGAACTTGAGGTCACTAGTGATTGTTACACCCAAGTCCTTCTCAGTGTCACTCGATTCAAGAGCAGTGCCCTTAAGGATATACTGAGATTGGGGGTTTCTGTGGCCGATATGCATCACTTTGCATTTCCCCACGTTAAAAGGCATTTGCCACGTGTCCGACCACTCCCCAATCTTCCCAAGATCTTCTTGCAGGCGGGCAGTATTTCCATCCTTTGCAACGTTCATACCAAGCTTGGTATCGTCGGCAAATTTGGAAATCTTGGCAACCATGTCACCGTCCATGTCGTTGACGTAGATGATGAATAGTAGTGGTCCCAGGACAGAACCTTGAGGCACCCCGCTAGTAACGGGCACCTACTCAGAAGCCTGTCCGTTCACCACCACCCGTTGCCGTCTGCCACTTAGCCAGTTCTCGATCCAGCCGGCTACCTTTCCGTCTATGCCCAGCGCTCGCACTTTCCGGAGAAGGCGGTGGTGTGGTACCTTATCAAAGGCTTTCTGAAAGTCTAGGTAGACCACATCCACCGCCTTGTCCCGATCGTGCTCACTGAAAACGAAGTGGAAGAATTCCACAAGGTTCGTCAGGCATGACCGTTGCCTTCGGAAGCCGTGCTGGGAACTCCTCAGTAGCAGGTTTGACTCTAAATACGACGTCATTTTGTCCACCATCATGCTTTCCATGAGTTTACCGACTATCGAAGTCAGACTGATAGTTTGACGGATGGCTGGGGGCTCCTTTCTTGAAGATCGGAGTCACCTCCGCCTCACGCCAGTCCCTAGGAACGCATCCGGTCCGGATTGACATGTTAAAGATAGCGCACAGATGTCGTGATACTTCATCGCACACTTCCTTCAACACCTTGGGTAGAAATCCGTCCGGTCCAGGGGACTTATTCGTCTTTAGGTCAGTGATCTTTTTCTTTATTTCTCCTTCGGTGAAGTCCATTGCCTCCAGCTTTTCCCCCGAGTAGAAATCCGTAGGCTGGGGGATGGGACCACACTCTTTAGTAAACACTGAGGAGAAGTAGTCATTGAGAAGGTTAGCATTTTCTGCATCTGACTGAGTTAATGCACCCTCCTCGTCCACTAAGGGCCCAATCCTACGATGGATTGGTTTACGGCTATTTACATAGCCGAAGAACTCCTTGGGATTCTCCTTGCAGAGTCTCGCCACTCGGAGTTCCTCAGTACGCTTAGCCGCCCTTATGCTGGACTTCACTCTCCTGGCTAGCCTCCGGTACTCGTCAAAGGCACCCGAGATCTTCGATCGCCGGTACGCATTTCTCTTCTCCTTAAGCAGTTGGCCGATTTCTTGATTAAACCACTTTGGTTGAACAGAAGACCGACGGAGGCATTTCAGAGGGATGCAACTTGATTGAAGACTCATGAACTTATTTTTGAAATTGTTCTACGAATCCTTAACCTCTTCGCATACCGCTAGCCTTACATCAGTCAGCCCAGCTCGAAGGCTTGCAAAGTCTGCTCTTCTCAAGTCAAGTTTCCTTGATTGACTGGCAACAGACCTTACCTTCGGGATCTTGACGGTAAATCTAACTAGCTGGTGATCACTGCCACCGAGCTCTTCGCCTACAGAAACATCCTCAACGATATCATCCTCAGAGGTGAAGACCAAGTCGAGGATATTGTCTCCTCTCGTCGGTTCTCTGACCCATTGAGTAAGGAACTCGTTGTTGGCGAACTCCAGGAGTAGCGCGCTCTTGCCACAGGCTGCTCTGGTTTCCCAGTCAACTTGTCTGTTGAAGTCGCCCATAACGATGCACACTCTGCCTTGAACAAGCTCACCCAGCAGCTGGTACAGTTCCCTGTCCTTCTCAACGGGTTGGGAAGGGGGTCTGTAAAGTACCAGGGTCCTGTATCTGACAGGACCTATCTCTAGGTCAACGCCTAGGAGCTCGTGATCGGATATAATGTTGGAGTTCGTAGATTTGATTGTATCCTTGACATACAACATTACATGCCACCCTCTCTGTCTGGCCTATCTTTCAAGAAGAGCTGGTAACCGGGAATCGTGAATTCGCCTTCAAAGTCTCGGTGTGAGGTTTTTATCCACGATTCTGTTATGGCTACCATTTCGGGTTCTTCCGTCGCTACGAGGCCACGGAGCTCAGGAAACTTGTTCCTGATTGACCTCGCATTGAACAGAAGAACTTTCAGGGAGTCCCCGACTGTAGGACTCCCTACGCTCTTCCGTTTCCCGGCTTGTTTGTTGGCAAGGCACCCCTTTTTGCGACCTCTGAGAAGGTCGTCCCTGGAGTGACACGGGCGTACTGGCGTACGTCCGCACTCACTCTGGGCCGGATACTCCTTTCGGTCCTCTCTACGACATCCTGGATCATGTTCGACAGAAAGGCCTTTCCTTTAAAGGAAAGATGTACCCCATCCCTTTGGTAGAGATCATTTCTACCATAAAAGGTGCGGTACGGGTCCACAAAAAAGACCCCCTCTGCCGTACAGAAATCTGCCAGGCGTCGGTTTAAGGACATATTCATCGAGTGAGCGGTCCGTGTTGAACCTCTCCTCGGGAGCATCCCGACTACAACACGCTTGCGGGTTTTCAGCCCACAGTCGTCCGCAGCACCCATGACCGTGTGGAGGATTTTATCTGTAGGGCCTACCCTGCCTCCTCTCAGGTAGAGGTCGTTTCCACTGACCATCAGAGCAACGACTGAGCTCTCAGAAATCTGTGATTTCTTAGCCTCTACTCTGATGTGGTGGTTACCACATCCTGGCAGGCAGCTTACCTTCACACTAGTGCGAAGGCGAGCCGCTAGCAGGGACTGCAGGCCCAGTGCTTGAGAATCACCAATAAGGGTGACTCTTGCCCATTTGTCAGCAGGCGACTTATTCTTTCCCTCGGAAGCGACTTGCCGCTTTCCTCTTGTATCTCTACATTTTTCTTTTTTTTTCTTCTTCATCTTATTTTTCTTGTCTTCATTTGTTTTCTCTTCTTCCGTTTCTCTTTTCTCTTCTTCTCTTTCCACTTTCCCTTCCGCACCATTAACGCTCGAATCCTCTACACTGGGGTGAGCAGCATTAAGGTCCTTTTTCTTTTTTTTCTTCTTCTCATTGGCTCCGCATGGCAGAAGAGGGGCTGCCAATGCAGTTTTACCTCCTTGGGCTGGAGTCACATCGGTGGAACCACCCAAGTCAGTGGGACTTTCACCTCGAGCTTGAGCCGACTAGGCCTCTAGTTTAGAGGCTAGCTCTAGGATTTTTTCCTCGAGACGCCGAATCTGAAGCGCGTGCTGCGTTTCTAGGGTCTGTATTTTACTTTTCAGCGCCCTAGATTTTTCTTCAGAGGTTGTGAAGAGATCCTTGAGTTCGTTGCAGTATGCCATTGCCTCTTGGACCTCTCCCTTAAGGATGCAGTCGGTGCATATACTTCCCGGGTGGCATTTCGAAAAACATCCTTCCGGGAAGTCCACGCACCACTTATCCTTCTGGCATATCGCACATGTATATTTGAGTGCAGCTGGACCTTTTTTTCCTGTCATTTTGAACACTTTCTCTCTTTCAAAACTTTGTGACCAATCAATAGAAAAAAGGGGGTTGGTGAGTTCTCCCCGCGTGAATCGCTCCCGCCTATCGATCGGAAACGTTTCGGATCTTTCAGAAGGCAGGCTCCATGTGCTGCTGTTCGTCCGACCGAGTCGTCAAGCCTCGGCGTGCCGTGGCTCCCAACCAAGCAGCACAGACGGTCCCCGAAGAGGCCATCGATTTCTCACCAGGTGAACAACAACGAAGCACGCCCCTTACTAAACTCCTACTAGTTCCCTTCACAACGGCCAGGATCTCGAAGTAGCGTTCAATGGATATCCCGCCACACCAAGGGACTCGACCCAAGGCTTTATATTGGCCTGGCAACCAACATGGAAACAAAGGGCCGTTACCTCGGACCAATGCTACCATAAGCACCCGTCATTCAGATATCCGAAGAGGAGTAATTGACTCATCAACCGTGATACGACGTGGCAGAAATCTGTCGCATCGAAGTTGACTTACCGTGGAATGTACCCTGAGACAAAAGTGTAGCTTCCCGATGGCAGCCTTCAAAATGATAAAAGAGACGCTACTCTACCCGTTAGGATAATAGGAGGGAAGCCGGTCCACCTCGCCTTCCCTGGCTCCTATGGGGAAGGAGACGGCACTTGGGGGCAGATTTCCTTTATCCCGTGAGTGCATTCCGTTCTTTCCTTCATTCGTTGCAAAGATAGAAATTTTAAAGAAAAAAGACGGATGGTAAAGAGATACTATGACCTCTCAATACGTTGAGGCGGTAAAGGAAAAACTGCCCAAACTGTGATCATTTGTAATAGTCGGCCAGAGGGTGTGAGCTAAGATAGGCCTTGATAACCTTACTCGCCATATATGGCGACTTTGTTCTTGTGCTTTAACATATGTAGCATGGGAAGCGAACGTACTGCACGCGGCCGATATTTTATTGCCCGCAGACTCGTCTTAAAAATCTTTTACTATTTAGAATTTTAGGACTTAAAAATGCAACTAAGGAGACGCTGGGATAGCAGGCACAAGCACATAATTCAGGGTATAAGACAGAGAGAAAGCTGCATCTCACCAGAATTGACAAGAAAGATCTAAAGTTCACATTTGACAGCGGATGCGTCAAACTCACCTCCGATTTCTCCATTAAACTGAACAAAAGATCCATAAAAAAGGAGAGCAAAGGTTCTATCAACACTACAACTGCTGACCGTCACGGAGAGGATACAAGATACCTCAAGGCTGTGAACTTGGGCCTAACAGGTCAAAAACAATACCAAGAAAACGATGCACATCTACCACATCGGAACCAAATTTAGGAATAAGTCCAGGTCGGGATGTGACCGTGGATGGAGACAAAACTGCACCACCTTAGCCTTGGGCAGAGAAAACCGAAACCCGTTCGCTTCTGCATAGCGAGGGAAAGGAGGCAACTTATCGCTCTTCAGGGAAGGCAACACCGCTTCTGAAGATGTAACGGGGTGGTGAGGGAGGAGAGAAAAGAATAAGGCAAATCATGGGAAAAGTAATTATTAAAGTTAATAGAGAAAATAGCGAAAACTACCGAGAGCTTCTCAGCCAAAAGAGTTTTGAAGGGAAAATTATGAGGTAGAGACGCAGCCCAACTCGTCTACTTAGAATGCCGAAGGACCGAGAGGGAGGATGGGACGTGTTGCGTTGGAGGAGAATCTTTGAACACATATTGACGCCCTCCTACGTCCATAGTCTGATTTAGAACTTAAAATCTTAAATATATATTTCTTTCCATAGCAAATATTCATAATTAAAATCTTGGAGTTTCTGTGGGGATAATCTCAGTTTTCTTTTGCTTGAACATGACCGATATAAGTCCACTGTCCAGTACTGACATGCACAGAAAGTAAACACTAAAGAACTGTCCAAAAGGAAACAAGCGCGACCTTCTCATTAAAATAACCTACTATAAAGCCAAGTTCAATAATTTAATAAATCGTTAAGTTGTATATTGTTAATCATACAAATTTAATGGTTTATTTTAATGCAGATTAACTATAAAAAAATTGTTAAATAAAATATCGAATGAGTTGAAGTCAAATTAACACCTTAATTTTTTCCCCCGCGATATTTTTTTTTATTCGCCCAGTAACACTACGAGGTTGATCACCCGCACTATAAAGGATGAGGCAGGAGTAGCCCCCTCCACTGGAAGCGGGGAGAAGATTCAGCAACCCACACACTCAGCTCGAAATACCTCCCCTAGCTATCGGGCTTTTGACCCTCCTAGCCGATAGGAGCCTCGGGGCCTATCTATCTACTCGGCCATGTTGTGGTAAGAAGCCGAAAGTGTGGCGAGCCCCCCCCCCCCCCCTCAGAAACTCTCTGTATAGTAAGGGGCAAACAAGGGCATGTATTAGAGAGTAATAAGCCGAGACGGGTAGACTCAGGGTTAGAGTAAGTAATTATCATACTCCAGCCCTGGGAGCGGGAGGTGTGTCTGTCCCCCAAGTTTGAGTTGTTATTAGGGGTATTAAAGGCGGCTAAACCCTCCACCCCCTTACGAGTCAAAGGTCATTAGGGAGAAATCTAAAAGGAAAGTGGGGGATGTTGAGAAGATCGAAAATAGTGATAGGGGTAAAACCGCAAGTCCTCCAAACAGTGGGGCAGCAATGGGGCACAGCTACGGGCACTGGGTAGAGTGGCCGTGTCAGAAAGTGCTTACCTGCGTGCACTCGGGGCAGGAAGACGGGCCGCTCCTCTTGGTACAAGATGTAACCATGTACCCAAGTGGACAAAGAGGAGAGGCAGGGGTATAGAAGAAAGAGTCAAGTTACCTTCAAGGGCCAAGCAGGTAAGAGGAATCGTTGATCATCCAAGATAAAAATAGATACGTCATCGAACCCAGATTCTTTAAGCTGGGGTCCCAAATTTTGAGCAATCCACACCCCCTAAAAAGAAAGTTTGTCTAATTATTTAAGTGCTAGAGGGTGAACAATATAGAAATCCTAATTAAATATGTAATAACTTAATTTTATTAAATATTCTATCTAAAAACAGCGCGATGGAGTTGGAAAGGTGGTAAAAAATGTGGGTACAATTGTTGATAAGTTCGAGCCCAAGCTCTGCAATAGTGTCCAAGTCGCTGTTTCTAAGTCTCTTCGACCTTCACACCGGTGGTTTGTAGGTCTCTTCGTCCTTCACACCGGTGGTTTCTAGGTGTCTTCGTCATCCACACCAGTGGTTTCTAGGTGTCTTCGTCCTTCCCACCGGTGGTTTCTAGGTGTCTTCGTCATCCACACCAGTGGTTTCTAGGTGTCTTTGTCCTTCACAGCAGTGGTTTCTAGGGGTCTTCGTCCTAAACACCAGTATTTTCTAGGCCTCTTCGTCCTTCACACCAGTGGTTTTTAGGTCTCTTCGCCCTTAACACCAGTGGTTTCTAGGTGTCTTCGTCCTTCACAACAGTGGTTTCTAGGGGTCTTCGTCCTAAACACCAGTAGTTTCTAGGCCTCTTCGTCTTTCACACCAGTGGTTTCTAGGTCTCTTCGTCCTTCACACCAGTAGTTTCTAGGTGTCTTCATCCTTCACACTAGTGGTTTCTAAGTGTCTTGATCCTAAACACCAGTGGTTTCTATGCCTCTTCGTCCTTCACACGAGTGGTTAACAGGTGTCTTCGTCCTTCACACCAGTGGTTTCTAGGTCTCCTCGTCCATCACACCAGTGGTCTCCAGCTGTCTTCGCCCTTCCAACTAGTGGTTTCTAGGTGTCTTCGTCCTTCACACTAGTGGTTTCTAGGTCTCCTTTTCCTCCATACCAGAGGTTTCTAGGTCTCCTCATCCTTCACACCAGTGTTTTCTAGGTCTCTTCGTCCTTCACACCGGTGGTTTCTAGGTGTCTTAGTCATCCACACTAGTGGTTTCTAGGGGTCTTCGTCCTTCACACCAGTGGTTTCTAGGGGTCTTCGTCCTTCACACCTGTGGTTTCTAGGTCTCTTCGTCCTTCACACCAGTGATTTTTAGGTGTCTTCGTCCTTCACAGCAGTGGTTTCTAGGGGTCTTCGTCCTAAACACCAGTGGTTTCTTGGCTTCTTCGTCCTTCACACCTGTGGTTTCTAGGTCTCTTCGCCCTTCACACCAGTGGTTTCTAGGTGTCTTCGTCCTTCGCGCTAGTGGTTTTTAAGTGTCTTGATCTTAAACACCAGTGGTTTCTAGGCCTCTTCGTCCTTTACACCAGTGGTTTCTAAGTTTCTTCGTCCTTCACACTAGTGGTTTCTAGGTCTCTTCGTCCTTCACACCAGTGGTTTCTAGGCCTCTTCGTCCTTCACACCAGTGGTTTCTAGGTCTCTTCGTCCTTCACGCTAGTGGTTTCTAGTGTCTTGATCCTAAACACCAGTGGTTTCTAGGCCTCTTCGTCCTTCACGCTAGTGGTTTCTAAGTGTCTTGATCCTAAACACCAGTGGTTTCTAGGCCTCTTCGTCTTTTACACCAGTGGTTTCTAAGGTTCTTCGTCCTTCTCACTAGTGGTTTCTAGGTCTCTTCGTCCTTCACACCAGTGGTTTCTAGGCCTCTTCGTCCTCCCCCAGTGGTTTCTAGGTCTCTTCGTCCTTCACACCAGTGGTTTCTAGGCCTCTTCGTCCTTCACACCAGTGGTTTCTAAGTTTCTTCGTCCTTCACACCGGTGGTTTCTAAGTGTCTTGATCCTAAACACTAGTGGTTTCTAGGCCTCTTCGTCCTTTACACTAGTGGTTTCTAAGTTCCTTCGTCCTTCACAATAGTGGGTTAGAAACGGAGGCGGGCGGAATTTGACGGAATGTCAACAGATGAAACGAATCTGTTTGCCTTCTTATTTCCATGTTAAAGCCAAGTATCTCTTTCATTAATTGTTACTAAATATATTTTTATATGGTATTACATGCAAGGATTATTTGGCATCATTTTATGAATCTTTATTCTTTTTGCGAAAGGTAAAAGACCAAATCAAATTATAGATGATAGCGAGATATATGATGAAAATATCTTGTGGTTCTATCCTTCAGCGAGGGAGGCGCCATACATCAAAGGTTAGTAAAGGGGTAGCCCCGGCTAAATTGCATGGAACCCACGGAAATCACTCATACTGACGCGGGAGGTCTAAGATGAGAGAAACATACCGCGACTATGTTCAGTTTATATTCATATACACATAAACATATATTAAAAAAACAAAACCAACACATAACGAGTCCGATTCATCCCCCCTCCCCCCCACCCCTACGTCTCTCATAACTCTAGAACCCACTAAGTTAATTTGATACTCCTGTTTCTTTCACTCTTTCCTTCTTGGCAACGAACAACTCCCTGAATAAGGCAATGTGTATTTTTGCATCGTTCACGTATTCGGGTTTTTTTTTCCGGTTTTATAATTTATCATATTTTAACTTTAGTTTCTCTTCTTTGGCTTCATTTAATGCGCTCTGTTTATTTTTAGTGTTTTACTATTTATGTTTGTTTATGTTAATTTAAGTTCATAAATTAAGTAATTTTTTTTTTTACTTTAAATAGAATCACTGAAGATGTCCTTGGCTATGTCTTTATTTTCCTGCTGGACGAATATATATATATATATATATATATATATATATATATATATATATATATATATATATATATATATATATATATATATATATATATATATATATATAATAACAGGAATATAAAGACCCAGAAATGACTCTATGTAATCATTTATTGGCCGGATGTTTCGGAACTTAACTGGGACCATCATCAGCGACTAACGAGAGACAAAAATATTTAAACTAAAATTAAAAAAAAAAAACATTAAATAATGGTTTTAATTTAAAAACGGGGCAAGGAAAGTCAAACCAATAAAATTGCCAAATAGTGAGTGGTAATTAAAACAAAAATAACATTACGTCAAATTACCAGGCAAGAAGTCACCAGAGAAGGTTCAAGAAGAAACCAACTGAGAAAGATCAACAAGAACCCACCAGAAAAAAGAACCTACCATAGAAAATAAAAAAGACCCCATCAGAGAAAATGAAAAAGAACCCACGAAAGAAAATAAAAAGAACCCACCAGAGAAAGATGGAAATGAACCCACTAGAGAAAGATCAAGAATAACCACCAAAGAATGATCATGAAAAGCCACAAAGAAATATCGAGAAGCCACCAAACAAGGAGCCTGTTATTTCCTTCCCCACTTAGGGCGATGGGATCCCCCCTCAAGAGAAATGGGGAAGAATTCTTCCCTGACCTAAAGAAAGGATCCTTCTTCTGCCCTTCCTCTCAGCATCGCCCCTCTCTAATTCCTTCTTAAGAACTTTCCCAAGAATAAAGAATAAAATTGCTCCTTCCCTTATGGGCCTTTCAGGCGTGATTTCTTTTTCTATCGAACTTAAAACACAATAACAACGAGGGCATCTCCCGCAGAATTTTGCGATGAGAGCTCCGTTAAGTGGTGAAGGTAGACGAAGTGAAAAGATCATCTTGTGTTACACCCTTGGGTGATCGAAATCAGAGTAAATTTGGTCGCTGTTCTTACATATTTTCATTGAGTCCCTCTACCCCACCCCCCTTTTTCATAGAATAGGGCAACTTTAATTATGCGAATAGGTGAATAAAATAATAATAATAATGTAGTGACTTGCACTGCGCACCTGATCCTCGGGCCACCAAGCCATCTCATTGAAGCTGTAGTTGAAGAGAAGCCCGGCCGTTGGTTCGTTCTGGGTCGTCACGGCAACGAAACGGATTCCCTGCTGCTCGTAAGCCTCGAGGAAGCTGCAAAAGAAGGAGGCGAGCCTCTGTTTGTGAGGGGTTGGCCACTCTATGATCGACTCCCTATTATTCCCTCTCGGGAGGGTCAACCTATTACTCTAGAGTTCCTGTCCTATCCTTATGGATGGATGTTGGGGTGGGGATTGACTGGGATGTCCTTTGATAATCTCTTGTGGCTTTCGGCATCCATGAATGGCGTGTGAACAAATGTGGACCCGGCCATTTATAGCAACCTCTACAGATCCCTCCTTACAACCCTCTCTCGATTTTCCCCTTGTTTCTTATTTATTCTTATTTTTAAATAAGTAATAACAAAAATCCAGCCTAAAAAGGACGGACAGTTTGGAACGGTAGTTGAACACACCACCAGACTCTCGCCTTAATCATTTTACTTACCGGACAATATAACTCGCCCACACGGGATAGAATTCTCTTTTGAGTTTTCCATTGCCATTTATTTGTCCATTATCCTTCATCCAACCTGGACCCGACCAGGGGGAGGCGAATAGCTTCAGCTCTACCCCACGTTCCAAGCTCATATTCAACGCTTCTTTGACGATCGGAATCTGCATTGGAATTTCATCATTAACAGCGACCAAAAGAAATTTCGGTCACAAATGACCCTGAAAGAAGGTCATAAATAAATTTTAAGGGCATTCTGAGTGTTTGTATATCAAATGATGCCCACTCGATTCCAATTAGTTCAATTGCTACCCCTATTTGATTTTAACTTATGAGATTGAGCTGTCGATTTTAATTGTCTAAGGTGCTGCGTCTCGTCAATTTACATCACCTCACGAAATTGCTGCTATTTCCGTTTAAATCATCATCATCCATCACCCTATATTTTAGGAACGAGATTTTTTGAAGGTGTTTGAATAAGATTTATTCTTTTAGTTCGGTTGTCACCTAAAAAAAAAGAAAGAAAAAAAGAAGAAGAAGAAGAAGAAGAAAGGGGTTTTCAGGGTGTTAAAATAAAGAGTCTATAAAGGGGATTAATAAAGGCGGTTAAGATTAGCAAATAAGGCCGTAGGCCACACCCAGCAGGGGTACCTGTGTAACCAAACTCTTCCTGTTAAGGAAGAGAACAGCGGCTTGTTAACTCTATAATTTAAGAAGGGGACTTTTTTGAGTATTTGAATAATAATTTCATCTTAGTTTGGTTATGACTTATGTTTTTTTTAGCAAAGTTATTTCTAATAATTATTTTATAATATAAAAAACAAAATGGTGAAGTTCAGAAATAAATATAAGTATCGAAATTTTGTGAATTTTTTAAAACCCAAAGAATTACAAACAGTGAAGTTCAGAAAATGTATTTTTATATATCTTCTTCTATAACTATATTTTAGCAACGTGATATTTTGAAAGGGGGGAAATTTAGTTCCTTTTTAAAATTATTATAATTGGCGAAGTTCAGAAAATTTATAAAAATTTAACCATGGCTGCTTTTTTTTAGATTTTAAATTTTAATCTTAGTAGCGAAGCACAAGCTCCTCCCGTAGGGGAAGGTGCGAAGCCATTACCTGGTATCTAAATAAAGGATGTTTTCTACAAACTACCGTTTCTTAATATTAAAATAACTAAATCGGGTCTTTTCTTTGATATAAATTGGCCAATTAGATGCAGTCGCTTCTTACCTTGAAATAGGCTACAAGGACCAATTTCCTCAATTTCATTTAGCTATTTATATCCATTTAAACCATTGAGAGGACAAATGCCTTAGTTTGTAATGGACAAAAAATCGCTTCAAATTCGTACTTTGAGTCTTTGCTCTCTAGGGTAGGCTCCTTGTTTCGGACAGGTTGGAAATATCTACTCCTGTCCTTCCTCCAGATCCTCCCATTTTAATGGGCTACAAGGACCAATTTCCTCAATTTCATTTAGCTATTTATATCCATTTAAACCATTGAGAGGACAAATGCCTTAGTTTGTAATGGACAAAAAATCGCTTCAAATTCGTACTTTGAGTCTTTGCTCTCTAGGGTAGGCTCCTTGTTTCGGACAGGTTGGAAATATCTACTCCTGTCCTTCCTCCAGATCCTCCCATTTTAATGGTGTTGTGAGTCGCCATTTTCATCATTTAGTCTTTCTAATTCTTTTAGGGAGCCATTTTCATCATTTAAGGTCTTTCTTATTCTTTTGGGGAGCCATTTTTCCCAGACATTCAACAATATTTTTCTCTTCGAAACAAGAGGGAGATGAGTGGTATTCCGTTCCTTGTCTTTGTCTGTGTTAATTAATTACAAAATGAATTTTTTTATAACCAACCATGAAATTTTTACTCAATGGAGAAAGGATGGGGGGGAAGAAACAGCTCTATGAAGACAAGAGATAGATAAACAGGACAAGAAACCTCGTCCACCGTGAAATTTTTCCCCCAATAAACTATATCCGGAAAGGGCTATGTAAGGAGGTAAGAAGCCGTTCAGAACAACCACCAATTACACACTTCCAGAAAAATAAATTGACAAGAGAAACGGGGCAGATTCCCGCTAGGAATCTTTTTTTCCAACAAAGCATTTCAACAAATAATTTTGTAGTTACATTCAAACAGCAGTTAGTCGCCAGCTAGTAATATCAACCAAAACCTGAAACAAACGTCCGCCATTCTCTTCATTTTGAGAAAATGATCTTTAAGCGACCTCCAAATTAAAATGGATTCTATTTCTACTTAGGCCAACTGATAGAAGCTTGGAGTTTCCTATTGTTCGCGACTCCAGCCCTAATGAATGGGTCTATATTTTCGTTTGTCAATTCACAAGATTCACGACTCCAACGCTATCGAAGACGCTTTGTTATAAATATCTGTACTTTGAAATATATGCTATATAATACCTATCATTAATAGATACTATATAACATAATGCGTACCTTTTCAAAGTACAAACTGCTATCTAGTATCTAGCCTATAATTATGCCGCAGAAATTTATACTTATGGTACTATAAAGAAAAATCGATTGTAGTCATCTTGTCATTGATATGGTTTTTTAAACCAAAATAATACTGCAAGTGTTTGGTCAGGGTTTGGGTTGGTTAGTTTCTTTAGTTTGTTTTTGCACTAATTTTGTCTGGATTCGTTCGGTTTGTGGGTTCGTTCGTTTGTTTCTCTCCGTTAGGTTTGTGTGGGGGGAGGGGGGAGAGGATTACTGCTAGAAAGGAAACAAACAAAAGGCCTATTTTAGCAAACATTCTGTCGCATAGCCTAAAGCCTTAGGCTTCAGTTCGAAATGGCTAATCCTTGTCACGGTTATGATACAATGTTTTTTGCCTTCTCGCGTGAATATTAGTCGTTAATAGGTATAATTACCAGAACTGAACGTGTCTAAATAACCTACAGCCCCCTAAACTTTTACATCGTAGTTAAATTATCGTCTTACCTAAATGGGATGCTAATCATTATCGTGGGGAATGGGTATTTATTGAATAGCTGTCCACATACTCTCTTTCCCCGCGGCTTATGACGTCATTCCGACAGGGCTAGAAAAGCAAATAATAGTTCGATGGCTCAGAAAATACGACTTCCAAGAGTTAATAACTCGAAAACTAGGGCCTTCCGCGCCGAATAAAAGCAGCAGACAATTCAGATAGGCCTATTCGGCGATCAAATCAAAGTCTTCAACCTTTAATAACATAACTAAGTCGCAAAGTTTGTTTCTAATGCTATGCACCTTAAAAAGAAGCCAGTTTATTTGTTTTATTTATGGTACTGCTGTGGCGCCCTCTAGCGGTTTGTTTGCCGAGTGATTAACTTCTGGTAATGGCATTGCATGAAGTTTTTCACACTTGTCTAGAAAGCGGCCTAATCTCGCATTTCCCACCATCTTTAAATGAATTCTATCGCGCCCAAATAGATAATTTTCACTAAAGTGCCTCCAATAATTTTCGAAATTGACACAAATTTCGTTGCATATAATTTTAAGTCTTTCGCATTGCTTTTAAATTAGGCTAAGTCATTGAAAAGACCGTTGAATATTTCTAATAATCAGCACACTTTTGATTTAGTTTTCATCTGTGTAATTAAATTATGAAATTTTTCTAGTAATTCATCAGAGGGAATATCCAAACGAATGAAGTCGTTTTCTCCGTAGCTGTGAAAAAAGAGCCGACGTTTCCGTTCGTTTAACTCCCGAGCGGAACTCCGCAATGACGTCATCATTTTGTTTTCCTTGTAAACAAATCATCTTTCGCTTTCCCGGTTTAAGCTGGGAGTAGTAGTAGTTGTCTGGTCATTTTGCCTAATAAGACGCTTTAAATAAAGTATTAATAATATATGGATAGGTACTTACCAGCTATTTTTTCCTGCCTACCGAGTGAAAGGAGCTCTTCTTGCGTTGGTAGAGCTGAGCGAAATTGGGTAAGGGTTTTCGTCTGGATGGAGTCCTGAGACAAGTTGACTTGCTGACCATTACGATATACTGTAGCTAGCACAGTACCACAGTAAACTGTAGTCCTCCACTGACAAAGACCTCAAAATAGCAAGGACTAATGCGAAACCTCGTGCCCAAACACCGTGATTTCTTTATCTTTTCTTTTTTTTTTTACTTTCTAAATTTGGTGGATCTGAATTCTCACCTTAAAGAGGTAATCTTCTTGAACAAGCGCAAAGTTCTCCAGCATAGGATCCGTTTGGCCAGGCGAAAGGTCATCGTAAGTGTACGGATGAGTACTGAAGTCCGTTCCAGCAATTGGCACACGCCCAGTATTGTACTCAAGACCTTCAGTGGTGTAATAGCCCCTAGACAAGGAACCCAGAGAGAATAAAACTGAGTTTCGACAATGATGGAGTATACAGGTGTCAAGTTGAAAGAATTATCTTCCATTGCTTATATTTACATCACCATTTCGGTACAAAAGAGTTTATTCCTCAAACCTCTCACGGAGACTCGTAGCGATCAGACGTGTTACCAAATATTCCCCGTTTAATAGCATTTATCCATTGTTAAATGGTCCAGTTCTCTCTGTTAAGGTGCTAGGTTTACTATATATTGCATTGTTAACAGTTTATATAAAATGATTACATAGTGAAAGTGATATAAGGAACTTCACAGGGATTTTGTCATTAATTCAGCCTACACTGCGGCTTGATTCCCATCTACCCACACCTGCTTTACGAGGTTCCGTGTAGCCCACACCTAGGTACATTCAATTCCTCCTCTTACATCCTCTTTTATCGCTCTTTCTTATGTCATTTCCATCCTACCTATATATATATATATATATATATATATATATATACACTCTTATATTATTATTATTTATTATGTCTGTGGCTGTCACACTGAAGTTTGAGTGCGTTACATAGCAAAAAAACAATTAGTGTATTGATTTCCCTGAAGGATGCTATGTAAATTGCGCAAGAAACAACATTTTTACATCATGAACCATAAATATCAGGGTGGAAAAATTGGAGGCGATAAAAAATGTGGTCAGGCGACTAGAGTCCCGCTCTCCAATGCCTCCCATCGGTTATCGCGGGTAAATTGTGTGTATGAGAGGTGGTGGGGGGACGCTGCAGATATGGAACGTCGTATGGCGACACGTCGAAAGACGTCTCGTTGATCAGCTTAAAGAAACCGAGAGAGGAAAGAAATATTGGGGCATTCCTGGATTGAGGGCAGAGTCTCACTGGGGATTTAGCAACTCAGGGAGGGACAGAACAGTGAAAGGGACTGGCAGAGTGTCTCTCAATTCATGGTGGAAGCAAAGTGGGGCGAGGTCCGGCTAAGGGGTCTGAGCAAATCTAGACAGGGGGCAGCAGAGGGCGAGTCTTTTTTCCAGCGCGAGGGGTAAATGACCTACCAAAAAGGCGCAAAAACAAAATAAACGAGAGAGGTAAAAGGAGTATCGGAACTGGAAAGAACTATCCCCCATAAAGAAAACGATGAGAGGTTTACAGTGATCAAGGAGAAAAAGGGTGCAAAAAAGATTCGTCCCAAATTGAACCAATGTAAACCCCTTACACCTTTGCGACTTTGAAAAATGGTGAGGGGAATGGGTGACAGGCACTACATGTCAAAAGCTCCCAGATCAGAGACCTCAAAAAGTCATGGATAAAAGAAAACACCAGATGATACGGCGATTTTCTCTAGTGCAGAGAGACAAAGACACTATGGAAAGTAGTTTAGAGGAAGAAAATCACAAATAAAAACACGTCCATAGTCACAGTAGCAAGTGGGAATGACGTGTTCCTTCGAGACTGCCAGACCAGGAAAAATAAATCGGTTATCATAGATGTGATTATCCTGACCGACGAAATATGACTAAAGAAAAACGGAGCCGTAATTGTGGGTATTATGCCAAGATTGTCAATGATTGTGCCACAAAAAGGTTATGAGCCTCCCGTGGAGTTTTAGTCAATCCTATCGGACCAAGCGATTGGGTTCGTCGATTCATTAACGGAATCTTAGCCTATGTGTGTAGCATGGGAACCATTCACAGAAAGTGATGCACGGGTCCTTAGATATGTAATTACGAGGGGGCTCATTTGTGTGAATTAGACTGTCTTCCAGCAGCCTGAAAGTGAAGCTGAGGAGGAGTTACCTCCTATCGAGCACTCTTCAGCACAAGCTGACAATTTACATCGCAATAGCTAGTGCCGAGGGTGCTGGTTTGAGCGAAAGCCAAACTCTAGAAGCATTTCTGAAGAGGCGATTCATTTGGAGTTAGTGGAAACCCTCTAAAGGTATTATCATTGAACGATCATAGCAACCAAATTGTATAATATTGTAGCGAGCAAGGAGTTTTTATATTCACACTGAAACTACGGATTTGTTGGGTGAAGTAAGCATACCTGGTTGCATGACGTTCCACAGGGAGAGCAGAAGTCGAGAAGAAGGAAGGGTGTTATTAAGATTGAATCAACTCAAGTATCTACTAGCCACTAGTGACTTACCGCCCTCCGAACCAAACAGTGGATGTCGATAAAGACCTTTGTATCAAATTTCCTGTTCTCCTTGGTGGCTTTCCCACAATTATCCTAGGTGACTCTAACTGTTACCTAAATTGAAACGATCTGACAGTTGGTGGAGATGGATAGCATCTCGTGGACCTTATTAACGAGAACTTCCTTAACAATGGATCCGTGAGCCGACGAGTGAGGATAACACTTTAGACTTTGTGTGCACCCCTGAAGATAAGCTCGTGGCTAGGCTTTCTGTGGACAAAAGTTTGGCAAGGAGAGTAACCATGCAAGTTAGCTTTTAGACGTGAAAACTTTAGTTGGTCGAGAGCTTCACTTCGGGAATTGGGCTCACTGAATGATACGAGGTTAGAGCTAAATAGCTTATCTTCAAATAGTATTTTATGGAACAAGAGTTCGAAGTTGTGCTCATAAAGTATATTGAACCTACAGGCGCACACCCAAAGTGGTTCAGCGGCAAGATTACTAAGGCACTCAAACGCAAGAAAGACTCGTACAAAGTGCGGAATGCAAGCTTAAACCATAGGTCCTTAGACACATGATGCTCAACGAAAAAGAGTCAACAGGCTTCTTCGATAGACAAAACGTAAAGAAGAGATTCGAGTGATGGCATTTAGCAAAGAAATCCCCAAAGCCTTCATTGCATATGTGATCAGCCGAAAGCCTATGCGGTAGCGTATAGGCCCGATTTAGGACGGAGATGATGTGCTGTAAGTGTATGAACTTGAAATCACCCATGTTCTTAAAAATTACTTGTCCTGCCTTCAATATGGAGAGTGACGGCGAGATACCAAATCCACGAATGAGATTTGAAGAGACAGAAACACTCAATGAGTTAAGAATGAGTTCCACAGCGAGGTTTGAGAAGCTAAATCCTTTCATATCGCCGGATCTGGTCGGTTTTCTGCCGCACATCCTGCGAGATGTCCTTAACGCAATAGCTCCTCACCTCTCTCTTACACAAGAAGGGCGGTCGCGGTTGTGAAGGTAATTACCGGACTATAATTCTGATATCTGCTGTAAGAAAAGCCATGGTATTATATCGGACAAGATTATAGAGTCTTTAGAGAGCAATGAATTACTAAAGGACTCCCAACACAGGGGTTCCGCAGGAAGCGGTCGTGTCTGGCAAACTTGTTCAAGTTGTTTCATACTAAGCGAGTGATAGAGAAGCCGAGCGGTGTACATACTGTACCTAGGCACCCAATTGGGTATTTTAGCCTTCACTTTTTCCTCGCAATACACATGATCGTTTTTATCCACCGCCGGGGTACGCTATATATTTATTTTGTATTTCATATTAAAAACCTAACTTAAAATATCAGGAAAATACAAAAAAAACATGCATCTAGAGGTAGAGCCTTGAATATTTAGAAACAGAACATTCATCCAGAACACAAAATAATGTGCCTTAATAAACGTTCTAATCAAGATTATAAGAACACGTTTCAACATCAGATTTTTAAAAAATCCGCACATCTGGTGACTGCGACCAAAGGGTATAAGTTGCTCTAACTACTTAAGACTATTATTAGGCTACACTAATTAAAACAACATGATAATACACACAGTAAACAAAAAAAAAACGATACTAGAAATCGATTTACAGTATGCCAGAGTTCTTACCTCAAAATGTAATCTTGTAGAGCCTTAGGTATACTTCGAATGTTAATCCCGGAAGAGTCCGTGAATGCGCCCCCAAATCCCCATATTTTCTGGAATGTTTTTGCTCGATCGACGGTGATAACAAGACCGGAATCGTCTGTCATGAACAGTGTAAATTTCTAAGCGTTCCAAGACGCCACAAGAGTCATGTCACAGTAAGGACCAACATAGTCCCGTCAAACCCCAACAAGAAGCCAGTATTTATATTCGATTTAAGAATTGACAGAAAAAGAGAACACAACTTTGTCATCGGTTTAAAACAGCTTCCTATTTCCGATTGACACAACCAAAATAACTAGAAGCAACTTATGATAGTTCTATGCGTCGATATTGGAGAGATGTGTGCAGTGAGTGCTTGTGTGAACTTTGGGCAATCTAAGAGTAGGTGTTCGATATGGTCTGGGGTTTTGGTTGCATCTGGTTGCAAGAAAGGAGAGTATTATTGCAGTAGGGCAGCCACCAAACCAACTGATCATTTAAAAACAAAACAAAGGCTTGATCTAGATGCGAAGTCTTCAATTACCAGGACCAGGAATACCAGAGACAGGTCAAAACACAAAGATTCACCAATGTCCCCCCGAGTAAATGGTCTGATCGAAAGACTAAACACAGTAGTATATTTTAAATTTATTCAGATACTAAGTCCAGACTGACGATAAAATTCTAGGCCCTTCCGTAACTTTCAGAACTTATCTTCCAATATACTATGTTTCTTTAATATGTGACCTAGTGGTGAACGTAGTATTATAACTGAATATAGTTATAATGACAGCTAAAAGTCCGAACAAGTTACTTCCGCTTTTTATTGGCATTTTCTAAAGATAAGTGTTGAAGTGCGATGGAAAGTTACGAGTCCCAATACCGCATCTTCTTTATTATTTTTTTTTTACGTCAAACCAAGATTTCTTTAACATAACTTATATACATATACTCAAATCACTTTTAATCTTGTAATAGTCAAGAGATTAACAATATCATTCTATATAAAAGTACTTGTAGATATCGTACTAAAGCTATGTAGAGCGTGCATAATTTGTAGACCTCATACTGAAGCAGCACTCAATGTAGTATGGTATTTAATCCTATTAATACTTCCTCAATGGTTTCCTGGGAATATCCTTACCTGAAACAAACTGTGTTCGAGGGTTCGGAAACGCGGAGGTCTCCATGAACCATCTTTTATCTGCCTTATTCGACGTGATTTTCATGATGGTTCCATCTGCCGGTTTCACTACAGGAGGAAGCGTATCGCAGTATGTCGCGTTGCAGACACACACGAAGCTACCGAAACCGAAAGCTCGGGGTACGCATCCTGGCAGGGAAGAAGATTAATCTGAAATCATTTTCGAGAATTATTTTATTGTTTGGCGAAGCGGTTTAGACTCATTTCGCTTCTCCTATCCGCTCTCTTTAATTGGTCTTACAAAAATATAGTCGAAAACCAAATCGAGGTTTTGTGGGGGCTATTTTTGAAAAGAAGTTGGGGAATAAAAAAGATGAAATTAGGGAAAATGAGAAGTCAAGATGCTACAGACCTTGTTACCAAAATAGGTGACTATTTAGAGCGTGATATACTCGTAACTATTTCAACCTAACATCTTTCCAATTTTTTTTTAATATAGCGAACTATTCTGGCGGTTGTCAAGTAGAAAGGCCCATCTTATGGCTAAAAAATGAAAACCAAAACCATAATAATAAGATCAATAAGAGACACATTCGGGTACCCTTGAGAGGCCCTCCCCTCAGTGATCCAAGCGTGACACAAAATATTCAAACAGTATGGAGGAGCCCCCACTCCCTCCAAAAACTAGTACACGCCCAACCTGGTAAGAGACAACACCCAGAGCCCAGTTAGAAGCGGTAGCGACCCTGTTCGTCATGGTAACACGAGTGTACCTAACACGACGCTCCCAAGATGATGACAGTCCCCCGAGAATATGACAAACAATTTGGGAAGCAAGAGACCGCATAACTGTTTAGAGTGCTCAACCAGATGGTGCTGGGTCTTGTGTATAGTTTTAGAGACGACACAAAATGAACTCATACCGTCAGGGTAACATTTCGCGACCTTTTTTTATCAGAAGAAAGTCTATAATACCAAGTAGCGATTCGGTATCATGGAGACTTAATTCTACATATGGGGCGAAGGAACACCTCCCCCTTTTTGCTGTCTAGATTCTTACGAGATCGTCGATTCAATGTACGGGTGCGGAGATCCCTCTACGAGTCAATAGGACAACAGGGAGTGTGTCTTTAATGGAAATGTCTTTTGTGTCACTTTCTTTGCCATGGAAATTAACGTTATCACTTCGGTATTGACGGCGGATGTTCTCGACACGCTCAACAGAGCGACTTTTCAAGCACTTTTGACGCGTTCAGATGTCTAACATGGAGTAAGGGCTCTAACAATCTCTGAACCGCATCATTCGTTTGGCCGAAATGCACAGGTTTCTATTTTCCTTGACTAAGACAAAGTTGATGCACTTTTGCCGCATTTAAAGTGCATCCTTCATACCTCAACCTCTTCCTTAGTTTTGCCCGCCTGAACATGGTGGACGCACTTTTATTCTTTGTTCTTGTATTTGGCCAACTTCTCACTTCGGAGCATATATACAGCCTTAGTTTCTCTTGTAACTGCATCTTTGTCGTTCTCCGCTCTTTGGCTTTCAAGACTTAGGGTGCTGATTGAATTTACCTCGTTATATTTCATAGCTTCTGTGTTCGCTCAAAGATTGTTTATGGCTGCAAGATTTATTCATCTGCATCCCAGCGTTCTCCGGTCGTTACATCTGGCTTTCTGCGTGTGTCCTTAAGAGGGTATCCTTGTAGACACCGGAGAGATGCCACTCACTTTACGCTGTATACAATACACGATGCGCCTGTACATGCTAGTTCAGCGCCCACCCTATTCGCCAACAGCTCTTAATTTGTCCACGGCCGAACTTGGCTGTACATATGCTGCCGAGAGACTGTAACTAAGCTCTAAACTTTTGAGGCTCACGCCAAGAAAATTCTTTTAGAGCTCGATATAATTCCCGGAATGGGTTGCGCTGACCACCCTGAATGATATCCACTTCGAACGTTTCTCGCCATGTTTTCCACAGCAAAGGGAGTATTGCGTTCGTATCTCTTAGAGCATGTATCTTGCCACACATGGACCGTGCAGGTGTATATAAATGACTCAAAGCCCAAATGGGGAGTGGAATTCATGATATTCCCGTTTTGTTTAAAACCGGGGCTACCTTTCCCGTGTTTGAAACTGGCTGATCTCTTCCTACCACTACATCTGTCCTTACGGTCGAACGTTGGAATATATTGCTTGATACGTGGGATTAAGCACCCTACCCGGCTTGGAGACCATTATGGGATCCTTAGCGACTCACGGAATCATTGGAATCTGCACATTGCCTGGTTCTCAGTATCTGTGCTAGAATCATGATTGTCTTCTACTGGGTTTCTTAACATATAGGTATTGCTTTAAATGAGTGCGCTGGTGAAGAGCCATGGTCTCTGCACAGACTGCGCAAACGGACCTGAGTTTTTCTTTTCCCTAACCTAATTATATAGTAGGAATTAGACCCACCCAAGTGAGTTGCATGGCAAATAAGATGGAAGACGATGCACGGTAATTTAAAATTGTGTGCTTAAGCGCTCCGATACTTTCCCTGGACTAATCCCTAAATGCATCGACGGTATCATAACATTTTATGTTGCTCAATTGGATACATTCGCTGCACAAAGCGTCATATGATGTAGCGTTCCCTTGAACCTTTTTGTGAAGATTGTTTGGTCCCTCCATATACCACCACATGAATTAAATGTCCCAGTCTGAAGGAGCTTTATGCGTGGTATCTCTCCAGGTAGCGTGACGAGGGAAGTATCCACTACTTGTACTTCTTGCTTTGGTAGGATTCCTGCACACAAAAAAGTGGTGTGCAATTTTGAGAGGAGGCGGGAATCTTCCATGTTATTTTTTTCCAATTTTTGGTGGCTCGCTTAGTTCTCTGAGGCAAGCAGGCGTCCCATAGAGCACCTCGCCATACATTTTATGTTGTTATTTTGATTGTATGTTTATAGTTTTTGATACCTGTTATTTCTTTACTTGTTATTCATTCCTCTTATGTTTGGAATTTCAGAGGCTGTGCCCTCGTTTGCGTCCACCGGAAGACTCTATGGAGGTGACGATAGGTACTGCTTCAAACGGTTTGGGGTAGAATTGTGCGAAAGAAGGCGACATGCTTTTATTTATGACATTTGGGGCAGATGTATTTGATTTTATGACCATAAGAGAGGAATCTTTCTTCAGTGCTCTGCGACGCACTGAAGAGCGTGTCACTGTGGCGGCTAGAATTACGCTTGCTGAGTTGGGACATAGTATATCGTTTACAAATAGCTTAATAAAATACAAATAACGGGCACTTAGTGGAGGATGTTTCGATTGGAGTTGGGGGATCGAGAGCAATTTGTGATTAGTGGTTGAAAGTATTATTGGATCCTAAAATAATTTGGGTAAAATTCATGAATAATGGGTACACTGCCAAGAGTTCCCTTGAGAAAACGGAGAAACGAATCTTTTTCTTTGGACCGTAGTGAATCTTTTTGAGAAAGCTAATGAGACTCTTTTGTCATTATTTACTCGTTCCAATGCTCCCCCCCCCTTCCCCACTTCCTTCAAACACGAATCCGTTATAATCTTAGTGATGCTTCGGGTAATAGGTAGCGAAGTTTAATGCTTTCTAAGGCTCTAAATTAGAAAACTTAAACGCTGACTGCAAGAGAACCGAAGAACCTTCTCATCTGCAATTGCCCTTTTCCAGCAAAACCAAAATGACCTTCTCTATAAACTAAATGACCTTCTTAACTTCAAATGGCCTTCTCCAACAGGACTAAATGACCCTCTTGCCCTAAAGTGCCCTTCTCCAACAGAACCAAATGACCTCACCTTCAAATTCCACAGGCACTCTTTTCACAACATACAAACAGGAGCACAACAATTAACCCATAACAAATACACCACTCCAATTAAATAAACTACCTACAGTACTCAGTGACCCACAAAATTCCACACCAACACAACACCAACACAACACACAAAGAAAACACTAAAATGAAAACACTCCGAGGATTCGCGGGATAAGAGAAAAAATTGGAAGAACAGACAAAAGACGAAAAAGAAGGAAAAGTGAGAGAACAAACAGAAGAAGAAAATGAAGGAAATGAAAAGAACAGATAGAATAAGAAAATGAAGGAGAACGAAAGCAGACAGAAGATAATGAAGGAAAAGGGGAAAAATATACAATAGAAAATGAAGAAAAAGGGAAGAATAGACAGAAGAAGAGAACAAAGATGAATAGCAAAAGAGTTAGTAAAAAAAACTAAAACATCAATAAAAAATCCTAAGCCGTAAATGCTGGGGCAAGTGGGGATGTCGTAACGAGCAACGAGTTCGCACCAAGAGTAGTGCTACTCAAAAACATCGCAATGGATGATCCACCAGGAGATTGAGGATTATCCCAGGGCATGATCCACCAGTGGATAGAGGATTATCCAAATGCATGATCCACCAGTAGAAAGAGGATTATCCCACTGCATGATCCACCATTGGATACAGGAGTATCCAAATGCATGATCTACCAGTGGATAGAGGATTATCCCAATACATGATCCACAAGTAGAAAGAGGATTATACAAATGCATGATCCAACAGGGTATTGAAGATAATCTCAATGCATGAACCATCAGTGGATAGGGGATTATCAGGATGCATGATCCACAAGGGGATAGAGAATTAGCCGACTGCATGATCCACTAGTGGTTAGAGGATTATCTTTATGCAAGATCCACCAGGGGATAGAGGAATATCCCAATGCAAGTTACACGAGTGGATAGGTGATTATCGCATTGCACGATCCATTAGTGGATAGAAAAATATCCAATGCATGATCCGCAAGTGGAAAGAGATTTATCCTACTGCATGATCTACCAGTGGATAGAGGATTATTCCAAAGCATAATCAACCAGTGGATAGAAATTATCCTAATGCATGATCCACCTATGGATAGAGGATAATAAAAATGGTTGATCCACCAGAGGATAGAGGATTATCCCGATGCATGATCCACTAGGGAATAGAGGATTATCACAATGAATGATCCACCAGAGGATAGAGGATGCTCCGAATGCATGATCAACCCGTGGATACAGGATTATCCAAATGCATGATCCACCAGTAAATAGAGGATTATCCAGATGCAAGACCCAGCAGGTAATAGAGCAATATAACAATGCATTATCCACGAGTGGATAAAGGATTATCGCTATGCATGATTCTCAAGGAGATAGAGGATTATCTCATTGCAGGATCTACCATTGGATACATGATTATCCCAATGCATGATCCACCTATGGATAGAGGATGATAAAAATGGCTGATCCACCAGAGGATAGAGGATTATTCCGATGCATGATCCACAATGGGATATAGCATTATCCCAATGCATGATCCACCAAGGGATAGAGAATTATCAAAAAATCATTATCCAGTATGGGATAGATGATTATCGCAGTGGATAGAAGATTATGCCAATGCATGATCCACCAGTAAAAAGAGGATTATCCTATCAGGGGATAGACAATTATCCCAGGGGATATCCAAATGCATGCTCCACCATGGGATAGAGGATTGTCCGAATGCATGTTCCAACAGGGGATAGAGGATTACCCCAATGTATGATCCACCAGTGGATATAGCATTATCTCAATGCAAGTTTTACTAGTGAATAGAGGATTAGCCCAATGCATGATCCACCAGGGGATTGTGGATTATCCCTATGCATGACCCACCAGGGGATAGAGAATTATCCCAATGCATGATTCACCAGGGGATAAAAGATTATACCAATGCATGATCCATCAGTGGATAAAAGATTATCCCAATGCATATTAACCAGGGGATAGAGAATTAACCAAATGCATGATCCCAAGGGATGATCGACCTGTGGATACAGGTTAATACCAATGCATGGTCCACCGGTGGATAGAGGATTGGCCCATTGCATTATCTACTAGTGGATGTAGTATTATCCCATTTTATGAAGCACCAGGGGATTTTCGAATATCCCAATGCATGATCCACCAGGGGATAGATCATTATCCCAATGTATGATCCACCAGTGGATAGAGAGGAGTATGCCAATACATGATCAACCAGTGTACACCTGATTATCCCACTTTATGGTGCATCAGTGGATAGAGGATTATCGCTATGCATGATCCCCCAGGAGATAGAGGATGATCCGAATGCATGATCGATCAGAGAATAGAGGATTATCCATAAACATGACCCACCAGTGGATAGAGGATAATCCCAATGCATGATTCACCAGGTAATAATGGATTATCCAGAATACATGATCCACCGGGGGATAGAGGATTATCCAAATGCATGATCACCAGGGGATGGGATGGCGGATTATCCCAATGCATGATCCACCAGGTGATAGATGATTATCCCAATGTATGATCCACCAGTGGATATAGCATTATCTCAATGCAAATTATACTAGTGAATATAGGAATAACCCAATGCATGATCTACCAGGGGATTGTGGATTATCCCTATGCATGATCCACCAGGGGATAGAGAATTATCCCAATCGATGATTCACCAGGGGATAGAGGATTATACTAATGCATGATCCATCACTGGATAAAGGATTATCCAAATGCATATTAACCAGGGGATAGAGGATCAACCAAATGCATGATCCATCAGTGGATAGATGAGTATCCCAATGTATGATCCAGCAGGAGATAGAGGATTATCCAAAGGCATGATACACCAGCTGATAGAGGATTATCCTAATGCATCATCTACAAGTGGATACAGCACTATCCCAATGCAAGTCTACTAGGCAATAGAGGATTATCCCAATGCATGATCCACCAAGGAATAAATGATTATCCCAATTAATAATCCACCAGGGAATAGAGGATTATCCCAATGAATGATCCACCGGGGGATAGAGCGTTATACCAATGCATGATTCACCAGGGGATAGAGGATAATCCCAATGCATGATCCACCAGGAGATATATGCATACCCCAATGAATAACCCCACTGAGAATAGATGACTACTCCCCTGGATGATCCACTAGGTGGTTGGAGGATTACTCCAATGGATCATCTATCCGAGGATAGAGGAGTACCGAATGAATGATTCACCTGAGGATAAATCCCTACCTTTCCATTTTCATTTAATTCACTCCATTCATTACGATTGGTTTATTACAAGAATAATTCTAATGTCCTCGTTGTTTTTCTCTTTTTTATGACTAAAACCAGGATGTCATTTGGATGGTTGTTGGTTTAACTCTGGATGACGTAATGCGTACCTTGATGGGAGAAGACCATTCCAAAGAGGGTTAGAAAATTCCACGCAAAACACAACATTGGATTCCTTAATTAATATTTTCCGATTAATATAGTCACATACGATCGCCTCAATTAACACAGCCACACTGGGATTTACTCGACCGACCGAAACTTGAGATGGAATTTTGTTATCAGTCGCTTATCGAGGTTATCTTCGATATCAAAGAAAAGATTACAATATAAAAATCTTATCTCTTTTTTTAAACTTTTATCAGAAGAAGAAATAGAGAATGAAAAACAGCGAAGAGTCTTGTATTCACTAAGGCCAACCCGAGATGGAATAGAGCATAGGGGTAGCTCTAACAAAGCAAATTGCATCAATGGACTAATCAAATTTAGTTATCTTACAACGACAAGTCCCGATATAGTCTTGAGCCCGATCTAACCTAATATTAGGTCGCGATCTTCTCACGAACACTTATTTATATGTGAACTAAAGATAAAATGATCGTCTTTATCATAGTATTTTCAGTCTCCGCCCATCCTAAAGAATGATTTGCTATTATTGGACCGCTGGCCTTATTCCTACCAGTGCGCAGGTCGAATAGTTGACCAGGTTTGATCAATTTATTTTAGTTTTCTTGGATTTACAAACATTCAGATTGTTAAAATATTCTATCTAAGATATATACATGAAGAAATATGAAGAAAATATTACCAGCATGAACAAGCAGGAAAAAGTTTATTTATATTGATTTTTTGTAAGCGCGTATCTGGCAACCCCCTGAAGGGCGAAAGTCGCCGTAGTTAATTTTAAGCCTAATACTTGGCTTACATTGAAATAAAAAGAAGACAAGCAAAAAAAAAACGAAGAAAGAAAGAAGCATTTTCCGGCGTCGGGAGGAGCCCCACGAGTGTGCGCACGAACCCGTCCCGAGTACAAGAAAGAATCGTTAGAGATCCTGGTCTTCCTGGTACCGGGACAGGTAACCTGCTCGAAGATCACCCATACTGGGAAATTCAACCAGGATGTGCGGAACAGTCTGGGGGACATCGCAGTCGTCGCAATGAGGCGCAGGCGAGCGCTCCATCAAATGGCGGTGCGTCCTGCGAGTGGGCCAGGTTAGGAGACGACAGAAAGCGACTTACCGTCGCCGCAGCATTGGAGAGTAGGTCCAAGGAAACAGTTGCGGCCCTGATTCAGCTCACATAGTCAGTTTGAGGAAGAGCAAAACGCTGGTCTGGTGGTAAAATCCTTGCTACCTTTGGCACCCTTATCGGCCTGTTATTCTCTCAATCCCCGCTTATCTTGGAACACAGTAAAAGATAATCTTAACATCCACCCTGCTCACAGAACCGAGACATCGTCGATACTACAAACTAGTGGAACTTCATGAGTCTATAAAAATCACAATCCGATCTCCAAACTAGGCACGACGCGTTATCTCCCGCACTGAGTTGTGTATTGAAAACACCTCAGTCGTGACGACAAAACTAACGCCTGGCAGAGCCTCGCTGAATTCCGACAGAGGAGATATGGCGTGGAAGCTGACCCCTTTCTGGGTCTTGGAGCCTTCCATGTACACTCTCACGGATCCAGTGTGACACGAAGTATGCTCAGAAAAGTTGAAAAACAATAATACCTGCGCTATGGGCGCTTTATGAAGAGATGCGTGGCGTCCTGGTAACAACGAGACGCGCGAGTGGTCCGAAGAGCTACAAATTCCCTAAGGATTTTTCTAGCCCTAAAACAAAATAGCTAAGGATATGACTGGCATCTCTTGGAGACAAAGACAACGTCGAGATAGGCCTAGGACGCATTATGCGTACCATCGCATAATGCACTGGTACCATTGCAGAGCGAGGGGCATCGCCCCGGTATCTGCAAGGTGACTCTCAATGAAGGGCGTGCGGAAGACACCGGTCACCAGGCGGAAACCGGTGTGGTAGATCATGTCAACCTTCTGCAATATGGCTCGGGTGCAAATGCGTAAAAATCCCATTCAGATTTAAGCTTTGAACGAACTGATGATGGGTAGAAAAATAAGGCAGTAACCCTATCAGCACCCCAAGTGCTGAAAGTCATGGAATGAAAAATGTTCATGTAGCAGGTACAAAAATCCTAAGGTTAAGAACTCACCCCTTCTAGGCGAACCCGTTTAGGCATAGGGAGAGATGAAGTTCAATGGCTCTTAGAGTCGAATCTCTAGAGTTGCCATCTGGGCTACACTAAAAGAGATGGAAAGGTCATCCACGGTATCACCATGCCGTGTCATAGACCTTCTCCAGATCAAAACTACCCTGGCGTGGTTCTGTCTAAAGAGGAAGGCCCCGTAGATGGTATTTTCATCTCGGAGTAGAGCATTCGACGTGGAATAGAACTTGCGGAAGCCGTAATGTGCAGAAGACGTCGCGTCCAGTAAAATGGTTACTCTATCTCTTGCCAATTTATTCATCAACTTGCATACATTGGAAGTTTTAGAAATTAGGAGGAAAACGGCCGGCGTAGAGTGATCTCTCAAACATTTGCGAAAAACGAGGACAGTTGAATTTGGGAAGATACACTCTATCCAGTTCATGGTGAGCAAATCTAACAGGAAGGACATGCCTTGCTTACTTAAGTATCGAAGCTTGGCATAAAGGACATCGTCCGGAACAGGAGTGGTGTCCACGCATGAAGAGAGTGCGGAACACAACTTATTCAAAGTAAACTTGTCGTTTAACGATTTCCCGCCTCTGGAGGTATAGTTCAGTTGGCTGTCTTCAGCAACATCACGACGTACAATGAATAATGCTCTCGGTAGGCCATTTCGGCTAGAGAATGTAGAGAGAGCGGTCGCAAAAGACTCCGCCACAGATACGGTGTCTAAGATTATGGTCCCGTCTTCTGGAGAAAGCAAGGGTACGCGGTATTCACCAGAAGGCTCCCGTCCCAGAAACGGGTGACTTTCATCTCTCTACCAGTCAAACAAGCTAATACTCTCCTTTGATGGAGCATGTGGCTTCTGGCCAACATGCTGCCGTCTGTGCAACGAATAATTAGAAAATATTTGAAGCCAGCGGTTGAAAAACGCCGTGTAGTCTCTGAATGAGAAGTTCCGACGTCATCAAGACTTCGCTCTGCGCATTTGAGACTTTGGTTTTTGTCTGGGACTACCTAGCCGGGGGAGGGGAAGTGCCGGTCTTAGCCTGGTAGCTTCCAAAACAGCAGCGGACTCGTCCGTACCCGCAACCTTCGCGGAGGGAAACGAACCCCTTAGATTTCTTCTTTTCCTCTTGCTTTTTTCCTTTGGAAAGTTGGGTGGGAAGTGAGCCAGATTCCCTCAACTACCGGAATAGGCTCCAAGGCCGGACTGACCGGCCTTAGTAATATCGTTCTACAAAATTAGAAGGATTTAGCTGTGAAGGAGTCACATTTCATGGGAGGAGGTCTCACCTCTTCTTGTGAGTCCTCGGTGGCCTGGGCCACTGAAGAGTTGCATACACATGGGTGGAATCAGGCTTGATGTCTGGCACCGATCCAAGATTTTCCCACATGGAAGACCCTGCCATCTTGAGAGGGATCAACTCCGGGACCATCTCCACCTCAAGATGGGCATCCAACTGGCTATCTCTCCCCAAAGTGTAAGATATACCAATCGGTTACTCAAATGGCTTATAGCCCGTCAACAACCTCACTGGGGAGGGCATGGGGTGAGAGGAGAACCTCACCACCAAGATTGTGTGTAGAATTAAGGGTCACATAATCACTCATGGCCGAAAAAGTTGAAATTACGACCCCCTACCCATGACGGCCCTACTTTGACCCCAACAAGGAATCGGCCAAATGTGGGCCTCTTGTATGTCCCGGGCAATTCCGCTAGAACAAGCAAGACACCACATGACTACTATTCCTTAGGAACCCCAAAGCAACCCTACCTGTGGCGGGATAGGTCGGTAGGAGCGGCAGGTTCGGTTTGGGGACAGGTCTCGGAGAGGTCAGAGTCACCACACCTAACATCGATGAGGTACAAAATCTTTTTGGTCGGCCGAAAATAGAACTACCCTAACCAGACAGATCCATAGGCAGTGTAAGAGGGGGAAGGGGGTGGCAACGAACTTTTAGAGAAGGTGACAGGGAGTAAAAAGGGTGGATAGAAGGACGAAGGCAGGGTGAAAGATAGTTGGTACAGAAAGACGAAGTAAGGGTTAGCGATTTTTTTCTCTTTTTTTTAAAGAGCTCATCTGGCGACTGCCTACTTTGGCATTAGTCGCCGTATTAAAAACTGGCCTAGTACTAGGCTACTTTAAAATAAAATTAAAAAAGACACCCTCCCACCCCCCAAAAAAAATGGGAAAAGGAAGCGAGCAGTAAGCATGCGCCTGCGTCGGGGGGAGGTCCCCCGCCGCAGGAGCATGCGACCTATAAGGGGGAAAAACAAAAGCAAAAAAACAAACAAAACAACAAAAACCCCCTGCTTAAATAATAGGGAGAAGGCCGGCCTCACCCCAAAAGTCAACAAGTACACCAGTCAATGTGCACGAACTCGTCCCGAGTACAAGGGACAGGCGGTAGCGACCCCGCCCATCCCAGTACAGGGACAGGTAACGTGCGCACAGATCACCCAGATTAGGACATTCAAGAAGAATGTGCCGAACAGTCTGGGGGACAACGCAGTCGTCACAATAGGACGCAGGAGAGCTCTCCATCAGATAGCGATGCGTCACACGAGTGTGCCCGATTCGGAGACGACAGAAAGCGACCCGAAGCCGTCGCGGCATTGGGGGGATAGGTCCATGGGAACAGTCACAGCGCAATGGCACGCAACTTTAAGTTCCCTTCGACCATGTCCCATCTTCTTTGCCAAGCAGTCCGAAGAGCTGCCCATATCCCTTACATGTAGTCGGTGTGAGGAAGAGCAAAACGCTGGTCCAGGCACAGAGTCCTCGCGGACTCTTTGGTGGCCTCATCGGCGCGCTTATTCCCCGCAATTCCTACATGTCCAGGAACCGAGCAGAATATAATCTCAACATCGACCGGCTCGCCAAAACCGTGGCGTCACGGATATCGCGAACCAGAGGATACGGAGATTTCAATGCCACGAGAGCACTCAGGGCGCTTTGTGAGTCGCTATAAATCACAATCTGGTCTCCGAACCGGGCACGTCGCGTAATCTCCCGTACCGAGGGGTGTATTTTCACCAGTTCGGCCGTGAAGACAGACGCAGCGCCTGGCAGAGCCCCACTGACTTCAAACAGAGGGGATACGGCGTGGAAGCCGACCTCCTCTTGGGACTTGGAGCCATCCGTATACACTGGCACGGTTCCAGCGTGACACGAAGTGTGCTCCAAAGAGATCGAACGCAACACTCCCGGCGCTGTACAAGCTTTGGGAGCAGAGGCGTGGCGACAAATAGCAAAATGTGGTACCCTCGAGGTTGGCGTCCTGGGCAGAACAAGAGGCGCCACCGACCCGAGAGCTATACCTAGTTCTCGAAGTAGTTTCCTGGCCCTAAACCCAAAGGGCTTAGGGTATGATTGGCGTCTCTCGGCGGCATAGGCACCATCAAGATCAGCTGCGGATGCAGTGAGAGCTGTTGGCGACTGAGGGAGGTGCTGGGCTCGCGCGTAAAGGCGAATAATGGACTATGCACGGCGCTGAGCGAGTGGCATCTCCCCAGCATCGACTAACAGGCTCTGAATAGGGAAAGTGCGGAAGGCACCGGTCGCAAGGCGAAGGCCGGTGTGGTGGATCGAGTCCACCTTCCGCAATAAACGCTCGGCTGCGGATGCATAAAACTCGCATCCGTATTCGAGCTTCGAACGAACAAAGGATCGATAAATAACTAGGGCAGTAGCCCTATAATGGCTAGGTAAATAAGGAGGAGAAGCTAAGCTGGGGCCGGGCGGGGCGTTGAGTCCCGTGAGCACGGCGGTCAGGAAGGCAAATCGCTGTGCTCCTGATGAGGTATTTATATTAAAGGAATTAATCCCTAAACAAGAGTGTGTAACTTGTTGATTATTATTGTTCGATTCCTTGAAGAAGCAACACAAATACATTAGTATGAGTGGTGGCTTTCCTAAACAAACACGAATCGATATTATTATTTCTATTTTATTATATTTTTGTGAAATTCAGAAAAAACATGACCAAATACTATCCTTATTTTATTATTATCTTATTATCATTTCTATTTAAATATTGTTATTATTTTATTGCTGGTAGTAGCATCTTATTAGATGTTCTATTAATAATATTACCATTTCTTTGTTTCTTACATTCTACTTCTAATTTACGAAATATCATTTTTGCATTAAAATCTAATCTCTTTATTATCACTTTTGTGAGAAATAAATACGAAGCTTTCACTGTCTGATGCCTTCCTGCGGGGTCAGTGTCCCATTTTCAGAATCACTGGTTTAGGGTGTCATTTTGTTTTATTACTGGCGTAACCAGAGACCGCTTGCAATCCGATGATGGCGACACCTGGCAACTTCACGCCATTCGTGGCCTATAGATTCTTGAACACCTAGGAGAGGCAGATCATTTTCATTCACACAACTATCTCGCTCAGTTGCCACCCTCGCTTCACGCCAAGTGTCAGCCTTCACATTAACCTCCGAGAAAACTCTCCATCCACGCGAGGTTCATTCAATGACCCTGACTTAAGGCAACCAAGAAGAATTCCTACCTGACTGTGTTAATAAAGTAAAGTTGGGCGCGTCTTTACTTACCCACCCGCTCCATTGGTGACCCCATAAACAAATTACACTCTCTCAAGAAACCCCATCGCTCAACAAAATTGCGACCCTACTTAATCAACAGCTCCACCCTATAACGATATAACATAGATAAAATTTTACAAACTCCAGATGCACCTGGCACTTTGCGGACTCGAGTTATAATAGAAGCCGTCTTGGATAACCGTAGGGTTTAGGGACTTCCACCAACTAGGCCCCTACCTTGCCATCACGCCATTACAAAAGATCGAGGGAGGGTGTTTAAGATTTAAGATAAGTTACCGGTGGGTTGCTGCCCAATCCAAGTTAGATTCTATATGGCCGCTAGGGTGAAACGAGAAATATCATCTATAAAAGGTGGAGGAGACCACTTTGTGACAAAAATTTTAAAAACGATGGGTTAAAAGATTCCTCCGCCAATATGAATCGAAGACGGGTGTGTTGAAGAATAGTTAAAAAGGTCGGGAAACAGGACAACTGGAGAATGGTAAAATGACTACAATCCAATAAAAGGTGGGCAACCGATTGGTCCCCACCGCAAAAACGACAGCAAGGGCTGATATGAGCATCACCTGAAACAAGATGGCCGTGAGTAAGTCTCGTGTGACCAATGCGAACTCGGCAAAGGGCCACCTCCAACGACCGCATTCTATGACGACTCGAGGGCCAAGAGCGAATAGAATTTTTAATTTTGTATAGTTTGGATGATGAACAGTCATCCCATTCATTCTGCTACAGTTGAAAAATATACTTTCTTATTGAAGGAAAGTAGTCCCTAAAAGGCAGAGCCGAGTTCTCAGGGGACACAGAATGTGCTGAGCGGGCCAGCCGATCAGCCTTCTCGTTGCCCAGGACCCCCACATGCCCAGAGACCCAGCAAAAAATAATTCTATATCGGGAATCTTTTTGGATCAGCCAGTTGTAAATTTCTGTGACCAGGGGATGGGACGCATTAAAAGATCTAATTAACTGTAGGACACTCCTTGAGTCGGAAAAAATGACAAAATCACTAAAAGGTAAAATTTGGATGAGTCTAAAGGCTAAAAGGATTGCTGAAAGTTCAGCGGTAAAAATGGATGCTGCTGGCGGCAAAGATAGAGTTGGGAGTTCTCCTCCTGGGTAGATGGCTGCGGCGCCCACGCCACCGTCCGACTTAGAGCCATCCGTGTATAGTGGGCAGCATTGTTTGTGTAAGCTCGAATGCTCTAAGAAAAGACTCTTAATGATGCGAGGGTCCATGGAGGACTTCTCCAGGCTCCACATGTTGGTACATACTGTGGGGAAAGGAGCACGCCATCTAGGGTTCAGTAAGGATGGAAGGGTAAGGACCCTTGGAGCACCCAGGTTAGAGAGATGATCTCTTATGCGAAGGTTCAAAGGGCGGGGTAAAGATGGCAACTTACCATATGCCGCCATAATTCGGCAGCATACAGGCATCTGTAGACCTCTGACACACGGGCTTGCTGTAGTCGGCAGAGGTATCGCATGCAGATTTGAAGTCTATGGTAGGGCAAAGAGAGTACTCCACTCTCCCAGTAAAGGCTGTTGACAGGATAAGTACGGAAGGCTCCACTAGAAAGGCGAACTCTAAGGTTTCGAATGGGGTTCATCATTTTAAGGGCTGAAGGGGAAGCCGATGAGTAAATTTGACAGCCATAATCCAATTTGGATTGAACGAGGACTGTGTATAATGTCCACAATGTTTGTCGGTCACTGCCCCACGAAGTGTGTGAGAGGACTTTCAAAATGTCTAGAGCCCGCAGACAGCCTGTTCGAAGTCGGCGTATGTGTGGTAACCAGGATAACTTTGGATCGAGAGTTACGCCAAGGAACCGAAATTCGGAGACAAACTCTATATCTTCGCCTTGTAGGGAGATAGATGGCGGAACAAGAACCCCTCTGCCTCGGTGGAAATACATTGCTTTGGTTTTGGTCGTGGAAAAGCGGAATCCCTTAAGTTATGCTCTTTTGGATACAGCATCGACCGCCAGTTGTAGCCGACGCGCTGCTGATGGAAGGCGAGGTGAGGAACAGTATAGTGCTAAATCATCGACAAACAAAGTTGCCGATACACCTTCTGGGAGAGACGAAATAATATCATTGATGGCAATTATAAAACATAAGACACTTAAAACACTGCCCTGAGGAACTCCTTCCTCTCGGGGTTGCAGGTCAGAGTATGCGTCTCCAACACGTACCTTGAAGGATCGAGATGCTAAAAAACTTTAAATAAATGAAGGTAAAAATCCTCTCATCCCCTAGACGTATAACTGCTTCAAGTTGCCGTATCTCCATGTTGTGTCGTAGGCTTTGTCAATATGGAAAAATATGGCCGGGACTCGGTGCTTTAATGAGAAAGCTTTCCGGACTGATACCTCGAAACGTACTAGTAGGTCAAGGGTACTATGACCTTTGCGGAAGCCACATTGAAATGGAGAGAGAAGGTGATTGGCTTCTAGGAACCAGTTTAGGCGCTCCAATATCATTTTTTCCAGCAATTTACTCAAACAGCTGGTGAGAGCTATAGGGCGGTAGTGATCTGCATCTAACCCGTCCCTGCCCGGTTTGACAAAGGGAAGGATGATCCCAATGCGCCATGATTACGGGTAAAAACCCTTCACCCATATAAGGTTGTACAAATCAAGCAAAGACAGAGTAGAGTGCGGATGTAGGTGGCGAATCATGTCGAAATGGATCTCATGAAGGCCAGGTGAAGTAGATCTTCAAAGGGACAAAGCGCTTTGCAGCTTATAGATGCTGAATAGAGCGTTATACGGAAGGTTAGATTTTGTTGTGAAGTTAAGAGAATGAGATTCTTCCTTTGATTTGTAGGATTGAAAAGCCTTATCGTAACGGCTGACACTGCTGACGGAGCGGAAATGGTCAGCAAAAGCATTGCTGACCGCCAGGCCGTCATTCTCCAAGGAACCGTCTAAGTTGAGTGTGGGGGTATTATGATTAGCGTAACGGCCCCTGATCTTATTAATCCTCTACCAGATCTTAGCAGTAGGTGCCATAGAGGAAATCGATGAAACGTATCTGCGCCATGAATTTCAACGAGCTTGACGAAGGGTTCTTTGGCGAAGCGCACGAGCTCGGTTTCGGTCAACCTTGTTGCACAAAGTTGGGTTCTTTCGGAATCGAGCATGGGCTAACTTGTAATTTTTGATAGCTGTTGCACACGTCGAGGGCCACCAGGGCACGGTTGAGCGGCCCGTGACAGGTCGCCTCCGTGGGATGGTCTGTGTTGCTGCATTGTAGATAGTTGATGTAAAGTATTCTACTGCCGCGTCCACTCCATTGAAGGTCCCCAAAGATGCATTTGTGAAGGACGCCTCTTGGAAACCTTCCCAATCTGCATGACCTAAGTCCCACTTAAGGGTCATGGTTGTATGAAGGCTAAATTGAAGGGCCCACAAGACAATAGGGAAGTGGTCACTCCCATGGAGATCGTCAAGAATTGACCATCGAAATTCCGTGAAGCAATCAGGGGAACAAACAGACAGGTCAACACAGCTAAAAGAGTCCGTCTGGACATGATAAGAGGTAAAATCGCCAGTATTTAAAACACAAAGACGGTCAGATAATAAGAGAAACTCTAAAACACTGCCTTTGGCATTTCGAGTGATATCACCCCAGTATGGGTGACGGGCGTTAAAATCAGGCGTAATAAGAATGGGGAGGGCAACTGGTCTATAAGTTCTAAAAGGTCGGATCTTGACAATGATAAACAAGGGGGTAGGTAAATAGAGCAAACGGTAGAAAGCTTTGTAAGAAAAACCCTCACAGCAACAGCTTGGAGGGTTGTATGTAGGGAAATGAGAGAAACATGGTAGGATGAAGATACCATGATTGACACCCCTCCATGAGAGGGGCTTCCAGCAGGAGCAATAGAGTTGAAAGTGAGAAAACCGGGTACCGGCGGAAAAGGCCGTATACCCTGTTTATTCTCCTGGAGACAAATAACAGCAGGGTGGATAGTCGTCAAAAGAATTTTGAGTTCTTCCCACTTGGAAGAACGCCTTGACAATTCCATTGTAAAATGGAAAATATTATGTGTGACGATTAGATACCACTGTGGATATATTTTTCTCTTTTGAGGCCGATATTGTATTTGAGGTTCGTCCCAAAGAGCTTGGGAGACGGAGAGCTGATTTTGAGGAGCCTGCTTTTGCAGGAAGAGAGATCCTAGATGGAGCAGTAACTGAGTTTTTTTCGTGGGTTTTAGAGAACAGACCGAGGCCCTTGATTGTAATTCGGGCTCACAACCTGGCGGAAAAGGAAGATCAAGAAGGGATTTTTGGCCGGTAGATCCGGATTCATGGGTCGAGGGTATTTTCGGTGTCTGAGGAGTTGGTCCAACCACCGCAGTTGGTGATGTTGGAGTATTAACTGCTTCCATCGGATCTTGGGTTAAAGGGTGAGCGGAACGAACAGGTGATCTGAGCGAGGTGTGTGGATCAGGATGAGGCTTACGTCCTGTGAAGGGCGAGACGGACTTAAGGGCAGAGAATGTTCAACCATAGGGAAGGAGTCCATTGGAGATTCTCGGGGTTCGGCCGATTCAGCTCCAGAGGTTGTCCACTTATTGGTGGTCGATGACCCAGGTGAGGAATCCTTTCTCTTACCACTGGGCTTTGGGTCTCGTGGCCGGGTGGATGAACCTTCACTGGTCGATGTTGAGGATTCTTTCAAATAGCGTCTGATGTCTTCAAGTGTCTCGACCTGAGCGTCTCTCCCAGGTAGAGCTGCTGGAGAGAGGGGGGGCTACATTGGTTATCTCGGTGTGAGAGCGATGCTTCGACTGCATATTCTGAATGCTTTCGACGCTGCATGATGGTCGGTTTCGTTCAGCGTCACGTAAAACGTCAGAGAAGAGCCGGCCGAGTGGCGAGGTTTGTGCTCGAGCACGCTGGCGGGCCTCTCTTATATCTAGACGTAGGGAGTGGCGCAAAGCGAAAACTTCCTTTTCATATAAAAATATAGAGCAGAGTTTCGACGCAGTACTGTGGGAACCTCCACAGTTGGCACAGTGGGGTGTTTTGGTGCATTCGGGGCCATGGTAGTCAGAGCTACAATTCACGCAGGAGCGAGGGTGCCGACAGGCTCGGCCAACATGTCCAAATTGATTGCAATTTAAGCAGCGTCTGGGTAGTTCGATGAAGGGACTTACCGGGACACGAAAGTACCCAGCTTCAATATACTGCGGCAGTTCTTGTCGTTCAAATGTTAAAATCAGTGTGGCGGTTGGGACTTTAGTGGAGCCTAATGTTTTAGTTACCTTGTGTACGTGTGTGACACGTTGGGTACTGAGCTTACTCTGAAGGCGGGTGGGGTCGTAGTCCTTTAGTTCGTTTGAATGGACGACACCTTTGACGAAATTCAGACGCGGATGGGGCGAGACAGTTATTGGAATTTCAGCTACCGAAGATAGATTTCGCACAAGGTTGTGTTGAGAGTGGGATGACACCTCGACTACGACATCACCACTTCCTTTTGACCACATCCGGCGGGGTTCACCACAGATGGACTCAAAAGATACATTGACGTCAAACACATCGACTTTTGCAAGTGGGATGTCAGATGATGAATTCATGACAAGAAAGCGAGGACAATCAAGATCTAGGTCTACTTCGTTGGAATAGGGGTCCAACGAGCGAGGGAAGGCTGAAAGGGGAGCTAAGGAACGTTTGGCACGAGAACCCTTACGAAAAGGGGAGGTTTTTGGTTTATGGCAAGCCATTGCAAAAAGAAAAAACCTCGCATCCTCCCTCGGGGCTTCCCACCATGGAGGCCTACAAGGGCCCGGCACTACTGCAACTATACAATCAGTTACGTTCGGTATGTCCTCTTGGAGAATGGATACGGATCCACCACACCATCTTTATAATCCTAAGAGGCTGCCCGAGTTCTCCTACGCACGGAGAAAAAGGGCCAACGATGGGTTTCTCCTTGGTCATTCGGTAGACGAAGGCGGTGGAGATGCCCAGCCTCTTCCACCTTCATGAAAGAACAATTCGGAATCAATCCATTAAACGAGCAGAGGTCGGGTATCAATAAGGACCACTAGATAGGTGAAGAAAGAGGGGGAAATAAAGGGCAGTGGAAGAGCGGAATAGAGGAGGAAAGAAAGAGGGGCATGTTAAAAGTCTTGTTGGCAGCACCATGGGTCCCCTAGGGGGCCCAGGGCTGACCCCCCTCTCCACGAGAAGGCCAGAGCCTCTCTGGGAACAGCCCCTGAAAAAAAGATCCCAGATAGGGAGGGGGCGGGAGGGAGGGTGTTATTTGAAGAAGCATTTTAAAAACTCCTTCCAAACTGAGTAATCCTTTTCATTTCCTAGAGAATTAAACACCACTTTCACCTATGAATTAAGTAAACGACACGTGAAAAAATACCTAAAGTTTGACTTAAATCTATTTATTCCATTTTGTCCTAAAGGGTCTGGAGTAAAAACAATGGACAAAGATTTTCACCTTAGTGGCTGTGTTAACAAACATAATAAGTGGTAATGGAGTGAAACAAATCTTAGGGAACTTCAGGAGAGGCTCCTTCATTCGGATCGTGTCACGGTATCGTGTACAATTTCAAGGGATCATCGGCTCTTACTTTTTTTTAAAGAAAACGGCCGAACTTCAACTGTGAATTCAGACCCTTATTGGACAATGATCCAGGAGGTCATTTTGCCTGTCTCGAAGAAATGGAACTGGGCAATGTGTGGTTTTAGCAAGCTGGAACCACAGCCCAAACCACCAGGATTTCAATCTATTTTTTTGAGAAGCCTTCCTCCGGCGACTGATTTCCCTGACATAGGATGAAAACTGGCCTGCGCACTCGCCTGATTTAGTCCCCTTCATTTCATTATTTCTTGCATGGTTATCTCAAATCTCTAGTTTATAACGATCGTCCACAGACACAGGAAGACCTACAGAATAACATCCGAACTGAAATTTCCAATATACCGGTCAACATGCTTGAAAGAGTGAACCAAGACTTCTGAATTCGTCTGAATCAGTGTATTGATAATGGAGGCCGACATTTAAGGGATATTCTTTTTAAAACTTATGTAAAATTAAATCTCCATGTTGTGTGACAAACAAAAATAAAAGTAAATAGATTCGAAACGTGTACTGTTTTTTATTTCATTTTTAATAAAGGAAGTTCCCACGCCCTACTCTCTATCAGCCGCCTCTTCCCCCATTCCTTGATCATCCGGCGCAATATTTTCCGAACAGCCGCCTGGTAGGCCCACGACTGAAGCAAAGTGATCCGCACAAAGAGGATCGAAATCCCTAGGATAATACTGTACTCGCCTCCTCCACAAAAAAAAATAGAGATGTATTGGGGCCAGCGCCTTAATACTCTTCTGCCTTGAGCAGGGGACTGGGTAACCTGTGCCCTTTAGGCTGCATATGGCCTTCTTGGGCATGGCCATTAAGTGCGGCCTTCTGAATCAAGTCAAATTTTGCAGATCAAATAATCTTTTGCTTTCCTACAAAAATGACTCTCAAAAGTCATTAAAACGTTTGTTAACTTTAGAATTGATCCTATTTTTCATTTTTTGGCTGATAGGTATTCATAGTAATTAGTTATATACAAAGTAATGTGCAATTATAATTATATGAATGAGGCCTGCGGCTAACTTAATGGCGCCTTCAACACAGGAATAGTTCCCCCCACCGCTGGCCTTGAGCATCCCTTTATTACCCCTCTTCTGACGTCTTGTTGTAGGTCTGCGGTTTAGTGGCTAAGCCCACTCGTCGTGCCCGCCTGTCCTCAGGGCCTCGCCACTCATCCCTGTGTGAAGAGTAGGAAGTTGTCTAGCCCTCCCCTCTCACGCACTCTTCCTCCCTACAGTAATGGAGAAAGAGTAGGACGAATTCTTCCCATTTCCGAGCCGCACCCCGCCTCCTCTCTTCTTTGTTTTCCGAGGAGGGGGCCTACTACCACCTTCAGGTACTACATAGTTCGTTGCTTCACTTTCCACCGGATCCGCCGAGTGTCGCGAGTTCTCTCTCTACTTGATGCACAGCTGTTCATCTACTAATCATCCCCTACTCCAATACCACCAGCCACACAGAAACACTCCTACTACACAACCGCACTACTAAACTCCAATCAGTTGCTATAAAGGTGATCAAAACCACATACAATATCAACATCAATATCCGCCCTTAGCCCCTCCTAATACTTTTCAGCAGGCTTTTTGCCAAACCTCGCGCTACTCTCACGGCTTCTCAACCTCTTCTTAGGGATTGAATTAAATGTTCCTCCCCCCTGGAGGCTAACCTCACAAAATCACCAACCAAGAGGAACCACCATCATCGAATAACTTCACCTACTATCCATAGTAAACAATAGAAACCAACAAGCAAGAAGCCCTACACAATGCAACCAGGGGCGTCGACTGCCTTACACTCTCCGTCAAACCACTGCTTTGGTCCATTGAGTATCGAGTGATCACTCAATAGCTGCCGCCCATAAATGAAACGCCAAATCTCCACTGCGCATTGCAGGCAACCCCCCCCCCCCGCATTAAGCTCGTCAAGCAAGCACAAGAAAGATCGCGGACGAGCTTACTAAATATAAGGTTTAAGGTAAGTTATCAGTGAGTTGCTGCGCAATCTAAGTGGATTCTATATGGCCGCTAGGGTGAAATGAGAGATATAGTCTATAGAAGGTGGAGGAGACAACTTTGTAACAAAAATTTAAAAAACGACGGGTTAAAAGATTCCTCCGCCAATATGAATCGAAGACGGGTGTGTTGAAGAATATTTTTTTTTTTTTAAGGGGCTATCTGGCGACTGCCAACTTAGGCATAAGTCGCCGTAAACAAACAGCCTGGTTCTAGGCTACTTTAAAAAAATTGAAAAGAAAACAACAATAAAAAGAAATAACAATTAGGAAGCAATACCAAAACAATAACAATAACAACAACAAACCTAGTTAAATTAGAGGGAGAAGGCCAGCCTCCCCCCAAAAGTCAACAAGTCCACACCAGTCAATGTACACGAACTCGCCCCGAGTACAAAGGACAGGCGGTAAAGACCCCGCCCATCCCGGTACCAGGACAGGTAACGTGCGCGCAGATCACCCAGACTGGGACATTCGACAATAATGTGCCGAACAGTCTGGGGGACAACGCAGTCGTCGCAATAGGGCGCAGGCAAGCGCTCCATCAAATAGCGATGACACACGAGTGTGCCCGATTCGGAGACGACAGAAAGCGACCAGAAGCCGTCGCGGCATTGAGGGATAGGTCCATGGGAACAGTCACGGCGCAATGACACGTAACTTTAAGTTCCCTTCGACCGTCTCCCATCTTCTTTGCCAAGCAGTCCGAAGAGCTGCCCGTATTCCTGCCATGTAGTCGGTGTGAGGAAGAGCGAAACGCTGGTCCGGTCGAAGAGTCCTCGCGGACTCTTTGGCGTCCTCATTCCCCGCAATTCCTACATGTCCAGGAATCCAGCAGAAGATAATCTCAACATCCGCCTGGCTCACCAAAACCGTGGCGTCATGTATATCGGGAACCAGCCGATGCGGAGATTCCAATGCTCCGAGAGCACTCAGGGCGCTTTGTGAGTGGCTATACATCAAAATCCGGTCTACGAACCAGGCACGTCGCGTAATCTCCCGTACCGAGTGGTGTATTGCCACCAGCTTGGCCGTGAAGACAGACGCAGCACCTGGCAGAGCCCCGCTGATGTCAAACACAGGGGATATGGCGTGGAAGCCGACTCCCTCTTGGGACTTGGAGCCATCTGTATACACTGGCACGGTTCCATCGTGTGGAGAGTCTCCCTGATACCGTATCGCCATGCGGTATCATAGGCCTTCTCCAGATCGAAAAACACCGTGGCGTAGTGCTGTCTACGAAGGAAAGCCTCGCAGACGGCATTTTCCAGTCAGAGCAGAGCATCCGGCGTGGAGTGGAACTTGCGGAAGCCGCACTGTGCAAAGACAGATGGCCTCCGCTGTCCAGGAAAAAGGCTAATCTAACATTTACCAATTTCTCCATCAACTTGCACACGCAAAAGGTTAGAGAAATTTGGCGGAAACCGGTCGGAGTAGATGGATCTCTCCCCGGTTTGCGAAAGGCGAGTACATTAGCGATTCGCCAGGAGTCTGGGAGAAAACCCTCCACCCAGATCCTGTTGAACAAATCTAACAGAAAGGTCATGCCTCGCTCACCTAGGTGTCCGAGCATGGGGTACGGGACATCGTCCGGACCATGGGCGGTGTCCGCGCACGAAGCGAGAGCGGAGCGCAAGTCACTTACAGTAAAATTGTCGTTGAAGGGTTCTCCGCCTCTGGAGGTAAAGTCTAGCCGGCGGCCTTCCGCGACAAAACGACCTGCATTGAATGCTGGCGGAGCAGCATCCCAGCTGGAGAATGCGAAAAATACGGTCGCTAAGGATTCCGCCACGGACGCGGGGTCCGAGATTGCGGTCCCATTCTCCTGGAGAATGGGAGGGGGGTCCTGCGAGAACTTGCCCCGAATCCTTTTGACTCGCTTCCACACCTCTGCTAAAGGGGTCTTCTCGTTAAGTGAAGACACGTATGCCCGCCAAGAAGAGCGGCAGGCGTGCTTCGAAATATACCGGAACCTAGCCCTAGCCCTAGCCCGACGAAACTCAGTGACAGTGAAATCGTTCGGGCGGCGCTTATAGCGCAAGTAGGCATAACGCTTCTGTTTGAGGGCCGTCTCACACTCGGCCGACCACCATGGGAGTGGTCGGCGTGCAAAACGGCCAGACGTCCTAGGAATATTAGTGAGGCCCACGGCGATGAGGTTGCCGGAGAAGAACTCAACGGCCTCATCTACCGACCTAAACTCCTCGACTGAGAGAATTCAGTCATTTCATAAAATGCAGGCCACCGAGCCCGGGCCAACCACCACCGAGGTGGGCTCTGAGGCGGCAGTTGCCCTGAAAATGATATTTGAATGGGAAAGTGATCACTACCATGGAGGTTATCGACCACCCCCTAACCAAAATCAGGCTGTGCATCCGAAGAGCACAAAGATAGGTCAAGGCAAGAAAATAAAGCGGTTCTCCGACAGTGATGCGTAAACTCATCCACGTTTAGGACACCCATCTCAAGCTCTTCGATCAGATCGGCAAGGACTTGTCCCCTGGGATTTATGGAGTAATCTCCCCAGAGAGGATGCCTGCCGTTCAGATTTCCAAGCAAGAGATAGGGCCTCGGCCACCGTGCCACGACGCGGCGGAAATTCCCCGCGTCGAAGTCAGCTGACGGTGGAATGTACGCAGAAATGATAGTATACCTCCTATCCAGGTGCAGCTGCACAGCCACTGCCTGAAAGGAGGTATCTAAAGAGAAAGGAAGAACGGAGACATCATGCCGGGTGTAAACCGCGCATCCCCCAGCCTGGCCATCCCGCGGTAGTGGGGTCGTAAGACCCTTATACCCCGAGAGGGCGGGCACGGGGCACGCACCTAGCATGGTCTCCTGCAAAAATATAGCTAACGGGGAACGGGACGAGACGAGACGAGCCTCCGCAGCTCCTCCCAGTTGGCCCGGAGTCCACGGCAATTCCATTGAAGGAATATGCCCTCCAGGCGTCGCTCGGAGGAGACGCGGGGGCCCTCCTCGAACAGAAGACCCTCACGGGAATGGCTGTACGCTTTTCAGGGGCAGAACGCCGGGCGCTGTTGGCCATACAAAGCGCTGAAGGCGTTGTCGCCTTCAAGGACTTATTGGGGGAGGTTGGGCTCGCCATGCGAGTCTTTTCCTCCTTCCGCCTCAAAACTTAAGCGGGCGTTGCGGCTTGGGAGGCGGGGGGCCCTCTTTTCGAGGAATCACCGTCTCCGAGCCTCTCGCTCCACCACTAGGCGTGGGCGAAGGAGCCGAAGCTTCTTTATTGCTGTCCTCCTTTCGGGGGGACAGCTTTAGGAACCACGGAAGATGGCGTAGCGACCATCTTCAGGGGTGTTGCCTCCCGTGAGTCTAACGACTCGGTGGAGGCGCGTGGCCGTTTCGCCTTACGGGAAACGGTCACGCTGGGGAAAGAGGGGGGAGCCCTGGTTTTAGCCGGGGCTGGATATGAACCCTTTTTGCCGCCAGCTTTACAAGGGGAGCGCCCGGGTTGAGTATAGCCCGCAGAAGGGCTCTCAATGGGCGTGGAAACAACCGTGCTCGTTGGCCTGGATGGGCCAGGAGCAGAGGGTGCCTTTCTAACTATTGAGGCATATGACGTCCCAGCAGAGCCGGGCGAGCCAGGTTCAAGTCCTTAGCCTCGCGGAATGAGAGTCGATCCTCGGCTTGAACGGCCAGGATTTCTTTCTCAAGGAGATATGCACCATATTGCTTCGAAGAAGCGGGGTGCGGCTCTCCGCAATTGACACACTTGGCCACACACGATTTGGACTTACCGTGTACGGCCTTGGAGCAATTTACACAAACTTCGGGTGACCCCGACTTTGCACGTCTACAAGATCGATTCGTATGGCCGAAGCGGTGACAGTAATAGCACCGCCGCGGCAGTGGCACAAATGCCTTCACGCGGTAGCGGTATCAACTGGCACGCACCGACTCAGGGAGCTTGTCACAGTCGAACGTGACGAAGAGTGTAGGGGTGGATCTCGAGGCCCCTCCCTGTTTTCTCATTACACGTTCGACCTTGACCGCACCATGGTCGGCCAGCTCTAGGGTGATGTCCTCAATGGAGTAGTCAACGAGTTCCCTCGCATAAACTACTCCTTTCACAAAGTTCATGGTAGAGTGCGGCGTCACACTCACCGGGGTACCATGAAGTGTCCGAAGAGCACTTTTCTTGGCCGCCTCAGCGGTTTTCGCCAGAAGGCTCCCGTCCGTCAAACGGGTCACCTTCGGCTCTCTACCAATTGCACTAGCTAATCCTCTCCTCTAATGGATCATGTTGCCCTGGGCCAACATGGTGCCATCAGTGGAGCGAATAACGAGGAAGCGTTTGAAGCCAGCAGGCTCGAAAGCACCAGGTAACCTCTGAATGAGGGGCCCTGATGTCATCGAGGCTCCGCCCTCTGCACTTTTGATCTTTGTCATACTCTGGGACTCTGCACCCGGGAGGGGGGGGGCGGCAGAGGGGCCGATCTTGGCTTGGTGGCTTACCAAAGTGACAGCAGGCAAATCCGTCCCCGTAGCCCCCGCGGATGGAGAGGATCCCCGAGTCTTCTTAGTCTTTTTTGGAGAAGAGGGCGGGGAATGAACCACCTTCTCACCTCCGCCGATAGGAGCCTCTAGGCCAGATGGACCGGCCTCAGCCAGGTCCTTCTCCGAAATGGAGAAGGTCCTGTTGGTCGCAGGGGAACCGGTTGGAGGAGATCCCTTCCCTCCTTGTACTGCCTCGGAGCCCTCAGCCGTTTGAGGAGGACCTTGCATAGGGGGGAATTCGGGTTCGGTGCTTGGCGCCGAGCCCGGCTTCCCCCCCATAGAAGGCCCTACCGTCTGAAGCTGGGTTTCCTCAAGGACCATGTCTATCACAGGAGGGGCTCTCCAGTTGGTCTTTCCCTCCCAGGGCATCGCAGGTTCCCTTGGCAGCATCACCAGTCTTGTGTGGGGAGGCACAGGCCTTGACCCCGGTAAGGTTTAATATTCTTGCCAGCAGGTCTTTTGAGGCAAGGGCCCAAAGGGGCCTGGCTTCCCTCTCCCCCCTAAGGGGGTTTGCCCTACCGAGGCGCTTACACGAGGGGCGGTCGGCAATGGGCTGCCTGCTGGCTTTCTTGGCAGTCCCCTTAGAAAGAAAAGGAGGGACTGCCGCTGGAAATAGGGAGGTGCCCGAAAGCACCTCCAGAGAAGGGGGTGAGGGGGACTCCCCTTCACCCGTAGGCGTAGGAGAGGAGTAAGCCTCCTCTCCGGTTAAAGAAATATGGAGGGTCCCCTGCGCAAGCACAGGGCGGGGGGACCTCCATTTTTCGGTGGAGCTGCTTCGTCGATGAGCAAGGGGGAATTAGAGGGAGATTTTGTTTTTTATCATCATTGGGCACGGTGACGCTAAATTTTCTGCGGGACTCAATAGCTCATCACCTCTCACAGTTGCCCGCACAGCAAGAGGTGCTTACAGGCCTGGCAGAACCAGGCACCGCCATTTGGAACCACCCCTCCCACCTGGTGGCCTGGCAGTCCATCGGCATGGTGGCTCCACCTTAAACACGGCGTAAAAAGATAAGATTGTGAAGAGGAGAGGAAAAGGGATGCGAGGAAGGTATGGGTTGGGATGAAGCAGGTTGTTAAAAAAAAACATCCCAAACCGGAGCTCAGTGGTTAGGAAACGTTGTCCCCTCCATCAGCCCCGATCTGGGACGGTTGGCTTGAGAAGAAGGTCAGCATCTACCCTGTGAAATTAGAGGCTGAACAGAGAAATTTGTGGGAGAGGTATGAAAAGCGAGGAAATACAAGTGTTTTGAAGGAAGGAGAAGAGGCTAAGCTGTGGCCGGACGGAGCGCTGGATCCCGTTAGCACAAGGCCAGGATGGCAAATCGCCGCGCCCCTTACGGGGTCTCGGTGTGAGAGCGATGCTTCGACTGCATATTCTAAATGTTTTCGACGCTGCCAGTAGATCTAGGGTGAAGTGCTTCAGGCTGGTCGGAACTCGCGCGTGATGGTCGGTTTCGTTCAGCGTCACGTAAAACGTCAGAGAAGAGCCGGCCGAGTGGCGAGGTTTGTGCTCGAGCACGCTGGCGGGCCTCTCTTATATCTAGACGTAGGGAGTCGCGCAAAGCGAGAACTTCCTTTTCATATAAAAATATAGAGCAGAGTTTCGACGCAGCACTGTGGGTACCTCTGCATTTGGCACAGTGGGGTGTTTTGGTGCATTCGGGGCCATGGTAGTCAGAGCTACAATTCACTCAGGAGCGAGGGTGCCGACAGGCACAGCCAAAATGTCCAAATTGATTGCAATTGAAGCAGCGTCTGGGTAGTTCGATGTAAAGACTTACCGGGACACGAAGGTACCCAGCATTAATATACTGCGGCAGTTCTTGTCGTTCAAATGTTAAAATCACTGTGGCGGTTGGGACTTTAGTGGAGCCTAATGTTTTAGTTATCCTGTGTACGTGTGTGACACGTTGGGTACTGAGCTTACTCTGAAGGCGGGTGGGGTCGTAGTCCTTTAGTTTGTTTGAACGGACGACACCTTTGACGAAATTCAGACGCGGATGGGGCGAGACAGTTATTGGAATTTCAGCTACCGAAGATAGATTTCGCACAAGGTTGTGTTGAGAGTGGGATGACACCTTGACTACGACATCACCACTTCCTCTTGACCACATCCGGCGGGGTTCACCACAGATGGACTCAAAAGATACATTGACGTCAAACACATCGACTTTTGCAAGTGGGATGTCAGATGATGAATTCATGACAAGAAAGCGAGGACAATCAAGATCTAGGTCTACTTCGTTTGAATAGGGGTCCAACGAGCGAGGGAAGGCTGAAAGGGGAGCTAAGGAACGTTTGGCACGAGAACCCTTACGAAAAGGGGAGGTTTTTGGTTTATGGCTAGCCATTGCAAAAATAAAAAAAAACTTCGCATTATCCCTCGGGGCTCCCGACCATGGAGGCCTACAAGGGCCCGGCACTACTGCAACTATACAATCAGTTACGTCCGGTATGTCCTCTTGGAGAATGGATACGGATCCACCACACCATCTTAATAACCCTAAGAGGCTGCCCGAGTTCTCCTACGCACGGAGAAAAGGGGCCAACGATGGGTTTCTCCTTGGTCATTCGGTAGACGAAGGCGGTGGAGATGCCCAGCCTCTTCACCTTCATGAAAGAACAATTCGGAATCAATCCATTAAACGAGCAGAGTTCGGGTATCGATAAGGACCACTAGATAGGTGAAGGAAGAGGGGGAAATAAAGGGCAGTGGAAGAGCGTAATAGAGGAGGAAAGAAAGGGGGTAATGTTAAAAGTCTTGTTGGCAGCACCATGGGTCCCCCAGGAGGCCCAGGGCTGACCCCCCTCGCCACGGAAGGCCAGAGCCTCTCTGGAAACAACCCCTGAAGAAAAGATCCCAGAGAGGGAGGGGGTACTAAATATAAAATCGCTTAAACATCATTGACAGAAAGTACACTAAAAGGGAGTACTTATCGAAGCATAACATTAAGTGGGATTAATAATACAAGATATCTATAGCAAATAAACTATTACATATTTCCACTACTCTACATAGCAAGTTTATAGTGCTCATTTTCGTGTTTTTTTTTAAAGTTGAAATAATGGCTCGGTCTTTGGAACGAGAAACAGAATCAATGAAATATTTTATCTAAATTTTAAGCTTCAAAGAGGGAAAGAAAATTTATGCGAGTAAGGATATAATTGATTCTGATTTCCTTAAATACTAAGTTGTTTTTAAAAAGGAAATCAAAATCCATTGAATCTTTGCCTGCCTAAATTTTAAGTTGTTTGCAAAATGGAAATCAAAATCAATTGAATCTTTGCCTGCCTGAATTTTAAGTTGTTTGCAAAATGGAAATCAAAATCAATTGAATCTTTGCCTGCCTAAATTTTAAGTTGTTTGCAAAATGGAAATCAAAATCAATTGAATCTTTGCCTGCCTAAATTTTAAGTTGTTTGCAAAATGGAAATCAAAATCAATTGAATCTTTGCCTGCCTAAATTTTAAGTTGTTTGCAAAATGGAAATCAAAATCAATTGAATCTTTGCCTGCCTAAATTTTAAGTTGTTTGCAAAATGGAAATCAAAATCAATTGAATCTTTGCCTGCCTAAATTTTAAGTTGTTTGCAAAATGGAAATCAAAATCAATTGAATCTTTGCCTGCCTAAATTTTAAGTTGTTTGCAAAATGGAAATCAAAATCAATTGAATCTTTGCCTGCCTAAATTTTAAGTTGTTTGCAAAATGGAAATCAAAATCAATTGAATCTTTGCTTGCCTAAATTTTAAGTTGTTTGCAAAATGGAAATCAAAATCAATTAAATCTTTACCCGCTTAAATTTGTTTCGCATTTTTGAAGACTAAGCATAAAATTAGGCAGATAAAGATTTCATTGATTCTAAGTTCAGTCTTCAAAAAGGGAAACAATTATTTACATCTTTACCGGCCTAAAATTTAAGCTCAATCTTTCTAAAAGGAAAAGAGAATCAAATTTTTACCTGCCTATCAAAAGAAAGGTAAAGAATCGCTATAAACTTCATTTTTCCTTCACGTGTATAGGTAATTAACGTCCTTCGTAATCAATAGACCCTTATTAAGTACATTATGAAAATATTATATTTATTCCAAGTGTGACTACATAATATATTTCGAATAATAGTATGCCAATCCTGATATTGAAGCTTAAAATATTGGCTTTATCAAATACACAAGAAATATAGAATCTATAATTGATAATATAATTAAAACAATGAGTAATACCCAGTTATCCTAAAGACCAATCAAATATTTAGTTAACCAAAGCTTTCGCTAATAAATATTGGCTCAAGGTTCTAAGGCATCTAAATCATGATTATGGCATATTCATTTCTTTTTATAGTTTTCTATTGTCATTATGTCTTTAATTGGAAACAAGACGAGGCTAAAGTAAACAAACTTTTAACAAACTATAATAGTAAATACCACTAGAACTATCTCGCATGAACTATTCATAACTAGATTACACATAAGTGTTCCATTTTTGTTTTTCAAATTTCAATATTTGTTAGTATGGAAATAATAACATTTATTGCTTTCCTAAAAAATGGACAAAATATCATTTACTGAGAACTCTTGTATTTCAATTATGTAGCGGCTTACTATGTCTAATTGACGGAATATTCCTTAAACCTTCTCCGAAGGAAATTAACATGAATTTTAAATTGATCGAGGAAAATGGCAAATGAAAGCGGATGAAGCCATGTTAAAACTAGCGATCAAGATGAGTAAAATGAATGAATTGCAAAGTCGAGAGTCGGTTTAGGAAGACTGTTTACTTGGAAGACAGACGAATAATTATTCGTCACTGAGGCAAACACTATCACATATCAGTTAATATGATGAAGCCATAGTTTATTGGCATTGGGAGGGACTAAAACAAGTCCCTCCCACGACCCAAATAAATAAAAAAATTAAGATGTTCAGAATATTCATTACCCACTCAGTTACCCTAATTTCGAAGGGCACAGTCAAAAAAACAATTCAAACATTAAACGTCGACATAACTTTTTAAATACTTTATATATTCCTTTCTTTTACAATAACTATGTAGACACCACATCACATTTACCTTTAATATAATCAACCCAATCATTTGAACATCAATTTTAATATTTTATCCTATTCATTGTTCCCCCGCATCAACTTTCAACATCAATTTCAAATATATATATATATATATTACTCCGCTAATAATGAAAAATTAATGCCATTTATAGTAATCGTGCAAATTGGTACAAACTGAAGGTATAAGTTAAAGTAACCCGATAAAGTGTGGGAATTGATTGAAAAAAAAAACGATATTAAAAATGACAAATGATGAAAAGTGAACAACAGAGGTACGACGACCTTTCAACCTAAAACTTGTTTCAGAAGAGTAACGAGATTCGAGCCACGAAAAATGTAAACAGAGCACAATCAATGTTCCTCGAAATCAAAATATAAATTACTAAATTTGACATTGGTCAGCTAAAGCGGAATTGCGACTGTTTTAAATTACCCTATGGAACGTGTCAACAAACCCCCTTAACTTCTCAGGTACTTTACTGGCATTTATTCATTAACCGAATAACGCAAAATAATACCAGAAGGAGCTAAAAGGACTAGAATCTTCCAGTTTGGGGTTTCACTTACGAACCGAAAGTCAAGTTGCCTCCCAAAGGTTCCTCTAAACCACCTAATGGAAGCCACTAGCCGAATATCTCGTCTCTTAGAGAACATAAATTCATTTCCCTCACCATCCGCTTTAATTGGGGGTGTTTAGCCCCGTTTCGAGATCTGTATTAATCCGCCGGCTCCGGGTAGGTTTGAGTTACCCATCAAGTAGTTATCAACTTCCCGGGCCGCTTGCCGGCCCTCACTGATGGCCCAGACAACTAAAGACTGACCACGACGACAATCTGAAACAAAATTGACGTTAACAATACTCAAAGCATTTTTAATGCATGTCCCCCTAAAACGGAGGTATCCGCCAAGTTATTACAAAGGAGCAACGATACAAAACTGGAATTACTAAGATATTACTTCGAAGGCTTTGAACTCAGGAGGATACACAACCTTCCTGAACCGCCCGCCTCTCCCCCCCCCCCAGTTTAGGGAACGAGAGTAATTTCAGTGGTGGCATCAAATTCCGGTAGATTCGAGCTAAGTCAATCAACCGAATGCCTTAACCATGGAGTGAAACTGCCAATCTATCAACCCTCCTACCTCGAATCAATAATTGATTTAAAAGTGATGTCCACCCAAAGTATCTTACCACCAGCAGCGAAAACACCATCGACTGACGTCACGTATTTTCCAATTGGCGTCTTAATGTTAGACCTTGGGTCTTGATTCAGACCAAGGCCATTAATAGCGTATTTCTCAGGACCCAAGAATCCCATAGCCAGAAGAATAAGGTCAGCTTTGTATGTCTGCGAAATAATGACAACGAAGATTTAAAATAGAATAAGACTATCTCGCATGGTTATGTCCGCTTTTGAGGGGTCTTTGTGATACACAAATTAAAATAACCCCACCAAAACGCTTGCAAAACAATATTTGGAAACTTGTTGTTTTTTTCACAATTATTCCATTTCTTTAATCCCGTATTCACCAACTTATTAGATCTTGAGGGTTGATTTTAGATTTCAATCTCTACCAACACTACTTGGCGTTTCTCCGCATATACTGACATCTAGTTACCAATGCGGGGGCCTAAAATACTCGTTTTAGCTGGAAATACACGTTACCGGGGATCCCAACACAAAGACTGGGCCACTGATACCACATCAGTTTTAACGGGAAAGGTCGTTAGCGCTAATTGACATCAGTGCGTCCTACTAAACGAGATAAATTAATGAAAAATGGATCGGAGAGAGAAACAGGACTTGGGGGAGACGGCGCGACAGCCGACCCCCTCTTCGCATTTGGAGCGATCGTGTACACTGGTACGGCACCAGAGTATCACGGGGTGTGTTAAAAAAAAGTTCTGCACAATACTCCTGGCATTGTACGAGCTTTAGGAGCAGAGGCGTAGCGACCTATATTCACATGTCGTGGTGGTGTTCTGGGCAGAACCAGAAGCGCCACGGGCCTGAGAGCTACATTGTGTTCTCGAAGAAGTTTCCGTGCCCTAAATTCGAAATGCTTAGGGTATGACTGGCGTCTGGCGACGGCATAAGCACCATCGAGATCAGCCGCGGATGCAATTAGAGCCGTCTGCGACTGAAGAAGACGCACTCGGGCCGGGATAATGTGCCGCTCCTTCAAGTGTAACCGTCTACACACGGTCCCTTCCTTGGGGATCAGAAAGTAAAGATACTTGTAAGGAAAAGCTTTGATCCTACAGCTTGTGCTGTAGGCCTTGCAAACATGACCACAATTAAGGCAGGCCCTGAGGGACCAGGCTAGAGTGGAGGGAGGCTGTTGCATGCTGCGGGAATTTTATAGCATCTCCCTGTGCTAGCTGGCAATGAAAGAGCTAGGAAGTGAAAGTTCAATTGCAATTTAACCTCATATGGATTGTAACCAGGTGAGGTGGTCTTGGAATATCCACTTGGAAATGACTGACCACTACAACTCTATATTTATCTAGCCCCATAGGGTGGATAGAGTTTAAAAACACAGCCTTGCCTGGGATCACGCGCGAAGGTTGAACCATCCTCCGTTCGGTAACCAAGCATACTCCCATGCGTGGATATATTTTTGAAGAAAGAGAAATGTAAAGAAAAGACAGGAATAGAGATTAATCATGGGGTCATCGAACCATGTCCATCGTGAAGCCAGATGGCGAGCTTAATTCAATGTACTAGAATGACGTACTTAGAGAATCGTTTCGTTTTATATGATTATTAATTCTGGTTAATCCTTTATATTAAATTTAAAATAGCTATCAAAGAAATGTACTCCAACAAACCTTTTCTGTTCCCTCAACTTCCTTCATTTGCCATCTTCCAGACTCGTCTTTGTTCCATTCCACCTCGACAGTTTTTACACCGCATACTTTTCCGTTCTCGTCTCCGATGAATTCCTGGGAAAGAATAAATTTTTATTGTTCAAATTCCGTGGAATTCAACAAAATAAAAAGACATAGCTACTAATAGTACCCTAGAATCATTACCACCTCCGACCTCTCACAATGATACCATATAGGATTTGCTCGACAAAGGCTGGATATCTTTGGTTCTTTATGCCACGGCGATAGTGAGACGCGATCTTGGACCTAAGTAATTGGGTTGCCATTTTAAGAGAAGAGGGGGATCTTGGCCCCTTGTAGTGGTGGTACACGTTTAAAACTCCACCCTTGGGTTGGAAATTGATGGGGAGGAGATTGATACTCCCCCTCTTCCTCTAGTTTTGGGCGGTGCCTTTTGTCAGACGTTACACACATTTGCAGGCAGACAGCAGAGATTCCATACGGTCAACACTCCTATTCTCGCTTTCGGGGTGCCCCGAAAGCCAGAGACGGGGGCAGAGGACGAGGACAACGAGGCTTTCCTAATACCATTCACCTACCTCTAGCTTTATCATCTCTCTAATTGACTCCCAATCAATTAAGTATTTTAACTATTGTGTGTTAACGGTAAGTCAATTTAACGAATCAATCGAGTGTTGCCTTATTATTTTGTCATGGTGTCTCCAATATCAACTACTTTAACGTTGCACGAAATTATTTGGTTGCTGTTGTAACAAACATTCAAATCTTCCAAATTCATTTCAAACTGCAAACGTGCAGACTGGTTTCAAATCAAATACCTTAATCAAATTTTACTATCAAACTTTTTTCTCTAATTTCAAGCTTTCAACGAGACTTTGCGCCCAAAACAAAATTTGTGGGTGATAATCAAACTGGCGGTTGATAGAAGCCATTCAATTGTGAACAGTTTCGGGTCCTTAGTGAACGAAAATGGACCAATATCAGTCAAGATATCACCACAAATTTAGTCTCTTGCATAGCAAAAGGAATTGAAGCAGTCCCGAAGAACGAGTGACATTATTGTAACTATTGACTGCGTGCATCAATTGACTATGCATTTAATAAAATGGGTTGGGGCTCTATAATTTGGTATATTTCACCTTACAATTATGATACAAACTTACTGAAACAAAATGCAACGTTTGATTAGTTCTAGAAATTTTCTTATAGGAAAAATATGTGATCTTCCCTCTTCGAACTTCGCGAGTACGTGATCCTCTTTTAACGCAAGACAATGCTCCATGCCACACAACAGGCAGTGAAGCAGTTCTTGGATACTGAAAATGCCGACGTGACGAAATAGCCTGATTTGAAACCCGCTAGAAAAGCCTATGGAAGATATTCAGCGAGAAGTCCATGATTCGGAAACGACGAATGATGTTATTCTCTGGCAAAGATTCAAATGGAATAAAAATACGCCCGACCAATGCGACCAATTGGTGGTTCTCAAGCGAAGATGTGCCCAAGTCACTCGAACAAGGACTTGCATAGTTATTAATATTTCGCTAATTTATTAGCTAGAAGATAATTATGTTTTCTGGATGCATTTATATTTATTGTTCTCTAGTTTTGGTCGCAACCCTTTCTTCCAATACAGGTCATTTTTCTCAACTTCTTTGATCCGATGTTCTATGAAATGAAAACAGAACACTAGTAAATCAATTTCGAACAATATTCTGTGCAATTTTGAAGCAAAAATAGGATTTAAGAAAATGTAGATTTTGGTATTTTGTCCTCTAATTTTGGACGGTAATATATACGTTCTAATTGTGGCACTTGAGATCGGAAAGAGCGAAACTCTCCAGAACTTGTGCCCGCTCCATAACCTAAAGAAGCTCCTTTGTGCCGAGAGCATAACCACTAAGAAAAGGAATATTGGAATCAGAATTATTACGACAGTCATTATGAGAAGTTATTAACAAGAGTAATAATGAAAAGGGAGTGAGATAAAAATAAACAAGGGCATTTTTTTCATGTTTATCATTATTTTATGGAGAGAAATATAATCGAAAGCGGCTTTATTTTAATACCATTGCGCCAGTAGAAACAGAGGCTTCATCCATGGAAGAGCCTTGTGGTTTGGGTGGGAAATGAACGGTAGAATCCATCTTGAACTTCTTAACCCAAATCAGACTATCATCAAAAGAGGTTCATCGTGCACAGGTGGACCGTTTACCCCCAACACTTGAAGAAAGACCAGTATTAATGAAGAGAAGAAGAGTTCTTTAATCAAGACGACGCGCTACCTCATATGAGAAGATATGAAACACAAAAGCTTAATAATTCGACTGGGAACTAATCACTCATCTTCCGCACTCACCCGACTTAGTCCCATCAAATTACTATCTTTTAGGAGTTTAGCGAATCACCTGAAGAGAATGAAAATGTAAATCAAAGTCAAACGATTTTTACAAATGGGGCATAGTAAAATTAATAGAAAGATGGAGACTAATGGTAGAAACTGGTGTAAATTATATTGCCTATAAAATTAATAAACTTATTTAAATATAACTAACCAAAAATAGTTGTTTGAATTTTACCCATAAAATAATTATAAATAGGAGCGCTTAACATTTGGGATGACCTGGTCCAAATACAATGACCACTGCCACAGATCTGAGGATGGCGTGCTTCAACCTCAATATAACTACTCTATGCCCTCATGCCCTATCGAGTAAAAAGCCACCTAGTATTTATATCTATGGGTGAAGGGTCCTTTAAAGCGAGGCAGCATCTCGTTCAGTCACGGTTCACATACAAGACCCAAATTGAAATTAAAAAGTGAATAATAAATTTATTTTGGTTATCCATTCAAAGACTAATTGAAAGAGTAGATAGAAAACGAATATTTTATGGGAAACTATTATTTTCATAAATAGGTCAAAATAAAAATATTTTACCAAAAAGTAAACTTGAACAACCAGCAAAGAATTTTTAATTCGGTGAAAAAAACTAAATAAATAAATCAAAATGGAAAAATAGACATATCCTGTATAGTTTTTAGTGCATTAACTCTTTTAGGCTTAGTACTAATGAGTTCACGAATTGTCTCCTGTAGAATTTCTGCCTCGGCTGAACACAACATGCCAAACAAATCTGCTTTTGATGTTGGTTTTCGTCGGCTTTTTGGCACTTCTATTTTTGTCCACTATGCCTCAAAGGTGTTTACATCAGGAAAGTGGCTTGTCCAAGAGTCTTCTTCTACCGTTTTTTGTACCGTCACTCCTTGGTCTTTTTGTCTGTGTCATGGGGCACCATCCTTTATAAATAAGAAGTCAGTTTTTTACCATCTTAACACTAGGTTAATTTTGGAGAAGTCCTTTCCGAAGGATGTAGATGTATTTTTCCGAGTTTATGATGCCAATACACTCCTCCAGTTTTGAACGACCAGTGCCCCAAATTGTTGCTCCCACCGTCACTGAAAACCCGCTTGGTTCGAGCAGAACTTTCCCTTCAAGAGTCGTTTAGATTCCGGAAGAACTGGAATACAACCAGGGCAACTTTGGTTGCAACCGAGTTCTGACAGATGTCCACTGTCAGAAAATTGTGCTAATCTTTATTCGTCCTAGATAATGACAGTCTGATAGAACCATTTGGGTCTCTCTATCCCCTCATTTACCCACTCCTTACTTCTTAGTATATTTTCTGGTCGAAGAAGAGGTTTGCTAGCTGATACGCCATTGTAGCAAAGTTGATGGAGATACCTCACAGCAGTACTCTAACTCACTTGGACTCGCTCTGCAACATCAACTGCCTTACAACGGGCATCATTTTCAAAAATCCGCTTGAGAGCCCGAAAACATCTGTTAGGACTCAAGTTGACCCGAGATGGAATTCTGTTGATTCCTTGCCTTTGCTGGTGAATTGTACAATAACTTTGTTGCCCGTGATAGAAAGAATCCAAAGGTTTTGAGCTACAATACGACCTCTTTAAAAATCAGACAACTCTTTTGCTTCTGGTATTCGCGGCATGGATGGTTTTTATAAACAACTTGTATACTGTAATCGGACAGTAATAATAATAATAATAATATAATTAAATGTGTGCACGTATTCATCGGATTATTATAACATTTCATGAATGGGTGTGACCATAATGACCTGTATCTGATACCATGGTAATAGTATTTTGCTCACTTCACTTAGAGAAACACTCGAGTGCCTGGATTATATTCCAAAGATAGCAGGAGTGGTGGGGAGGGGGGGATTCCAAATTCGTTTAAAGACTGCGTCAACCAAATTGATCTTACCTTGGAGAGGGTGCTGTATTGGCGAGGATCTTTCCCAAATTTCACTCTAACTTCTTCGTGTCCGTAGTCGACCTTAAAGACTCTTGGGAATGTTGGCCAGGGATTGTCAGCCCCTCTGGAAGGCGGAGGTTGCGGGAGGATCTCGAATGTGGTGATGGATTTAGCGCCCTTGAAGAAAATATTTTTTTAAGGCAATTGTCGGGAGTTTTCCCGAACGGCACAGATAATTTCGCCTTCATTTTCTATCGTTTTAATATGACGAATCCCAAGAGGAGACTACTTGGGGCTCTAGGAACTGAACGAGTACGCAACGGTAAACATAATTAGAGGGCACAGATTAGGGTCTTCCAGCTATGTCGTCCAGGGAGAGTCGAATATTCGCTTTGTGTTCCAGCTGACTCAGGATTGGGTACAGTATGAGAGGGATAATGACTAATATATATAATCCAGGCATCTATCTAGCCATTCTGTCAGCACGTTCATAGTCGTCGAAATTCAAAAGGTCGCCTAGCCTAATCTTGGGTTACATTGGAGAGGAAAGAGAAAAAAGGAAATAAAAACCTAGAAAACAAGGCAAGATGGATGCCCAGGCGTCGGAGGGAAGCCTGCTTACCACCAGCACAGGAGGACGCACCTAATACAGATAAAGTCGAATAAAATGGAGGAGGCCATCCTCCAAAAAGTCAGAGTACACACATTTGCGAGAATGAACTCGTCCCGCCTAATACAGCTAAGCGGTAGCGACGCCGCTCGTCCCGGACGGGACAGGTAACGTGCGTGGAGATCTCCAAGAATGAAACACTAAAATAATGTACCAAACAGTTTTTTTTTTTTGGGGGGGGGGGGCAAGGCACTTGTCGCAGTGAAGTGTAGGGGGGCGATTCATCAAATGGCGGTGGTTTCCGCGAGTGGACCCAATTCGAAGACGACAGAAAGCAACCTGAAGCTGTCGCTGCATTGAGGGGTAGGTCCATGGGAACAGTCGCGGCGCAATGGCACGCAACTTAGTTCCCTTCGGCCGTCTCCCATCTTTTTTGCCAAGCACCCCAGAGAGCTGCCCGTATTCCGGCGATGTAATCGGCGCGCGGAAGAGCGAAACGCTGGTTTGATCGCTCAGTCCTCGCGACTCTTTGTCACCCTCAATCTTCGCAATCCATAAATATCCAGGAAACCGGCATAATTTATCTCGTCATTTGCCCGGCTCAACCGTGACGTCACAGATACGGCGAACCAAGCACAATCCGGTCTCCGAACCGGGTACGACTCGTTATCTCCCGTACCGAGAGGTGTATTGCAACCAGCTCGGTTGTAAAGACACACAGTGCCTGGTAGAGCGCCACTGACTTCAAATAGAGGGGATGCGGCATAGAAACCGATCACTCCTAGGACTTTGGACCACTCTTCTGCACTGGTACGGATCCAGCATGACACGAAGTGTGCTCCCAAAAGATCGAACGCATTATGCCCGGTGCTGTGGAAGTTGTGGGACTGAAGGCAGGCGACAAATAGTCAAAGGTGCTACACTCCATGGTAGCGCCATGGTAGCGTCCTGAGCAGACTCAAATGCGCCACACTCCGGAGCGCTGAATCGAGCTCTCGAAAGAGTTTCCTACGTTTAAAAACAACATCTTAGTGAATGACGTGCAACTCTGCGGCATAGGTACCGTAGAGATGGGCAGCACATGCAATGAGTAGTTACATTGTGTACGACTCACATCAAGTGGCATCTCTTCGGCATCGGCAAGTCGGCTCTGAATGGTGGATGGGGGGGGGGGGACGAGGCATCGGTCACCAGACAGAAGCCAGTGTGGTTATTCGCGTCTATCTTTTGCAATTCACGCTCGGCCGCAGTTTCGTCAAACTCTCATTTCTAGTTGAGCTTCAAGAGAACATAGCAACATATAAAACAAGGTGGTAGACCTATCAGCCCCCCCCTCCCCCCCGCCAAGTGATAAATTTCATTGAACGAAGAAAGTCCATTGCACGGGTACAAAAAACCGTAAACCTTCGGATATAGGCCTCCCAGCAATGGCGCCGGTCGAAAACAAGACCAAGTAAATGGCGCGAATTCACCACTATCAGGTGAACCCCGTTTAGGAATAAGTCTGGGTCGGGTTAGGGTGGAGCTGTGGATGGCAGCAGAAGTGCACGATCTTAGTCTTGGCCTGGTGAGAGATGTGGTTTAATCTATGTTTGATTTGATGCTCCAGAGTTGGCATCTTGGCCGCACCAAAAGAAATCGAAAGGTCGTCCACGTAGAACATAGCAAGAACATCTTCCAACAGCGCACATATGTGATAGCGTTAGTGCTCAAGGGTAAGATTGGGACCCTGCGGGAGACCCTCTTTCTGCCCTATTGGGTCCTAGAGGGCCAACTACCACCCTTACTCGCAATCCATGATAGCGTATTGACCTGCGATATCATAGGCCTTTTACAGATCGAAAACACCGTGGTGTAGTGAACTGTCTACGAAGAAATGCCTCGCAGATAGCATTTTCCAGGAGGAGCAAACCTCTGACGTGGAGTGAAATTTGCGAATGTGGCAAAGTCCAGAAAAACGAGTAATCTACCATTTACCAATTTCTCCATCAACTTGCACACGCAAGAGGTTAGAGAAAATGGTCGGAAACCAGCCAGGGTAGAGTGATTTCGACCCTGTTGAACAGATCTAGCAAAAAACGCTATATCTCGCTCACCAAGGCATCGAAGCATGGTATACGAGACATCTTCCGGATCGGTGAGGGGGGAAGGGGGAGGTCCGCTCATGAAGCGAGAGCGGAACGCAACTCACTCAATATAAACCTGCCGTTAAGGATTTACCAATTTCTCCATCAACTTGCACACGCAAGAGGTTAGAGAAAATGGTCGGAAACCAGCCAGGGTAGAGTGATTTCGACCCTGTTGAACAGATCTAGCAAAAAACGCTATATCTCGCTCACCAAGGCATCGAAGCATGGTATACGAGACATCTTCCGGATCGGTGAGGGGGGGAGGGGGAGGTCCGCTCATGAAGCGAGAGCGGAACGCAACTCACTCAATATAAACCTGCCGTTAAGGATTATCCGCCCCTGGAGGTAAAGTCCAGCCGGCCTCCCTCACGATATCACTACGTGCATTGAATGCTGGCGGAGCACATCTCAGCTAGACCATGTGGAGAGAGCGTTCGCGAAGGACTCACCACGGACGCGGGGTCCGAAATTGCAGTCTTGTTTTCCTGCAAGAACTTGCCCCAAATCATTTTGACTTGCTCCCACACATCGGCAGGACCAATCTTAAAGTTCGGTGAAGACACGAATGCCCGCTAGAAAGAGGGGAGAGCATGATTCAAAACATACAGGAACATGGCACTAGCTCGCCGAAATTAGCTAACTGTCAAATATTTCAGGCGGCGTTCATAAGCATAACGCTTCTATTTGAGCGCCGTCTCACAGTCAGCTGATCACAACGGAAGCTTCCGGCGTGCAAAAATGCCAGACGTTCTAGGAATAGCAGTTAGGGCGAAGGCGCTCTATTTTTTAAAGAACTCAATAGCCTTATCAAGCGACCTAAATTCCTCGACTGCGACAGAGAATTTAGTCATGTCCTTAAATTTAGACAATGACTCCCACTCCAGGAATTACCGTAGTGGTTTCTCAGGCTACAGCGAGCCAAAAAAGGATATATAAAATGGAAAGTAGTCACTACCATGAAGGTCATCGACCACATCGCGCCTAAAATCAGGTTGTGCATACTAAGAGCGCAGGGAGAGATGGAGTCAAGAAAATGAACAAGTTGTCGGCTAGTGATGCGTAACCCACCAACATTCAGGCCACTCATCTCTTCGATCAGGTCGGTAAGGACCATAGATCGTGTGGTCCCCCGAGAGGAAATGTCTACCGTTCAAATCATGAAGAAGGGTCTCGGCAAACGTGCCACGACGCGTCGAAGTCGGCTGGCGGTGGAATGTACGCAGAAATAACAGTATACTCCTTATTCATGTGCAGCTGCACTGCCACTGCCTGAAAAGAGGTATTTAAGGCAAAGAGAAGAACGGAGACACGTCTACATGAGCGATTCGAATGGCTGAAGCGGTGACAGTAGTAGCACCTTCGCGGAAGTGGCACGAATGCCTTCATGCGGTATCGATGCCAACCGGCACGCACCGACTTAGGGAGCCTGTCGAAGGTGACTAAGAGTGTAGTGGTGGGTCTCGAGGCCTCTTCCTGTTTTCTCATAAGTTCGACTTTGATTGCCCTTTGATCAGCCAGCACCAGTCTTCTGAAGAGTAGTTCACGAGTTCCCTCACATAAACCACTCCTTTGACGATGTACACGGTAGAGTGCTTCGTTATACTCACCGGCGAGTCATTGAGTGACCGAAGGATACCAATCATGGCCGCCTCGGAAGAGACCCACGCATTCATCAGAAGGCTTCCGTCCTAGAAACGGGTCACATTCAGCTCTCTACCAGTCAAAATAGCTAATGCTCTCCTCTGATGGAGCATTTTGGTCTTGGCCAACATGCTGCAATCTGTGGAGAAAATAACTAGAAAGCGTTCGAAGCCAGTGGACTCCAAAAACGCCCTAGGCTTCGATTTAATATAATACTTCTGGCGTTTCTTCTTTGGAGAGGAAGGCGGCGAATATACCCGCTTCTACCCACCCCTGGACGGGGCTCCAAGGACAGACGGACTGGCTTCAGCAAAATGGTGAGGAAGTTAGGTATTCAGGGTGGCACCAGTCGAGGTAGAAGGTCCCTCCTCTCCTTTTGAGTCATTGGGAGCCCGTGGGGCCTGAGGAGGAGCTTGCATAGGGGCGCTCCATGGAAGACTGACATTTTGGGCGGGATGACCTCCAGGGCCATCTCCATCTCAGGTGAGGCCTCCGACGAGGTGTTTTGGCACTATCCAGGATACACCACCGTTTCTTACCCCTCTAAGGGAATTTAGGTGGTTCACCTCTTCCCATTGGAAGGGGGAGAGGAAGAACCGAGGCAGCGCGTCGTTTGCCTAGACGTGTTTTCGGAAGGCTCCTGAGAAAACAAAGGGCGGGGGGCATGCCGCAGGTTGCGCATCGCCCGGAGGCAACAATGCACAAGGGGATAAAAAGAAGTTCTCGATCCCGTATCTATTGCAGAGAGGGAGACGACATCTCTGTTAGGAGCCTTGGAGGAAGCCCTGAAACAGCATAGGGGGCGGGGCACCTCCTTAAAAGAGGCAGAGCTACCAGAGGGCGGCTTCAATTGGGATAGAGATGACGCTCACCTATTGGTTGAGGGGGGTGACAGGGGAGCCCCACCACCAAGATTGATGGGGAATTAAGCGGGATAATCACTCACGGCCGGAAAAGTTGAAATTCCGTGCTCCTACCCACGACGACACTACTTCGACCCCAACAGGGAATCGGCCAACTGTGGGACTCTTGCGTGTCCCGGCCAATCCCGCTGGAACAAGCAGTATACCATTTGACCAACACCTTCTTGGGAACCCTCAGACTAAATTCTACACGCGGAGTGGTAGGCAGGTCAGAATGGAGGGGGGGAGCCAGCTTAGTGACAGGCCTCGGAGAGGTCGGGGTTACCACCCCCCAAACATCCAATGGGAGAGGTACCAGATCCGTACTCCCGAACGGGCAGTATAAGAAGGGGCCAATGAGAGAAAAATGAAAATGTAGCAGTGGAAAGGGCGCATAAACGGACCAGCTCCCCATAATGGAAGTTGCCCCTGTGTCGGGTATGTCCTTGCGGGCATTGAGGCAAGGAAGACGTGCTGCTTCTCCGGGATCAAAGTAGGGTACCTTCCTGAGGAGCACTGCGAACGGGCGGTCGTGTTTCTCCTCCAGATAATAGGGGCCGCGGGGGGTTTCTCCTCGAACTTGATGCGGGTAGACAAAAGATTGAAGTTACAGTCGTAGAAAAGAGTAGCGCTTAGAGGAAGAGGAGAGGAAGCCCACTCTAACTTCCCCAAGCCCCACCGGAGCATTCAAATCAACCCCTGTGATCGGGGCCTTCCCTAATGCACTCAGACCGGGAGGAAGTGCCCCCCTACCCCCCTGCGGTGTAAAGAGTCGAGTGGATAGTTATAGAATAAAGAGGTGCTGAGAGGGACCAGGAGGAAACGCACCAGCTCCCTCATGCCCCATCAAAGGGTTAAAGCAAACCTAATGATCGGGGCCTTCCCTATTTGCACTCGGGCAGGGAAGGGGGTACTGCTCCACCACATACGAAGTATACCAGGCTACACTGGGTACTGCCCTGTGAAGTAGTAGAGAAAATGGGCAATTCCAATGCAGAAAGTCACTTTTCCCCGTCTCACCTGTCGAAGAGAGGTAGCGATACAATCGCAGCCGGTATCTCCGCCTCCGATAACAATCACGTCTTTATCTTTGGCAGGAATTTTCGCGTCGTCTGAGCTATTCGTCATCTGCTTCTGTTGCCACGTTCGCAAGAAGCTCATCGCGAACTCGATTCCTTCCAGTTCTCGCCCAGGGATGCTCAAATCACGGGGCCAGGTGGCCCCAGTACAGAGGATAGTGGCATCAAACTGGTCCCTTAACTCCTGTAACAGGAATTCATTTTAGAAAACAAAAATAAATTAGTTTGCGGAAGAAGCCATTGAAAATAAATGCAAATAATTTTAGAAGCCTCGTGTGAATAGGAGAAATAAGTGGAAGAGATGAAGTGGAGTCGATTTATAGGGGACTTTGTGTGTTCAACGTGTAAAGACGACTGACTGTAGTTAAAGATCATGGAAAAGAAGGAAAGTGGTTAGAGGTAGTAATGGTCAATGGATTCAAGTTGAAATAAAAGATCTTTAGCTCATAGTATCCCTCAAAATCACAATAAACCCAGCCTAAAAATCCCTCCGGGGGGGGGGGGACTCTATCAACCATTTCAGCATAGGATACTTACCAAGGCTTTGACTCTTCCTACAGCTTTAGTACCTTACGATAATTTACTTCACTGTGACAGTACCCAAGCCCATTTACGTAAAGACCCGTATCTTCCATAACATTCACCATCTAATATATTTCTCAAGGCGAGTATTTAATTAACGATTAAAGGAGAATAAAACATCTTGGAAAAAATAAAGGCAGCTCTTAACGAATGCGTAAAAACAAATTAGAAAAAGAAGGAATATGAAAAAAATTGGAAATTTTCCTTTAGTGTGGAAAGGATGGGAGGGACAAATGAAGGAAGAAAAGATGATAAAAAGTAGTAGTGAAACACCTAATAATGACTTACCGTAAGACCAGATTACATCAGCACTTCACTGGTCTAGAAACAAGATGACGAGCACATTACAAAACTGGCCCCCTTTTAAACCTTCACCAAACCATTTGGATTTGAAAATCAACAGTAAAAAACAAGATAATTGAATATAGGAAAATAACTTAATTTCACTCCTGTACCTTGGCCGAAATCTCTTTTCCTATGTCAGCATTCGTTTTGAACACTATCCCTTCGTCTTCCATCAATTTTATCCGCCTTTGGACGACCTTCTTGTCTAATTTCATGGTGGGGATACCGTACTGAAGGAGCCCTCCGATGCGATCATTCCGCTCGTACACCGTCACCAAATGGCCCGCCTGAAGACAATAGATCACTCTCCAGTTTAGCCAAGAGCTGGGCATTAGCAAATAAAATAGACACGCATCGATAATAAGGAAAATGGCCACCCTTCAAAGAATCAGACAGACAATGACACCCCTAAAGTGGGCTCCTATATCTGGGAGGATGCTAGGCAATAGAATCAGATACTCAAGGGCAGAGGGAGGGGGGGGAGCCCCACGGGCATTGTATTTTTCCCTCTTTAATAATCGTCTTCCCCAGAACCAAACATTACACTCTATTCGGCTGCCAAATATAACATCCAAATCCGCCCCCCCCCTCCTCAACCCAAACTACCAATGCGCAACTTGAACTTTACATCGCTACATCACATAACCAGATTCGAATTCCTTCTTATTTTGTTTACGTCTAAGAATCTTAACCTCCACATCCATATTACACCACTTCAGCGAGGTGGCTAGCACCAAGGAAGCTACCCCGCTCCCTGGGTGTGTCTATAGATCTTTAGAGAAGATATGATGTGTGTTGCGCGAGTGAGAGTGAGTGTGTGTGTGTGTGTGTGTGTGTGTGTGTGTGTGTGTGTGTGTGTTTTGGGCAATCTAAGAGTAGGTGTTGTGTGTTGACTGGGCTTTGGTTGCACCTGGTCCATGTTGTGGCTATGTTTATTCTATTTTTGTTTTGTGGAAGTATAGAAACAGCATTCAGATGGCGCCAAAACCACCAAACAAAAATTAATACACAACGAAAACAATCAGTCGACTCATTTGGGCCACGCATGGACTCCATCCCCCAGCTACAACACCTATACTCACCCCATACTCGCTTACATCAATGTGGTAGGAGCCATAACACACATCGTCCAACCATGGATGCGTCCTTGCCACTATTAAGAAATTTTTAACTAGCGAGGACCCTAAGATCCACCAAAGGATTGTTCAAGAAATAATGAAAGTCAAGAGGTGGACAAAACAGGAAAAGAGGATATGAATAAACAGATTAACAAATCCTATTTCTGTAAAGTTATACCCTAAAGTAATGTATTGATTCTATTCTTGAACAGATTTACTGGAGTGATTTCAACGAAATTCTTAGACAATTCCAAGTTTGTGTTATTTTATAAGAAATAATTGTGCTATCATACAACTCAAAGGGCTTAATTACACTGATGTACTCAGAGGCATATCTCCCCACCCAAAAGACAATCCACACAGCATACTATCTTCTCGGGATCAAATCCCTCATAAAGACTATTCTGCCACACACCTAGAAGTCCTCCTGGAAAGAATTCGATGCCTTCACACAAAAGACAAACATCGTGTAGGCTCGACTAGAACACACACGCTGACTAGGGGAACCAAACAATTTAACACATTCAAATTATGTTCAACATTCGCTCATCCTAGATAAAACCAAAAGACACATGGAATTGGGGATATTTGGGAACACCCCATACAGCGGTGGGAGGCCTAGAGGCAAGATTCTAAACCAGGAGCTACAACAACTACGACAATCCCAAATCTCTCTCAAAAAGACTTTTCAAAAAACGTCAAAGATTAAAAAAAACAACTATTTCAAGCCCCTTAACTTTCAACCTTTTGAGGAGTCCCAAAACGGAATAAAGTAACCAAATAAAAGTTACCTTATTGAGCTGATGAGCAGCAGCCAGACCGGAGGGACCCGAACCGATAATAGCTACTTTCTTGCCGGTTCGGGAACTTGGAGGCTGAGGGTGAATCCAGCCTTGCTCGAAAGCGTGGTCAATGATGGCGCACTCGATATTCTTTATGGTCACGGGCAGTTCGTTGATGCCCAGGACGCAGGCTCCCTCACAAGGGGCAGGACAAACTCGCCCTGTAAACTCTGGACACAGAATAACAAGTCAGAACTATATGAGGCGAGGATTGGCAAGTATTCCTAACCAAGAATATCCACAAGGAAAAACCAGAAAAGACCACACAACTATTGTCCTTAGTATTATCCTTTTGGGAATAGAGTTCAATTCAGTACGCCTCATCAAGTGGTTCTCCCTTTGTTCTTTAGCTCGATTGCACAAGTTCTATTCTCAGTTACAAAACGTCATATTATTACAATGTAAAGACCCTCTCCGAATTGAGCCCACAGCCGAGAATAGTGCGGGACAAGTTTCTCCCTCGTTTTGATATTCGCTGCTCTAATTCAAAACATCAATGCAAGGTAAAGGCAAAACTGCTCAAGACGAGAGAGACTTTGAACGTTTGTTTGGCCAGGGAATTTTACCATTAATTTGCTCTCCTTGTTCGTCTTTCCTAACAGGGAGCTACGGCTTAACTTTCGATCTGAAACAAGGGTCGCTACAGTAGCAGGCCACCGTGGATTCGACCCGAATCCGGCCCCCACCTTAAGACTATTACCACACTTGAGTGGCATAACTTCGCTTAGATTAAAAAAAAAATAACCTTTCTGATCGATTGGGCCGCAGTCCATAACTATGAAATAAAGCAAGTCCAATCGAACAAATGGACGACGGGTCCCATCAGTAATTCCTTAATTTTCGGATTTTTTAGATGTTTTTCCTTCATGGGACCCATCTCGGGGCTGCCATCAACGGCATAAGTCACCGTAATTAAATATAGCCCATTAATAAGCCACATTAGAAAAAAAAGGCAAAATAAAACGATACACACTAACCAAAAACAAAGCAAGAAGGATCACGATCCGGCGTCGAGGGAGATGCCCCCCACCCCCTGTCACCGGAACATGCGACCAATGCCGAAGAGTAAAAAAAAAAAATGGAGGCGGCCAGCTTCCTCCAGAAAGTCATAGTCCCCAAGTCTCGTTCTGCCCCCAACCCGATGGTCACACAGGCCCTTGGACTACATTAGGGGTAGAGGAAGATGAAGTACCTGGGAAGTTATTCGTCTGGAGGAGGTGATCAAGAGCCTCTTTCCAGTTGTCATTAAAAATTAGGTCGTTCCATTTAGGGATAATGTTGCCCAAAGGACAGCCGTGAGAAGACTGGCAGAAGGGAACGCCACATTCCATGCATCGGGCTCCTTGCATCCGTACACCCTTTCGAATGGCGGAAAAATCGTAGATCTCCTTCCAGTCCTCTTGTCGTGACTCCGCGTTACGGTAAAGTTTAGCCTCCCTCTTGTATTTTACGAATCCTCTGAAAATGTTTTCGTTTCCTTAAATACTCCTCTCCATTCCGGTTAAGAGCTCATGGAATCCAATGGATTGCGAATCCAATTTACACATTTTCTATGTATTAAAATGAAATCGAATACGAGGTGGGTTGTCATCCAATTTTTGGGGTTAAACGATCATGAAGTAAGTAAGAAATTGATGTGTGATAAAGACATCCGGACAGTAACCAAAATAACAAACCACTTAATATGCAAAAGTAGGCCACTCGAAGTTGCCACCATTTTACATACGAGGAGTGTCCTCTCTAATGGCAACATAACCACATGGAGAGCATAGGATTTACTGACGAAGTCTAGCAAATGACAACAAAGGAATAATAAGAAAGTTTCAAAGACCACACCTAACGAAATGAACTCACTTGGAAGTGAAAGATAAAAATGTCCCTTAACTCACTTTGACTTATCAAGTATTTGTTCTAGTTTCTTCTTTTCTAGGCTAGAATCTCTGACAGTATCTTCTATGTCCAAAATGGAAGAAGGCTTATCCTGAATTTCATCCTCATTCACAGACTTTTCCTTCAAATCCTTCAAGGCTCGTTGATACTCGTAAGGAAACACCTGTCAAACAAAGGGCCTCAAATTTTAGGTGGTACAAAAAAACTACCTGGAAAAACTGTGGTAATAAAAAAATGAGAGCAGTGTCAGGTAGCCTGCAATATAGGTAGCTGCATTATGCAGTGTTCTTTAGCAATATATCAGAATTGGTTGGTTGGTTAAGAGGTGATCGCGTCTAATATAGCCGACTGAGATAACTTGTCCAACTTATGGTCAAATGTTTCTGTAACATTTATTTCCACTTGCGTCCGCGGAAGATTTTCTTGAAAATTATGCACAACCAAGTATAAAGAGGCGGTGTTTCATATCAGTCATGAATAAATCAAGCCTTTTAACCAATATTTACCAGATTGGCACAATTTAAGTTCTTTGGTTAAAACCAACCATTTATAAAGAAATACAAAGGCTCTATTTGTCATTGGAAGCATTGAATGGTTAAAGATTATGACCGAACCTGAAGTATATAGGCGGTGTATACGGGAAGATAATGTTAATTATTAGAAGCAATTAATTAGGGAAGAAAAAAAAGAAGGTAACAAACTTCTCAAAGAATCCAAGGAATTTTACAGAAGGCGGAGGATAAAGAAATAGCCGACATTAAAGAATTTTTTTTCAGCGAATCTAAGAAGCGAAAACCAAAATGGGAATCGGAGAGTTTTTCTTATAGTCTAGGAAAAAAAGCTAGGAGTCTAGGGGAAATGAAAATACATGCAAGATAAATAGCCTGAATAGCTTCGAGACTACTAGAAACGCTAGAGACGTGGGGCAGACAACTCAATCCTGCCCATCTCCACATTGAAGATCAACACGTGAGACCAACAACGTAAAATTAGAATGTTTACCTCTAATAACAAACAGGTGGTAACTCCGCATATTTAAAGGGTGGAATTTTGGCCTGTTACAAAATCTATTACCGCACATAATTTGGCGCTAGAAGATAGGCGTGCTGATACATAGAGGCCCTCAAGGAACAATGTTTATGTTAAGAGTAGACGTTCATTAATGAGGTTTACCTTGACAAATTTCGCCGCATTTGCTGGCCAACCAGAAAGCAAATTTTGGGCCACTTTGGATTCGGTTGTTTTCTCAAACCTCTCCAGAAGATCACGGACATATTCCACCTCGGCTTCATCGACGAGTTGTACCAATTCCACCATTTCCAAATTGCATTTCCTCGCAAAGAGAAATAAAAAGTAGTTTCCTCAAATAAATATCTTGATAACTGAAATCCCATTCGTAAATGCCATCGAGGCCTGGCATTAATCCATTAAACCTAACTATATGCCATATAACTATGCTTACTGGGGAAAATCTCCGTTAACATCGAAAACATAAGCAATTCCTCCAGACATCCCAGCTGCAAAATTCCTCCCGGTGGCGCCTAAAATCAACACCCGTCCTCCAGTCATGTATTCGCAGCCGTGATCACCAACGCCCTGGAACAAGTCTGGAATTAACATTTCTTCCTCAGAGTAATTTTGTAAGCTTTCAAAGGCCAACGAACAGTTATAATTAATGCTTTCCCACGGGCCATGGCACATAACATACTTTCCCACGGGCCATGACACACAAGGATTAATACTTTCCCATGGGGCATTGCACATAACTAATACTTTCCCACGGGGCATTGCACATAACTAATACTTTCCCACGGGGCATTGCACATAACTAATACTTTCCCACGGGGCATGGCACATAACTAATACTTTCCCACGGGGCATGGCACATAACATACTTTCCCACGGGCCATGACACATAAGGATTAATACTTTCCCACGGGGCATTGCACATAACTAATACTTTCCCACGGGGCATTGTACATAACTAATACTTTCCCACGGGGCATGGCACATAACTAATACTTTCCCGCGGGGCATGGCAGATAACTAATACTTTCCCGCGGGGCATGGCAGATAACTAATACATCCCCGGAGCCATGACGTATAATTATTACTACCTCCCAGGACATGACACATAATACTTCCCTGGGGCCATTGCACATAAGTAATAGTTTCCCACGGGCCATGGCACATAATGTCTGGGAAAATAAAGTTGATGAGGTAAGAATCGACCAAATCTAGATTTCTACGAATCCTGCGCTTTTTTACGCGATCGGGGAAACGCCGCTCAGATCAGAAGGAAAAGAAATGAGCTACGGCCGGAAAGTGTTAATCGCTTGAGATTTAAAAAAAATAAATAAAAGGTAAAATCAAGGAAGACCTCTCCCGCAAAAACCTTTAAGGATAAATCTGTAACTAAAGCGATGAAGAAAGAGGAAGTAAAAATGTATGAATGATAATATAACCAGAGGTACTCCTACTGGATTTGAGACCTGGCACGCAATCCTGGGATGTCAGTGGCAGCAATGGATGCTACACTAACACCCCCTTGCGGTGTGTTAACAAACTTAATTCGTTTCCTCGGTTCCAAAAAGCAATTTCGTTCTTCACTCAAAGAGCAAAGTTCCAAAACCCAAATTTAAAATGTTGGAGCAAAATATATTCATGGACGGAATCGCATACGACAGATCGCACTTACCTATGTAGATTGCTCCCCCCACCCCTCCTTTATCCACCTGCTATCCAGTCTACTGAGGAATCTACTTCATGGTTAGTAATTATTGAAACAGAAAATAGTGTAATTCAAAGAACGGACTTGCCTCCACTACTGCTGTAGCCCCGGAATTCCTCACGCAGAATCTCTCAGCGGCGATTCCTCGGAAGAAAGCAGTACCCGCAGTGGCCCCATAGAGGCAGACGTTACCCACAATCACATTTTCCTCCGTTAGGTAATCTTCAGGAAGGTCCTTATTGGGATAGATGGTTACATCGCCTCCTGATAGGCCCTAAGTAGGGAGAAATCTGGCATTGGTGCAAGTTAAAACCAAGTTTCCTTCATTTAAAGAGTTTAGACTCATTTTTTTTATTTGTTAGGTCGAATAAGGAGGAAACCAAGATACGAGGTTTAATCCAACGAAGTCACACTGAGGGGAACATAAGGAAAAGAAAAACAGAAAAGGTTGGAATGGAAACGAATCAAGAGCGAAAAAGGAATGAAGTAGCAACCGTCATCTGCCGAAGTGCCGGAAACGGGGAGATTATATTAAGAAGCCAAGGGGGAAAATGTACGAGGTCAACCACTACCAATTATAAATTTGAACACCGTTGCGAGGTAAATGGGAAGAGAGGTGTTATTTAAGTGTCGAAGGAACTATTCAATCCAAGATAAATAAGATTACCGAGGAAATATTTACAGGTGTCTAATTAAGAGACATATCAGGTTTTTCTTTAGTAAATATATTCTTAAGAAAGTAGCGAAGTGAGAGGAAGCCCGCCTCCTTAAGGGGGCAAGCGGTAGCGACCTCACTCGTCCCGGCGCAGGGGCAAGTAGCGCACGACACCTCTCCCAGACAGAACCATTCTACAACAATGTCCCGGGCAGTCTAAAGGACAACGCAGACGTCACAGGGATTCAAGGGATCGATCTATACAATGGCGCTGCGGCCCGCGAGTGTGTGCGATTCGGAGGCGACAAAAAATGACCCGACACCGTCGAGGCAATGGGGAAGGGCCACAGGAAAATTCACGGGGCAATGACAAGCAAATTTAGATTCCGTGCGGCCATGAAGCCGGAAAGGCTGTCCCGAGTCCTGCCATGTAGTGAGAGTGTGGAAAAGTAAATAACCATGGCGATATGCTAGCGGTTCGCAGCAGCAGTGGCACCACGGATACTGATAACAAGGAGGGAGGGCGGAGTTTCAGATACAAGGGCACGCTAGGTAGCTGTAGACCACAATCAGGTCTCCGAACCGGGCACGGCGCGCCCCGTAATCTCCCGTACCGAGCGGTGTATCGCAACCAGCTCGGCCCTGAAGACAGACGCACCGCCCAGAGGAGCCCGGCCGGAATCAAGGTGGGAGGTTGGGGTGCATAACGTGGAAGCGGCAGCCATCCATGTACATTGGCACGGTTCCCGCGCGACACATGTGCCAAAAAAACAAAGAACAAGTAGTCCCGGTGCTGTAGAAGCTTTGGGAGTGGAGGCTGGGCAACAGACGTTCAGAGGTGGTACCCTCCAGGGTCGAGTCTAGGAAAGATCTAGCGGCAGAACAGGCATGAGACGTACGTAAATCTCTCGACAGACTTTTGTAGCCCTAAACTCTAAGGATTGAGCTATGATAGAGCATCATCTTCCCTGGATCGACAAGTAGACTATATATACCAGGGACGTGCGTAAAGCACTGATCGTCAGGCGGAGACCACTGTTGTGGAATGAGTCCTTCGCCAGCAATACACACTCTACTGCAAATGCGTAGAAGTCGATACTGTAATCTCACTTAGAGCGAAAGACTAAAACACTAGAGTAGCTCTATTAGCATCCCAAGTGCTGAACGACACGGAACAAATAATAGACATGACGCTGGTACAGGAGACCCTAAGACTGAAAATGTGTGCCACTCCCAGGTGAGGTTCGCAAAACTTATTGACCGCCCCTCGGGGTGGTCAATAAGTTTTGCGAATCGGTAGGGCAAAACAGAGGAAGGGGGATGGCTGTTTGCGGGGGTGCTAGGACAAGTTATGACAAGTCAGGACCTGCAGCCGCACGCTCCTGTCTCGTCCTTTTAAGAACAGTAGCTGATCGCAGATCGTCAGTCACAAATTTTTCAACAATGGAGAAGGTTGAGCACCGCGCACTGATCAAATTTTTGCCCAAGGAAGGCAAGAATGCAAAAGAGATCCATGAACGCATGGTTGCAGTGTATACCGACACCGTCCCTTCCTATGCAACCATTGCTCGCTGAAATAGGCAGTTCCGCCATGGTCGTGAGTCCCTTGAAGATGACCCCGTCCAGGACGCTCATCAGACGTGACCAACGATGACAATGTGGCCCGTGTGGAGAGGATGATCCTCGAAAATCGACGAGTGAAGGTCGAAGAAATCGAGCGAGAACTTGGAATATCCCATTGAAGTGTTATCAACATCCTCCACGACAATTTGGCCATGACCAAGGTCTCTGCCCGTTTGGTCCCTAGAAACCTGACGCCCCATGATCGACTTCAACGTCGTCAAAGTCCACAAGGCCAGAGTTGCACAAGCTGCCCTGCGCGAGTGCGGATTCGAGGAGCTCAACCATCTTCCCTAGTCCAGATCTGGCCCCTAGCAACTACTTTTTATTCCCTTAGCTCAAGGCTGCACTGCATGGACACCGGTTTGGGGACGATCAAGATGTCCAGCTCGCCGTCCAGGAGTAGATTGAACAGCAGTCGGGAGATTTCTGGTTGTCGGGAATTCGAAGCCTCAGGGACAAGTGGCGCAAGTGCATTGAAGTCGAGGGTAGTTATATTGAAAAATAATAAAACACTGTTCCTCATCCGAATTGCAAAACTTATTGACCGCCCCTCGTATTATAACAAGCTTGGTGGTAAAAGAGAGATGCAGCGACTGCTAGTCTCGCCGACTTTAAGCAGGCGACAGCGTGACAGCCGACCCCCTCTTTGGATTTGGAGCGATCAGTGAACACTAGCACGGCCTCATAGTGACACAGAGTGTGCTAAAAAAAAAGTTCTAATAAACCTCTCGGTGCTAAAGTTTTGGGAGCAGAGGTGTAGCGACAGCTATCCACATGTCATACAATCCGTGGTGGCGTTCTGGGCAGAACTAGAAGTACAACAGGTCGGAGAGCTACACCGTGCTCTCGAAGCAGTTTACCTGCCCTAAATCCTTACTGAAAGAGATTGAAAAGTTGTCTACGTGGACTGTATATGGACATCTTGCGACAACACCGAGCGGATGCTGCCATCTGGCGAAGGAATAGGCATCGTCAATATCAGCCGCGGATGCAATGATAGACGTTTGCGACTGAAGGACACGCACTCGGGCCGGGAGGACGTACCGCTCCTCAAGAGTAGCCGTTTACACTCCCCCTGGTCACCAGAAAGTATTAGATATCTAAGGAAAATGGTGAGAGTAAACAGTGAAATATATTTAGATCAGGTCCTGCATACAGGGGGCAGGGAAGGTGCATAACTGCGGACACTAGTGCCAAGAAGGCGCACCGACCGGTGGGCACTGGAGCAAGGACGAAGTGCTACCCCTTCAGATACTAAGTGTAAGCCTAAACAGGGTACTCCCAGCAGGAAATGAGAACCCACCTTAGCACCAAGGTGGGGCGATGCCACGCTGCTTCGAATAGCATTGCGTTATTGATCCTGGTACTGGTCATGATATTTGAGTTATACAATAAAAATGAATAATACTATGGCCTCCCAAAGCATTTGAAGGTGTAAGAAAACTCTGTCGGATCGGAAGCATTGAGTCGATGGTCTGAACTGGGATGGACCTTGTCAATTCTAACAAATTGCCCTTGAATTTTGTCCCATAAGGATTGGGCCGCGTCGTCACCCTTTATGTGGACAGGAAGCGGTGAAGAGTGTCGTCACCCGATATACCCCCCGCCTCATACATTCCCCAGTCATCGGGATATCAGTCCCGGAAGCTAGTAGGGATCTGTCGGAGTATCCCACCGCAGGAGAGAGTGAATAATGAGGCCCGAAGTGCACCTGGCCACCAGAATCTCTCTAAATAGCGAGGAAGGTTTGTGAAGTGTAGAATAGGGTAAGTAATAAAGGTTAGGGTCCACTAAAAAATAGGGTGAGTCAACATCTAATACCTAACCATGTGGGTACTTGGGTACGGAGGAAATGCCTGCCCAGGGGGGAGGGGGCACCAGCTTGCTAAGGACTGGTCAATGTTGGGAGTCCAGTCCTTCGTTGCACGGGCATGCAAGTCCTCCAGTCGCCTGCTGACACTCCAATTAAATGGCGACAGTAGGATATGAAGGGTGTGTACATAGAATGAAAACGGGACCGATAATTTCGAGTTTGAGATTGCCGAGGCACAAGGGCAAGGAGTGGTGCGTCACCAGGTACCAGGTGTAATGGTCTAGCACAGGGTGCTCTTAAGAGGTATCAGCGGGTATCGACTGTGAAGGGACTATGCAATATACATGGTGTTAGAAAGGGTTGGAATAGCGTGTAAAATGTGGGTTAGAAGGAAACGATTGAGCTAGGAGCTAGTGAATGATGTGTATTATTAGGTGTACATGGAAAGGGGGGGCGTAATTAGGGGCTTTCTGCTTCGAAATTAACCGAGACAGGGGAGGGGTGCGCTACAGTACATAGCGCTGCTTCGCTATGGAAGGCTATCGAGCGTGGGAAGAATGATGGGCGCCTTGCCTTGATAGGTCAGGTGGTGGGAGATGGTAATTTTAGGGTGCTGATGCGCGCCTACCCTATTTTGTAGTAAAGTGGGGGACCTCTCACTAGCCAAATGGATTTCTGGCGTCGAGGCGGGGGTGCAATCCCTGTGAACGCGGACACAAGACTTCCAACGGCGCCCACTTGCTGATACTCAACCCTCCGCGGTTAAGGAGCGCCACACGCATAGCTAATCACGACACCCGCGGTCATTCCACTCACGTCTTTGCACCGTAATAGATCCCTCTCGCACCTCTGTTAGGGAACCTTACCGATGGGGTATTAGTGCCCGCCCCCCCCATGGCGGCACTCATATCCATGTAGTCCCTGACACGAAACGCCCCCCACCCCCAGGGTTCCACCATCGATGGTTGATTAGTTTCATACCATACAATAATACCCCCTCCCCCCCTTCAACGAGGGGTTAGCCGAGTGGAAACCCCAGTACCCATTTTAGGGAAGATAAGCCACATCGTGTGTGGTTAGTCGCCTGATGGAGTTCCGATTCGGATCCCCTTTCCCTCGGATGGCACACGTTGTGTGGTTCGGAACCCACGTTAATCAGTAGGTCCATTAAAAAGAAATAAAGGCATTTTAAGTGACTGCAAAGCGGGGGTAAAACCCCAACCCTTAAAAAAAAATTGCTTTCGGGCTCAACAATGATTGTCATTCGGATCTTTATATAGATTTCATCAACAGTCTGATATCGCCTACGATGCGAGGGACGAATGGTGTAACCACTTGCATAATCTTAGCGCAATTATTTTTTTCATTTATCATATATGCATTATCTATTTAGCATAATTATCATATATTTATCAAATTTATCATATATATCTATCATTTATCATAATTATCATATATTTATCAAATTTATCATATATATCTCATTTATCATAATTATCATATATTTATCAAATTTATCATATATATCTATCATTTATCATAATTATCATATATTTATCAAATTTATCATATATATATCTATCATTTATCATAATTATCATATATTTATCAAATTTATCATATATAACATTATGAAAATAACCTCTAAAAAACACAGCATCGCCTGCTGGGTATTTTGAACACTAACGCGGGGAGCTAAGTGTGGTAGAGTGGTGAGCGCCCGACTTGGATGCAATCCTAGAGTGGGTTAAGGTGCAATTCAACTCCTAATTCTTAACTTGTATGGACCCTTAACACAGCTGGGGTGCTATAGAATTCACATAGCATGCAACAGCCTCCCTCCATTCTAGCCTGGTCCCTCTAGACCTCACAGAAGGCGCAGCCCCCACTTAATTGTAGTAATGTTGATGGGGGCCTGGGGGAGGGAGTAGAGAGGTCATCTTCTCCCGGGTTGCATTAAACAACAAGAAATAAAATTATGTAAATAACTACTTCGGACGACTGTGCGCCCCCCCCCCTGCCCCTACAAATGAGGATGAAAATTGCTGCAATTGTTTGGTCAGCGTCCAACTGGAGACTGCATACAATGGCGCAAGTTACCGTAATTGTCTTATAGCCTAACGCTAATCTTAATAAAAATAATCCCTCTTATAAAAAAAAACAAAGGCAAAAAATTACAAACGAAACAAAGGAGCAAACCCGCCTGTCAGTCGCGAGAGCACGCGACCAACGCCAAAGAGAGTCGAATAGGAGGAGGAAAATTGTTACAAATTAAACCCCCCACTCCTTGATTTGAAAAAGGAAACCTCCACCCGCTCTTTTTTAATGTTTAGACTTTAGAATGCTTTAATGCAATAGAAACGTAAATGAAGAGAGCATGACAGGTAGACAACTTGAATGCTGGACAAGCCGCGTAACGGCATTTCAGGGCTACCAAAACCAGATCAGTTATTTGATGCCGTAACGAGACACTATGAAAAAGCAGATACCCCAACGTCTCTAGGTTTCTCGCACACGTGTAGATGTTAATTGTTTTCACAATAAACTCTGACACCATCGTGGTCGTATTTTAACGCGATTAAAAATGGGCGAAAACTGAAACGAAAAAACTTGGTTGAAACGAGAAAAAAAAAGAAGAAAAAGAAGGGACAAACGAATCCGTCTACGACGTGAAAGGAAACTAAAATTTGGGCCAACCTTTCCAACGTAATCATTAGCGTCTCCCTCCAGCGTCACGGAGACTCCTTTAACGAGGAAAGCGCAGAAGCTCTGCCCGGCCGACCCCTTCAAAAGGATGTCGATCGACCTTCCTTCGGGCAATCCATCTTGTCCGAACTTCCTAGGTTAGAAAGAAGGAACGGGAAAAAGGATAAAAAGAATAATGGAAGAACAATATATACTCCTCTGTCACACGCTGTTCAATACTAAGCATGGACATGGAACCCGATAGCATGAAAAAAGGATCTTAGAAGAGGAAAGGTAGTAGATAAAGATGCAGCCTTGGGATTGGTGGTGGCCGGTGAGTACCCCGATCCAATCCAAAGTCATTGGTGTTTGGTAGAATTACGAGAGAGAGCGTTCCAGAGTTTTCCAGTCCACACATAGGTGGTCAACTGCCACCAAAGACACTTCTGCCAGAATATAAATACAAATTTTCTTAAAAAAAGAGTCATGTTGGATGGTCCCGATTGCTCTCTTTCGACCTTTACTTTACAAAATCCCTTAAACTTACGTGACAATGTGGTACGAGAGGGTCGCTCCAAATGTTCGACATTCATTGTTAATGTTCATCTCAATTGTCACCGAATCTTGGTCACCTTCCAACACAGGGGTGGCTTCTTCTATCAGGGTCACATCAAGTCTATCTTCCAGTTGGAAGTCCTAAAACGAAGCTATCATCAGCACAATGAAACAAACGAGGGAATGGAAACTCAAACCATCATCGAAAACGACTTGCGATGGTCAAAGATTAAATGATACGAACATAAATTCGCGATCATATACGACGCAAAGATGTTTACGTCCAGAGTTCCTGACCTCTTTCCAACCAGAGTTTCTGCCCTCTTTTTAACCAGAGTTCCTGACCTCTTTCCAACCAGTTTCTGGGCTCTTTCTAACCAGAGTTCCTGCGCTAATTCCAAACAGAGTTCCTGCCCTCTTTCCTACCAGAATTCCAGCCCTTTAAATATTTGTTGGATGTTGACATTGTGCCGCCCTCCGGAACAAAGTAGACGAGCTTTGCTATTCTTGTCTTTATTATCGTTAATTTTTCCATTATTCTTAATATATTATTACCGAGGGTGGCCAACATGAAGCGGCCATTGTTTCCTCTAAATTTTGGAGCCATTTTATAGGACAAAGAACACCAGCTTCTTCTTTATTTAAATAACTCTCTTGCAAACACTCATGTCGGTATATTTAGCTGGAAAATATGCTTGAAAGAAAAAGAAAATAGGGAGAGGGGAGCGACAGAAGAAGAAAGGAGGTAGATAAAAGAGAAACAAATGGCTAAAGAAAGTTCGGGATGACATTAATAGCACACCTCGTCTATCTTAAATACCAGAGGCGACCACCTATAAAGCCCTAAGAACAAATTCTTACAAAGAACATATCCATTTAAGAGCCCCAATTGTCTCATTTCGCCCTGCTAAGGGCTGACAAAAAAACGAGAAAATGCAGCAAGCAACGCCACTCACACTGAATTACCATACCTGAGGTACTGAACCGCCAACAATGTTGACATCGGGTCGCATCCCCCTCGCGTTCATCAGAATGGCAGAAAAGTCCAAAAGTCCAACTTTGCCTTCTAAATCGGAACGAGGCTTTAAAAATTCGGTTCTTCCGATCAGGTCGTCGAATTTTCTCACTCCAAGTTTTGCCATGTGTGCACGAACCTGAAATTATGGCAATAAATTGGGACAGCTGGGTCTGATAGTGAGAGAAAAAACGGGTCATCATGAAATATAGGAAATTAGAAGTGAAAATATGTGGTAGATAATAAGAGGCTTTATGAATGGCGCCCAAATCCGATTTAGTTGAGAGCTATAAAGAGAGTTTCATAAGTAGGTGAAGCTAGAAGTGTCCAAGCTACGATGACTAGGTACTTAAGGTGTTAGGAATCTTGAGGATACGTAACACTCAACCTGCCTCTGTTCTACAACGATGTCAGGTCCCCCTTGCATAGGAACCCCAAGAGCCTACTTGAGGCGCTAGAGAGGGGTAAATAAAACAAATAATTAGGGATCGTTTCATATTTGCCAGTTTGCACATCATCAATCCATCACCATGCGCTGTCTCTCGAGAATGTTACAAAGTGGGAAAGAACTAATACAGTAGAGCAGGGAAAAATAAACAAATTACTAAGATGAGATAAAAAAAATGCGATAAAACAATTTATATTCGACATAAAGCAATACTTTCGAGACTTCTCGCCTCACCTTTCAGCAGCAGAGTCGTAAAATTAACTTACATTGCTTTTATACAGCCCCCCTCCCCCATGAAAAAAATACTTGGTCTTAATTCTTGTAGCCAACATTTGGTGTTTAAATTAACTATGTGGCATGTGTGTGAGGATATTAAGCCTCATACAAGGGGACTAAATTTTAACATCCAAGGGGAGAGACTGGTGGGACGAGAATCAATAAGACGCACCTCGACAATCCTCCCCCTCATGGAGCCACTTGAACGATACAAAATCTGGGCCTGATCCCAATCTCTGATGAGGTGTGACTGAAAAGGGCATTGGAGGCGTTTCCGGTGTGTACGTTATAGTGTGTTTGTATGTGCGTTTGTCTAAAGCTCTGTCGGTTTCTCAAATGTAGGGTTGGTTGCAAATTTTGCAAGGTCGTTGATAGATGTCTCTAAATGTCTCGGAAGATGGATGGGTTTCTTATTAGTTCATTTTTTTTTAGATGTACCGAAGTACCGGGTAAGCTAAGTGTTATTTTTACTGGTTATTTTAATCCTCGTAAAGCAAAGTGCCTTGAGTAGCCACTTTTATTTAATCCTTTTAATTTGGAGTTACATGGCAAGGCGATAAAAGGATAGATTAGATGTGTGAAGTAAATGTTCAAGGTGACCGGTACTGATGTAATGTGCAGAGTATGACAGCGATGTAAAAATTCATTGTTTCGATATTCCTTTAGAGAAGAACTGGAAATCACAGATTCTATATCCCCGTAGGAACATAGAAGAGTGATTTCTTTTTAACCCTTTCACTATAACTTTATTAGAAATGAATACAAGCGTTTATGTGGGGTTGAGGGAAATAGAAAAATAAAATTTGATTGTGATTATAATCTCACTCTCGTTGATCACAGCCACATCACTACTTTCCTCCAATTTCTTATTTACAGCAAACACTACAGCATACATACTACTACGCCTCTACATACTAAAATGCTATGAAATAATAACACTTCTAGCTTTGTGCTTGGCAGGGTATTATGGAGAAGGCGGGGGGGGGGGGGCTACATTAGATTATGTCGCTGAGGTAAATAGGAAATTGACATAAATTAACTAAATATTTGGCGAATTCCGTCCTAAGAAGGCGAGTGAATATAGTTTCTAACATTGAGCAAAGTTAGGCAACAATGGGTATGGCGAGTCGTTGGATGGGTATCCAACTTCGGATTGATTTTTGTAGGTACTGCAATATGTAGTGGCTAGTGGTTTGAGTGGAACCCCCCCCCCACTGAGGTAGATGTTCGACGGTAGGAATCTGTGTCAAACCTGCACCAAAACAGGTGGGAACTATGCTTTAAAAATAAGGCGCTAACCAACGGAGTCAGCACCAGCAAAGTCTCTTAAAAAGAAGTTTGTCAAAAAAAAGAAAAAGTGAAATTATTGAAGTGAGAATGTGTGGCAGGGTGAGGCCAGTGGATTCTTCTGAACGTGTACTCTGACGGTGGTAGCAATTTGCATTCTGACATACCCTTTCCTAACGCCTGGATGGACAAAATTGACTAACAAACCTCCTCAGCCAAAAGGAATAAGTAGTTGATGACGTGCTCAGGTTTGCCCGAAAACTTCTTCCGGAGGACGGGGTCTTGCGTTGCTATACCAACCGGGCACGTATTAAGATGGCACTTCCTCATCATTGTGCAGCCCATGACGATGAGAGGGGCAGTGCTGAAGCCGAATTCGTCGGCACCGAGAAGAGCTGCCACGACCACATCGAATCCTCGTGTGGAAAGAAAGGCTTTTGTGAAAACGTATAACAAAGATAAAAAAAAATAAACAAAGCCTGAAAAAAAAGCAACAAGAAGGAAGCACGCTCCGGCGTCGGGGGTAGGCCCGCTCTCCCGGTGCAGGAGCATGCGACCTACAACAGAGTTGAATAAAATGGAGGCGGCAGACTTTAGTTACGCTTCAGATTTTGAAACTGACCAAAAGAGGATAATTGCACTTTCCATTCATTACCATAGCCATGGTGAACGTTGGTAGGGTACAAGAAGGGTAGGGGAACTATTACCCCCCCCCCATGATGGTACCGTTCGACTGAGTGGAGAATAAAAAGATTGGATACCATTCGGTCTGCTGAAAGGTAGGGCATGGTTAACTAAGCCCCTAATTGGAGGTTACCCAAAGCCAACATGTACCAGATGCAACCAGACACCATCAAACACCTACTCATAGACTGTCCAATCCTCACACAAACAAGCACTACACACAATATGTCCTCTCTTTGGGACTTGTGGACCCACCTAGGAGGCATGATGCCCTTCCTAAGGGCCCCCCCCACAGGAGAGAGGGAGGGGGAGTTGGAGGATATCATTTGGCCGGCTGAAGGAAGGGGAAGGTCGACGAAGCCCCGACTCCTCAATTCAGTCCTTTTAATAAACGCGGGAGGTTATTTTAAGAGCGGCTCCCCAACCTAATCTCTTCCCTCAGACACGGATAAAGCCACAGAGGCACCTTTTACGACGCGCAGCTGATGCCATGAATCAATTTTAGTATTTACTCGAGCCGTCCCGAGATCGAGCCAGGGTAAGGCAAAGTGAAAAAGGCAACAAAGAAACAAAGGCAACGTATTACCAACTCTTAGTAACGTCAATTCATTACAGACATTTGTGCTAGAAATAGACTAGAAAAGGGTGCTGAGCCCCCCCCCCTTTCCCTTGTCCTCGAGGGCAAAAAAGCCCTCGGTAAAAAAAGAGCTAAAGCTTTTAGCCCCCGTGGGAGCATATGGCACCTGCTCCCTCTGTCCGCTTGGGGGATTAAAGGAGAAAGCCTCGATCCTACACCCTGTAGGGCCCCATCAACGGGACCGCACCTTCTGTTTGACTGTCCTGAGTGACCAGGTTAGAGGGTAGGGAGGCTGTTGCATGCTGTTGGGAATTTTATAGCACTCCCCCCCCCCCTCCCTATGGTAGCGGTGCATGCAACAGGGAGTAGTAGTTCAATTACAGCTTAACCCCCACCAAGATTGCATTCCAGTGGGGGATGGCCTCCAGGTGAGGGGTTGTGTCCTATCCCTTGAGAAAGACTGACCACTCTACAACCCCATTTATCTCGCCCTCCATTGGGGCTAGAGTTTGGAAAAACAGCCATGCCCGTTGGGCTCGTCTGAATCGACCCGATCGATTCCCCCAAATAGAATCGTGATGACGCCAAGGAAATGTGCCAATTACCGGATCGGATTTGGCCATCGGCCTGAAGCACAACTCGGGACCGAAGGTTGTTCAGAACGAGGGTTTGGTGGGTCTCGGAAATTCCAAGTTCCCAGGGAAGCCCGGCACTCTTAATACCCGTCCAACTGCTAGCGCCAGTGCCACCGTCGTGACCGGAAATTGTGATATGCTCTGCTTTACCCTGAGAAAAAAAGGAGAGTAGAGACACCAAGGAGTGTCACAACACGCAGGTGCAAATCGAGGGTAAGAAATACTGTCAACTACATTAAATACCTGGTTGTAACCTCACTGCCGAAAAGGTTAGGCGTGGATCAGCCAAATATAATAAAAAAAAAAACAATGGTTGAGACAAATTAGAGACCGCAGGGGTAGAGACGCCCGAGACCCGATCCATACTCAGGGTATTTATGGTTTTAAACCTCATCCAAACGCCAACAGGCACCAGGTGCAATCAAGGTCCAGAAGACCTTCTTGATTGCCCCCTCACAATACATACTATTCAATCAAAGTCTAGAACACCTAAAACACCACCTTGATTGCCCCACCCTCGCAATACACAATTTCCTCATTCAGGGACCTATGGGCCCTCGGAGGATGTGGTAGCATTAAAGGGGGGCGCTTGCATCACAGAAGAAAGGTAGGGAGGCCCCCCAAGTATACCAGAGGAGGCTGATTACCAACCCTGCGCATCGTCAATTCGGGAGAGGAGCGGCTAGATTCGCTCACGGAGGACGCACCGATAAGGCACGGTGGAGGTATTCTTAATTCTCCCCAACTACTTAAATGGGAGGCAAAAATCGATTAAAAGACCCCAAAAGGTGATTTGATATTCAAACCTTAGCAACACCCGAAGCTACGACGCCGACACCTTGCTCTGACACGAGTTTGACCGAGATCCTGGCGTTGGGATTCGAGGCCTTCAGGTCGTAGATGAGTTCAGCCAAATCCTCAATACTGTAAATATCGTGGTGGGGCGGGGGGGAGATTAATCCTACCCCCGGAACTGAATGACGCGTCTTGGCAATGTCTTCGGTGACCTAAAAACAAAGTTTAATCTTTAACCCAACCTGAAGCTCAATAGGAGAAACAAACGAGGTCATAACAGACAAATAAACTACGCCACGTAAAAGTACCAGAATAAATTAAAAACATTTACACACCGTTAATATTACAACTATCAAACGATATCACACATAGCATTACAAGTGACAAAAACAACTGCAGAAATCGGAGATAGAAATAAAAAAAAAAAAAACGATTGAAAAAGAATTAAAAAAATCAAAATGATACCAGTGAACCGAAAGAAGAGTCGACGGAGAGGCCTATCCATAAACCACGGAAGGAAGAGTGGTAGGAGAAACCCTCAACAAACGGATACAACTTTCCACCTAAACCAGAAAATAACAAGCGAAAACTACCAAGACCATGCGGTACAGGTTCAGAAACTTGAGTAGAAAAAAAAGGAAACTACATGACCCTCGTCCGCTCCCAAATAACCTATCCCATAATACGTACACACACTATAAGCACACCACAGATAACAAAAACCCAGAAGATCTAAAACCAGGCTACCAGATTCATATCACACCAGACCAAGAACGACAGATTAGCGTCGGTGGAACTACCCCCAGAGAACCAACCTAAAGCAGATAAACCAGACTGCATGGACGTGCGGTAGGCATCTGGCGTTAAATCTACGACACACTACACGAAAAGGAAACCAACCAAATAACCTAACCCGAAGAGGAAACCCATCAAGTTATAAACAACCATTTGAGGAAAGCAAGAAAAAAGGACACTACGGAATATTAACCCAATATTCCGCTAAAAATGATATTGAATTACCAAACTGTAAACATAGAATAACCCTAGAAAAAAGCAAAGACATTTTTTAATTACAATTACACACCAAAAAGAATGATAGGATACCCGAAAGGAACAAAAACAAAAATAACTACGAAAGCAAAACATGCGAGATAAAGTCCAAAAGAATACAAACGTACAAATGAGAAAATGAGAACAAAGGTTCGAAAGCTTAAAAAAGAACACTAAAACAAACCAAAATGAAAGAAAAAAAAGAAAAAACCCCGAAACCGTTCGCCGGGCAACCTGGCACATCTAACTCAGTCACCCTCATTAAAATCATTTTGATATTCACTTTCTTCCTCACGCACATAATCCAATTCACCATTTTTGCTAAGCCAATACCTGAAAGAGTCATTAAGCCACAAGCACCGTGTATGAATCCGCCCCGAGTACAAGGGACAAGCGGTAGCGATCCGTTCTTCCCGGTACCGGGACAGGTAACGTGCGCAAACATCTCCCAAGGTGAGACATTCAACAAAAATGTGCCGAAGTCTGCGGGACCTCGCAGTTAGGTGCAGTGGGGCGTTCCTTTAAATGGCAGTGCGTCCCACGAATGTATCCGATTCAGAGACGACAGAAGACAAACTGAAGCCGCCGAGACATAGGGGGGAAGTAGGTCGACTGGAACCAATTTCGTGCCAAAAAATAGCTACCATTCGGAATCTTTCTCACTTTTACGTACTTTATAGCCAGGCAACTCTCCTCCTTCTCCGGGTTTGGCCCCCTGAGCCATTTTGATCTGCAGCTCGTCGGCATTGGCCAAGTAGGCAGCGGTGACGCCGAATCTCCCAGAAGCGACCTGCTTGATGGCCGACCGCTTGTCGAACTCCGGGTCCTGATCCTGGTAGCGATCCGCGTTCTCGCCTAGAAAGGAAGTTGATGTAACAAACGGGGGCATTTTCAATCGAGAATGATGCCAAGGGTGCAGAGATGAAGGGGAAATGAGCCTTAAAGGGGACCAACAGGTTGGAGCGCTCGCTTGCCGCGACGATACGCGTTGGATTTCTGACGTCGAGGCGGACACAACTTCCAGCGGAGTCATGAGCTGGCTGCCTATTGGGCGGATACGCCGATAAACCTAGCCCCGCGGGGATAAGTGGCTCCATACGCATTAGCATGCAACCAATCGCAACACCGCTGTCTTTCCTTTCCCATCTTTACACTACAAAATACCCTCTCTCCTCTGTTCCGGACCCCTGCCGATGGAGTACTAATATATCTAGGGGGTGAAGGGGGGCTCGTATCCACACGGGTTTTATGATCACTGGTTGGTATTAAAATACAATTCTTAAGGATACCGACTACGACCGGAACCTTCACTTCGAGCTTGCCATCGATCGTCATTCTGATTTTTATGTGCATTTCATTAACATTTCGCGAGGAATCTCCTCCACAAAGCGAAGGGTGGATGATGAACCACATGCTTGATCGAGTCTTCGAGAATTTCCACCCATTTTTCTCTTTTCTGTTCCCTCTCTTCATTGTTTATTGATTTCTGCTTACCATTAATGTGTTGTTAGTGTTTAATATCGGTGTTTTTTTGCTGTTATCATCATAATCATCATCATCATTAACTCTATAATTTAAGAAGGGGATCTTTTTGAGTATTTGGGTAATAATTTCACCTTAGTTTGGTTATGACTTATGTTTTTTTATCAAAGTTCAGAAATAAATATAAATATCGTCATTTTGTGAATTTTTTAAAAACCAAAGAATTACAAATGGTGAAGTTCAGAAAATTTATTTTTATATATCTTCTTCTATAACGCTATATTTTAGCAACGTGATATTTTGAAAGGGAGGAAAATTTAGTTTAGAGTTCCTCTTGAAAAATATTATAATTTGCAAAGTTCAGAAAATTGATAAAAATTTAACCATGGCTGCTTTTTTTTTAGATTTTAATCTTAGCAGCGAAGTGCAAGCTCCCCCCAGTGGCGAAACCATTGCCGGGTTTGAGTATTGATAGATTTTGTATATACAAATGTTGTCTAAGCACCTCCCCAACCACCACCTGACACAAAGGTGAGACAATAAAAATGCCCCGGCACACTACTTCCAACATCTACAATAAGCCCCTACACAACTACAAAACCGCAACTTAGTCAAACACATCCACACTACCCTCACCCGAAGACACTTGAACGCACTACCACCAGGCACCATCATAAACCAGCTGCCCCACCTAATAAACCAAGCAGATAAATAATTAAATAGAACACGTACAGTAATCCTATCTCACGCCACTCCAAAGTACTGAAAACACTCCACTCTGCTCCACAGGCGACTCCACTATACTGAATCTACTTCACTATGCTCCAGAGGTCACCCCACTATACTGAAACCACTCCATTATGCTCCAGAGGCCACCCCACTATACTGAAACCACTTCATTATGCTCCAGAGGCCACCCCACTATACTGAAACCACTCCATTATGCTCCAGAGGCCACCCCACTATACTGAAACCACTCCATTATGCTCCAGAGGCCACCCCACTATACTGAAACCACTCCATTATTCTCCAGAGGCCACCCCACAATACTGAAACCATTCCACTATGCTCCAGAGGCCACCCCCACTATACTGAAACCACTCCACTCTGCTACAGAGGCCACCCCCACTATACTGAAACCACTCCACTCTGCTACAGAGGCCACCCCCACTATACTGAAACCACTCCACTCTGCTCCACCATACTCTAACGATACCAACACGAAATAAACCTTGCCTAAGTGTTCCAGATGCAACCCAAAGCCCAGAAGAAGGCATCTGGATTATGAAGGAACCATCTGGCGACTGTTCCCAAGGGCGTTAGTCGCGCTAATCTCTTTTGGCCTAATACTTGGCTACATTAAAAAAAACAAATCAATAAAAAAACACCAAAAATAAAACAAATAAAAGCAAAGTCAACAAAAAAAAGCAGGAAGCCCGCCACTCCTCGGCGCCCGAGAATGTGACCAACACGAAGGTCAAATAAAATGGAAGAGGTCAGCCTCTTCAAAGAAGTCAAACAGACCACAAGTCAGTGTGTACGAACATGTTCCCGAGTACAGGTGAAATACGGTAGCGACCCCGTTCATCCCAGTGCCGAGACAGATAGAGAGCTCAGACATATTGGGACACCCGAGAAGAATGTACTGATCAGTGCGGGGAATAACGCGCTGTTGGCAGTGAGGCGAAGGGGAGCGCTCCGTCAAATAGCGGTGCGTCCCGCGACTGTGTCCGATTCGGAGACGATGAGTCAGAGGGAAAAATCCTGAGGAGAGGGAACAAGAATCCGGTACACTAACTTGAGCAACTCACCGCCTTCCCCTGTGTTCGACTTGGCTTTCACTCGGTTCATTGCAATGGCAAGAGTGGTGTGAGCCTCGATCGAGATGGACCCGAAACTCATGGCTCCTGTGACGAAGCGCTTGACGATCTCGGACGCCGGTTCCACCTAGACGGCAAATGGGATTCAGACATTATTTTCGAGAACGAAAAAATAAATTGTGTAATCCAACGGAACCACGGATAAAATAAAATTGAAAACCACCATAAAATAAACTTATTAAAAATTGTTTAAAGGGATTTACCAGGAGTCCCAAGAATTCATGCCCCTGGAACCTCCATTTGACTAAAATCCAATTAGTTTCTCCTCTTAAGAACTACATAAGAAAAAGACTGCAAAAGGTTAACCGATAGCAGAGACGAGGCAGAGCCTACTTCAGATAGCAGAGACGAGGCAGCGCCTACCTCAGATAGCAGAGACGAGGCAGCGCCTACCTCAGATAGCAGAGACGAGGCAGCGCCTACCTCAGATAGCAGAGACGAAAGAGCGCCTACCTCAGATAGCAGAGACGAGGCAGAGCCTACCTCAGATAGCAGAGCCTACCTCAGACAAATCGATGCCTTCTGCGTTGACCGCCAGTTCAAGCTGACCTCTGAGAGTACAATGACGGATGCTCTTCTTAGTATTTTCCAGGTATTTTTCGTACTGTTTTTGGTTATTGGATCGCGTTGCTTCCTAAGGAGGAATATAAACAAAAACAAACAGTAACCTTCTCCTATTGTATGTTGCCATACCTCCCCCCCTCCCGCCCGACAAGATAATAAATTTACATAAAGATTAAAATAACAATCGCTGCTTAGTCACCGTAATCTAATATTTTAGCCTAGTGGTAGGCTACTGTAAAATTATCAAAGCCAGAAAAAAGAAGGAAGCAGGGTCCGGCGTCAAGGGGGAAGGGAGGCCCACCTCCCCCCGGCGGACGAACATGCGAGCTACAATATATATATATATATATATATATATATATATATATATATATATATATATATATATATATATATATATATATATATATATATATATATTTAAGGAGCCTATCTGGCGACTACCAACTTGGGCATAAGTCGCCGCAATCACACAGCCTAGCTCTAGGCTACTTTGAAATAAGAATATGAAACCCAGGGCGCCACCGGCCCGAGAGCTACACTGAGCACTCGAAGAAGTTTCCTAGTCCTAAACCCAAAGGGCTTAGGGTATGTCTGGCGTCTCTCTCATCGTCATAGGCACCGTCGAGATCAATTGCGGAAGAGAGCCGTTAGTGAATGTGTGAGGCGCTAGGGTCATGAGTACGGGCGCATAATGCAGTTTACACGGCATAGTGTGAGTGAAATCTCCCCCAAATTGACAAGTATGCTTTCAATGGGGACGGGCTAAATGCACGGTTGCCAGGCGGATACGAGTGTTGCGAATCGAGTCAACTTCCCCAATTCACGCTCGACTGCGGATGCATAAAACTCGGATCCACGGCAATCTTCGAACGAACAAAGGATAGAAAGAAAAGAAAAGAAAAGCAGTAGCCGAATCAGCACCCCAGGTGCTGAACGGCACGGAACGAAGAATGTCCATGACGCGGGTACAAGAGACCATGAGCTGCAAATATGAGCATCCCAGGTGAGGCTTCGGTCAAATACAAGACCAAGGAAATGGTGCGACTCCCACCATTTCCAGGTGAACCCCATTTAGAAAAAAGTCAGGGTCAGGGTGGAGCCGCGAATGGCACCAGAAGTGCACCACTTTAGTCTTGGCCGAGGAAAACCGAAGCCTGTGCTTCAGTAGAGCGTAGCGAAAACACCTTCCGTCAGCACAGAGGTGATGCCATTGATGCCCAGGTCAAGGAGTGTGACGCAGATGACACCCTCATCATGCTCCATTGTGCCAGAGAAGGCTCCTCCCACCCGTAGCCGGAATCGACTATCTCGCAAAAATTCAGATATAAAGATTAGGAGGCGTCCCCTCGCCCCCATCGTGTGGAGAGTCTCCATGATACCGTATCGCCCTGCGGTATCAGAGGCCTTCTCGAGATCGAAAAACACCGTGGCGCATGCCTGTCTACAAGGACCTAACGTCTCTGAACAACCCAGTCCAGCCCGTGATGTTTGCCTCCTTTCAGGGGCAGGTTTACGAATCCCGGAAGACGTCCTCATGACCACCTTTGGGGTATTGCCTCCTGTCAGTATGACTACTCGGTGGAGGCAGGCTGCGGTTTCGCCTTATGGGAAACTGTCAAGCGTGGAGAGCCCTGGTTTTAGCCGAGGCTAGGTGTGACCACTTTGTGCCGCCAGATCTAGCAGGGGAGCGGCAAGGGTGCGTAAGCGAACGTGCTCGTAGGCCTGCAAGGGCCAAGTGCAGGGTGTGGTTTCTTTTTAATATTGAGGCATAAAACTTCCCAGGCAGCGCCAGGCGCGCCAAGACCAATTCTTTAGCCTCGTGAAAGGAGGGGCGATCCACATGCTGAATGGCCAGAACTTCTCGGCAAATGAAAGTTGGCCATACATGATAAGGACTTATCGAGACGGCCTTGGAACAACTTACACAGACTGCGGTAAAACAGACCTCACGTCTCCATGAGCGATTCGTATAGTCGGCAGTGGCACGAATGACTCCGAGCGGTACCGATACCAACCAGCACACGCAGACTCAAGCAGCCTGTCACGATCGTAGGGCTAGGTTTTGACGGCATGCACAGACTCAAGCAGCCTGTCACGATCGAACGTGACGAAGAATAGGGGGGTGGGTCTCGACGTCTCTCCCAGTTTTCTCATCGCAGATTCGACCTTGAATGCTCCTTGGTCCGCCAGCTCTTCGGCGATATCTTCTAAGGAGTAGTCTACGAGTTTCCTCGCATAAGCCACTTTTCACGAAATTCATAGTCGAGTGCAGCGTCACACACACTGACGAGCCATCGAGTGTCCGAAGGGCACTAATAATGGCTGCCTCAGAAGGCACCCGTACGAGAAACGGGCCACCGTCGGCTCTCTACCAGTTAATCTATCTAAAGATCTCTTTTGATGAAGCAGGTGGCCTTTGGCCAACTTACTACCATCAGTATAGCGAATAACTGAAAAACATTCTAAGTCTGTAGTCTAAAAAACGCCAGGTAATTTCTGAATGAGGGGCCGGTCCGAGGTAATCGAGGTTCTGCTCCTCGCACTTTCCACTTTGGAATTGTCGTAGAGAAAAATGAATGCCGAGAGGAAGCGAGGAGGAAGCGCACCAACAACTTCCCCAGGCCCCGTCAGAGTCAAATTCAAGCCACAGAATTTGCATGCGAGCATGGAGGTCGTGCGGCTCCTTCAGGTACCAGGAGTGATAGGCTACACAGCGTTCCCACATGCGGGCAAACAAGAGTATAGTCATAAAAACCAAATTAGAAAAACAAAAACAAGCCCACGACAACAAAAAAAAGAGGCAAAAGAACCAACAAAAAAGGAACACGCTCCGGCGTCGGAGCGATCCCAGCTCATTTCTGTGCATCCTGATGCACCCCAAATAAAGTTATATAGAATGGAAGCCTGACTGGTCCCAAAACGCCGCAAGTCAAGGGCAGGAGTGTACGAACTCAGGAGCGACCCAGCTCGTCTCGGTACCGGGGAAAGGTAAGGTACGGGAAGATCACGCAGACTGGGGACACTCTAAAAGACTGTGAGGAACAATCTTGGGTACCACGCAGTCGTCGCAGTAAAATCCTATTTGCTTCTGCGCATATCAAACTAGGTCTCATGAAACAATATGTAAAAAACTTTCAATACAAACGGCGAGTGTTCGCAACACATAATTTCAAAATTCCCAAGTTTATGTTATGAAAAAAATCAAAGCTGGAATTTTCGACGATCCACAAATAAGAACATTAATTAATGACAGCAGTTTTCCTAATGTCATGAATGAACTGAAAGAAATGCCTGGTTCTCATTTGTGGACTTGATAAAAAGCTTTATAGGAAATTATAGGGCAAATAACTACGAAGAAGTCGTAAGAAAACTTTTAAGGGACTACAAAGAGCTAGGTTGCTATATGAGCATAAAAATGCATCTTTTGAATAGTCATCTTGACCAATTTCCAAGTAATTTAGGTGCTGTAAGTGAGGAACAAGGGAAGAGATTCCACCAAGATATTAAAATTATGGAGGAACGTTATCAAGGACGCTGGGATTGCCACACGATGGCTGATTATTGCTGGTGCTTGAAAAGAGACCTGCCGTCCACAACCAAATACTCTAGAAAGTCCTAGAAAAGAAACTTTTTACCAGAGTGAAAGCTTCATATCTCTTTGTTTTGTTTGATTTTAAGTCATTTCTATCGTTATAATGTAATTTTACAAGTTTGAACTACATCTATTCATGAAAATTGGAAATAAATGTTAACGACTTCATTTTTAGTCCTAATTTTGAAAAAAACTGGAAAATGGCGCATCGGCTGTTTACAAGAATCAGGACCTGATGGAGCCAAACCGAGGTGAAATTCGTTTTCGGCGCACAAAAATTACTTACAATCAAGCGTCAGATAAAATAGGTGTTCTCCTGTGAATTATTATTTACTTAAATCTAAAAAGTGAAAATCAAGTGAGAAATATGCGGCAACTAACATCTGAAAGATAGCATGCCCTCTCGCCCCAGTGCTTGCACGAGGATCGGTGGCTCACTCTCTCTCTCTTCCACACATTTTCACTTCCTCTATATGAAGCACTTTGCTGATCTCGCCATAAAATGCCCAAATCAAATATGCCCACCGCGAACCCACTTAGGATAAAAAGAAAGAAAGAAAGAATAAGAGGAAAGAAGGAAAAGGAGTAAAATAAAAAAGAATAAAATGAATAAATAAAAAAGAATAAAATGAATTAAAAAAAAGAATAAAATGAATAAATAAAAAAGAATAAAATGAATAAATAAAAAATAAAAGGTAAAGGAACAAAAGGAACAGAATAAAAGTAAAGGAATAAAATTAACAATAAAAGTAGAAGAATAAAAGGAAACTAAATTAAATAATTAAGATAAAAGTTCCGTAAATACCGCCCCCCCCAAAAAAAAATAATCAAAAGAATAATCCGCAGAGAAATGAAATGAGCCCCCCTCAAATCCTCCTTACCTGCAGATCCGCGATGGAATCCGGATCATTAATGTGCTGCTCCCCCCCACTTCGCCAGTGGTAGTAGCCGGGGTTTCGGAGTACCAGGCTGTCGCAGGATCGGTGGTCGAAGGCGAATCTGTGCCTATCCAGCGTCTCGGTGCCGAGAACCTCGAAGGTGACGCCTCCGATCCGAGAAGGAGTTCCCTATCGAAGATTGTTCACTCAGGTCCCGCATTAAACTCGCGGCATCGCCGATAGACATGCAAATATCTATTTCCCGGCCTCAAATAATCACCACCACCTCGGTAAAAAGATGGATGACTCCGTCGGAGACGGGTCCAGGTTGTAAGAGATCCACACTGGAAGACTGCATAAACCACAACCGCCTATGCACTCAGTGGGAGCACCCTGTGCCGGCCGTGGACTTCCCCAGGAGCTGGGGGCTCTTCCACCAGAAGGCTTAGGGCTAAGCAACAACAACAACGGCACAGAATAAATCCACACTTTTTCTCACCACTTCTATTGTTGCATTCTCACTTCTAAAAACATTATTTTTTTTATTCCACAATTCTCTCTTCCATTCACTCTCACACTCGATAAACTCCTATCAAATTCAAACACACTTTGCTCTAGTATTTTGTATTACCATAATACGATCTTCCTTACATACAACCTACATTAAAGTTGGTATCAAAGTATTCTCTACAATTCTACTGCACTCGATCAATACTTAGATGGCTACCATTCGCTCGCGTAAAACCACACTTTCAAGATATCGAAGACGACGGAAAGCGACTCGAAACCACCCAGTCATTTGGGATGGGAGGGGGGGGGGCTACAGAAACAGTCACGGCGCGATGGCAAACAACTTTAGGGTCACATCGGTCATCTCGTGTATCCAAAGAGAACAAGGACAAGTCAGGCAGGAAAACTAAGCTTTTCTAGGACAGAGATGTGATTTATTTTCCACACTATGGAGACCGATCTCCATCAGGGCGTCTACTTGTTTGGTGATTTTGAATTCAAGGACTTTTCAAGTTTTGCAGGGATTATTTAAAAAAATAATCAAGGACTGGTTTTAGTCATTGTTTTCTTATTGGAATTAAAAAAAAAATGCAATAAACATTATGGGGCATTGATGAAGGTGAGGTATGAGGTGCGGTCAATAAGTTTTGAAATTCGGATATAAGGAAACAAGATATGAGGAAAAGTGTTTTATTATTTTTCAATATAACTACCCTCGACTTCAATGCAATTGCGCCACTTGTCCCTGAGGGGACGAATTACCGACAACCAGAAATCTCCCGACTGCTGTTCAATCCACTCCTGGACGGCGAGCTGGACATCTTCATCGTCCCCAAACCGGCGTCCACGCAGTGCAGCCTTGAGCTGGCGGAATAAAAAGTAGTCGCTAGGGGCCAGATCTGGACTGTAGGGGGGATGGTTGAGTTCCTCGAATCCGCACTCGCGCAGGGCAGCTTGTGCAACTATGGCCTTGTGGACAGGAGCATTGTCGTGGAGAAGCAGGACACCGCGTGTCAACTTGCCGCTTCTGACGGATGCACTTCTTCAACCCAGCCAGTTCCTCGGCGCAATATTGGCCTGTGAGGGTCACCCACGAGGCGCATAGTCCACCATCAACACTCCCTCAGAATCCCAGAAGATGGTGGCCATGAACTTCCCGGCTGAGGGTTGGGTCCGGAACTTGATGGGGGTTGGAGAGCCCTTGTGCTTCCAGGCCATGCTTACGAGCTTGGTCTCGGGCTCCCAGTGATGGACCACGTTTCATCACCTGTCACTATGCGTGACTCGAATCCCGCCGGGTCTTGTTTTTACAGGAGCAGCAGCTCCTCCGAACTTTGACGACGTTGAAGTCGATCATGGGGCGTGAGGTTTCTAGGGACCCAACGGGCAAAGACCTTGGTCATGGCCAAATTGTCGTGGATGATGTTGATAACGCTTCCATGTGATATTCCAAGTTCTCGCTCGATTTCTTCGACCTTCACCCGTCGATTTTCGAGGATCATCCTCTCCACACGAGCCACATTGTGCTCGTTGGTCACGTCTGACGGGCGTCCTGAACGGGGGTCATCTTCAAGGGACTCAAGACCATGGCGGAACTCCCTATTCCGGCGAGCAATGGTTGCATAGGAGGGGCGGTGTCGGTGTACACTGCCATCATGCGTTTATGGATCTCTTTTGCATTCTTGCCTTCATTGGTCAAAAATTTGATCACTGCGCGGTGCTCAACCTTCTCCATTGTTGAAAAATTTGTGACTGACGATCTGCGATCAGCTACTGCTTCTTAAATAGATGAGGCAGGAGCGTGCGGCTGCAGGTCCTGGCTTGTCATAATTTGTCCTAACACCCCCACAAACAGCCATCCCCTTTCCTCTGTTTTGCCCTACCGATTCGCAAAACTTATTGACCACCCCTCGTATGTTCACTCACATTAGTGAGTAGATTAACTTAAATATTACTATTTTCCTAATAGACATTAAAAAGTATATAAATAGTGAATTTTAAAAATCATTTGAAAAATCACTCAATGATTTATTTTTTAAATTCAAGGACCATCTACCTTTTTCATCAAATTCAAGGACTAAGGATTTCAAGGGCAAAAAATAAATTCAAAGGCTTTTCAAGGACTTAAATTATTTCAAGGGCAGTAGACACCCTATCCATGTCTTTGGCCAGCTCTGTGATTGACTGTAGTTCTGACAGGGCGGGGAAGGGGATCTACCGTTCAGATTTCCGAGAAGTGCTAGGAAACCGCATTAAGATGCGGCAGAACTCCGCTTTATGACGGTGGAAGAGAGAGAGAGATAAAATTACACCGCCTCTCTAAAACCTGGGCTGCGATCGCTTGAAGGGACGGATGGAGATATCACAGAGATAAATTGCGCATCCACTTGTTCAGTCACCATCGCGTAGTGGTGGGGTTGCGAAACCGTTAGGAAGGACGCACTCAACATGATCTCTGGGAATACAAGACCATTCCATTGCAGGGAAATACCCTTCAGATCTACTTAGAGGGGACTGCGGAGACCCCCTTTGCGAAGAAAACCCTCACTGTGATGGCTGTAAGCTGCTCAGAGACAGACCTCCGAGGGGTATGGCCATGAAATATGTCGACATTTTCGAGGACCTAGCGAAGAAAGTCCGTCTTGGAACGAGAACATTCTCCTGCCTTGAATCTTTCTATTGGCGGGTGCTTTTGGGGTTGGCGTTTACCCATCTTTTGAGGGAGAGGCACCCCGTCTCAGCTGGGGACGGAGACGAGGGTCCTTTGCTACTTGTATCCTTTAAGAGGGCAGCTTTCCAAGTGTCCTGGAGGGTGGAAAGTGCCATTCGCGTCGCGGGCTACAAAATTTGACATCAATGCTTGGAATGGACGGACGTATTATGTTGTACACCGAAAGATCTTCCAAAAAGAGTTTCTTTTGTAATTATAGATCAATTATGCGTGCCAGCATCAAGGTTATGGAGCTAAGCTGAATCGCGACTTGAGACTTGAATTTCATCCGAAAGTAACAAAAAAATGGTGAAATTTAACAAGGACAACCAAAATGCTTTAGGAAAAATCGCAAGAGATAAATGTAGGGGTTTCTGCAACAGAAATCGATAGGCAAAATTCTTAGACCTTAACTCACTTTGAAGCATTTGTTGATGATCTCTTCGGAGATTCCAACGGCTTCAAAGATCTGGGCCCCTTTGTAGGACTGCAGTGTAGAAATGCCCATCTTAGCCATAACCTTCGCTATTCCTCGTTCCATAGCAGCGCCATAGTTCTATTGAGAGACAAGAATTAAAAAAATGTTTTAAAAAACAATAAGGAAATATCTCATCCTTTTGTCGTATATTGCTGCTTTAAATAAAAAAGAAGAAGACTTTTTCAAATGTTTTGCCTATTCACAGATGCCTCTAACTTAACATTCAAATACTCGCCTTGAAAATGCGATCATCGGTATCTTCAGGAGAAAGAAGCCCCTCCTTGCGCAACTTCGTCATCGTCTCAAAGACGAGGTAAGGACAGATGGCGTCAGCTCCATAGCCCAAAAGAGCACACATGTGATGGACTTCCCTGCGATCATTTGAAAATCAGGGTCTAGGACTGCAGAGGATGTAGGACACATGACATTCTTCCATAAAAGCCTTTCGAGCCAACATACCTGGCCTCTGCGGTCTCTAAGACAAGACCCACTTTCATTCTCTGCCTCGCTTCGATGAGAAAGTGATGGGTAGCTCCAAGCGCCATCAAAGTACTCACGGGGATCCTAAAGACCAAGGGATCTTTAAGGGGCAAAGTGAAGATCAATACAATAAAGGATACTAGTTAAAAAAGACGAAGCAAAGAAATAATTATCAAAGGAAGAAGAAAATAAGAAATAGTAGTAGTTAGTAGTAGCAGTTATTGTTGTTGTTGTTGCCTTGCTCGCTAAGCCAGACGTCCTCTGCTCCCTCTGGCGCTTTTGAGCCTACGACCTGCGCTGAAGGCTTCCTCAACATTACCACAATTAAGTCCGGCCGCGCTTTCTATGAGACTGTCCCGAGGGACTAAGTTTAGAGTAGAGGGAGGCTGTTGCATGCTGGGGGAATTTTCTAACACCCCTTCCCTATGCTAGCGGTCTATGCAACAGCTAGGAAGTTGTGGCAAGTATCATAGCTATAAGATGGCAAAAGGAAGAGAGAGAACTGAAGAAAGGAAAGTAATTACTTAGCAAATACGACATTCAAACGTAGAATCTGGTCCCCAAAGTTCCTAAAAAATATTTAACCCGATATTATTAAGGGAGGTTGAAAAGAGATGGAATAGACGACCTTAAAGATTGCTGGGTTCAAGTCCCCCCAAATCGTCATTTAAAGCGATTATTAGTATTACACGCGGGGGGAAGGGGGATTCCCAGCCTTGCGTCTCCTCTATACTATTAAAAGGCAATATTGGGTCTGAGAATCGATTTATATCCCCTTTCTTTTTTTCCCTTCGTGGACTCTGATCGTGGCTCTCTGGGAAGGACCTCGAGGGGTCTTCGCTGGACCAGTAAACTCCCGTGAGGATATGGTCTAATTAGATCTCGTCTCATGACTCGCGGCTAACATTATGCTGTTAATATTATCTGCCCACACATGGACAAAGGAAGAAACCCAAGAAAGCAGTCTGTCCATGACTCCAGACTACCAGGACTTTACAACTAGGTAATAGTTTCAGGCAATCGATGAAGAGCAAACCGAACCTGCGTGGGCCGGCTTTTCGGTCGGAGAGAACCAGAATTTGGTATCCTTGCGAGGCGGCACAGTTTGCTTCGTTACAAATTCGATCAAGGGCCGAGATCAACCCTGGCCATCCCTCTTCCATCGGATAGGAAATGTCGATAATCATCGTCTTCCAACCGCGATATTCTGTTTTCTTGATAACCTATCAAAATTGAATGAGTCTTTCAAGAAATGATTAATGGTTTTAAAGTTACGCTTTAATATTATACGTGTTAAAATAAAAACCTGTGACAGATGGTATTTTGCGCCATATCCCACCCTTATTTTAGTAAGGAAAATAAAGAACTATGTTCCTTATGTGGTATAAAAGGAAGTAAAACACATACAAAATGATCTTGGATATACATGGTGGAGACGGTGTAAACTGCTTTTTGCAAATCATTTAACTATGTTTACATATCATTAATTAATTACTTTCTTGCAGGTTCTTTCGGGATTTGAATTTTATGAATTAAAGGGTGATTTCATAAAAAAACAAGACTCCTTTACAAATATGACTGCAAACTTTGAAACAAACTTGATCTGTCTAGAAGCGGAAAGACAGCGGGCAACATCTTCAAAATGTTGAAAGCAGATTTGGTGGTTTTAAAGTTATAAAACGGCTTAAGAAACGAGCAGTTTTCTTCCAAGAGTGAGGACCCCAAACTTCATTTAGAACACCACCAAGATCAGGCGAAATCCAGAGTGCCAGACAACTTGCTTTGTAGGCTAAAGTAAGCCATATAACCATGCAATACTTGCGAAAGATGATCTGAAACTTCGTCTATTCAAGGTAGCTAAAGGCCATCTACTTTGCAACCCCACCAAAAAAGAGAACAGAGTCCAAAGAGCAAAGCTGCTCCTCGATTAACGGGCAGCCTCCAGTTCTGTGAATGGACAAGAATTTGTTTACGTCCAGGTCACTCGCATCACACAGAATAGTCGTATTTGGGCACAAAATAAAAATGAGATTTCGGTTAAACTGCGGACATCTTTCGTGAGACTGCAGTCGGCTTCGGTGGTGTTGAGGGTGGACCAAACATCAAATGGCCCAAAACACAATCATTGGAGATTTTGAAAACGAAATTGATCCTTTGGGTAAATGCGACCATAGAAAAAACCTGTGTAACCCTTCAACATAATGAAGCAACCAAAGAGTTTGGGTCAAAAGAACTTTGGCCTCCCAGTTGGCCGGATTTGAACCACATGGGCTTTGGAGTGTGATCGATGTTGGAGCAGTTGTCCTGTATCAAATATCATTAGTATCGAAGTTCTGACGTGCAAACATCTTGTAAAACATCTTTTTTTTCGTTTTAATCTAAGTATTATCCAATATAGCAGTGTTGTAAAGATAAATACATAAATATCAGTCGACACCGTGTTTCCACCATGTATTAGAGATTTTTAGTTTTTCTTTTACGCTATTAAATCGAAAGTTCAAGATTCAGAATACATACAAACATTCTAAGTATCACTTGTATCCCAACCCGAAGACATCCCTGCTGATGTAAAAATTTACCTAGTGTATTTCACCCATTAAGGGGAATTTGCAAGCGCCACATTGAATTTCCTACCTCAAGATCTCGAATTGAAAGTATCGGGTTTTTGAGGTACAATCTATGGCATTGCTCCGCCGAAGGTCTCAATATATTTGCTTCAGGTCCTGAGAGAAAACAAGAGATTCACAATACAAATAATGGAAGCAAAGTTGGATCTTCATAACATTGGTTAGGGAGATTAGGAAAATGGAGGGCGAGTGAAGGATCTCCATAGCATTGGTTGGGAGATTAGTAAAATGGAGGGTGCGTGAAGGATCTCCATAATATTGGTTGGAAGATTAGGAAAATGGAGGGTGCGTGAAGGATCTCCATAACATTGGTTAGGAAATTGGAGGGCAAGTGAAGGATCTTCATAACATTAGTTGGGAGATTAGGAAATGGAGGGCGAGTGAAGTATCTCCATAACATTAGTTGGAAGATGTGTGTGGGGGAGATACTGTCATCAAGTGCATGGCCGAATTAAAGTTTAGACTACTCTTAGGCTATTTAATCACACACAAAAAAACAGTACCAACGTTATAAAACAGCCTGAAAACCCACGAAAAAACAAAAAGAACACTCAAAACATGATCCGTTGACGGAGTGAAGAAGATCCTTCAGGGAGCACGGGCATCTACCAACATCCGAAAACCTATATACAACGGAGGAGGTGCTCATCTGCTCGTCCAGGTACCGGAGCGGGTAGCGTGTGTAAGGATCCCCCAGAATGGGACAGTCGGTTTGGGGACGAAGCAGTCGTCGCGGTAGGGTGCAGGGGAGCGCTCAATTCGCTGGTAGCGCTGCGTCCCTCGAGTGCGACTGATTCGGAAGACACCGAAAAGTATCCGAAGCGGTCCGGGAGAAAAGCCACGCGCAATAGCACGCAACTTTAGGTTCTCGACAGCCGTCTTCCCCCTTCTTTGACAGTCAGCCCAGAGGGCTGTGGGTTGGGGGACCTAAATCTCGGACAGTAAATGTTCATCTTACTCCCCCATATCCCGGCTCTCTGTGGAGGTCCACCGGAAGGAAAGCCCTCCCTTCACTTTGAGTCCTTGGTGCCTGTGTCCCTTTGCCTAAGAGTGGACTTTGGTTCGAGCGTGGGTCCCACAGAGTGCAATGAAGACCAGGTTGGCTGGGGCAATGGCACCCTTGGGGCCAAGATCAACTCGAGAGGGGCCTCCCTTCGGCCATCCCCGCGTGGCGTCAGGGACCTCGATCAGGGACTCCATAGGTTCATGGTTATCTTACTAATTCAAACCAGGGAGGGGGGGAGGGGCGCCCCGGCCTTCAACAGCTGGCTTCGGGGAACCGACCAACTTGCCCTAAAGTTCTGCGCGGATCGAAAAGGGAGGTGCGGGGCCCAAATGAGTACACTGACCATATTTCAAAGGGTTTATCGAGAAGCCCCCTGCCCTCCGGCTCCTTCCGGGAGGGGGGCAACCGAAATCCCGGAGAGTTGCGTAGCCGAGGGGCGACTCTGATGGGGGTAAGCAGAAACACAACCGAATATATGCATAGTGGGAAGCCCCCCCCTCTACTAGACATCTGGAGGGGCCTGTGAGAAAGCATAGGGGGAGGCGCACTTAAATGAAGTGGAAGTAACCGAGGGGGGATCAATAAATAATAAACAGGAAACCCCTTTACTCCAATTGAGGGTGGTAAGGGGGGAAGCACTCCCCCCAAATGTGATGGAGTCCTCTGGGCGCGTCAAAGGGTGAAGTCCGCATCTATGCGACAAGACGCACCGCACAGCTTACGACTAGCCTATATTAAAAAAAAACAAATAAGTGAATAACAAGGATATAAAGATCACAAGCTAAAAACAAAGCAAAGCAAAATGGTAACAAGAAGGAAGCGCGCTCCAGCGTCGGGGGTAGGCTCGCCTCCCCACGGAACAGGAGCATGCGACCCACAACAAACAGTCAAATAAAGTGGAGGAGGCCAGTCTCCTCCAAAAAGTGGTATAGTCCGCAAGTCGGTGTTCACGAACTCGCCCCGAGTACAAGGGAAAAGATCGTCCCGGTACCGGGACAGGTGGCGTGCACGGAGATCGCCCAGACTGGGAAATTCAACAAGAACGTGTCTCCCGCTGTAGGGATGCATCCAGGTGGGGCGGTGGCGTCATATCCACTTTGAAATGACCGACTACTCTACAACTCTCGCCTAAATTGGGGAGACGTAGTTCAGTGCCGTACGGATGAACTGTCGGTAGTGTCCGTAGAGTATTGTTCGAGTTGCTTTTGGTTGTGCAAAGTTAGTATTTTTAAGTATTCTGAGGCTGTGTTTGGATGTCGCTTTCGAGGGGATGTTTTGTGTGTTGAGCGAAGGTTGTGTGTGGGTCTAAGGTGATACCAAGAAATGTGGGGTTACCGTTGAGTGGGAGAGAGGTTGGCCGTGGAAGAGGATGTGTGGGTGGTAGTTTGATTGATTCGTGTCAGGGTTAAAGAAGATGACTGTGAACATTCTGTTGAGCATGAATTAGTTTTGGTGGAGTAGTATGAAAGCTGTGAGTACGGAGATGGATTAGGATATGATGGATCATCGGCTTAGATGTTTAGTTTAACTTTCTGGGTAGTTAGGAGGGGTATGTCATGCATGCAGAGGCCGGAGAGAGAACGCAACCTTGGTGGACCCCGTTTGGAGGGGGGAGAGCTTTTTTTCTGTTTAATTGTGCCCAGTGCTGAAGGACTTGGACATGTTTGTTGGAGTAAAGTTCGCTATACTTTTTTTTGTCATTGGTGTGGTAGTTGGTATCTAGTATTTTTTGTAGGACCATGTGGCGTGAGATGATACCGAAGGATTGGCTGATGTCTATCTAGTGAAGCCGTGAATTACTGTGTGTTAGGTGCGAGTGTTTGGTTTAAGCCTCCTAGTGTGTGATGTCGGGGTGGTCAGCGGTGAGGTTGGCGTTTGTTTTTGTGTTTTTTTGTGTTTTTTTTTCAGCCATTTGGGGTGTGTGATAAGTTCAATTCTGTTGAGGATTAGTTTTACAAATTTTTTTGGGGGTGGTTTAGAGGAGATCGAGACAAGGTGAGGGGGGGGAGATACAATTGCTTTGAGGATGTAGATGTATGTTGTTTTTTTTGTGTTTTTTAATTTAAAGAGCACATCTGGCGTCTGCCTACACGGGCAAAAGAAGCTGTAATTAACAAAAGCTTAATACTAGATTATATTTTTAAAATAATAAAATAACAAATATAGAAAAAAGAATGAAGGCAAAACAAGCTACGAAACAATAACAAATAATAAATACAAGCATAAGAGCAACAGGAATGAACGCGCTCCGGCGCCAGGGGGTAGATCCGCCTTCCCCCTACGCAGGAACATGCGTCGGGTTCGGTGTGAACGAACCCGTTCCGAATACAAGGGACAAGTGGTAGCGACCCCGCTCGTCTCGATACCGAGACAGGTAACGTGCACGGAGATCACCCAGAATGGGACATTCAACAAGAATGTGACGAACAGTCTGGGGGACAACGCAGTCGTAGCAGTAAGGCGCAGGCGAGCGCTGCATCAAATGGCGGTGCGTCCCGCGAGTGCGTCCAATTCTGACAAGACAGAAAGCAACCTGAAGCTTTCGCGGCATTAGGGGGTAGGTCCATGGGAACAGTTGCGGCGCAATGACACGTAACTTTAAGTTCCTTCGACCGTTTCCCATCTTCTTTGCCAAGCAGCTCGTATTCCTGCCACGTAATCTGTGTGAGGAAGAATAAAACGCTCATCTGGTCGCCCAATCCTCGCGGACTCTTTGGCGCCCTCATTCCCCGCAATTCCTACATGTCCAGGAACCCAGCAGAAGATAATCTTGGCATCGCCCGGCTCGCCAAAACCGTGGCGTCGCAAATAGCGTGAACCGGGGAGATTCCAATGCCCCGATAGCACTCAGGGCGCTTTGTGAGTCGCTATAGATCACAATCCGGTCTCCGTACCGGGCACGTCGCGTAATGTCCCGTACCGAGCGGTGTATTGCCACTTGGAGCCATCTGTATACATTGGCACGGTTCCAGCGTGACACGAGGTGTGCTCCAAAAAGGTCGAACGCAATACTCCCGGCGCTGTTGGAGCTTTGAGAGCAGAGGCGTGGCGACAAAGTAATCAAAGCTGGTACCCTCCAGGGTGGCGTCTTGGGCAGAACCCGGGGGGACACCAGCCCGAGAGCTATACCAAGCTCTCTAGGGAGTTCCCTAACCCTAAACCCAAAGGGCTTAGGGTATGACTGGCGTCTCTCAGCGGCATAGGCACCATCGAGATCAGCTGCGGATGCAGTGAGAGCTGTTAGCGACTGAGGGAGGCGCCGGGCTCGCGCGTACAGGCGAGTGATGCACTGCACGCGGCGCAGAGCGAGTGGCATCTTCCCAGCATCGACCAACAGGCTCTCAATGGGGGAAGTGCGGAAGGCACCGGTCGCAAGGCGAAGGCCGGTGTGGTGGATCGAGTCCACCTTCCGCAATAAACGCTCGGCTGCGGGTGCATAAAACTCGCATCCGTAGTCGAGCTTCGAACGAACAAAGGATCGATAAAGAAGTAAGGCAAGATCCCTATCAGCGCCCCAAGCACTGAACGTCACAGAACGAAGAATATCTATGGCGCGGTACAATGAACCCTAAGGCTGCGAATATGAGCCTCCCAGGTCAGGCGTTGGTTAAATACAAGACCAAGGAAACGGTGCGAGTCTAGGCGAACCCCATTTAGAAACAAATCTGGCTCAGGGTGGAGCCGTGGATGGCGGCAGAAGTCCACCACCTTAGTCTTAACCAAGGAAAACTGAAGCTTGTGCGCTTCGGCATAGCGAGAGACACGGTTCAATGCCTGTTGGTGTCGACGCCCCAGTGTTAGTATCTGGTCCGCGCCCAAAGAGATCGAAAGGGCGTCCACGGAGAGCGTAGCGAGAACATCTTCCGGCAGCACCGAGGTAATGTCGTTGATGCTCAGGGCAAAGTGTGTGACAATGAGGACACTTCCCTGCGGGACACCCTCTTCCTGCTCCATTGGGCCGGAGAGGGCTCCCCCCACCCGTACGCGGAATCGACGATCTCGCAAAAATTCAGATATAAACATTGGGAGGCATCCCCTCGCCCCCATCGTTTGGAGAGTCTCCATGATACCATATCGACATGCGGTATCATAGGCCTTTTCCAGATCGAAAAACACCGTGGCGTAGTGCTGTCTACGAAGGAAGGCCTCGCAGACGGCATTTTCCAGTCGGAGCAGAGCATCCGACGTGGAGTGAAACTTGCGGAAGACAGATGGCCTCTACCAACTTGCACACGCAAGAGGTTAGAGAGATTGGGCAGAAAAGAGCCGGGGTAGAGTGATCTCTACCCGGTTTGCGAAAAGCGAGCACAGTAGCGATTCGCCAGGAGTCGCGGAGGAATACCTCTACCCACATCCTGTTGAAGAAATCGAACAGAACGGCTATACCTGGCTAGAAGCTTTGGGAGCAGAGGCGTGGCGACAAATAGTCAAAGGTGGTGCCCTTCAAGGTGCCCTCCTAGTCAGAACCAGGGGCGTCACGATGTAGATGTATGCGTGTTAGTTTCAACAAAAATCCAAATACATTTGGCTCAATTTAGCTTCCTCTTTACTTTACCCACACACCAAGTCTATATTACCAAAGAAGCGAAAACCAACGAGGGCAGTTAACATAACATTTCGGTTAATAGATAAGGATAAAAAACCTGCCGGGAAGACCCTTAATCTTGTTAAGAACAAGACGGACGTAGATTCAGCCGAATCTGTCCCATTTCCGCAACAAAGGCACCAGAGTTGCCACAAAATGAGTTCCTTTACCTATGGGGCATGCCAATGACATGACCACTCTCTCACGAAATGGGTCAATAGGTGGGTTGGTAACTTGCGCAAATAATTGCTTGAAATAGTCATAAATAAGCGGTTGGAATTCAGACAAACAAGCCAGAGGCGCATCATTGCCCATGGATCCGAGAGCCTCTTTCCTGTAAAGAGAAAATACGTTAGATAATCGAAACTTAACAACGTGCTAATAATACATTGAAACAAACTATAGTTTACAAAAATTACTATCAAAAGTAGCAGTATTGTTTCATTTACTACACAAAAAATTGTTCAGTCAATCATTTTATTTTCATGGAGGAAAATTAAAAAGACGTGCTAAACAAGGAGTAAAGCAAAGGACGAACTTAGTTGAAGTAGAGACTTAAAACGAGGAATCAAAAGAATAAAATAGTAAAAGAAAAGTGTACTTAATGACGGAAGCGGCTTATCTAAACTGAAATACCTTCAGGATTCCATACATCAGCTACTCGGTTTCCGGAATGGAATCAAAGGATGATGCAACGTATCTGCTAACACACCTTAAAATTGGGTCTAGCCCTATAAACGAGATTACGAAATGGTTTCCGCAAAACACAGTCAATAAATTATGCCTTAATATTACGAAGACTTATGTATATTGTGTCTTAAAAGCATATTTCATATATCTTAAAAATCATCTCCAAGGGACATTTACAATATGAAACAATTTGAAAGCAAGGTTTTTTCAAAGCCAATATATGTAAATTAGCTAAAGTATGAAGAAAACAAACTAAAGCATAAACTTGTTATGAAGTATTCTCAAGTATTAGGTCACTGAGACTTGAAAACAAGACTAAAACCTCTAAAACAAAAATGTATCGACTGATCAAAACAAAAAAAGCATTGGTTTACTTACTGAGTTTTAACCATTGGTAATAGAAGTATATTGAGTGTTTCGATGGTGTATCCGTGCATAATAAGTCTCTTGTCCTCATCAAAAGGTTCGAGAATCATCTTGGGGTAGTCTTCAATTGGCTCGTCAGATACGCCATTTTGACAAGCCTCCTCCCCATTGAGTATTTCGCTGTCATCTTCTGAGCTGTGGTTTTTGTAGAGGTCCTCCAAGGTAAACTGTCAGAGAGAAACGAATCTTCCGTACTATAAACAGTGAATGGTGACCCTAATTCTTACCATAGCGTTGAAACTTGCAATAAGAGTTAGAGCCGTTGTCCAACGATGATTTGATGTAACAAGAAAACTTGCACGACGTCAGACAATGACACCTTTTTTTCCACCCCGTTTCCAGATTTATGGGACAAAGGGGAAATTTCTGTACAGGAGGGTTTTTTTTTTAATTTTATAGAGCCCATCTGGCAACTACCCACTTGGGCATAAGTGGCCGAAAAACACGACAGCCTAGAACTAGCAAACTTTAAAATAAAAATATGAAAACTTAACAATGATATAAATTGTAAAAACTTAACAATCAGGAAGCAATCTCCGGCAACGGGGGGAGGTCCCCCTCACCCAGTGCAGGAGAGTGCAACCTACAAACAAAACAATAACAAAAACACCCCCCTTAAATAAAGGGGAGAAGCCCCCCCCCCCCAAAAGTAAACAAGTCAATGTGCACGAATCTGTCCCGAGTACAAGGGACAGGCGGTAGCGACGCCGCCCATCCCGGTACCGGGACAGGTAACGTGCGCGAAGATCACCCAGACTGGGACATTCGACAAGAATGTGCCGAAGAGTCTGGGGGACGACGCAGTCGTTGCAATAGGGCGCAGGCGAGCGCTCCATCAAATAGCGATGCGTCACACGAGTGTGTCCGATTCGGAGACGACAGAAAGCAACCTGAAGCCGCCGCACCATTGGGGGATAGGTCCATGGGAACAGTCGCGGTGCAATGGCACGCAACTTTAAGTTCCCTTCGACCGTCTCCCATCTTCTTTGCCAAGCAGTCTGAAGAGCTGCCCGTATTCCTGCCATGTAGTCGGTATGAGGAAGAGCGAAACGCTGGTCCGGTCGCAAAGTGCTTGTGGACTCTTCAAGCTCTTCGATAAGATCGGCAAGGATTTTTCCCCTGGGATTTATGGAGTAATCTCCCCAGAGAGGATGCCTGCCGTTCAGATCTCCAAGCAAGAAATAGGACCTCGGCAACCGTGCCACGACGCGGCGGAATTCCCCCGCGTCGAAGTCAGCTGACGGTGGAATGTACGCAGAAATGATAGTATACCTCCTATTCAGGTGCAGCTGCACAGCCACTGCCTGAAAGGAGGTATCTAAAGAGAAAGGAAGAACGGAGACATCATGCCGGGTGTAAACCGCGCATCCCCCAGCCCGGCCATCCCGCGGTGGTGGGGTCGCAAGACCCTTATACCCCGGGAGGGCAGGCAGGGGGCACGCGCCTAGCATGGTCTCCTGCAAAAAAAATAGCTAACGGGGAACGGGACGAGGCGAGCCTCCGCAGCTCATCCCAGTTGGCCAGGAGTCCACAGCAATTCCATTGAAGGAATATGCCCTCCAGGCCTAGCTCGGAGGAGACGCGGGGGCCCTCCTCGAATTGAAGACCCTCACGGGAATGGCCGTACGCTTCCCGGGGGCAGAACCCCGGGCGCTGTTGACCGGACAAAGCGCTGAAGGCGCTGTGGCCTTCGAGGACTTATTGGGGAAGGTTGGGCTCGCCATGCGAGTCTTTTCCTCCCTCCGCCTCGAAACCTTAGGCGGGGGGCCCTCTTTTCGAGGAACCACCGTCTCCGAGCCACTCGCTCCACCTCGGGGCGTGGGCGAAGGAGCCGAAGCTCCTTTGTTGCTGTCCTTCTTTCGGGGGACAGCTTTAGGAACCCCTGAAGATGGCCTAGCGACCATCTTCAGGGGTGTTGCCTCCTGTGAGTCTAACGACTCGGTGGAGGCGCGTGGCCGTTTCGCCTTACGGGAAACGGTCACGCTGGGGGAAGAGGGGGGAGCCCTGGTTTTAGCCGGGGCAGGGTATGAACCCTTTTTGCCGCCAGCTTTACCAGGGGAGCACCCGGGTTGAGTAGAGCCCGCAGAAGGGCTCAGAATGGGCGCGGAAACAACCGTGCTCGTTGGCCTGGATGGGCAAGGAGTAGAGGGTGCCTTTCTAACTATTGAGGCATATGACGTCCCAGGCAGAGCCGGGCGCGCCAGGACCAAGTCCTTAGCCTCACGGAATGAGATTCGATCCTGGGCCTGAACGGCCAGGATTTCTTTCTCAAGGAGATATGCACCACATTGCTTCGAAAAAGCAGGGTGCGGCTCTTCGCAATTGACACATTTGGCCACACACGATTTGGACTTATCGTGTGCGACCTTGGAGCAATTTACACAGACTTCAGGTGACCCTGACTTTGCACGTCTACATGAGCGATTCGTATGGCCGAAGCGGTGACAGTAATAGCACCGCCGCGGCAGTGGCACGAATGCCTTCACGCGGTAGCGGTACCAACCGGCACGCACCGACTCAGGTAGCTTGTCACAGTCGAACGTGACGAAGAGTGTAGGGGTGGGTCTCGAGGCCCTACCTGTTTTCTCATCACACGTTAAACCTTGACCGCCCCATGGTCGGCCAGCTGTAGGGTGATGTCCTCAATGAATTAGTCAACGAGTTCCCTCGCATAAACTACTCCTTTCACAAAGTTCATGGTAGAGTGCGGCGTCACACTCACCGAGGTGCCATGAAGTGTCCGAAGAGCACTTATCTTGGCCGCCTCAGCGGGATTCGCCGCATTCGCCAGAAGGCTCCCGTCCGTCAAACGGATCACCTTCGGCTCTCTATCAATTGCACTAGCTAATCCTCTCATCTGATGGATCATGTTGCCTTTGGACAACATGCTGCCATCAGTGGAGCGAATAACGAGGAAGCGTTTGAAGCCAGCGGGCTCAAAAACGCCAGGTAACCTCTGAATCAGGGGCCCTGATGTCATCGAGGCTCCGCCCTGTGCACTTTTCATCTTTGTCATAGTCAGGGGCTCCGCACCCGGGGTTGCAGAGGGGCCGGATGTGCCGATCTTGGCTTGGTCGCTTGCCAGAGTGGCAGCAGACCCATCGGTCCCCGTAGCCCCAGCGGATGGAGAGGAGCCCCGAGTCTTTTTTGTCTTTTTCTTCTTTTTAGGAGAGGAGGGCGGGGAATGAACCCGCTTCTCACCCCGCCGACAGAAGCCCCTAGGCCAGATGGACCGGCCTCAGCCAGGTCCTTCTCCGAAATGAAAAAGGTCCTGGTGGTCGCAGGGGCACCGGTCAGAGGAGATCCCTCCCCTCCTTGTACTGCCTCGGAGGACCCAGGCGTTTGAGGAGGACCTTGCATAGAGGCGGATTCGGGTTCGGTGCTTGGCGCCGAGCCCGGATTGTCCCCCATGGAAGGCCCTACCATCTGAGGCTGGGTTTCCTCAAGGACCATGTCTATCACAGGAGGGGCCTCCAGTTGGCCATCCCTTCCCAGGACATCGCAGGTCCCCTTGGTAGCGTCACCAGTCTTTTGTAGGGAGGGAGGCCTTGACCCCGGCAAGGTTTAAGATTCTTGCCAGCAGGTCTTTTGAGGGAAGCGACCGAAGGGGCCTGGCTTCCCTCTCCCCCCTAAGGGGGTTTGCCCTACCCAGCCGCTTCGATGCGGAGCGGCTGGCTAATGGCTGCCTGCTGGTTTTCTTGGCAGTCCCCTTGGAAAGAAAAGAGGGGACTGCCGCTGGAAAAAGGGAGGTGCCCGAAAGCACCTCCAGAAAAGAGGGTGAGGGGGAGTCCCCTGCACCCGTAGGCGAAGGAGAGGAGTAAGCCTCCTCTCTGGTTAGAGGAATATGGAGGGTCCCCTGCGCAAGCACAGGGAGGAAACCTCCATTTTTTTGCTGGAGCTGCTCGAGGGCGGCTCCGTCGCTGTTTCAGGGGGAGTTAAAGGGGTTTGATGTTTTGAAAATTCATCCATGGGCACGGTGACCCTATTTGTGCCACGGGACGCAATAGCTTATCACCTCTTGCAGTTGCCCGCACTGCAAGAGGTGCTTACAGGCCCGGCAGAGCCAGGCGCCGCCATTTGGGACCACCCCTCCCGCCTGGTGGCCTGGCAGTCCATCGGCATGGCGGTTCCACCTTGAACACGGCGTAAAAGGACAGATTGTGAAGATGAGAGGAAAAGGGATGTGAGGAAGGTATGGGTGGGGATGAAGCAGGTTGTTAAAAAAAACCCATCCCAAACCGGAGCTCAGGGGTTAGGGAACGTTGTCCCCTCCCCCCTCAGCCCCGATCCGGGACGGTTGGCTTGATTTTTTTTTTTACTTTTATATAGCCCCTCTGGCAACTGCCCACTTGGGCATAAGTCGCCGAAAAACACGACAGCCTAGAACTAGCAAACTTTAAAAAAAAATATATGAAAACATAATGATATAAATTGGAAAAGTTAACAATCAGGAAGCAATCTCCGGCAGCGGGGGTGGTCCCCCTCACCCCGGTGCAGAAGAGTGCAATCTACAAACAAAACAATAACAAAAAAAAACCCCTTAAATAAAGGGGAGAAGCCCGGCCTCCCCCCAAAAGTAAACAAGTCCACAAGTCAATGTGCACGAACTCATCCCGAGCATAAGGGACAGGCGGTAGCGACCCCGCCCATCCCGGTCCGGGACAGGAATCGTGCGCGAAGATCACCCAGACTGGGACATTCGACAAGAATGTGGCGAACAGTCTGGGGGACGACGCAGTCGTCGCAATATGGCGCTGGCGAGTGCTCCATCAGATAGCGATGCGTCACACGAGTATGCCCGATTCGGAGACGACAGAAAGCGACCTGAAGCCGTCGCGGCATTGGGGGATAGGTCCATGGGAACAGTCGCGGCGCAATGGCACGCAACTTTAAGTTCCCTTCGACCGTCTCCCATCTTCTTTGCCAAGCAGTCCGAAGAGCTGCCCGTATTCCTGCCATGTAGTCGGTGTGAGGAAGAGCGAAACGCTGGTCCGGTCGCAGAGTCCTCTTGGACTCTTTGGCGCCCTCACGGTTGGCTTGAGATGAAGGTCATCATCTACCTTGTGAAATTAGAGGCTGACCAGAGAAAGTTGTGGGAGAGGTTGTATGAAAAGAGAGGAAACAAGTGTTTTGAAGGAAGGAAGAGAGGCTAAGCTGGGGCCGGACGGGGTGCTGAGTCCCGTCAGAACGGCGACCAGGATGGCAAATCGCCGCGCCCTTTACGGGGGGTGTTCAGGAGGGAAGCGAGGTTAGACCGGAGTGCCCGAGGAGTTTGACGAGGGGAGAGGGCAGAAGAGAGATAAATTGGAGCCTCGAGGTTTAGGGCCTTGTAGGTGATGAGAAGAATTTTATAATGGGTAAGGAAGCGAATAGGTAACCAGTGTAGATCTTGTAACAAAGGTATCGAAGGAGAGAATCGGGGGCAGCGAAGGAGGAGCCGGGCAGCATAGTTTTGAAATAGTTGTAGGGGGCGAAGTGGCGAATAGGAGAGATTCACTAGAAGAGAATTGCAGTAGTCTAAGCGTGAGGTGACCGAGGCATGAAGAGCAGTCTCAAGGCTTCGTAGATCAAAATGGGATCGAACACGTGACGGTATTAGAAAGGGCGACATTGGTTTCCCCAAGGTTAAGGGAGGGGAAGAGGGCTTTAGATTTCTCCACCATCGAAGCGGTACCAACAAGGAGAACTTCAGTTTTATTGTGGTTAAGTTTGAGAAAGTTGGCAGACAGCCATTCTTTTATGGAGGTGTAAGCTGAAAGGAGCTTTGTAATTGATTGAGCGAAGGACACAGGGGATGAAGAAAGGTATATCTGAGTGTCATCAGCATAGAGGTGGAAGGACAGGCACAAATCACGAAGAAGGGAGCCAAGAGGAAGTAAGTAGATGCGAAAGAAGAGGGGACCAAGAACTGAGTCCTGAGGCACCCCAAAATGAATGGGCGCGGGCTCAGAGTAGAGGTCATCGAGCGCGACCGACTGAGTGCGGGAGAAGATGTATGAGCGGAACCAATCAAGTGCAGTGTCCGAGAGACCAAGGAAAGTGTGAAGACGATAAAGGAGAACAGTGTGGTCGATGGTGTTGAAAGCAGAGGGAGAGGTCTAGGACTAAAATGGACGTACGAGTACAACCCATATCGGTTGCTCTACGTAAACCGTCTGAAACATTCAGAAGAGCGGTTTAAGCAGTGCTTCGCTTGGAACCCCGATTGGTACATTTCATCGATATTGTAGTTAGAAATATGGTCATTAAGGAGAGAGAAAACCACTCTCTCGAGGATCTTAGAGAGGAATGGAAGCTGTGGGATAAGGCGATAGCTAGATGGTTCTGAGGGGTTAAGGTGGGTTTTTTTTAAGGATAGCACGAATTGAGGCATGTTTGAAGGAAGAGGGAAACCACCCCTGTGGCAAGTGAAGTATTAATGAGATGAAGAATCAATGGAACGACAGCAGGGAGAATTTGGTGGGGGCGTATGGGTGGAAAGACGACCTTAGGGGATCCAGATTTGTTAGAGCGTGAGATCAAGGCAGTTACTTCCTCAGAGGACGGCCGAGTGAGGACGTTAAGCGGCAATGGAGTATGGTCGGGGAGAACAGCATAGGCTTGTTCAGACGACTGAGGTAGTACGGCGCGAAGGTTAATAACTTTATCAGAGAAAAATTTAGAAAGAGTAGAGGGGTTGGTGGGCGGAGAGGTGGGGGAAATGGGGCTATGCGAGGAAAGACGAGAGAGGAGACGAAAGATAGTCCGAGGGTCATTCTTGCTCTCAGACAAACGTTTGCGTGAATGAGCCTCGCGCGCTGATTTTAATTTGGAAGAATAAGTCGAAGTAGCAAGGCGATAGGCAAGTGAGAGGGAGGTCGTGTCCTGCCAATGAGCACCTAAGGACCTCCTTGAACGAAGGAGTTACATGGTGAACTAAGGGGCGCGGTGATGCCCGTTTGAAGAAGGAGTGATAATGAGGGCGTGCGCGTCAAGGCAGGCGAGTAATGATTGGTACAGAAAGTTTAAGGTTTGGTAAGGTGAAGTAGTAGTATCAATAGGAGGTAGGGGAGAAACAACGTCGCCGGAAATGTTTATAAATCAATTGAAAATGTAGGAATGTACATAACACCATATTAAACTTCTCTTTGGCAACTTGGATTAAGGAGAAACTATTCTTCAACGTACTGAAACCGTTTGTGTTGCAAAAGGATGGTCATTTATACTAGTAAAATTGGTACTTGCCGGGGTGACAGAAGGTATTCCCATTTTCGATAGGGAAAGAAGAGTGAAAACAGACAGAATAGAAAAACTGAAAGAAAAGAGCGTAAAATGTCAAGAATAGAACACAGAGGCTTCAATTAAAGAGCCAAGGAAAAGGGAATTGGAAAACCTTTGCTCGTTTAGAGAAAAAAAATTAAGATAAACTTACCATCTATCCAGTACAGGTTGGCATGAAAAGAGAACGAAGAACTAAATTATGGAATGGGTTAATAGGGGTTAAGAGAATGAGACTGGGTTCTTCTGGGAACCTTCCTTCAGGAGATTAGTTCCGAAAATGCCTGGCTTCCACCTTCAGACCAAGAACAATAATAAAGGTGGTTTTGTTTTTTTGATCGTTTTTTTTTTAAGGGGCTATCTGGCGACTGCCCACTTAGGCATAAGTCGCCGTAAACAAACAGCCTGGTTCTAGGCTACTTTAAAATATTCGAACAGGAAACAACAATAACAAAAACAACAAAACCTAGTTAAATAAAAGGGAGACGGCCGGCCTCCGCCAAATAGTCAACAAGTCCACCAGTCAATGTGCAAGCACTCGTCCCGAGTACAAAGGACAGGCGGTAGCGACCCCATCCATCCCGGTACCGGGACAGGTAACGTGCGCGAAGATCACCCAGACTGGGACATTCGACAAGAATGTGCCGAACAGTCTGGGGGACGACGCAGTCGTCGCAATAGGGCGCAGGCGAGCGCTCCATCAAATAGCGATGCGTCACACGAGTGTGACCGATTCGGAGACGACAGAAAGCGACCTGAAGCCGTCGCGGCATTGATGAATAGGTTCATGGGAACAGTCGCGGCGCAATGGCACGCAACTTTAAGTTCCCTTTGACCGTCTCCCATCTTCTTTGCCAAGCAGTCCGAAGAGCTGCCCGTATTCCTGCCATGTAGTCGGTGTTAGGAAGAGCGAAACGCTGGTCCGGTCGAAGAGTCCCGGCGGACTCTTTGGCGCCCTCATTCCCCGCAATTCCTACGTGTCCAGGAACCCAGCAGAAGATAATCTCGACATCTGCCCGGCTCGCCAAAACCGTGGCGTCAGGAATATCGCGAATTAAGGGATGCGGAGATACCAATGCCCCGAGAGCACTCAGGGCGCTTTGTGAGTCGATATAGATCACAATCCGGACTCCGAACCGGACACGTCGCGTAATCTCCCGTACCGAGTGGTGTATTGCCACCAGCTCGGCCGTGAAGACAGACGCAGCGCCTGGCAGAGCCTAACCGACTTCAAACAGAGGAAATACGGCGTGGAAGCCGACCCCCTCTTGGGACTTGGAGCCATCCGTATACACTGGCACGCTTCCAGCGTGACACGATGTGCGCTCCAAAAAGGTCGAACGCAAAACTCCCGGCGCGGTATAAGCTTTGGGAGCAGAGGCGTGGCGACAAATAGCCAAATGTGGTACCCTCCAGGGTGGCGTCCTGGGCAGAACCAGGGGCGCCACCGGCCCGAGAGCTATATCTACCTCTCGAAGGAGTTTCCTGGCCCTAAACCCAAAGGGCTTAGGGTATGACTGGCGTCTCTCGGCGGCATAGGCACCATCGAGATCAACTGCGGGTGCAGTGAGAGCTGTTGGAGACTGAGGGAGGCGCCGGGCTCGCGTGTACAGGCGAGTGATGCACTGCACGCGGCGCAGAGCGAGTGGCATCTCTCCAGCATCAACCAACAGGCTCTCAATGGCGAAAGTGCGGAAGGCAACGGTGGCAAGGCGAAGGCCGGTGTGGTGGATCGAATCCACCTTCCGCAATAAACGCTCGGCTGCGGATGCATAAAACTCGCCTCCGTAGTCGAGCTTCGAACGAACAAAGAATCGATAAAAAAGTAGGGCAGTAGCCCTATCAGCGCCCCAAGCGCTGAACGTCACGGAACGGAGAATGTCCATGGCGCCGGTACAAGAGACCCTGAGGCTGCGAATATGAGCCTCCCAGGTGAGGCGTCGGTCGAATAAAAGACCAAGGAAACGGCACGACTCCACCACATCCAAGCGCACCCAATTAAGAAACAAATCTGGGTCAGGGTGAAGCCGTGGATGGCGGCAGAAGTGCACCACCTTAGTCTTGGCCAAAGAAAACCGAAACCTGTGCGCTTCGGCATAGCGAGAGACGCGGTTCAATGCCTGTTGGAGTCGGCGCTCCAGAGTTGGCATCTGGGCCGCGCCAAAAGAGATCGAAAGGTCATCCACGTAGAGCGTAGCGAGAACATCTTCCGGCAGCACAGAGGTGATGCCGTTGATGCTCAGGGCAAAGAGTGTGACACTGAGGACACTTCCCTGCGGGACACCCTCTTCCTGCTCCTTTGGGCCAGAGAGGGCTCCCCCCACCCGTACGCGGAATCAACGATCTCGCAAAAATTTAGATATAAACATTGGGAGGCGTCCCCTCACCCCCATCGTGTGGAGTCTCCATGATACCGTAACGCCATGCGGTATCATAGGCCTTCTCCAGATCGAAAAACACCGTGGCGTAGTGCTGTCTACGAAGGAAAGCCTCGCAGACGGCATTTTCCAGTCGGAGCAGAGCATCCGACGTAGAGTGGAACTTGCGGAAGCCGCACTGTGCAGAAGACAGATGGCCTCCGCTGTCTAGGAAAAAGGCTAATCTAACATTTAACAATTTCTCCATCAACTTGCAGACGCAAGAGGTTAGAGAGATTGGGCAGAAACCGGTCGGAGTAGAGTGATCTCTCCTCGGTTTGCAGGTTTGCGAAAGGCAAGCACAGTAGCGATTCGCCAGGAGTCTGGGAGAAGACCTTCCACCCAGATCCTGTTGAACAAATCTAACAAAGGCCATGCCTCGCTCACCTAGGTGTCGAAGCATGGCGTACGGAGACATCGTCCAGACCATGGGCGGTGTCCGCGCACGAAGCGAGAGCGGAACGCAACTCGCTTACAATAAACTCGTCGTTGAAGGGTTCTCCGCCTCTCGAGGTAAAGTCAAGCCGGCGGCCTTCCGCGACATCACGACATGCATTGAATGCTGGCGGAGCAGCATCCCGGCTAGAGAATGCGGAAAAAGCAGTCACGAAGGATTCCGCCAAGAACGCGGGGTCCGATATTGCGGTCCCATACTCCTGGAGAACGGGAGGGGGGTCCTGCGAGAACTTGCCCCGAATCCTTTTGACTCGCTTCCACACCTCAGCTAAAGGGGTCTTCCCTTTAAGTGAAGACACGTATGCCCGCCAAGAAGAGCGGCGGGCGTGCTTCGAAATATACCGGAACCTAGCCCTAGCCCGACGAAATTCAGCGACAGTGAAATCGTTCGGGCGGCGCTTATAGCGCATGTAGGCATAACGCTTCTGTTTGAGGGCCATCTCACACTCGGCCGACCACCATGGGAGTGGTCGGCGTGCAAAACGGCCAGACGTCCTAGGAATAGTAGTCAGGCCCACGGCGATGAGGTTGCCGGAGAAGAACTCAACGGCCTCATCTACCGACCTAAACTCCTCGACTGAGATAGAGAATTCAGTCCTTTCCTGAAATGCAGGCCACCGCGCCCGCGCCCGCGCTAAGCACCACCGAGGTGGTCTCTCAGGCGGCAGTTGCCCTGAAAAGGATATTTGAATGGGAAAGTGATCACTACCATGGAGGTCATCGACCACCCCCCAATCAAAATCAGGCTGTGCATCCGAAGAGCACAAAGATAGGTCAAGGCAAGAAAATGAAGCGGTTCTCGGACAGTGATGCGTAAACTCATCCACGTTTAGGACACCCATCTCAAGCTCTTCGATCAGATCGTCAAGGACTTGTCCCCTGGGATTTATGGAGTAATCTCCCCAGAGAGGATGCCTGCCGTTCAGATCTCCAAGCAAGAGATAGGGCCTCGGCAACCGTGCCACGACGCCTCTGGAAGTCCCCCGCGTCGAAGTCAGCTGACGGTGGAATGTACGCAGAAATGATAGTATACCTCCTATCCAGGTGCAGCTGCACAGCCACTGCCTGAAAGGAGGTATCTAAAGAGAAAGGAAGAACGGAGACATCATGCCGGGTGTAAACCGCGCATCCCCCAGCCCGGCCATCACGCGGTGGTGGGGTCGCAAGACCCTTATACCCAGGGAGGGCAGGCAGCGGGCACGCGCCTAGCATGGTCTCCTGCAAAAAAATAGCTAACGGGGAACGGGACGAGACGAGCCTCCGCAGCTCCTCCCAGTTGGCCCGGAGTCCACGGCAATTCCATTGAAGGAATATGCCCTCCAGGCCTAGCTCGGAGGAGACGCGGGGGCCCTCCTCGAATTGAAGACCCTCACGGGAATGGCCGTACGCTTCCCGGGGGCAGAACCCCGGGCGCTGTTGGCCGGACAAAGCGCTGTCGCCTTCGAGGACTTATTGGGGGAGGTTGGGCTCGCCATGCGAGTCTTTTCCTCCCTCCGCCTCGAAACCTTAGGCGGGCGTTGCGGCTTGGGAGGCGGGGGGCCCTCTTTTCGAGGAACCACCGTCTCCGAGCCACTCGCTCCACCTCGGGGCGTGGGCGAAGGGGCCGAAGCTCCTTTATTGCTGTCCTCCTTTCGGGGAACAGCTTTAGGAACCCCGGAAGATGGCCTAGCGACCATCTTCAGGGGTGTTGCCTCCTGTGAGTCTAACGACTCTGTGGAGGCGCGTGGCCGTTTCGCCTTACGGGAAACGGTCACGCTGGGGGAAGAGGGGGGAGCCCTGGTTTTAGCCGGGGCTGGGTGTGAACCCTTTTTGCCGCCAGCTCTACCAGGGGAGCGCCCGGGTGTAGTAGAGCCCGCAGAAGGTCTCCGAATGGGCGCGGAAACAACCGTGCTCGTTGGCCTGAATGGGCCAGGAGCAGAGGGTGCTTTTCTAACTATTGAGGCATATGACGTCCCAGGCAGAGCCGGGCGCGCCAGGATCAAGTCCTTAGCCTCGCGGAATGAGAGTCGATCCTGGGCCTGAACGGCCAGGATTTCTTTCTCAAGGAGATATGCACCACATTGCTTCGAAGAAGCAGGGTGCGGCTCTCCGCAATTGACACACTTGGCCACACACGATTTGGACTTATCGTGTGCGACCTTGGAGCAATTTACACAGACTTCGGGTGACCCCGATTTTGCACGTCTACATGATCGATTCGTGTGGACGAAGCGGTGACAGTAATAGCACCGCCGCGGCAGTGGCACGAATGCCTTCACGCGGTAACGGTACCAACCGGCACGCACCGACTCAGGGAGCTTGTCACAGTCGAACGTGACGAAGAGTGTAGGGGTGGGTCTCGAGGCCCCTCCCTGTTTTCTCATCACACGTTCGACCTTGACCGCCCCATGGTCGGCCAGCTCTAGGGTGATGTCTTCTATGGAGTAGTCAACGAGTTCCCTCGCATAAACTACTCCTTTTACAAAGTTCATGGTAGAGTGCGGCGTCACACTCACCGGGGTGCCATGAAGTGTCCGAAGAGCACTTATCTTGGCCGCCTCGGCGGGATTCGCCGCATACGCCAGAAGGCTCCCGTCCGAGAAACGGGTTACCTTCGGCTCTCTACCAATTGCACTAGCTAATCCTCTCCTCTGATGGATCATGTTGCCCTTGGACAACATGCTGCCATCAGTGGAGCGAATAACGAGGAAGCGTTTGAAGCCAGCGGGCTCGAAAACGCCAGGTAACCTCTGAATCAGGGGCCCCGATGTCATCGAGGCTCCGCCCTGTGCACTTTTGGTCTTTGTCATCGTCAGGAGCTCCGTACCCGGGGAAGCAGAGGGCCCGGATGTGCCGATCTTGGCTTGGTCGCTTGCCAAAGTGGCAGCAGACCCATCCGTCCCCTTAGCCCCCGCGGATTGAGAGGAGCCCCGAGTCTTCTTCGTCTTTTTGGTCCTTTTCTTTTTTGGAGAGGAGGGCGGGGAATGAACCCGCTTCTCACCCCCGCCGGTAGAAGCCCCCAGGCCAGATGGACCGGCCTCAGCCAGGTCCTTCTCCGAAATGGAGAAGGTCCTGGTGGTCGCAGGGGCATCATCCGGAGGAGATCCCTCCCCTCCTTGTACTGCCTGAGAATCTACAGCCGTTTGATGAGGACCTTGCATAGGGGCGGATTCGGGTTCGGTGCTTGGCGCCGAGCCCGGATTCCCCCCCATGGAAGGCCCTACCTTCTGAGGCTGGTTTTCCTCAAGGACCATGTCTATCACAGGAGGGGCCTCCAGTTGGCCATCCCCTCCCAGGACATCGCAGGTCCCCTTGGCAGCGTCATGAGTCTTTAGTGGGGAGGCACAGGCCTTGACCCCGGCAAGGTTTAAGATTTTTGCCAGCAGGTCTTTTGAGGGAAGCGACCGAAGGGGCCTGGCTTCCCTCTCCCCCCTAAGGGGGTTTGCCCTACCGAGCCGCTTGTACGAGGGGCGGTCGGCAATGGGCTGCCTGCTGGCTTTCTTGGCAGTCCCCTTAGAAAGCAAAGGAGGGACTGCCGCTGGAGATAGGGAGGTGCCCGAAAGCACCTCCAGAGAAGGGGGTGAGGGGGAGTCCCCTACACCCGTAGGCGTAGGAGAGGAGTAAGCCTCCTCTCCGGTTAAAGAGGTATGGAGGGTCCCCTGCGCAAGCACAGGGGGGGGGACCTCCATCTTTTCTGTGGAGCTGCACGAGGGCGGCTCCGTTGTTTTAGGGGGAATTAAGGGGAGATGTTTTTTTTTCATCATTGGGCATGGTGACCCTCTTTGTTTTACGGGACGCAATCGCTCACCACCTCTTGCAGTAGCCCGCACTGCAAGAGGTGCTTACAGGCCCGGCAGAGCCAGGCGCCGCCATTTGGGACCACCCCTCCCGCCTGGTGGCCTGGCAGTCCTTCGGCATGGCGGCTCCACCTTAGACACGGCGTAAAACAGATAGAATGTGAAGAGGAGAGGAAAAGGGATGTGAGGAAGGTATGGGTGGAGATGAAGCAGGTTGTTAAAAAAACCCCATCCCGAACCGGAGCTGAGGGGTTAGGGAACAATGTCCCCTCCCCCCTCAGCCCCCATCCTGGGTGGTTGGCTTGAGAAGAAGGTCAGCATTCTACCCTGTGAAATTAGAGGCTGACCAGAGAAAGTTGTGGGAAAGGTTGTATGAAAAGCGACGAGGTAGGGGAGAAATCGGGCTATCTGAAGGAAGGAAGAGAGGCTAAGCTGGGGCCGGACGGAGCGCTGGATCCCGTCAGCACGGCGGCCAGGATGGCAAATCGCCGCGCCCCTTACGGGGGAACCCGTATTGATGGGGGGAGAACCAGTCCCTCTCTCCCAGGAACTCCCGAAGGCGGCAGTTGACCATACGTTCGAGTATTTTGCCTAGGTGCTCTAATAGAGCAATAGGCCTGAAATTGTTTGGGTGTTTTGGGTCTTTGTGTTGTTTATGAAGGAGTATATTGTGAGAGACTTGGAATATTTTAGGGAAGTGGCCTGAGCCTAGTGAGGCGTTGAATAGATGTGTGAGTGTGGGGTATATGTCTGGGGGGAGGTTGTGTAAAAGTGTGGGGTATATGTCTGGATGGAGGTTGTGTAAAAGTGTGGCTGGTAGACCGGAGGGGGCAGGGGCGGGGGCGCGTTTTGGTGTCGTATTTATGTAGTGTTTTGTTTCCTCGACGGTGATTGGAGTGGTTAGTGTGGATGTGTAACCGAACACCTCCATTCGTATCAGGGGGGCAGGCCTTAGCTCGTGAGCGTGAGCCCGACACCACTCCCAGATTTCCTGGAAGTGCTCCCGCGCGGGTGGTTTTGGTGGGTTGTGCGTGTGTACTGTGTCCCAATGGGACCTGAATGCATCGAGGATGTCTAATTATATATATATATATATATATATATATATATATATATATATACATATATATATATATATATATATATATATATATATCTAATTATATTAAATCACAAATTAAAGTGTTTAAAGAATTTGTACCCCCTAGTTAGGGTTTAATGCAGGTAGCAGTATTACCCCCCCCCCCACACTCCTTACTATTTAAGACATTGTCTATCATGACCTACGTTATTCCATGAAGAGAGATCTTTTAGAATAAAGACGAAAGCGCTCGGAATCGTTTTTCCATTTTCCTTGTGGGTGTTATTTATATATCTCTATCTCTCTATCTATACATATATCTATACATATATCTATACATATATCTATACATATATCTATACATATATCTATATATATATATATATATATATCTATATATATATATATATCTATATATATATATATATATATATATATATATATATATATATATCTATATCTATATATATATCTATATCTATATATATATCTATATATATATATATATCTATATATATATATCTATATATATATATATATATCTATATATCTATCTATATCTATCTATCTCTATATATCTATCTATATATATATCTATATATATATATATATATATATCTATCTATCTATCTATCTATATATATATATATATATATATATATATATATATCAGTTGGCCCAAAAGTTACTTCACATTTCTAAAAATTAATAACACAAAAACTATTTAATTTATAAAAGTGGGTGAAATATATAATTAAAGAGGAGATCTTGGTTT